>OX031314.1:63049285-64299285 GCA_943737955.2 Myopa tessellatipennis
AGGCTTGCCGCATTTTATGTCGCGTCGGTGTCGTCGTCGTCGTCGTCGTCATCATCGTCATCATTATTGTTGTTGATGACGCTTGCAACGCATCGCACTCGCTCCGCTCGGAGTTTCCAGTACCAACGACGGAAGCCGGTCCCACAGTTTGTTGCCGGGCATCGCATACTTTGGAGGTTGTTAATCGTGCATTCAGGCCGCTTTTTTTGTCGTCTCCGCCTCCGCCGCCGCCGCACAGTTACTCGTACAATCAGCAATCAGGTTGTCTCCAAACTTTTGATTTACGCCAGTCGTGGTGTGTGTGTTCTTGCGGTGAGGCGGCTTGCGGATCACAGCAACGGAACGGTTTACTGTTTATTGAGTGTGTTCCATTTTCTTTCTTTTCACTGTTCACTGTTTGTTTCTTGCTCAGTGACGGACATTCGATTTTCGGGCGCATTTTCAAGGGTCCCCCTTTGGTCGGTTCGGGTTTTTCGAATTTTTCGAATTTTTCCGGTGTTTTGTGTATCATTTAAGTAATGATTTCACGCTACTAACGGCGTTAAATAGTGTTTGGTTGTCACGTGTAGTCGTCGTGGTTGTTGTTGGCTTATCAGTTGGTGTTTGAAAATAACAAAAATACAGCGAAAATAACAGTAAAAACAAGAATAAGCAACACCGCTGGAGTCCGACGTCGCAGTTGGTCACCACGTCCAGCCACTTCTGTTTATGGCTCAGCATCAGCATCAGCATCAGCTTCTACTTCAACTTGAGCCTCAACTTCAGTTTTAGCTCTGGTGTTGTTGTTGTTTTTGTTGTTGGTTTTGTTGTTGTGACCCTGCACGCCACGAAATCCTGAGTGTTTGCATTTGTGCGCGTTTTTGCTCTCGCTCGCTTTAAATCACTTGGAATTATGATGGTACATGTGGGTGCGCTTGTTGTTGTCATTGTTGTTGTTCCATTGTTGTGCAGCGTGCGTGAATTCGTGTTACTCGAACACTAACAACGCGATACTAAACACGATACTAAACACGAAATACGAAGGTGTCACGAGAGGGAAAGCCAACAAGATTCGGAAATGACAACTCCATTTAATTGATTGAGCGATATAAAATATGAAAAACACGTAACAACAAAGACAACAATTGAAAAAGGGAAGGCTTTAGTTTTTTTGCACTTTAGCTTGCCAGAAAATAATAATGAACCAACAAGAGAAAAAGAAGATTAAAGTAAAAAAAGAGAATAAAATATCCTCTTTAAAAAAATAATACTATAATAATATCAATGTTTAAGAATAAGTTAAAAAAGTGATGAAGCTAATTTATTGGTTATTTAAGTGAACTCTACTCCGAATAACGTTGACTTGCGTCCAATGGTTTCACTAACGAATGTTTATAAACAAGATAAAGTCGAATAAAAGGATACTTTTAGGCCATATTTCGTTGTCTATAAAAGGAGCTGCATTATTTAGGTAAGTTTCATCCAGAGCACACCACTCATTATATCTCGCATGGTGCCAATATATTTCCCTCTCATCGCCATATCCATGTACCACCAAACAAATCTATATCGTCCACACATCCAATTGTGTATAGCCCTTGGAGTCTTGCCATTGAAGCAAGGATTCAACAGTGATATTCCAAAGGATGGATGAAAGCAATTCACCTTGGGACATCTGCTCATCGCTATCGCTTTCAGATTATGACTCCCGCATTGTTGTTTAACAGCACTATGGAGCAGTGTAATGTCAATCGACTTTATAATAAATGATCTAAGATCACGATACAATAGTAAGATCAGACATCCAATCTTTGGTGATACGACTGGACTTATGAAAAAAGGACACATGATTAAAATCATATGCAGCACTTTGCAATACTTTCAACACACATCAAGCCGAAGTCATGAAAATATGTACATGTTTATATACTTTTGAAAGCTTAGTACACAATTTAAAGTCCCTGGCAGCTCCGTATTGAGTTAGTAGTCAATGTGGAATTCGGCTCAACGCCAACGGAAGTTTTCCTCCACCAAGTGAAGTAATTAATTTCGATAAACAAAAAACAATCGTCACATAATTTTCTGTCTAGACGCTAGAAATTGTAGTTTTTTCAATTAGGTAACGTTTCCAGAGTGGTTCCAGAGCAGTATAGGGTGGTGCATAGAACCATTGCACAGCCACCATTGGAAGGGTTCAAATGGGTGGTGTTTCAGTGAATGTGTTTGTTTGCTTGTGTGTACGTTATATATATACAATTATATATGTATATGTATATGTCAGTATGGATGTGTGTATGTGTGTGTGTAAAAACATGCGTTCAACTGCAAACAACAGCAGAGGAAGAAGGAGAAGAAATAAAATGTTGCAAAGGATGCACGAATGCAACCCTCACTTGCATTTTGTTGCTTATGCTATTTTTGTTGTTGTTACTTTTGAAATGCAACCTGAAGCAGTCGCTTGTGGTGCAATTTATGACGGTGCAGCGTCTACCGAAGGCACACAGTCACAAACACACGCACATTGTCGACACTTAGTCTGGTCTGGTCTGCTTTGGTCTGGTCTCGTCTCGTCTGGTTTGGCTTGGCTTGACTTGGTATTGGTTTGGGATTATTTTCATTTCGTTTGGCTTGGTTTGGGTGGGTCTGGCATGGCCAAGGTTGCCGGCGAGGCCAAGTTGCATTCAGTTGGCGGAAAAATTAAACTTGCATAACATGTGACAGCTTCAAGTTGCAACATGCTGAAGGATTACGCAAACGATGTCTGTACATGCATTCGGCGTGCATTCTCGGTATCCTTGAGGAAGGATAACATTGGATCGGCTTCACTGCATGCTGCATGTTGAGGAAGCCATACAAGCCGGCTTTAAATGCGAAGCAAATAAAGAATGGGAAACAACATTAACAGTAAGAGTAACAACAACAGTGACAGTATTGAAGTGCATTTTTAAGGAATAAACAAAAAAGACGTCCACAGAATGCAGGAGTTCAAATTTGAATTGAAATCCTCAGTCAGACAAAGAGACATAGACAGACACAGAGAGAGAGAGAGAGAGAGAGAGAGAGAGAGAGAGAGAGAGAGAGAGAGAGAGAGAGAGAGAGAGAGAGAGAGAGAGAGAGAGAGAGAGAGAGAGAGACAGATACAAAGTCGTTCTTAAAATGGAAGCGGATCAGTGAATTTCTTTTGTGTCTGAAAGTGGCAGCAACAAGATGAGGAGAAGGAGCAAAAGCTAGACAGTTAGATGGAGATTGAGAGAGAGAAGTAGCAGGAGCAGGAGCAAGATGGGGTAAGTTCAAACACTATACCGAGTGTATAGAACAGTCGTGGTTGAGAAAGGAGACATTGTTACTTGTAAGTATGTGTGTAGTTACTTGAGTTAATGATTATCAGATTTGGCATATCATTATGCCTGGTGACTTATGCCTGGCTCTACTCCATTCTCATGGTCCTCCATCCATCAAAAGACCAATAAAAGTGAATGTATACCCAGTTTTAGTATCCAAAGTAGAGAAAAGGTACCAAAGCTACCTGAAGAGATATAGATAGAGAGAAGAAGAGAAGCAGAAAAAGACAGAGCGAGAATGAGAGAGGGAAAGAGGTTTGTCCACGTTTTTCATTGATACTAGTAATTGCTACGCTTGTCAAATTGTCCAGTTCTGTAACAACGTGGAATGAAGCCCACACTACATGGGATTCTCTACTCCCGACATCTGCCTCACATAACTTCCATTGTAGTCGGCTTCATCATCCTCGCCATCATCATCTTAATCAGTGGCTAACCTCATTTCTCAGTTTCATTTGGTCTACTGAGATGAGAATCCTGGAAGTCGTCCTTCTACTGATCTCGGGACATTGTTTATAACGCTCAATCATAGAGTGTTACATTCTCTAAAGTGTTGTTATATTCATGACAAATAATTTGATGTCAGAGTGTCTCTCTCTACACTCAAGCTTCGTACTCTCTTCTTCCCTCTTCTTCTCTCTTTGAGAAGATTGAAGGGGGGGGATTGAAGGGAGATTTCAAGAAAACTGTTGCTTGAACACCGGAGGACGAAGGTTGAAGTGTGCATCAATTGTTTTGTGTCAGAGTACGAAGCAAGTACATCCATCATTTTAAGTGGTTATTCTGATGCATGAAGTCGTCGTTTAGAATGGTGACCGATATTGACCAGACAAGTCCACATGGAAGTCCTTGTTTTTTTTGTTTCCTGGACCTTCACTTGTTTGCACAATATTCAGAGTATTCTAAGTGTAATTGATGCCCTTGTTGGTCACATCACGACAAGGATTTGTGTGTTGAAGGTGAATAAAAGATTAAGGGAATCTGTATCTGTCTAGAAGGTACGAAACTAAACCTTGATTATGTTGTGGAGAGTAAAGTATATTATCTTAGATATAGATATGAATCTTTAAAATGTAATGCTTTTAATGAATTTTATTTGAAGACTTTAAAAAGTTTATTTAGTTTAAAAGTTTCTTCGGAGATGTTCTTACTTGAAACAGAGTGACAATAACAGATTTCTTTGTCTTTCAGCTTTCCATCAAATTTCCACCATCAAGCGGCAGACTCCAAAATAATGCCATGAAGGCGACTACGAGCACTACTTTGACTCAAGCTCCCGCAGTCGTCAGCTCCAGTTCCACTTCGACACCTTTGAGCAGCACTGCGACCAACAAGACGTACGTGCAACTCAGTAAAAGCACCAGCCTCGGCCAGCCTGATCCGTCAACTGTAGCAGCATCTGCTCCCCCACCCCCCACTGACAGTGCGGTGACGCCAGCGATCAGCGCAACCACAACGACGCGCTCCCATACAAAACCCACGAAAGTCAGTTTTGCTCCCTTGGATATCACATTCCCGTTGGTCACGTGATACGCGAACATGCCAAACAATATCGTGTGCGAGTGGCTGCGCGCCATTGGACTGAGCCAGTATGCGGAGAGCTTCATGGAGAATGGCTACGATGAATTGGAGATCTGTAAGCAAATCGGGGACGTTGATCTGGATGCTATCGGGGTGGAGAGCGCTCAGCACCGTAGCAAACTGCTGAAGAGTGTGAGAAGTCTGCGCGAGAAGGGGGCTGCCATTGTCTATGTGATGATCAACGACCCGAAAGCGATCAGTAACAGCAACGAAATTTTGAGCTCCGAGTGTGATACACCGACTACCATGAAGGAGTTGGAGGGAGTAATGAAGCGACATCTGGAGGCGGATGGTATACGTTTAACGGCGCATCCATACTCGACACCGGTATGGATATGTATATTTCGGCTCCACTATTTTATTGGTTCTAAATCGGTATCAGTAGAATTACAAACTATTTGATTTAGAATTTAAATTGGAACAGATTCGATATCTCAAAAAATGGGCACGTAATGTCATTTTGATACTTGGGTCGTGAGTTTTGGGTGGATATTTAATTTTTGTGATTTGTTTGTTTGGGATGTTGGGTGTGTCTTGTCTAGAATCTGAGTGAATTTAATCTCTGAAAATAAGCTCAAAAGCTTTCAGCTTCACATTCCTTTAATATACTGAGCTTAATAGAAAATTTTAAGAAATGTTATTGATTCTTTAAGTAATGATTCAATAGTTTACGCTAAATTTCACCGAAATTTGTACTTCATGATATTTTTAGGTAACTAACCAATCAACAGTGTCCGAGCCAAATGTGGTTCGTTTTCGGTTTTCAGGCTTGTTAAACTCCGTCCTTTTCTCCCGGGAGAAATATATTGAGATACCGTTCCGAGTACCGTGTAACCTTCTTTCGTGCTTCACTCTTTATCCAGTTCGCTTCGGTTCATTCGACACGTCTTTATTTAAGAGACTTTACAGCACGTCCTGCAGGCTTGAAGAGACAATAAATTGTCCCTCACCAGCAGAATCAATAAGTTTGAACTCAGTTGGTGCGCCATTTTGTGTCAGGGTTGCCTTATTGGGAATGCTTTTTAATGCCACTGCAACAGCATTTGTGTGGTTGTGTAATCACGTTGCGCCGCCTGGGATATTCGAGTGATAAACATATAAATGAACTGCCGGTCTGTTGGTCGGTTGGTTGGTCGGTTGGTGGTTTTGGCCGAATTCGTAGGGATCCATATTCAGTTGCCAAGCAAAACCACGCTGGCTGTAATTTTGTTAGGTATGTGGATCAATGTGGCAAGTGTATTAAATTTATTTCACATCTATTTTAAAAAACATGAAAACCAAAAATCATGGAATTTAAAATTCGTAAATTAAGTATATTGTACTAAATTTGAACTTCTTAAACTGTGATGACTTATTTTATACCTCATTATTTTCGTGTCCTTTGTGGTGACAACTTTTGAAAAACAGAAAATTATTCTGATTCTGCTGTGGTATTCTCCTCGACTCGATAGTCTGATTACGGGGAAGGAGAGAGTGCAGGGTCCATCTACGCTTTGAATTTCTTTACAAAAGTTGAGTTGCTTTTTCGTTCCACGAGCAAATAGAAATTCTACGACCTTATTTTCTTTCAAAATCATGATTTGCACATCTGCCGAGCCTTCGGTGGCTACAGATTGTTAGTAGTGTCTGAAGAAGAAGGAATCCAACAAGGAATGAGATAAGAGAGAGAGAGAAAGATAAGGAGTGAGTGGAAGAGTGAGACAGATGTGATGCAATGGGCTAGTGTGTCATTTGGTTGAATTGAGCCTGTTTGAAAAAGATTTGCTCAGTAGAAATCTTGTAAAATGTAAGTATATTTGGTAGAAATGTGTCACTGGATCAGTGACAAGTTGCGAGCTTTAAAACGTATCTAGCATCTAAGGATATCAAAGCTTTTAGAATTTCTTCAGGACGTGGATGTATAAAGAGAAATCAACTGCCGGGAAATACTACCACATTCAGTCGAATTCATTCATTCATTTCTCTGGAATGAAACACGCATAAAACGTGTAAAAATAATATAAAAATTGTGAAGAACATTATTTCGAAAAGGAATATATCATGTGATGTGATCGTTTCATGTGACAAGCGAGCAGGATTAAACAGCAATATAATAAGAATGCTATGACTAAATTTGCATATATAATATAACCTGCAAAACGTTTCATTTAGATTCTATTCGACAATTTGAGATCCGATAGACTTACGAGTGTCATAAGTCCTACATCCGAGTATATAGAAGCACTATGGATCGCTTATGGAGTTCTATGTCATCGGGTGAACCGACAATCTTGGTAGCCACTCCGTCTCAAGGAACGAGACTACCGGGCGGCATCCTAACGATTAGTGATGAGTTTTGCTTGCTCAGAACTCTCTTGAAGTTGGTGTTTGTAGCAAGGTACACCAGCGACCAGGGAGGAGCATGTCCGCTACGCCATAGTACCCGATGACATGGTCCAAATGGTTTGATCTATGGTTTAATATAAACGACGAAATTTTTTCTTTTAACATATGGATTTTATTGCTTCAAATTCTTTTGGTTTTTTCCGAAACAAGTTTTTCTTCTTCCTGATTGATTTTCGTTTTGTTTTCTTTAGAAATTTGCTAAACTTTAACCCTCTGTAACAGCAGCGGCTGTAGTTGTACTTTCTCGTGTAATATGAGTACATCTACTTAAATGTTCCTCTTGCTCTCCTCCCCTCCTTCTTCCCTTCTTTCGTGTTACGTACGTATTAAGTGAAAGAGCACAAAAAGGCAGTTTCTTGCGTTACCTTTCTTCTTTCCCCTCCTCACTCAAACACTCACTCTTTTTCTGCCTCGCTCGCTCTTTCTTCCTTCCTTTTTATGCTTGCCCACTTCTTCGTCGAATTTCAGTGTAGAGTGGAAGGAACTCGAAACGTGCTGGCAACATTGCGTGGCATAAATGAATTTTGCAACTTTTTGCACTTTCAACACAAAAGCACCAACACACGCACGTCCACATGTACACAAAGGAGCGCCCGACCATACACGTGCACATACACACACACATGTACGTGAGCTCGTACCATGCACATTTCTTTCTTTTTATTGCTCCTGCTGAAGTAGCTGAATATCACGCACGTTCGACGTCTTGAAAACGATTACTGTATGCAGCACTAGATGGCGCTGCAATTTGTTTGCTTCAATGACGCGAATTTTTTTTTTGCGACTCTGCTCTTCCTGCTGTTTGCGTTTCGTAATTAGAAGAGAGCGTAAATATTGGATATTAGAAGCAGCGGTTTTTGTTGTAGTTCCGTTCAGACGCGACAAATAGAAGTGGCCGATGTACTTAACACAGTTATGCACGGTAGGGTGCTTATGTTTTATAACATTTTCTTGGCATCGTTTATAACACGTTGTGTCTAAATCTAGATAGTTACCCAATAGGAAAACAATATTCATTTGTCTTTTCTACAGTCTAGTAGAGACAGATTCTGACCGATGGAGAGTGATTCAGACTGATGGAGACTGATTTATTACTTAAGCTTTAGCATCAGGTTTTAATGGCACTCTACTTCCTTAAAAACAGAGTTTCCGTAGGACAGCTACTCGAAAGCTGTTTGATCAGGGGTTTGAATACTTAAAGGGTTCCATTTATCATTAAGGATGAATATATTACACTGTTGTTTATTAAAAGATTCCTTATTAAAATCTTCGTTTGTGCTTTATTCGAAGTTTTCATAACAAACTTCAGACATTGTTTATTTTGCTCTGCTGGGATAGTGCATAGATGCACCTCAGAGTGCGTCTGTGTATAGCTGTGTGTCTGTGAGTTAGTATGGGCAACGGAGGCGATTGACACGTCGTAGTGACAACGTTGTCTAATTACCGGAAGAAAAACATAGCGCTCTATACACACACACACACACACACACACACACACACACACACACACACAGAGATGAATCACGTGCATTTCTATTATAATGAAAATTAATTGAAACTTTGAATAAAATATATAACACTTAGAGAAGCTTAGGGACGAGCTATTGTTCGCGATTTAGTCACTAAAATTGCGACAGCTTTACTATGAATTAGAGTGTCGCTGCAAAACTGAGGCCGCCATCGCCACTGCAGGAAGGAAGTGAAGGAAGTGCGAAGGAAGGCGCCACCAAGTAAATTTATGGGAGTACTACTTGTGTGGTCCAAACATACCCACACACGCGGAAAAACAGTCAAGCGCATATGTATATGTGTCACTCCGTTACACTCCTTCTGCTCTCTCTCTTTCTCTGTCCCTCTTTCTCTGTTTGTATGTCAGGAGTGGGTGTGGGTTTTCCGATAGTTACTCTTACTACTGCTTTGTTGCATTTTCCGCATACATTTCTACAGTGTTTGCTTGTTTTTGTTGTTGTTGTTTTGCTCTATAGGAAGGCAAACGTGGGTATTTGGAGGGTTTGGCGGCACACTACAGCAAGCACATTTCGGTGCCGTACGAAGACGTGTTGGACGCCATCGAGCAGGTGCGACTCTCCAAGTGGAAGGATCGTCACATCCGAATAGCGACCGGTCAAACATTATCGAGGTCACATCGTGGCGGCGACAGGAGCAGTGCAATCGGCGGCGGAGGTGGTGGCATCGCAAGCCAATCAAACCTGCCCACGAGCCACAGCCAGCAGTTGTATGTGCCGGGGAAATACTTGGTAAGGAAATCGGTCCAGAGCGATGAACATAACGCTGTGGCACCACACCGTAGAGATACATGCAGCATGTGGTGGTTGTGCAAGAGACTGCGAAGAAGAGGAGAGGCAGAGGTAGTAATAGTAGTAGCAGTAGTTGTAGTTGTATCTAATGCGTAGTTATAGTAGTAGTAGTGTAATGTGTAGTTAGTAGTAAAAAGTACTAGAAATGAACTTCAAAATTAATTAGAAATTGATAATAAAATTATAGTGTTTCATTGCTTTTCTTCTGCCATTTTGCGTGGTCTCCTGCAGCCTTCCAGCTGTCTGTCGAACCGCGAGGAGAATGAAATTTACAGTTACGCTCAGAACGATTTAGTGAATCGCATGGCTCGCACCGCCCTCGACTCGAAGTCCGCGGTCAACCTGAACGGAATGCAGCATAGCTACCCCGGGGCACGGGGGAACTTATTCTACGATTTTTCAGCAACAGGTGAGTAACTGAAGGAATGACTGCGTGAAGGATTGAGTGAGTGAGTTGTTGAAAGAGCTCAATTAATTGGAGTTCCACTTTTGGTAAAGTTCGAAAGAAGTGGTGGAGAAGATGGAGTTCAGGAATTATAGGAATTTTTTAATCATTGTCTTCATTTAACGCCTTTGTCCATGCTTAGTGAAAGTCCACTGGGTAAATATTTAAGTACCTCCATCTGAGGTGCACCATCTCTGAATATTGTAAAAATTCTACACTCGGTTCTTCGTTTTTCTGTCCTTTTCATTTACTTTCCGCTTCTTCTCTTGTTTCTTGCTATTTTTTATTCATCTGCTTTTTCCTCAATTTTTCAGAAGGTCGGAATAAAAACAAAAGACGAACGGTTTTTGCACGCTTTCTGAATGGACTGCGTCAAAGCGGTGATGAGCTCAATCAGATGGAAGGAATGCAATTAAAAGTAAGTAACAGTTTCCACCACCATCACCATCACCACCACCATCCACTGAATCTGGCCACCCTGAATCCTAAGCATCCCAGTAAAGAGAATGTCAGCCATCGTGTAGCGTCGAGTCAGGAATCGTAGTGTTGCTTTAGTTTGTTGAAAAGACAAGCAAACAAGGACAACAATGGCCACTTGAGGCGCTGCTACAAGTTCGGTGTCAGAAGCATAAGTAGCAACAGCAACAACAACAACGACAAGAGCGTTTTTGATAATGTTACTCGTGATGCGACAATACGAAGATTCCTTTCGGGTCCTCGGTGCTTAACAGGTCCTTTTTTTGTTCGTTCCTTTATTACTATATACTTATTGGTTTTTTTACATTTTAATTTACTTTACGCTTTGACATTCCTTTTGCCCTTCAGGTTGTTTGGCTTCTGAGCGTTTTTCCAGACACTTATAGCTTGGACACTTTTATAGCAGAGAAGAGAGAGAGAGAGAGAGAGAGAGAATATATATCGTTATTGATATAGTATACCAATTTAGAGTCAAAGGACATTCGTTTTAAGTAGTGCAAGCATAACTTATTATTGAAACAATACCCAGCAGTGTCCGTATTTCATAACTTCTTCACTTACTTCAGCTTCAAAATTTATGTATCAAAACATTTTGCCTCCTCGAAATGTAAGAACAGAGCTTCTTCTTCACCATAAAATATACCCGACTAAAGAATGGACCAATTTTCCAGATATTCAAGGAAATTGAGGAAAATATAAAGAAGGCTAGAAGACAGCCAAGAATGTCATCAAGAACGAGACAGCAAACACTCATAATAAACACCTGTTACCAGAGTAGACCTGTTAACTGCCGTAGAACAGTTCTTGTGAGGAATGCATAATGAACACCTGCAACAACCAGATTCCTTCATAGAAAACTTTAATAACCATTAGTTTGGTTGCGAAAAAACAAACGAACGAACGAACGAACCTGACGACATCACCCAAAATTGGATGGGAAATTTCCCAAAAGAAGCATTTCCGCAACAGACCGCATAATGAACGAATTCCACTTGAGTTTTACAGAATGTCTGTCGTCATTTGAGGCAGGATTTGGACACGTTGGCGAGGCACCCGAAGCGACAGCAAGGTGCAAGGCAGAAACAGAATTGCTTAGGTTCCTTTGAGTTGTGCAGAAGGAGGGAGAGCTGGGGAGCAACAACAACAACAAGCAAACAGTAAGAATCATCAACGAACTGAACTGAATCCTTGGGACAGCCGAGTCGAGTGGGTTGCAAAATATTCGCAAAACACTTTCCGTTTCTCTGGAGTGGAGGGAGTCTTGCGAATGCTATCGCTGTCCTTGTCACACAACATGCTTGCATGCAGATATAACCATGTGTGGAAAGTAAAAGACAGGGAAGGATTGAAGGAAACATGTATTGACAGTCAACAACAACAATACATAGAAGTAGGAACAACAACAGCAGCAACAACAACATCAATAAAAGCAACAAAAACAATCTAAAACCACAGCAATTTGTCTTTAAATATTAAAAGAATGAAAAAGAGCGACATCGAACACACACATCGACATCGAAATCACACACACATGCAGACATGGCCAAAGCTTTCCAAATGTGACGCTTGCAATCATTGTGAACCAGTCGAGTTGTGGCTGCGCTGCTCTGCTCTTC
Organism: Myopa tessellatipennis; assembly: GCA_943737955.2. NCBI lineage: Eukaryota > Metazoa > Arthropoda > Insecta > Diptera > Conopidae > Myopa > Myopa tessellatipennis. Next base: position 63,061,428 of record OX031314.1, read on the forward strand.
TCTGAGCTGCTTATAATAAAAATAACACGAGATGGCAACAAAGCAACAACAAAATCCAATAAAAATGAAAACGAGAAAATAACAAAATGAGTGAAGCAAAGTAATTTTCGCCCGCAATACAATCATTATGAAGCTCAAACAACAACAAAAGTGGAGACCAAAAAAAGGCGAAGTACTAAAAAAGAAAATTACACAGAATTAAATACAATTTGCACTACGAAGGTACAAAATAAACCTAAAACCACGGATGTGGTACTTGGGAATACGGTGAAGGACACCCAAACCCCCTTCGCACACACACACACACACACATACACATACACGCAGATCTCCGGTAAATTAAGACCAAAAACCTTTGTGGGTTGGCTTCAAATTGAGTCTGCTTTAAAGCCGTCCGTTAGGGAGAATGATTAGGGGTCTATTGATGATAAATTTTCTACCCTTTCCTTACCCTTAGATTAGCCCCAGGCTGTGGTATAAAGACTATAATGGGCTATTTAAATTTGTACTTCAATTTTAATTTCAATACTATTTACTGGCTGCTGTCCACTGTAATCCTTATTGTACAGTTTTTATTCTTTCAGACATCTGAGAAGCTTAAATCATGTGGTACCATGAAACGTGTTGAACCTCATCAAAACTTCGAAGAAACCATTCACCGTGTAAGTCTACGAAAAGCTATTCGAGTATTTTTATACCTACTTCTATAGTTTCGATAGCATATTATGATGTATTATTATTATATATTTGAAAAATAAACCCGAAAAGCGATTATTGACAATTTCTACGTTCTTTTTTCTACTTAACCAAAAAAAATTATAGTTAAAAACTCAAAAAGCAGCACGCAAAAAAGCCGTCACTCATGACAAAGGAATTCATGACCGAAATAAGGATGTCACGCACTCTGTTGCGAATGAGATGCCGCTGAACAACTACACCAAACATCCGTAGGGAAACCAATTAACAAACATACACAAGCACACGCACATACTCGTACATACATACAAACATACCCACATATTCACAAACATGTACGCACGCATTGCAGTTCTGTGTTTGTTGATTTACAGGATGGTTAAATAAAGTCGACTTGATGATAGACAGGAAGAGGAACCAGAAGAAGAGCAAGCAGCAGCAGCAGCAGCAGAAGGAATAACAAATACAATAACAATAGCAACAACGAAAAATAGCATAGCATACATACGAGTATATAGGAACAGGAGTATATACTATATATAAATGTGCAACAACAATAAGTGTAACGAGGAGAAGAGGAACGAAGAAGGACGAAGAAGAAGAAGAAGACAACGATGAAGAAGAAGAGAGAAGAACAACATCAACTAGAATTAAAACCGGAAAGTAACAAATGTTAGCAAATGTTCGATTAGTGAAGTGAATAGAAGCAACTCGAAGAACTGCAAATCAGCTGGTACTCGTACAACAACAACAACAACAACAACAACAACAACCAATCAAGCGAACGCAACTAAAACCAAATACAACACGGACTGAATTATTTACTGTAGGTTCTTCATAGGTTATCGAATAGGTTCATTGCAGTTTATGCCTCATTATTAAGTGAAGTTATATAGTAAATGCTTAAGTGCGAACATTGAATGCATTCATTCATTCGTGTAAAAGTATTCATTTATTGATGAAAAAGCATTCATTCATTAATGCAAAAGTATTCATTCATGAAACGTTTATAATTAAAGGTGAAGCTCATAAGAAAAGCTTTAAAAAAGCTCTCTATCAAAACAATGCTCACAATCACCATTCAAAGCTACAATTTAATGTAACTTATTTTTTATTACTAACTAATTTACATAAGTTAATGTAGCTGAATAAGCTTATCATTTAATTTGGGATTCAGTTAAGTTTGCAAGATGTATTTACACAGCATAACGTATACAATACGAGTATATGTGTATAGGATAAGATTATGTAATGTTTTGTGTCACTTTTCTATAGACACCAATTGCTTTTATGAAACTATTTCTAATAGATTATTATTCTTACCATTATAATTATTGTTAATGTACACGATGGTGTGACGATGTTACCATTATTTTGCCCATTTTGTTAGGCCTTCGAATGAATTCTACTTTGTACGTCAGTCAACTTATTATAACCTGTCCTGTCTATGAGTTTGTCCAATACTTGCCATATATTATCGATCGATAAGTTTGTTTCTGCATCCGTGTCGCTCTGTTTGTCGTTGAACATCGCTTAGATAACCTAAATTTTGGGAAAATGTGTGAAAAATGGCAGCTACATTTCACGCCCACAAATATGATGAATAACGTCATTTGCCAGCGATGCAAAAGTCCATCTGCTGGTCCATCCGTCTGGCGATGGGTCCATCCGGGTGCGCTTCGAGGTTGGACGTTGCCTGTCTGCTCTTGCGATTAGCCGGCCCGAATGAGTCACAATCTGGTCGACGCTGTTTGCCAAAATGTTTCCGTTTTAATGGCGGCGGAATGCGGCACCAGTTTGCAACGCTGGCTGCCGGATTTTAGGCAAAGTTTGCAGCTTCTGTTGCTGTGATGTGCATCGTAGTGCATCGAAATCGTTTTCTTCCGTTCCGACATTCAAACGTTCGTATTTTTGTCCGTGCGTCCGTTCATCCACTCGTCGATTTGTTGGTTGTGGATGCGGTGCGTGTTCACACAGCTGCAGATAAGTCTGCATTTTAATTGTTATTCTCTCTGTCTCTTTCTATCGCTCTCTTTGGGTGTGTTGTTGTTGTGTGTTTGTTGAAGAGCGATTTGCATTTTAAGGATTTAACAAATAGGATTTAAATTTGTGTTTTTTGTATTTGCACTCAATGCACTCAAAAACAATGCATTGCAATAACTTCTCCGGCCCCTTCGCATCTCTTCGCCACTATTGCCGTCTCTTTTCGTTAATGAGTCCAGTTTACACGAAGCTCTGCCGTTCGTTGCCCATTCTGGGTGTCCGCCTGTTGTTGAGTACTTTAATTAGAAGTCATCGTAATCGTTTATCGATTTTCGCAAAAATGTGGCCAAAAACGGCATGCTTTTCTATCTGCGAAATACTCGAATTGAGTTTCGAAAGCTTTGGATATCCAGCAGACAGTTTTAAATAAATGCAGGCGATTCCTCCGAAATTCCAGGAGATGCTTTTGCATCGCTCCGGTACCCGTCTGGCAAATGATAGCGAATACATTTTAGGAACTTTTGTTGAATGAAATTTAATAAGTTTTCACTTCGGAAGTTGAAAGTTGTGAAGAACAATTGAATTTGTTTGACATCCGTTTTGAATAATTATCAAAGTAGATTTCTGGATGCATTTATTCAAAAAGCTTTCGAATGTTGACTGAAATCTGATCGAGGGTGACCGGACTGGACTGGCTCATTGTTCCAGATATCTATCTATATATCTCAGGCTATTTAAACATTTTAACTTGACCCATGAAAGACTTACATCGACCTCCCCACCCTCCTACATTCAATTAATTACCGAACCTCCGTGTAAACATCTTAAATACTCATTTAGCGCTCATTAATAATTGATGTCACATGAAAGCTTCACAGTTTCTTTCCTATACACTCGTATATACAATATACTCGTATACACCCAGGCCCCAAACCACTCGCTGCTCCCGTCTCCCGATACTCCTGAGAGTACAAGCAGCCAATTCTAATTTCAGCCAAGTTACACAAATTAAAACAGTAAGTCTTCGTGTCCTAATTCGATAGCAGTTCGGTCTCAGTCCCCATCCGCTTCACGCCCCTTTTCCATTCCATTCTCGTGTCGTTCCCTCTCATTCCCCTCCTCGTTCCTCTCACCATCGCCGCTACTGACTTGATACAGTCGCCGGTTGCTGTTCGCACCGAAAACTGCAAATGCTCTCAGTTCGACTCGCCGGAATTTCTGCTCTATTTTGTGCAGCTGCTGTGTGCCAGTGCAGCCAACCTAAATTAAAACTGAATCTAAACACATTAAAAATGTTAAAGCGTCGCGCTCGCTCGACCACGAAACCATTAGAGTTGAGTAGAGTCTATCTCTAGAATAGAACCATCCTAGCAATGGACCAACGCCCCGCCGGACCAACCAACGGACCAACCAACCGAGAAACCAACCAACCGTCCGTATGGTCAAATAAACAACCACCGACCCGCCGACCCCGAATTGAGCACTCGACTCGACTTGACTCAACTCGTCGCATATCGAATAGGTTCCAAATGCGTCCCATTCCAATTAGTTGCTTCCTGTTGAGAACGAGACAAGAATCCGTTGAGCAAAAGAGACGGATGCAGGAGGGAATAACTAAGAGCTGAGGGGGGGGGGGGGCAGGAGAGGAATGAAGGAGGAATGGTGCTCTAGTGCTTTTGCACTTATACACCTTGAGTATTTCTTCATCATCTTCTTCGTCTTCGGCTATGTCTTGTTCTTCTTCTCTGAAATTAATGCCAAATGGAATGAATTGCATGCCGAGAAATATTTAAATTGGTTTATTTTCTTTTAAATATTCACTAACGACGATTTTTTTAATGAATTTATATTAATAATATTTCTATTGTGTATTTAAATTAGTTTTATTTTAGAGCGGTTCTGAAGGATTTCATCCTTGTTTGCAATTTTCATTGGCGAATTCAATAAAAATTGCAGCAGCAGCAAGAAAAGAACACTTCTGCAAACAATGGATTCAATGTGAGCTCATTGTAAGCACTCGAGGCCACAAACCGTGGTTATCCTGTTTGTCCTCGCGTCCGTCCTGTCCACCGATGATGATGATGTGTGTGGTTGCGGAAAATGAAAACATTTATTAAAAATTTATTGAATTTTATCACGCAAACGAACACTGATTTTAATATTCTACTCGTGTCATGTGAACAATTGTTCATCACATGTTATGAGGTGTGTGTATGTGGTGTGTGTGGTAGGTTTCAAGTGTGGTGATGAGGTGAGAAGAGGTGAGATGAGGTAATGAAGGTGAGCAATGTGAATAAAAATAAAACTGATAAAAATTATTAACAATTTAAAGTTAAAGAAGTGGAAAATCGACGCATTGTAGCAAAGTAACGAAGCGCAAAATTGTTTGCAAAAAATCTTTGTGGTGATTATAAAAAATAACGAAATAAAACACGCTCAAATTTGGAGGGGGATGGTGAGGGGGTGGGGAGGTTCGATGTGGTAGTGTGTGGTGGGAAAAACAGAAGCTTGCAGCAGTTGACAGTTGAAATCAATTTAATAAATCGAATGCGTGTGTGTGTTTGAGTGCTTGTGTCCGGATATACTACAATATTACGTGATAACAACAAATACCATCAAGATAACCAGTGAAACAACAACAGAAACATAAGGTTGAATTTAACACACACACACACAGACGGTCATTCATTATTAATACTATCGAAATGGAAAATTGAGGAAATTAAGCGCTGATATGCAGCAATAATAAATAGCAACAACAAAGCACGAACAATAAAATTAACCGACCAACAACGGCAACAAGAACACAACAAAAACAACAACAACAACAACAACAACTTCAACAGAAACAAAATATTAAATATTTAAATTAATTTATAGTCATTGTTGCAAAATTCAACCCAGATTTGTTGTTATTAATTATAAAGTTTTATGGAAAAAAGGATAAACGAATAAATTAAATGAAAAATAAGCCTTCAATCACCAAGGAATTTATTTCTAATGACGAATTTCGTAAGCAAATTCGAATGACGATGAATTTATTAAAAAAATAACAGAATACAATTAATGTATATTATTATTATTTATATTATTATTATTATTGCATTAGATAAGATATAAGAATTGCTAATAATAAATCTACGTTCGTTAATGAATTATTAAAGCAAAAGCAAAAAACTGTTTGCTAAAGTTAATTAACATTATTAATTATAATTATTAAATGTAATTAGTTTTAATGAGATCATAAAATAGATTATATTTACGCATATTTATATTTATTCGTGCAAATCATATTAGAATAAAGCGACATTATTTACTAATATAGCACATTATACAATACAAACACACGAATTTACTTACACATATACAAACCTTTACACGTACATTCATAAGTTCATACATATATACAGTGAAATATAGCTAAATATTTACCATGTGCATTTATATACAATCCATTATTTACATGCATTGAAGCCAAAAACGTGAGCCAAAGTAAAGAAATGACACGAAAAAGTATCATAAAAATTATTTACCAATTGATGTCATTAGCTGAGTTATTTTTGCCAATGAATACACTGAATAATGTTAAGAATAATCAAATAATAATGAAAATAATCAAATTATGAGCAACGAATGGAAGCAATAAAAGCGGGCAAAAGGCCGGCCATGAAAAGTGTGTCGCTTTTAGGCGATTTCTGTGCTAATTTGTTACCTGTAGGCTATGACAAATAATTATGAAAATTTAACACAAGCAATTAATCAGCATTTAAATCAATGAGTTAACCAGTATTGTGTATGCTTCATCAATGATTCATCAAAGTTGTTTGCACATGCATTTTATGTAAGAAAACAGAAACGAAAGCTAAGAAAAATTATGGAATACATTTTTGTGTATAAACAATTTAAAATGTGGGACGATTGTTTAGTGGAGAGAAGCAAGAAGAGTCTACAAAATTATCAATTAAAGAGAATCAAAATTCATATACATTTAGTGCATTTATACTATACATCATACATACATATAAATTGTGGTCTTAGTAATAAAAACTTTTGAAATTTACAACAAAAAAGGGAAATTGATTTCTTTCTCTTTTTGGCAGGTTAAAAATTAAATAATTTCACTACCGATCGGCGTCAATTTCGCTGTATAAAAGAAGAAGAAGAAGAAAACGAAGTAGCAGATCAGCAACAGCAGAAGAGTTGGTTGTTTATAACGCTGCGAGCTTCACGCTATTTGTTCGCTTGAAGTACGAGTGTAGTTTCCAACATGAAGCTTCTTGCTGCGCGGATGATGGACACAAGGACGTTGTTGCTCCTGCTGCAGGCGCTGCACATCGGAGTGGAGCTTCACGCGCAGTGATTGTGGTTTATTTGCAATAATAAAGTAGTTGAAAGCGCAGAGATCGAAGTGGATTTAAACACGTGCAGCAGCGGTAACACCAATAAACAACAACGGGCACAAACAGAAACACACACACGGTCTCTCTCTTTCTCTCTCTCTCCGTTTCTCTCGCACAGGTACAAAGATGCCTCACATCCAACATCATCATCATCTTCGCTCACGACGCACCGCATCCGCAAGTCGTCGGTAGCAAAACTAAAAACACTCGCTTGCTCTGGATCTGGTTTTGCAAAAAGGATTAACTAAATATTTCATGTTCCCAGCGAAGCAATTTTACGCTCTTCAAATCCTGTTATGCTCGCAGTCAGTCGGTCGTTTCGGATTGTTAGCTGTCGGACGAGAGTCTTGCCAGCAGCTGAAGTCTTCGCGCTTCGCAGCAGTGCAGTCGCAGAGGGATTCCGTGCTGCTGATGGGGAATTTATGATGCTTTAACGGACCCCACGAGAAGCTATCGATGGCCATCCATAGATAGTCGCTTGCGATGATTCGCAAGTACACTATATTCATCCCTCTTGAGGGGAATGTGGGGGCTGGTTGGGGTTGGCAGCAGAGCGTTCTGCTGATCCGAATCCATAGCAACTGCACCAATAAAAGAACATCCAATTCAGTGGATGAGAAAAGATGCTGAAATGGGTTCAAAGGAGGGACGAAGCGGAACTCTTACTCTTCATTCCATTTGAGGATTGTGCAACGTTTCCTTGGCCTGCATACGATTAGATTAACCCAGGTTATTAGATGTCATGAAGTGAATTGATGGTTCATCGATTTCTGGAAGAATCATTGGTGTAAATTTTGGAAAATAATCCCGAAACATCGCAGCTTGTATTTTGTAATTCAGTCAATTTGAAATATTAGAAATAAAACAATAATAATCTGGGATCTTCAACTGTTCTTCGAAATCGTTTTTCCCACTTGTTCACACTTGATTTTTAGTATTTTCAGTATTTTATCTACTCGGCCTAAAAGTATGCAATGCTTTTATGCCAAGACTTTTAGTGCATGTCAAGATGTGGATCGCTACCAAGACAAAACCAGAGAGATGGTAATGCACGGGGACGTGAAAAGCAACAAACATTTCGACTGTTTGAAGGAAGGAAGGAGGACTTTCGAATGCTCTCGAAAATTGAGTAAATACTAAAACCTCGTACAAATGTTTGCATATTTTAGCACCTGGAATTGAATCGAAAGGAATCGAATGCATTGAGTATTCGTGGATCCAATTCCACAACCCTTTACCACTCCCTTTAGAAGAATCGATGTTCCGATACGTACGATTATGTACACTGGGTGAATACAAAACCATTTTTTTGTGCCCACACTATTTTGACCTTCTTATGACTTTCTTTCATTCCGCAAACTGTTTAAAAACTTCGCCCTCAAAAATTCCATCGTATGCACACACACTCACATCTCTGATCTGCATACGAACGTCGGCAACGGCATCGTGTTTTACAGTTACCAGTACGTAGATGTGTTGGACTTTAAGCACCGGAAATGGTGCCATGATGAGGCGATGTTGGTGCCGATGCTGTTGCTTCTTTTCGTTCCGTATGTGGAAATGCTCGGTTCGTTTAACATTTTCAGCAGTTCTGCTGGAGGTTGAGGTTGAAACTTTGGCCAAAATAATATTCCAGCGACTGCTGCCGTTCGCTCCGCGCTCGCTCTTTATTAATTTGGGTCCTAGCTGAGCTCACTACGTTTGTCATCTCCATCTACTGGCGCTGGTGATGGAGATGGCGATGGTGATGGCGATGGAGATGGTGATGGCAATGGTGCTGGAGATGGTGTTGTTGCTGGTGGCTGGTGGCTGCTACGATTGTCGGTCGCTGCTGCTATAGGACGGTATAACGGGCAATAAATTCAACAGTCCGTAAAACAAACGAGTTGAATGAATTTTTCATGAGGTGTCGGCTTTTGTGCTGCATCGTGCACTTGAACTTCTGCTGCTGTTGCCCTTCTGAGGGGAGGAGGGGCCATGAGGTGTGTGAATGATGTTCGTTGCTTCGAGTGCTCGTGAGGTCATCGGCTCAGCAGCCATCGATGTTGATATGGGGTGCCCTCCTCTATTCGACTTCCATCGGTTACTTTGGATGAGCTGTTGACTAACGCTGTCCGGTTGTTGTTGTGGTTGTTGTCGTTGCTGCTGTTCCGCCGCTGTGGTTGTTGTCTCTACAACATCTTGTGCTTAGTGGAAAATCGGAGGTTATAAAACAAACAATTTGCTAATCGTTCATAAACTATGGGAAAAATAACGGTACTACGGGTTGCTGACAGCGCCATCTGTTGTTTGTGTTAAATTGTGCAAAAAATTCATTACGAAAACATGCTGGAGATTAGCAAGAAGTCTGTGATTCCGTGCGATGCAGAGCCAGATACGGCTGCATTATTTGCACAGCGAATTGGATGAGTGTCCGGATCCGTTTTCCTTCCGGTGTCCCCGTCCGTAGCCCGTTATACATGGCAGGATATTGCGCCGAAGTTAGCTATCATTAAAATATGCAGGTATACACTATACTTTATTAATAACGGTGAGGTCATAAATATTTACTGTCATGAGTAGGTGTCATGAGCGATGTCCTCATCCTGTACCGTCATTCGATACCGAACCGTCCCATTGTGACTACGAATATAGGCGTAGTCCGCTCATTTCTTCACTATATTCCCATAAGAGGATCTTCGATCAACTGATCGGAGTGAGCTTCGAAGATAAAATCTAACATCTGCACATTTAGTATCAGAAATATCAATCCGGCCAAGATTGGGCGTGATCTGCCCACTATCATGTCATATATCTATCATATATGCATCTTTATGGTTGGTATAATTTTAATCAGCATTTTCGCCGAGTTTATTCGTCTCTGTTGGAAACTATCACGTATTCATCGCTCCATGTTACAGTGATTTGTCATTGATTCACTCAACACTCACAGTGTTAGCCGCAAAAGTAAAGTCGCACCGCAAAAGTTGTTTGTTAGTTTATCTCAAGTCATTCATAACCAACCACAAAACAACCAATTCTTGAAACGATGGAGAAGCTCCTTGGCGGGGGAGGGTTCAGACGCAGATCCAGATCCAGGCAGTGTTGAAGGAGGGTTCATAAATTATTTTACTACCGCAGAAAGGTGAAGAAGAATGGATGGTGAGAGAGGGAGAGACGATTCTTAAGGCTCCGCACTTCAAGCAACTCGGCAAGGAAGGATTTCATTACGTGGGTTAATATTTAGGAGGGGGAAATTTAATAAATTACGATGGATAAATCCGGTGAGAAGAGTGGGGGGGGGGTGGCGTGAAGGACGAGAAGTAGAAGAAAGCACGCACATTCGCAGGGTGTCTGAATGTGTGTGTGTGTGCAATGATGATAAATCCCAAAGCTTGTTGTATGTGTGTGCTATGTTTGTTGCTATGTTTCTTTTTTGGCACTTGATTTATTCAAGTTATGAATCAATTTTATCACAACGACGGTAACAAGCAGAACATAAGAAGAAGAAGAAGAAGAAGAAGAAGAAGAAGAAGAAGCAGAAGAAGAAAGATTGCATATACTGAGTTGCATTATTTACATCGAACTCTCTCATCTTCTCTCATCTTCGAAGAAAACGTAGCCGAGGCAACGGCAGCGTCTAAGAAAAGCAACGCTATGAGCTTCATACGTACGAACACACACACTCACGTTTAAAGACAGACGCTAACACAGCCACAGCCACAGCGACGGCGACAGACTCACCTTCAGCTCGAAGGTGTTCAGTGTCGCTGCTGTTGGTGTTGCTGATAAAAATTACTGCGAAACTTGTTGGCAACACTGCGCTTGCTGAAGTAAAATTTTCGTCTTAAGCTTCTTTTTTTCAAGTTATTTATTATGATTTATATCAAAAGTTTCTATCCGTGTGTATGTGTGTGTGTGTGTGTGTGTGTGTGTGTGTGTGTGGGCTAGTGTGATGTGTAAAGTTAGGTAATAAAAAGGTAGCGCATTTTTTGTACAGAAACGAAACTATTAGAAGGATTTTCCCTCAGCGACGATAAGTAAATCGCTGTTATTGTTATTATTAGTGTTGTTGTTGTTTTCCATTTTCCCTGTGCTAAGGTAAATGATGAAAAATGATGATGATGATGACGGATTTGACGCAGATCTGATTTGATATGATTTGTTGTGGCAGATCGGAGTATTTAATATACGAGAAACGGTTTCAACGAGATACGATAATACGATATTCTCTCTCAGAACCAAGGAGTTAACACACATGAGAGCTTCTTACTCTTCATCCGTGTAGCGTGCTCCTGAAAGGCTCTGGTGAATTGGAAGTCCAAGGAAATAAAACCCTTGCTACTTACTTTCGACGTGAAGCAGATTTGGCCAATTAGTCTCGAAGGCTGTTGCCAAACTTCTAGCTTCAAATAACGTTTCAGGGACGGACCAACTGGGCGTGTCGGCCTCCCTTTACGACTGCCCGTCCTCGCAGCGTGTCACTAATGAATATTAATGCTGCTTGATTAACGATGTTTAATTTTTAATGCTTCCCCAGTGCAAGAGTACAACAACTAGAAATGTCCTGCCAGAGCAGCGAGCGAGCGTCTTGTGATTGTGCCAACTCTGGATGCAGCTCGACAAGAACAACAACAACAACAACAACAATAACAACAACAACAACAATACCGCTGTAACACGAAGAACGCCAACGAGTGCCATTTGTAACATCTTAAATCTTTCTTCGTAGCGAATTTCTTTGCCGGGTGCAATGAAAATGAATCTTTTGTGTAGATTCTGTGCTACGTATTTATTTTTCAGAAGCTTTTCGCCTGATTTTCATTCTCAAAATACTGGTGTGATGTCTATGGTCTCCAGGATACTATACACATGATACTACACACATGCACTCTACGTATTTTTGCTTTATACAAACGAGTATATTAAAGTTTGAGACTAAAGGATGATTTCAAAACTCTGAAGACGTTAAGGAATGTATTTAAGGCAGAACCTAGGAGAAAATAAGCTATAAATTGATCAGTGGTAGAATTATAGTATTATATCGGCTTTATTATTCAACTCAAGGTTACTAAAAGACTAAAGCCAAAGTTGAAACGGGTTTTGCAAAGCTTTAAAACAATCAGAAAGAAAGAAACCAAATAACTGGATAATCGCATTTATATAAACGCTCGATTAACTCCGGAGTTCCACAGCGTCTTTGTAATCCCAGAGGGTTTCATGGTTCCAGAAGATCTTCGTTCATAGTGTCATAAGACAGGGGTTTATAGGGTCTTGCTATTTATTAATTTCAGCGTCCTCAAATAATCGACTCGTGAATTGTGCTTAAGAAAAACAAAAAAGGAGTTTGTTTATGTGTGTTAATTGGATGTGCAATAATAAAAACTCCTCGTCCGTCATCCTTAAAATACTCAGCTTAAAATACGTATAAACACAGATATAAATTACACCAAAATGACACTACAACTAATCTAAAATAACTAAGCTGCTAGATAATCACACGAACTGCTGCTAAGGCGCGTATTTGGCTGGGTTCAAGCGGACGGCCGCATCCGAGTCGTCTTCCTTGGGAGGAGGAGGTGCCTTCGGAAGACTGAAGAACTTCTGCAGAAGTGAGAGAGTAATTAAATAGTGACCTCATTGGGACGTCCTGCGTCACTCACATCGTGCATGCCGAATTGACGTGCCTCCTCCATCGTATCCGGCAGCTTCTTGTGCAGCGTCTCCGGCAGGAAGGCCGCCGCGATGCCGCCCAGCAGGAAGAGTGCGCCGAGGATGTAGTATGGGGCGCGTATGTCGACGGTGGTGCCCAGGTAGACGAGGTAGGGCGCCAGGATCCCGATGGCGTTGGCCAGAATGGTGCCCAACGCGATGCCCGTCTGACGCATGCAGGTCGGGTAGATCTCCATGCCCTGCAGACTGGCGGTGAAGAAGGTGACGGCGTTGAGGAACTTGATGAAGGCCACTAGACCCGTCATGACGACCTCGTATCGGGCATCTTGCGGGACAGACAACAATACAATAAAATACAATACAGCAAACCATGCATTCAATATGTAAAAAAGATGCCAGCAACAATACACATCGGAAAGAGGGTCCTACCTGTCGCCAAAACGATCACCGGTATACAGACCAGGAAGGACAGCAGGAAGGAGACGGTATTCGTGAAGCGGCGTCCGTATTTATCGCCTGGAATAAGGAAGGAGAAGCGGAGATTTTAACCTCATTTCGTGGCGCTCGTCTTCAGGGTGGCGTTGCGTCGATGTTGTTGTCGTTGTCGGTCGTAGTGCTTGTTGTTGTCGTTGTTCGTTGCTGTGCGAGTGCAGCCAAATGTGAATTAAACACTTCAGAGCCACATCCGTCACTTTCCGCCGACAGCCCGGAGCACTTACCCAGATATTTGCCAACGATATAAGCGGGAATCTCGACAACGCTTTGAAGCAGAAAATTCAGAAACGGATTCCCCCCCATCCGCGAGCTGAACAGCACCAGGGTGAAGTAGGAGACCGCTACGACACACCTTACCAGGGGAAGCGGTGGCAGCAGCAGCAGCCGAGTGTAGAGAGCGGCAGAAATGCATGCAAAGAAATGTTAAAAATGTTAAAATGTTTCGTGTCTGCTGACGGCGGCAGGTGGAAAAAGCGAAAAGAGAACAACTGCGAATTAAAAAAACGGGGAAGGAAAAAATAAGGAAAACTAAAACGATTTACAAAATCAAATAAAAACCTAAACAAAAGCAAAACATTTCAAATGTTTCCACAAAAGCATTCTCCGGTTGTGTGTCTGTCCGTCTGTGAGTTTGTCGTTGTCAAACAGACCCGGGATCAGCTTCGAGCGGTGCAAATAAAATCCAAGCAGAGAAAACAAAAATATTATCCTTAAATTATTGAAACACTTTTCAAAAATTCAAATGCAAATGTTTTCGCTTGAGAGGACATCGCAACGTTCTGCCACAGCGCCGTCCACCGCCGAGTGCTCTGTGTGTGTGTGTGTATGTGTGTGTGTGTGTGTGTGTCGTCAGCTCCAAACGTAGATGGAGAAGCAGCGGCAGAGGCAGCAAAATTAAGTACACTCGTATTCGTGCAAAAGCGAATGTGAGCGCTGCGATTGTTGCCTTTGTTGTTTCTGTCTAAATTGCTGTTGCTGTTGTTGATATGCTATGAAGACCATGAGTGCAGCAAAAAATAAAGCAAATAAACAAAAAAAAGGAACAGAAACAGACAACTCAAGTAATGGCAAGTAATGAGAAGTAAGAAGATGAAGAAAACATCTTCTTCATGAAAATTCTAAAAAAATTGGAATATTCGTACAAAGATACACGTATTTGTGTACGTTAGGATCGACAGGGTGAATTTTTTATTAAAAACATTTAAGCTTTGAATTCCAAACATGCAAAAATATTGTATACTTTAATTGAAATTGAAACTTGTAAAAGTTCCAAAAGAAATCATTGAAAATCTACTATGAAACAATTAATGATATAATAAAAGATTTGGTGAAGCTTCTGCTGCATCTTTTGTTAGACGATGTTCATGAATTAAAGCCGAAAAAAAGCAGCGCATTCAAACTTCAGACTCACCAACTGAAACCCATGATTGATGTGTTTCTCGCCAGACGCCAGCCGCTGAACAGCGACGCGATGCCGTACGTCACGTCCTGGCTGGTGGACGCGTACATCTGAGCCAACTCCTTTTCGGACACGTCAAAGTGCCGTCCGTTGATTTGCGCAATTTTCTTGAACTGAACCACCGCATCGGCGAAGCGACGCTTGCTAATCAACCAGCGAGGCGATTCAATGACGTATCTGTGGACAAAAATTAAGCAGCAATCAATGAAAAATAACAATAAATACAAAACAGGAGGAGAAAAAAAGACCGCGGAACTACTGTCCTGGTGGATCCTGGCCACTAGTTTATGGCGAAGATATAACAAACAACAACTGATGAAAGGAACAGGGAACATCGATGGAATTGCATTGATTTCGAGCATGATTTTGTAATCAATGAGTTGAGCTTGATTGGAACGCCTCAATGAAGTCGGTTGTAATTGTCCAGAGGGAAGGAGGGGAGGGGGATATATTTTTTCCCAGCATTGCTTCTTGGCAATGGTTCGAAACTATTGAATAGAGTACCAAACAAGACGGAATGGTTTCTTTCTTCCGAATTAAATGACGGTATAAAAGAGTGCTTGTTTCTGAATTAAAAATCTGTGATTTGGTCCATTTCAACCGTTTTTGGGAATATCCTTGGAAGGAGAAGGACAATAATTATAAATCGGTTAAAAAAGCAAAAGAAGCTTCTTTGATTCTGAAGGCGAAAGAGAATTGTTACGTATCTATTAATTTTCTCCTCGTATTTTTAATCTGTATCCTTGAATTGATGCATGAAAACAATTTTTCCCTAGACCCAGGCTAGGAGTAGCTACGGTCCATTCGTCTTTCGCTTTCAATTCGATTCGGTTCGATTCCATTCGATTCCATTCGATTGAAGCGCTCCATCAGTTTGCCGCACGACAGAAGTTGAAATTAGCTTAGAGTTCAGGTGAGATACGTGACAGCAGAAGGAAGGATTGAGAATGATTGATTGAATGAATGAATAAATGAGTGCTTGATAGATGCAAAGTGTTGGTATTACATACTTGGAAAAGATTAAAACCAATGCTGTGGGTACCGTCGTGAGCCACATAAACGGCTCCCAGTCACGAAGCCACCAGAAGAGCAACGGCATCAACGTGGTGCCGAAAGACCAACCGAAGCTTTGATAGATGGCGATGGTGCTGCGATCCTCTCTGCAATAAAATCAAATCATATCAAATTGCATCAAGAAAGAATTAAAATGGAAAAAATTTTTTCGATTCGGGAGCTCAGTCATTTATTTAGTTCGCTTTCACTCACTCTCTCGATATTTCCATGCCAATTATTTGTGGTGACTGAAATAAACTGTTGATTGTGAGTGCTGTCAACCCGGAGAAGATTAGGAACCAAGTATACCAGCCGGTCGTTATTATGGAGGCAAGTCGTCCAATCGTGCAAAATATGACGCTGATATAATAAACCAGACGGCGTCCAAAGCTGAGTGAATTAAACGTGGACAATTGTTAAGAATGGCTGAACATGAGTTCGGTGAATCGACTGGTTACCCACATGTCACCCATCTGACCGAATAGAAAGGAGCCAAACACCTCTGTTATGCGGCCCACAACAAAGACATTTGTGACAAATAAATCCTTCTGGCAAACCCAGTGCTCTTGCGTTGGAATTGTGCTTTGGTACCACTCCTGGTCGTAGCTCCATCCATGTTGGCAAACTGAAAACGAAGAAGAAGTAGACGTTTGAAAAAGAAAAGTACACTTACTTACTCTTACTTAGACGATGAAGAAAAAGAAGAATATAAATAATAGGAAAAGAAGGACCCGGTTAAGATAACCAAATGGAACATCTAACAAGAAGAAACACGAATATAATAAAAGTGGTGCCATCATAAAGCTTTCTCTAAATTCTGGTGAGGAGAAGTAAACTAAGACCAAATGGTTATTGAGATAGAGTTTCTTATAATTACACTTCATAATCTTTTACTATAAACTGGCAACAGTTCTAGAAATGAAAAGTTTCATCCTTTGATTAAGGAAAAATATACCCATTTGTTTGGAGTCAACCTTTCTTTATTACATAACTTTATTGAGCTGTATAACTCTGCAAATTGATTGGAAACAGTTTACATTTGCCAGGAATCTCATTGCTATTGCACTCGAATGTAAAATAATGAAAGAATGTCACGTAGCTGAAACTACCGACACGAAGTGTGGATTGTATCGATAGTTCCTCACTTAAAGGACAGGAAACAAGAGAATGTTGCTGAGGAATTTATGGAGGAATTTTTGGTTTCATAGAGAATCGTATACGATTATTGTCCTTAGAATAAGAGTCTATGGATTCCCCTCTGCTGTATCGAAAATCGATACGTGCTTTTCTTTTCTCCACTTTATTCTCCTCTACTCTACTCACCTGTTACATTCTTCTGCACGGTGCTGTTCCAACTGTCCCAGTCGTTGATTTCGGTGAAATTCGCATCGAACATCGCGCAGCTGCTGTACTTGTCGGAGCCCCTGTTGTCCTTGTCTCTGTAGGAAACAGTTTGTGAGAAATTGAATTGAAACTGATGGATGGTTGTCTATTGTATTCGTTTTTTCGAATTCGTCACAACTGAGAAATGAATTCGGCGCACAGATTCGGCATCATGAGGATGAAGTGAGTTGAAGGTGATTCTAGAGTACGAGACACTACGATGGGGACAGTGGAGCATGCAATGGAGCATTCATTGGACCAGTGAAGAAATGGATGCGACATGTGGAAGAGATTGTATATATGCTAATATAATATCTCTGTAGTAATGAGTTGCAGTTGTATGAGTTTAGTCGATCGTAATCACATGGGTTCGTATGGGGCACTTTCGCGGAGTGAATGAAAGAAAGGAGGGTGCTTTACGTGGGCAACGTGATGCGGCGCCACTCGTCCAGCGTGAAGTTTGTGTGCTCCCGGCCCGGAACCGTGCACCAGTGATCGGGTATATTTAACGCCAGGATGATATTCATGTAGATCATCGCACCCGCCATCGCCAGTCCCATCACGAATATCACGTTGTAGATCCGCTGGAAACGACCGTGAGTGCCAGCCATCTCCATTATCTCTTCGAAGCGATCATTTTGGTCGTGCGTTTCGACCTCCATGGGAACGGGACCATTTTGATGGGCTGTTTTTAGGAGTTGAGTGTCGTTCATACTGATTTTTGGAGGTTTTGTATACGTCTGTAAATATAAATAAATACATAAAAGCAGATTGCAATCCTTTAACAACAATAATAATAAGAATTTTAATAATAATAATAATAATATTATTCATAATAACAATGATAATAAATTTCTAACCGTTCCGGAAAGATTTGTTGTCTTAATGCTCTATAAATCTTATCGGACTCTAAATAGATGAAGATTTAAATTCATAATGATAATAATATGCCAGTTTTATACCGTGATTATTATTGGCTTACTTAATAATCAGATGCTGTTCTTCTTATTATCTTGTCTTATTCTGTATTTTAGAATAAGTTCCTTTCGCGATCTGAGGGAAAGAATAATCTGGATCTGAATTCCAAGTACGTGACCCTCATAACTCAGTAAATACCGGATACAATCACCAAGTCGACTAAGATCAAATAAATGACGCTTGACTGATGTTTTGCTTTTTGAGGTCTGAATGAATAAAAGCAAATAGAATTTGTTAAGTTACTTATAAGTATTTTAATCATCGTTTAATAAATAAGTTTAAAGATAAAGAATGGAAGGAAAGGAATGGAATGGAATGTAATAAAATTACACAATAAGAAAAGAGACCTTTTTGAAAACTTTAAAGTAACAAAGAAACCACACAAACCATAGCTATCATAATAACATGTTTAAAGCAAAGCAGGTACGAGGGCTGTCTGAAAAGTTTTGAGCCCGACATGGAAACACAAGTTTAATTCAATACACTTTCCCAACGATGCTTTACAATGTTTAATGGTTAAACTTTAACCCTTGTAAATAGTAGTTGGAGTAGTTGTTCTTCAAAATATTTGTTTCCGTAAGCTCGATGAAAATATCTGTCTTCCAAGCAAAACTGTAAGCTTAGGAGATAGCGAAATGACACTGGGCCAGATCAGGTGAATACGGTGATCCTCTCCTCCTCTCCTTTCCTCTTCCTCTTTACCCCGATCAAGCCGCTATTCCACTAATACCCTCTCACCATCCACGCGCAGATCACGCCTGCCCAATTTCTCCCTTATATACCCTCTTTCCTCTCACTTTTTTTTCCACTGATTCATCTTTCAGTATTTCAGCCTTTCACTGTTTCAGTCTTCAGTTTTCCATTCACTCCCCTCTCTATTTCTCTTCCTCCTTTTCTTTCCCTAGTTTTCCTTCTCGTTGTTAGTATTCTATGGATATCTTTTATCGACATCGACAACTACACTAGAAACACGTTGACGAGTTTAAATTCGTCTAAGGTTTTTAGATAAGAAAGTGTTAACATTCGTGCAAATAGATTTAATTAGATTACTATAAATTTTGTGTTCTCCATCATAGAATAACATGTTATGAGAACTTATCTGATAGCGCGAGATCTTAATTTTTTTATTAACCATAAAGTAATAAAAATTATATCAAAACACTTCTATTGTTTTTGTGGTAATATTTTGCCAAGTTGCTAGAAGCACTTATCTCTCTTTCTCTCCCTCTCGCTGTCTACACACGTAGAAAGAGAAAAAATCTATCGCAATATAAGATATATTATAATGGCGAGCTGAGATAAGACAAACATTTACTAATATTTACTAATTGGACCCTTCAAATGAAAAATATGATAAGATTTTATACGATGTTTCAATAGAGTGTTTGGCGGTGTTTCATAGGTATTAAGATAACTCGGCATAATAATTTGCATCGATAAATAAGCGTGGATGCAACATGGGGCTATAATTTCACACCTGAGAAGAAGGAACACCCAAAACAATGGACTGACTGGGGAGGATCGGCTCCAAAGAAGGTGAAAACAGTTCTATCTTCAAGAAAGATCATGGCGTTATTTGGGATGCGGGTGGAATAATTTCCATTGACTATCTTCAGAAATTAGTTGTTTTCTGTTTCCAAAGTTGAAAAAATGGCTCGCTTTTAAAAGATTTGCCAACAGTGAAGAGACGGAGTCTGTGGTTGATGGTTATTTTGAAGTCATTCAACATCACTGGGAATCACTATTCTACAGTTTCTGTTATAAATGAACTTTGAACTTATGTGTTTGAACTGTTATGTTTGAAAGTTTAGACAACTAACAACTTCGAAGCTTAACTTACCTTCAATTATAATATAATTATAAAAATTTATAATAACAAAATTATTAATAAAATCAGATTCTGATGATGATTTTTCGTCGTTTATACTTAAACGTGTAATTACTTTTCATGCACTTTTAAGTAAACAATATTCAACACTTTTATACACACTTAGAAACTTATCACCAAACTGAGGTGTAACTTAGAATTTTTGTAAGGTTTTAGTTACTTGAGATACTTTGGAGATATCTGAGCCGCTTTGTGGCACAACCGCAACAACAATTTGACAAGTTATTTGAAAAGTTTTACAGAGAATGTTGTGTGTTGACCATTTCCACCTCTCTCTCCCTCTGTCTCCCTCTCTGTCTTTCTCTGTCTTTTTTGATTGAATAGATAAATTGATTTGCCAACACTTAAACTATCTTGGCTCTTATCGTTATCGCTGTCGTTATTTTGCCTTGTAATCGTTGCGGAAGTCACAGAACATGCTCTCGCGACTAGCGTCAAGTTTAATCTGCGAGTCACACTCGAAGCGACAGAAGAACTAGATGAAAATTCAGCGACGTTAAGGTGCTTGACGGCTGAGTTGTTGTATTGCACTCGAATTGTTGCTGATAACACTTTTAATAATTTTGTTACACTATCGGAGTATCTCCGAGTGTATCAGAGCATCAAATCTCGAAGGTAAATACTACATGTAATGTATTTTTTATATAGCATTTTGGGATTGGATTTTGTGGACTCAAAATCTTACTGACAACAACATTAAGGAAAAAACGAACACCTGTTTATGATGACTACCGGATGATCATCCTTTCCACTCAGATTAACACAGTTACACTGCGGTTCGGCACGTGTTTCTTATGACATGAAATGAACGTAAATAATAACAGCAAAACTGAAGAAAAAAACAGGCAATTTTATTCCTACCGATCACATTTCGATTTGGGTCGGTTTATCAAAGCGATTGATAAGCCGCTGTTGCGGCTGCTGCTGCGGGAATGCGCTGAAGTGGAACGCGCTGAGAACTGGAACACTTCGTTATCAATTCCAGCGCCTCGATCGGTTTTACTTACTTTATAGTTTCCCTTTGTTGTTGCTTAAGTTGTTGATTTAATTGTTGTTTTAGTTGTTGTTGTTACTTTAGTTGTCTTACCAAGATTCATTCTTGTTTACACCTCGCCTGAAAGATTTCGAGATAAGCAAAAACTAAACGAACACTTCATCTGTGAGCTTCGCTGATTTAATAGAATAACAATTTAATTCAGTGACTTGATTGCAGTGTGTTCGACCTCGGAGCGGCGGCGGCGTTCGTGGTATCGCTTCCTTGATGAAGTGCGTTGTTGCCAGTCGCAAAAAACATCGCATGCGATAATTTCGTTTATATATAAAACTCATCTACTCGTATATTCATATTTTTCGAACTCATTCTTTTCACGGGGAGTGATTCTTTAAGAGCCGTTAACTAAGTAATTCTTTTATTTATTTATTAGTGTTTTCCAATAAGATGAGATTAGCTCAGGTTCTGGTTAGGTTCGGTTAGGGTGGATTACTTCCTGCGGACTAGATTTGGGCTTTCTTGGCTCCTGAGGCTAAGGATCCCTGTCTTCAGTGTTAATAGATGAACAACTCCTCTATAAACGTGTTGTTCCTCTTCTTCGAGTGTATGCATTCGATATTCATTGATTCTTAAAGCTTTTTCTTTCAAACTTGGGCTCAAAACATCAAATCTTAGACAGTTTAATAAAAAATCTTTATGATTATAATAAATCTTCTATCGTCTCTATTTAAATCTATCGTACGTATCTAATCGTATCGCAATACATTAATAATAAGAAAATAATAATAATAATAGCGATAATTATAATAATAATATACATAAATAAAATATGAAATTTACTATGAAACAATATATTTCTCTTGCATGTAAATATAGTATATATTTACATAGTACTAGCAGAGTAACTGCGGATAGTAAACAATATGCCAGAGAATATAGTATGAAACAGTAAACCAAAAACTTAAAATTAGGTGACACTACATGTAAAAGATTCTTAAAGGACTCTAAGATGTCCTAGTTTCATACAAGCCTTTTGTTGGCGACAGGATTTTTCTATTATATTCTATTATTATTCGGTTCAATATATCGTAATTTCATAAGTCGTGTAATCTATCGATATGTCTGTAGTATATTTAAATAAATGTATTCATGTTGTAGATGAGTACAATTTTTCAATCAGTTACAAGACCTTCCTAAATGGGATCACAATTACAAGCAATTTTTATCCCTGTTCTTCTTTTTTGTCTCCCTTTTGGTGAAATTTATTTGACACTACGTCGGATAAGCTGTGCTGTTGTTTAGTGATCCAGGAATATCCAAATGTTTTTCTTCTATTTTTTGACACTATGACATTCTCACGAGACGAGATCTTAAGGAAGCAAACAACCTGCGGCAACTAAAACAAACAAATTTGGCGGAGAAGACTTGAAGCTGTTTGAGAAACAAAGCGAAGTCTCGAGTATGTCAGTAAGTAAGTTAAATATTGGAATAAACAAAAGCAATTTAGCAATTGAAAGAACTACTACAACTTTGGAATAAGACAAGCATATGTATGTTTACTATATATGTATGTGACTATCGGCATAAGTATGTATGAGTATACAGTATATTTGTGTGTATGCTGGTGATGACGGTATGAGTATGTGATTGTGAGTATTTGCCAATGTTATAAGCTCAGTCTTGTGCTGTTCAACCAACGCATAAAACGCTACTTAAGTAGTAGATATATTTAAAGCAATGATAAGTGGAAAATGTACACCAGTAGATACATAGCAGTACTTACCGATATGCATAATCAAATGAAATTGCTTTAATAAATAATTAGTGGCTGGATTGTGGGGTGGTGATGATGCTATATTCTTGAATAAGATACGTTTTTATCTCTTAGAGTAAAACGAATCCAAGAATCCATCGTTGCATTGCACCTTCTTGATAAAATATCTTAATGAAAGTAAAAAGAGTGATGCAGATACAAATGTAGATACTATAATATAATATTATATATGGATACTATAATATATATGTATATATATTGTATATACAACTGTATTAGTTATGCTTTAGTTAATATATTCTGACACTTTAACTAATTAAGTAAGTAATACAAAGCATGGTTCAGGAATATACACATAGTTGTTTGTGTCTGTATATATTCTCATTTCCGTTCATTTCCTAGTTCAGTCATCTGGTTGAATTTCTAGACAGTCTCTTTTGAGTAGCATCTATGTTAATTGAATTTATGAAATTAGTTTCTTTGTCATTTGATCTTAGAACTTGACCGCCAACTAGTTTCGTTTGGTCATTCGGTTTCGTGACACTATTTACATTAATTTTTTACATTTGTCATAATAAACAAGCGATTAAGAAGCGAGTTCAGAATGATCCTCATAATCATCTGTGCACATTTCAGATTTGATTTCAGATGTATTTTCAAGCACTTTCGGAGAGTACTTCTTAAAGTAAGCCTGCGAGTGTCCATTGGGTCCAGTGAATTGCTAGAATGTTGGGGCTACTTGTTGAAGTTTCCTGTCCGTATTCTGAAGTATTGTAGTTTCGCCTTTAGATGCGATGTATATCTTTTAGGTACAACATACAATAGTCCAGAGTTTATACTTACTTTACTTACTTATACTTACTAAATACGAGTTTATAGTACAGCATTAAAACTATGATTATGATGTACATTTTATTTTAGTTCAAAGATTTATTTTCTAGATAGACGAACGATTTTTACTTAGTTTGGAATAAAACATGAATAGAAAATATATGTTTTGATTTTTGAACGTACAATTTTATACTCTTCGTTTTATAAACATTTATTTATTATATACACACACATATGAACATATTGATAACATTTTTGGACACATTGTTTCGTTATTCATAAACTCACATTTATTCACCGAATTTATTAGCAAAATAACTCGATTTTTTGTCACAGTTTTAGCTTTCATAACTTATATTGATTTTCTATATTTGATTTTATTATTTTTTTATGCGAGTTATATATTTATATGAATATTTTTTGTACCTGATATTTTTATGCATCACGAAATACCAACCATTTAAATGCACAACAATTGCACTTTTATTATGCAGACATGAATATATATCAAATATTGTTTTGTGCATTAATAATAAACTACAAGGAACTAATAAAGTACAATAATATAATAAAGTAAAATAAATGCATACATACTTTGAAATTAAAATAAATTATAATAGAATATACTCGTAAATGGATAAATACTCGTAAATAAATAAAAAAATTGTTCAGGGCTCAAATCTACTCTGAATGTTTCTCGGAATATTTGAGTATATGATGATTAAATGGAATGAAGAAAGAAGGAAATATGTTTATCTAGCTTAAATGTGAGAAATGTCATAAAGTCCATGGAGTTGAGGTGAGATGAGATTGAAATAAATATGATTACCTTAGATATTCTTTACTTACTTTTGAAATATATACTATGCTATATCTGTAGTAGATACGGTTATGCTTGGCCCAAATTCAGTCTCCGGCTTCATCGCAGTCGTTGGAAAGATATTTTGTCGTTCGAGTATCGTTTGATGAATGTACTCGACGAATAAAGGATCCTTCACATCGTTTACCGTTCGTGTGATTCAAGACACATCAATAGATCGAGATACTATTTCGAGACCAATCTCGCTTTCTTCTTGAGACAGATCTCGCTATATTCTCGAGACAGATCTTGAATTTTTGAAAATCTTCTCGAAATAAAACCACACTTAATTTTATTATTATATCGATATGTTTATTTTTTTATAATAATTTTTATTATCATGTATTTTAATGTTTTTGTTGTTTGTTTGTTGCTTTGAGATTTTCAATTTCAATCAAAGTGATTCTGCTTGGTATTATTTTTTACATTTCTCGGCTTATGACTTTCACAAATATTGCTTTGTTGATTTTGTTGTTCCATAAAATTTCTTTTAATATCCATATAATTTTTGAATTTTTGTTTTCGGTTTGCCTCGCAAAGATTATGTTTTAAAAATTGTTTCATTGTACAATAAGTATGAGAAGATATTTTGTTATTTTAGTACAATATATAAAAAATGCTCACAAAGAAAAATGCTGATAAATCCCAAAAAATTGAAATTAGTTTAGAATGTCGATTCTTGTATCTTTATTTAATATTTTTATACTTTTCACTGGACTCATTTTATGGTGAATTTGTTGTTGTTATTTTTGTTGGTGTTTTAGTTATATATTTTACAGGAGAAAAATTCGTTTAAGTTAGTTTAAGTATTATATTTATTTATATTTGTTTTATTTAAAATTTAATTGCCTGCCCAGGATTTACATAGGTGACAGATCTGAAGAATGTTAGGGGGGCTTGGGGTGGGGACAGGGGAAGGAAAATAAAAGGGTTGTTTTTCTTAATGATTAAATGTGTAGCTAAAATGTACAATATTTGTGGTGTGTTGTTGTTCTTGCTTGATAGATAGTATATGTTAAAAATTCTAATATTAAATTTACAAACTACGTTCAAGCTAAATGTTGAGAGATTAATTTGCAAGTTTTTTGTTGTCGTGTTCCGATAAATACAATTAATTAAATACAATCTAATAAAATTTCCAGCTCTAGATTTATATTTAAATTTAAATTAAGTTTAACGCTGTAGTTTAAGATTTAGTTATAGTTTTAGTTTTAGTTCAGTTTAAAGTGTTTTTTGGGGTAAAAAGTGTTCGGGTTGGAAAACAGTTTGATTTGATTTTAAGCCAATATATTTACAAGAATTGTTAAAACTACTTTTTAAATAGGCTTCAGTTAAGTTTAACAAATAATAACAGCTTGTAAATTAATTAACATCTTCACTTTTATGGCTACTAATTAGATCTAGAAGTAGATATTCATAAATACAATATTTTGACAGACACATTTAAATGCTTCCCTAAATTTTTATTCATGTGTTCATTCATTCCTTCATTCGACTTTTTCCTATATGTTTAAGAATTTCCTTCTTCTTCTTCTTCACCTGTTTTTTATAGCTTTTATGCTATTCGTATTTTTTATTGTTTGGTTTTTTGCAACGCCGTGATTTTCTTCTCTTTAGATCATAAATTTCATAAATCTTTGTTGTTTTTTTAGACGTTGTTCAAATTTCAAATATTTTTGTTTTTTTTTTTTTTATTTTTAACATTTCGTTTTATTATTAAAAAGAAGAACTGAAAGCGGTTTATTGCATTTTGGTTTTCTTTTATATTTTTCCCTAAATTATTTAGCCATTTATTTGTATATTTAAATACTATTTGAAATAATTACTTAATATTTGATTGAGTTCTGCAAAGTACATTTGTTCTCTTCTAACATATTGAAGAATGTTTCACCTCTCTTTTTTCACTCTTTACTCTTGTATCCATTTTTTTGCCTCCTCCTATTTTTCGCTACCTACAAGTACCAACTTTAACTGTGTTTTTTGTCTTTTCCTTTTTACCAACATTTTTTGGTATTGCAATGTTTTTTGTGTCTATTATTATTTTGTCTTTTTCTTTCTTTTTAATTCTTTTTGTTTGCATTTAAGTTTGATTGTTGTTTTTTTCTTTTATTTTATTATTTTTTTTAATCCTTTTTCTACTCACAAAATTGCTTTTCGTTTTCACCTTCGTTTTCATTTTCGTTTTCCATTTCATTTCTTCTTCTTAATTTTGTTTTATTTAATTTACATAACATTTTAGCACAATTAATTCTTTATAATTTATTGGAATTTTAATTTTTTAATAGTAATTGTTATTTAATGTTTGTTATTATAGAACCTCGAATTTCTATAGCATTCTATTGCTTTTTTAATACATATCTTCTTCCATTGATTTTCTCCTTTTGTTTGTTTTTCTAGTTTTTTCCTCTATTCTTTAATTATTTACATTTTGACGGAATCCGTAAATTTTTTCTTCTTTTTCACACTTTTTGAGGACATTTTTGAGGGAAGAATAAGTTTTTTATTTAATATTCTGAAAATGGAATTTATTATAAAAACTAATTTTAAAGGCTGTGATTAATTTTAAGGGCAGTGTTTTGGGATTTGCTCCATATTTAAGCTTTATTTATTATTTGGTCCTTTAGAGGACTGTAGAAAAAAATTGCCTGCCGTTGTTGTTGGTTTTGTTGCTAGTGTTGTCCTTGTTGTTTGTATGGATTTTCGGTTCCTTGGTGCTGTAAGATTGCTTTAAAATAGGAATCGAGTTTGTGTAGTCGGTTGTGTAGAAGCACGGAACGGTTCCTGGGTGTATGTATGTGTACGAAGGAGAGACAGGAAGCCAGAGGGAGACAGAATGTGCGTGTGGCAGTGAGAGCACAGGGAAAGGCACAGACAGAGAAGGAAAGCAAGAGTAACGGAGCTGAGAGATGTAAATTAGTATTCCTCAAATTGATGTCATTATAAAAAAGGGGAAGTAACTGTGGTTTGCTGAAACCTGGAACCGTTCCAAGGAATTACTAGGAATTATGTTTAGTCTATTGCGATTGCTGTTAACCTAAAAAAAAAGAGTAGCGGCTTCTTAAAGAAAGTGTGAGTGAGCGGGAGAAAGGAATATTAAATAATACTAACAGCATTTAACAATTGTTAAATAACACTAACAGCATTAAACAATTGTCAGGTTGTTGGTTGGCTGAAAGTCATCCAAAGATCATTTCTTTCATTAAATTTAACGAAAACTTTCATTAAGGATTTGTGATGAAGATTATTCCTTCTTCAGAATTTTAATTCGTCATTAATTTTCAAAACCATCCAGAGACTCATAGTCTTTAATTAGCTTAGTAAACCCCAACAGCTGCTGTACAGCTTCTACAGCTTTCCAGTTGCGGAAAGATGATGGCTTTTATCATAGGATTAATCAGTTAGAAGGAGTCGGGGTTAGTAGGAGGTGGAGGTGAATGTGGAGTAAATGAAAGCGACGAAGCTTCATTAGTTATGTAGTAGAGTAAAAATGCTAATAAATGTCAAGAGTTGGACGTCATGTTTATCACTGAAAATACGAATTTGTTATAACAAAACCTCTTCTCTATACACACATGAGTTTGTGTATCTAATAAATTCATACAATTGTACGATAATATCTTAACTTAGTGCGTCTTATCTATAAACTTAACCTTAGTAGAGATTAAAATGAAATGCCAACACCTGAGGGGAGGGGCTCGAACTTCACCTCTGAACATTGGAACTGAAGCATTTCATGTCCAACGGATCACAGCAATACACAGAGTTTAAATAAAGAGACTAACTAAAGCGGCAAACAAATGAGCACAACTTAAAGACTATATCAGTATATAGATATATATATAAATATGCACATTAAATCATGTGTATGTAGCATATGTACATATGCAACGGTATCTATGGATTTACATCAGGAATTTGAGAACTGGTCGAAGCCGCTGAAGGCTTCCACAAGGCTATTGAGACGGCTTCTGTTCCTCGTTGAAGTTGGAGCTGGCGTTGTTCTTGCGCAAGTGATTCCGCAGCATCACCAGGTTGCGGCTCAGGTTCAAGTTGTTCGTCACACCCGCGCTAACGGCCGAGGAGTGCGGCAGGGTGTTACTTGTGCTGGCCGTCATTATGCCGCCGATCCCGATGCAGGCGACACCTCCACCGCTCATGCCCGCTATGCTAGCCGAGGCCGTCGACGTTGTGGGCGAGGTGGCCCCACCCAGGGCACCTCCCACACCCATCATCAACTCGTGCGCGAGTATGGTGGGCAAATGTTAAGAGCTGTTCTTCATGGGGCCCGATGAGAGCGAGCTGCTGCTGACGCCCGAATCGCTGGACTTCTCGCTAAGACCACCACCACGCGTGAGCGTCTCATCGCCCATGAGACTGACCACTATGCCACCACCGCCTAGTAGACTCTTCTTCCCGATGCGCGTGCTAAGTCCCTTAAGTCCAGGGGGCACTTCTTTCTGGCGACGCGCGCTCTCGACACGCTTCATAATTTCGGTGGAACACTTGGTGACAACGTCGTCCAGGCTGTTGGAGTCATCGGTGGAGTTTACGGTTTGGGTGGGTGTCTGCAAGGACGGTACCGGAGAGCCTTCGTAACAGCCGGAGTCACGGGTGAAGTGGTGACGTCCGAACGGTGAGGTGCCGTGTTTCTTGTTGATGTTATTCAGACGAGCCTCGTCGTTCTCGGAGCTGGAGCCGGCGATGTCACCATCGGAGCCTGTCGGAGTGAAAACAAGACAAAGATAGATAAAACGCAGCGAGAAATAGAGAGAGAGAGAGAGAGAAACATACATACATAAAAAAGTAAGGTAAGGAAGAGAGTAATGAAAGGGCGGAGAAAGAGTTGTAAGATAAATGAATATAGCTAAAGCAGGGACACTCTTTCTCCTTCTTGTAGGGTTCAAACACTTACACTCGATATCATGCAGAAGCTGCACGGCGGTTAATAGTTTGGCGCGATGGTCCTGATTGACGATGCCCAAGTAGTCCAGGTCGGCGGGTTCAAGTTCTTTGAACAGTTCCAAGTCTTCGTAGCTGCACGCAGAAAGAGAGGCATGGAGTGCTTTTAAATAAGTAAATCGACGTTGCTATCAGTCCAACCTACCCATTTAGCACGAAAACGGAGGTGTACTCCTTGAGTCCGATACGAAAAAGCAGATCCTCCACCGAATGCGGCCCGTTGCTGTTCGCGTGACGTCCCAAGCTTTTGCTGTTCGAATTCTTCAATCTTTGCTCGGGCAGCACTTCGACGTTGATGAACTTAAAATGTCCGACTCGACCGTGACACCGTCCTTTCCAGATACCCGAAGCATTCATGGACAAGACGTCGATGATGTCATTCTTCTATGATAGCAAAGAAGACAGAGAAAAGGAAGGTGGCGGGAGACGTTAGTAATGAGGTTAAACGACAAGGTTCGAGTGTATCGAATATATAAAGGAGTTGCCAAGAAAGGAACCCCCTCCTCTCGCTCTGTTAAACAGCCCACAGCTGGTATGGGTGTCAGCATCTTTGCACTTCTTTGGCTACCAGGTGCTCTCAGGAATTCGGCGTGTTTTTGCGCGAACTCACCTTGAACTTAAGTGCTTCCTTGTCGTAGGGATTTGGCATGCTATCCACGATTGCTTTAGCTTTGCAAATTGGCGCTAAGCATGTTCGATCCTCTGTAGAGATGGAGCTGTGTGGACTGCCGGGTCGGACCAAGGCTTGAGTACCTGTTGGTAAGGAGTAATTGAGTATTACAAGGCTTTATCTAACAGAGCCAATATTGTTGTACAAAAAAGATAAGAAGAGAGGATGGCAAGGACAACTCCAAAAGGCAGAAAACTAATTCGGCGGACTTTTATTTGTTGTTTGCAAAAGGTTAAAAAGAATTTAGTAGAAGATCTACAAGACTTGGAACAATAGAATCAACAAGAATTTGTATGGAAGTTTGGGAGGAGTACAGAGATTTAAAGGAAGTCGACTTTAGGAAAGTAGAAGTGCATTCTTTCGAAAGCTTTAAAGTTTGTGTATTCAGGAGATTTTGAGAAAGAAATGCAGATGTAAGACGAGTGGCGCAGATAAATACAAGGCTTAAATAGCTGGCTTAATAGCATCTTAAGCTGTTAGAACATTTGAACGCAGTGGCACTTTTAATAACTGTGAGAGAGAATTTACTATCTTACTTGTTCGTAAAGCACTCTATATTAAAGTGTAATCTCTATTTAAGTATTATATAAGTGCAGATATTCTTCTCTCGGCATATATTAAGTATTAAATTTTTAATAAAGCACCTTCGCTCGCAACGATCTCTACTATAGAAATCTCTACTATAGAAAGAATATATAACGAGAAGAGAGAGAAAAATAGAGAGAGAGAGAAAGCTTTCTGACGGAAATATGCATACGTTTAAAACTTTCAGCACTTGAAAAATTTTACGGAATTAAAAAATTTCACAATATTTTTTGGGTCTTTCAAAAACTTTTCTTCATTAAAATGTTTGAGCGGAGCAGAACAGAGTACGTTGTATGTGTTTCCTCAGCTTAAAGAAGAAAATAAACAGCAAAACAAGAGTGAAAATAAGAAAGAATAAAGGAAAGAAAGAACAAATATCGGAGTTAATTTTCGGGGTTGGGTTAACAATTTTGAAGTGTCTCACATCTCAAAGCGCATTAAAAATTCATTAAGTTTGGAGTTCACTTGCTTTCTACACCGAAACCGAAAAACCACTTAAAAGCAAAAGTAAAACAGCAAAAAACAAATACAAACGGTCTAAAACCACATCAACAAGAACAACAACAACAATAGAAACAAAACTGAGAACATTCGGTAGAAGAACAGCCAAGCTATTAATGGACCAATCGTCTAGTTGGCCGTTGTTGAGGGTGGTGGATGGGGTTGGTGATGCGATGTGGAGTGGATGGAGTGGATGGAGTGGGGGGTGAGGGTGAGGGCCGAGTGGAAGAGTTAACGAGGAACTGGATGCACAAAACTTACTTGAACCGGAAGCGCTGGGTAAACTCTCGACCGAGCTGGCTGAGCATGCGAAAGCTTGATCGCTCATGCTGCCGTGGTCGGTATTATCTTGGGAGTTACTGAAATCCCTCGAAGTCTCCTTTGTGGCTACAAAGTTCCTGCCATTCTCATTAAAAGCGCCGATTTCCTTTGGCGAGCTTCGCATTTCGTTGGACTTTATCGAGTTTGCAGTTGTTGAGTTGTTTGTCGTCGCCGTTGTTGTTGTTGTTGTTGTTGGATGGATGAAGTTACAACAGCAGGCAGCATCATGGACATCATCAACATCGTCATAATCACCGATAGCATTTGCAGTTGCATATTTTAGGATGCAGGCACAGATGCATGTAGACACATGGCGGGGACGCACGAAATGAAACGGAAAACAAAGAAGGTTCAAAGTTTGTTAGTTAAATCGTTAAAAGTTGGGCAACACAAAGCGACTTCGTGCTTCTAATGGTATGTGGAACCGAGTGCTTGCGTTGCTTGGTGGCTTGAGGTTCTCTCGGAAACTCTTTTCAGGGAATCATCTTTTCACTGTCGGTAGCGGGACCGGGCGGGGAAGGTAGCTCAGATCATCTTAAAGTTGAATACTTAATAAGAAAACAAATGGTTTATTTATTAACAACCACTCAACTAAAGAGTGAGTGAGTACGGAGTAACTTAGAGTTTATGATGTGTGAAGCAGCATCTATTCGCGTTACTAAAAACTTAAGTAAATGAAGATAAATCCTAAAAGAAGGAAAGTAAAAAAGATACGGGAAGCTCACCAATTCGCTCATAAAAGTGTCGAAGAGTTATTAGAAAATCTTTCCTTTAATTTCAGTGCCATGTGACTTGTGGCTCATGAAATCTCGGACGAGCTTCGGTTATGGATTTAAAGCTATTGACGATAATAGAGTGTATTACTATTAAAGGACTTTTGAATGGCGACCTTTTTAAAGGTATAAAATTAAATCCCCGTCTGTAGTCCTTAATTTTGCGATTCTACGTGGTTTTTCCATTTCTTTTATCTCATCTGCTCTCAGAGACATGAAAAACCATTTCGTTCCAATTATATATTCACTCGTACCGAACGCTTTTCTAACTGACCACAGAGTGAATTTAAATTAGCTTTGCTTAGCTTATGCAGCTGCTTTGCATGTGCAAAGTAAACTTTCTGAGTCGGAGATTCGCAATAGTAAATTGCAATTTTGAACTTTTACCCTCTCTCCGTTGACCACTCTGCTGACCTGAGCTACCCTCTGACCTGAGTTGATTTGACCCCAGCCGGGCCGATTTGGCCTGACCACTGACGGTGCACTGCATAAATGGCGATGGCGTGGTAATTAACTTACATGATGTACCGTTGCTTTCTGGCTGATGGTGTTCGCCTTGTGTGCGATGCCGTTCTTTTTGCTTTTGGCCACTAGGATGGGCGGGAGACCGCGCGTGGCGGCGATGTCCTCGTAATCGGATGAAGGACTCGGCGAAAGTGAGGGTGATTCACCGACGCCGCCGCTTAATGTGCGGTATCGAGCGGTACAGTTGTTGGTACCAATCTGAAAAATTATGAAAACAAAATAGATTTTATTCAATTGATACAATACTTTAGAAACCTATATATTCCATATACATATTAAAAAAAAATTATTCTCTGATGCCAAACAGAAAGTCAACTAAAACTCAAGCAATTCAATGTTACCGATTTTTGGCCGGAAGTTTAAATTGAAAATTAGTGTTGCTATTGCAGTTGTTTCAGCACACGAAGCATTTCAATGGCACATACACTCACCTACGCTACCCATTCAAAGTTTGAAAAGCTTTTAAGTTTTCGCTCTGCGAACAAAATCCGAGTCAATGTAGTTTATAGCTGTCTTGTGACCAACAGGATTGCTGCTGGTGAAAGCTAGTAAGGGGGAAGCGGGGAGGGGTGGAAGCTACGGAAGGAGGCTGAATGAAAGCTTCTGTGAAGTTGCAGAAGTTTGTTTTTTAAGTGCATGAAGTGCAAGTTAATCAATTTGAAGTCACAAATTGCCATCGTTGTTTATGCCAGAACAGCTTCAAGAAAAACAAAAACCTAAAAAGGCAAAAAGCAGACAAAACTTGAGAAAGAATTCGTTAAAACCAACTTTTATTTGGTTTATTTGTGATGTCCAGTATTTTTTGTTGTTCTTTTCCGTTCTAAAACTACTTTTTACTTTCGATTCATTATTAGTGTTTCCATTGAAAGTTGCAGAAGTTGGCTTTAACTAGTATTTAGTGGCAAGACAATCGCTAGTCGATAGATTCCAATTTCTTTAGTGCCGAGGAAATCGTTCAGCAAAATCTCTAGAAAAATCCTTCGAAAAATAAGAGAACCAAAAAAGAACTAAAATTGCAACAGAATAGAGAGAAAAAAAACAACAAAGAAATCTTTGAACTCGTTAAGAACCCAAAACAAAAACTTTTTAGAAACTTCTGTCACTTCCTTTGAAATGTATTTTCATTTTCTTAAAAAGTTTTGTTAGGAATAATGAAAAATATAACTACATTTAAAGAGAGAAGATGAAAGAAGTATTGTTCATAAAGAAAAACTTTATATTCGATCGAGAACTAGTCTTGAATATTATATCATCCGTGGAATCATATGAGATTTAATCAATAGGATTTAAGAAACCGAATCTTAAATAACTACTTCTTTTAAAGGCTTAATGACCGCAGTGCATCTGCGGAGTACGTGTGACAGTGTCTAAGGCTCCATTTCATCGAGGGATGGAAGGTGGGGCGGCATGGGTGGTATACAGTACCAGAACCATAGAGAACTTAGGTGGAAAATAAGTTAACGATCACTAGTACAAAGACAATCACAATGACCCATGTCTCTCTTGTCCTCTCTGTCCTCTGTCCTCTCTCTAGTCCTCTGAGTCGTGGACGTTCCTGCGGGAAGTCAGGACACGTATAATCAACCTAATCTAACCTGAATGTTCCAAGAATGATTTAAAAATTGAGAGCTTTACTTGTTTTTAATTTTATTTTTTTAATAAATATTTATTTTATTTAATATAGTTTTAGTTAACTTACCGAAACGGTGCTCAGGCGAGAGGTAACACTTTGCAGATCCGATATAGAGCCAGCATAGTCGCCACTTTCTCGATCGTGTGATCTGAAAAATATAAAAAATCGAATAAATACAAGTTTATTCACTTCGATTACTTCAAACGTCTTTAAAATAGATTTCAATCCATCCAAGAACATTAAGATTCTTTCGATTTCGGTTTATCGATTGGCTTCGAGCGACAATAAAAAGGAAAACAAAAACCGGCAACAAAATAAAATCAAAATAAAAGGGTTCAGTGAATAAAGAAATCTTCAATTCTGAAGGTTAAAAAAAACAGTAGCGTTTCGAATAGAAATAATATCCGTCAGTCAGTTCAATCGGGCGTTAGTCCCTATATCAGTGTTTCAGTCGCCGTCGCCGTCACTGTTACCGTTAAAGTTACCATCAGTGCTTCAATGGATGATGATTTCACATTCATCAGACTTCGGGTCAGTTGAGTGACCGGTGAAAGCAGCAAAGGAAAAGTGGATTAAAGTGGATGAGTGTAGAGAAACTGTGGAGAAAACTTGTATTAAACGGTTTGTTATCTTAACAAAGCAGACAAGCTTTTCCGAATGTGGATTTTCCCTGCCCCCTTCACCCTAATCGGCATCGCCATCTCCGTCCCCTTTCGAATCATCATTGAACAGCTTCATCAATAATATATTGTTCTGCCAACACGTGCAAACGTATCCCCAGATACGCAGAGAGAGAGCGAGAGCGAGAGAGAGAGAGAGAGAGAGAGAGAGAGAGAGATATGAAGTGTGTGAGGAAAAGGGGATAGACAGAGAGAAGAGGGAAAGGAAGAGAGGAGTAACAAACATACACACAATCACACGTAACTTGTTAGGAAAAAGAATTGAACTAATGAAACTTGTACTCCTCACAGAGTAGAAAGCGAAAGAAATAGAGTGACAGGGTGAAAGCGAGAGAGAGAGAGAGAGAGGGGGGATGAAAAGGAAAATGAAAATATTTCCTGTCAGCCAGTTAGTCAGCCACTCAATCATTCGCCAGGAACGAGCATCCATTCAACCCACCAACGCACCAACCAATACACACTCAATCAAAACGGTTGCGTATCCTTTCTTCCACACGTACGAATTCCGACGTACAAATAGTGCAATATAAAAGAAACACTAAAGATACAATCTTAATGGATGGACTTTTATAGGAAAATATAAAAAATTAAATATAAATTAAATATAATAAAATATAAATATAAATAGTATCAAATTAAATATACTCTAAATCTAGCGACCTATCTCTCTAAAATAATAAAAATACCCCCAATCTTAAATACAAAAAGTGCCACGCCTCCATCCCTGAGTTCCACACGAAAGGACAAACTTTGCTATGAATTATACTTCATCTATGAATTATTTCCATGTCTAATAATTTCAATACACACAGTAAAGGTAGTTATGGTATTTACTTGAACTTTATTAATTTATCCTTAATCCTATTCACTCTGTTATCGTTCAGTTCAGTTACATTAGCATAAAATGTAGCAAAGAACAAAGGTCAATTTATTTATTGCACTTTAGAGATAAATAAATTTTCCACCCCAACAGTTAGTGATGTTCATTTGCATAACGTAGTCCAATTTCTACTATTAAGCGATGTGATAAACACGAATCATTGATTGACACGAATCAAATACGATTTTATCCAGAAACGATGCCACAATACTTGAATCCCAACCGAGAACCGAGATCAATGACTTCGGTGTAGATAATAGAACACAATTAAATTGATAGTAAAGTTACTCAACGCACCACAAAACCCACATTTTAAAGGTAATCCATTTAAAGGTAATCCTTTTAAAGGTGATCCTTTATTCAAGTGATTGCCTTTCGTCCTGAACTTAAATGATGATTCTTTACGAATTTTACATTTGCTTATCGTTCCCATAAAATTTACAATCGAGGTCCCTCCTCGACATTTCACAAACACAACAACACCAATAACAACAATAATATTAACGATAAAAAGTAACACTACCACTACCAAGAACAGCAACAAAAGCAGGGAATACAACAACGCTTATGCAGTATATAGTCGAAAGTATACTCGACAAAGCAACAAAAACAACGCAAATCGATTTTGTGTGAATTTCGACAACAAGTTTAAAGCTCATTTTATATAAGCTGCTGAAAGTGTTGCCATTATATAGCATAAAGTAGACCAAAA
Source organism: Myopa tessellatipennis (assembly GCA_943737955.2). Taxonomy (NCBI): domain Eukaryota; kingdom Metazoa; phylum Arthropoda; class Insecta; order Diptera; family Conopidae; genus Myopa; species Myopa tessellatipennis. The sequence goes on from OX031314.1 coordinate 63,098,109, forward strand.
TATTGGTTATTCGAGTGTTGCTGCTGCTGCTCGGGTTCCTGGCAATGGTACCAGTTGCTGGGGCTGCTTATATTGCTGCTGCGACATAAAAAAAGTTGCCAATAAAAATTACACAACAAAAATTCGAACCCTTCCGAGTGTTCAACGAACAGTCCACAATTCAGTACCCATGGCCGGGTCCTTGTCCCTGTCCTTATCCGAGTCCGTGTCCATGTATGTGTGTGTATATGTGTGTGTGTGTGTGTCCTTTTGTGTGTGTGTGTATGATGTACTTTTGCTTTGAAGGTCTATCTGTCTGTTTGTTTGTATGTATATCTGTCTCTTGATATGTATGCATTCTTGTTATATATTTACATTAGTATATCTTGTATGTATGTTTGTATATCTTGCATGTATGTTTGCTTTATTATTTGTTCGCCGGCACGCAAAATAAACGTCATCATCCTTTTTAGCAAGGATTAAATTCTCCACTTACTCGTAAACGACCTCTGATTTGCGACACAAACAACAACTAATGTTTCCCCAGGTGATTTAAGGACAAGTTTTGGCATTTCTTGCTCATAAACAAAGTTCACCGGTGCAACACACATTTAACACAACAGCTCTTTCCTACCCTTCATTACATTCCCCTTCCCCACTCCCCCTTATCCCTTATCCTTCTTCCCCTATCGTTTCCCACTTTCCACGATGCCAGCAAGAAGAGGGTGTTATTTGAAGACCTACAAAAAGTATTCAGGAAAGTTTGTCGAAATTTACTAGTAAAGTTTGTTGTTCTTTTCTTGATTTTGTTGTTATTAATATTGTTGTTGTTCTTCTTATCATAAATAAAAGTTTTCTTATAAAGTAGTCATAAAATATTTTACTCTTCAATTAAAATAGATTTTATTTGAGTTCCAAAAATTACCTGGCGTGCGTCAGCGGAATAATTGTGGGCGGATTCGGTGGCTGCTGTGGCACAATGAGACCGCGTCGTGGAGGTCCTCTCTGAGGCAGAGAGATATCGCCAGCGGAACGCAACGAAATTACTCCCGTACTTTCGCGATTCGATGTGAAGCGTACTCGGCCACCCTGCAAGGAAGGCAAAGAGAAGGACATGAGCTAAAAAGAATATATTCAAGCTTGAGTTATTATAATTCTGCATTAAGTATTTAAAATAATATAGTACAATATTTATATACGCAATCATCACCTTTGATTGCTGTGATTCTATCCTTAAGATTTCTTTTTACTGTATATTTAATAGCACTCACTTTCTTGTTCACCCTACTTTGGGGCCACTTTTATGGCCCTTTATTTATTGCCAACTACTTTGGTTGCAGACAAGCTCATCGAACTATGAATAGAAGTAAATGCAAGAGAATTTTTCCGTTTTTTGCTTTTTTCCTTCATTGCAAAGAAAAGCTGATTTATTTATTTCTTTTCTGCATTTAACTTTACAGGGAACATTTATTTATTGTACAGCGCAGCAATAAATTATGTTCAATAAAACAGTTGAAGGACATTAATTCTGCGGTATTATTATAGTAGTGTTTATAATATTTAAATAGTAGTTACTTAATAATTTACTCCTGTTTCTTTTAATTTAATTTAAAGACTCGTGATTTCAAATAATCTCTTATACTTTTATTTGATGGTGATTAGATGTGATTTTCTCTTTCCTGTTTATTTGCTTCTTTGATTGAAATTACTTTTCCTTTCCACTTCCTCAAGGCAATAAATTAAACATTTTTTGCTAAATTGATATTTGCACTCTCTATTATGGTTTAACAAGAACCAACTTCCGATTTCCGGATGCCGTTGAATTTGTTTTGGCCACAACTTTTGCCATCACGCAAATTGAACATCAAAGAGCAACGAAAATTATAGATTCCAACGGCAAAATGAAGGCAAGAAAACAAGCGAAAAGGCGGAGAGAGAAAAAACAGCAGAATCTGAATTCAAATCAGAATCATTTTATGAACACACACACATACACACCGAGAAACCTCATCACGGTATGATGACTGCAATAATCCAAAGGAGCAACCCAACAAAAGACAACAACATCAGCAACAATAACGAGAGAAGACGGAAGATGATGTCAAATGGATTTGGCAAAAAGTTCTCAAAGAACAAACTAAAAACCATAGAGATTCAATGGGGGAAAAAGCCACGAAGAAGGAACGAACTGAACAAGGATGAAATGAAGAAAGCAGCTCAGCGCTCGAATTTATGCAATTTTTGATGTCAGTAAATATAAAATGAATGAATTTCAATTTGTGTGGAGAAGAATCAAAATCAATGCTCGTTGAGAGTACATGCAGCATATAATTCAATAAACCAATGGTACACAGACAGACACATACACACACACACACACACACATGCCTTGGGTTCCAATATCTGAAGCGTATCCTAGAATATCGAGAGGAATATCTTTTGCGGTCGCTTCAGGGCAACATAATCATAACGAGTGGAGAACTCAACGAAGCGGCGAGCGTGCAACTTCAACGAACTTGAATTTAAACCACAGAAAGGGGACTCAACTCGACTCGGCGTCAGCACTCGACGCTGCGATTTGTAGTCGACTTGAATCCGAAGCGATTTGATTCAGCTCGAAGATGATGTTGACTCTGCCGGGTGAGTACTCTGACTCAGAAGCACTCGTAGTTTCTTTGCCAATGAAAACTTCGAGCAAGTCAAAGACTAAGAAGAAGCCGAAGAAAAAGGAGAAAGTGAGGTGAGGTGAAAATTGAGAGGCGGTGGTGTGTTGAGAGCAAAAAAAAAAGAAAGACACAGAAGAAAGACAGAATGATTTCCGCATTAATTCAGAGTGATTTCCATTCGCTATTTGTAAAAATTTTGCTTGGGTACGCAAAGTAAAGTCAAAAAAGGTGAAAGTCGAGAAAAGGAGAGACAGCAACAACACGAACTATAATAAAACTAGTGAGTACTGAAAGCAGTGAGAAAGAGCGAGAGGGCGAGAGGAGAAAAACGATTCAGGTTCGTCTTTTGAAGTTTCTCATTGTTGAAAGAGTGAAAGCCTAACGTTGATTCCACAAACCATCGAGTAACAAAGCTTAGAGTTGCCTTTTTCTATCCATTCATCTTTCTCTTTCTCACGCCAGTGTGTTTGAGTGTGTGTGGGTGTTTGCTTCGTATTTGATTTCGTACTTGATTTCGATTTGCTTTCAAGTGTGCAATTTCGTATACGTTTCGTCTTGTATTCTCCACGGATTCGATTCCGTAACGAATTCCGTCTATGGTATGTGTTACTTATGTTTATTTACGTAGTTTTTTATTTATTTATTTCCTTGCATGGTGTGATTTGTAATTCTTTCTTTCCAGAATAAGTGTTGACTGACGGTTGTTGGATTAGTAATAATTTCTATCATCTTCTGCGGTCCCGCTACGAGTATCGATGGCGAGAGCGCGGCGGTTGCTTAGAAACTTGCTATGAATCCCGAAATTAATGGAATTTTTTGTAGTATCTCCTTAACTAATTCTTTGACCCGCTAGAGTGTTACAATGAGTATATACACTATATACTTTTTGTTATATTTTTAGCTAAAAACTGTACGAAATGAAATCATGAAGTATTCTCCCAGGAAGCGTTTAATTTTTGTAATTACCTGAATTGTAGCTGCAGGCCCACAATTAATACCAGCCATAAGAAAGTCATCGGGATCACTCTCATAGGGTGGTTCGTCGTACCAGTGACCTTGATGATGGAGACCCGCCGCGTAGGCAGGACCACGCACGGCATCGTCGTACATGTACGTGTCGTCTGTGAGGATGAAATATTAAATTGCATAAAATATTGCGTGAAATATTATAAAAAATATTCAGAGAAATACTTTGAAATGCTTTTGCTTCCATAACTTTATGATTCTGATGACAGAAAGTGATCTCTACTCTATACTTATGCGTCGTATCTTAGTAAAAGTTGAAAGAAGGTTTCAAAGCGATTTCTGCAACGCATCAGCAGAAAAAATTGTGCCAATTGCTTTCCACGCTGTTGCATCGATTTGTCCATCCACTTTTGCTCTTCATTTATTTTTTGTGATCAGTTTTGAGTTCTCAGTTTACGCTTTTCAGGTTTTTATTCTTATTCTTTTATTTGATTTTTAATTTTTTCATATAAAAGGAATGAAACGAAACGTTGACTGAAATTGCTGAAAAATAGTAAAATGAACGAGCTTCCACACACACACACAGACACATAAGAACATCCATACACACACTTTCGCACGAACTCGCACACGTACGCACCCTCGGACTCATGCGAACGCATACACTCGGAAAGCAACGGAAACGGACATTAAATTTTATGCTCAGTTATGCACAGAAGTTGCTGCTGCGGTGCTGCTGCTGCTGCTGGTGTTTATTGAGGTGTGTGTACGAGCGTGTATGTGTGTGTAAAGAGCTGTAAGCCAGCCACTTCTACTATATACGTCGCTGAGCACGTGTGTCTGTGTAAAACATACATACAATATGTGTTTTTGTGAGGAACGCACGTTCATTCCATTTAATTTTATTCCATGCTGTTTCATTTCGTTTCGCATTTGAAATTCAGAAGAAAGCATATTGAATGAGATGAGTTCTGTTTTTTTCGACTGAATAAATTGAACGCAGTTTTGAGTGTATTCGCTAAAGGTTTCATTTAAATTAAGCTTAAAATCTACAGAAGCACGATTACAAAACGAAGTATAGAGTTAAGATTATATTACGTGAAGTTAATGGGTGAAATGGTACCTCCATTAATCGGGTTTCTCTGATTTTGTGACCAGGTTTTTTACTCACCAATGCGACCCTCTCTGCTCATCTGCAATAAACCCTGACGTATATCGCGGAGTATCTGAAAGAAAGAGAACCAAAATTGTACATAAATTAGAAAGTTAAAGGAATACCAATCGAAAAGAAGTCAGAAAAAATGGAGAAAATAGAGAGAAATGGTAGTTCTTTCTCTCTCTCGCTCCCTCTACACATTTTCAACTCAATGATATGTTGTACACCGCGTCGTATAAGCAACTTTATTTAAAGGTAGAATATTTTCTATGATGTAGAATATTATTGAAATCGAACATTTATAACACAACGTTCAAAGCATTTATAGGAAATCCTACTCTTACAATTAAAGCAACACACTTCGAAGCAACGAATTCTTCTCTTATTCTTCTTTCCCCGTTATTTGTTGTATTTGCTACTCTCTTATTCATTCATTATTTTCCTTCTCTCTTCTCTTCTCAGCTCATTCTCTCAGCAGTGTTTAACTCATTTCCAAAATGTTTGTTTCCAAGGACAATATTTTTATCTGCACTAAAAGCCGTCTGCCATTCGGTCTGTCAGTCAGTCTGTCAGTCAGTCTGTCAGTCAGTCTGTCAGTCAGTCAGACAGTTGGTCGAGTTCACTCTGAGCATTCACAAAATTGCATACGTTATGCATGAATGGCTTTCATGGCTGTTGTTGTCTCCTAATTGTTTTTCTACTTTAATAATTATAGTAAATATTGCTGTTGTTATAATTGTTGATGTTGTCGTTGTTGTCCTTCCTTTCTGCAGCTCCTTGAGCACACGTTTAAGGAATCATTCATTCATATTTCACCATTGTAGTTACTTCATTCTTGTGTGTTATGGTGACGCAGTTGTTGTTTATCGTTGTCGTTATTATTATTATTGTTGTTGTTGTTATTATTGTTATCATGGTTTTTGTGCTGTTAATGCTGTTGTTGTTGTTGTTGTTGTTACTGTTACTGTAGTGTAGTGCTTCTTAGAACTCTTCCAGTGTTGTGTTATATCTTTGTTTGTATTGTGCTACTCGTATATATGCTATATGCATAGATGATAGTGTTAGTATATTAGTGCATGTGTTTGTGTGACTGTGTGAACGTTTGTTTGTGTGCGTGCTCTTGTCTTTTCTAGCAATGAGCACACTTTCTGCAGTTTTTCATTCTTTGTTTCTATCTTAGTCATTATTCATGAGGTTGTTGTACTCTCTCTCTCTCTCTCTCTCTCTCTCTCTCTCTCTCCCTCTTCGATAACAATAGTAAATGACAACAAAACATTAAAAACAAAAAGAAACCTAAATAAGCAACAACAACGGAAACGAGAGAAATTCATCGTATACAATTCATACAGAATTTTTTTGTTTAAGATTTCTACACTCAATTCACTTCATAAATATCAAATAAACTCTATGAAAACAAACAAAAAACTGAAATCTTCCATACAAATAACATATATTAGTAGCGTAGTAAATGTAGTACTAGCTGTACAACAACAACAACAACAACAGCAGCTACATCAATAACTGTTGTTCTAATTGTACAACGATAAGAGTTGTTGTTATTGTTGTGTTTACAGTAAATTACATTGCAGAGCGCGTAGTTTCTATTATAATGCATTCCTCTTATTTTCTTCGTATTTCTGTTTCTTTCTTCTTGGTCTTCTTTTTCTTATTCTTCTTCTTTTTCTCTTCTATGTTCTTCGTCTGCTTGGTATTTTTTTCTTCGTGATCATTCTATGGTTTTTCATTTTGATTGTGTTGTGATTCTTGTTGGTGTTCCAGATATTGTAGCCTTTTATTGTGCATTTGTGTGTCTGAGTGTAAAAAGCAACAGAAAAGTCCAAATGGAATGTATGAGTTTTGTACATTTTTTAGAGTATAGAGTGTAGAGTGTAGCATCGCGTCACGTCACATTGGATATGAGACCAGAGTAGCAAACGTCTTCAAACGATCGTTAAAATCAGCAGGTACGATGAAGTAAATTGCTCCAGATCAACTTCAAAAGCGATTCTTCACGATTCTTCACGATTCTTCACGATTTTTGCAGAGTGTTGTTTGTTGTGTTTCATTTGTTAGTATTGTTTAGCATTTAATATACCCTACAATCGAAAGCGAAAGTATATTAAGTTACATACAGAGTATAATAATTCTGTTCTTCAATTCTGTTCAATTCTTCTTGTTCTTTTTAGTATTATTATTACTCTTATTTCACTTCCTTTGCGATGATTAAAAAAAATGGCCACGTGTAGTTCTCTATTCCGTTGGTCGTTATTGCACTTTTATGCTCTGTGGATTGTTTATTTATTTGAATTCACATACAAAAATAATGAAATATTTCATGAATTAAATTGCTATAAATACTCTTCAATATTTTTATACAAATCCCTTAAATTGATTTCACAATTTTTCTTAATTTAAGAAGTTAATTATTGCTTATTTTATGATCAAACCTATTCTTGCTTTTATTTTTTTAACTAAAATACTTTTCAGATCATTAAATGTTTATCACAATTTATAATTTTTAATAATAAATAATTATAATCTTTGAATTGCTATTGCTATTACGAACTCTCATTCGTTGTTAGTGATAATCAAACAACAAGGTTTTTCTTAGGTTTCCTATAAAGTTGCTCATACGTCCCAATGTACGCTAACATTTTTCAGATTATTTTCTATATTAGTACTCACCTCTTCATGTTCCCTTTGAAATTTTTCTTTTTTTCTCATTGCTTCTTGTACTTTTAACTGAAAGGAAAGAGTACAGTAGATAAAGGACTATGTTAGTGTATAAAACAATTAAATATAAGAAGAATGAAATTGTTTGAAAAAACATTCAACCGACAACAGCAAGAGCAACATCTATTTCAAGAATAATGATGACAAGGGTTCAGTCTACAATCTTGCAGTGAGATGAGTTTACTCCAAACCTCCTTTATATCTCTCTCATTCTATAAAAAAACCTTTTCTTTTTCTAAATTCCGCTCCTCAAATGAAAAATGTTTATATTAAAAATAAGCTTATAATTATGTATTTAAAAAACAATCTTTTGGAACAAAAAGAAGCCTGATAGACCTTTCTGAAGAATCTGAAAACCAGATAGAAAGATCTGATAGACCCCTTTTTAGAACCCTTTTTTTTAGACCCAAGGATACACCTGTGGCTTGTTTCCGTTTTACTTGGAAAACTTTTACAGAAGTCAACTCCTGTCTGTCCGTCTGTCTGGTTTATTAAATTTAGATTTTATCGTAAAACATCGCAAAAATGCGTTAAAACCGAAAACGTCATCTGCTCTGCTCTGTGTAGATGTTGTGTTTTCTTGTTGTTGTTATGGACTAAAAGAAATATCTGCAAAGTGATGAACATCAACGATGAGGATGAAGTGGTGAGAAGAATGAGGATAGGATAAGGAGGGGGGGGGGAGTTAGAGGAGGATGTAGACGATTGTAAGGTTGCTTTGTGACTGAAGCCTTGCAGTGACATGAGTTTACAAAGAAAGTAAGTGATATAAAAGAACCAGGAGAAGAAGAAAACAAGAAGAAGGGGAAGAAGAGGTAAAGATAAAGAAGAAGGGGAAAATATGAAGACGATGGGGATACAAGACAAAGAAGAAGAAAAATCAAGGGTTACGAGACACGTAAAACGTTCGAAGATGCCACGAAGAGGAGGAATATGAGGAAGAAATATAAGAAGAAGACAACCGAGAAGATAACGGATGCTGCAGAATTTGATGGCAGCTCAAGATTTACAAAAGGGCGGGCGTGCAAGCGAACTAAAGATGGCACTATAGTAGAAAAGATTTGTTTTTTTAACGAAAAGAATCAACCAAAAATAACACCTTCAAGAGAAGAATGGTGAGAAGAAGCGGTTAAGGGTGTGTTGTTGTTGTAGTTGTTGTTGTTGTTATTGTATTGTGAGTGGTAGGCTTGTAGCAGCAGCGAAGAAAAAAGGAGCTCTTCTGGCTTGTGTCTGTTTTTAAAAGTTTCTGTTGTTGTTGCTGTCTCCTAATGTTGTCCTTATTTATGCTGTTGTTTTTGTTGCTCTTGTTGCTTCTGTTACTGTTGTTGTTGTGGCTGATGTTTTCAGTGTAGTTGGATCTAACTTTTGTTGTAGTTGATGCCTTGTAGAAGCATCGTACATTAGATACTCGTGTGTATGCAGGCGCCACAACGACATCAACAATCTGCCGCAGCAACAACAATCACAACAGCCAGCTGCCGCAACCTCTTATAAGAAGTACAACAACACATCAAGGGGGCGTCTCTCATCCATAATGAATGATGTCGGTGGCAATGAACTTTTAAATGCTTTTTGCCCGGTTCGATGCTTCGCTGGTTGGGTGGCTGGGTGGCTGGCTGGTCGCTTCCTTTCTATGCTCCTTCCCGTTCTCGCTCATTATTTTGTTTAAAATGTCATTTTGACGCTTTATGTTAATTTTTTTGAAAGTACGCGCACCTGCAGATAAAAATTCTAAAGTTTTTCGTAACTTGAGAAGGTTGTAAAACAAAGTTTGTTGTTGGTGGGCTGGTTGGCTGGATGCTTGTTGTTGTTTATGTTGTTTTAGTAAAGAAAACAAAAAAAAAACAAATGCATAAATATTTATATGAGTTATGTTCCACCTGCTGCCTTTAATGTGGCTACCAAACACAGCCCTCAACCCCCGCCGCCCACCACCCAAAACATTTGCAAAATTTCCCTACAGAGTTATTCTCCTCTGACATTCAACAATGTGTGTGATGCGAATTTCTGTATGGTTGGCATTTTAGCGGTGACGCGGTGTATATACGTACTCAATGAGACAGTGGAACGAACCCACAAAAACATTGAACACACCTTCATATAAATACATATATATACCTCTCATAAATATATGATACTTATATAGATATTGTATACCTACAAAGGTTGTACTTATATACCTTATATACTGTAATTATTGCTCTATTCTTCTTCATAGAGTAACATGCATACCACACTAACATTATTATAGTCTTAAAAAGGAGGGGGAGGGGGGTGGGGGGAGGCGAAACTTACCCTATGGATTGTCTCTTCGAAACTCTGATGTTGGCTGCCATTCATTGTTTGAAAATGTCTCAGTCGTTCGTTTGCAGCCTGGAAAATTGTGGAAATGAATGAATCAATGAAATGAGTGATAATTGCAGAAACTACGAAAAGGGTAATAAACGCAAACAGAGGGCAAGAACAAATTAAACCATGATCATAAAGTAGTATCAAATGGCAAAACAGAAAACTAAAGTTAATAAGTTTAAATTTAATATTTAGAAATTTAATTAATTTGATACATGATATAAATGTACATATCTCCAAACCACAATATTAAAGACTTATTTCCAAAAAAGATCATTTATAATGGTCAAGTATTATCTTTATTGATATTTTGATTATTAAAAACCTATTTCCTTGAACTTTAATTAAACAATTCTCTGAATGAACTTTTAAAATAATACATAAAGGACAGCGATGGACTATCTAGGATCAGTGTGGTGAATAGGGTCGGGGTTTCGTTATTAAATTTATTTCAAAGAAGCACATGAAAGAATTCCTTCAGGTGATGATCTTCATTTATACTTTAATCATTGCAAAATAAGGATCTGGAAGTTTTTTGAACCCACACAGCTTTTTCTATAATTCAGTGACCGGTATATAAAATGACCAGTTTCAAAAAAGATAAAACAAAAGGCACTGTAAAATTTGAGCGATTGTGAATTACTAAACTTACACTAATGAAGGATAGAGTTATCTATATAAGAATATACGAGTAGTTAGACGCATGAATCTTTAACTAAACTCACTGAATATTATCTAGTTTTAAGTAAGATTTTCCTTATAATATCCTTGCTTAAAGGACTTTCCTTTGATATTCTTAAGGGACCAAATTAATAATTCGTAGGTTAAATCTTCTTCAATAGATTCGTTAATTTAGATTAAACTGATTTTGAAATGAATGAAGTTTCTCATAGAATGTGAATTAGATGTCCTTTTAAGGGTATACAACAAAAGAAAAAATGAGCTGCTTTATCAGCAGATGTTTTATAATTAAGGTTGCCTAACACTAGAAAATAAGTATTTATGTATATAAGATTTTATCTTAGCTGCTCATGTAATTCTTCACCACTTCCCCCAACCCTCCTGCTCATGGGTTGGATTGACTGGTCGTTGATTACGCTTCAAAAACCTTTCGCAAGCTTATCATTAATTTTCAATCAAGAGGGTAAAATAAGCAGGTGAATCATACCAACATTTTTAATTATAAAAAAATTATGAAAAATTCATAAGCTGCTTATTAACACAACGCAAACTTAAGATAACCGCAGAGCAGTTTAAAAACCCCAAGGAGAAGAAGGAAGAATCTGTTTTCTATTTTTTAACCCATTCTATTCTGTTCTTTATTAGTACGGAGGGGTGTTTTGAAAGGTTATGTAAAGGGTACAGAAATGATGTAGAAGAAGAATGCGATTGCATTGGGTCTGAGTGCATTTTTTGTTGGTGTTTCTTTATGGTGTTTGAACTAGTATTTTTACCGGTATCTTGTTCACACTTTCATGGCCACCAACAGAGTACAGAGCTCTGTCTGCCTTCCCCTCTCTGGCTCTCTCTTCCTCACTCCCCTCTTTCTTCCATATTTTCCCCCAACATCGTCACACAATCGAAGCAGTAAAAAATAAAAAATCTTGTCCTCAGGGAAAAGATTAGCTTAAGAAAATATCAACAGAAAATGTAAACGAAGAGGAACAAAGAAGGAAAGAAACAAACAAGAACCAGAACAAGAGTATGTGCGGCCTGGCCGAAGCTCAAATACCCTACACGCTACACGACTTTTGTGGTATGTGGGAAAGTGGGCGGACTAGACCGGACTATCTGTGGATGAGTAAATATTATAATATTGATCCTAGGTGTAAAGATATTTAAGTTGCTTTTACGATAACATAACGTAAAAGTGAATCGCGCCTATTTTTGGCTCCTAGTTGATGAAGAACTTTTCTGTATCCCCATCTACATATACATATATGTACATATATCTTATACTGATATATACATATATCCATGTCTCCTTTAATGCGTTACAAACGAAAGAAGAGTGAATACAACGAATCTTTTCGGGTGTAGGGAGAAAAGAAGTCATACAAGAATAAAGGTAGAAATGGCAAGCAATAAAAATGTGCGAACTCTACGGATTTTCTAATTTGTTTTTCTTAGCTGTTTAAATAAAGTCTCGCAAAGTAAAGAAACAAAACATAGGAAAAGAAAGAGGAAAAAGCGTAGGAGAAAGAAAGAAAGCATAGAAAAAGGGCAAAAGGTAAAAAACAAACATTATTTTCTAAATTTATTTCCTTACTTTATTGTTACTAACAAGAAGCGTAGAACTCACCCTGACTTGTGCGGCGTTTTGCTGGTTACTTCGGTCCCGTCGATTCACGGTTTTCAGGCCCTTCAGCAGCCGTGCGAGGGTGGTGCGTTTCTTGGTTTCGCGACCTTCTGATTCGGTGAAATAACATCAGGAACAGAAAAATATACATTTTATTTATTTTATTTGAGTGGGTATAATAGGTAAAGTGACATACATATGTATATACATATATTTAAAGATATATACGTGTATATGTTTAACAATAAATAAAATATACTTTTGTAAGCAATATATTTTATATACATATGCTCGTATATATGTATTAAAAAGTGCATATGTTTATGAAGAAGCATTAAAAAGAAAAACCATTATAAAGGAAAAGAAAGAAAATGAATTTAATTTGCATTAATTGGTGACATTATCAAAAAATTAATTTGAAGAGTAGTAAAAACTAATGGATGTGTACTTAATGTTTGATTATGTTAAAATATTATTCTTAAAATTTATTTCAAGGTTTTAAATCCAATTCTAGAGTTTAAAAGACTATTGTTTGTTCTTTTTTTGTGAAAATCGAAAAGAAAATAATTTTGTACAAACCTGCGTTGGGTGGAAATTCGTAAAAATATGCTGACCTGGGACTCAAGCAGCTGAAATTAAAATTTTAAATTCAAATAAATTTTCAGAATAAAAACTTTATTATAATCATTAATACTTGTAAGTAAGAATGTAACGTGATATTTTGGATACGAGAAAATAAACCCTCGTTGTATGGAACTCGTTTTTAATTATTAAAAAATCAAAAATGTACAGAAAAAATACGTTCATTTATATAAATACAATATATGAAAACTTGTTGTTGTCGTTATTGTATGACTTACTTTTGTTGCACGAAATTCAGATTCGACATCGGTAGTAAGCCTTGTTGTTGTAACTGTTGTTGATGGTGATGTTGCTGTTGTTGGTGTTGCAGTTGCTGCAGCTGATGTTGCTGATTTGCTGGCACTAATGGTAGTTGTTGTTGTTGTTGTTGCAGTTGCTGTTGTTGTTGCTTTTGCAGTTGCTGTTTCTGTAGCTGCAGATGTTGCTGTTGCAGGGCGCCACGAGCAACACGCGGCGCAAATACTCCATAACCAAAGCCATAGATTTCATCCTCCTCCTTGTCGGATAGACAACTCGAGGGCTGGGCAAGCATGGTCGAAGTCAAAAGGATTTGAAAACGAAAAAACACAAATAACGGTAAAAATGAAAGGAAATGGAATGAAGTGACTTTGTCTTTATTTTGTGTGTTTTCATGCAGAGACAACGATAAACGGTTAGTGTGTCAAAAGAATGCGTGAGTAGGGGGCGAAAAATAAGAGGAATCGGAGGCAGGTGGAGGTGAGTCTCCTTCTTCCCCTTATTTTTCTAACTGCGAAAAGTCATGCAAAACTTTTTAAGCTAATAAAGCTAAGTAAAACAAAATAAAGAGCAAAGCAAAAAACAGGCCAAAGCAAAAAAAAGAACAACTATAAAAAAGGAGCCAGAAAAACAAAGTAGGAGTTAAGAACAGCAACAATTGATGGTCCTGCTTAGAAAAGAATGTTACCGTCTCTGGTCTGGTCTACTCTGCTCTGGTCTACTCTGCTCTGGTCTACTCTGCTCTGCTCTGGTCTACTCTGCTCTGCTCTGGTCTACTCTGCTCTAAGCTACTCTGCTCTGGTCTACTCTGCTCTGAGCTACTCTGCTCTGGTCTACTCTTGTTGAGGAACAACCCATAAGCTTTCGATAAATAGTTTTTTCTGTTCTTTGCTCTATTATTGTTTCTTCTCCGTTGTTTTATGCAAAACGGTTTGTCTCTCATTTGTTTGCCAAGAAATAGCGTGATAGGGAAAGATCACAAAAAGTAGAAACCATATGAAAGCCAGTAAAAGCACAGCAAAAGAGATGCAGTTGGTAGCAAATTGCGATTTATTTTTGTTGCATTACTTGCTTATTTTATTTTACGTCACTTTTTCTTTATTTATATACAAACAAATGAATAAAATGGTGATTTTCGACTTGGGGATGTTGGTGGAAAAGAGTTTGGACAGGGAGTAGGTGTAGTTTGAGAGTAGAATTCAAGACCAAGCCTTGCAAAACATACATATGATGCATTGCGGCTGGAAAAACAATATAAAAAGCGCAAAGGAACAGAAATAACAAATGCAAACAAACGCGAAGAAAAGGTTTCCGAAAATGCTGAAAAAGTGACAAAAACAGTCAAAGAAAGCGGCTAAAAATATGCATTGAAAACATTCTGTTTACAGATCAGAGTAAGCGGGGTCTCGAAGGATTTGGCAATGGTACAACATTTTGTGGTCTTTTTTGGAACTTTAGGAGGATGTTTGTAAGCTTAAATTTTAGTCAAATCGTAATTTAAACTTTTTAACTACTAATTATATAGTATATATGGTTTCGTTTTAAAAATGATATGAGTTTGTTATAAAAGATTTTCAGATGTGGAAAATTAACTATTATTTAACATGTGAATTTAATATATTACAGAACATCACTGTTCGTGGTTGGTTAATAATTAATAATGATTAAGGGTTAATGTGGTGGTTGGAAACTAATATACAAAAGCTTGACATTAATTAGACGCATTACTAAAAGCCAGAATACAACTACTGACGGTACTAAGGAACGAGCAACTGGTAATTCTATGAACCAGAGTACCAGTTTCAAAACCAGTACCAGGACCAGTCGCGACGTAACGACCGATTCGAGACCAGGACCAGTCCCAGCGTCAGAAATGGCCCCATCAATAGCACCAGTCTCAGCAGCACCACCAGTAACAGCATTGGGACCAATCCCAGGCCGAGTACCACTTCTACCATCAAGACCATCAGGAACAATTCTATCAGTACCAGTCTTATCAGCACCAGTTCCAGCACCAGTAATAGTTGCTCTTACTAACTACATTAGTGTGAGTGATATGACTTAGATAAGTGGGTTAAATGGGTTATAATGTGGTAGACTACGGGCTTATGATGTTGTTCTTAGGGTTATATTTATATAGGATTGTGCTGTTATTAGTGCCATGATGTGATGCATCGACAGCAGATTGGCTTAAATACATACCGAATACTTTCCTGGCACATAAATTGGCTGACTGTGGCTGTTGGGTAGGCCGGCGCCATAATTCGAATGGCCTCGATGGCCGTGGTGTCGATGTGTGCCACTGTAACCGAGGGCACTGACGCCACTGCCACTGCCACTGCTCCCGCTGCCACCGGCGGGATTCAAGGGGCTACGTTCCGCCCACGCCGCTTGCCTAGCAATTTCTAAAGCACACAAGATGTCCCCGAAGGGTGCATTTAACAGTTCACAATAGACAGATGCTAGGCCTTCTAAATGACCGCGTTGACCGTCCTGGAACAGAAAAAAACACAGTCAAATTCGCTGCCAATAAATGGAGATCGGACAGATGGAGTTACTAAGATTATAGGGGGGCAGGGGGTCATAAAGGGAGTGACAAAGGGTGATCGCGAATGATAGATATTAAGTGAAATTGTGGGTGACTGGATGATGGAATCTATAGAAATAAAATGGAGTTAGTTTAATGAGTTGGCAAGGATAGGATCCCGTTGCGGACAGAGTTCACTTAATTACTGTTGAGTTTGAACGAATTAAAAGCTTTTTATACATTCCGCCACGAAGCATAATAGTTGTACTCCTTTAATGCATTTTATGCTTTGGTAATGACTATTATATTCATGAAATATGTGTCTTCAAGGTATATACTATAATAGCCACAAGAGAGCTAATACTTGAACGTATATCTTTATTAATTGCTTGAGTGTGTTTCTGATTCTAAGCCAGTTTTAAAGAGAAACAGAAAATAATGATTTTTAATGAATTCCACTTGCATCTTTTTCGACTCATCTTTGATAAGTGATTTACTTGAATTTGAGAGAGAGCTCTGGGAGATTATTGCTTTTTCTTTTACAAAATCCTTGTGTACAGTTGTTGAGTATTGTTTTGTGAAGTTCTTTAAGAGTGATTTTATAATTTAAATAAAAATTGAATAACTATAAATACGTTCTATTGCAGATATAATAGAATTTCTGTGTTCTACAGGAAAAGATTCTTACAGTTAATTTGCAGTAAATATTGAAAATTCCAATCTGTTTAAAGTTATAAAATTTGTTTAACACAATCAAATGTAGTTGTGGCTATAAGAAGCTGCTGAAATACATTTACAACACAAATACACAGTAATACACACACTCAAATGTATTTATATGTGAATGTGTATATAGAAATATATATTCACATTGCCGCAAAGCTATAAAAAACTAGTTCTAGCTGAGAAGAAAAGTGCTACAAGCACAAAGAGCATTAAATTTCGAAGAGAGCAAATTTTTTATGAGATGAATTGTTGCTTTAGGCTCAACAGGATTACGATTGCTTAATTTAGGCATACATACATAAAAAAGTAGTAAAGTTTTGTAAGCAACATTAAGTGCCGAGCAACGTATGACATCACATACACAGTAACTAGAGCAAGCATACAAATGTGCGAGTACAAACGAGTATGTATCCAAATAAAATAAAATAAAATAAAACAAAAAAAATAATAAAAAACAAAAGATAAAAAGATAAAAATAAAAGAAAATAAATGAGAGAAACAAACAGTAAAAAAGCTGTAAAATTTGAAGGGAGAGAGATGGAAAGAGAGAGGAGGACAGGAAAATCTGATATTTCGATTCTTGTTGGAAAACCTATAAACACCCTGTTTGAATGTGAACAACACATATTCTAATACTTTACGAGGTAATAAAATAATTTCAAAGCCACAAGGAGCAGGATAAAAGCAAAAAATAATGAAGAAAAATAGCAGAATAAAATGAGTAGAGTTGGGAGAAGAAAAATAAAAAGGGAAAACCTGCTGACAGTGATTTCCGAGTGGTTCAAACACGACACAGGGAGAGGAAGAGAGAGGGAGAGAGAGAGAGAGAGAGAGGGGGAGTGAGACAGAGCCACGCGTGTAGTTCAAGGCTGCTGCTGCTGCCATGCGTCACTATATGTCTACATTTGCCAGATGTATCACGTAAAAAATTTCCTTCAAGCTATGTACATACACAGGCATAGACACACATACACCTACGCACACTTACGCTCACACTCCTGTGCATAAGAGTCAACTTGCACGCAGCAACACGCACCATTCACGTTCTGTAGACGGCGCCAGTCGCCAAGGACTGATTTAGTTGTCATTGTTGTTGTGGTTGTGTATGAATGGATGAATAGCTGAATGGATTTAATATTGGATATACTATATCTGGAAGCATTTCTGACGTTGTCTCATGTGTGTGTTTGAGATCCTTACAGCATCGCATCAATCAGCAAAATAAACACTTTTTTTGGTTTTATTTGTTAGCAGCCAAGCCAACAACAACAACAAGAATACACTATTCAACAACCAAACTTTTAATAAGAAGAACATGCGGTAATAGAATATAAATACTTTCATATAATACATACATGCATATGTACATACATTCTATAAAAAGTAATCCTTTGCGTTTGTCTGTATTTTTTATTTCACTCGCCTGTCAAATGTTTAACTATATTTAATAGCGGGTGGGTCGCGGAGAGAATCTGTCCATATGTCTGTCGGTTCATCGGTCTGTCCAATTTCTGCATTGTTACGTAATTTGTTACATAGTGAATATGGGCGAAGTTTTACTTGAAACCGAACTGAAGGAAGCTTTTTTAAAAATGTGTAACAAGGCATAGAAACAATCTATGAGTTCAATATTTAATATCCAAAGATACACCACTATTCTAGTATATACCACTTTATATACCTTTTTGTATAAAACTACTTTGGCAACACAAACTAAATTAAAGTGATAATTGTAAATTGTCGAATCTTCTCTGTTCTCCTCTTTATTCTCTGTTCTTTTGTGTCTTCAGTTATTTTAAATAAGTACATTTTAATCTAGTCAGTTGTTGTGGATTATTGTTGTTGTTGTTGTTGTTATGGTTGTTGTTGTCGTTGAGCTTCTTATTTTGTGTTAAGCTCCTCTGCAGTTAACATGATTTTATTTAATGCAGAATTGAAATAAAGCTATAATTAGCATAATCTGCATAATCTGCACATACAAATGCATTTATTACTTATGTATGCATGTGCTTATTCTCACTTAATGCTCAATGTAATTTTATGTAATGTGGAGTAAATCGTCACAGTGATGAATGAATGCATAATTGCGTAAAGACATTGAAGTGAAATTAAATTAAAAACAAAATGAATTGTCTGCGAATTATGCAGACAGGCAGACAGAGAGTACGTGTGTGAGAGAGAGAGAGGTGGGAGAGGGATACAGTCATATTAAGTAAAATAATATAATGAGTATAATGAGCAAAAACAGATGTATACAACAACAGAGACGGTTCATTCGCCAGACTCAATTAAACGAGTTGATGATTGAGTGAGCAGGTTCTCTCGTTGAGAGAAATGAATTAACAGCATTACGAAAGCATGATGCTATGAACATGTCTGGGTGGTGGTGATGATGATGATGTTGCTGATGACACTCATGATGATGATTATGAAACAGTATAATAGATTTTTATTAAGTCTGATTTTATAACTGATCGAAACACTGTTGTAGGAAAATCACTAAAGTGTGAATTGCGAAGAGTTTCTTTTTTCTTTTCAAAAATAATTATGCCAATAATTATGGAAATTATTGCAATATAATAGAGAATATAAAGAGCTGGACATTCCTCTGTTTAGTCCTCTGCTATCTATCATCTATTTGCTTATATCATTTATTTATCACATTCGCTTATTTATGTACACACAAGTATCATTCGTATCTAGGTATCATTCACATATAAGTAGTAGTCTAAAAGGACGAAAAAGCGCATTTAATAAATGAAGAATTCTGTTAGTTGAATGTACAGAAAGAGAAACTATTGTGAATTAATATCGGTCTGGCAACTCCTGTCATTACTTTTCCTTTATACTCTTCTTATGTTATACATATTATATTACTATTGAATAAAGTCAGTCGCTATTAAACATCCAAGTTGCGCGTGTCTTTTCTGCTCAACAGGTTATGGGCCCAGTCACTAATTAGAAAGTTAAAATGGCGACCGGTACAATCAGTTTTCCTTTTGAAAGGCTTCGCGGTCGTGAAAATTTTGATGTATGGAGGAGAAATGCAAAGTCCTACCTAGTTCTAAAAGGTTGCTGGAAGATTACGGAAAGTGGATTGTCTGAAAACTCTTCTGTCAAGGATTGTGAAGTCAATGAACGGGCACTAGCAGAGATTACGCTCATGGTCGAGCCGAATAATTTTTCGCACATAGCAAACGCTCAAAGTGCAAAGAACGCATGGGATTCTTTGGTGTTAGCTTACGAGGACCACGGCTTGACTCGTAAAGTGGAGCTTTTAAAAAAGCTAGTACAGCTGAAGCTGGAGCAGTTCCAATCCGTGCAGGATTATGTCAACGAGATGGTCATGACTTCAATAAAGTTGCAAACTGCAGGTTTGAACATAGGTGACGAATTGGTGGCTTCATTATTGCTTGCTGGGTTGCCTAACGAGTATCAAGCACTCGTCATGGCTGTGGAAAATTCTAAAGCAAAATTAACTGTAGATAACGTTAAGAGCTTGTTGTTGCAAGATGTTAAATTTGATTGCAGCAAAGATTCCACGGGCAATGCTTTATATTCAAAGCATTTTCAACAGAAAAGGAATGGTAAGAATTCTAACAAGAAAAGTTTTCGGTGTTTCAACTGTGGTCAAGAAGGCCACATGCGTAAGGAATGCCGCAAAAATTCACAGTCAAAGAAAGCTGCTGAGTACGAAAGTAAAAACAGGACAGCGATGGCTTCGAACACGCTGTTGGCAGACTCGTGTTTTCACTCACACAGTAGCGAAAATGTGTGGTACATTGACTCAGGTGCAACTTCACACATGACGAATATTCAGCATTTGCTTTCGAAGGAAAGAGCGGCACAGCATAACGAAGTAATTTTGGCAAACAAAGAGCGAGTTGGTGTGAAGAGCGCAGGCGATGTCAACCTTGTGCTGAATGTAAACAAACGAAAAATTGCAACAAATATTCAAGACGTTGAATATGTACCGAGCCTGTGTGCAAATCTATTATCCGTGTGGCAAATAGCACAGAAAAATAAAAAGGTTGTATTTCAAGGCAATGTGTGTAATATTTTTGATCAAAATGGCACATTAATTGCGACGGCGCATGCAGATAATGGGTTGTATAAATTGGACTGCGAAAAGACTCCAGTTGGAAAAGCAATGTTAACGATTGAGAGTTTTGAGCTTTGGCATCGTAGGTTGGCACACATTTGCAAAGAAAGAATGACGCAAGTTCAGAATTCAACAGTTGGTGTTAATTACAGAGAACCAAGGGAAGAAAAATGCATTGTCTGCTGTAAAGGTAAGCAAACAAGAACAACTAATAAATCAGCTGGAACTCGTGCGGAAAATGTATTAGATATTATTCATTCTGACGTTCTTGGTCCAATCAGTACGAAGTCATTCGGCGGTGCGAGATTTTTGTTAATATTTGTGGATGATTACTCTAGAAAAGTTTTTGCAATACCGATCGTACGAAAATCTGATGTATTTGAAAGATTTAAGCATTTTAAAAGTGAAGTCGAGAATCAGTGTGGCCGTAAAATTAAAGTTATCAGAACAGATAATGGCACAGAGTATTGCAACAAACAATTGACAACATTTTTGCGCGACTGTGGTATTGTTCATCAGAAAACCGCTCCTTATACGCCCGAACAAAACGGCGTAGCTGAGCGCATGAACCGTACGTTGATAGAGCGTGTCAGGTGCATGTTGGTGGATTCTGGTCTCGGTAATATATTTTGGGCTGAAGCTGCGAATACGGCAGCATATTTAGTAAATCGTGTCCCTTGTAGAAACAACAATAAAAGTCCAGAAGAAATGTGGACTGGGGTAAAACCGAACTTAAAACATTTACGCTTATTTGGTTGCACCGCAATGGTACATATACCGAAACAAAAACGTTTGAAGCTTGATGTGAAATCAGAAGAGTGCATCTTTGTAGGATATTGCACTGTATCAAAAGCATATCGACTTCTTCGAAAATCGGATTACAAGTTAATTGTGAGTCGTGATGTTACTTTTTTAGAAAATACAAGCAATTTGATCCAGTCTATGGAACCTAATTTGATTGCTCATATTACCGAAGAAAATGAGGTGTATGACATTGACAATTCAGAGGAAGCAGACGAGCTGGAATTGTCAAGTGCCAACAAATCTTCTGATAGTGAGTATGAAACTCCTGATAAAAGTGACGAGATGGAATTGTCAGATGCCAGTAAATCTTCTGACAGTGAGTGCGATATTTCTGATAAAAGCGAGGTGCGAAACAATAAAAAAGAGTGTTCAGTTCGTCGTTCTGAACGTATTGCAAATAAAGCAAAAATTAATTTGTTGTTCAGCGCAGTGTGTGGAATAGACGACCCAACTAGTGTTGATGAAGCACTGAATAGTGCAGAATCGGGCGCTTGGAAATGCGCAATGGAAGAGGAGATGGATTCTCTTAAATCAAACAATACTTGGGTGCTTACAACGATACCTCAAGGTAAAAGAGCCATAAATTCGAAATGGGTATTTAAAATTAAGCGCGGTGCTGATGGTGAGCTTGTACGATATAAAGCAAGACTTGCTGTCAAGGGTTGCTCGCAGAAACCAGGCATTGACTATTCGGAAACCTTTTCACCGGTAGTCAGATATAACTCACTACGTTTCTTGTTTGCCATGGCGGCAAAATATGACTTGTCGGTGCATCAATTAGATGCTGTAACTGCATTTTTAAATGGTGAGCTTCAAGAAGAAGTCTACATGAAACAGCCCGAGGGCTATGATGACGGTTCAGGTCGAGTTTGTCGTTTAATTAAGTCCTTGTATGGTCTCAAGCAAGCGAGTAAAGTTTGGAATGATAAACTAAACATGGAACTCATCAGCCTTGGACTTGTCAGAAGCGATGTTGACCAATGCATATATTATAGCGTAAACGAAAGAAGTATGGTATACGTAGCGATATATGTCGACGATGTGTTGGTGTTTTCGAATGACAAAAAGGCTACGCAGCATATTAGCAACAAGTTGTCTTTAAAATTTAAAATGAAAGACATGGGTTCGGCGTCTTCCGTGCTTGGCATGCGAGTTCAACGTGATGAGGTAAAAAAACTAATTAAACTTGATCAGTCTGAATATATTTCCAGTGTACTAAACCGTTTTGGAATGGATGATTGTAACGCTGTATCCACTCCACTCGACTTATCACAAAAGTTAACGGCTGAAATGTGTCCACAGACCGAAGAAACAGTAAAAGAGATGGAAAACGTTCCATATATGGAAGCAATTGGTTGTCTTCTGTATGCAGCACAAAACACACGGCCTGACATCAGCTTTGCAGTCAATTTGCTAAGTCGTTTTTCTCAAAATCCTGGAAAAGCTCATTGGGTTGCTGTAAAGCGTGTGATGCGTTATTTGAAGGGTACTCTTGATAAAGGCATCGTTTACATGAAAGGAGCAGAGGATCTTACTGGGTTTTGCGATGCTGATTGGGCAGGAGATCTTGACGAGAGACGTTCAACATCCGGTTACGTGTTTCTGATGCAGGGAGGAGCTATATCTTGGTCAACACATAGGCAGCGGACGGTTGCATTATCTTCAACCGAAGCAGAGTTAATGTCAATCGTGGGTGCGATGCAAGAAACGATTTGGTTGAATCGTTTAGAAAAGGAGTTGGTTCCTGGTTTTAGAAAATCAACAACACTTTATTGCGACAACAAGAGTGCAATTCAGATCGTTCGTAACAACAACTTTTCCCCACGAACTAAGCATGTGGACATCAAAGTGAAATTCATACGAGAAAAGCTTGAAGATAAATCGCTAAAGCTGGAGTACATTTCTACTAGCGAGATGTTGGCAGACGGATTAACAAAAGGTATAGCAGCTGCTAAAAATGAACATATGAATGCCAAACTAGGTTTAAAGTAATAGAAAACTATATTGCTTGAATTATGTTAGTTTTAATGAAATGAATTATTGTTAGTTTAATGAGTTTTGCCAGCTATGATATTAAAGGGAAGTATTGTGAATTAATATCGGTCTGGCAACTCCTGTCATTACTTTTCCTTTATACTCTTCTTATGTTATACATATTATATTACTATTGAATAAAGTCAGTCGCTATTAAACATCCAAGTTGCGCGTGTCTTTTCTGCTCAACAGAAACATAGATTCATTAAGTTTTCACAGCAATTTCCTGTAAGAGAAAGAGCTGTGCGCGGCACAGAGTCAGACACATCCCTACCCTTTACCTCACTGTCGACAGGATACACTAATACATACAATTTGAAATGAAAAAGGTTGCGAACACACAACTACACGGCTCAGTTGATTTTCATTGTAACACTTTCACACTCACTTCACTGGATCCAACAACGACTGCCAGCCGACTTCGATCCATATTAAATGAGAAATTACAGGAACTTCCGGTTCGGCAGCATGTTGCAACACACGAGTATTTAATTAGAATATTTTTCTATTCCTTCCCTTATTTATTTTTATATTCCCTTAATGCTTGTAGAAAACTCTTAATTATTGCAGTCGGAAGTTCGTCGGTAGCCAAGTTAAATTTGAAAGTTTTGGGAATTTCTAAGAAACTCAAACATGTATAGAAATATTTGTCCGGAAGAAGGGAGGGGGAAAAGAAGAAGAGCGGGATCGAGATAGGGAAAGAGGGTGATAGGAAGAGTGGAAGAGACGGAGATACTGAAAGATTGTGTGGGAAGAGTCTTAGTGGGGGTGGGGGAAGTTATTATAACCTTTCTTTGCAATCCTTTATCGAATCTAGTGAAAGACCTTGCTAATTAGGAACAACACTTGAACAACAACAATAATGTTCTCTGAATTTTGTGCTTAAAGTTGACAATTACTCGTAATTCATAACTCATTAATTCGGGAAAACATATAATAATTGTGTAACCAATAAGAGAAAATACGAATTAATGGAAATGAAGTTTGTGGAAAGCTCTAAGTTACACTTTAGTTTGATCGTTTCATTGAATCGCTGTCACAGATTCCGATGTTAAAATTGTAAACTCAACAAATGAACGCTTTGAATGCTTGCATGATAGGATTATTTACAGTCCAATGGCTACTATATCGGGTGCGATAATCTGTTCACATGTATTGTCATCAGTTTTTATCGACAGTCGACTTTTGATGTGTCGCAGGAAATGGCAACCTTTGTCGGATGTTGAATGCGACAATTAAGTGAAATCAAATCAGCAGGAAAAATTGGAAAATTCTTTGAACATTTTGATGATCATCATTAACTAAATCAGAATGCCAGGTTGATCTTCCCAATGAATTTAAAAATATTCTTAAGAAGATTTGATAAAAACTGTACTTAAGTATTGCTTATGTTATGTGCAACGTGACTTAATCATCTCTCAAAACTGGTTCATTGAACTATCATATACACAAACGTAACCTTGGTTTTTTAACCTTCCTTAAAAGGGTGATAATATATCACGTACAGCAATCGTATAGAACCATCTACTAAAACAAAAAGATGTACCGAAGCGAAGCGGAATGATTTAGTATTTAGTGTTGACATATGATTAACCAAGTTCATCTTCGAACCAAGTTGATACGTTCAGACGTGTTCTGTATACGTATCATATGTGCGAATATACATTCACGGATGTGCACCGGAGCAAACTTCATTTAGTCATGTTATTTGTACAATTCGTTTGGCAATAATTAGCAGACGTTTGGCAATCTTTGGGTGAACACAAAAACCCTCGTTTTTGCAGTCTAAAAACAGCCACGACATGATAATTGAACAAAAGAAAATCAATATGGCGATGAGTCAATTAGTTGCGGTCAGTTAATCATGATAATTTCCTGCGTTGAATTAATGAGTAGAAATAAGTTGAAGTCTGCATTAAAGTATCGTCTTATTCTACAAAAGCATTCTTACTCGTACTCAGCTATCGTTAGTCAAGATACTCCATAAAAGTACTCGTAAAACTCGTAGATTTGTTATCTGGCTTTCGAGTTTAAATATACAATAAAACAGAAACATATAAACCCTATAATAATCGATTGAAATTTAAACGTTATCCCATCGAAGAATTCGCTTTTAGTTTCAAAATGAATTCGATTATTTAATAGCTTGTTAACAGGATGAAAGAATTATCAATTTACAGGCAAAATTTCGAATATTTCGTTATTAAATATAAAACTTAAAATACTAAAAGTTACTGAGTACTGAACTGAGTTATTGTGAATTCAGAGAAATTAAATTCCAGGTACTTAGAGTCTGTTAATCTGCGTTCAGTGTGAACTCCAGACATTTTAAAAGCGGGTTTTTGAAGCCGTCTAGCCAATAAAAGGTTCGAGTGACGAAAACGAGACGAAAAATGAAAAGAAAGAGAAAAAAGAAAATATTCGAATAATTGAAGAGCTCTTTAAATAAAACCCTCTAAAACAACACTTTCAAAAAGACAACGACTCGATAATCTACGGTTTACGAGTATTATTATGTATTTTCTACTCGCGTTCCTTCTGGGAATTTAAGCGTTCGTACGCGTCTTTTTGCACTGAAATGGCTACATATATTTTATATTTATACGAGTATATACTGTATACTCATATGGATGTGCATTTATAGTATATTTCTGACATGTTGCACACTAATAGTTGCCGCTTTAATGTCAGTTTTAGTGAGAATCGACTATTCCTCGACTTTTATCTCGACTTAATGTTTTCTTGATATATTTTATTGTCATAGTCATCGTCATCGTCCTTGTTGTTATTGTTGTTGTTTGTTCTTAAGCGGCGGAGATGAGCAACGGTTGTTAAGCTAAAGGATAATAAAAGTTTGCTATTATGGCATGAAGATGATGAGGAAGAAAACGACGAAGAAGTGCAAAAGTTGAAAGAGAAGAAGAAAAACGAAAGTAAGAAGAAGACGATATAAAAGTTTATGAAGCATTAAGTTGCCAAAAGATGATAGTTGACATTAAAAACTTTCACAAAAGAAAAGCGATTGAGATTTTATATTTAATAAACATCGATTTTGCTTCTTAAATAATACATAATAATAGTGTCATACACATTTTAACGAAAATTATAAAATATTTACAAATTCTTTGTAGGGTTCTAAGACATTTTTTAAAGAAAACTAAATAATAATGAAATAGAAATGAAGATATTTTTAGGATCAAATGATTATGAAGCTTGAGAAAAGCTTGGATGAAGATAATTCTTTTTCATTCTAAAGTAACCGTAAAAGTAATTAGCACGTATAACGTCATAACTGTTCATTGGGCAGGTTTATAAATTTCATAGAAAGATAAACCCTGATGTAATTAAAATTTATGTACACTTTAACGGAGAATAATTTTTTAAAAGAATGACAGAAGAAGGAAGGAACGAAAAGAAAAACTTGTATAAAATATTAAAAGTTTTCATACTTATTAAAGATATAACCAACTATTAACCAATCTCACGGAGGATGAGAGTGCATTAAAGTTGAAGCTGTCGAAGCTTACTTTTATTTCCACTGTCAAAGACCAAGCAATAAACACAATCAACCAATTCACCAACCAACCACCCAACAAAACGACCTACCAATCTACCAACCAACCTACCAAACCACGCTAACAACCAACGAACAACAACAAATGTCGGAAGCATCAAGAAAACTATCAGCAGCAAAGCCATCATCAACAATTTCAACAGCAACAATAACGGATGAAAGCAGCAGCAGCAACTGCAACAACCAGAGAGGAGTTGCTCTGCAAGCTACACAACAACAGTTTATTTACGAGGACATTAAACTCATATTTCACTTTATCGTTCATTGTACATCATCCTGGCGCGTCTTCTGCTTCTACATATTCTTCTTGTTCTTCTTTCTGTGCCACGCTACATCTGTGCATTCCTATCAGCTGGTGCTGATTATGGTACTGATGATGTTGCTATTCCTGTTGTTGTTATTATTGGTGTTGGTGTTGCTGTCACTGGTTGCTGTTGCTGTTTTTGCTGCAATTTTACTACCGCGTTGATGTGTTTTCTCGTCCCTTCTGGATATGTTATCAACGCCCACATTTTGTACACTCGTTGTATATGTTGTGTCCGATACGCTGTCGATATATACATATATAGTCGTAACCAAGCAAGACCGACACACTGACAGGATGACAGAATAACAGCAACATTGTCTAGAGTGAAACTATTTCTGCAACAACTGCAATTGTTGCTGTCGAGTAGAAATGGCAAGAAAATTCAATTCAATTCATTTCATTTCAGTGCGGCGGCAGCTGAAAAGAAAAACCCAAAGGCTTGCAGAATGAGAGTGAAAGAGAACAGAAGAGACAGAGAGGAGAGGGAGTGCGAGACAGAGGGAAGGAAATAGTTTTTCTCTATTCATCGTTATTGAAGGAATACAGACCTCCGCATATGTTGCTATGATCATGATGATGATGACAAAGTCAATAAATAATTTTATTGAGACAGTTATTTGTAAGTTTATGAATTTGTTGAGCGATTTGTTGATGTGGCTGAAAGTCATGCTCGCTGCTGAAGGAAGAGCATGAAAAGAAGATGTTTTACGTTAGACTTCGAATAAATTTACTCTCTAACGTGGAAATAAATTGAAAGTTCTTTAAGAAATATTCTCATTAAAATTCGAAAATTCTGAAGACGCTTACCTTATATTACGATATACCTTATATGAGGACGTGGAAAGGGAAAAAGTAATTAATTAGAAGAAGAAATTTAAAAGATTGAAAAAGATATCATATCGTTCGTTGAACTGGGATGACGATCGCATCGTCAGATAGGATAGTAAATCAAATGAAGTTTAGCTTCGAAAAGTCTTCCTGCATACACTCGATGGGAGTCGAATCTTTACTTTTGCCAATAGTGTCTAAACTTTATAGGGTAACTGAGAAGATAGACACTGAAGAAGTCAATCTTAAGTGGAGTACCATGCAGAAGTAAGTAACCTCATGATGGCTGTGAACGATATTTAGTATGATCAACATATGGATTCTTTTGGAAATGACTGGAACCTAATTGAGGTTACTAAAAGGCATCTAATTAAGGTTGGTGTAATCACAAGTCACTGCCTATATAAGGTTTAATGTTAAATAAATAAAGCAGAGGAGGAAATGAAGAGAGGAGTTTGCCATGGATTACGTTTTAACAATGAGTAGTTCTGTAGTAACAAATTTCCTTAACACGAAATATATAAGTTGTTCTACGTTATCTTTAAAATATCAGGAATTTGTTATAACTCTAAGAAACTCTTTTCGCTGTCAAACAGATACTCATTAATTTTCAACGTACAATAAATACCATCTAAAAATAAATCCCTCATAGACACAATGGGCAAATCCTTCCACTTACTTGCCCAACCTCACTCTCAACAAGTGTTCCATCCAAAACTCATTAGTCTAGAGCAGTCTAATTGGACAAAATATAATCATTCATACATATGCGTGGCTCAGCTCAGCTCAACTCAGAACTTTTTGCATATTTTAATGGAAACTTTGGCCATTTTTCATGGCAGAAAAACTACGACGATGACGACGACGAGAATAAAACTAAACTGAAAAAAGCAAATCGAATTTTACACAGATGACAGCCGAGATGAGTGGCTAAAATGGAGTAATTTGCCAAATGTGGCCGTGATCAGTTGAGCGGAAACATGAAACGTACATACGAGTATCTGTATGTATAAACGACCACATGTGCACATGTGTAAACGTGTAGAGACATGTATACAGACACAAGTGTTGGAATAAGTTTAATAACAGTAACAACAACAACAACATAGACAAAATGGCTGCATAAATTGTTAGCACAAAAGTTTGCGGACGATTTATTTTGTTGTTGTTTGTTTGTTTCGTTAAATTATTGTTGGGTTCTATTGTTGTTGTTATTGTTGTGGCTATGGATATCTGAGGGAATGTGTCCGAAAAGCAATTCTCACATTATTTTGGGCAAAGGGCGGGAGGGAGGGATGCCGTTTTGAAAGAGTGGACGTTGAAGAGACGGGAATGTGGAAAGGGAAAGCGTTAATCTGCTTATGAAAATACCTAAAAACAACAACCAAAATAAATGAATTCTACAAAAACTCTCCGAGTATAAAGAAGATTAATAATAGTAGAATGGTGAGTGGGTGGATGGGTGGGTGGATGGTTGAACGATGGGTGGATGGAGGGTAGTTAGAGTGGTGGTCAAATTGAGCAAATGATAGCGAACAATAAAACTTCGCCTTTCTACGAACGGACACAAACGCCAGAGTGCTTTAATAGTATGGGGGGTCAAAAAGTTGATTGATTTTGTTAGGTTGAGGGCAAACATGGAGGTGTTCAATGGGTCATTGTGGATTTATTGCAAAAAACAGACTGACTTTCTCTCTCGCTCTCTTTCTTAGACTCTAAGAGATTGTGCCAGTATCTATCCGTTTATAAACTACTGTTTGTAATTGTAACTGCATTGGTTCATGTCGTGACCTTCTCTTCCTCAAGTCCCATACAACCCCAAGATCTCTATGATGTTTTTGTCTCTTTCCCTCTCTTAGATAACACACACATGTTCCTCATTATGTCCGTTAACACCTCTGGAACACGTATCTTTGCTGTACGGGGACGGAAGGAGAATAACAATTTCCTTTGATGGTTTTCCTTCGGACGCATGTTGTCCATTCTGAATACAACCCTCATAATATAGCCCCTTGTTTACTTTCCTTGCAAAAGTAGTTTATTTAACGAACTTCAGACTGTACTGTATTCTGGAGTATTCAGTCTGATTTTGATTATAATAATTTAGCCTTGAAGTTGTGGCGCTGTTCACCCCGAGCCCAATTCGAAGTCCGAAAGTAGAAAACAACGAAGTGGGTTGTGGAGAGGTTGTGTTATCAAAAAGAGGGCGCGTGCACGTTCATCGTTATTATTTTTGTCCATATTGTTGACTTCAGTCATGCATGAAATTTGATCTGAATCCAAGTGTAAGCAGCAGGTTGCGCTTAATTCTCACCGTTTTCACAGTCCTCTCTCTCTCTGCCTCTCTCTCCCTCTGTGTGTGTCTTACACTCTCTGGTTTTCTTTCCCAGTAGGAAAATCAGGAATAACTAGGAGGAATAATTCCGCGATGAAGAGTTTTTATACAGAAGACGGCTCTCTCAGTTCATTGCTGATTATACTTCTTGAATTCGAAAACTCTTAATCATGGTTTCAATTCATATCGATTGATTTGCTATAACCTAAAATGTTCGAGGACTGATTTCTCGTTAAAAGGAGATAAATCAATAATTTTAGGATCTCACAGTTGGGTCGTCCACCTCAAATAATAATACATATGTATATATATATTGTAATATATAATAATTTGAGTTAACAAAAAGTGCACAACTTTTAAAGGACTTTTTCTATGAAGTCGACTAGTTTTTGCTCAAAAAAACGTATTATTCTCTTCTTTATCAGTAAAGTTGTTGTTTTCTTTCTTTCTTCTTCTTTCTCGATAGAAGCTCAGCTCAGATTGTTGCCAGAGGGAACAGAGGGGCGAGTGAGGTATGAAAATCGATGGAAACAACCTACAGACCAACTTCCTTGGCAATGGGCCAGCATTAGAAAAAGGAGGCGTGGAGATTCGAATGAAACTATAACAAAGAACAAAAGAAAAACAAACAAACATGCAGAAAAAAGAGCAATGAGGAGAGGAAAAATAAAGGAGGTAGGAGGAGCGAGAAAAACATGCTGACATTGTAATCACGGAATTTCCAAGTTTAGCATTTTTTGTTGCTGCTGCGTTGCTTCTTCTTTTTCGTATTCTGCCTTTAATTCTAGGCATAGATAGCGACAAGAACAGCTACAATAGCAACAACAACTGCAGTTAGAACGACAACAATAACAACAGTTAGAATAACAGCAGTTGCATCAGCATCAGCAATGCCGATGACGTCGGCGATGGCGATGGCGATGACAACGGCGTCGTGTCTCAACTGTTATAAATACGCCTCCAAAGTCTCGGGAAAGTTCAAAACATTTACAATGAGTACAACGAACTACAACGAGTGCAAACGACTGATGACGAGAGTGAGTGAGGGAAGGGGGGGGGGGGGGGGGTGAAGCTGAGACAAGGCATAAAGTGGGCTGTTTTAGTTGCCAGAGCAGAGTAAGGAAATAATAAATAAATAAATAAAAAAAACACTCAGACTCAGAGTCAGACTCAGAGTCTCAACGATTCCATTCGTGGGCCACTTTTTGTTTTATTTGCTAATTCTGATGCAGTGTAGCAGAATCCTTTCTGAGTTATGGGCGTGAGGAGAAAAGGAAGTCAGACAGACAAATCAACACACCGACAGACAGACAGAATGTCGGTGAAAAATAGGCTGCTGTTTCATTGTTGCTCTTTGAATGAAAATGTGACCTAGAAAAGGGATGTCGCCGATTTATGGTGATGAACAAATGGACAATGAATCCTGGATGCTTTTCATATATTGTATCTAGGAGCGTATTTTTTGGTCATTTTTTACTAGGCATGGAAATATTTGTAAAAATCGTTTTATTCGTAATTATTTCGTATTTATTTACTTATAATTCATCAAATGTATTCATTAAATGTATTTATTTATTCAAAATTTATTATGAATTTATTTATTATTGACTTTGAATTTATTACAGACTAATTTAATATCTTTACATCTGGGATCAATAGAACATTATATATAGTCATCTAAAGTTAGGCGTGGTCCGCCCACTTTGCCATTTGCCATTGTATTTTGTATTTTTTCTATAAGATAGCACTATTTCAGGTTTTTAGCTATAATTTACTTAAAATAACAACTTGTTTAACTATAAAAAATATTAAAATATTTGCTAAGTTTACTTATTTAATTTTTTTGTTGGTTTTCTATCAATTATAATATTTTATCCATTTTATTTGAACTCTAATCTTATTTAAAAATCACAATCACAGGAACATTAAATCAATTTTAAGACCACATCATTTAAATGTAAATATAATCAAATGTAAAGTTATGCAAATCTATAGGAATGAATCTCTGTATAATTTTGTCCTTTTTCCTGCTGTTGTTGTTCTTTTTCTGGTTGTTACATGAATGTTTATGACTTTGGCAAATTTGGCCGAATTTGTTATGTTATATGTTGGTTTATTTTTTACGATTATGGCCAACTTTTACCGTAGTAATGTGGTACAATACTGCCAAAAATACTGCCACACGTAAAATATACATATGAAAATAAATCCAGAATATTAAAAAAGAAGGCTGCATAAACGTTTATTTTACGATTACGAAAGAAGGTTTGAGTTCAAGTTATGTTTGTTGTTGTTGTTGTTGGTGATGATTGTGTTTTTGGTGTTTTCCTTATTGTTGGTGAGGATGTTGTTGTGGATGTGGTTTTTGTTGTCGTTATTGTCGTTATAATATTGTTCTTACAGATGATGCTAGCAGCGAGTCTGAAAGCTTGTCAAAATGAACATCTTTTTTCCAACCATTAAACAGCTAAGCTTTCTCTCTGTCTCTCTCTCTCTCTCTCTCTCTTTCTACCTCTGTCTTTACCTATGCCGTTTTATCGGTCTCTATCCATAACTTCCTTTTTCTACATCTATTCCATTCTACTTACTTCTTGTTTTTCTTTTCTTTATTTTTGTATAATATTTATTTACAACTTTCATAGTTGTTTGTTGTTGTTTTTTCGACGCCGGTTTTATTTTTTGTATCCACGTCAACATCGCCGACGTTACCTTTTACCGCCTTCCACAGCTTCGGGATTAAAGCCAATTGTTCGCAAAAATATTGCATACTTTGTGGAGCAAACCGAAACAGATTTTAAAAAAAGAAATTTCATATATGTACATTTATACAAATGAAACATGAAATAAACAATAATGACTCTCTCTCTCATGCATTAGCGAAAAAGTCCGCCTCAACCGTTTTTTTGGCACTTTCAACGACAACCGCAGCATTCGACATTCAAGCTGCATGATTTTCGACGCTTTTTGCCGTCAAAAAGTCTTTATGTGGATCTTTTTGTTTGTTGTTCATTATTATGTACCATCATTTTAAGGGGAAGCATTAAAAAGGATTTAATGTATTTAAATGTGTTATCTGCTGTGTGTGTCATGTTGTTGTTGTTATTTTTTTTTTTGTATCTGTTTAAGCGGATTATTGTATTGTACAAAAGAATACAAAAAAAGACAAAAGAATAGAAAACATTTTGGCTCATCGGTTTCAACATTTCCGCCGGCAATAGATGAAATGTAACAAAAAAGAAGTCAGGAAAGAAGAAAGAAAGACAAGCCGAAGAATAAGAAGAATGAGAAGATATTCTCCCCAACGAAGAAATGTTGAGATAACAACTGATTCTATAAGACTCGGAAAATTCTTTAAATGTTATTTCTTGCATCACTTTTATTGCTCTGGTGAAGAAGATACTAAAACATCACTCGAAATTATTGCTCGTAAATTGTGCACGTTCCTGAGGAATCCTTCGAAATCCTTCGAAAGAAAGAGCACTTGATTTGGTAGCCGCATTTATAGCTTTTGAAAGCTTCCTTGAAATGCTTGACGTGTTGATTGGCGGTTGTGTTGTTTTGTGTGGAAATCATCACGAACTCATCAGGAACAGTACAATATATTGTATCTGCCACATGGCACTACTCTATCCACTATCTTCTCTTACTACCTTTTGACTGTCGTTAGTAAGAAGGGAAGTAAACCCTTCCCATTTATTTGGAGAACGTTTTCAATACATTCTCTTTAGTTTTTGCACCCGACAAAGGAATCATTTATTTGATTTTGTGCATTTTTTCGACCCCTCCAAACATCCATCTATTCAGTCATTCCTTCGTCCATCTATCCATCCATTTGTTTACATTCCTTTCGTTCAGTTCGTCCAGGTTTGAGATCCTGTGCGTGAAGCTTATTAAGTAGTCCTTCAACGTTTGCTGTTGTTGTTGTGTTCTTTTTGAAGTTTTTCGATTTTTCTTTTTTCTTCAGAACACAGATTCCTTTATTTATAATGAAAATTCGCATATGTGCGAATAGCGTAACAAATAAAAAAGGAAAAGACTACACTAGAAAAGTTACTTAAAAGGGGGTAATAAGAAAAAAACCAACAACAATAAATCAGTTATTTCAGTGACATGAAGGGGGAGATAGAAATCTTCTCGAATCAGAAATCTCTATGAAACTGTGTTGTGTTGATGGAATATAAGAACAACAACAAGAAGGCTCTGAAGACGTTGCTGCTTGATTAGTCGCGAGAGAGAGGTTCAAAAGAACTCGTAGAAAGGTCAGTCAGTCATTATATTGTATACCCTACACACGAAGGCGAAAGCGTATATTAAGTTTGTTCTCTCGTTTGTGACGCACAGAAGAAAGTGTGGCAAGTACCGAAAGAACGACCCCTTCAGTGGATTAGGCATGTCCAACCGACTCTCTGTCTTTCTGTTAGTCTGGCTGTCTGTTTGATAGACCTCGATAAACGATATAAAGAAGAAGATATGAATACAGTCTGTAACTTTGGGATTCATATGACACCAATCAGAAACGATTCATTTAGTGGGCGATCCCGGCATTCGGAACGTTAGTAGCTCTCCATTGTATTGCCTTCATAAAGACGTTGGTTGACGTTTGAACTAACTATAAACATGATATCATGTAATGAGATTGAGTTCTTCGAGAACAGGTGCTCATGTAAAACGTTTGAGACTTCTGAATAAATTGGGAATAGCAAAAAGGAGAAATGGCTAAACAGAATGTCCATTATTCCACTATATTATATATGAAGAATTTATACCACATTACTATAGCACTGCTATGAACACAAACTGAAATAGTTCGTTATAAAACCGACTACAGATACGTGAAGTTTATAAGTTCTTCGATGTACAAGTACGTACAACCGACAGATACATAAAGTTTTTAATATTGAAAAACCTAATCCTGGCTTATTTTCTGTATCTCTACACGCATTCACCCGCAATCTATACTCTTCAGGTGTGTGTGTGTTTAAAAGCATGTCTGTCTGCTTGACAAGGATGTATGGATATGTTTGGCTATCCTGATGTATATGTTTTACAGTGTGTATGTGTGTGTTTTGGTCTGGAGATATGGTATATGTCTGGTATATGTGTGTATAATTGTATTTTGTAGAAAATCATCTGCTGGGAATTCGATTTTCTGAAGAAACTCTTAAAGAAACTACGAAGAATTTATTAGACAGCTCCTTGTTTGATAAAGTTGTCCTATCCTTTTTCCCTCTCCTATCTCCTCCTTCCTACTCACCATCCTACATTCGTCGTTCCATACTTTCCTTTTCTTTCCTACTCATCCTATTCCGTCCTTGCCATTCTATCCTTTCTTCACTCAATCATTGTAGGTTTCTTTAACTTTATTGATATTTTTGTAATTGCTGTTGTGGTTGTTGTTGTAGTTCCTGTTCCTGTTATTGCTTATTGCTACACTTCTTCTAACAAGATAGTGTTAAATAAAATTCTCTTGATTTTCTGCTTCAATAAAAATGTTGTTTGGTGAAACTTAATGAAAATTCGAGTAGCAACTGAACATCATAAGATGATAATAAGAACACAGTAACATGACGATGACGTAAACTAATCCGAAGAAACGATGTTGACACTCATGTTGGCGTAAGCGTTCACGTAGACAACAGGCTCTCAATAATAAAATAAGGGCAAAACTTTTATATTTTACAATAGAATAGAATGAAGTATTTGCTTCATTACATTATTAATTTTTGGTTTAATTTTGTTAGTTTTTATTAAGTTACACAAGTTACACGTTTATAAAAACTAAGATTTATGAATAAACCAAAAAAATGGTTTCAGTTGAAATGAATTCGAGTTCTTCTGTCTCTCTAGTACTCGGAACAAGTGATGATTGGAAACCGTTAAGGAATTCATTCATTCATCCATTTCATCACTTAATGAATGGATGTGTGTGTGTATTTGTTTATTTGTATTATATTTTGTGTCTCAGTTTTCATTACATTCTTATTGCATTAAATTGTAATATCTTGATTTATTTTCTTTGGAGGTTTCTTTGAGTGTCTCATTTGCATGCTCAAATGATAATAGATCTGGAATTTAATATGTTAGAATTTCGGAAATCCTAAGCGTACAATCAAAGGCAATTCTAATTTGGAAATAACAAGCAGCTGTTGTTGTTGTTGTTGTTGTTGTTGTTGTTGGTGCTCGTAATTGTTCCCTCGTTTATATTCGGGAATAATTTTGAATACTTGTTGTCTATAATTTGTTGACGGTACGTCCATCCTTTGAGGAGTGTGGAAGAGGCTTCAATTTACGCTTCGATAAATTTCAATTTGCTTGTAATGTTTTCTAATTGCAGAATATCCTGCAGCAATGGGCGTTGGCAATAACAACAACAATTCAAAGGATTTATTAAGTGAATATTGTTGAAAATTAAGACATTGTTTATGCTGCGGCACTTTAACTGGATCCTTCGAGAGATAAAATTAAGGAAGACCAAAAGAGCGGGAGAGAGATTCAGAGAGTGGGTGAGGACAATTTTCCTTCATCGAGAGAAAATTGAATTGCACACACACTCTTTCGAACATCCTACAGATATCTGCTACTTTAGTGTAAACATCCGGCGGACATGTTTTAGCATTCAATGGACAATATTCGGCATAGCAGAGGGGATAATGATCGGCTGGAGTAAGGTGGCGGGGTGGAGAAGGGAGTTGAAGGCGGGAGTTGTAACATTAAGCAGGAAGGACATGCTTGATGATGATCAACTCATCATCTGCAAGGAGAACATAAAATGGAAAATCGTCCTCCCTCCATTTTTTTGTACGAGTATGTTGCTCACACACACATGGGGTTTGTTGTCTCCATTGGGTGTGTTTGTGTGTATTTGTGTGTATGGTCGTGACCGCCTGCCATCTGAGATTCAGGTCATGTGCATGTGAACTCAATTAAGGAGCACATAACTTACAAAACGGATTACAATCAAGGGCAACAAAAACAACCATAGCAATGAGAACAGCAACAACGAAACGTAAAAGGACGTGTTCGTTCCTTTCGTACACATTTTCCCCTGTCTTTCTTGCACTCTCTCCATTTTCTCTTTCCTTTGGCTCATGTGCTGAGTTGTCCGTATGACCAAAAAAGGACATCCCGGATCTTGAAGGGTCTGAACTTCCGACTGTATTTACATGCTTTTGTTAAACATTTATACTTTTTGTCTATAGCGTTCCTTTTCTCAGTCTCTCTCTTCCTCTTTATATCCCTCCCTGTCTATGGCCTTATTCCCTATTTCTCTCGTTCTTTCTCAGTTTTCTCTCTTCGTCGCTCCATGAATCCTTGAATTTGGATTCTGGACGAATTCTGATCAAAATATTCCACTTATCGCAACTGCTTTTTCTTTCCGTTCTTCGAAGAGGTCAAAACAATTTTTGATGCGATATATTTTTAGGTTCAGGTTCAGGTCATTCAAGTGAAAGCGTTTCGATGCTACATTCACTTTTGTGACTTTAAATGATTGGTCCAAATGATTGGTTTCTCTTGGTCTGGGTTTGACCGACGACCCATTGTTATGTGTATTTGTGTGTGCGTGTGGCGTGCGTGTATGTATGACAAACAAGGATGACAGGATATCCGTCATCGGTGGTGCTGATAAAAAGTTTACGTGAAGAATTTACCGTGGGGAATACAAATACAAAGAGATTCTTAACATTCTGAAGAAGCTGTAAAATCCCTATATTTGAGAGCTTTTTCTTGGAGTGATGAGGAGCTGAGAGCTACGTGATCAGAATACGTCGTGATTAAGATCTCAAAGCAGAGTTAAGTGAAGTGAAGTGAAGCATACTTAATTTTAAAGAAATCTTCAAGAGATTTCAAAGAGAGAAGAGAGGGTGAGAGTTCGTACGTATATTCTTCACTCTCCGCAGACTGTTCTTTGTTTTTAGAAGTTCTGTCCTAAATTTACATTTTGTAACTTCTTCTAATCTAATCATTAAGCAGCATTAGCGACGAATAACGAGAGCTGAACTCAAATTTGATGTGTCTTTCATAATGTCCTCTAATCCCACAACGCTTGAGGGTAAAGAAACTGCTTTTATTGACGGCACTTTTTTACTTATATACGTAGGAGTACATGACATGTAGAGTTTCTTTTCATGATCCTGAATCCGGATGCTGAAGAGCCCGGTCCAGAGTTGTCCCACGTTTTGTTGTCGTGTCCGTTTTTATTGCAGTTTATCAAGCAGCGCATTTGACAAATGATGTCCAAACGAGCAGCTAAAAGCACAGCTGACAGTGGACAGTGACGCAAGAATGCACCAGGACATAAGGTCTGCTGCTCTACTAGTTGATAAAAGGACAATTTGAATGCGTTAAACTTACGTTACGTTACGTTGATGTTTTCCTGTTGGAAATTCAAAGCGAACCGACGGACGCACGGATGCTCGGAAGGTTGGTTGGTCACACTGGCGATCAATGAGTACTCTCATGTCACTCCCAGTACTCATGTCATGTATGTGGGTATGTTCGTGTATGCATACATGGTGCATGGTTGGGATAAACCGCATATGTATCTGCAAATGTTACTTCAGCTTGTTGTTGTTACTCTTCGTACGGTGGCGGAAAAGCTGCATAGCTTTTAACAGCAACGCGTGTTGAGTGCCGTCGATAGGTCGATGATGAAGTCGATGGTTCCTGTTGCTGTTAGCCTGTTATCGGTGAGGTAGTTACATAAGCTGTTGTTTGTGTTTTTAATGGTGTTGTTGCTCTGGTTTCTCGTGTGTGGCTTTTATTGCAGGTGTCTGTGCCGCTTTTGTGGCCGCTCATTTAAAATTAATTGAATGGGAAAAGCTTTTAGTCAGCTTTTAGTTGTGGCCAGTAATGAGTAATGGAGTGAATGACAAACCTGCTTACAATTCGAATCGATTTGGAAGACGTTGGTCACGGTCGTGTTTGACTAATTGTTCGACTAAATAACAAAGAAACTCAAATCTATTGGAATCTATTCGAAAGTAAAGTTTTTTTTCTTATCTTCTTCTTAGAACTGCTTTTCTTATTGTTAACAGTTATTAACAAACTGCTTAATTGAAGTCCTTACTTCCCCATTCTACAAACCTTTCTCTCTGTTAACCCATTATGAATGTTTACATTGTAATTCAGCAACGGTATTTTATGCATATGAAAATGAAAAATTTCTGCGTTGTGTTGTTGTTGTTGTTTTGTGCAACTACAAGAACCATAAATTTGTTTATTAAAGTTTTGACAAACTTCTGTGTGCGTTTTGCGTTATCATGCGTTGCCTTAATTTTAAAACGTTGCCACTTCTGCTCCTGTTCTTGCTCTTGCTCCCACCTCCACTCCTCTTTATTCATCCACTTCTCATGCTTCTGCTCTTTCTTCTGTTCGTGAGGTTGTTTTTGTTTTGAGTAATTTTTAACTTTTCTTAACTGAAATTCCTGCCGCTTGTAGTGAAGTCAAAGTTGTTTCATAAAAAGACTCGATCTGCAACAACATCGCCCTTTCTCCCTCTTCCCTTGGTGCCCCCTCCCCCCACCCACCGCGCCATTCTTGCATAATAAATAAAGAGTTTGGGTAGCATAACGTACGCAACAACTTTTCAACGACGAAGTTCCCAAAGAATTTCATTGTTGCTTTTTGCCTGAGAACAGTTTAAAAAGAAATGCAAATATAAGTAGAATACGAGTATAATATTTATAATAATATATAATATACTCAGTATATGTATACGCTTACTTATTTGCTGCTTTAATGCTATTTGCTTTCGTCCTTATTTGATCCTTTTGCAGGTCGTGCTTTTATCACAAGCCAGAAAAAGCGAAAAACAAACAAAATTCTATAAAATATTTCAATTGTTTTAAGTATTGTAGAAGAAAAACCAAAAGAAAAACATCAGGTTTAGTCGAAAAAGCTGCTACGTCTGCTTTTGTTGTTGTTCAAGTTATTTTCTTTTCTTCGTGGCTGTCTTTTTATCTGTATTATCTGTCTAGTTATCTGTATACATGTACGTACATATATTCAAGTATTATTTTCCTTAGTTTGGCGATAAAAGATTCTTTCGTTGCAAATGAAAGTTTCGTCTGATCTGCGTTGTTAGCGGTCCTTTTTTTGGTATATATTTCACTTGTTTCAGACGCTGTGAGCGCTAAGCGGAAGAAGGGGAGGGGTGTGGGGTTCATGGGTTTAGTAAATAGGATGTACATCCTTTAGAAGGTCCTTGTTGCCAGACGGAAAATTAGTTTCGTTTGAGTTAATAGCAAACTTGTTTAAAACAAGTCAGCCAACATATAAGCACTTGAGCTGGCTGCTGTCTGTTGTCTTGCGTTGGCTGTCAAAAGTTGTAGTTGCTGCTCCGAACAGCGCCAGGATGAGCAGCAGCAGCAACAGCAGCAGCTGTCACCAAAGAATTCCTTATTATTGAAATTAATTATTTGTTATGTCGTATTATATATTATTATTTTATTTTCAGTGAATTTCGCAGATTCTTCTTTTGTTGGCCATCCATTTCATATAAACTGTTCAAACTTTGGGATTTCTTTGGACACTGTACTTTTCATGTTTATGCAGAGACTTCTTTAAACGTTGTTCCTTTGATTTCTTTCTCTATTCCACTGATTTGTTTACAAATACAATAAAATATACACTGCTTACACATATAATAGAGATATTTGTTTCTACATATTAAACTTTTAAACTTTTAAACTTTTTTTATTAAACTTTTTACTACAGTTTAAAAAATTATACACCCTCTGACCTATTTTCAATGTAAAATACATTTATTTGTACTCTAAACATATTTTTTGAAATCCTTTTTGCTCATTCAGCTGAAAAATATTTTCCATTCATTTCCTTTTCACAACATTTTCCATTTCACTGTAATTTTGATAAATCAATAAATTCGTACAAACAAAGCTAACATTTTGTCAAACTGACATTTTTTATGTTTTATAGATTTTTTTTTATCAAATTTTCGAAACCATTGAAGCATGAAGGAATGCATAAAAATGCTTTGACAATCGAATACAAAAGAAGTCAGTTTTACACAAAAAACTAGTAAAGCGTATAAAAAGTTACATGAAAGAAAATTACACAAAAAGAAAGGCGATTATTTCAGTTCATGTTTTGTATACACTTTATATTTCAGGACAACAGCATGAGAAGGATTGAATCACAAATTATAACCACATCACATCACATCAGACGATGGTTGCTTGATATACTGTGTATACAATTCGTTGTTGTTGCTGTTGTTCTCTCCGAAACTGTCACTGTCACAGTGAATGGTAGGATTTTAGATTTAGATTGGATTCGGAGATGCTCAAGATACAAGCGTCATAACTACATAAATACAAACGCCATTCATAGATTTTCGATGTGATTTTAGTAGGCATGGCAAAAGGGTGGAAATTACAATTTGACTGTCAAAAGTTTGATTAAGACTGATTAAAACTGTCAATATTTTGCCAGCTGCATGTGACGGCTTAATTGCGAAAGCGGATTGAAATGGAAAAAAGGCCAAGCGAAAAAAAGAACTGTTATCAAGGCTTAAGTGGGTGGTAGGATATCCTGTGTTCGCGGCAAGTGAAGCTTTATTTTTTGTCAAAAGTCTGTAGAATGGAGAAATGGTTATCAGATGCAACTCACTTATGATTTATGTAGGGTACAATTAAAATCCACTTGAAAGCTACAAGAAGCCACATGAAAGCCCTAAAAGAATTACGTGACAGTAACGTAACACAGTCACGTCCGAGAACCATTGATGCGATCGACGTTAACCATGTTTTGTAGATGCAATGCTACTGATTAACACGAGCCGAGGAAAAGTCTAAATATTTACCAGCCAAACAAAAGCCGCATAATTATTGGTGATGCTAATATTCTACTCGAACATTCTCGTACAAAGAAATGGACGGGGAGACCGACAGACGGACGGACGGACTGGCAAACAGCGGGCACGTGACATGACAGGGACTGCAAATTAGCAATGACAAAATAGGGTGCGAACGTGCGTAACTGTGTCTGTTCATCAGACCAAAAAGCGGTAAAAAAGGGGTAAAAAGGGGTGTACGCTCGGCTCCCTGCTGCTCAGAGGGGATGAACTGTAAATTCTGAAAATTTAAACAGTGTTGGTCTTCAGGTTGTTGTACGAGATTATGTCATAATTTTTAATAATATCTATGGAATTTTAAAAAACTCCGCCAACAACAAACACACAACGCAACTGTCATTTTTTTCAGCTGTACACGTGACAGCATGTGTCACACATCCTTGTTACTTGTTGGAGCACCGTTAGACTAACTGGATATCGCGCTGGTCTACTCCTATGTTGTTCTTGTTGTTGAGATAACTTAATTTAATGCATAACAAAAGCAATGAATGATGTTTCATGTGTGCCACATCGTGTGTTAAGTTACTAAGTCATCAGTATGTAAATCACTCTCACTCTCGGTGTCGCATCAGACTGTACACCACTTTTCAAATTCCAGCAGGAGGGTTCAGTTCTGGGTGTGTGTACAGAGCTCAACAAAGAAAGAAAATCATAATAAGACTAAAACAAAAATAAAAGAGAACGAATTAGAAAACTTGACGTTTTTTGCTGTCATGCTTCGGCGGCGTCCAGTGATTCAGTGACAGGTGAGGGTGCTCTGTGCTGCTTGGGTGGCCAATGCAACGAAATAAATGCGAGGGTGCGCAGAAGATGAATGGATTGCATAAATATGCAAATTACTCTGATGACGTGTCACCGGTGTCAATGTCGCAGCACCACGACTTGGACTCCTGTTCGTTCGTTCGTTCCTTCTTTCTTTCGTTTCTACATCAAGTTGAGGAGGTGCACTGAAGTGTGTAGGCGGCAAAATTAGAGGGAGAAAGCACACTGTAACAGTACAGAGTACAGCGTAACAGGAAGAGAACGCGAAGAAGGAGGCAAAGAACCAGAAGT
Organism: Myopa tessellatipennis; assembly: GCA_943737955.2. Classification (NCBI taxonomy): domain Eukaryota; kingdom Metazoa; phylum Arthropoda; class Insecta; order Diptera; family Conopidae; genus Myopa; species Myopa tessellatipennis. The sequence continues at coordinate 63,141,301 of OX031314.1, forward strand.
CATGTGACAATCAATGTGACTGTCATATGATCACATCACCCTTGGGCCGAACTAAATGATGTGAAATGACTGAATGGGTGTATGAACCCGTACTGAAGTAGGCGTGGTACTCCCTTCTTAGCTCGATATACCTTAGGCATATATTATTTAATAAAGGTTGAAAAAGTCTTCACATTTCTGAAGGACAGGAACTTAGAAAATAATTCATTTCATTTCATTTCGAAAATAATCCCAAATAATTGGCAACAGTTTCATGAAATACAATTTTAGCGTGCCAGTGTTTATTCAGTTTTTGTTTCTTCCAAATTTTCATTAAAATTGTGTTCATCATTTATTCATGCAAAGCGAAATTATATCATTCTAAACAAATTGCTACTCTCCTTTTTTCCAGCTTCATCATAAAATTTGTATGTCTTCACAGAGAAGCTTTATTATTATTATGGCTTAAATTCTAATTTGAATAACCAGACAGCTTTTTGTCTCTCTGTTCATCTTTTCGCTTTCAATCCGATGACCAAAAGTTTATTTCAGTGTGCAAATTTCCCGTTATCTCATTTGAATACTTTTTCTCTTTACTATAATACATTGTATATATATATAATAATATAATTATTTGTTTAAATTTCGTTTAATATTATATAATATAGATATTAATATTGAATTCACGAGTATAGTGAACTTTTCTCTTGTCTTTAAAAGTTGACTCAACTCAATACCGAAAATAAATAAATAAATAAAGAAACTCAAAATAACTCAAACTTACAATAAAGCAACAACACTCAATTAATACACTTTACTTGTTACAACGTTGATTACACATGAGAGTGATGAATAAAGTGATGAATGTAAAAGGGAGTTGATGATTAAAGATGCTGTTGATGAAACACTGAATGCATCTTGAACGTTGGTATCAATCTGTTGTCTACTTACCTAAAAAGAGAAGAAAGAATAAGAGAGTGAGTAAGAGAGAACGAGAATTTTAAAACATGTATGGAAAATGTTTGGTTTGTTAAAAGCTTAGCTTAGAAAAAGCATTCATCTATAAAGAAGCAGGATTTTGAAGGGAAAATCGGCATTTTGATTCTTGAATGTATGCAAGAGATCAGGTAAGGATCGGGTAGTTCATCGAACCTAATTCTTCTCTGTGTGTAACCTCGTTGTTCTAAATTTGTAATATTACCACAATGTCAATGAACTCTTCGGTTGGTTCACTCTACAGGAAGTAATCACCTAATTAATGAACATGAATTTGGAGTATGGAAATCAAAAGCAGTTGAGATTCTCCAATGAAACAGAAACGCCAAAAAAAAAGGTTAACAAAAACAAATTAAACACTGGATTGATGGAGTACAGTTAACACATAATTTTTGAATCCAAACACATTCTCGAAATGTTTTATTTTGTTAGTAGTTATTACCCTAGAACATCTACAATGCAGTAAAGCTTCCCATCATGATAATGACAATAATAGCGGGGAGTTCTTCTCTTCCCGTATAGTAATGAAACCGCATTCGGTACCCATAAAAATGTATGTTTTAACTTTTCTCATCCCCATTAATTTCTTCATTTAATTTTAACGTCATCCAAACTATAATGAGAGTAAATAATATTTATATAAAAAACTTATATAGAAATAAACTTACTTATTTTTTATGTAAAAAGTTTTTGAGACGAACTAAAGTTATGATTTGTGAGTTATGCTTAAAATTTCAAAATCAAAGTTATGCTTTAAATTGTGATCTTTCTCTACGAAGTCAGAAGACAGAACAAAGTGATGTCAAAAGAAACACGATAACCCTTTCGAATTCTATTTAATTACAATTTATTCAAAATTTAATTACAATTAACAAAGTAAAATTATGGATTAACCATCATATAATCAAAAATATTCTTCCTGATCCAATCTGTGAAAATAAGCACATTGGTATAGATCGAGGGTTCGGTCATCGGATAGCAATCCTTGTTTGGCCAAGTTGCCAGACCAACCAAAACGTCTCCACCTGGAGTAGACCGTATCAAAGGTGCGCCTGAGTCTTGACCACAAGGGCCGTATTCGCCGGACGTACAAATGTTGAAGGGCATCAGTTTTTCGTCGTAATTCATATCATCACGGCACTTTTCGAAGCCAACAACAACGGTATCCATGACCATCAGATGCATATGATCTACACTTCTGGAACCAAAGCTCCAACCGAAAAGCTTTCCCATGCCCTCTACTGGATACTCTTCGGTTGGAAGATGGATCAGTTTCACGCGCGGAGAGCTGCGAAAATTGAAAGCTTTACGTGTATAAATCATAGCGATGTCTATATTTCCGACTTCATCATCGTATAGGCTGTGAATAATATAATGACTAGAGTCCGGTATCGTGCGTATCTGTATATCAGAATTGTTGAAGTTGTCGACATTATCTACACCTTTGATGTCGTTGAGATCGTGCACACCCGCAACCACACTAAATGTAGTGTTAGTCAAACAATTGGCAGCAGTCAGGACCCAGTTGGGATGTATGATGACGCCGCCACAGAAGAGCCCTCTATTAGCATGGAACAAGAACACAGCGTAGGGTGCCTCGTTCGGTTTGGCCAAACGGACACTTGATGTCTCATTCGTCTGGGCCGAATTGTTGTTCGTAAATGGAACGGCACTGACAGCACCCACCAACACCAAAGTGCTCACAATACTCGTGAATGTCTTCATGATTTCTTTCTCTGAAGTTGTCGCCAAACACTGATTGGTTTATTCTATGAGTTGGGGGCTTTTATACTATTCGTAAATAGTAAATATCACATAGCATCAATGGATCGTAAAATACGTTTAATTATCGCCTCATAAAAATATCACGTACATAAATTAGCGACTATGCGATAAACATCAATTATTATTATTGTGATGTACTCTAATGTGTGATATAATTTATAACTCATCATTAACTTTGTTATCCAATATCATAAGATAAGATACGTGAACATGCCTTTTGCCAAAGCGTTAAAACATCACTTTATTGCGATCGAAATTCAATGGTCTCTTAATTTTAAGGAACGTTGATGTGAATTAGCCTTCTTGTTCGTATGATTTGACTTTTTTCTTTGAGATTATTTGAAAAGCAATTTCCATGCGAGCAAATCAGCAATAATTAATGATCTAATTAACAACATTAGAAATGAAATTGGTAAATTAAACGAGCAATATGCCAAAATGCCATCGACAATTCTTATATAATTATATAATTCTCAGAGATAATACGTGTTAACTAAATAAAAAACAGTAAAATTAAAAATAGTATGTTTTTTTAAGAAAAAATTCCTATAGTAACTGACCATCGTAACTTGACATCGATTCATAGCGGTACATGTTTAAAATTTTGATAATTGTTGGAAATTTGAGAGGCAGAGATAGATTTTGATTGAGAATCCGATACCTTAACAGAATGCCCCAGAATTTAACAGGAGTTGAACAACGTTAACACGACAAAAGAGTTACTGAGAAATTTAACTAAACAGAAAACCAAATTGGTTTTAATGAGTTGTTAAAAAAAGACTTCTGCAAACAGATGAAAAAACTAAAATTGACGGTAGAACGGACCCAATACTTTCTAAAATATTGTGTTTGAATATTCAATATTCAAATTCAATAAAGCTATAGATGATTCCTTTATACTGGACTATAAATATTATAACGTTTTATAACAAAATTAATTAAAACATAATTTTATTATCATGTTTACTTAGTCGTATATTGATTGAAATAAAATATCTGTATAACCTACATTGAAATCTATGAAATTATAAGAATTTTGTGATCCCAATATTTGGTGATAAGACCATCGGAGTCGAATATCCGAGTATAAAAAGAGCCGTATAACATACTTGTTATCAAGACCAACATCATCCACTGAATTTGAATTTTTCAGAGACATGAAATGTATTCTAGTTCTGACGTACTTAAGATGTATAGAGTTGTTTTCTGAATTGTTCTGTTATCTTCAGTGAGCAGTTTGTTATCAGGCCTTGTGGTGGCGCCAGAGGAAGGTCTGAATCCGAATTTATTCATTATGATAAATATTTGGGTTCGGTTTTCAAACGACAGGTCTTTGGAAATATTAATGAGTTAAACAGCATCCAGATGGTCCGACTATATTTCAGTCCAAAAGGTAAAATGTACCTGCTAAATGAGTACGAATTTCATGTGTTAGTTGCCTCTGTATATCTACATATGTAGCTGTGTATCTCAGTATCCCTGTATCCATTTATGTTTGTAGCTCATTATTTCTGTATACCTTTGCCCCAGTATTTCTCCATATCTGTATCTCTACATATCTGTATATCTGCAATATATCCATGCATCTATGTGTCTCTGTGTCTTTTGCTTTCTACCTTTTTCTATCTAAGTTTGTATCTGTGTATATCTGTATTTCCGTATCTCTGTATATCTGTATTCCTCTATTTTCTATCTCTGGGCGGATGCTGTTGAAGTAATACGTTGGAATGACTCGAGCAAGCAGCCGAAAGAAGTAACCTTAAAGACTGCGTTGAAAATAACTTTCGCTTGACTGCAGTCTGTCTGGACGTGCGACGTATGTATGTATGTATGAGATACATATGTATATGCAACGAAAGGACTGTGCAATGAAAGTTGTTTCCGTCTGTTGACCGTCTGACGTTTGTCTGTCTGACAAAATCTATCTCATTCCATGGGGGTGAGTTTTTTGTGTGCGGAATGAAAAACAGAAAACCCTAGCAGACAGCGTAGGCGCGGACAGACAGCTGTGCAGATTGGCTGACAGACAGACAGGCAAACAGGCAGATAGACGAAAAGATGGATGAAGACAGTGTGACTGATGCATGTACGTAAGTATGCATGTAGGAGTGACGCATTCGTAGGGAGCCATCAGCAACAAACATTCGTCAGCCTGCTACTTTTTGCCAAAATGTGTGGGAGCAGAAAGTGTAGGAGAGAAGTTTCATAAAAGAAAATAGATGAAAACACCACCGATTTTATGTTTGCAAAACCATTTTAAAGGAGAAAAAAGACGCAGTTGAAATGCTGCAGCAACATTCATCAAAAGCGACTGACAAATTAAATCAAAAAATGCTCAAAAGCAGAACATGCGTGAAAAGTTCACTACGAGGACAAGGAGTTGATGCTATTAATGAATGCTTTGTGGTTGTTGCTGTCGTTGCATTGGCGTTGCTGGCACTAAAAAGTAAAAGTGTCGCCACTCCGCTCAGAGTGCGCCTGCAAACCCCGCCTCGGTTTGTTATCGATTTGTTCGCCTTTTCACTTTTTCCGTTGATCTCATATGTTACTGTTTTCCGCTTTTGCCTTTGTTTTTGCTGTCTGCCCGATGGCTTTGCTGTCTACCGCTGTCCGAAATGCTGTTCCATGTGCTTGCTTGCCAGACACCCAAACAACAGATCGACCGACCGACCAACCGACTAACAAACCCGTCAAGTATTTTATCTGAGCTGGTCCTTGCTCCTTGCCAATTGTTGTAAATAATTTAATGTTGTTGCCTTTTTCAATTTTCAAAGGCTCCACTTTTTTGCTACAACGTATTCTACTATTTTACAAATTTTTTCCTTGTCTCTCTACTCGCTGGACACCCTTGCGGTCTTTCTTTTCCCCAACACCGCTGTCTCGATGCTTCTGTAAGTCTGTCACTCCCTCTACGGTGTCTCTGTCTCCCTCCTGTCCCTCCTGTCCCTCCTGTCTTTCGTGTATTACAGAATACGTTTGTGTATTCGTGTGAGCTCGTGTGCTTTTTTTGAAGCTTAACATCATCTTCTGCTTAACTGCATGTTACGGCATTTGTCAGCGTTGCCACAATATTTCATCTCTTAACTTCTGGCTGCTCGCCTTCAAGTTATTGGTTTTCTTTTTGGTTTCTTTTTTGTTCAGTTTATCCTTTGATGTTTTATTTGACTTTGGTTTTATTTCTCATTTCAGTTTTCTTGTATATACAATATATGCATAAATATATCTGTCTTTTTATTGTTTGCACTCAAGATTTTTGAATTCTAACTTTTAACGATAAGTAAACAAGTTAGTAGCGTGATTTCACCGATCCCTCTGTCCAACTCCGGACTTTGGCACTTCGGCTCTGAGAAAATGATTCAGAGTCTGGACACCTGCGACAGAAGAGATTGAAGTGTGCAGTGTTCAGCTTTTAGATATGGCCCACACTATTTCCAGCTCCAATAGAGGGTATTCAGTAGGCTCACGGTGGATAAAGCTTGGATCTGTTGAAGTTGTAACAAAGTTTGGTCTGTCTAAAGGAGTTACACCAGGTACAACTGTCCTAATTCCCAGACCTCAATCTCTACTTTGCAACCCATCGCCAACCCTCCTTCCATCCGAGGAATATAGATTTCCAAGGATTACAGATATGAAAATATCTTAATAGCACATATAAAGTGTTTAAAGAAATGCCGAGAGTTCCGTCTGGAAAATTCTGGATATTCTGCAGTTGGACCCGAAAAATATAATAAAAACCAATATCGATCAATAACCCAGAAGACTTCACTAGACTTCGGTTGAAGTTGGCGAAATTGTGACTTCCCTGTCGCATTTTGTGACATGTTTGTTACTCATATTTTTCACTCTTGTTGCTGTTACAATAATTCTGTGTATTTGTTGTAATCGCTGTTGGGGTTCTTGTTGTTGTTATTCTGTTATTTTTATGCATTTTATGATTTGGTGCACTTCATGTCAAGCAACAATAACTTCAACAAATCCTACGGAGGTAACAATATAAGGTACATATTATTCCAAATTCCTCCCCCACTCCCCCCCCTCCACCCACTACCCGCTTCATTTCATCCAGTGTTTTGTACTTTTTTATTCTTTTCTCTCTTCTCCACGCTTCCACTCTTCCCAAGCTTGTTATTGAGTTTCAGTCCTTTTTTAAGAATCTTAGCCTGAAATCATTTCCGAATACAGGAATATTTTGCGTCACGTGGTGCCAGACTAACGTGCTCTGGTTATCATTGATGGTTACCGATGTGACAAGCAGCCCGAATTTGCATTTATTGAAATGTGTTGGGTTGCGAGTTGTCAGCAGGAGAATTAAAGCGCTACGAAATCTGATTTCCGGAATTTCAAACTTTTGAGTTTAAGTCGTCCAAAATTTTGAAAACACTTTAACAACAAGTTTAACAGAAGTCGTTAAATAAATTTAAGATTCTAGTATTATAAATTGTAGGTTTTCAATTTTTTGTAGCGTCTCTTTTTACTCCTTATATTGGAAGACGTTTTAATTGGATTAAGTGAATCAAATCCACGTATAAAAAATCTTATGAAACTTCTGAAAAATACAATCAAATAGTAATAACAGAGAAAAGTAGCTAAAAAATTAATTCAGTTTATGTTGCAGTGTATGTTATTCATTGTCTCTTCCCATCATTCAAGTCATACGCGTAAATATATATATATATGTATATTGTATATATAATGACACAAGCGTGAAAATGAGAATTGTTGGAAAAGTTTGACAAAAAAAAAACAGCAATAAAAAATCTCCAACGAACGCTACTAAAATTGCATTTTTACACGCTTTAGTTTGAAATCCAAACGCAATTAAAACACTTTAGACAGACAGAAATGAGGCACGGATGGACTTTCAGGGGGAAAGAGAAGGAGGTGGGGATCCGCCTGCTCAATCAGACACTCAGCCAGACGCACCGTTGTTGTTGCTGGGACGCGTTTGTATGCAGCAATTCAACGGGTCTCAAGCGAACGATATTTCATTTTAAAACAGCAGCAATAACAACAACTTTGACAACAACATCAGGCAATCAACATTAACAACAACATCACTGAAATGAAATGTTAAGAAAAAACGAAATGTTGCTGTCTCATCTTTCAGCATAGCAGGCAGGATAATTGTACTAAAATTAAAATAACAACATCAGCAACAACAACAACGGCAACAAGAGTAGCAGCAGCAGCAGCAGCAACAACCTAAAGAAGACGAGTAACAAAAACACAGGGTGAGCTAAAAGGGATTAAATAACACACAACAAAAACAACAAATATTCTCAACTAGAACAACAACAAAAATCAACTGCAGAAAAATCAGCAACAGCAGTGGATTTAAATTCGAATTAAATTTGCCAAAAACAAAATCCACATAGAGAGAAAAATAGAAATGTTGTGTTATTTAATTGCATTAATTTGAAAAATACTGGGTATCCCTGGGATGGGTATCCCTCCCCTTCATTTCCCACATCTAGATCTCTACATCCTTCGGTCGATCACTAGCATATACACACACATTTAATACAGCGAATCCTTTGAAAAGCTGCAGATAAGAGTTGCGAATAAAGCAAAACTTTTTGGGGTGTGAAATCGTTGAGCGCTTTAAAAATATTGCAGCAGCAGCTGCTGCCCTGCAACTCCACCGCTTTGTACTCCACAACCATCTCTCTATATATATTATCGCCTTTCATATTCCCACCACTTCGTAACCCCTCCCTTCATTTCCGCTCTTCTTGAATCCTCTTCACTTGCCTCCACGTCCTTGTCTACTTCTGCTCTTTTTTCCACTTCCCCTCTTTCAGCTTCTCCTCCTCCAGCTCCCCTTTCTGGCGCACCACTGTACCGCTCCGCTTCACCCAGTCAAACAATAAATTTTTCAATGTCACTTCTGAGTACCGCCTCGTCCTCCCGCACGAGAGGCTCGCACCAGGCTGGTGCTTGCCGGCCCACTCTCATCTGTCTTCCTCCGTCGCCATCGCCGTTGCTCCCGCCCCCTCCTGTTCGATCACCTCGACTGCTTGCCCTGACAACATGAGGGAGCCTTTGATAAATGCGTCTCAAGTAGATGCTGGTCCAGCAGGAACCATGAACCAGGAACCGGGCGGGGCACGTTAGAGCACGTTATCACGTTGAGCGAACAGCTGAAAAGCCAACCGAAGCCCTTTCAAGTCGTCGTCGGGACGTAATCGAGGCAGGTCCCTTAAGATTTTCCCGATTTCTTTTTCACGATGCTCACACTGCTGCGCCCGCTCACACTCACATGCATATATAATGCCATCGAGTCTTCATTACGGAAATAAAATCTCTTTCTTTTTTTCTTTAAAATGTACGCAGCGCGATGTTTCTAAGCTGATGTTGTTGTTGCTGCCAGGCGTCATTCAGATACTTAAGTGGAACTTCTTCGAAGCTATCTTGTTGTTGTTTCTGGCGGTACTTAGTAAGCATAAAGATGGTGCCTCAGATTGTTTCGGATAAGAAGGATGCTGCGATTAAAGTTTTCTTTAAATTCATCGAGATCTCGAAAGACACGGATTTTGTTATCAAAGTGCATTTTATGGGATTTATGCCGGAAGTGTAGTCTTATAATTAGAAAAACGATAAAAAATCTTAAAAAATCGCACAAACGTAGTTTCAACAAATTTATTGTTTTGTTTTTCGTATTTTTGGGAACTGTCTTCAATTGCACTACATTCCTTTGATTGTTGTTGGTTTTCTACAGTATTCTTCTTTATAATCTTTTATGTATAATTACGCCATACATTCAGTTTCAATGATGAATGACATATACCGATTTTTCTTCTGAACTGCACAAAAAACGAATGAACACGAAATTTTGTCAGCATGGAAAGATATCAGCAAAGAATATGTAATTTTAATATTGTATATTCTGTGATATAAGGTATTTCGTCCCAGTACATAAACATTGTTGTTGTAAACAACGTATGTTGCTAAGCACAAAAAAGAATCTAAACTATTAATTAAAAATGGAAATTGCCTGTGGTCGAAGTTTTGACCACGCCCGATCGTGTTTTAGAAATTTTTTAATTGTTTTTATTTTTGCTGTTCAAAGTTTGTCGCTCCGATGACAGGAAAAACCTTTTATATCCTTGTTGACTGGTTTAAATATGCATAATTTGCACGGTGAGTTGGTTTGTCGTATCGTATTGGGATTTGGGATATTCCCATATAACAGTAGTACGTGGATATGTTACGGTTTTGAGGCAAAAATGCATCTGTCATTATCACCATCGTTCATGTATTAATATATTTTTCACTTCATAAATTAAAGCAGGAATACGGGAAATAAGCCAGGAAAGAAGAAGAAGACGGATGGGTTTAGGAAGGGTAAAGGCTCCTTCAATGTCTCTAGAGAGGAGATCACTTCAGGGTTTTCATCAGGTACGTTTTTATTTAGTTACGTTTTTTCACTCCTTTTAAGGGTTTATGTAAAATTCTTTGTTGTTGTTGCTTTTTTGTTCTATCACTAAAGAACCGTGTTTATTATTTTTGCCATCGCAGTTGTTATTTTTTAATTTTACCGTTATTTCATTTTCAATTGGCTTCTAAAAGGATTAAAATTCTTGTTGTGTTGCTTTTTAAAAAGCCTCATAAAAATTACCTTATAAATTATTTTTCATTTGAAGAAAAAAGTTACTCCATTTCTTTTTTATTCGTTTTATCTTTCATTCGAGCGTAGTATTAAAAGCTCATTTAATCTAGCTACACAATTGATAAAAATATGTATATAATACATATATAAATATCACATATACATATATTTTTATATGTATGTATATACTATTGTACTCTTATGTATCACAGATAGTAGAGGTGCTTCGAGGTTGGTTCTTATTTCATTTTATTTCATTTAATTCTTAGCGTTTCGCTTAGTTTTGCACAAGCACAACAACAACCACTGCGTCGGTGGTCGCTTGCAGTGTCCTTTAAGTGCCGCTTTTGCACTCGCGCCCATTCGTTGGTGGCGATGCAGCCGCACCGTCGTCGTTGTCCTGCGGCATTCAAAGAAATTTACATAAATCCACATTGGCCATTAAAATTATCGTGCTGTTGCTTTACACTAGTTTTCTTCTTTTTTCGGGTTTTTTATTTTTTAGTATGGTTTTTACAGCTCTTTCTGTATTTCTGCCTTTACCATGTCCATTATCCAGTCGCATGTTGCTTATCAGTGAGGTTTTGCGGTCTCTTTTTTCGATTAGTCTCTATGTGACTGACTTTACGTTTACGCGTGACTCTGCTTTGGAATGCAGCATTTGTTGTGTGCTCTTTTTGGGTTTTCACAAGCAAATCATAATCACAGTAATAACTCATGATTTCTCCTTCGGTGTGTAAAACGTACAAAAGCACAAGCAGACGCACATAATCATTGGCCATTATTACGATGATTGAAATTGCAGACATGTGGGACTTAATTTAATATTAACATACGCTTGGGTCTATAAAACCTGGAAAATGCGTAATAGGGTACTCCAGAAAATCCGCCTTCCTCTCAGTAATGGATAATGGAAGGGTAGGGAGAAAGATAAGGACACGCAAGGTATAAAGATAAGGAGAAGGACAGGAAACGGTAAGGATAAAGACAGGAGAGATATAAGGAGAAGGATAAGGACGCGAAATGGCAAGGATTAGGAGCAGAAGAAGGATAAGGGCACAAAAAGTATAATGATGAGGACGTGAAGAGTAAATCTGATAACCGTGCGTAAACCTAATCTCGCCAACAGGAAACACTTTTATTTCCTTCATAATAATGGAGACATTTATGATGGTGACGTTTATAATAGAGACAATATATCGAATTTCCATATATACATGTATAAACCGTTTGTGGAATTTGTACTATTTAAGTACTTTCTGTTAATGATTTTGGCTGGGTTTATGAACTCGAGTATCTGAGTACATTCTATATAAATATATAGGCGAATATTAATGAAAACCTTTGTGTCCCAAGAAGCTCATTAATTTTTTTACTTAACAACACACCCACAATTTAACATTAATGACATACATATGCATTTTTCATTATATTCTGTTATATGCTCAATCCGATTTTTAAGTACTTCGTGTATGTTTTTCTTTTTGTTTTTGGAGCTATAAATTTGCCCACTCTGTCCGCTTTTGTAAGCCGTCTGTGGAAATAGTATCATAAAATGAGCATTTTATTACGTTTCCGCCGTATTCATTATTGCAATAAAAATGTCAAAAACTCGAGCAGAAAATGTCTACCCATAAACGTAATGATATGAATATATTTCGCAAACGTAAGACGTTTTTTCTGTGCTTCCGCTTTTTCTCTCCTTATACACGTGGTACTCATGGATATTGCGCGGTGGCGGCAAAATTTGAGACTTTGTTAGTTTAGAATTTGCAACATCAACAACAATACTAATAATAGACAACAACAACAACAGCAATGAACAACTACAAACACATGCAGAAGCAGGAATGATTTAGGGACAAATATTGTCCAAATTAGCATGAAAGAGCAGTTAATGCATATGAACGAGCAGCAGAAGAATTGGTTAGAGAGAAAGAGAGAGAGAGAGGGAGAAAGAGGGGGGGGGGGGGGAGGGTGTGTTGCCAGCTTACGGTGAATCCCTTACGAGAATATGTGCGCTTCACAGAGACAGAGAATTTATATTTATGCGAATTTTAGGCGCATGAATTCATTCGACTCTGACGATGATATGAATTCGTATGTTTCCCTCAGTCCCTTTGCTTTGACGTGGGCGGTATGATTTGGGAGGAGTGTCTCATAAGCTGGCTGCTGTTGTGTGAAGAAGGAGAAGGCGGAGAGGGGCAAGGAAGAAGAAGTAGAAAACAATAATGACATACATGTATTTGCACTCAAACGAAGTATGCTTTCAGGCGTTGCTCGTAGAAGCAAAGCGCTTTTCTCTATCTAATTGCACCCCAACTTTTTGAAGCTCCTTCCAGCTTCGATCCTTAAACTATGCAACAGCAGCGACAAATTCGTTGATTCACTTGTTCATGCAATTCTTAATAAATTCTAATCAATCGAAAGGATCAGCTAAAAATTTCGTACTCTCCGCCCGGTGTCACTCTGTGAGCAATGATGTTTACTTTATGACTTTCTGAGAATTCTTCCTTTTTCTTGAGCAAAGAGAAAAAATCAACCCCAAAAAAAAATTGTGGTCTTGCATTGTGGTCCGCAATGCATTCATTTCAATTTTACTGTCAATCAAATGGGGAAAAATAGAAATGCGATAAACAAAGACAGACCATTGTCACCACCGAGTTGCAAGTGTTTTATTTCAAGTATTCCAAAGTGGTGAAGAGGCGTTGGTCGGCGCAAAGGATCGTCGAAAGCCGCAGACAAACCGATTCGTCAACATTTGTCGTCCTTCAAATTCAATTGAATTTCAATTTTTTCTTTTTATTCACCATTTTTAGAGTGCTCCTGAATGCACCTTGTTGGATGTCAAACGCACAGCTGTACATGAGCCGAAGCGTACGGTGTTGCCACACCTCAGATTTGATTGCTCCCGCTGTTGCTGTTGATTTGTTGTTGTTGTTGTTCATTCGGTTGTTGTTGTTTCTACTGGGATCTCTGTGACAGCCAACTGTCAAGCAAACGTCAACGACACAGACACACTTGATACACACCTATTTGCGCTTCAAGTATTCGTATTGCGTATGGTCTGAGAAGGGAGGGCGGTAGGGCGCCGGTAGGAATGGTTTGCTTGAACAAGTGTTACCGTTTGCACTCAATTTGTACATATGTAATTCGCATTTTGTTCAAGTCAAAACTCCAAAAGAAATTGTATCTTTTTAGTGTTGTCTGAGCTCTTCTCGGATGGTGAAGGTGGGAATGCATAATGGAAGGGAGGGGGGGGGGAGAGGAGGAAAGGAAGCATATTTCTTAGTCGAATATTTGAATATATCTTAATTTGGGAACATTAGTCCTCAACCGTAGGGTGGAGATTAAATAAACACAAGACGCTGGCGGGATTCGAATTCACTCCCGCAGTGCCAGCATATGACTAAAATATCGAATGTGCCATTGAGGACCACTATTTAAAGAGACATTCCAGTTCTGTATTAACAGTTTCCTGATTAGTTAACCCGATGATTTTATGATGATTTATCAAGTATGCTTAATAATATTGTAATAATTAAACCTCCCTCAGAAGTCAATTTAATATATTATTAAAAGAGATTAATTTGATACAATATTTATTAAAGCCGTCATTTAACGGTAATTAAATGGTAATCCAAAAATTATTTCTACAATACTATAATCTTTTAAATAAGTTCCAAACTTTGCTTTGAAACTCTCATGATTAAAATTTCAGGACCTAAATTTAGATTTTCCGAAATTAGATTTTAGCAACTGTGTAATAAGCAGTTAATTAAACTGATCCTTGTAATTTTTTTTCTGTTATTCTGTTTCCTATTATAAAAGAAATGTGTTATTTTTAGGCTTGAATTCAGTGCTTATGGTTGTGATATATCCACCTTCATTCTATCTTTCCCTCCCACTAAATTATTTATCCCACTTTTATTATTATTCCCTCCACTTTTGTTTTAGTTACTTGCTGCAGTTGCCCATAAAAACAATGTGTCTAATAGTGGGCATGTTCCACACATTGAAGCTTCGGAGTGAGAAATATTTAGGGAAAGTAACAGAGAAGTCGTAATGAACCTTGTTTTCATGCGATTCTTCCCGTTGAAATTACTGCCCGTTTTTGTGCTTATTTGGATTTATTGCAGCGGTTTTTCGTCATTTACGTGCGATTTGGGGATTTAATAAATGTTCACATGTACTCCTGTTATACTTATTTGTAGACGACGATGTTCTTGTAACTTTTTATGATCAGCAGTATTTTAGGATGTGAAAAGTGGTCTTTGCTTCGACCGGACTTGTCCGATTTTCTGATTTGATTCCTTGCAGAGTCGTTAGTTCGATGTGATTACGTTGTAGTTCCAGAAAATTGCGTTTCCGTGTTAGTCATTCAGTTTTATAGATTTTTTTTTCTCCCAAGGTACTCGAGACCAGCAAAAATGACAATTAATTTCAAAATAATAGTAAACTTGGTTCCCTTAGGTTCAGAAAACGTGTGGTTAGTTTGGTGTTTAAAGGAATTCCCAGAGCAACTCAGAGGCGCTACTAGGTTTAGATGTAGAGACCTATATGCGACTTAAGGACTTACGTGGTGTCTTTTGAACCGCTTTGTACTCCTTGAAACCTACTAACAATTCTCTCTACTCTGTATAATCTGTCTCTACTCTCTATAACATATCTGCTCACACCTTCTATTTTATCTACTCTCTCACTTTACTTCTCTTCTGTATTTAGCAGATTCTGTATACTCTCTCTACTCTGTGTACTTTATCTTCTCTGTTGACCTTGTGTAACTTCTTTATTCTGTTCACTCCTCCTCTACGCTCTCAAATTTGTCTACTCTGTTTCTACTCTATACTTCCTCTGCTTTCTGCATTTTGTCTCTCCTATATACTCTGTCTGCCTTCTGTACTCCGTGCCTACTCTGTCTGTACTCTCTCTACTCTTCTTATTCCCTCTGAAGTCTATATATCGATATTCTATATCTACTCTCTCTACTTTATCTACTATACACTCACTATTTTGTCTACTACATACGTCTCTACTTCTACTCTTCACATAAATACTCTATTTTCTAGATGAAATAAAAAAGTCAAGCTAAAGCAAAGTAATCCAAAGTAAAGTGTTTCCAATTTCTTGTAACATACTCGTGTACGTGCAACGAGAAGAAGTTTAATGAAGTCACAAACGGAAGTGAAAATACTCGTTCCCGGAAAGCATAAAGTGTTGTCGTTAATTCACTATAAAAACCAAGCTTCAAACATTGGGGACAACATAAATCAAGTGACTGGATTGAAAACCAAGAATTATGTGTGTCAAGAAGAAGAACAGGTACGGAGTTAACAATGAGAGAGAGAGAAAGATAAGGAGAGAAAAAGATAGATAGATAGAAAACTTTGCGAAAAATATACTATAAGCAGAGACAAAATGTGTGAAAAGAGGTGGAAACAGAGCAAAAAGTAACAGATTTGTGAAGACGTTTTGTCATACTAACACCTATAACACATGTACATACACACACACACATACATAGAGTTACCTCTCCACCTTAAGCAGAAGAAAACAATAACAATACTTGTAAGACGATTCCATTGAGCCACAATGATGTATTGTATGTAGAAGAAGACAAGAAAATAGGCCATAAAATGGCCCCGTTGTAAAAACAACAATAGGAAGCTTGATTCAGGTATGGGCAAAGAAACATGGAAAGTGTTTCCAAAGCAGCAGAAAACTTAAAAACCAAGTCTTGAAGTGTGCTGTGTGTATGTAAGAGGAAGGAGGATGTTCGGGAGCGAGTGGGCAGGATAAAATAAAATAGGCCACAAATTGACGCATTAAATGAAACGAAAGAAGGGGAAAAACAGGAAGGAGACGACGCACCACATAAAAGTTTTACTTCAATTACTTGATCGGTTTGAAGAAAGAGGGGAGAGATTGAGAGAGATGTGGTGAGATGTGGAGAGACTCATGAGAACTGCGTAGGCGCTACAACAAACTGTAAAGCGAAGTACTCGGAGAAAAGTAATACATATCTTGTAACAATGAAGACTTAAAGAGAAACTAACGCCTAGGGGAACTTGGATTTCATGTATTCATTCTCTTTAAGATGGATAAAAAGCTGTAATCTGCTACCTAATCTCAAAAGAGTACACTTTAAGTCCTCTGAAAGTATGATACAGTCTTGAGAGTAAAAATCTCTTTGGTTCATACACCAAAAAAGCTGTTATGAATTCTAAACGAATTAGGATACGATGAAAAGAAACATCAAATTTATGTACGTTCAAAAGCCGGTTCTCCAGTGATTATTTCACAAATACATTGATAACTGTTAATGCCATATATTTATATAGAAAAATAATATAGAGAGAAGGATAAATTGCGCTTCTGTTGGGTGGATCTGTAAAATATTCTCTGAGTAGAAGAGTAGCTCCTTAGCTACATATAAGAAGTGAGTAACGAATGTTGAACTGTCAATATTTTTATTAAATTTTACCGCTATCAGAATTCGGTTTCAGGTGATACGTTTTATGATAATTCTTAGAAGCTAGCAGAACAAGAAGAGAAAGCAGAAGATGATGGGACGTGCTGGTATCTCATGGAATTGATCTCGTTTCTCTCGTTCTTCGAACTTCAAATGAAACCAGAGCGTAAAATTAAGTTTAGCGGTAAATAAAATTCAATGTTGATGATAGAACTATATCAACAACCATAACCACAACAACAACAATAGCAAACTATTCAAACAAATAAACAGCAACAACAAACATTAACAACCAGAGCTACCGAACTACTAAAACTGATATTAAGATGAGTAGATAGACGAACAAAAGCGTGCTTGGAAGGGAAGGAAAATGAAGGGAGGAGAAGGAAGTTTAGTTGTCAGTTGAAGCTTCCTCGTGTCTCTGCTGCTTTACTTTCCACACTCACTCCTCAGAGATCCTTTTCAGAAACTTTCATGGTACTCGTACCTGATAAAATTTAATTTTTATGCGCTGCTGTTTCTACGAGTGACAAAACTTTGTGCAGGTTTGAAGGTGTGAGTGACACACACAGACACACACACAAAGCATGCATGTTCAGGAATGTACAGGTACTTGTACAAGGGAAATCAGGCAATCCTCCAGGGATACATAAATAGGTATGTATTCAGACTCGTATACTTCGTTGGCAGGTTTTCGATGCTTCTTGGTTGTTGTCGGGTGTGTCGTCTGTGTATGTACGTGTGTGTGTGTGTGTGTGTGAGTACTGTGTTAGTGTTGAGGATGTCTCTCTTTAGTGGTTAAACTGGTGTGTTTTTGTGTGGATCTTTTCGACTTACTAAATGAAAATGCAAATCTATGAATTCCTCCGCTTTTTTCAATTTTCTGTGAAGGTGTGCAGCTGAGTCCGCATCTGTTGATGTATGCGTCGGTTGGTCGTCGATGTGTGAATGTGCATGCGTGTGTGCGTGTGTGACTACATGCGATTGGCATGCGGTTGCCTGAAGATATGCTTCATTATTTCAAAATTTGACATTCTTGTGTTTTTCGAATGTTTTAGTTGAGGTTTTGAGACATGTTATGGTTGTTGTTGTTGGTGATTGTGTGGTCTACATACAATGTATGTATAACTCTGTTTGTATGTGTGCCTGCGTGTGTGTGTGTGTATCTGTGTATGATCTGACCAACTAGTATGATCAACGGAATTCTATTGACTGCTATAAAAAGCATTGCACACTTTGTGGCCATTTATGATGACGCATAAAATTATTAGTTTTTCGATTTTTATTGTTGCACTCAGTGTTTATCGTCGGAATAAATGTTGAGAATACAGTTTTTATTGGATACATCGGAGAAATGCACCAGGCACCAGTTCACAGCGCAAATACAAAGTCATACTACAAGCACAGAACCCCGAATGAATGCATGTCGTCATGCCTGCATGCCGCATATGTCACTCGCATTCGTTACAATATTCTGAGTTGCTTATGTTTGCTGTAAGGTGCACAAAGCAATTTGTGCATTTAATACTTTGTTCTGCGGAAGAAAACAAAGAAGACGGAGGAGACAGAATAAGAATAAGAGGAAGCAATAACAATAGCAATACGAGCACAGCGAAAAACAGTAGTAAATACCGGCAACAATAAAAGCAGCTCGAAGCATTCCAAATGTTGCTGGCCATGCAGCACTAACAGCAGTTTTTATGACTGCACTGTGAATACCGTAGGCACCTGTGACCATCCCGGTCAAAGCGGGACACACACACACACACCGACACCGACACACACACACACCGACACCCACACACACACACACACACACAAAGAGGCACAAACACCCTCCCACACTCGATGACTGGCCCTTGAGTAGTTGCATGGCATCTTCCAAGGGCTCTTCAACATTCCAGTGGCGCGCGTCGTTTGCTGCTAATGTGGCAGGGGTCAAAAAAGCATGACATAAAAACAAGAAGAAGAGAACAAAAATTATAGCCACGTCAGCTATAAAGACTGCCTCCTGGGCTTAACAGAAATGCTTCGGTCACTAGATGAACACCATTCACGGAGCGCAGAACGAGAGCTCCAACCTGTCGGCCTGTCTTTTCTATCTGCCAGTCTGTTGGCCTTGTCCACAATATCGCCGTCACTAACTTTAGTCTCCAACTCCACTTCAGCAACTCGACTGGCCACCGTTCGTTGTTTGCAGGTGCAACAATTTCCATTCTATCGTTCGGAAAAGTGCTGCAAAAGCTTTTCAAGTACTGTCTGGACACGGCTGATACCGCGGCACATTCAAGAGTAGGGTGCATTTCTTGGAATAAGATAAGGAGCCATTTTCTGAAGCTTATACTTCGCTCGTTGACACCTTTTTAAATGTTTCTAAAGCCATAAGAATGTGCAAAGAAAGTACCAGAAAAGTCTTTCATCAAGTTTCAATATCTAAGGTAGAGTGGGAGAGAAATCGTGAAAGCTAGAGGGCTCTAAAGATTACATTTTAACTGCTTACAATTAACTAAAATAACTTAAGGCCTTAAGTACGCGACGTCCCAGTCGCCAATCGCGGAATATCTTTTCTTAGTTAATCGATATTAATTGGTTATGGATTGACCTGTCTGTCTATGAACATAATGCACACAAGAGGTTTATACAATCACACAAGGTTTATTGTCTAAATGTAAAAACAAATAAACCATTAAATATTCAATTAAATTTGCAACTCAAATTCCAAAAGTCTTTAGATACATTTTGCTTTCATTGCCTTACATTAAATTGCCAAAGTTAATAACTTATCAATATGAGAGTGATTTGTTCACATATGGAGGCTTCAGAATTCAGAGTTCAGAGATCTTTAGACTTTAAACTTTAACCCAATGAAAATTATTGAAGACTACGATTGACTATAATAATTAAAAACATTCTGCGGAACTTGAATTCAGTAGATATAGAATAGCTATATTAGAAGAAAACGTTTAGTTAATAGTTAAACTTATATTATAGAATATTTATTTATCGTGCATTAACTTGTGACTTGGATCAGAAAACTTCCTTCATGAACTCATTCACTCAACCTCGTAAAAGTTCATACTCTAACCCTATACTCTAACCCTCTAGCACGCTATAAATTTTTTATTGTGTGTTATTTGAATGAACTCATTTCTTTCTGAACAATAAAATTGAAGCAACACGAACAACGAATGTTTTAAGAATATTTTCCTTACGATTGGATAGCTTGATTATAAATACGTACGTATATAATCTATACGGCAGATACAATACTATGCAGGTACATATAATATTTATTACATTCGAAGTGTGAACAGTTTTAGCAAAGTGGGCGTATTTGTCTCTGTGTTGGTTCGCAATTCGTATGAAATCAATTACAGCGAGGAAATATTGTATCATCTACGTACATACATACATATATCTAAGTTGTTTAAATTAAGGAAGTGAAAAAGAAGAACAGTAAGAAAGGAAGAGGAACGTACAAAGGGATTTAAGAAGTCCGTTAGGTCATAAAAACAAATAAATGAAGATAAGAAAAAGGATAAAAAGATACAATACATGAAAAATTTTACGTTCTTGGAAAGAAGAAAGTTAATCATATTATCTTCCTTCTCTTACGTTCTTCTCTTTCTCACCCTATCATCCTCGTCCTTCTCCCCTTCGTCCTTCTCTTCCTCGCTTTTCTCTTCATTGTTCTTATTTTCCTCGTTCTTCTTTCCCTCGTCATCCATCTCGTCATAATCATTTTCCTCCTCGTCCTCTATTCTATATGCTTAAATTTACTCTTAATTGATTTTTAACAGTTATTTATAACGAGGTCTGCTTTTTTGGTGTGCCTTTTGTGTTCTCAATGAAGGGTATGTTAAAAGTATCCTTTTTTAAACAATTAAAATGGTTGGTCGCACACGTCGTCGATGTGTTAATGTGCCACATTTAAATGTGCGACTTTAAAACACGAGCAAATTTTTAAAACATGACTCACAATTGAAGATTACTATATTTTGCGTATGATCAGTTATGATCCTGAAATGTAATCGGAAATAAAGGATAAAAGACGCCGTCCTGAAGCATGGCTGCAAGTCACCGCATTATATTTCACTTGCGGAAAATTCACTCCAACGGCGTCTATTTTGAACCACTTTTTAGCCAGTCGCAACCCTTCTTGGGTCGATTTCTCTCCCTCCACGAGTACCACATCAGCTTAACACTCGACACTCGATCCTACCTCTTGGATCCTTTACATATTGACGGCTCTCCTGTTGGTGGTCCCTGCCCTCGCACCTGCTCCTGTCACAACGCCACGCCAGGTCGTGGTAGTCGTCGTTTGAATTTTGTGCTTTGCACTTGCAATAAACCGACGAAGAGGCAAAAGTTTTGCTTTTTTATTGTTTTCGATTTCCATTTTTATTGCGGTGCCTTTTCATGAGCCTCCGCTCTGAAATGTGGAGTAGATTTCCGGTTATTTTATGCTGCTTTCTCTCTACTACCTTCTCTCTCCCTATTCTTCTCACTATGTTCTCTTGGAACGTACATTGGCCAGGACTTTTATAGCTTTTGTGGTGGGGGTTTATTTTATAGAAAAAAAAAACAAATAAAATGAAAGTACGCGTGCATAGAAAATATCACAAGGATTATTTTATTTTTTTATTGCATGTATTTTTATATCAACTTCAGGGAAATTGAATTTTCTATATTGGCAGAGTGAGTGGGTGGGTGTGTGCCACTCTTTCAATATATATTTATTTATACATATATATTTGCGTTCTAAATCGTATGTGGTGGAAAATGTAGTTTAATCGTTTTCGATTTCGTATTTAAACCGTTGACAAAATTCATGGCAGATATTCTTGATTTTTATTGCCACAGTAAATTGAAAGAAGTCTTAGTTGTCATAGTGGTAGTGACAGCGTCAGTGGAGGGGCGTCAGGGGAAGGAGCCCGTTCTTCGTCTGACCCCCGACCGCTCCCCAGTGGTTTTAACAGATGTGGGATATGAGCTCAACTGAAAGCAAAAATAAAACTTTGTGGATTTTACAAGCAATTTGAGTTTTCTTTATCGCAAGGTACCACTTGGATTTGATGTGTCTGGCGAAGGAAAGAAGGAAGGAAGGAAGAAATCGATTCCTCTCTGGAATAATGCTTGCGATGTCAGTTCATTTTACACAGGTGCTTCACTTTTCTCATCAGATATCAAGACACGATAGCAAATCAAATATTTAAAACATTTCTTTAAATGTCTTCAACGATTTTCTTTATATTAAAGTAATTTAAATCAGAATACATATAGTCAATACTTCAAATAGTGATTGAGTCTTTATTTGGAGGGTTTTTTTTTGTGTTTGTTTTTAAATACATTTAATTTAAATATATTATCACCGTTTCTTAGAAATGAAGAAATGAAGGAAAAAAACAGCACAGAAATGGGCAAACAAAATATAATATCACACTTCGAAAGCCTGCTTTCAGAAGACACCATCAAGGAACTTTTCAATTTATTTCCATTTTCACGTTTATGAGCTCACAAAATCAAATACAACAACAATTCGATCAGCAACATAAGCTTGGACAGAAAGTATATTGTATAAAAGGAAAAAGCGTATCGAATAAATTTATAATAAAAATTCCCCTAACACCTTTAATGCACCATCGCCAACCCTCAACAACACCTCTCATCTGATGTTGTATCTTGAACATCCAGAACTGTGAACATTTGCTCTTGACGCCGCTGACGATGAAGATAATGATGACAACGACGATGACAGATTCCATCGCCTTTTGCATGTTTACAGTGAAGCGTCCGTATAGAGGGATCCACGACTTCATTAACATTTACATTACTTTTCCGGGTTTAAGCAATGCAACAGTGTTGAAGTCTCTCTCTTTCAGTATCTCTCTCTTTCTCTATCTCTCTCTTTCTCTTCCTCTCTATCTTCCTTTCACTTTCTCTCTCACAGTTAGTCGATGCTAACGAAAACTATTCGAATCATTTCAACTTATTGAAGAAAGTCAGTAGGAAGAAGACCACCAGAGGAAAAGAAGATAACTAAAGAAAATGGTTCATGGCACTTTTGTGGATAGGATGGTGACTGATGAAATGAATTATGAACTTTTTAGGTCAAGTGAAACTGAAATGGAAGAGAAATAAAGGGAGAGGAAAGAAAAGTAGAGGAGAATATGGTGTTTTAACAGATGGATATAATTAAGTCCATTAAAATATAAGCTATCTCGGTTTTAAGGACCCACGAAATAGTTTTATAAAGTTTAATATTTGATTGAGTTTAATATTTGATTTCTTTAGATAGACCTTAGCGAAATTATACTCGTAGTTTAACGCATCAAAGATCAGGATATGATAGAGCAAAGGTCATATATTCTCATATTCTTTTACATCGAGGGTATATACACTGCTTCTTAGAGGTTAGACTCTGACATTGCGGCATCATAGACTAAGACAACGAAGTCGGATAGATTGAAACACAATACAGAATTCGATACTGAGACATCATAATTATCAAGTTCTCATATACCCAAAGGAATTCTCATATTGAGGCTGTAATAATGTCATTGCTTCTTAGACATCATAGACTCCGATGTAACCACGTATTGAGAAATTATGATATGATAGACTTTATCTTATCATAGATATTTATATATCGTCTCGATATTTCACAAAGGCGATAATATTATTCACTTCTTTAACTTTCCATCATCAGAGATAAGTTAAAGTGAAAATCTTATGGTTAAATTATTGTATAAAACTCATCACAAGTACGATTTATATCTCGTACTTGCGCCATCGTTATAAACTTCGTTATAAACTTTGTAATTACAACGAAAATGCGACAGTGCTGACATCTTTCTTAAGTCAGCAGCAGCGGTAGTGCAATTAATATTCCGCAAACATTTACTTTGTGCACCTGTAGGATAAAAGGTAAGGAAGAAAGTAGATATCCCTGAAGTATATACTGATACATACATACATATACTATAGAATTAGTTTCAGTAGCTAGAGAAGAAGACCGAATTATTTATTTATTTAGTTGTATTTGATTAAATCTAGAATTTTAAAGAAGGCGTATATTAAAACCTAGATTCCCAAAACAGAACTAAGAACTAAACTTATTAAATACACTTTCAGAATTTGCGGCTTAAGATAACTTCAGGAAACTTGCTTAAAACTTGACTTAACATAAACAAGTCAGAGTTGCTGTTAATAGATCGAGATGATTGGAGATACAAACATTCAACTAGAGTTGGTAGTTATAATCACAAGTTTCACCAGAATATTTGAAAGTTTTTCTGAGTTCTCCGGGGAACATTCTCTGTGTTTACAATAATTATTAATGTACTTTAAACAAAGATACGTATAGTCATGTACATATCCATACATATACAAATATTCACAGACACTAAACATAATGTCATTAGGATTGAAGATCTGTATAATTCGAATAAAGACTATAGTTTCATTTCACCACCTTGAAGAATGTATTATAGAAAGTTGAATGAATTTAAATCTTAGTACTTCTTATTTAATTATAGCCTTCAGATACAAGATGGTTGGAAGTCTTCGCAGTGCCATTTTGATTTCCGCTTGAGACGTTTTATACTCCTGGCGCAGGTTTCCTTCTCTTTTTTGCTATTGTCGTCTTTTGGAAGGTGAACGAAACGTGAAAAGCTGGCGGAGAAGGTATGGACATGGTCATGGACAGATGAACAGAAATACAGAGGCAAACAAACGGAAAGAAAAATAGACAAAAAAGTCCAAACAAGTCGGTAGACAATCAGGTAGACAGAGACGATTACTTTCGTTTGGGAATCAGATTTCGGAATCAGTGAGCTGGGTAGAGTGGTTGTCCTTGTATATTGACCGTCGTTCTTCAACGATTTTCTTTCAACGAAAATCGGTTTACTCCGTCTTCCGTTCCAGGTGAACGGACTCAAGTCTTCCAAATTATTCATCATGCAGAATGCTTAGAAGTGATCTTCTCACTTATGGGAAACACATTTGCTTGTTTTCCTAACACTTCTCCGCCTCCAACCACCTGAAGACAGCGACAATTAGTGCACTTCTCTCTCCCTCTTTCAAAGAAATCAGTATCCACTCAAAGGAAAATATGACAACATCAATGTTGATACTCCTGAACTCAACCTCTTCAAAGTCGAAGGTTCGCATAACGCAATTTTCAAAATGCTTTCAAGTTGTTAGAGTTGCCTACAAACAGGACAAAGACAAAGACTGTAAAACCGGGAAGAAAAGAGCTGTAAATGCCTCCGAAGAAGGTTTTTACCTTGAAAAAAATTATGAAAAGTTTTTAATAGTTTTTCCCCTAGTAGACGAGCAGTCTTAGTTTCCTGCATGCTGTGTCTGATGTGTGTCTGATGTACGTTGAGGTACGATAAGAGCACAAGTCACTTGCTTTTGTGAGCATCACCAAGGAAAGCAGAAGACGAAGAAGCAGAAAGAAAAAGTTCTTTTAACAGCAAAAGCTTTAACAGCAAAAGCTTTCGAATCTTTCGATTCGAACGTGAAGAACGTGTCCTTGGGCTGTTTACTGTGGACACTAAAGCATATTCTGAAGATAGACATCGTTCACCGAGTCTGAAAACTGCGATGAGTGCTTGAAAAAATGGTCGGAAATATAATTTAAGTAGAAAAGCGATTTTACCTACAAAAACCCCATCTTATTTCACAAAAGGTACATTTCGAGAACGTTTGTGGAACAGTCTGTGGATCAATAGGAAATGCCAGAACATACTCGCAAGCTCTCTTCATGCGTATCTCCCCCACCCATTCTCATTTTCCATTTAGATCCATCCTTTCCCTTTTTCCTTTCCCCGCTTTTCCATCCATCTTCCATTTTGTCTCATCGTTCATGTCGTATCGCTCTCATCTCCTGGTTCGTTTTCTTAACTTTAACGCTGCTGATTGCTGACGTTGCCATTTTAAACAAATTTTAATTAATTTTCCATAAGACAGAAAAAGTGAACCCGTGAAGGGTGGTGAAGGTGGATCTGGTGAGGTCAACATTTAATAAATATTAAAAAATATCACCACAAAAATGCTGAGTATGAAATTTCAATTTTGTGTTTACAAAGAAAATGAAAAGGAAACCAAAATTACAATAAATACAAAACACAAGAATAAAATACAAATAACGAGAAAATTTAATTACAAAAGGAAGCGAACATCATTTAGTTTCTTACAAATCACTTTACAGCTTGTTCACAACAACTTGAGTGGTGGCAACTACGAGTACTACCAAAAAATTCTACTAAATAACGTAGAGTGAAGTGAAAATGGATATTAATAAAATACAAACAACATCAAAATACAAAAGCAAAAACAAATACAGCTCCTGCTTCTTTGGATGCCTGGAGAAAAATCACTTCAGCTCAAAAGGTGCATTTTTCTGGCTCCTTTTTTGGTTTCTTTCTTTTCTTGCGATTTTGCATTTTTATTTTTATTTCTTTTTAATTTCTGTTGCATACTTTAACTCAAACTCCTGTCTTCGGTTGGTTGGTTGGTTGCTTGACTGCGGCAAACCTCTTCGTTACGTTGTTTCTTTTTCGCTTTTGCTTTTCCACACGGATTTTATCCTTATATTTTTTCTTTTTCGTGTTATAAGTAATGCGCGTTATCGCGTTCCTCAAGGACACAGGTACAAAGGTGCAGGCGAGGTACCCACGTAGAACCGACCTATCTGCGAAACAGCAGGCCAAACAAAAATGGGTGAAGTGAAGAAAACGATTAAGAATCCGTAGTAGAAAACGGTGTAAAGTGATTTTGTGGCAGCGAAGGCAAAGACCACTTAAAAACCCAAAGAAAAAAACAACAATCTTCCTTCAGCTTTATGAGACGAAGCAGGGCATGTTAGGGTGGGGGGCAGGTGTTGATGATGAGACCTCGGAATGGAATGAAAAATGCAAAAATATACAAATAATATTTTATTCGAACGTGTGAAGGCACAAAAAGGATTTACAGCGCTATCCAGCATCACAAACATCCCCCGCCCGCCCACTCCAGCACCATCCGACAGCCACGAAACTTTGTCTGCAGTGCAGTGTTGCCAGAGTGCGGCTTTTAATTTATACTTTCTTGCAGATTAAAATGGAAGCTGTAGGTGTGGGTGAGGGAGCGCTGAATGCCGAATACTGTTAACTCGTTGGATGAGGTTGGTAACGGACAAGGGGAAAACGAAGGAGTAGGGGGGTTATAAATGAGGAATGCGGATATTGGGTGGGAGTTGTTTAAAGCGGGTTGACGATAAATAAATAAGAGGCGTTGAACGATGAGTAGAAAAAGTGAGTTGAGCCGTCCTCTCTGCCCACTCACTAGCCACCTGTCTGTCCCACCTCCCCCCTCGACCAGCCAATCTTCCTCTCTTGCCCCGTAGCTCGTCCTCTCTCTGTTTTTCCCTCTGACTTGAAAAGTTCTCAAGAAGTTAAGATGATGAATGATGCAGTGCTTCATCCTGTTGGCAACACTGATGATTCAGGTTGGCAAAATTGCAACTTCTTCGATATGAAAAAACATATTTTTTTCTGAGTAAATTTTCTTGGAAGTATTTACAGATTCAATGTTTTAGGATTGCGAAGTTGAATTAATTATGATATTATAATATTGTGTCATTATATAATACTGGAAATATTATTTGAAAATTAAATTTTTAAAGTTTTCGATATTAACAAAGAATTAAATAAGTTAAAAATTGAGTTTTCGCTCGATTCTCTTCCCATCATTCTTGTCAGAGATCAGAGACCAACATACGTATACGTAATTTTATTATAATGACTCACTCACGAAAATAGAACCCTCACTGCACGAATGTTCTTTATTTTACCTGATGTAAAGTAAATCATGAATCAATTCAGGAATCCTTGTTGTTGTATTCAGTGGCTCTAAAAACGATTTACAAAGAATAATGATTGGCCGTCGTTAAAGGTTACTCAAGTTTAACTGCGGTTGTACTGTGTGATGTTTTGTATTTGCTTTTAATTTTTCTTTAAAAAAAATAATTAAAAAATTTCTTGTTATAACAAAATTATTGTTAATGTTTTACATCGTTTTTACATGAAAGCCCTCAGGTGTGTGAATGAATCATAAGTGCTTCCTTTTTACCGATTTGCGGTTTCATTTGCAACAACAATATTCCGAGTACAATAACAATAAATGAGCGACAGGTAAAAAAAGAAACCAAATGTATGCAGTTGAAATTCTGAGTCCTGTGCTCTTTCCTTTCCTCCTTTCCTCCTTTCCTTTCTTTTCCGTTCCTTTCCTTTCCTTTCCACACCAACATGAGTATATAACCACAGTGTAGCCATCGCATCTTCCTCACGCCTCCCCTCATCTTTCAAGAACAAACATCGATACGCCGACACCCCGATTTTTACCGACTTACGAACGATTGCAGCTCCGGAACGTGATTAATTTTAAGTTCCGTTTTCATTTGCATCGCATCACACTTGAGTTGGTTGCTTGGTTTGGCTTGTTTCTTGTTTCTGCTTTTTATGCAAGGAGTGTCTTTCTTTTTTTGCTCCGTGTATCTTTAAGAAATTACTTATTTTAACCCTACTTTTTTTAGAAACCAGCAGAGGCAGCATCTGCAGAAGCAGCATCTATGTACATCAAGTACTGAGATTGCAATAAACTTTTTTGCCGCTATACCACATTCATTGCAGCGGCGGCGGCCGCGGCGACGACGGAGACGACGGCAACTCTAAGGATAATCAGAGCGATTTCTAGGAGAGTAAAGAGGAAGTTAAAGTGAAGCAGTTGAAAAACGAGTTGAACAAAATATAAAAACGTGCCAAGCTTTTATTTAAAAGAATTTATGCAGCGTACGTGCGAAAAAGAATAATAATAATAGTTGTATTTTGCTTGTCCGTGTTGCTGGAATTGTTGTTGTTGTTATTCTTCGTTCTATTATTGTTATAAACATTTGCACTCACCCACCTCTCACTCTTTATTCATTCCTTTTCTTTTATTTCCTTGTACTTTGAGAAACTTTTGTATTTTTAACCTGAAAACTTGGCTGTCTGACAGAAACGTCGACGTCGACGAGGACCGCAAAAAGCCGTTCGTCAACTTAATGAAAACGTCGTGATTTTCTTTTAAGCTAATTGCATTTGAAGTTTTTCCAAGGATTTTATTCTCACCGACAGATGATGTCCACGTCGGGAAAAACTTTTCTTCTGCGCGTTTTCTTTGGCTACGCTTCTGAAGCTTTTCTTCTTCTGCGGTTTGAAATGCGTCACAGAGGTAAGAACGAAGTATTTTATATAGTCTATGTAAGTATTGTTGAATGCTTTCTCGGCGGTGCTGCGTGGCGCATATCAATGAGTTTCATCGAGCCAGACATCTCGGAAAAGAAATAAATAACGCTAACAGTAATAAAATTGACTGAATTGAGTACTTTTCTTCGCTTTCAATGAATTGGATTTAATAAATATTTTTCTTTACTTGAATTAGTGGCTTCAGTCTATTTCCTTGAAATAAACCCACTTTTGAACAGTCTTTTAAACTGATGAAAAACCAGAAGCTATGCAAATTATAATCAAAATACTCATTGTTAAAAAATTCTACTGTATCCTTTTTTCATCTCTCTTTATCACTCTCTGTCTCTCCCTTTCTCACTCCATTTCTCTCTTGTGAAAGCAAAAGAACAATTTCGGTTATTTACTCCTTGAAGGATCTTCTTTCCTTGCAACTTCAAGCTTTATTTTTAAGCGCAACGCCAACGTCGGCCATCTTATTACCATTTCAATTCGTCTAATTAGATTTGAATTAATTTATGCTGCGGCAAGTCTTTCTGAACTTTCTCAGCTCTAATGGAATTCTGCCTGGCCCACCCCAACCCAACCCAAGAAGCTACAGAAAGCATCCAAGAGCTGTCTTGAGTTCAACAACTCGATTCACGCATTAAAGAAATGTTCGTAAAAATAAATTTACAAAATATATTCACACCTTCTCTCTCTCTCCACCTATAAATAAAGGGGGAGCCGCTAAAGTGTGAACAAAGGACTAACAACGAGAAAGTAAACTTTGTAGACATGGATTATTATATTGTATCTAAGGATGTTGAAGGAACGAGAAAAAAGTTCAGAAGAATAACAGAATAAAAACAGTTCAATAGAACAACGGAATATTAGCAAAATAACAGATCAACAGATCAAAAAATAACAGATAGCGGAATAATCGAATATTAGCTGAATAACAGTTTAATAAAATATGTAATCAGAATAATAAAATAATGTACAAGAGCTCGATATAATAACATACCTAATATTAATATAACAACCATTCAACAACAAGACTTCATAAATGATTTTGAATAAAGTGATGTATTTTATGATGAACGGACTACTTTAATATAGTTCATTATATAATGTGTCCTGAGGACCCCGAAATTGTATCCTTTTCATTTTCAATCACTTTAAATTTTCTCACACTTTAAGAATTATTTACGACTTTGTATATACGGACATTTATTCATATAAAAAAAGCACAAAATGTACACTGCAATATCTGCAGATGACAGCGATACACCATGATTAACCACATCGTCATGATCATCGTCGGTGAGGCATAAATTTACATTTTTCAACCGCATTCGGGTCTCGTAAAAATGCGGGTAATTTCGTCTTTAAACTTGAGTGCAGCAGAAAGAAGGAGGGAGAAAGAGTGAGTAGGCGACTGGGAGAGTGTGAGAAGCTGAGCTACATATCTGAGAGTTGATAGCCGGCGATGTAAAACATAGAGTGAAAGAATTCTCTTTTAAGCAGAGTAAATAAATAAAAATTGAACAAAAGAAAGACCTCATTCATTGATACGCATACGAGTATCATATATACGAGTTCACACGCCTGTAAGTAGGCAATAAATTGTTGCGGATCGTATAGCGCACGCAGTCAATTGAAATTTATTGATTCGGAAATACGTACAAAATGAGAAAAGCGGCTCGTTGAGTTCACGATGGATTCTTCGTACTCATTTTTAATGAGTTATAAAAAAAACCATAGCGAACAAAGCCATACTCATAATTAAAGTATGTACTTTTGTGTGTTCACTTTAAGTACTTTCAATGAAGAATCGACGTCATTGCGGCGATTCACTTACATACATTGATTAATATTAATGAAATACTGATGACACATTTCTGATGTGACACAATAAAGTGTGGTACGTGGTACATGATTAACTATTTAATAATTATACTGGAATGATTTGATATGGCCGTTGAAATACAGTATATGAAAATCCGAACATTTTTATCTCGAACACTTCAAATCTTTGCACTTGAGTCCTCTCTTTCTCTCTCTCTCTCTCTTTACTAACGTCAGAAATGTCAATATTATGACGCTCATTAACAGCAACGCAAGTTTATCGATTTATGGAGCCGTAAATCCGTCAATAGCTGCATCGGCAGCAGCCAGGCGAAAGTCTTTGAAAGAGTTGCGACTTTCAAACGTCGGCATACCAAAGAAATGAAATGAAATTCCCTCCGTGTTTAGAGAGGGAAATAAAATGCATTTTAGTGACAATAAATTTGGAATGTTACAAGCAATACTCGTACATAATGTGATGGAGAAGAAAAGCAGCTATTTACGGCGTTGGTTGTTAGTTTGACGTTAAAGCCATAAAATTTCAAACCCAACGTATTGAGTATTCACAATTCTAAGTGAGCAGAGAGAAAACCGCAGCAGATGAGAAGCATGAAATATATTGATCCACGTGGAAAGTATGCCACAACGAAAGGCACGAGTAACGAATGAGTGATCATGTTACAAGAAAACAAAAAAATTTAAAATAATAAACAATATTGTAGCATAATCAAATGAGGCAAAATGATCAACCAATGAATGAAGCCTTTTTTATGAATATTTATGAATATGAATAAAGTGCTATGGATGAATTAAAATAAATGATTATGAATACACTATATAAATCAATTAATTTATATAATAAGTAAAATAAATCTATTAAATTGTATCATAATACTTTTATGAGACGTCAATGAACTGCAATGAACTGTGAGGAATCAACATGAATGAACTTCTATGAATGAATAACAAATGAATAAGCAAAAACCACGATACCATGCCAAATTGCCTTCTCTGAATACGAATGAACTTCAGTGAATGAACTTGAATAAACTTCCATGGATAGACTTCATTCAATGAATGAACCTTAATGAACTTTTATTGGTGAACTTTAACTTGAACCTAGCAGAATGATCTTACAGTTTAATGAATGCATAAAGCGGCTTATCAGCTGTAGTGTATTTATGTACATATGTATATGTTGTAATTTATTACGAATGAATCTATGCACAATATATGAGAATATTGAATAAAAATAAATTAAGTGAGAGCTTGCTATGTTCGAGTTTAATTTATGGACATTATATTTATATGAATGCTTTCTCTTCTGCTTCTGTCTGTAAATAAAATATTTTATACAGAATGCTTTCGTTTAATTTAATTTCATTTCATTTCATTTACACGGAACAGCAAAAATGTTTCATTTAATGACATTTGTGGGTAAGAACGACAAATTGTAATTAGAAAAAAAGCAAATATTTCCGCTCATATGCAGCATTTCTAACCGCTGTCATTTGAGTTGACCGCCGTCGTCGTGGCCGCTGTCGTGTTTGTCATCTATTAAATGTTGTCGTCGTTCAGGACTTCCAGGACTTTCAGGACGATGGGAAAAAACTTAACAGAACATGCATCGTAAATGGAAATATTTTAAAATGCCGCTAAATTTATTGCATGCAGCCGTCGGTGGCAATCAAAATGCTTAAAAATTAATGTGCTCTAATTAAACGCGCTCTGGCCTACACACACACACACTCACACACACACACACATACACACACACAAATAGCCACAGCTACCTCACTAATACGAAAATAAATACATACATCTGTAAAATGGAATGGATTGGAACGGAACGAGTCACATGATCAAAAGTGGTGTGATTTATTAGTTTTAATTAAATACTTTCGCTGTTTCGTTGGTAACCGTGCCGAAAAAATATCGGTTTACAAGCTTTACTTTATGGATTAAATAATTCAATGTCTAAAGGTACATATACACCAATTTTTCAATTCAAACTGCTTTCAACTGCTTTCAAACTGCTAAACAGTTCATTATAATAACTGCTTTTGTTTATTATGCTAGTAGATAAATAAACTTGAGTCTTTTAAAATGTTCCGTACTGAGGAATATGGTGCTGAATATGCACCATAAATATAATGAATGTGAAAGTCAAGTTGAACAAAGTTCTTTTGTTT
Source organism: Myopa tessellatipennis (assembly GCA_943737955.2). Taxonomy (NCBI): domain Eukaryota; kingdom Metazoa; phylum Arthropoda; class Insecta; order Diptera; family Conopidae; genus Myopa; species Myopa tessellatipennis. The sequence continues at coordinate 63,174,436 of OX031314.1, forward strand.
AACTAATCGCTGCTTAATAATCGTAAATCCCGATTTAAGGAAAAAAAGTGAATGGTTTTTCGCAAACCCCGACAAAAGCCTCCACTTTACAGAAGTTGTTAATCCTTCTCACACACATACACAAAAAAACACGGATACATATACGATTAAAAGCACAATGAAACCATCATAATTAATATGCAACCCTTTTAAAACGCAGCTGCTCCATGAATCTCCAGTTTTTCACAGAATCAAAAATATAGAACGCAAAAATTTTATCATTTATTCCATGTACTCCACATATTGCTTTGTCACTTTGTCACCTTGTCGCTCTATCTTTTGAGTTGAGTATCGGTTCAAACGCAATTTATTCGGTAAACATTTAAGCGCCGTCACTGAGTCCATTTCATTTCCTTCATCCGCCCCTAGTTTCTTTACACAAGTCATTATTATTCGTTGTTGTCATTGTAATTACCACGACGAAGCCTCTAAAACCCATTCAAATCCACACAGTAAACAGTAAACAGAACCGGGTGCACCATCAGAATCACCAGCAACAGCAGAAGCATCTCGTCAACCAGCCAGTCGAGAGCCAGTCAACCAACCGGCCAATGAAACGAAGTCTTCCATTTTTTTGACAAGTTGTGGTAGTTCTTTTACTGTGTTATATGCTGCTGCCGAATCACTGTCAGGCCGAAGAAGGAAGGAGTAGGAGCGGAGTGCGGCAAGAAGTGAGGGAGGGAAGGGAAGCACTAAGGAACAGCAACATCATCATCATCATCATCAAGTTCTCACATCTGCGAGACATGACCGAACAAAAGAGCCGGTTAGACGCTGATGAGGCACGAATTTCAGCGTTTGGTCGGTGCTTAGAATTTTATTATTGTGTTGTTGTTACTCTTTTTGCTGTAGTTCTTGTTGTCTGTTTTAGGAAATTGCCCACGGATTCACAAAAGGAAAAAAGGAATTGGGAATGTTGCACATCATCAATACGTTAACAATAAACACATTTTTGTACACATCGGGCCATTTTTTCAGGGAACAGGTCACCAATTTGACATCTGAGTGGCGTACAGACAACAATAGCAATAATAACAACAACAAAAACATCAACAACAACAAATACAACTGAAAACAACGCCAACAGAAACAACAGAAAAAGCGAGAGACAGTCATGGGTAGCAACAAATTACCTGAGATCTGTACAGCACATTCTGTGAAACATGACAGCCCAGCATCTCACTCTCCCTCTTTTCGACTCTTTCAGTGTTGATATGGAGCAAATATTGTGCTCGGTAAAGTGGTAGTCGGCAACATAGGCCTGGACAGTCTTCTGGGACAAGTGACAAGCTACGAGAGTCGAGTTGGACACCGCATTCTTGTGCGTTGTTGTGCTAAACTTCAGTGCTGTTGACAGTTTTCAGTTTGACCCCTTCAAACTTTAGACCACAGAACACAGAGCATAGAAAAGAGAAACAAATAAAAAATAATGACAGGCAGATAACAACGATACGATAGCTTTTAGGCTCATGTGAGAGATGACATTTTTGAGGTTACTTTCGTTAAGAGTTGAGTTGATTTACTTATTTATGTGGAATGGAACAATGACGGCAAGAATGTTTGTAAGTTTGGAGAATTACTTGGACTAAAACTAATTGGACTGATATGTCATGTCGAATGACCAAACAGAAATACGAGTACGATGTATTGATGGCCTTTAAAATATCATATGCTACGGAAAGGAAGCTGGGGAAAGAATTGAGTGCTTTAAAGCTTGGTTCAAAATTTGTTTGAAAATCGATTTAATGGATTTATTATTATAATTCCTGATGGGCGTTCGAATAAAACTATTCTGACTGTATTAAAGGGGTTGGTATTACAGTAGATTTCAAATGCCGTTACAAGGATTTATGGTACTTTCTTCATTCATTATTATTAAGGGATCCTTAAAATCTACCTTCACAATACTAAAAAAGCTTTAAGATTTCTCTTCACCTCCTTAGTGGATGCTTTAGATGGATGTATATTATATTCCTTCAGTGCTCTTTCAAGAAATTTTTTACTTCACTCTCTCTTTCTCACTCTTTCCCATTCAGAGATTCGATTGAGATCTCTCTCTCTCTCTCTATGAATGCTTAAAAACCATTCTAAAAAACTTTTATTAAAATATAAACTAGCTTTGGTACTCGTACTGTAACCAAACCAAACCAAACTGGTCACAAAATTTTCAAAATAATTACTTTTCAAAAAAAGCTCTCTCTCCTTAACAAACTATAAACTCTTAGTGTTGTCTACAATAAGAATGAACAAATCTCGCAGAAACTCCCAAGGCAAAGCTGTGTCTCAGGAATTGTAATTCCTGTTGTAATTGTTTTTGTTCTTATTCTTCTTTTTGTGTCTATTTCTTCTTCTTTTTATTTACTACGTATGCATTCATGTTAAGGAAATAAAATTCTTACTAAGGAAAGAAGTAATTGAAGGATAGTGAAGTGTAGTGAAGAGAAGTGAAAAAAAAACCAGAGTAAAGAAAATAAGAGAAGAAGTCAGCCCAGAATTATTTAATATGGTCAGAAAGAAACCAAAGGCAAAACGAAAGAAAAATACTTTTATAACAATAAATTTTCTCAGACTTAATTATAGCCACAATTATGCCACAGAAGAAAGACAGAAATATGAGAAAAGCCGCCAGCGTCGTCGCAGAAAACAGAAGCAAACAACCGAAAGACGGAAGGAGAGAGATAGACAGACAGTGAGAGAGACACAAGGAGATCTCAGAGCAACTGCTGCAGTTGAGACAGATGGTTACACAGACCGACCGACCCGACTGAAAATCAAAGCAGGAAACAACTCTTGAGTTGATTGACGTTAAGTCACAACAAAACATGATGACGATGATGCTGCTGGTGGTGATGATGATGATGCTGGTGGTGATGATGATGATGGTAGTGAATGCATGACAAAAAGCGGTATAAAGATACGAGATCCACATATAAAATATAAGATAAGTACTCGGATGAAGGAGTTTGCAAACTGATTTGCAAAATTGTTGTATAGCTCCGTATACGGAAATAGTTTCCAACTTTAGCCAGATCAGTTCAGATAAAATTAATTATAATCTATTGGTATATAGCAGACTGTGAGTGGTTAATTGTAACATGTGGGTTACAAGATGTGAGAAACTTTGTCGTTATTTACTCTACACTATTAATCATGTTGCTAATCAGATCATGACGACGTGGTTTATTCCAGAGGAGACTGAAACCGGTTGTAGTTTATTAAGATTCCATCTAATATTCCCTGAAGAAATAGCTAACCCAGGTGTTGGCCATGAAATAGTGTTTGACTTTTTTCGATATTATTATTTGAGAGTTCAAAGAATTTCCTAATTCTTGGTGATCTGCTAATAAATCAAATCTTATTTCCTAACTCATTCTGATTTCTCATCCAAACCTCATATTTTGATCAATAAAATGGCGATATTTGTGATCTCTGTAAATACTCATTAAAGAATTTTAAGACATTGATTAAAAAACATAATATGTACAAATTATAGACCAAGACACGAAAACTTTAAACTTTTTTAATCATAGATCTAAAGTCGGCAATTAAATTGTCTCTAACATCGACATCAGTCAAGTTTGAGACGATGAAAAAGTTGATTTAATTTTTCCCAAGAATTCACAGAACTTCCATTAAATTCAACATTAACATTTTTCTTCTTGCTCTCTCCCTCTCTTCCAGAGACGTTGAAATATGAACTCGAGACATGCGTAGGTAAGACTTTCGACTCGATTTGACGCGCCTCGACTGCGAAATGCAGATTCCATTCAACAGCGAACTGAAGGTGGCGGCCAAGCATGAGGAAGCTATGAACGACTGTTACCCAAGCCATGGTACCTTATCGCAACAATAAGACGATCTTAATGAAGGCAATAATTCAACAAAGTGTGCAAAGAAAGAAAAAAGGAATGAAAAACAGAGCTGCTGGTGTTGTTGGTGTTGTTGGTGGTGCTGACGATGGTGGGAGGGGTGAATATGGTAGGGTCCTTAGTTACTTGCTCTTCTTGTTTTTAAAGAACTTGCTGTTGAGTGACGCCGACGCTAAGCATCGATTCGCTTGAGTGATTTGAATCTTGGAACACCTTCCGTTGCGTTGAATCGATACGCTGCACACAGAATGAATTCATGCTCATTTAAGTTGGACTCAAAATGAATGAGAAAGGGGCAACTCTTAACAACTTAATTAATTTATATTTTTAGAGTCTGCCGGCAATATTTTAGCATTTAGCTTGAACACCGAATGCAAATTTTCTCTACAGTGTTGTTGTTACGGTTGTGGCTTTACTTTGTTGTTGTTGTTGTTACTTTGTAACTATTTGTATGCTTAAATGTAACAATTAATTTAGTGAGCATTTCATTCATAGTATTCGTAGTATTTAAATTTAATTAAGAGTCAATATATTTCTTCAACATTCCGAAGAATTAATTTATGAGAAGTGAGAATAAAGCTGAATATATTCTCATCTAAGCGTAGATTTCTAAGAGTTTAAAACGGACGTAGAAAGGAAAACTACGCACAAATCGGTAATAATTTCAACAGGGAAACAACTGAAATCAATATCGAATGAAACTATTGGATGTGTTTAGAGTTTAGTAATAAAATAAAAACAACAGTAACTACAAAATATTAAAATTTCAATAAAAGACTAAAGTGACCACAGAGACTGAAGTGTGTAAAGACGGGATTTGAAATGAGCGAAAAATTTGATGATAATAATAACACAAAGAGTAATCTAACCTCACTGGCAACCACAATAACGGATCGAGGGATAAACTGGGCCAATCATACTATATATGTGTGTTCCGTTACGCATTCAGTTAGGTGTCAAATGCAGGAAATTCCAGTGAAATCCTGTAAAATGTGACGCAAGTGTAACAGATGCGTTGTATGCGTTGCGGGACTTAATTCGGCCAACCATCCAACGCAGTGGGGACGACGGATGATTTGATGAATGACTGGTTCAATGGTTGGTTGGGTGGTTGGATTGGTATTGAAAAGCGGATTGTTGTGTGTGTATTATGGGCAGCATCGTCCTGAATGAATGAGTGATGAAGTTTTCGATGTCTTGTTCCGTGAGTTGCATATTAATTGCAAGCCAAAATAGTTGCAGTTGTATTTATAGTTGCTGTGGTGTTGTTGTGTTATGTTGTTGCGATATTCATAGAACTTATTGATGAAGTTGTAGTTGCTGTCATGGCTGTCGGATGGCATTTCGGAATGGCATCGTAGATGATTAAGATTCATTCCTCCCAACAACATTTCGTGCACGAGCAATATACGAGCATGTTTATTCGGGGGTGGTGCCACTTTAATTGCATCCTTGTCCGGTTTGTTGTCATCGTTGTTGTTGCTGTTATTATTATAGTTTCAGTATTAATGCACACAACGCAATTGCCGTTGCTTTGTTGCATCACAGCGACTTCCAATCGCTACTTAATTCAGATGCGTGTGCGTATTCCTAAACACTGCTAATTAAATTCGTTTGTTCGCAGCTCCTCTGCAGTTCGTCAATTCGTCTGGCAGTCCGACAGAGGCAGAGGTTTCCATCACATAATCTGTTGTATCTCATGATTGCCTTGATTATTTTCACATCTCCGAAACGTGTCTGCTGATAATTTGCTGCACTTGTACGATACTCGTATGTCTGATGGTACACACGACATCTCAATAAACGTCAATGATTAACTGACGGTTGACAGAAACGTATTGAGTTTTGATCAAAGTTTGATTCATGATTTGGTATTTTAATGGATTCATTTTTCAATCAGTTGCTTTCAAGTATGCGGAGTGTTACGTGTTATAAACCACGGCTTATTACGCAGAATTAAGTTAGACTTTATTATATTTATTTGAGGTATTAAAGGTTTAAACATAACCTTGACTTGTTCTTAACCGTAACCGATTTTCTTCTGATCTCCTGAAAAAGCACACAAACTTATACTCGCAAGTAAATCGGTGAAATACAACCCTCGAATCAGTTTTGAAGGGTGTTCAATGCGCTAATAAAATACAACTCTGCACTCTCTCATATTTCAAATCATCCACAAGCCGTAAAAGGTATTTTATATCAAAGAAATTCTTGTACACAGAAGTTGTACCTCATTAATTCTGGGAAGAATTTTTGTTTTCGTTCGTCAGTAAACGCAAAATTAACTTAATCGAATTAGCTGTCGTACATTATTATGTTTCGGCTGACAAGAAAAGCCAACCACCACCGCCAACAGTTCCGGGCTCAGTTCGCAACTCGGAGCCGCAGCAACATCAATTCTCTTGGGTGAAAATAGCCGACTCCTCTTCATAGACTCACTCACTTTGAACCCCGAACCCCGACTGCATGAGGAACGATTGCATCTGTGCGAATTCAACGCGTGTATAGAGACTCCTTTCTACCACCGTCGATACCCTTACCGCCAGCGAGCCATCACCATCACCATCACCATCACCATCACAAGCCAGTGAGGGAGTGCGTTCCATTCAGCTCAGTGCGTTTTCACACTCTCCATGCAATCACGTTTTTACTTATCTTTCGTTTCTAAATTCGACATATTTTCCTTTGATTACAATGCGAGCACGTAGAGCGGAGGATGTGCCCTTGGGAACACCCACTTCGAGTTGATAACTCTGCCAGCTCTGAGTACACAGCAACGTCGAGTCCGAACCCAGGCGATTCGTCCAGATCCATCTTTCATCTACAACAACTTAATTTCATTTTGTGTTTCGTCAATTTTTCGTATTGTGTTTACATTTCAGGAACGCTCCACACCTCCATCTACCATGAATGGTCAACTTTTCATTTAATTTTTGTTTTCTTCTTCTATCTTCTGGCTTCAAAATCAAATCTTCTCATCGGTTGTAGCAGCTTATTTGCTCAGAAGTGCTTGAAACATGAAACTCTTCCTAGATTGAGTCAATTTCCTATGGGCCAACTTTCATCATCATCATCAACTTTACATTCTTACTATATACATTTCTACTAAATATTTCCTTACACTTTTGCAGTAAAAAAAAAAAAATAAAGAAATAAAAAATGCAGTAAAAATACGCTACTAACTTAACTGTTGTTCAGAGGCACTGAGCACGGAGCTGAGTCGGCTGGAGAGTAACTGAGTAGTTTGTCACGGCTGCTGTTATGCGTAGCAAAACTCCTCGGACGTTTTGCCGCATCGGTTTCGACGATGCGATTACATAAAAAAGCAGCCGAAATTCCGTTCGTGGTATCAAATTTAAAACGAAATCTCCTGCACGTGCGTTTCTGTTGGCGTGCCGCATAAATCCGTAAAAAATTACCTTCATTCATCTTGTCGGGCAGAAACCTGACCCCGCACCGATTTCATTTTCCCCTAACCGCCAGTCGCCATCCACCACCCACCACCCACTTTCCGCTTTCCGCTTTAATGCGCGTTTCCACATCGCCAATAAGCCCCGGAGTCTGGTATATGAGCCCACTGCAAACTGAGTTACGATGGGTAGTAATGCTGCTGTTCCCTTAATATTTGTGGCTTTTTGTTGTTGTTGTTGTTTCAAAAATGTTATATCTAATTATTTCAGCACGAATTTTACGATTTTGTATCTGCTACATACGAGCTCATTGTGAATTCTTTGAGGATTTGAAATTTTTGTATTTTTTAAAATGCTTGTGGTTTTGATTGAATTGGATAAATTTCCCCACCCCTCCCCCGACACGCTCCACTATTCGCTGTTTGTGTATGATTTCGTTTTATTGTGGTGTTGTATCGACTCTCTTTTGGATGCCTAATGAAATTGAATGCTAATGATAGCTGTTGCATGTGGAGATAATGTAATTTCATCTAATGATGGAATCATATTACTATTATCAAAGCGAAATAATGCCAAAAACTTAATTGCGTAAATTATGTAACTGCGTTTGGAAGGGGGAACGGGAGGGGAAGGGAAATATGATATGATTTTAACCAGAAGAAGAACTCCAGGCTTTCGTCATATGATGATATGAAAGATGAAAGTTGAAATAAAGAAAAGATTCAAGATAGTAGTTAAGGTCTTTAAAGAGGATTGCTTTGAAACATAAATAGGCTAAATAAATAATTCACTGGCTTTTAATCGATTTTTCTGTGTTTGAGTCACAGGTTTATGAAATAGATGAAGTAAATAAAATATTAAGATTGGAATTGGTTGGCGTGAAATAAAAGTATATAGAAAGAGCCGCAGAATCGGCGAGAAAAAGAGAAAGGGACTGTGTTGCCAGACTTCCTGAGTCTCGCCCACTCAGAGACCCAGCATGTCATTGTGATTAATATATCGTACATTGGTCTATGGTCTTTATATTTTTTATATAATCTTTCAACACATCAGAGTACTTAGAGAGTTTCCTGGAAAAGTTTTCAAAGACACATCCTTTTAGAGAGCTTTTAATTAAAATTTGCATTTGAAATTATCATCGTGATAACTTTTTAAATATGTTTTTATTATTAATATTCCCAAAAGGGTTTCCCCCAGAAGTATTTTTTTAAGAGTTAAAAAAACCATGAAATTGCATTTCGATTTTAGCGCTTTCCAAAAATTTGCACTAAACTATAATCAATAATTCGGTTTTCATAAATTTTACTCTGTTCCGTATTCTCTTTATTTACACTTTTAACACTTTTTTTATTTAATGAATGTGGAAATTACATAATGGAGTAAATTAAATGGTGAAGTATTTATTTCATAATCTGTTTACTTTTTTTACCGGTATTTTTAATTTATTTTTTTTTGTGGTAAATGTCGATAATTTTAAAATATTCTAAAATATATGCATAAAAAATGGAATAAATTTAGTGGCTTTTCATTTGAAATCTACATTTAAATGGACTCACATTATTCTTCTGCATTCATTCAGGGGTTCCGAGTGCTTCAGAGTATTACACATTGTTGCTGTGTTGGACTGAAGCGCTCGGTACACATAAATTAAAGCAATTTTTGCATTATATCAGAAGCAGTTATTCATCAACAGCAATTATCGTTATTTTCATCATCAAAATAATCATCTTAATCATTCTAGTGATCATTATGATGATCTGTATCATCATCATGCTGTTAACCTGCATTTGCTCGAGTTTGTGGTTTCTCGTAATTAAAGTTCGTAGGTTGTTGGCATCATTTGAAGTTGGCTTTTGTCTTTGGGCGAGGTTTATTTTTAGTATTTTTTCCATTGGGTCCTTTTATTTGGTTTTACATTAACCGCATTTTCATTTCTATGAGCTGCTGCTGCTCCCCTCATCCTACTCCTACTCCTCCTCCTCCTCCTCCTCCTTCATCTCCTTCTCCACCATCGCCATGCCCGGTAGAACACCGCGAATAATACTTTTTTCTTTATGACTTTAAAGCCTGTGGCATAATTTGTAAAAAAATATTTCAACTGGTCTGCAATTTAAAAACTTTTTCCATTCGAAAACGGAGGGCGGTAAGGGGCCGGTAAGGGGGTGGCGGCAGTGCGGTGTGGGAGAAATGACAGGAGTTGGATGAATAAATTCCGACTTTTGGTACTTCAGGCTGCTGGAAGGATGTTCAGGATTCAAAATTCGCACTCGTTTTGTTCTTGTTATTCAGCACAAGTTGTAAGCAAGCTGAATAAAGTGTTGCTTTAATCGAGGTTAACATTTCGTTCCTTGTTATATTTCTTGCCATAGTTTTTCCTGATATTTTCACTTTTAGTGACTTGTGTGTCAGGAAAAAGGAAAAGTATTTGAATAGAATGCATTTTCCAGTTAAGCTGTGAGAGCAGAGCATTTAATCGTTAAGAAGCAGTTTAAATATTTTTCTTCTTTTTCTTGATGTTTCTTCGTTGTTTGCAAATTCCATATAACTCATAAATTGGTATAGAGTTTTCTCTAAGTTAATGCTTAGCACGTTTCCAACAGTTGTGAGTAAGAAGGGAAGGAACAAGATGATGGAGAACAAGGAGAAGAAGAAGATGACGAACCGGAAGAAAAAGCAGCAGTGGAAGAAGGATGCCTTGGAAAACCAGCCGCAGTATTACAATAAATATAATAATAATACGCATCAGGAGAAGATCAACCGACCGATGAAACAATCCACCAACCAACCAACCAACCGACCAACCAACCAACCAACCAACCAACCAACCGACCCATCGGCCGACCACAAGCTGCAAGTTAAAATATTTTGTTGAAAACGCGGAAAAGCTTTAAATTCCAACAGAAGCAGCTTGCAACTAAACTTGGTAAGTTTTTCTGCTGCAGTTGAATTGAAGTTGCGAAATGAAATTCCGGAAATTAATTATGAATAAACATGAATTCTTAAAAGTTATTCTCTTTGTTTCATTGAAGAAATTTTAATTTTTAGATAACCGTGTGAAATTCAGCAACAACGCGCTCATTCTATTGTATTGGACCATCTGCAACAACAACAACAATAACTGTTCTTCAAGTATTCTCTACCCTGAGGGGTGGACATCCTGAATGCAATCAATTATTTTTGAATAAACGCAACGAAAAATAAAAACGAGAATTTATTCAAAATTCCACAGTTTCTGTGCGAAACAAAGCGTTAATTTATTACGATATAATTATAACAACCTTCTGTTTTTTCTCTCTCTCTCTCATTCTCTCTCTGTTCCACTCTCTCTATTTCTTTCTCTCTATCTTACTATATCTCTTTAACTTACTCAGAAAATTATTTCTTCTCTTGTGAATTGCATTAAATGAATAAATTAAGGACCTAATTTTGTGTTACGTAAGATAAAATTAAAAAAGAAATCTTAGATAGGTTAGATTAGTTTTAGTTCGGTTCGGTAAACCGAATATACGAATTATGTAATATAATAAAGTATAACTTTAATACGATATGTTTTTAATTTAAGTTTTCAGGCAAACACTTTATATTTTTATATTATTTCATGGATATTTACTTGAGTTTAAGTGGAATGAAGCCACATTTTATTATCGCCTTTTTTTGGTTTTGGATTTATGATTTATAAAGCCTGCAGTTTTTCCATTTCTATAATTTTTTCTCGACAAAAAAACAACATAATTAAAAATACATATCACGGCTATGATACATAACCGCAGCGCGATGACGATGCGCTGACATCGATGAAACCAGCTTCAGGATTGCGTTGCATTTCGGTTTATAAAAAAATGCAAATGTCAACACTTCACCTTTTGTCATTCTTTCGGCTTTACAACAACCACACCAACAATAACGACAATCAGCCTGCCGCAAAGTGTGAAATAATTAAAAATGCACTGAAAAAATAATTACATAAATTATTAATTGGAATACCCAAACCACGACCGAACGAAAACAAACAACAACAACAATTGCAATGAGGTAATGATTTGTTGACAGGTGACATTCTGCTGGGGAAAAGGGGATTTTTTATTTTTGATTGCCTCGTGATCAGATGAGACTATGTTCGGCGAAATTTTAATATCATACGCGTATTTATTTTTATTTTATGCATATTTATAGTAAAATAATTGCATATTGTCAGGGGCTACTTATAAAAGTCATATGAGACGGAGAAGGAGATGGAGAAAGGGAAAGAAATGTTTTATGGTGGGAAAGAAGGTGAAGAAGAATGATGGAGAGAATGACGGATAGGGAACGTAGAGGTGACGGAGAAGGAGAACGATAGGAGTCGGACAGGAGACGGAGATGCAGGAAGAAGACTATGATGGCTTCTGAGGTCTTTCCCAATCAAATGCGAAAGAGGAACAATCGGAAGCTTAAGAGAATATATTCATATGTGTATTTCTATTCTCTCCGTATTCCTCTTCATATTTTACTCCACTCGTCAGCTCAAAAACCTAAACCATGGACACAGCAAAATGAAATTATTTTCTTCACTACCACAGAACATGAAATTTCAATTAACAAATTGACGCCCAGTGGCGAACACGGCGATTATCCTTGCATGATCCTTTGACTATTTATTAGCAATGTACGATGTTTGTACGTGTCGTATGTCCGTTGCTTGTAAATACATAGAATTATATAAAGGAATAGCAATCTAGTCATTAGTTGCCAGAGAACGTGTTGGACATTTAATTTGGAGGTTTAACTTATACTCCCCGATTTAGTACACATACGTTGCATAAGCATAGAAGCGGCCGCGTGGCCCGAATAGCGAATATCACATGAATAACACACTCGATCCAACCCATAACTAATAACAATACAATGCACACCTCAAGTAACCCAGTAGACGGAGTATGCAAGTAAATACATAAGTAAGAAGCGCCTCCAACAGCGCTTCTGTAGAAACGAGGAATCTTTTGTCTTTTGAACGTCCTGGGATTTTTTGCAGATTTCCTTTGGAGTTGTAGTTGATATTCCAGATGTTTTGTTACTTATCGATTTTGATTATTAATTAGTTTTTCTTTCTATTTTGCTTAAAATTTTTCATTGCGCTTATAATTCATAACAAGGTTTTTCTGTTACCTATTGGGCTCAAACTCTTTTCGGGGCGAGACGACTCTTAAACAATGCGATCTCACCAGATAATATTTATCTTATGAAGCATTTCCATCTTTTTCAATTATTTTATTGCAATGCCTAGTTTTTCCTTCAGTGCAGAGCTACTCTAAATTTCTCACTGGGTGTATTATAGCATGTCCTGAAATGTGCGTTTATTTATTTCCTTTTCTTTGTTACAGGATGTTTGTGAATCACTGCTAATCACACGTGTTGTGAGCAAAAGTTTAACAATCGCTGTTGCACTGGAACCATGTTTGACACGTGCATTTAATGGCGTTTAGTTGGGCATACGACTGCATGTGCATATGTCAATGCGTGTGTATGTGACTTACACACATGTGGGTAGAGCTCAATTCACGCCTTTGAGAGCTTCAGGTTTTCATTCGAATGTGTTTTTGTGTTGGATCAGCTTGTTTGATTTGAACGCTCAGGACCACACCCAATGGTTTACCCTTCATTCTTTATTCTCTACCTCACACATACATACACAGAAATACACAGACGTATACATTGCTTAAGGCCCTAGTACCATTGCTAATTACGTTTTACGCTACGAATTCATTTGTTGGTGTCATTCGTCGTTCGCTGGGAATTTCATTGGAAATTCCACGACTTTTCTGAGTCATCTCGCTTTTTTTTGGTGAATAACAGCTGATTTCCGGTTGGAAACTCCGCTTTGTCCCCTGAAAGCTGGCAAAGAATTATTAAAGCAGCGAAAGAGACAGGAAGAAAGAGAGAGAGAGCGAGAGGTAGCAGAAAAGAGTGAGAATTAGAAGGATAATTCAATGCCGGGTGTAGTGGACTAGTGGAGGGTCATAAAAATCGATATTTTGTGACAGATGTCTCAGGTGTTTAACTCGAGCGCGATCTTTAAAAATGCTTATAGTCACGGTGGGCCATCAATACATGCATTGAGTCTCAGGCTAGCATAAAGGAGATGGTTTCCCCTTCGGTAAAAGGTTGTCAGTAGCCTCGGCAGTCGGTTGCACTGCACTACCGGCGTATGGGATGTATTTAAGTTGTAATCTGTCAGTTTACTCGTTTGTAAGAACGTGCTTTGATTCTCTGTTTCCTTGTCTGCAGAAATGCGTGGTATTTTTTGTTTCGCAGCACATACTCGTAGATGCAGATATGACTGGGTAGATAGATTTTAAGATAGACAAATAAAGAGATTCCAAACGATTCTGATTGGCTGCCAGATTTGAAGGGCTTTCGCAGTGATTGAAAGCCATTAAAAGCTCAGTTAGTCGAGATGTAAAGCAACGTGACGTATTATCTGTTCCAACGTTGGACAGTTTGAAACAACTACAGCCTCTCATCGAATGCTTTTCAAACTGTTTGAAAAGTTGATAGGAAAAACATACATTATCAGAAAAACAAAGGAAAAAAGAGTGTATAAAGGACTCTGTGTAAAAAATCAGAAATTAGAATCAAAATAAGAACTCAAAATAAAATTCCAGCCAAAATCGAAATCCCAGAATCGGGAGCTCTTCATGTATCGCCATGCAGCATGAAGTTAAAAGCAACAGCAAAATGCTGTCGATCAACTTGTTAAAGGCACCCTGAAGCAGTACCACAGAACCACAAAGTAGTTGTAATTTAATTTTATTATACCCACAACTAAACGGGTCGAGTGGTCGTTTGGTTGCTTCGGTCTGCAGTTTGTGAAGAGTGGCGTCCGATACGCTTGCGACAGCGCCCAATCGAACCATCAACAGCAACACCCACCAAACTCAGGATCTTGAATGGTCACTCTTCTGGCTGGTCGAACAGTTCCTTTTGTTATTGTTGTTGTTATTGCTGTTATTATTGTTGTATTGCATTTGTTGCAGAATTTTAGTATTACGAGTATTTCGGACGGCACCATCACCAACACCAACACCAACACCAACATTGAGGCCATCAATTAGGTGGCAATCTATTGTTTTTGTTTCTTGTTGTCTACTTCGTTGTTGTTGTCTTTTACTATATTTCGAGGCTACCGAGTTTGGCGAGTACTGCTTTCGGAAAAATAGATTTTCTGCATTGTTGGCCACAGTCATCTAAGCATTCAGTTTGCACGCAAGCAACTGCAGCCAGGACAGATACACTGATGGGACAGATATCCACTGTGCAGGCTGGATGTCTGCCTGTCGCGACTGTCTCACTGTCCCACTGTCTGAGCGTTTGTCTGTCTGTCAGAGTCCGCTGTCCGCGTTACTGGTCGATTGTTGAAAACGAATTCGGCGTGCGGATTGATTCGATTTGGCGATGCAATTTCACGGTGATATTGCGAAAGTACTTTTCACTCTTTTTGTGGCGCCACAGCCACTCGAGATGGATGGCGACGGAGAATGGATGGAGGTGTGCACACCACTCGCTCAGTCGTGGGTCACTCAGTCAGTTAGTCACCCACAAGTTGACGCCGCATCGCTCTAATAGCAATTTAGCCGCGTCAGCAACATGCTGCTGCAGCTTCTGAGACTTATCGCAAAACAAAACGAAAAAACTCATTTAGTGACGAATTAAGCGCATCAGACAGCAAGCAGCATGGACCAGCCTCAGCACCAACAGCTGCCAATGTTGCCAACACTTCGGTTCTCCCACGTATCGATCGAAATGGATGATGTGCTTCGTCTGGACATCGTCAGGTTGGCGTTTGGCCTCGACCATGGCTATCAAATGTTCATTTAACATCATCACTGTTTTGACCGAGCCAGACAAGGGCAAGTGCAACATTAGAACTTTCAGCAAGAAGAAGGAAGGAGGGCAGGGAGAACGGATGAAACGAAAGATAAATCAGTGTTGTTGTTGTTTTTGGAGTCTTTTCCATTTAATTTGTGGCAGTTTTGTCTACGTGAGTTTGACTAAAATCAAATTTTTGGGATTCAGTATTTTCATTATTTGTTTTCTTACAAAATGCCACAAAATTAAAGTGATGTTTAAAGTGTTGAAATAACTTTGTAAATTAATAAACACTGGAACTGAAATTAACTCCTTTAGGCTTGAATTGATTCGTATTGTACCTTTTCGTTCAATAATAAAGCATTAAAGAAACGAGAAAGGGTGACATCTTTAGCCTGGTGGAAGCTCAAATTCTTTATCTATTTTGACTTATTTAACATAGAAATATTACACAAAAGAAAGTATTTTATCTTTTCATTCCTATGCCATATGCCGGTACTTGAATTCAGAGAAGGGAACGAAGAGTGGCTGCGAGGATGACAACGCCATCTCCCAGAATTAAAAACAGAGGCGAGAGATAATAAAAGTCTGCGGTCTGTCTTAATGACCTGTAACGAGGTGCTTTGTATAGGATGTAATGTAATAAATTTATTACGCGCTTTCTCCTGAATGACAGTGAACACAAGGTGATTTAGGAATTCTCTAGAGAAACGATAGTTTTTTATATTTTATGAACGTTACCATCGAACTTTCGATGGCGCGATCAACCGCACACGATCAGGTTTTTGATTTTTTCATTGAAATATTTATTAATTGATACTTTAAAGACTTTCATTTACATACATACACTGTATCTATTGTAACTCGATATTTTTTTTATTTGGATATTTTTTCTTTTCTTTGTTTCAATTTCTTTCCTTACTTTACGATCTTCACGATTCGATCGAGCATACGATTTCCTCGGAATAAGTTTCTAAAAAAAATATATATCTCTCATAAAAGAAAAAGTAGTTATTGTCACCGACAACGCATTTAAGTGAGTTAGAAAAGAGTATTTTTTTCTTTCTGTTCCACACCATTTGAAAGTAGGTAGGAAGGTAGGGAGGTTGGTAGGATGTTAGAGAGGTTGGTAGGAAGGCAGAGATGTATGCGGAAAGGTGCCTTTGTATAGCTTTACCTTGAAAGAGGTAGAAAACCGAAAATTTCTCGATTGCATGTTTGAGTTTTTCGTTGTTGTTTTTGTTATTGTTGTTAATTCATTGTTTGTGCTGATCAGGCGCCCGTCGCTCAGCTGGAGACGATGGTACGCATGATCGCACCTTTTATGTACATTTATCGGGGTTCGAAATGTCCAACTAACTGAACATTTTGGGATTTACGATGCAATCAGCTGGCAAACGATCGGTTGTAGCTCGTTCTTTGAGTAATAAAAGATTTCCGATGAGGTGGGTAGAGACAGGAAATCTTCCATTGAAACACCGATTGTATATACATACATACACAATCTTAGTATTTAGACATATCATAAATCGAGTGATTCATTCAAATGGAATTTATTGGTTTCAAGTATTTGATTTAAATTTATTTTATTGCTTTGGATTTTAATAAATTTGAAATGAAATTAAAATTTCTATGCATTTCATTATATTTGTGTGACTATATAATATTGAAATTTAAATAAGAATTAAAATTGTCGATTATTTTATCGTATAAATAATCAAGATTTCACAGGAAACTGAAAAAACTTTCATGTGAAAACTAATATTTTGGAGGTTCTTTATACATTATTGAAATATTCATGACATTTTCACTTACGTTTGACTTCAAATATGGTTGACTTTAAGAATTTAAATGTTCATGTTAAACGACTTAATGTTGTTATTATTATTAAAATCAATTATAGATGCCTTTAATAGTGGTTAACAATTTGACGCATCTGACGGGAACAACTCATTAAAGGCGTTGTAGGAGAGAAGAAAGGAATCACTTCATCAACAGACAGCAGAAAGACAACACGCAATTAAATTACACCGATTGCATTGCAGTTGATTGCACAGTGGATGAAATTCAACTTCAAAGACAGACTATTTAAATTTTAAATACTTACTCGTTTGTCACAGGCATCGCGTGTAAATCAAATAAATATAGTACATATAATTGTTGAAAAGGGAAGGGGGGGGGGGTGGGAGGAGAGTTCAACACAAACACACACACACACACTCACATACTCAAGAGTATCGCCAACATATTGAGAGCTTTACGTTGACAAGTTTCTGATATATTTTGGAAATGGTATCGTTTAATGTAAAAAACTGAAAAGAATTCCCCTGATAAAAAAAAATGAAATCATTTTAAACGCACCTGCAAATAAACGGGAGAAATAATCAATATTTTTATATTTTATAGCTTGATAAGAGGCGGTAATAAAAAACAACCATTGTTTGGTTGGCTTCAAAGTAGATATCGTAATTCGGAAATGCTTAACGCATTAATAGTGTCATTTCGTCATTCTTCTTCTCTCAGCAAGTCGCATTATCGTATCGCCAACCCTATTTATGTGTGTACAATGTGTGTATATACATATACAATATATGCAATAAATTCCTTTTCGATTCCGAACACGCTTCGTTGCTGTGAGCGATCATAAATCAACCTTTAGCGATCGTACGATGAAAAGGTGTTGCCAACACGATCCACTGTGCTTTTGTTGTCATTTCGGTGAAAATTCTTTAGTGTCACTTCAAGTATGTACAAGTATGTACACTGAAGAGGAAGCAGTTTTTGGGACTGTGGTTGGATGAGTTTTTGAATGGATTTAATTATGAGATTAAGAATTCATAAAATGACGTACCAAATTATAATAAGTATGTAATGCAACAGTAATAAATAAAAATATCTTCAGACAACTAAGTATGCGTCCGAAGGTGGTATATTTAATACGACCGCTTCAAGTATCAAATGAAGAGTCATAAAAGCAAGAAAAAAAAACAAGTGAAGGAGGTGTATCCACTAAAGTGTCTATTAAAGAATTTACGAGAGTTCTGAATTTTGTTGATTTCACGCAAGAAAATATTCTACAATACATACAAGTATTCCGTAATAATACGCAACTTAATATCAATTTAATAATCGATGATTATGAATACAAAAGCTTTATAATTTTTTCTTTACTTTAATTCCAATTTCATTTATAAAATTTGTTAGCAAAAAAGCGGTGTTATTTTGCCAGATAGATAGAAGCCTGTGCTCCTTCCTATCCTTCATTCCATCATTCTTTTATTCGATATGATAATCGTCAAAGAGCGGAAAATAAGATGAAAAAGCAGCATTCAAAAGAACGAAATCAATAAAATTAATTATTCTCACACTTAATACCATAATTCTTGTAATCACGAGCTGAGTATTTTCAATGAATCATTTTCATAATTTATCATTATCATCAGCATCCCCCCCCCCCTTCCAACCGCTCCAAAACTCGTGCAATAACATGTGGTTTTTCTATCTCTTTGATTATTTGTCTGGATCTCTCTCCTGTACCAGATGTGAGTTAGAGACCCTCCTACAATTCATCTAAAAAATAAACAGACATACTCACATACATACAAACAGACATACACATACACATACTATAAACATACATTTACGTATTATTCTATAACACACTCAGTGAAGATTTTCATAATTAAGCCATCAGCATAATTTATTTGATCCGGTTCTTTCTCCATCTTTTCTTTTGTTATTGTTTACAAACATATTCTTCTGTGTGTCCGTGGGTTTTTATTAGAAATCTGTTAATCCACACATATACTTGTATTCAGACAAAATTCTAATCTATAATGGTTAATAATTGTAATTTATAATATAATTTAAATGTTTAAGTAGCTTTTTAAATACTTGGGCCAATTTTTAGTGGGCAATTTTTTTTCGGAATATGAAATTCATTTCAGTTATTCTTCTTCTACAACCTTCTTCTTCAACCTTCTTCCTCCGCGTTCCCTAGATTTTTAATTAGTTTTTCAGCCAGCCACCTTGATAGGCTTTAATAAAGAAATTTTTTTTTAATTGTCCAATTTTGCTGTTCATAATCAAGCGTAAACTTTGTGGTTAATTGCAATTTTATAGCATAAGCTTTACGGTATATTTAATGTCGACTTTAAATATTTATTTTTGGTTTATTTTTGGGTGAATGCGGCGGATGGGGGTTGTATTAATTAAAAGTAATACTATAAAAATTATAAATGTGGAATTTTTTAATCAATCAAAAAAAGAAGTACCTCTGGATGGCTCTTTATTTGAAAAAGGAAGAAGAAAAACAACTCTAATTAAATATGAAATCTCCAAACGCGAAAGTGCTCTTTAATTCATGCTCGTGTGATTCTCAAACAATGAAAGAGTCTCTAATAAAATTTCGTGCTATTTTTCTACACTTTTTTGTTCCTACATATAAATCATTTGTGAAATCTGTGAAAAGAACTGTGAGGTAATATTATTGATTTTCACTTAATTGGCAAAAACAAAAAAAAAATAATTCAAATAAAATTTTCCTGGTCCTATTTTTTAACCTTTTTCGAATTAAATGGATTTTTGTACTCATAGTTTGAGTGAATCCTACTCTCCGTACAGCTTAATATTTATATAAATACAATACTCGTGTGTAGATAGGACTCAAGGATTTAAGAAATTTTTTTAAAAATTAATTTACATATTACATTGTTAATTAGAGAAAATGTACTATATAACATAATAAGAATAGTAACAATAATAATAGTAATAATATACAGAATACAAACATCTAATATATAAATCCATGTATGTATGTATATCAAAGCTATCACAGATCGATTAACAGTGTGATAAATGCATCTACTATACACACGATAAATAAATCTCAAAATCGAATTAATGCTGCTTCATTTGCACCAGACAAACTGAAAAGACAGACAGATTTATACAGAGTCATAAATCATGAAAAACATTGTATTCACTATTGAATCCAGCAAACACTCAAACGAACTTTCGAATATCAGTTGTAGGTACAAGTAATAAATACGAAAATATGAGTATCGATATCTGCCAAATAGAAATGCAAAATCATGACAGACAGACAGATAGTCTGCTAGTTGAGCTTCTGTTGAACGAACATACGCACACATGGCCCATGAGTGATTCATGAGGAGTCCGGGTTTTATGCAGGTTTCTATGTATATTTATTTGTTTTTTTTTTCTTCTTTTTTTAATTATTTTGATAGTGATTTTTGTTAGAATAGACTTAAATATTTTAATATAGGTTGGATACTTTAAAGAGGCTCTTGCTTCTTTATCCTGGGAATCCGAGTAATAATCCATTCCTTCCATTAGGATTCATTCTAAAGTATCTAAAGTTGATTAATTTCTCATTATAACCTAACAAGGTTTTCAGGAACTACATTTATGGAACTGGTCCCTAGTATAGCCAGCAGAAATCTCTTCCCGGACGTTAAGGTTACCTGTGATAACACGTTTTTTTATGAGGAGGACTTTAATACCCATTTAGTTAGTTTATAAAGGTGTGTGGTGGCTAGCACAAGAATCTCATCTCATGAAGGTTTGTATTAGCTATGGGAGATATTGCCATGGGCTATGGATCCCAGAATGACCCTTGTAAGAGGACATAATAACAGAAATCCAATTAATCTCTATAGTACAAGAGATAGGAATTTTATGCCAACAGTTTTAAGTTCTGTTAGGTCACCTTTTTACCCTTATAAGGAGAGTTTTTCTTTAACTTCTTTATTACGGGTACATTTATTTTCCATTTATATAATTTTTACAATTCTCAATATTCTGGTTGTTATTCTTTTTCTACTGTTGTTTTTACTATAACCGGCCACATGGGAATCTGCCTTAATTAATTAATCTTCAACCGGAAAGTAAAGGAAACGGAAAACCCTTTCTATATAGCTTTTTATATGTTCTCGTTTAAGGTTGATAGCAAATTTTATATTTTATCGAATTCATTTTAATTACTTAATTGAGTAAAACTGCAAGACAGCTGGTTTCTGTGTTTTTCTTCCTTTTTTAATGAGTTTTTGTATTCGTTTTGTTGTTTCTTTTTAAAAATCGATTTTTCACCGAGCTGTTTAACGTAATTAAGTCGACAGTAAGTTTGGCAGCTTTTATTTTTGTTCTTTTTTTGTGTGAATGAAGATTAAACAAATTAATTGCTATTTTAATATGATTCTCACATCAGCCTGTCAGCTTCAACTTTATTTTGATGCTATTGTTGTTGGTGAATCACGAAGTTTTTACCATCGAACATGAACATGCTCTCAACAGCGATATCTACCAATCGTAGATATCGAAGCGAGAGCGACGAGGATAATAAAAGAACAAAAGAAAAAGAGCGGCAGAGAGAGAGGGGGACAAAGAGCGATTTTATACCAACCCATAATATTATAAAAAGAAATGACCCACCACAAATCGGCGGATCCTTCATCATATTAAAGGACTTCGAAGGAAAACAACAGCGCACGAATTGCAAAATCACAAGTGAAAATCACAAGTAAAAAATATAGTAGAAAAGTAAAAAAAAAATTGCATAATTTAAGGCTGCTGATGACAATACTAATGAGTGAGTTGATATGATTATATTGACTAATGATGATAGCAAAGCTTATGATTTTGTTTTAACTGATGTTGTTGCTGTCTCTGTTGCTGATCCTGTTGATGAAAAAAAGGCAACTCGACTCATAATTGCGGCTTGGCAATGCGTATGAAGAGAAAAACGACAACAGCAATAAATGATGCTCCGAATAAACGGGACGAACTGGTAAACTGGTTGCCGTCGATCTGCAGAGGACAACCAAGAAGAAGCACCGCGTGACGACGATGAGTCGTTTCGCCGGATGCGTTAATTTTTCCCCTCGACTACGCTGCGTGTATCTTTTGTTATTTACTTAAAAGTGAAGGCGATTAATTTTTGCTGTTTTTCTTTCTTGTTCAGTTGGGTTTCTTTTAACCTCCACGACAGACGATGGACTGAGGAATACGAAGAGGTAAAATTAAATAATAATAATAATAAAAGCATGATGAAAAAAGACCATGCTAAAATAAGGCAGTTGGCTCTGCAGCGACAATTAAACGAACGCATGACGAATACTTTAAAAAGGGCCACAATAAAAGTAGCAGCTGCTGCAGTGCGCAGTCGCTGACGAAGCCGCCGCGTCCAACTCAAACACCCGACCAAGTTGCTTGCTTAAGTAATTATTTGCGCAATTTTTTGCAATTATTGTATGGAGTTCATAAATAAGTCATTCGTCGTGTTGCTGTTAAGAATACCAGCGGAGCCACCTGTAGAAGTCGAGTCATGTTGCACACGTTAATCAATCAGACCACCCTGAAAAGTCACGGTTTAGGCTCAACAATGTTGAAGCAATGCATGTGCATGTTGAGCACAAGTGGAGAAAAGCACCTGTGGAAAAAACATGAAGGAAAAAACGCCAAAAGATTACCTGTACAGCCTTAGGAGGTCGTTTCTCTGTATACTCAGAGGTGTGCCGAGAAGTTTAAGTGTTAGTTACAAATAAAGTTTAAAAACTTCATCAGAGTTTGTTCGGCCACTTGCACAGGACTCATCAATTGAGCGATCATGAGTTCATGAGGAGATATGGGAGTGCTATAAGGAAATCGGGGAGAGCGGTGGAGGTAAGAAGTACCGCCGTAGCGTGCATAACTACAAAACTTACAGATACATCTTGTTTTAGGATATGAATATACGAGGTCATGCAAGGTCGAGAAAGTTTCTATTCTTTTATACTTACATCTATTGAAATATACACAACATATATTATGTCGCTATTAATATAGCAACCAACGCATTCATAGATACATCCGTTGATATGTCCATAGAACTGGCATAAATGCCAGTACCTTTGCAATATTCTAAAGAACTCGGTGATAAAGAAAGCAAAGACGATCAAAGTCAATGGAATGAGTCACTGAGTTGCTCAAAAGCTAACTTTCCCCTAATTGGGAATCTAATCATGAGTTGCGACAACATACAGATCCGTCCAACTAACAAACTAACTCAGCGACTAACTAACTGGATCAGTAACTAACTAACTAACCAACTATCTAACTAACCATGCCTTTTCTTCTGTTGTGTGCTTTCATACGTTTATAATTAGGAAGTCGTTGCATTTGACTTTCATTGTTTCCGAGTTCTTCTCATTGAGAGATGCGATGAGAGTGCCAACGAACCGCTTAAAATACGTCGCTCCAAGCAACTATTTAAAAAGAGACATAAAAAGAAACACACCCCAGCTCACATTCAATCTTCCCGCACTGAAATAAAGTTACTGAAAAATAAAGCATTCACCATGCAGCATGTTGCAATGAAAAGTCACTCGAATGTGTGGCTGCTGGCCTGCCTAAAAGTATGCAATGCAAAATACAAATGTGACTAAAAACGTCAAACAACAAAAAAGTCCCGACGACTTCGTTCATTTCTACGGTGCTCACTGACGGTGTTAATTAAAAGTGCAACCATCAGCGTCTCCATCGCTCCGAACTAAAGTCACCACCCACCCGCTCACCCGGTTTCAGTGGGTGACAGCGGTCCTTTTTGTTACGCTTGCCTTGCGTGCGCGAAACTAAAAGGAAATCGCAGAAAAAATCTTATTTAACAATTAAGCAACTCCGAGTACCGGAGTCCCGCCCACCCACACCCATTTCTAAGCAACTTGTTCATTTAATTAACAAACGACGACGACGATGATGATGATGACGACGACCTGAGGACGGCGTTGATGACGATGCTGCTAGTGTAAATAGAGAGAGAGAGAGAGAGAGAGAGAGAGAGAGAGTAGTAGTGCTGGGCGAGTGAAGAGAAGAGAGAGAGAGCTAAAGAAAGAAGGCGCAAAAGAGAAGGAAAGAGCAGGGCGAGCGTGGACATTGTCGACGTTAACCGACGCGCATCTTCATCGCTCGTCGTTTTTCGTTTTCGGCTTTGTTGGCATTGTTTCCAATTTTAATGAAGTTTATGCATCTAGTGCTGCATGCAAATGAACAAATTAGTTCTGCGTGATGACGGACGCAGGTACACCAAGTATCAGAAAAGCATGGCACAGCAGCTCCTGTGCTCTTTTAGACAGTCAAAGACGCTGAATTCATAAGTCATACAGATTGAGCATAAATGACGTAGACTAAGTACGAGTAAACGAAATACTAGAACCATAAAGAGACACCGCAAAAATTGCCGAAATTTGGATTAATTGTGAAGTTTGTAGAAGAAAACTACAGTAGAATAGTAATATGTAAGAAGAAAAAGAAGAAATGGAACTTTGATTCGAAAGAATTAAAGGGAAATGTCCCTAATGTTGGTACTTGATCTCTAAACTCGGACCATCAGAAAACCGCTGCTTGCATCTTCGCTTCGAATTCACTTTCCCCGTCTTTCTCACAACCGGGGGCAACTCTTACGAGGGTGTCACTCAGGATCAGCGGATAGCTGAGAGTCCAACTCGGACTTGGACGACAACCGATGACATCCAAACGTTGGGCGTGAGATGAGACCACAAAAGAAAACTCAAAGTTGCAATAATAGAAGATACTTAAAACGCACAAGAAAAAGAAACTCCATCAAGAGTCACAACACACACTTAATGACAACAACGTGTGGGTGTACACAAAAAACGATCAGGCAACGAAACTGATCAAACATTATTCAGGGAATCGCATGCAACTCATGCGATCACCAGCAGACATGGATCGAGTGTCTTCAAAGGCAACAACACAGTCACAGATGCTTGAGGAGTAATCAGTGTTGTGTTGCACCAGAGTGTCGTCAGGTTGGAGATGAGTGGGAATGTCGGGTCAGTGAAGATCAAAATTATATACTTATGTATATGTACGTCATGTCTGAGAAGTGGGCGAGAGGGGGATGGCTGGCCCGGATGGGAGTTGTGTGAAGGGAATGCGCGAAATCAGCAACAACATGTTGTGTGTATTGTTGTCAAGAGCCAAAAGAATCCTACGACGTAGATGTACTCCGTGGAGTATCTTAAGGGCGTGGAGTTAAGTGAATTTGGAAAATTATAGCCCAGTCACCGAAGACGGAATCATGAAAGTTGGTTCAATTAAGAACAGATGTATATAAATCACTAAAATCGAAACAGTGACATCACTAAAATCTAAACCGATATAAATTCACTTTAACTAAGAATCTAACTAAATGACAGCATCTTAATATATCCCAGTTAACCATAAGTTAAAAAAGGTCAACGTAAGATCAATCGTTCAAAAAACCGGAGCATTTCCTGGATCTTGGATTCTAAGTTTATTTCTCAATATCAAGCCATGAGGACTTAAGCAAGGTTCTGGGTGGATTGGTGAATTTGTCCTGATTTCTCAATCTAATCTCTTAAGTTAGTTTAATTTTCAGTTCAATTTTGTATATACACAGCTTTCTGAAGTTGTTTGTATATTTAACCAATGAAACTGAAATTTCTTCTGGAACGTTTACGGTTTATTCCTAAACTGTTACTATTTTATTTTTCCGTCTGTGTATCGTGTAATGTGGCTCATGTAATTATTTTCTAATTAAAGACGTGAATGAATGCAAGTCTTGTGAATGTGCAGCCGACCCGCAGAGAACCGTCAGCATCAGCATCATAAGCAATACTTATGTGTGTAGTAAGTAGCAAGTATCTAAGCAACTGAGTGTTCAAGAGATATCCAGGAGATGCAACAGAGCCTAAAATGTGCGTGTGCGTCCATGTGGCAGGAGTGAGTGATTTAGTGATACTGCTACAGAAATAGACTGGAAGAGTTAACATCCTAAAAACAACCAACTCATGCTTTGGGTTTATTAAAAGAAACAGAAGAGTAAAACAGAAGGTAAAAATCAGAGAGGGAAAGCAAGCGAATATTCTCACAAGAACTGTAGTGAAATATTCAACATACTCGCACAGATATTTCAATGGATTAAAACGTTGAACATTATTTAATCCGAATTAGATTTCTCAAAACAACACTTTATTTATTAGCAAAGTATTAAAATATAGAATTCATAGATTAATTCATAATTCATGACATAGAACATGCATAGAAACCGAATTAGGAACAGGAAATCATATTCGTTTTTATTTATTCATTATATCATGTATTGCATCTACATTTTAAAAAGTGTATAGATGAATACAAACCTTATTGCGTGCCACATTTTGGGTATTTCGATACCCAAGTATTGAGTTCATTAAAGGTTAAACTAGGCGAAAGGCAGAATGGAAAAGAAGGAGAATCTGTGCACTATAATCTACACCGAACTTTTGCAAATATAACGGTATTTAGTAGGGCCTAAGACCTACAGTAATCCTGAGTATGAGAAAAAGTGAAGTTATTTTTTAATTTGCAGTTATGAGTACGTAGTTTGCAAAGTTGAAAGTGCTTGTGAAATCCCTCGAAAGTTAACTCGATGCTTGTCGTTGACATACATACACAGATATTTAATATGAACTCAGACCATAATTGAGCTTGGTTGTTAATGTTAATGAATGGTGCAGCATTACAGTGCATATGAAAAAATAAGCAAACTGAAGAAATATTAAGAAAAGCAAAAAATAAATAAATAAACTTGTGAAGGGAAGCCGTAAGGATGCGCAGCTTTTCTAAGGTGAAAAGATACCAAAATTTATGCGGAAAATAGTCTTTTAATTTACGAAAAATATTCGCAAACGCTTAAAAGTTAATATTTCACATATGTTCATATGTTTTTAAATTGTTGTTTTTGAAGAAGAATTGTTATCCTATTATAATGAAGAATTAAATAAAGCCTAAAGTGCTTTAAGCGCTTTGCTAGTCTTCTCTTTAACTCTACTTATGAATTTTAAAATGTCGAGCTTACGCTTTGCCCACAATGAGCTCGTCGAATATCATCAAGGCAAAGGACGACAGAAAAGCACACGCCGAGATAAGCTTAAGTACTTAGCTCTTATTTGCGAAAGCTGATATGCTTTAAGGATCGCGAAGTTGGCCACAACAGAGGTTGACGTCACAGATGACGATGAAAGGCATTTGTTTGAATTCTGAACTTCAGACATCGTTAAAGTTCTAACAAAAGAAAGAAATTATTATTTGCGTAGACTTTTTGTTGGTATTTTTTAAACAATGACCATCATTTATAAATTTAAAACAAGTTCTTTCTTCGTAGTATTTGGAGTTCATAGAAGAGGTTATAAATTATAAATTTAGTTGTAGAAATTCAGTAATTACACCAAAGTTTATGCTTGTAATCAAAGTCAGATGCATCACCGGCAACGGAATGAAAAGGTCAACAGACGAGGTTTAATCATACGCGCGATAGAATAGAGAACAACCATTCCTCTGTCATACACACACACAGACAGAGCCACAGTTACACACACTTTCTCCCCAACATAATTTCAAACGGATTAAGACGCACATATTCTATAGGAACTAAGTTTGCTCTGCTGTTGAAATTATGATGGACTCTATGTCTCAGAATTCACATTCTCTTGTTAGGAGTGGATGGATAGGGGGCGAGTTTAGATTTGATTTAATCTTCAATCATGCAATAAGCAGTACAACCTGACGACGTTCTGCACAAACAATTGCATTGATCCATGACACACGAAGCATAATTGATGTCGCATCAAAAAAAGTTCAATACTCTTGCTCACGATACAGGAAGCATCATAAAGCCGTCCCCAAATTCTGCACATTGTATTATTCGGTGTAAATGAAGCAGCCCAAACTTTTGCCTTCAAAATTATGATCGAAATAGATTGAATGTCTCTAAATCAGTCGTAAGTGATGCGGAATCAGGATGCTTCATGTGTCAAGAGCTTTTTTCTTCCTGTTGTTTACAAAAATGGGAGTTAAATTCTTACGAGTATCAAAATGAGAACAAATCTAATCATGGATGATACAGAAAAGAATTAAGTTTCACAAAGTTTTAAAATAACTGACAGTTCTACGATGTACATATTACACACATGTATTTTGATCGGAAATCTCCAGTATTACCTCACTTTTACTAAAATCGAATTTTTTACCAGAAAAATTCATGACATTCGAGATACTTTTTCGTTGAAATTCACGTGTGCTTTAACAATTTCAAAGATGTATCTGCATCTATCACACAGAGTGATTCGCACAAAGCTTGTCACCCACACGAGAGCGCTAGTATCCGTAGTTAACGCTTTTAGCTCATCTAGAGATTTGAGCCATAGCTGTATGTGAATACTTCTCTGAATGCTAAACTGCAACAATGCAAACTGGGACACTCTACAGTCAGTCAGTTAGTCATTTGTTCATGTGGATTCTTTTTCATCCTCCTGCTTGTTACACAGTTTGTTAATCGTTGTGTGGTGCACTCTGTTAATTACAGCAAACAAGTCGTTTTGCTAGGCTTCCAGGACTTCATCGGTCCTGCTGATTCTACTACACCTCCTGGGCCCCCTCATCTCCTGCTGATGGTGCGTTAGAGTGGTTGGGAGATTATACTAACCCACACTCTCTTCGCTCACGTTTTGTTTGCGTTTCTAGCTCCGCTGTGTGATTTTGTACGAAATGCCCCAATTAGGTGTCCCACTTTAGTTGAAAGCTAAACTTCTCAGTGCTAAGAATGCAAAATGAGAGTGAAAACTGGGCTGGACACAGCACTGACACTGTGAGCGGTGAGGTGATCGGCAGTACCTGAATACGTTGTTTGAACACCAATCAATGGATGCAAGTTGGACGTGGATGTAAGTTAGAGTTCACATTAAAGTAGGATTAAATATGCGTTCTTCTGCCAACTGTATCATTTGAAACATTTTAACCGAATACAGGTTAATAGAATTGCTGAATCTTGCTTTATAATTGATAGAGGCTTTTGTAGTTTGACCAAACTTTGTAGAGTTTCGTAGAAGTATTTATTTAACTTATTTTATAGTATTTATGTAACAGTTAATTAAATTTACAGAGAATTCATCAGCAGTAGCACTAGTAATACCAGCATCAGAATCATCATCATGAGTAGCAATGTTTACATCATAATTTTCTTGATAATAACTAGCACCAGTATCATTAACTACATCGTAACTAGTTACCGCTTCGTAACAATTCTTTCAATTTTCTTCTATTCGTCTGTATAAACAATGAATTAAGAGCGCGGAGTAATTTAGAGTATTGTAAGAAGAGTGTGAGTATCTTCAGACTGACTGAGATACAGAATAAATTCTAAAGAATTGCATAGACACCAAGGGACAACTTTTAAACGAACATAAGGTGTTGGAGAGGCACTTTAAATATTCAATGTAATTTTTCTTCAACTCGGAAAGAAGTTTTTTATTAACACCTCAAACAACTCCTTAATTAAACAAGAAATAGTTATGCTGCACCCCGATTACCGAACGGAAACATCGATGATGTTTCATTTTCACACTTACTTCTGTGTGAATAAATATTTCCAAGCAACAGATTTCAAAGACAAACAATATATACTATTAATAAGAGAAAAAGCATCATCTTGTCTGAGACGCAACGTAAAACAGCGGGTTGTCAGACCTGCTGTCGAGACACCATCAACAACAACATGAAAAACTGATAAAGAAAAACCGATACTGAGTTTTTCTTAAGCCTCTGGTCAATGGCCAATGAAGCCAATTGAGGAAAATACATTATGTACAACATAACCCAACAAAAGCAACATTTAATTAAGCCCGATCGGCAGCGCTTAGTTGGCGTCAGTAATTGACAACTGTTGACAAATGTCAAGTGCAAGTTTATCCCGCTGAGTTTGGGTTCGGACGAGGCTGTATGGTATGCAAGACGCGGACGACGCACGTGCTCATGCCTCATTGTTCTTCGGAGGATTTCTCCCTGTTTCTCTATCTCTCTCTCCCGCACTCCTTCTCGCTCTCTACCTTTGCAATTGCGACAAGTAGACGCTTCAACAAGTAGTGCCTTCAAGTGTCCCATAAAATGATATGAAATCTTTTACTTACTCGATGCTATTACTAATGAGCGTCAAAACTTTATCTTTCTTCTTCTTTTCTTCCTCTTCTTCTTCTTTTTCTCCTTCTTTTCTCATTCTTTGACAAAATGGCAATCGTTATGAATATCTATTTTAATATATGTAAGGGTGTATAGTGTACTATATACATACATATGTACTTTTACAATTTTCATCGTTTTAGGCAAGTACTCCAATGAAGAAAAAGGAGACTCAAATATTTAAATATAAGCGTAAAAAATATGAGTTTTATAACAATGGAGATACTCATCAATATATTTTATATATTGTAGTTGACACTACTTTTAAAAATCACATTCTCATTATTCAACCATATTATAGACGTATTTTTTACAAACTTCGTATTTCCTTTATTAGTTACAGAATTGTTAACTCTTCAACTAAAAAATTTTAAAAAGTTGTGTTGTTTATTATCGCATTTTGAACGTATGTAGTCGCCTTTGCAATGGAAGTTATTCCACGAACACTCATATGTCAGCATGGAATCTAAGCTCCTGTCTGTCTGTTTGTCTTCGTGACAGTGTAAATACTTAAGAATGTTCATCAAAAGTTGGTTGTTAACGCGCACGCTGAATGTCTGTCTACTCTGGCAATATACTGTCCAGCATAGTAATTGTATCTGCAATTATCTGGTACAGTGAATATTCCGGTGGGATCTTGTGCCTTAGTAACACATTGACAAGAGATGACATCTTGAAGTGGAAATGCGCGGCGGGGTGGAATGGTAGGGTAGGTGCACTTGTATGTTAGATGAGACTGGCACGAAGTGAGAATAAGAAGAATGACGACGAAGATTATAGTGATGATGATATAATGGGGATGTGGGGAAGACGAAGAGAGTACCAATGATGACGACGATAATGAGAAGGGAGATGATGAGGATGAGAACGATGATGATAGTGATGATAGTGATGAGTGACGGCTGTAGTGATGGTAAGTAAGCTGTTGATAGCTACATGAATGAAAGCAATGACGATGACAAATGACAATGATGTAGTTGGTGAAGCTAATGCGAGATCATAATGTTACGAAGCGGTAACTAGTTACGATGTAGTTAATGATACTGGTGCTAGTTATTATCAAGAAAATTATGATGTAAACATTGCTACTCATGATGATGATTCTGATGCTGGTATTACTAGTGCTACTGCTGATGATAATGATCATCATGCTGATGTACGGTCCTGGTGTTGATGAAGATGATGAGTTGTCATTGTCGCTTTGATGTTATTGACATTCGCCGTGTCCTTTTTCGGTTGACTGCATTTTTCCACGAGAAAAGAAGTTCTCCAGAAACTGACCATATTTGCAGCAATAACTGATGGGTACCACTTGCACTGTAAATGAATTGAATTTATTTCATGTCAAGTTCCTTGTTAATCGTCATCTATACCCTTGAAGGCAATAAATTCACTTGAAATCGATACATGTACCGACAACGAGAACTCCATTTTAAGCTTCACGCATGTTATTCTTTTTTCAAATATTTTTTTCCATTTATCATTTCACTTCATAGAGTGAATTACATTAACTACAGTGGCCACAAAAATCAGTGCTGAACAATTATCGGCACTCGGACACATTTTAACTATTTTTACTTCGAATTGGTCAACAAGTGGTCATCAAATTTAAGTACATACGAAAATGTGTTTTATTTACATTTCGTGGTATCATATTCGGTAGTCAGTTGGCGGTCGTTGAAACACCTTTTTTGTTAAAGCCGCTACGTTGTACACTCTATCTCTCTTTCTTTCCTACTATATTCTCCTACTCACTCTCTTTGACTTCTCCCTCTGACTCTGCGGGTCATCTTACAGTTAATCCCCCTTTATAGTTACTCAAATAGCTTTAATTAAATATCTAGTGTAATTAAGATTCAATTAAATTAATTAAACATTTCGAGTAAAGTTCGTTGACGAAGTATCGCGTGACGAAAAGTCATACGAGAGTTTTCCTTGATTGCTTTGCCTTCTTCTCGAATAGCTTTTTTATAGAGCACTCTCTTTCTGCAACACTCCCTGTTTGTCTACAGTTTTCAATACAAAATAGACCAAGAACTTAAACATTAATGCCAACGCTTAATGGCATAAAAAAATTCGGTAATTAAGGACCAATTATCGTAGTTTGTTTGGAGTTGTTAGAGTGCCCGTAACAAGGCCAAATTATTATTGAAAAAAAATAATAAAAAAAGAGGAAGGAATGAAGTGTTGAACTATCCAAAAAAAGTTGTGGAAAGGAAAAGGAAAAGTTCGCAAAAGGTTCAAATGTTCTTTAATTAAGAACGTTTTAAAAATTGTTTATTGTATTGAAAAAAATAGGATTTCAATATTTAAAATGAGATTACCTAAGTTTTTTGTGATGGTTGTAAGAGAAAAAATGTGTTGTGAAATACGATTGAGCTAGCGATGTTTAGATTGAAACAACGATTTCTCTGGTAGCGAAAAATATTATTTAATCCTTATATAATAATAATAACACAATTTTATATCTAACTCAGATATAAATGATATATGAGCCATGAGAGAAATTAATTTTGATATATCGTATACTGTGAAATATTCTCATGACAAAAAGTGAAATACTTTATTATACATTATATAAATAAATTATTTTTTTTTCGAAAGAGATCCACATCTTCGTCAAAGAGTTGTTGTTCCTTATGATCGGGTCAAGGTTAAGCGTCATGAAGTTCCTCATCGGATTTTGTTTTTGCTGCCGATGTGGCGAATTTTTTGTTCGCAGCGTAGAAGATGCAATGGAATCAGTGAAGGTTTAAAAGACGTCGAAATCGAAACCGAGATCGACGAAGTACATGATGATAATGACGAGGATGATGATTCTGATAGTAGTGACAAAGAGGCAGGTGGGGAATGAGGCAGGATGTTAATGATGATGACGAGGTTGACGACGATGCTAGCTGAGATCGTAATGCTAAAGATGACGATGCTGAAGAAGATGACGATGTCGACGAAGATGTTGCTGCTGTTGATGTTGATGATTCCCGTAGCTTCTTTTGTTGATTATATTGGGGAAACTTCTACCACGCAACTCAGCAGGTAATAAATTTAGTTTTGCTTGATACGGGCAATTAAGGAATAATTTTGCAGCTGAATGAGCAATAAATAAGTAAATAAAGTGACTTCAGAAAAAATTAAGATGAAGAAAACCGCATGGAAACCTTCTCATCATGTTGGCCCTCTTTTGAGCTCATTCGCTATTACTTCTAAATACATACATGTATATAGTATGTATATGTATGTATATCAATGAAAAGTAATGCTATAAATCAAAATGAGCCCTCATTTAAACTGAAGAGAGAGATAAAAGCGTACATAATAAATCACATGATTTAAGCTGTCGTTTTATGGGAATCGGATTGTTTTGATCACGTTGAATTTTGGTCTGACGTACAGAAGTAGTAGTAGGAGAAGAAGAATAATGAGAATACGAAAAATAAGAAGAAGAATATGTCAATCCAGCTGATAAGCTACCTCAGCAGCTCAGAATATACAATGACTCATGCATCCACTGCACTGGCATGGAAGGTAAGTTAAAGAGTAAGGGACATTCATGCACACGAGGACGATGGAAGAAGACGAGATCCATTTGGAGCTCTTGAAAGCGAACCCAGATACATGATACACCAATTGTGGATCAAGGAGTTTCAAGTTATACAATTATTATTAAGGCTAAGCAGAGTATATAAATTTTATTTGATACAAGGTTTGATAATGTCTGCTGGATGGTTTGATGGTCTTTTGTGGATACGAACGGATACGTCCCTCATCAAGTCTGGTGCGTAAACTAACCGGATTCGGCAATGTGTAATCTTTAGTGTCTGTATTCGCATTCAATATAAAGCTTTCTAGTGAAATCTTCCTGACGCAATCGTCTGAGAAGAGGCTCAAATCTAAACACTGAATCTAAACATCGAAGATGAACCTAAAATGTCGCATTTTTCATCGCACAGATATTTTGTATAACCATGTATGGTGTATTTACATTCGATCATCAAGGTGAGAAACTTACCGGTGTTGAATATGGATGAGACGTCAGCCGCACTCCATCCGCTTCCATCTGTTCGCGTAATATGAGCTCCAGCTCGTTCGGCGGTGTTTCGCAGAGAATCTCCATGCTGCCCGACAGCGAATTCGGATCGTTGAGCATGAAGTAGACCGAAGCGGCGCCTTTTTCACGCAGCTGACGAATACTCTTCAGTAGCTTGTGCCGATGTGATGGATTCTCAACGCCGATGGCATCCAAATCGGGATCACCGACTTGTTTGCAAATCTCCAGGTCATCGTAGCCATTGTCGAGAAAACTTTCAGCGTATTGCGCCAAGCCGAGGGCTCGCAACCACTCGCAAACAATGTTGCTAACGGCCATCGTAGACACGTGGCAAAAAAAAAAAACAAAAACGGCGCAAAACGCAATCGTTTAGTTTAAAAAATTATAGCAATTACCGTTACAAAATGGCTACCATTAACTAAGGCGCCAAGAAACGGTGAAACAACAACAGCAAAAAAACTGAAGGAAGCACGAGCAAACGAACGACCGAACGAACGACGCTTAAACGACGATTGCACAATTTTGTAAAATTTGGGCCGGCGATAGCGGGGGAGGGGCTGCCGAAACATGCAATTTCCGGTGACACACGGAAGTGGTTAGAATTTGGTGTTTGGAGTAGAATATTCGGTAAATTTCCATACAAAATCTCACACAAATTTAAATCAATTTGAAACACTTTGAACGCACGGAAAACTTCTTCTCCTTTTTGTTATTCCTTTCGCCTCCTATGCTTATTATTTGCCTCGTATGATTTTCTTACTTTTTCCCGCAACACTTTTTATTTTTCTCTTTTTTTTTTGAACTCATATAATAAGAAAACACGAATATGGAACAGGAAACACCGAGTGTACCCGACTTTAAATTTCTCATGTGCTCCTGCTTGTCTAAGCTTGAAAATCAGCCAGGAAGCTTTTTTATGTGTACCGAAGGGTCTCGAACATTCAAGTAACTTGAAAATATAATTCAAGAAGCCAGACACGTTTCCACAATTTCAAACAATGGCAGCTAATCTCTGCCTTAGAGGTTGACTTGGTCCTTCGAGCCAGATTATTCTTAATACTCTTTTAACGATGCTACGCTTATAAGTGATGTAAATGATGGCGGTGCAGTTGTTCTGCTTCTGAGTCACTATTCTGAGTGTTGGTGGCATTCTGCGAGCTGCAGATAATGATTATGATGCTATGCGTAGTTTGCTCGGAATGTCTGAAAACGCGGGAGCTGTAAAGAAAGAAGTGTAAAAGAAAAGTGAGCCATTGAAGTTAGGTTAAGTTAAGTAAATACATATTTTGTAGAGTAGTAAGTTTATACTGCACATTTATACAACTTTCTTTGTTTCTCTATCCCTCTCTCTCTATCTGCCTCACTATCCTACCCTGAGAACTGCATAAATTACATGAAAGTGATATTTATAATATAAAAAATCATCGCCTATGTTCTACTCACAGCGCCCGCATTCTAATTAAATTGCTTTACCACAAAATAATCAATTCCTTCGACTTCTCCTCTTTCCCACCACATCAGCATTCATCATGCCAACCCATGAATTTAATTGAGAACTCATTAAGCATTGCAGTTAGTATGCGTTATACTCGTCTTTGCATGCTCAACTGTGGAGCTGCACGAGTAAAACTTGAGAATGTTGAGGGACTTCCTGGAGTGGTGAGAGCAGGGTAGAACCGCTTCAGCAGCACCGGATGAATGTGTGAAATAGAATTGTTTATTAATAGAAAAAAAATCCAATTAATAGAAAAGAGGAAAACAACAACATGCAACCATGCATGATAAAAACTCGATATCGTTATCATCGACACGAAGGGCCACATAAATGAGCTTTCATAAATTCAATCAAAGAATTCAACTAATTGATACTAATAAGCAATTGAATTCAAAACAAATAGAGGAGAAGAGAAGAGAAGAAGAAATTAAGACAAACATCACATAACCAAAAACTATCAATCTATCATCTATCAATCACAAATTTCTACAATAGATACAAAGAAACCATCAAAGATCAATTGAATAAATAAAATGAGGCCAAATTAATTTGTAGAAAGTTTATGAAATGTTGAATGAATGAATGAATGAATGCTTAAGAATACGTGAAGAAGTGGAACCACAACCACAATTTTATTTTTTCTCCTCTGAAATTTTCTCATAGTTTACGAGGCAATATAAATAGATTTCGAAAAATCATTTAGAAGAATAAAAAAGAATACAAAAGGACAAAATGGATATAAATAATAAAATGAAAAAAAAAGAAAAATAATAAAAATGCCAACAAAAGAGCCAAAACATTTAAAACGTGAAAAGATCTATTTTTATTCTATTCAAATGTTAACAAAATATCAACATCATTTATTATAATCCCGCGAAAACCAAAAAAAAAAACTCTAAGAAAAATTAAGCTTTCAAAAAAGGAGGGAGGAAAAAAATTATAAATTATTTGTTCGTAAAAATTAATGAATTATTGTTCAAACTTTAGTTGACTGTTTAATATTAAAAAAAAACATTAAAGAAGCAAGCAAGAAGGAGAAAAAAAGAGAAACAATAAATAAATGAATGGTGAAGGGCGTCATTGCGGTGGTGGTTGTGTTGAGGAGTGGTGGAGAGTCTCTATCACCTCCTTCAGTCGATTCATCTGATGGCATCGTTTCAAAACGCTTTATCACAAGCATGAAATCACTAAATTTTGCTGTTCTTGTGTTTCTACTTTATTGTCGTTTGTGTGGTTGTTATTATCGTATCGTTGTTGTTGTTATTCTTCTTGTTGTTGCTGAGTATAAAGGATTTAGTAGAAGGTGTTGCGAAACATTTGCTCGAAGCTTATGTATGTAAGCCAACGACAGCTGCACGGTTTAGTTTTGTATTTATTTTTTTTTATTAATGAGCTTTTTATATTTTAATCGGTTGTCATTTACACTCGATCTAAAGAATGTTTTTACAATGACTTTAAAACCAGTTAATGACACAACAACAACAGCAACAACAACGACCTTACTGTGTTTTTTTTTTTGATTAAACCGACTTTGAGAAAAACAGAAAGAAGTTTCTGGTATTTCTATTACTTTATAAAAGTTTTTTAATAATATTACTTGCTTATATAAATTTTAAATTATATTTTGCAAATAAATGAATAAATAACCATCATCAATGGAACATATTTTATACTCTCTATAAATGGCCAACTCATTGGCAACTGTTTATAGCCACAACAATTGAAGTGAAATAAAAAAACGGTAAAAGAATAAATACATACATATATGTAAAAAAAGGCACAGACACACACACACAGCTGCTGCAGAGAATTTAATATAATAATAGAATTATTTATTTATTTTTTTGCAATGTCGTTCAGTGTCGTCGTCGTGGTTGTCGTTGCGGTGAAATTTTTTGCATATCGTATACTCTCGTTGAATGTTCTGGTGAATTGTTGTTGTTCACTATTCTCAACCAACCGATCCTCGCAGTGGTTCTGATGTTGACAGCAGAGCCTCCATTTCTCTTGTTGTTGTTGATGCTGATGGTGGTTCTGTTTCTGTTGTTGCTCCTGCTGCTGTTGCGCTGCTGCCACGTTTATTTTCTACTTTTTCGTAGCGCATTTATAACATTTAAATGATTCACACACATTCACCAACACGGATATGCACATACATACACGAGTATGTACACATACACACTGACACATACTTTAGAATGTTTCAAGTTTGCATGCGCTCGGATTTTCACTTCAATTTTATGAATGTGTGAGTACACATATATGTATGTATGCATGTCGATGCCAATGTATGAGTGTGTTTGTCTGTGGCCAAGATTTAAATTTTAAAATTGCATAAAATGTTAGCTGACGAGATTCTACAAAATAATTGCATTGTTTTGTTGCGGTTCGTTGTTGTTGCTACTGATGCTGTTTCCGATGCCGCTGCCTTCGCTACTTTTGTTGGTGGCTACAATTAAATGCCTAAAAGCATCGTCCGCCGACAGCGCGTTGCTCGTTAAAAGCTCGCGTTGTTCAGGTTCGTTGAGCCGGTAGCACCAAGTGTTGTTGTTGTTGCTGCTCCTACTGTTGTTGTTTTTTTCCTATTGCCCCTCGCTAATGACAGCTTTATACCTCACTTTAGATGAGTTTAAAATTTAAACTTTAAATGCATGTATGCGTGTGTGGCCCCTCAACTGCGAATACTTCAATACTTTTCGAAGTACGATACTTTAAATTAAAAGAAATATTTCAATAATTTTTTAAATTGCCTACCAATTTATCAACTTCAATCTGTCAATTTATAAAAAGTGTCTATAGTTTTTTTAAGCTACCAAATCTTACACACAATCAAATCATAATAAATAACAAGAACCTCAATCTTTTCAAATTAACTGGAATTGTTTTGTTGTCACTTGTTGAATCATCAGCGGCTTCTTTTATTATTTGAATTCATTTTTTATTTATTTTTTATACTTTTCTGTTCTTTAGTCTTTTAATGTTCTTATTGTCTTCAATTATTAATTTGTTCATTCATTGACTCATGAAGAAGTAGCGTTTTTTTTTTCTTAATGATTTTCAAGGCGGTTCATTAAAGACGAATCGACCCATCAATAAAACAAACAAATAAATAAATCATCACTTTAATGAGCTCCAACGATAATTCCTTGGAAATACGCAGCATTATTATTATTATTATTGTTTTATCAATATTGTTATTATTATTGATGCCAATCAGTGCAAAAGTGAAGAAGTTTAAAACAAATATTATGATTTATTATGCTAACACACTTTAAGCATGAGAAACTTTTATTGAAATCCGATTATAATGAACTATGTACCTTATAAAGAGTAGTAAACATAAGTACTAATAGTACATATATGTATTATATGTATATACCTAAAGCCATTATGTCAATGATATCTATTAAAGCACAATTCAATGATATCTCAATAAATAATAAATGTAATAAAAACTCATTCAATTCAGTAATTAACCAAACAAAATTAAGCTTTCGTTTGTTATATCATCATCACCCTCATCTCGAAAAAGTCGGTCGTCAAAATATAGTTCATAGGCGGGGACGGGGTGAAAAAACAAACCAACAAATCACAAGACAATCGCATAACAATCATTGGCAATAAAGAGTGAATACATAAACGAACGACCCTCATCTGAAATCAATAAAAAACATGACATTTCTTTCATTTCATCTTCTCAACCCTCAGAAAAAAGGCTCAATTGAGACTGGATCTCTTTTTTTGATAAAAAAAACAGAAATACTCTCGAAAACTATACACAAATTTCATGGTTACTCTTTCGAATGAATCAATGAAACATCTTTATATTGATAAAATAGCAATAGATTGATTCAATCAACAACTGAATGATTATGTTAAGAAGATAACTAATAAAAATGGTGACATGT
Organism: Myopa tessellatipennis; assembly: GCA_943737955.2. NCBI lineage: Eukaryota > Metazoa > Arthropoda > Insecta > Diptera > Conopidae > Myopa > Myopa tessellatipennis. The sequence continues at coordinate 63,214,086 of OX031314.1, forward strand.
GTGGTAATAGTAACCACAAAAACCATGAAGAAAGAACCTGCAGTAAAAATCATTAGCTTTATTAACTGTATACCACAAATGAAGAGCAGGAAAAATAACTACGAAAGTAGTCTAATATATAAAAATTAATGTTAGTTAAGAATATAAGAATATCCAAAAAAGTATACGATTAAAATAACAGTGTATCGTATCCGAACCAGATACTCGTATATGGTATACATAGGACCCAATTAGAATGCTGAAAAATTCAAATCAACTTCAAATACATTATTTATTCCATAAAATTGTATCACAGCTGTCAGAGTGACAGCATCAAATATTTCATCGAAGGTACGGATTGTCACAGAGGCAGACAAATGAAAAAAGAAGAATAATAAAAGACAACTTAAAATGTCATGAAAAGTCATTAGTTACTAAGCGCCAATACAGAAAAGGAGAGAGAAAGGTAATAACCAAAATTGAGAGCGAGAGAGCTGTTGATGTAGAGAGAGGATGATTAACGGCTGTTCGCATACTCATGTCTCAGTCCCTTAAAAGATTCATGATAGGAAAATACAGATACAGATGGGGTAGAATGCACCCCGGGCAAAGAAAAGCTTTTAAGGACACGTGCAATAAAAACCAGCGTAAAGCGTTAAGCGGGTGCGATTAAGTGAAGAACTGTCAAATTCACTTCTAATTGCAAAATAAATTCTTCCTCTTATTTTTCTCGCTTTTTGTTTATTTATTCACCTTCGAGAATTCGTATCTAGTCAAGTAGAAGTGTCAATCTGGATATTATTGAGGATTTGATGGGTTGGTTGGATTGGGAGGGTTGGATAAATTAATGGCAAATAATTTGACAACGTCTACGGAACCGGATGTCGCCATTACATGTACTCATATATTGAATTTTCTTTTCAAATGAATGAACAAAGCAATTTAATGGTACACCAAATCAATCATGATTTTTTCACAGAGAAGGAATGTAATTTCGAATCGAATGAATTGCAAGATGATAATGCATTTGTTATCAAAGAAGAAATTATTTCCTGTCATTGAATCAAGTAATAAACTTATGTAAGTGATGGAAAGGGAGCGAAGAGAAGAGAAGGGAATGAATCCTTGAACAGAATATTCGAAGCGAAGTGAACTCATTGTCAGATCCGTGAAATTTTGAGATATAGGATAAATTAGTGTATCGACGTAAAAATAAAGCACGCCCTTTGCTAGTACTGTACCATTCAATTACTCTATGTACATTATTACCATACATATACAGAGTCTAGATTAGTAGAGGTTATAAGTTTGTCAATAATAAGATGAATAACAATGAGTATAGGCTGTAAAGTTTCATAGAAAAATGTACCTTTTTAAACAAGGCAAGAAACGACAAGAAATGACAAGTTATAACAATTTATATGTGTTTTTATTATTACTACTCATATTAAGTTAATCGTCTAAAATCTAAAGCCAAGGCTCAAACCTAGATTCTTTTAGGTTCGTGCCACATTCAATGTAGGAAAATAATATAGTGTGGACCATCGACTGGTTTCTTTTTGAATTATATAATTCATTTACGTAGATTAATTGAAAAATTAATTTAAATTGATTTTAATAATTAAAAATGAAACTAGCAAATGGCGCAAATTATACACAGATAACAAAAACTATAACTAAATTCATATAATTTGTACAATATTTAGTAGTTTTTTGATGGTATTTAGGTTTTTATTTTTTTTGAGTTTTCTTTCTCTTTCAATCATCTAAAATAAGAAATCATTTCGTTAAATCCAATCTTATTTTAATTAATTGTAATAAATCACCTACGACAAAGCAAGCTGTAATTTGTTACGACTCGGTAAGAAGCCTGAAAAGATTTAGCCAACATAAACTCGACTGCATTTTTCAGCAAACCTGCCTGACCGCCACCTGCTGTTGTGGCTGAATGAATAAATGCTCGTATTGATATTTGAAAGAGAAGCAGCTGGATATCGACAACTAAAGAGGTACAAATAAATGTGCACCCACGAGCCATGCTGTGCAGAAAATGGCTAATAAAGCGAAAGCTCTGGTTATAGTTTCAGCTTCAGTTCCGCGTTTAGCTCTAGGATCTATCTTTTTTATTGGCATGCACAAAATTTGTTCCGCTTATGAATGGTATTTTTAATGGTAACTCATCGTTACTGAAATTCCAACGATCCTCGCAAATAAGCTGAATGAAAATCTCAAGTCCACTTGTCCCAATTTTTATTGGATACTAAAATTTCAGCGCTGTACTCAAAAACGCGTGGCTGAGAGCCTGTCTGCCCAGTTTCTGACTATCTGTCTTTCTGTTTGAAGGAGTGCAGACTTGTGTTGAGTGGATCTTTGAATAATCATGACTATCGATGGATTTCTATACCTATCCTAGCTTCAACTTCACTTGAGCTGGCGTAACCTAAATTCAACTAAGTTGAATTCATTTAAGCATGGAATGAAGCGAATCCAACGACTTGCATTCATCGATTGTGGCAGACCGCAAGAACCACCGCATTCTACTGGCGAGAGAGAGAGAGAGAGAGAGTGAATAAAAGGAGAAAGAAAGGGAGAGGAAAGAGAGAGAGTACGAAATGATTTCATATTGTATTGTGTTGATGATGATGATGCTCATGATGTTGATGATGATGTGGCTCCACTCGAAAATGTAATTGAAATCGAAATTGATTTCAAACTATTGAACGAATGAACGAACGAACTCTGAACCACTGCTGATGGTTTAATTTTATTCAATTTATAAGGACCTCCGATCGCATTGAGTACCGTTTATTATGCAGAATTTAAGTTTGTAGTTTAATTAATAGGCAGAAAGCCTCCAAACTGCACCCTACTATCCGATTATTCCATTGTTTTTTTGTTTTACTAAATAACTATTTCTTTTTCTTTGCTTTTTACGATACTATGGCCCTTTTTTATTAATCAATCTCAACACAATTGTTCTCAACAACAATTCATTATTTCATTCAATATTAAATTATAATAATTTCTTTTTATTTCATTTCTTTAACAATTTTAAATCGCTTGAGGTAACTTCATATAATTTCGATTAACTATTATATTATTTCAATATAGTATAGAGTAGAATATAGTGTGCAATAGTACAGTGTAGAGTACAGTATCTAATGTCTACAAAAACTTAACATTACAGTGCGCTGATTTCATTAAAAATAATAACTAAGTTACTTGGCATATATACATTGTTTTCATTTGCATTTAAAGTCATGGTTTATATCATCACTATGATTTAAACATACATAGTTCAATGCACTTTTGCCTGCGTCATGCAAACTTCAAGACTGTAGTCCATTTTCCGTCTTGAATTCGGTCTACTTAAAGATGATTACGTTAGCTTAATGATACAGTCAACAAAGATAAAAGTCTCACAATTAATTTGAAGAAGTTTATTAACAAAATGGTCAGTTGCAGTTCTAAAGATTAGAGGAGGCGCACAGGAATTCTCTCTCCCTCTCTCTCTCGTAATACTACTGACGCTGACTTTTGTGTCTTAAAAGCTTTATTACCAAGGTAGATAAATAGATAGATACAATATCTACATTAAGGTATCATGTATCTATTTCTGCTGTAAATACACGGGCTACTCAGAAATCGAGTCAACTTATGTAATTCACGTTACGTATTCCTCAACTTGCTCCAAGCAACGTTGATTTACTATTCTCTCGCTTACTCTTTAGATGCTCTTAAGTAGAGAGAGAGACTGAAGAAGAAATAGAGAGAGCGAAATCGAGGGAAAGAGATGGAGTAAGAGACAGTTAAACTCCAAATTGAGCTAATAAAGTGACTATTAAAATTCACAACTTCGTGATGTGGTATCCGGTGATGGTCTTTGGTGCCTCGTGAACTCAATAAATTACTTAATGAGTTCATGTTCGGCGTGTGTAAGAAACAAAACATAGAATCATATCACCGTTCCTCCTTTAGATTTGAACTCACGTTTGCACTCCTTCGATTAAACGTATTTTATACGAATAAAGTTCGAAGTTTACATTCATCCACATGAGAATTTTAGCACCGTTAAATATTTGATACTCGTTTGATACTCGTAGTAAAATACATACACTTTGTAGATTTTAGAAAACGATCTATTAAAAAAATATTGGATTGATCTCTTGGATTGATGGAACACTTAAAAGTGGTTGATGATAGAATAGTTCATGCCATTTAATTTAGATACTTCTGGCTTAAATATTTAATACTAAAATGATTCAACTGTGTTCTGTAACGTAACTTATAACTTAAGACAAGTTATAATCAATGAATATACTATTATTTCTCACATACATAACAAATATTGTTGTATACATAGATATAGAAATATTGTTTAATGAATCTCCTTCTTCAGTGCTACCGGGGCGATGATGAAGTGTTTTTCGATAGATAATATTTACAGAAATCACAGCAAAACAGACGAGTTACTATTAGCAAACAATTGAGATGAGAGAAAATAAACGGGAAATATGAACCAAATTAAAAGTGAAGTGTAAAGTAAAGTGAACAAAAATTTAATAGGATTTCCAACACTTTCTCCACCTCGATTCAAACCAACAGTTCTGCTAAGAAAATGGTATAAATAAACGAAAGAATAACAACCACGAATAATGCTACACAGTACAGTGCACTCACGATAATGTGAACACGGATAAATTATAAACATGTCGAAATATAGTTAATGATAAAATGCACTTAAAAGAATTAAATAGAATATGTTTATAAAATGTAAAAGTGTTGTCTTAATATTAGACAATCTAAATACTAAACGCTAAAGCGTGAATTCTTTTGTTTTGCGGATAAGTTCACGTTATCGCAAGTGCACTGTATTACTATTAAGAATAATATTCTCGTTTAGCTGATTTGGTATTTTGATTTGTTTTATTGTTGTTGTTGGGCTTGTTGTTTTTGTTGTTGTGTGCTAAGTTAGCTCCAGCAGCGGCCTGTCCTTCGGCCGGAAAACGTGTCAAGAAGCATGAAAAGATTTGAAGAAGGATAACAACAACAAGCACAAAAACAACAAGCATCAAATATTGACAATACTCATCGACGCCAGACACTGAAAGGATGGAAATCTGCGAGGAAGGAAGGAAGGACGGAAGGAAGGACGAAAGTATAACTTATACTACCTCGATGATGGTGTGAGGCGTGTGCTGAGGCATGACACCTCGTCATCGAGGATTATTAATATTATTTTATTAGTTTTTTGTTTAGTTTCCTTTTAAGTTGTATGCACTCGGCTTTTGCACTCGATCATCGGATTTTTCCTTTCCTCCAATTCTGCGGCTTTGCAACTCACCACCCTACATCGGGAGTTCTGACGATTCATTCATTTGACTTATTTGTTTGTCCTGTTATTCTTAGCGTTTGTTGTTGTTCTAATTTAGTTGCCTTTTTCCTTTTCCAGATCCTTTGTATTTGGTTGCCGCATCGAGGATTTGTTTGCAGGACCATCATCATTTATTTTCTGCTTAACAGCTTAACAAAAAGAAACATTTTCGGGGTTGAAATAACAACAGAGACGATTTGCTTGTCTGCCAAAACGGACAGACGGGACGGACAGATGGTCGAAGGGACGGACGGAGTTGATGGAGGTGTGTGGTGGTCCCTCATAACGATAAAGGCGCATTTAATGCCCTTCGAGTATTTTTCCAATACGTTGCCAATGAATGGAAAACCTGCCAACAATTTCGTTAATGATTCAGAGGACGATTTTACCACGAAATGGATTTATTTAAGTACTGTTTCCAAGAATGGAAATCGTTGTTGTTTTGTTTCTTGGCTATTTACATAGATAAATGAAAATGTATTGTATATGTAATCCTTGTCCTTGTATATTCAACGCTATGGAATTAGATTATCTTCTTAAGACGATTTGTCGTATTATCTAAAATATTAAAATGCATCTTTACAGGAGTCTTTCTCGTAAGTTCATACAGAGCTAAAATGTTAAAAAAACTAACTTTTAGTGCGGTTACTAATACTAATTTTCACAGATCTCGTATTAAACACTGATCAGACTCTTAGGCAAGGTATAAATAGGCGTGGTCCAGCTACTTAAGCTTAATTAGTAGATACTTGGTAAACTGGTTAATAAATCGCTTTTTAAATCGAAAGTATCAGAAGTTCAAAGGTCTTTAAAAATTATAGAGACTAATATAACTAAAATAGCATGATCGAGAACGTCTTTCAGATTTACTCTCTATTTATTGTTTAAGTATTTTTTAACAATAAAGTTTAAAGTAAACAAAAAGTTTTAAGTACTTTTTCCTCTATTTAACTAATTTGTTGCCTTTTTATTAAAAAATCCGAATCGTTTATTAGTTTTAGCACTTAAAACCTTTCAAACATTTAATTAAATCTAAATTTGTATGCCATAGGGTACATTCGGAAGAAATTATCTATATATAAGTTTGTAGAACCTCACTCAACACTAAAAACTGCTTAATCCTGCAACAAGGACAAATGTTTGTAAATATGTATTTCGTTGCTTCGAGCGGTTTTGGCTTTACAACTAATCGAGAGTGAAATTACACACAAACATATAACAACAACCAACACATCATCTTTCAGAGATTTAAAGCAAACCTCTGCTGATAGTTACACAGAAGTTTGTAGAACAACAACACAAACAGCAAAAAATAATAACAACAGCTGCAATACTGAGCGTACGGTCCTCGTCCGTGACACAAATTTATCTGTGCCGCTGTTGGTGTCGATGCTCTTTGAAAAAATGCCGCATTCGTCTCGATCTCGCCTGCATTCTCCCATGTTTTTATTTACTTCCCTGCAATAGCACAAGCGTTCATAAGAACAACATTTCAAAAATGTCCTGTATACTTTGTGGAATGCAGAAGGAAGAGTAGAAAAAAATCGAGGAAGTCTGAAATTATTAAAGAAATTGTAAAAAAATTGCGCAAGCATTTCAAAAGTTTTATTTATATGACGTTTTCTGAACACATCCCTCCGATGCGTTGCGTAGTAGATGCAGATCTAAATCCATACTGAAAGCACTTATTCTCATATTTTTCTGTTCCCATTTTCAACCTTATTGCTTGGAGTCAACATAAATTTAAAGAATGCCAAAAGGAATTTGGAATTTTGATGTATGACTTGGTTAAGGATGAAATAAAAAAATAATTCTATTTTTTCCAATCGATTTCATTGCTGTGGGTCCGGAAAACTGGGTCACATAGTTATTGAAAATAGGAAAGGTACAAAGGGTAGAGGATAGATAGCTAGCGCGATATAAAAAAAGACAACAGCAAAAGATTATCTTTAATTAAAAAAAATATATTTCAGGAATACGAATTTTATTTAAATGATTTCTGTGGATTCTTGATAATAGAAAAAACGAATAATAGATAGTAAATATAACGTAATTTCATGCTTGATAAAGAAAATAATACGAGAAAAAAAGAAAAGAAAAAAATAAGAAAAATATTAACTTTTTATCATTGCTGAAGTTTCCAAAACGAATTAATCTTAATTTAACCGATTATAAATCAAAACCTCAACATTCAACCCTCTGTCAATGAAGCTGAAAATCTTTTTATTAACTATATTCTCCCTTTGATAATTAATCATTTTATAATAAGTTCAAGTAACCATTTCTACTCGTACACAAGCCATAAACCTTTGCGTAATTGGAGCTTTAAAAATATCAAACCCTTCATCGATAAAACAACGAAAAAACAAATTCAATGAAGCATAAAATCCTGATTTATAACCTTAACGATTGATTCGTTACGAAAGAGCTGCTGAAGTAAATTTTAAACGAAAGATGGAAGGAACTCTTACGAAATATAAAATTAAATTTATAAATTCTTCAGATTTATGTATCGTATTTTTGTATATTTACGATGATCTATTATGCAATGATATACATATTATACCATGATTTTTTTCGCTGATTATATTTTGTAAACTGATACCTACATTAGCTTAATTTATCCTTTAATGAGCAAAATAATGACCCGTATTCTGGGCTGGTTTTTGTTTTCTTCTCCCTGTCGTGTCAAAGTTGAATGCATCACTGACCCAATCATCAGAGTTTATAATGAGAACCCTATTCAGTTCTTTTTTGGTTTTATATTTTGTTTGTGTGTCGTTTGCTTGTCATACAGATAGGTCACTTGGCTGAATGCGTTTGTGACGCTTTTTTAATGCCCTCTTTCTTGATCTGTCTCTCTCGCTCGCACTCTGTGTATATTTGTCTTCAAATAAACCCCGATGCTTTTATAATTCTTTTTATGTCTCTTTTTGGTCGATATGATGTTTTGTTAATATTTTGCTTTCACTTCATTATCCGTCGAAGTCACGGTGAGTGCGACTTTCCCCCCTCCATCCCTTTTCAAGCTCATTGATTGCTGAGTAGAAAAACAACAGCTGTTTGTGATTTTGTTTTGCCTTTTAATTTTGATTTCATGTACTTTATTACAAAGGCTTCTCTTTGTTTTTTATGATTTTAATTTCAACTCTCATTTGAATGACAAATAAAAATGATCCCCGACATTTTACGGGACTTTTAGATACAAATACAAGAAATACAAAGTTTAAGCTCTTTAGAAAGGTAGAGATCATTTCTTTTGATTTGTATTTTGATGACTGATTTTCATATTTCAAAGTTTTAATTGATACCTCTAAAAATAATTAAAATATTTATTATTTTCATAAAGAGCAAAAGGATTACTTTAAAGAACTTTAAAATCATAGAATTGCAATTGCAATAATTTCAAAAATTAGTATATTAAAACCTCACAATTTTTTTTCAATAATTTTCTTGTTCAATAATTTCGTCCTTAGTAGAGTATGTTGTATTAGATCTAGTACTAAATTAGGTAATAAGCTGGCTTTTTCGGTATTTAATTACACTTTGTATTGTGTTTTCTCTTGTTTTCTCTCATCTCTTCTTTCATATCTTTTCTGATGACTTTTCTCATGTTTTCTCGGATGTTTTCCCTTTTGTCTTCTCTGTTGTCCTCGCTGCTCTTTTTCCCTGTGCTCATGTCTTCTCTTTCTCTCTCTCTGTTACAAGGACATCTCCATGCCTAATTTATCTTATCTCAAATTTTACTCAGAAGCAAAGGCAACATGAAAAATGATCCTCAATGTTTTCAGAGAACATGCTTCAGCTGCTCACTTCACTAGCCTGTCTTTTTTTGTTGTTACCCTGCCCTCTCGTCATTAGCTATAATATGTACGTATGTATGTACAAAGTATCTTATGTAAAGAAGCCGCCGCCGCCGCTGCCGCTTTTGTGATCCTCACTGATCCTCATACTGCTTACATTCGCTCATAGCACTAAAAACTAATACCAACAACTTATCACGTAATTTTATGTCAGTTCATATGTCCAACGAAAACCATTAATTTTCTTGTCCCCTTCTTGTCAAATTACGTCGAAATGTGTTGATGAGGATCGTCTTACGGTTGACGAATCATCTGGTCATGTGGCTAATGAAATAGTAGATACCTGTTGTTGTTGTTCTAGTTGATGTTGGAATTTGAAGTGCCTCTAGATAGTTGAATAGGTTTCTTTATTATTTTAATAATTTTCGATGTCTAAAAGTATTGATTAAGTGATTGTGACTGACCTTTTATTATAGATTAAACATTTTCAATGAAATTTCAAGGAAAAACGAAATTGTACGAGTACTAAATATAGATTTCGTGGAGTAGTGGATCCGAGTCCAATCCTTGTTGTCATCAATTCACTTTATATCAGGCTCCCAATCAGCGAAACCGACTCATACACCTTTTCTGCCAGGTTGAGCCCAGAAATAGTGAGGCATGGGTGAATAGGCGTATGGACAATATCTCTGTTCTGAATTTGATAGCAACATCAACAGCAAATACATCTGCTTACAGCAGTTGTAATAGGAGCATATAGAAAAATCTAATTTTAGATCCAAAATCCTTTCGAAGGAAAAGAGAAAGAGAAAGGGTAGAGAAGGTAGGAGAATTGGATAGAAATATCTAAAAACTCATACAGCACCTGACATCAACATTTGATTCTACACACATGCATTTAGAAGAAAAGGGCGCCAACTTTTGATTTAGGCTATTTTTTGTCAGCAAACAAAAAAATGAGGTCAGCATGCAGAAAAGGTTGTGAACAGGGAACCAAACATGTACAATATACGTATATTTATACATATGTATGTATATGTGTATGTTTTATGTGATGTGAGAACCAAAAAATCATTCACTGCCTCCCTCCCTCCGGCACCCACCGCATCCACAATAACATATGGATGGGGACTTGGAATAAGTTTTTGATTCGAATGTGTTTTTTGGACATGTGTTTGTTTTTCTAAAATGAAGTTTACTCAACTTTAAATTCCTTTCACACAAAAAGTCGTAACATTTCAATTTTTTTACTAGTTTGTTTTCTAGTCCTTTTCTCCATCTACTCACCCCCTCCTCACCCGTGTTCTATAGATAGCCATCAAACATTTCCTTTTGTTAGTGGATCTCAGAAAATAAAAGAAAAACTGCAACTTTTGTTGCCAAATTGTAATAGTTTGTTGTTGACAATCGTTTGAGAGTGTAACATTTAATTTGATGATTGACGTTGAACGAAAGAAGGAAACTCATTGGACTCTTTTCAGTTTCGAATTGAAAACTCGAAATGAAATACTCGAAACAAGGATTCGGAATAGCCTTTGAAAGTGTTTTGAATATGAAGTGAGTTTAGGAGATACTATATTTTAAGATACTAATATTTTTAAATATTTAGGGAATTCTTTATCATTTTCACTTGTGTGAAATTCTTTTCTTTTCTAAACACTGACAACTATTGAGTAAATATTAATTAATAAGTGTTCAATGTTAAAACTTTTAAGTTATTTACATACGTAATATTTAATTGAATGTTCTAAAAGAATAGAATAATAGAGAACTTCTCTAGAGAACAACACGAGAAAATTATGCATTTTAATAATACTATAACTTACGAGTAAAATGAGTTGATGATTTGTACGAATTGAACATCTTGAGATACCGTTTACTGCTTATCTGAAAAAGGACATCAAATATTAAAAAATAAAGAAATTGAGACAATAATAATGAAAATATGGTAAATAAAGAAAGCACAAAAGAAACTTAATTAATAGTACGTAGTAATGAAGGAATCACACTAAAATTCTATTATCATCGCTAAAAAGGTATTTAATTATTTTAAGAATTACTTTATTTATATTTAATATTAATATTTATTTAATAATTAGATATTGATTTAATTTTAAAACATTAATTTTTATATTTTTGTATTATATATATTTTATTTTATTTATATTTTATTATATTATATAAAACAAATAAAAAAAAGTTTATAAAATAAATTATTACATATTAAAATTTTAAAAATCGAATTAACTCACTAGTGAACATGAAGCATAAAATCCGATTAATTTGTTTAATGATATTTTCCATAAAAATTATTTATATAACACAGAAAAAAATATTTTAAAAAATCCTCTAAGCTCTTTGATTAAATGTTAAATCCACATCTGACACGTAATCAATAATACTTGTATTTAAAACCTAATTAATTGCTTACAGGGAATTTGAAAAAAGCAAACAAAACTACAAAAAACAACTTTTTTAAATCGTCTAAAGTTCAAAATCTCGAAAAGTAGAGAGACACACGTCGACCAGAGAGAGATAGAGACAAAGACAGAGAGAGAGAGAGAGGGAGAGGCACAGAGTCAGAGACCTAAAAACGTATGTACGATTATTTAAAATGCATATCGAATTAAATTCAAATGCCGCCGTACCACCTGCAGTGTTAATAGTATAGCAAAAAAAAAATGTTAGCGAAAATGTCAAATGAAAAGTATTTTAAATAAAGATTAAAATGATTTCGCAAAATATTTGACTAACTACAAATTGTTTGACTAGCGTTGTTGGTTGATATTACGAAATGTAGAAATACGAAGGAAACAAAAATATATACAGTTGTTAGTCGTTAGCGTGAAAGAGTGCAATTTTGCTGAATGAAGTGTAAAGATGTTATAATTTAATTCAACGAGGATAATGTTGCTGGAAATTGTTCCTAATAGAGCAACGACAACAACCGCAAAACAATAATAATAATAACTAATCCTTAACATAAACAGCAGCAGCAGCTGTTGTGGCCACCTAATTTCAGTGTGACATTTCAAATACGTACGTACTCTAAATAACAACAATTACTACAACAATAACTACAACGACATCAAAAACAAAAACTACAGAAACGGCAATAGCAAAAGCATTGTACATTATTCTATACAACAATGAAATGATTATGGTGACGACTTCATTCTATTCTCTAAAACTGCAAGTACATTAATAGCAACTACTACAACAACAACAGCAACCATTACAATAACAATAACAACAAAAACAACTGCTTAACTGCAATATGACGCTCAATTAATTGTGCAGCTGCAAATAGACATCCGCTTCAATATGTCACTTGATGACACAAACACATAGGTTCATGTAACCGTAGCTTTGTGTGTGTTGTGTGTATGGTGTTAATGTTCATTCCGTGTGTGTGTCCAAAGTATACCCTGAACATAGAATGCACTACAAAATACTCGCCTATAACACGTAACTTCTTTAGTGGGACAGATGACTTTATCGCCTATTAGCTTCAAGGTCATGGGTTCGAATACCGCCTGCGTATAAATGTTTAAACTTTCATTTTTTCTATCTCTATCTCTAGCTATCATCTCAGTCGATAGCCTTACTTGATCATATTGTCTCATACCTCATCATATTTTGTGTTGTAATTGACTAATGGATTGTAATAAAAACAATATACTTAATATCTGTATTTATTTACAATTCTATACGTATCGTATATAGAGTATTAAAAAAGGTTCGTTTAATTTTCCGTTAGTATTTTTAAAGTAAATTTAAACTAGATGCTTGAATGTCATAATTTTTATCATCTCCTTATATATCTCATATTCTCTAGTATCAGACGAATGATTTCTTCATGACTAGCTGTTCCACATACATGCTAATAATAATTTCATATCCAGTAATAACTCAACTCAAGTCTGGCGGAGATGAAGTTTTATAAATGAATATCATTTGGCATGTATCCAAAAAAAAAATGGCCATAAAAATGTCCACAGTTGAGCAGAAGCTCTGAAGATTTATACGTTTATTATGGAAAATCCAATCAGGCAGAGAGACCAACATAATCAGTGGCCTTATGAGTGAGAGGCTACGACTACCAGAGAATACGTCTGACCAGCAGATACCAGCATCGAATCGGAGCTGGCTTACGAGTAGTTTGTCATGTGACTAGAATCGCGATGGTCAGATGCATCGTATAAAATGCATTGAAACCATAAATTTTTCACGACCACAATAAATTTAAATCTGCAACAAGTTGCCAAAAAGGCATTAGCAACTGAATAAACTATTTACAGATGATTTTTTTGCGTATTCCTTCTGCTTTATTTTTTTCTTTCCTATCTGCACTGTGAGCGGTAATTTTTTTAATAGTACCCTCATAAAAGTTCACCAATGCTGCCTCTCTACCGAATATATGCTAAAGTGTATCTACTAAAAACGGGTTAAATGTTTGTCCTAAAGGAAAACCGAAAATTAAACTTTGGCGATTGGGTTTCCACACGTTTGATACCCACGTACATACGTACTCACGGCACGCCTGAAGCGCACTGTTTATTTAAGCAAATTGTTTATCGCTGTCAAAATACTTGTGGGAACAACAAGTGCGACGGCAACACGCTCTGCATCTGTCTGTCTGTCCGTCCGTCCTTTCCCCGTCTATTTGCATGTCTGTCTAGATGTCGTGACTGTGTATTTCGACTCCCTCCCTGCTGTGCGTACATAATGACTGCACCTCGGGGCTTAGAAAAGTAATTTCGGAATGAATATGTTTTAAAAATTGCTTTCCACCGATTCCTCGGCACTCATTTAGCTACACACGTTGAAAAAGTAAAAATTCATTCACTGTTACAGAACGTACTCATATGCATTTATGATTTGATCATATAAGAGTTAAGGGCGGATCTTGAGTAGTGTATTAATATCCTTGAAATGACTTTCAATTCATTTTCTATCGATGCGTTCAATAAATGATGTATTATTGTAATGTAAAAACCTCATAAATCTCATGACAATCTTAAATTCACAACCCTTTCGAAAGGATTTCTTCAGACATAAAAGGAAAATGCTTTTGTTGGCCACGCCCATTGTAATTAAGTCCGAAATTAATAATAAAAGCTCAGGATTGAAGATATAAAACTACATCTCTTGGATTGCTACTTTATGGAGTAGATAACAGGTAAAATTTGAGAGATCTTGAGTGTTTCGGAGGTTTCCATTACTCTAGTGTAAAATGTATTTTCTTGTTGTTTTCGCTGATATCTTCTAAAACATGATGAAATTCTAAATATATATATTGTATTATACATATATACAATTTTTCCTATTTTTTGGGGGAGAATTTTTTTTGATTTAGAAACAAATTTACGATAAATGTTTAGTGAAAAAATAACTTATTTGAAAACTGATAAAATTAGTATCAAATATCCCCAGCTATATATAAATACGTACTTATACACATAGCTACCTCTATAGATTAGATTATCATAAAATGAATTGGTTGTTTATATATGAGGATACACCGAATTCAAGGCAAACTAATTTATGATCGCGGAGCTTATAAGTTCACTAGAAACAAATACGATTCAGAAAATAGAAGGCTATAACAAGGCTAAAAACAAACTGTAAACGAAAATATGATTTATTGATTGATCTTACGAAGTCGAACTACGTATATTTTACGAGTTACGGGGAAGAGAACCAGGATCGTAAAATTTGTAAAGTCTACAGAAGAATAGAATCGAGTCAATAGTTTTAAGACTTCTATGTACTTCCGCTCAATATAAGCTATATGTTTGTTTATATTTTTGTTGTTTAAGACGTATAATAAAACCGTATCCCTCGAATGTTTATATTATATTTGTTTGATATTAAATACTGAGATACTGGTTTACGGTATTTTTAAACAGCTTTTTCTAAAAACTAATAAACGAAAAGTGAAATAAAAAAATATTCTTTAAAATAAACCCGAGATTTAAACTCATCATTTATTACAAGCGACTTAACTTGAATCATCATATGAAACATCAAAAAATATTGTGTAGACGGT
This sequence comes from Myopa tessellatipennis, assembly GCA_943737955.2. NCBI lineage: Eukaryota > Metazoa > Arthropoda > Insecta > Diptera > Conopidae > Myopa > Myopa tessellatipennis. The sequence continues at coordinate 63,229,294 of OX031314.1, forward strand.
GTAACTTTTGTTGCTGTTCTTCGGTTTGTTTGCCAACCAACAACCGTTCAACTTCCAAAATGTCCACCAGCGGAGAAGCGAACACTACAGGAGGTGTCCAGAAATTATTTAGAACGCACTCATGCTTGATAAAAATAATCAAGTGGACTTTATATTGTACAAAAGAGGCAACGGTTTGTGGTTGTCCTGCCAGGACGATGTCCGGCTAATTTGAACAGTCATAGTGACAAAAGGAAGGCCAGAAGAGCAGATGTGTTGTCCAGAGAAGGAGGAGGAGAGTCGGCAGACATTCACTTTTGATGGAATATAATAATACATACATATACGTATATATGTAGGTAGGTACGAGTATGTTTGCGGATGGCGTGGAGCCAAATAAACGATAAGGGTTACACTGGTCACTTTGTTGACCACGAAGTCAATTCATTAATATTTGCAACAAGTACAACAACTGAAGACAAGAGGACGAGGAGGGAAAGAAGGAGTATGATGAGGAGTGCATAGTTTAGCACTTCTCTCTATTTTATTAAATAACAAAAGGTCTCTTTTAGTTCGTCCCTTAATTGCACACACACACACATGAACACAGGCACAAGTGTGACATGACACGATACAATTACTTGTGTACGCTACAATTTAATGCTGCTCTTTCTTTTGCAGGCCGTTTAATTATACTCCATTCTGTCGTAGTTTGAGCCAAATATTTTTTATTATTGGGGTCCACTTTAACTTTTGTGGTTGAACGTTTCGACTTATGTTCGTTTTGGCATTTCGGCATTTCGTTTTGGCATTTTCTTCATACAAAAAACAGCTTATAAAATCCCTCCGCGGAAAAACACAAATTTTTTTATGTGATAGACATTCTACAGAAGGGTTGTTTAATTAAACAAAAACAAAATCCATAAAAAACCAGGAAATATTTTTTATTTATATGCGATTTTTTTTCTTTGGAAAGCACTTAACGGTACTCGGTTCTCGTTTCTTTTTATGTACCATGTCCTTAAATAACGTCCATTTTTGTTTGTCTCCTTCTTCCTCTCCGCACCCGATCCGTTTCGTCTTTCCCTTACCTCACTCATTCGCTCCCTCTGTGTTACCCTGCCTCGACCCCCCCCCTCCCTCTCCCTTCTTCCTTATCGCACTCATCAATCCTTTCGTTGATAGCTACTCGCTGTTTGATTCCCTTCCTGAAGAGAGCCGACATCACTGCAGTGACATCCATGTGACGTTCTCGTGTCACCTGACTGACGTATTTTATTACTTATGCAGTTAAGACAACAATAGTGAACAATGTGGCCGACGTCATGTGATGACGACAGCAACGACAACAACGACAACAGCAGGAGCAACAGTGAGTGAAGGAACAATATTGATACAGTCGAGTGGCGATTGTATTTAAAACTGAGTGACAGAACAACAAAAGCAAAAAAAAAAAAACCAAATAAAATAAACATTAAAATAAATTACATTATTTTACTGGAAATGCGCAAATAGTGTAGATATTTCGTACATCTCTGATATTTTTTATTTTACATACACTCATATTTTTACTGAAGCATGAATGGAGCAGAAAAGATTTATTATTAGCAAGAAAAAAAAAACAACGACTTCGAGAACTTCACAGAAATTCATATAAATTGAAATCGTTTCATTTCATCTTTTCATTTAAGAGAGAATATGTATATACATATGTACATATATAAAAATACAGAGTTAAAAAGTACGAATAACTTCTTTATTAGGTCACATTTAGACTCAAGTGAAAATCGAAATCATCATCCTTATCATTCTCATCATCCTCATCATCCTTATCATTCTTATCATCCTCATTGTCATCATTATCCTCATCGTCCTCGTCAGCCTCATCATCCTCACTATCCTCATCATTCTCGCCATCCTCATCATTCTCATCATCACCATCATTTTTATCATCCTCATCATTCTCATTATCCTCATCTTTCTCATCATCCTCACTATCCTCATTATCCTCATCATTCTTATTATCCTCACCATTCCTATCATGTCCTCATCCTCATCCGCCTCTGTTTCTTATTCTTCCACAGTTTTTTAAAACTCAATTCAAATTGAGTGAGTTGAATTGACTCAATTGGTCAAATTAATTATTAAATAGAGAGGAGTAGACTTTCAGCAAAAACCTCAGCTTCTTCAGATTCAAAAACCGAGTTGAGTTTTAGTTGGTATCTTTAAGGAGAAAAAGTATTGTTTTGTACATATTGTATGTAAATACAACCATCAAGTGTGTTGTTTTTTTCCTTCCATTCAGAAGCTCTTGAATTTTCGAAGAATCATGCTTGTAACGTAACTTTAGCAATATTAATTTTGTTGCTTGTTGTTGCTGACTCATGAAGTTGTGGTGGCTTCAACTTAAACAAGCTTCAAAAATCCTATACACAATAAAATTCTTGTAAGATACAATTTATTGTAATATTGCAATTGTTGTTGTTTTCCGGTTTATTAAAATTTGTTTCACAGAGCAACTTATTTGTAAACAACGCACACGAATAAATACTTGTGTGCGACTAAAATGCAACCGAGTAAACAGTTACATACGTTAACTGTCAGACACGAAGTCTGAGTGTAGGCAGAGAAAGAAGAAGAGCCTGAGAGGGTGAGAAGTGAAGCTGAGAGAAACAGATGAGAAAAGGGCATTGCCTTTAGATTAACTAGAGTGGTGGTCGTGTGGGAGAGGGTTGTGTGGCTTGGGTAAATGACGAACAACAAACAAATTCTCATGTTTAAGCAAAACCTAAACCTAAAACTCTCAAAAGTGGCACACAGAGTGTGACTACTGCAAACACCTCTCTCTTGTGTCTGCTCCTTCATGTTGAGGGACAAATGTCCACAACATTCATTAGGTGAAGAAGTTGTCCGTAACACTGAAGAAATCCTGTGGCGATGTGGTTCGTTAGGGTTGGCAGCAATCACATTTCTGCCAGGATGCTTTTCTAGAGGCTGCTGCCAACTGCTATCGATCATCCCTTTCCACGCCCTACCTTTCCTTGCCTCCCACCCCCTTCCAATCCATATCCTTCCCTGTTTCTCACAAAATAACAACAGCAGAAATTTGTTTATTACATTGCTTACGCTTATTGTTGTTGCTCTGTTGCTGTTGTTCCAAAACTTAACAAACTAAGTTAGCAACAGCAGCAAAATTTGCTATCGCTGTGTCTCTCTCTGCCACAGTCGCAGTTGCTGCTGTTGACTCTGCAACAATGTTGCTTAAGTTTGATGTTAACTGCTGCGGTTTCCTTTTTTGCGGTTCACTTTTAAACTCTGAAAATTAATTACAGAATCGTGAGGGTCCATTCCTTGGCTTTATTTCCCCTCCATTAGGTAGGGGAGGGTGCTGTTAGCAGGGGATGCCAGTGGAGAAATTTGTTTACTTGAGTTTTGTTCGGCATCGGATTTGGTAAATTCATTTCATTGGCTATAACTTGCGGTCAAAGGTTAGCCAACATTAGAGGAGGCAGATAGCAGAGTTGATGTTGAGGTCCAAACAAACAAACACTCACACGCACACACACGCAGAGACCGCTTAATTTATAGAATGATGCGGATTTTAATTAAATATCCTTTCCTAAAAGCACACCTTTTTTGCAAAATGAACACAAACTACGTTCCAAAGTGAAGGGCACCAACGAACGGGCTGACAAAATATGCCAGTTTGAATGTGTTGAAGGGCTCTCGAGGGTTTACCGCCAACACGTACATCAAACAACTGCTGACACACACACATACACACTTTCTTTAATCCGCATTTAGTATCACGATTTTCCACTGTATAGCTACCGATTTCTAGCCGATCCCCTACTCTTCTCATCATTTCTCTCCGCGCCTTTTCTACCTGTCACTCAACGTGTACCTGTCTGTGTTTCCATACCCACCGCCAGGCAACATTTTCATATAATTCTAGCACTCATTTCTTCATTCATTCACTCACTCACTCATTCATTATTTCATTCAGAATTGGAGCAGACAGTTCAGCAAATCCAACAACAAATGAATGTGGGTGCGATTGCGAATGAGTGCCGAGCTGACTAATTGTGACGAACTGACTGACTGCCTGACTGGTGTATTATGTAGACTAGCGTGTCAGACGAACTGCTTTTCTGCCCTGCTTTGCAACATTGCATCCCCGAATTACCACGGCAACAATGCTTTTTAAATTGAATCCCCAGGCTTTTGTTCCCCTATTTTAAGTGCGTGTTCGCCCTTCGCTAACCATGTGCTTAAAGCGTCAATCAACCCTTCACTCACTTCACTACTCGCCAAACATTTCACCATTTCAGTGAGAAATACACTCGTGAGGTGAATTTTATTTACCCTTGATGTGAACCTCGCATGCTTGAGTCGCAGGCAGCAACGCAACGCAACGCATCTTATTTCTTTGTCTGTCTGCTTGTCGTTCCTCTTTTCTGCTCCACTCATTAAGTCGCTTCAACAGTGTGTTTCTTAGTGATTTCCATTGTTTCTGCTTCACTTGACTTTTCACTCCAGACATGTTGGGTGCCGTCAGCCACAGCAGCTCGGTGTTCCACCTCTTATTTCCACAGTCAATACACTTGACTATTTCTAAAGTGGAGAGCGTAAAAATTATCACTCCTCATTTGATTCGCTCACAGTTGCACCTTGTGTTCCGCGCCGAAGGAAGCCGCAATTTCTTCCGCCTCCTTAGATCGGTAACGTTAAAGCACAATAGTTGAGTTCAGTTCGGGGTTTTCGGTGGGCGGTGGTTCCACGTTTTTGATTAGCTTTGTTGTTTCACTCTGCTGTAGTTCTCTTTTTTTGCTACGAGGTGATCTACTAAACTATGCCTTTGTTGGATTGCTACTTCTCATAATTCTCTAGTCCTCAGTCTTGACAGCAGCCTGTCACCCATCATCAACCATCTCTCTGATCTCTCTGATGGTTGTTTTTGCTCCATTCCAATACCTCGGTGAATGCAATTACTTCTCCGCTCCTGTTTCTTTATTGCAAGTTGCTTCATTCATTTTGATTTTGATGCTCTTAGCAGTTAACTGTAATCATAATCTTAGCCATAATTGAATAAGCTCTTTGGTATTTCTTCAGCTGCTGCTGTTGGGGGAAATTATTTGAACGACCAGAGGTTAAGCACCAGACTTGATCCCATTCAAGTTCTGTTATTATAGCCGCCTAAAGATTTACTTGTCTTAATGTTCAGTTTCCTGTGCAGCCGGCTGCGTCTAGCGTGATTAGTTGATCGCATGTGATATCAAGAGCAAAAAACTTTATTTTAGGTTACAGACAAGTCTTTCCGTAGTGCTTTTTTAGGTAGGTTCTTCCATACAGCGAATGCAGTTAATAAATATTATTTAGTTTTGTAATCACGAAGCTTGCAATCATTATCATGAAAAACTAAAACACACATAAAATATACTAATTAACATCTTACATCAAGTCTTGCGTTTAGGTTACATTAATTATTATATCAAGCACGATCTAAATCACAGTGGATATCTATATATGCAGAACATATAATCTTCTGACTTCGAGTTTGGCGTTGTGGAAGAAAAATTTTACTAATAAATAAGTTTATGGATATTAATAAATTTTTCTACTCGTATTTCTTATGCAGATTTAAAAAGATGACACAAGTTTCCCCAAAATTTTCTAAAGGTTCTAAACGGTAAACGATTTCGGTTAAGAGGCCACAAATCAAATATTTTAGAACATACTCCGGATAACATATAAAAGCCTTTAAGTGTCAATAACAAATGAATCAAGGAAGAATTATTCGAACCAAAAGATGGAACACTTTAACCCAAGAAGATCATAGAAGATAATGTTAGGGGAGGGCATGGCGAGTCCCAGCGAGTATTCTTCTTCTCGCACTCGTGAACTATGATTACTCTTTACAAATGACTATCATCAAAGGCAAATTCAACAATAATACCAACAAATCAACAATAAAAAAATTCTTATCCAACCTGAAGACGATTGGATTCAAGTTTTTTTTTTATTTTTGTTGTATATCTTTATTAAATCTAATAATTTCCCAACCGAAGAAGAATAATGCATGATAGAGTAGAGAAGTGCACAGAATAATGAATATCATCACCATATCTCTGGTGATGTGATATTTAGCGACAGCAGATGATGAACAACAGCAAAAACTTGCCAATTGTCACAAAAACAAATGATTAAGAGACTCTAAACTGAGCAACTGTTGCTCTTGCAAATGATGATGTTATCTCCACTGGAATTGAGGGCAGCAGGCGCGGCGATGGGGTAAACTGATTACACCGATTTATGCTGTCATGGGAGGCATGCTAATGTTGTCAAATGCTGATGTTGATAATGATGATGATGATGGATGAAGAGTGGTTATCATTAGTTCGGAGGTTTTGGTATCTACACGAAGGAAGGAGCAGTTATAGGTTGCATCTTAAGGCTCAAAAGCTTTTGTTTTTATATATAAACGAGAACTTTATAAAAATATATGTATAATTAACTCTTGTGGTGTAATTAAATTCTTCGGCTTGATAGTCTTTTTTAGAGTCATCAAGATCGAAAACTCACTTATCCAAGTCTTTTAATTCTGAATTTGAATTTTAATTTTCGCCTTTAATTAAAATCAAATGTAAACTCATTAAAATAACATTAATTAAATGCGCGGACATAAACAATTAACAAATAATATACAATATCTGGAAAAGCAATAAATAAATAAGTTACCCATCGAATTTATAGCCAATGTTTTGGTAATAAATATTTATTAAAAAACATGGCAAGAGCAAAACATAATTGCACTTCAAATAATTCATTCAGTCATTCGTAATTTTAATCATTAATAACATTTGTTTTCACAAATTTAACGTAAATTATTAAAAATAAACAAATGTTAAGGAATTTTACAAGTTGTAAGAGTGTTGATTTGATACAATGAAAGTGTATTGTACACAGATAATGTATGTACATACATATGTATGTATGTATGTATGTATATATGTATATATTGTACGTAATTAATGGTTATTTTTTATTTGTTATTTATTAAATATTAATTATTAATATGTATACATATGTACGTATGTATATAAAATAAAATGCTAAATTATATCACAGCATACCAATGATTATAACAGAATCGAAAATTATTAAATATTATTTATTGTGTATATTCGACTAAATGATATATTTTGAGTAAAATTGTATCAAAGGGAATTGGTTTTAATAATCCAATTTATAGCACAATAAAAATATTTTGAATAATTTATTGTAGGCTACTCTGGTGGAAATCACACAGAGTTTGGTTCGAGCCTATCAAAAATAAACAATAGATACTATACGTCTATAGTAGCGTGAACTGTCAATGAAGCGTTGAAGCAAAGCATTTAAATGTGACACATCATTCAGGCGTTAAAAAATCAACGAATAAAAAAAGAAGGAGCCTACAAAAAACGACACATACAACAATGGAATATGATCGATAGTAATAATAGCAACAATAACAACATGAAGAGTATCATCACCATCATATTAAAGTCATTCGAAAAGGTGTCTGTGTGTGTAAAATGATTACTTTGTGTCATCTCGAACTGCCAAAAGAAGCAAGTTGAAAGTATTCAACCTTAAAATATATGTATATTATTTAATTTAACATATTATTTAATTAATAAAATCGAAGGGGCGGGGAGGGGCGGTAGGAAAACTCATTATCGACGGGGTTTATTAATTTTTAGACAGAGCCTCAAGCTAAATGTAATTGAACAGGTACATTTAACGAACCGGAACTTTGGGAAACTTCTGAGATAAGGTTTTACCTTCTCCATTCCACCCGCCATCCCGTTCTTCAACTAGATATCAGCCAAAATACTTAATCCTTAATTTATTTATGCTTATTTAGTTATGTTAAATAATTTGAAGCCATATTTTAGCCTGTAACTAAAAACAAGACAGACAAATAAAACGGACGGAAACAAAAGGCACATCGGAAAATAACCACTATGCTATAAAATGTTATAAAATATTTTAAAAAATGGATTATGGAAGTAATACTTGAGGACAAGGAACAATCTCACAAACCAGAAATGAACAACAACATACTCAGAATCAGTCTCAGCAAAAATCCTGAGATGTCTGAAAGAAACAAAAGTGTTTCTTCTTTTCTTTATTATTTTTCGAGACAAATTATAATATACGCGGAATTTTGAGGGGAACAACTTAAATGTTGGACCTTGTGTTGCCCATAATTAATAACATGTTACGGTTTGTGCGCAGGAATCTTTTTCTTGATGAAACGATCGACAAAACAACAATAAATAACAACACAAGAGTGTAAAAGCATCTTGTGTGTATTGTATATGAAAACGTTAAACAACAAGTCACAGCCGCAGGACCAACACATGTTCTGCATTTTGAAAATTTTAAACATTTTAATATGCAGCAATGCAACAGCGCATAATTGCGCTGTAATTATTAACGAGCCAATATATCATCACTGATACAAGATGAGCTTGAAAATTGCGATCGACATTGAACGGGCGGCAAAACTCTTAGTGTTGCTCTTGCTGTTCCTTGTTGTTACTTCACTTATAGTATGTTGATGTATTAAGCTGGTCTGCTTAGTCGCTCGCTGAGCGTTTTGCAACAAATGTGAACGACACAGACGTTTGTCGCTGCTGGCAAATAGACATGTTAAATTTTTTAGTATGATCTCGTAATTGAAATTGACATGGACCAAGACCGCTCGAGCTCCAACAGAGACTCTTTTTCTGTATGGATGCAACACTTCATTTTCTTATATTAATTAAAACAACATGAATTATTATTAAGTTGAGATTAAAGAAATTCGATTTGTGTTGGAAGAGAGAAGAACACACTTCCCTTTCCTCTCTCTCTGTTTCTTTTCTCTCTCGCAAAATTTATTATCACTTAACATTTTATAGAGTCATAAAATAAAATTCATAAAATTCATTAATGTTGAATAATGTTTCATATGATTAAATAGATTAAATTAACATAACGTGCAATTTATGAGGTAATCAAAACAAGTATTGGACCATGAATAAATTAGCTTTTGAAGGATAATGGCAATGGTTGTGGTAAAGGTTTATCGGGAATTCTTTCAATATTATACAAATAATAGTTCTTAATAAGTAAAAAAATGATATTACGAGTATATAAAACAAGGAAAAACAAAAGAGAGATATCAGATAAGATCTTTTGTTAATGATACATATTATGTAGATATGCTGTATACATATATCAGTCCAAAAGAGTAAAAAAAGTAAAAAAAACCCTCTGTTAAAGAGCGATTATTATCAGAACGAGAGATACAAGCATATGGGATCAAAAGATACAAATCAGTTCCTCTGGTAATGAGAGATACGTAATACTGTTGTTACTAATAGCAAGATTTATGGATAGATAGATATATGGTCTTACAAAATGGAGTGCCTCCGCCAAAATTCAGAGTTGCATTCAGTTGTCAATGCAATTCAGACAATAATTAGTGATAAATTAGCCGCTGCTTAAGGTGATATTTATTTTGATATTTACTGTTTCAATCACTTACACCAAACACATCACTAAAGTATGGTGTAGCTTTCAATTAGGGAAAAGGTCATAAATGACGTATTTTATTGTCTCGAATTACTTCGAGCATGCCATCAATTTTCGGCTACCCATCTAGTTACCTGGCTTTATCTGTCTACCTGGCTACGAGAATAGCCGGTTCATAATGTTTGTCTTTACTCATATATACGAGTAAATATTTGTACGTATTGCTTACATTGAAAACACTTAGAAAATGGTTCGTTTAATTTAGTTCACATATCAATGAGGGGCGTCTTTGAGAGAAATAGTTTCGGTTTAGAAAGCATGAAAATCCAAGAGTTACATAATATACATTGTAGTGTACACAGATAATGCGTATAGTACATTACACAGATAATGTTTACATTATACAGGTCCTGTATTCGTACTATTGATTTTCAATGTAGAAGGAGCTTTTCTCCAGTTGAAGACAGAACTCTTTTCCTGCTCGGAAAAGACGGAAAAGTTTTCAATTAATTAAAATAATTTAATTTTTTTCTTTTGTTTATTTGCAAAGATTTGTAGAGTTATTCGTAATATGAATTCTACAGTTTTTAAACTTTTTTAGTTTTTTCTTCTTAATTCTTAGCAACATTGAAAATGAATTGACAATAAAATTAAAACTTCTTCACTTATTCTAGAACAAAGAGATCTCACAAAAACAGTTTAGAAAACATTACAAAAATAAGATTAAAAGAAAATAAAACAAAGAAGGAGAAGTAAAATAATAATAACAAAGAAGGAGAAGTAAAATAAGAAGAAGAAGAAAATAGAAAGAAAACACTTGCAATGTGTTGATTTCCCTAAAACTTTGTTGTTTTTCGTTTTTCGCTTATTGTGTTTTTAATTTTTTACACCATTTCTGCATCGTTGCTTTACATTAAATGCACTTTTAGGACTTTCGATTTTTGCAGTTTGTTGCATTTGGAAACACAAGCAAACGCAGCCTTCTTTTTTGTGGACTGCATTTCAATACTTCTTTTTACGTTGCTTTACGATGGTTAGCATTTATTTGGTTCATGCTTTGTTGAATTTTATTCCCTACTCGAAGCAGGAGTCGGAATCGTTCACTCAGAGCCGCAACGTAGACAGACACTCACAGTTGCATTTTGTGGTCCTTAAATCTTGTTACCATTCGCTGTGCAGTTAACAGTTGTTGGCGGTGGGTTTTCATGACTTTGACATACGGTAGCAATGACACAGACAACAACAGCCATAAGAAGAACAACAAACAATAACCAGACGAAGAGGAAAAGAAGAAGGCGAAGACTATCACAATAACGACAACTTTTGTGGTTGAGCCAGGATATGCTGTTCTCGGTGCAGTCGCTGCTGTTGCTTCAGCTGCTTCTGTTGCTGTTTCTTTCAGTGCTGCTTCTGTTGCTGTTTCTTTCAGTGCTGCTGCTGCTGCTGTTACTGCTTTACTGCTTCACGTTTTGCACCTCTGTGGCAGGAAGTTTCATTTGTTGTACCTCCAGAATGGGAATCGGAATCTTGAATTCCGTGCGGCGCAACGAGTCTTGTGACATTCGAGGTAAGAATAGTTGTTGGTTACACTTCAGATCAGGTAGTTTGTGTTCTGTTTCTTATTTTGTATTTTAAGTATTCAAAAGAACTCATATGCGAGTGTACCCCGGACTTTTCATACAAGTTTCGTATACGTATATATATGAAAAGTGTGCAAATGTATTTATTTTATTGACAATACAATCTTATTTCTTTGCTAACTTCCGTAGAATAGAGAGTTCTTTCCATGCCTGGAGAGGCGTATCACTTTCGGCTCCGTAGAAAGCACCACAAGAAGTGACAATGACTTAATTGACAATTCACTCCGTGGGATCAAATGTCAGGTCAATCGAGCTTCTAACACTGTGGTTAACACTCTGTTGTGTTTGTGTGTAATGACCGCCATCTCGTGTCTCTTGCAACGCGTCTCTTCAAATTCGTTTATAAACTGATCTCATTTTTGCCACATTCTTGCCGTCCCATCGTCATCATCATCATCGTCGCCGACGATGTTGCAAACGAAAGGCATCCAACCGTCGTCCATGCGTTTGGATGCGTTATTCACATTTTCAACATGGAATTTTTGCCACCACAGTCGCTTGGTCTGGCAACGGAAAAGTTGTCCTCGCAGAAGTGGCTCTGAGTTGCATTTCTCCACATGCCAACAGTTGAGCAAGAAGTTTGTCAGTCTGTCGATTGGTTGGTTGGTCGATAAGTTGTTCTGTCGCTCTGACTGATTATTTGTGTGTTTTTGTATCTGTCTGTCTGTTTGTTTTTCTGTCCATTCTTGGTGCTTATGGTTGGGAAAGGCAACAACAGCAACAGCAAATTCCTTGGCAACAGCCTCATTATAGCCGCTGCACTTTACTTAACCAACATTTCGCTGTCATCTCCGTGCAACTCCAGCAACTCCAACAACTCGACTCGAGTTGACTCGTCTTTTTAATTGCGCTGCTGCGGATGTTGATGCTGTCTGGTTCACATTTATTTCGCTTGCAATCGTTCGCTGGGTTTTCTGCTCTCATGGCTCTAAATATAGCAACATATCGATTCCAGTCGCCAGATTCGAGTCGCAGTCTTGTCATCTTCCCGCGAGCTTCGCGCCCGCCAGCCACTTAGCCGACTTTAATATGTGCACCTCAGCCACTCATCCTGCTTCATTCTACTTCATTCTACTGTTGAGACACTAACATTCGTGGCATTACATAAGGTCAGTCATTGTCTTTTGTTGTTGTGGTGTTGGTAGGTTTGTCGACTACTCTGTGGGTTGGTTGGTTGATTCTGTTTGTTAAGCTTGGTTCTTAAACCGCGACCAACTCTGACCGACTTGTGGACGGAGACGTGCCCGGTCGAAAGGGGGGCGTAGTGTACCTTCTTCTGTGCTCCTGGCTTCTTGCTCCAGCTTCGGCTTCAGCTTTCTTCTGAGCGCTGCACCGACTCTGCTCTTAGTCAAGTTTCTGTGTGCTTGTTGGCTGGCATTTATTTCGCTCTCGCAATGAAAATTACTTTAAATGTTGTAATTTTAGTGCAGTTTTTATTTTTATTTTTCGATTTGTTGAGGATGCAGATTGTGTATAAAACGTGTTGTTGTTCTCGTTGTTGTTATTGCCTGAAGTCTGAAATCGTTTTTAAGGCCCAGTGCGGCGCTTTAAATATGGTACACGCTGTTAGGTGCATCGCCTGGTATTGTTGGCTATGTTGCTAGGTGCTAGATTATTTTTTGTAATGCGAGACTGTGAAATTTAGATGTTTGGCGTTTGTAGACTATTCCAAAAACAATAATAACAATACCAAGACCAACAACAACACCTGTTGTCCGCAGAATACAGAGTAACGAAAAGTGCTTACAGGTTCTACGGGTATAAATTTAGAAGAAGCAGATGGCTGAAGAAGAGAAGAACGCAGAAGTGAAGAAGAGCGGAGAGGAGACGTGAATTTAATTAAAATCTACAACAAATTTATGAAGAATATTGAAATGAATGCCTTTTAAGAGGACATGTTGTATCACAAGTTATACAAGATTCGGTTTAAATAGTGGACATAATGAAAAATTGGGGCTATGAGCCTTAATTAACTTATTAATAAGAGAGCGTTTCAAAAATATTTTAGCAATACAAAGAATAGTTATAAACGCTTTGAAGAAATGGTTTAATATATTTGAAAATATTACAAATATGAATACAATAAGTATTCTATTCTTAAGTATTAATTATTCAATTCTGAATTTAAAGTTTCAATCACAATTAAAATTAAGCAATCATAACAACTTTTTAATTAATTTTGTCTTCTATTTGAATCATACACGTAAATCTTTTAATCATTTTCACGTTTAATTTGAGACACATTAGAACTAAAAATATTTATTTATATTTAGAACATCGGCCGGTTCATTTTGGAATTACTTTTAGAATAGTTGATGTCATAGTTAGTTGATGTGATAGTTTTCATGTCGTTTTACAGGTTTTTATTCCATAAAAATTTTTGGACTTTCTTTATTATTTATCATTGTTTAAAATATTATTTAAAATTTTTTAATAATCTAGAATATTTATAATATTAATAATGTAATAGTATAATATTAAATATAATATATCGTATATTATAATAGAAAAAACTGTGTGTTTCTTATTAAATAACTTTATTATCAAAAACAATTGAAAGTGAAAGTAAGTCTTCATCAGTACTGAGAATTAATAGCAACCATATGGATATCCTTAATTCAAATAAAATGTAAAAAAAACAACACAACTAAAAGAATAGTTACAATCAATAAAGTCCTTGCGTATAATCAACATAAATAGGAAATAAAAAGTAATCACATTGAACCAAATCAAGTAGTTAAGAGCATTTGTTTAAATCTTTTCCTCTTTTCAATTGAATCAAGAGTCCTTGCAATATTAAGAAAGAAACAATAACAATCTCACAACAACAACAAGATTCCTCCCTTAAGCCACATCGAAGAACAAACAGTTTGCTGCTGCTTCTGTTGCCATAATCAATAAAATGGTTTTAAAATCCTTACAACTCCTGGCTTCTTGCGTACCCACGACTGTTATCCTGGCGATATCCTCGTGCAGTTGGAAATCCTACGACATGCTGCCGGATTTTGTTGACTTAATAAAACAAGAACCACAACAAAAACAACAACAAAAGCAGTAACAAAAGCATGCTAGCACAGAAAATAACAAAAACAAAAATATGTAGTTACAAAGGGAAGAAGAAAGTGCATATAAATATATTGTATATAAAAGGAAAGAGGAATCGGCAAAGAAATTATAAAAATAGGCTTAAGGAAAAGACCGATAAACGAAAAATACAAAAAGAGGCATATACACACAGGCACAGAGAGGCCGAGCGAGAGAGAGAGAGAGGAGAACGAGCAAAGAAAATTGATTTTACTTACATTTTTACAGCCGGTTGTTGGATGGAAAAAGAACAGACAGGCGACGAACAACAAAAACAGGTTTCAGCATAAATGTTGCTGGTAGTATTGTGTCTATTGTTGTTGTTGTTTTCTTGTTTTTTAATATAGACTTGATATTTTTTTATTATATTTTCTTGCTCCTGCTCTTGTGTTGATGTTGCTATTGAAGGTTTATATACTCCGAGAATGGATGCTTTTTTTTATGCTTTTCGATGCTGTTGCTTTATTGTGGCGCTCCTGATGCTCTCCATGCTGCGCTGTTTTTGTTCTATGTTATTGTAGCTGCTTTTGTTAATCCGTTTAATTTATTTTTTCAGTCTTTTAGAGCTTCATACAGCCACATTCACTAATTCAAACACAAATCAAGCACATTCAAATGCAAACGAATGTAGTTAAAATCAAACATTGATAGAAATGATTTCGTTTCGATTTTTAGCATGTGACCTTTGATGTGACCTTCCCAAGTCAAGTGATGCTCGTGATTTTTCCTTTACACACACCATTCGCACATCCACACACACACAAACACACGCCACAGAATTCGCCGGTTTAGAATAAGTAAGGAAGTAAGTAAAAATTTAAGAGAACACTTGTTTTTGTACCTGATTTCGCAGGTAAACAGAAACCATTTCCTTTTCTACTTTACTTTATTACAATTAAAATCATTCTTGGTTTCTATTTCCTTATAACTTAGCTTCGGTTGCTTGCATTAAAATTGAATCCTTTGTCATGTGCATCAATTTTGCTATTATCACGAGAATATTTTCTATTGTGAGTTGTGCGAAAGGACAGGAAATCCTCACAAAAGTTGTGTTCACTTTACACGGCGGCATACGAGCTGCCTTCAAGCGTAACACGACCTCACTCGAGAGCTGAATGGAACCGAACTGTTTGGCCAAAAATTTGTTTCTGAAGACGCAGGAGAAGTAGCATAATTTTCGAAGATCCACATGCCATCCACACATCCACAAGACAACCAAAATAATAATAATAATAGAAAACAAGAGAGCACCACACAACATTTACACATGCGCCCGCAACCTTGTGAAGAAGGGACGACAAACACCCTTTTTTGTTGGCAGTTGAAACCGTTCGCTCAAGGAATAAAGCGAAATATTTAGAGAAGCAAGAAGAGAGGAATAACAACACAACACGTTCCACATTTCGATGTTCGAAAAACACCTCACAACTGGTTTGTACATTCCAATCTTTTTTTCTCTCGCGGAAAGAGAGAAACTGGAAAATAGTATACAGTAAGAAAGCTATATTCGGCCTGGCCGAATCTTAGATACCCTACACCTAAAAGTTTTGGAAAAAGTGTCGAAGCTAGAGTGTGGCGGGTGGGGGGGGGGGCGTCCAATCTGGGCGGCAGTTGTGGAAATCAAGTTGTAACTTATTGAATTCTATGAATTTTTGGGCTGCAAGTTGATTAACCGTCCCGGGCTCCATGATTCCTAGCTACGCCTCTGTAAAAATAGTAGGCGTGGACGTTACTTGTTTTCAAAACAAAATAACTAGCTTAGTTGTTTTATTATTGTGTTCATTTAAACCTTAGTTCCGTGGTAATTAACTTGTTTTCATACTGCTATACTGTATAAATAGTGTTAAAGTGGGCGGACCGCACCCAGTTTCGATGTAATAATGTTTTTTTGGAAAACAAGTTGTTATCTAAAGTTTTATTCAGAAAGTTTATATATTTAACAATATAACCATTTAACGCCCTCTTTTGCCTGTGTAACCTAAAAGTGGGCGGATCACGCCCATATTTGGCATATTAACGGAAAAATTTTACTCTATACTCAGGAATGAACGCTGATATCACATTTCCAATGAAAAATAGCCGTGGTCGTGGACCGATTTTGGCCATTCAATACCAACCTGCATACCACAAGAAACAATATATCTGCAAAGTTTCATCACGATATCTTCATTGGTTCTCCTGTGATCGTGATTTCAACAGACATACAGACATGGAAGAAGAATATATATACTTTTCTATATCTCTCTTCTTTATTTCTATGCGTTACACATGTCGTGACAAAGTGAATATACCCTTAACCTGGTGTAGGGTATAAATATAAAAATATTAAAAACTATAGAAATTATCGCAATACATATAAGAAAACCTAAACTTAAATGAAATACGCACACACACACATCCACGCAGACATGAATCCACTCTCGCAAATTCACATGATGTGAAAGTCTCTTTCGATGTTGATAATAATAATGATGATGTTTATAATGATGTTGGCTCGGCGAAGATGAATGAATCTGTTGAAAAATTTTCATCATCAGAAGCTCATGTAGTTTATATGCGATCAAATTCAACATCGCCAAAAAATGCGATATTATTAAATAAATTCTTTATTGCTCGTAAAAATTTAAATTCCTAATTTGTTTGCTTTTCACTTCCGTGACACAATTTCGCTGTATTCGCTTCTGTGGTCAACGTGTCAGCGTTAATGTCTGTGAATGTCAGCGACACTCAATTCAATTTACTACACAAGCCACAAAAGTCCGAACGAAATGCAACAAAATGGAATATAAATCTGATTATGAATATAATTTCGATTGTACTGTCACCCGATGAACGGTGAACCAAGCGTTTTCTGCAAATGGGCTGCCTTTGTTGACCGGGCGATGGCCCAGTTATGGTCCGGATGCTATTTGCAAATTGAGCAATGTTGATTTACTATATACAATATATTTTATTTCTATTTATTAATATTTACATAAATAAGGTTTAGAAATATAGAAGAAAAAGTAGAGAAAGAATGATAACCAAATTTTTTCCATAATTTCTACAGAAAGACAGGTTACCGTTTTCGTTGAGTCGCCGACGTCGGGAGCCGACGTTGGAAAACCGTGTAAAAAAAGAAACGAAGAGAACTTTTGGAAACTAAATTTATTCATATTTAAATATTTGCATGTATTTAAAAATACTATAAAAAAAGAATACGATTAAGACTACAAAAAATAACACAGGGAATTACTTAAATTACATACTTAATATTTTTTTTTTAGTTCAAATAGTCTTGATTTAATATATAGTGATATGTTTAATCGACCTTGAATCGAGCCTTTTAAAAAAATTTGTAATAGTTTGCTAGGTTCGGCTTTTTAAGGTGCTTATACATTTCCTAATACCCGGCCATACACATCTGAAAATTACGTTGACATTTTTGAGGCTAGCGCGTGCCTAGAGCGATCATGGGTGCCCTAGCTTGGGATCATCTTCCATACTTGCTCCAAACTTCAAACCCTCGCGAATTAATTCAGCCGTTAATTGTGGAATTTCGTCTTCGCTTCCATGGTTTCCACCCTCACCAGGAACTGACTGCCTCGAAATGTAATTTAGATCATTGTCCTCTAAAGGCCTCTCATCAAAACTGGGACGATTGCCCACAAAAGGTGCTATTTTGGTGATCGAAAAAATAGATGCACTGATACACTGGACACTCTAAAGTACAACATTAAATTTTATAACAGTTTGAGTGCCTCGATCTTGGTAGAGGTGAAAGAATATTTCGCCAACTTAAAAAATAATATGATAATGTTCAAATACAATGGCAGGATTGATGATGAAACAGTTTGCATTGCGTTTTCCAAAGACGAGTCTGGAGCGCCAGGAATTCTGAACATCAGAAATGAAGAAACGGAAAAACCTTCATGATCCGGAACCTTACTTATTCGCGAAAGGTCGAAAGGCAGTATCGTATACCATATTTATAAATATCGAATGAGGGAGACATTTCATTGCTTTAAATACACGAAACATAGCCAACGTTATTCATGGGCTTAAGTTAAGTAGTCGCAAAATTGTGTACGGCTGTCTTATGAGAAAAACAAATTCTGAAGACAACATGGTGCAAATGTGATTGCAAAGCAAACCAATTACCCCAATAATACAAAATCGCTATGCACCGCCTTAATAAATTTAGGTCAAAATTATGTAGGCTACAACAATATCAACCTACTGGAGCCTAAGGGTAATTTTGGCGCACGTGTAATTGGCAAAAATGCATCTAGTGCCTCCTATATTTCAGCAAGCATGTCTGAAGTGGTCCCTCTTATTTACCACCCTGACAATAGTGCGCTCTTAAATTACGAATTCGAGAACGGACGAAAAATGGAACCAAAGTGTTTGATGCCGGTGATACCAATGCTCTCGATTAATGGGTGTACAGGCGTAGGTGCAGGAACTCAAAAATGTATAACCATAGCCCGTGAGATGTGATTTCGAATTTGAGACGCATGATTGCTAAAGAAGCAATACCAATATCCATACCAATGAAACCTTGGTGCAAAAATTTTACGGGGAAAATTGAGCCCGCTACTGAAAGCAAATGTGATTAGAGGGACTGTAATTGTCTACTACAAAGACTGCAGTAGCTCAACAATTGTACATTTTGTAGTAACTATGAACTACCAAAAGCATTTCTTACCATAAAGGCAAGAAATGGAGGATTCCATAAGACCTTCCAATTAATTTCTGTAATGTCTACCGACGTATGTATTGCAACGACATACATACATAATTTCTTATGTCACGTCCTCCAGGGATATTCTATTTCAGACCAAATACGCTTCATTGGCAGTTTTCATGCCAAATCGCTTAAAGCAATTCCAACAATTTAATTGATTTCATTGATTGAAAAAAAATTGGAGGGTTGTAAAAGATGACGAGCCCAGTAAGGCCTCGTGCCGACAGAAAGGGGAGCTGAGCTGATCATTGCTTAGCTGAGCTGATCAGCGATTAGCTGAGCTGAGCTGATTTGTTTGTGCACTTTTGTTTGTTTAGATCAGCGCTGATAAGCTGCTGAAAATGAAAACAATATTCGATTTTCGCATTCTTGGTTGCGTGGTGCCAACGACTTGATGCAATGGATTGCGAAATTTTAATAAGTGAAATTGCTTTGCATTCTGCACTATGGAATAAGAGAAATAAATATTATTCTAATAGGATATTATCGGAAATAAGCTCAACTCAGCTCCGCTTTCTGTCTGCACGAGACCTAATAAGGGAAAGAGGAGGCGGAGACAGAAGAAAAAAGGGAAAAAATTGTTCGATGCAGACGACAATGTTTACTCAGAAATGCAACAGCTTCATCAGAAATCTGTTAATTTAGCGGAACTGAAACAAAAACCTGGTTCTATGCTGTGGCTGGAAGATCTCGCCTGAATGCAAAATTGGAGGAAGTTGAAGAAATAGAGAAGCAGCAAAATGTTGGCAGAGGCTTTACACCTGATCCAAATGTGAGTGTGTATGTATGAGGAATGTATGAATATTGCGTTGCAAATTGCAAGTGCAATGGTTCATTGTGACTCTTAAATATTATTCTATTTCTGCAACCGGATTACCTTCCTTAAATTACCGTTAGTAAACTTTTAATTTATTTTATTTAGAAGTTAAAAAAGCACATTAAGTACAATGTATTAATTAATTAATGTGTTCATATATTTTCTGAGAAGCACATTATGAGATGGGCAGTACATGTGAGCAGCACATTCCACACATGTGTGTATATTTACAATGTGCTGGGTTTGTGATCCTTTTACACAAGGCTCTATTTAAGGCCCTCTATTTTTGCACTGTCCATTCGTGGCAAATTTCTGTGGAAATATGAGTGAATATGCATATACTATGTATGCGTATATGCACTTACATACACATGTAAAAAAGGCAAAAAACGAAACGAAAAACGTTTCTGGGTGTTGCCTGTAAAGTAGTTCTAGGCCAAAAGGCCGATATCGATTCTTATGGGAATGTCTCTTTAGACACTTTTATAATAATCTTTGTTTTGGTTTCCGGTATTTGTTGTTTTTTTATTTTTTGTTTATCGGTTTTTAATTTTTGTTTTGTTTGTTTTCATTGTGTTATTTTTGTTGTGTTTGAGATGTTGTATTTTTAATTTTGAACCGAGACAAAAGACGTACGAAACAGCCATGTTAGTATAGATTTTAGATTATGTAGCTTTTAAGCAGGGAATATAAAGTGCTGACTGTGGACGAAATAAACCAAGGTTAGGAATCCATGGTAGCTTGGTTCTTCACCTAGGAGATGCAACAATCAAAACGTGTAGGGTTTAGAACTGAATTACATTTCAATTCATCTTAAATGCAATTAATTAAATTATTTAATAAATTTTTAGTTTTCTTAATTAAAATTATTTAATAATTTTCTCATTTTCCCACTTAAGGTTAGGTTTAGCTAGGAACAAACAAATTAGCGTCGTAAACCTCACGACCATAGCATGGCCCAATGGCAAGTGAATGAGGGGAGGTCTCGCGAATATAGAGAGAAAGAGAGGGGAGTGAGAGAGAGAGTGAAACGGAGCGACGTTGATGGTAAACGTAAAAACCAACCAAATAACATACCCTCCAAAAAAACAGATCCACCATCAAACCAAACCCACCATCCAACCAACAAACCACCGGATTGATGAGACAGTGAGAAGAATGCTTGATTTTTGGCTAAAGTGCCTGAGGTGCCTAGAGTATTAGGGCCTTATTCCAAGAGTCACGGTGACTAAGACGACAATCGTCTCTGACGAGTCACGGCGACGTAACAAACCTATTCCAAGAGTCACGGAACTCGTCTCGTCTTGCTCTTACATCGCGGTCACCGGACTTTACGTTTATTTTACAGTCATTGTTATTTGCCAAAAAGGTTTGCGCACAAGATACAAATTTTAGTGATGGTAGACGAAAATATTATAATTGTGGTTAATTTCAATTAATGAAAACCTTAGAAATTTGTTTTTTTTGGCAAAAAACGTTGCCAAAATATAGAATAAACTTGGCAAATTATATGTAGATTGATATACATACATATGTGCTATTGTATATTATTTCGCTTAAATTGTAGCATAAAATTGTTTTTCTCTTTTTGGAAGTTTGCAACAATGAAGCAAATGGTAAACAAAGAAATTTTTTTTCAATTTCACACTTAAATCAATTCTAGAAGTGCGTGTGTTTATAAGTGCTCGTAAATACTTGCAAATAATACAACAGTGAATTTTTATTTTGGTGCTTTGAGTTGAATTTAGTATGAATTCCTCAGTTGAATTTTTGGTAGAGGAGGACGATGCTGAATCCATTCACGTTAGGAATCGGAGTCTACGTGGCGCTTCAAATATTTTTGATATGACGGAGTCTGAGTAAGTTTTTGAATAAATCTTTTACCGTATATATTGTATTATTAATAAAAACAGATTCAAGACAAACTTTCGTATGGGCAAAGATTGCTTTCGCCAAATTCTAACCGAAATCGCTCCGCATATGAAAACGCGATTTTTAACAACAGCGATCTCACCAGAACTATGTACATCTCGGAGTTTGTTTGCAATTTCTGGCATGCGGAAGCTACCAGAAGAATATTGCAAATGCGTGCTTTGCTCCAATGTGCCAAGCACAGTTCTCCAAAATGCTGTCCGAATGCTTGGACGTATTTGAGCAACATTTCTGCGCCAACTGGATAAAATTGAGAACGTCGGCTGAGGAAGAGACTGCAACGAAGGAACATTTCTACACAAAATGTAATATTCCTGGGGTCGTTGGTTGTATGGATGGCACCCATATTAAAATTTGTAGTCCGGTTCAAAATTTAAAGCACCTATACTATAATAGAAAGGGTTTCTACAGCATAAATGCGATGATGGTAATTTCCATACTTGTATATCCATTTCTGTTTTATTTTTAACTTGTGCTACTTATATTTCCCACATTGTAACATTCCAGATCTGTGATCAAAATATGATCATTCGTTTTGTAGACGCTACGCATCCTGTAGCAAACCATGATGATTATGTGTGGAGGGTGAGCGCAGCAAATGCGTTTTTCAATACTGATTTTGATGCAGGCAGAAGGAATGTGTGGATATTAGGTAACATATTATATATTTTCACACCGTTTATCGTATTTATGTACTAATAAGTGACTATGTTTGTAAATTTCTAGGCGACTCCGGATATCAATTGCAGCCATACCTGATGACACCATATAGAAACCCCACGCAACAACACCAAATAATTTTCAATGGAAAACATTGCAAAGGTCGCAATGTTATTGAACGTTGCTTTGGGGTTCTGAAGAATCGGTTCAGGTGCTTAATCGGAGAGCGGGGTCTACATTATGCACCCGAAAAAGTACAAAAATTGTTAACATGTACTGTGCTCTGCACAATGCATGCATCTTTTGTAAAAATGATTGGACGCACGCAGTCTCTGAACACGAAGCAGTCTCAAATTTTGAACCAGCAGACACAGATACTCCATCTAATTTGGCTGCAGGTGTGAGAGACCGAATCGCATGGAGTCTTTTTTAAGTATGCAATACATATGTACATACACTCTGTCATTTTCAGCTTTCATGTATGAAGAGATAATTTTTCCACATTTGAAATCTGAAGGATTTTTAATTAATGTTTTTGATTTCAATTTCAAAAAGCACAACTATTATTTCATTCTTTATTGTTTCTTTCTTTTATTATTTCATTTCTTTTCTTATTTAATATTCGAAAAACTAAACATTATAAATTTCATTTATATTTATATATGTTACATATATATTTATTTTATAAATTTAAATATTATTAAAGAGTATATACATATGTACTTATGAAAATTTTATTTATTTGTTTAAGTCGAGCAAGGCCTCCGCCGCCTATTTTCTATTGTGGGCATGTTGAGTCGATGCAGCTATTATCTGCAGTGCTTTAGCAGCATCCTTGATGCTGGCTGCTATGCCCGACATAATACCGGGCAGTTTGACTTGGTGGGCAATCTGAAAAAATTTGTAATCTTTGAATATTGAAATCATTATAAGGATCCAAACCTTGCTTGTGTTTCAAGCAAGGAGAGATGATGGTCGTGAAATGTTTTTTTTTTAGTTTTAGTTTTAATATGCGTTTCGACATTTGGTACTGTTTGTGGAACTTCTTCTTGGCTATCTTCCAGCAGAAATGTCAGTTGCTCCTCCTCTGTTTCCAAAAGCACTTCATCTGAAAGAGAGTAGTATACATTACTTTGTTAAAGAAAACTTACTTTCTACAGGTGGTGACGCGAATAACCTTTTAGCCGATGGCGTGTACCTTTCCTGTAAAGTGCGTTTTGTTGCATCTGATGTACTTGGCTTAGCATTTTGCGCCCTAATTGGCTTTTCGTCAGCGCCAAAAACGACGCCAGATGGAGCAGCCGATTTGTTAATGCACAGCAGATGGCAAACGCGGCCCATTTACGTCGTTCACGATTTAGAGACGATTTTAAGACGACCGTGACTCTTGGAATACCTAAGACGAGTGAGAGACGATTTAGAGACGACCGTGACTCTTGGAATAAGGCCCTTAATTAAAAACAACCGACACACACTCACATATTATGTGATTGGCTATGATGGACAAGAGGATGGATGCGTGTAACGATATACATACGTGTGTGTATGGTTTGCATGCGTGTTTCATACTTTCAGCTTGTATAAAGCAGGTGTTAAAAACGCCTTCATCGCCACGTAATGCATGGAAAATCGATCCGTTGTTGTTTTTATTGCATGTGTCGTCATTATAATTGTTATAGTAGTAGTAGTATGTGTTGTTGTTGTTATATTGTATAAATAAAACGCAATACTGCGTTGACACATAACTCTGTGGAATTGCCACGTATGTAAATCATCCAACCTGTTCGCCGTCGAAGAATGTTAGTGAGAGTGTGGTTGAATGGTGAAGAGAGGGAGAGAGAGAAAGAGCGAGATGATGTTGTATTTATGTTTGTGTGTCTACTATAATAATAGCAGCTTGAATTTGCGGCAATACTTTCAGCGTTTCACGTTCATACTTGTTATTAAAAGAGAGGTGCGGGTGTAGGGAGAGGTTGAGGAGGAGGAAAGTATTATTTGATCCACAAATGAA
Source organism: Myopa tessellatipennis (assembly GCA_943737955.2). NCBI lineage: Eukaryota > Metazoa > Arthropoda > Insecta > Diptera > Conopidae > Myopa > Myopa tessellatipennis. The sequence continues at coordinate 63,253,710 of OX031314.1, forward strand.
ATGATATGCAACATAAATCAATACCATCCTCGTTCTCATCCTCACCCTCATCATAATTCTCGCCATTATCATCATATTTCTTTATTATTATCACTATCCTCATGATGTTATGATGATGATGATGGTGATACTTTTTTGGCTTACTGAGTTGATGATGTTTGACTCAGCGCTAAACTCACTCGTGTTCACACCAACATAAACGGATGTGTTTCACACCCCAGTTACCGCGAAGAATATAGCATTGCCCATTTATTCGTCCATCAACTAAACGCAACTGCAACGGAAAAGAAACCTAAAAGAAGAATAAAACTAAAAGAGCGTCATAAATTTGCACATAAGAAGAAAACTTGCAACCGGAAAAAACACACGTATTTTGGAAAAAACAATCAACATTTTAACATTACATACATACATACATATGAATATTAAAAGAAAACGAAGAAGCACAAAGGGAAGAAGACCCAAAGTTTACATTTGATGCAACTGTTAAACAACTAAATAAAAGTAACGAATGTGCAACGTTTGCGGTTGCATGTTGCCAAATCCTTGCTCTGGTTCCTGCTCTTCTTCTTCCCCCTCCTCTTCTCTTCGGCATGCATCAAGATGTTCCCGCCGACGAACGAATGAACGAGCACAAACCGAGCAGAAGAGTGCGAAATAAAATGAATTCTTTGTTAAATGAGTCTTTTTTTTCCTGGTGAGTATAAAGAGATATGTGCCTCTCTCTCTCTCGCACACTCTCTGTGGGTTTCTGTAACACGGTATGTGTAGGTCATGAACTTTACCTCTCATAGCCCTACACACACACATACACTCAAACACACATGCGCATACACACTCAGTTACCAGGAGTGATCCTGGCGATTTCCGTTCTGTAACTAAGCCGGGTGCGGTTTGACTTCGTTTTGGCCCCCATTTTTCAAAAACCCACAGCGTTGCCAGACTGCAGAATATTTTGGTCAGCAATAAATCGTACACTGGGTCAGTATATGTTTATAATGTCATATAAGTCAATCGTTGAGCCCGTAATTTTTGCTTCTGTCTCCTTTTTTTTCTCTATGTTCTTCCTTTATGCGTTTAATTCGTTCATTTATTCAGTTACGTTTCTTCATTGAATTTAATGTAAGCCGTAAAGAAGAAGAAGAATAAATGGCATAACATAAGAAACCAATAAATGGTAGTTAATAACATGGTTTTTTCTAATGAATTTTCGATTAAACTATGGTTAAAGGCATAAAAAAACAGTAGGGTTTTCACGGAATATTTAAAAAGGAAAAAAATATTGAAGATACATTGATCACTTCAAGAAAATAATAAATATTGAACGAACTCGTGCTTTAATACTTAAAGAAGATACAAAATATTGAAAGTACTACTTGAAAAATATAAAAAAATATTGAATATTTGCTTTCATGTTTTTTTATTTTATAATAAATAATTCAAAATTTGACCCCGATTTCATCACAGATTTATGGTGTAATCGATATATTTGAACATCTGAAAATCACTGTTTCTTATTTGCATATTAACGTTTATCTGCAATATATTCAAATTCCAGAATACATAGATATTAAATGTTGTAAAATATTGTTTTATTCCAGTTTAACGTAGTTACAAAAGAAGGTGAAGAAGAAGTTAGGTGAAGAATGTGCAACATTCTCTACAACATACTCTAATACACCCACACACACACAAACGATTGCACAGATACACGGATAGATTTATGCAAATGGTTTTCCCGAAACACACGGATACATTTTCGTCACATCGCTGACTCTCAAGCGAGCGAATGTGTTTGTCGAGTTATTTATGAGTTGACTCATTGGGAGAAAAACGACAAACAATAAAGTCAGGGAAATGTCAAAACTGTTCGGCCAACTGAGCTGTCACACCGACGAGAGCCAGAGCGAGAACGAGACCGAGAATGAGACAAAAAAGGAAAAGAATTGTTGCTGTTTTTTGACATGATAAATCATTATTCTACCGACCACATAAGCATCATGATGTACGATAAACATCAACTTTCTCATCAACGGCATCATCATTATCATCACCATAATCAGTGCCATCATCATATTCATCATTGCTATCATATTGCTATCAGCAGCAATAGCATCATCATCAACATTATCGCCATTCATTCTTAACATAATCATCATCATCCTAAGCATCATTATCATTACAGCGATCATCATAATCATCATCATCCTAAGCATCATCATCATTACAACGATCATCATCATCAGATGATCGGATCACGATAACATCGTAGATATTTTTAATTGTATTTTAACTCTCATTTTATGGTACATTTCTATATAGTCGCATTTTTTATGTAGTGATACTTTTCTATAGCTGCGAGTATATTAAATATGTACATAGAAATTGTTTGTTGTTGCTAAATAAAGTTTTGTTTTTTTTAAATAAAGCTCAACAAGCGTAACCTGTAAAACATCAACTTCACAAAAGATTTGTGAGAAAATTATTTTTAATGCTGTTGCTCTGCGATGTTGCTGTTTCCGTGTGTTGTTGTTGCTTCTGTCTCTCTTCTTGCAAGATCTCTACACATTTTCGAGCTTTAATCCGCTTATGACACGAAAATGTTTGGCGTACTTTTCCACATTCTTTCACTCATCCATTTAAACGTGAGATAAAAATGTTTTCATTTTGGTGCTTGCATATTTAGGTGCTCGTTGTTGTTGTTGTTGCTGTTGCTCGTTTTAGTTTCTTGTGTCACTTTATCTCACCATCTTAAAGGATATCTCTGAGTGGCTACGTTACGCGTTCTGGCGAAACATCATCACCATCATCATGTTCTGCACTTATCCAGAAATAAATAAGGAAATTTTCTTATTTCGTTATTTTCTGTGAATTATTTTCATGTTCTACGAGTGTATTTGAGAGAGAAGGAAAGAGAGGGAAGGAGGGAGAGAAAGAGAGAGAGAGAGAGAGAATTTAAGGACTTTCTTAATCCTTAATCGCTGACAGGAAAAGAGAAGGAAAGATCGTCGCCACATTAGTCTTTGTTTTAATGATGTACTGCAGATAAATAAATTATAATTTCATATGACATTAAAATAATTTATGTTATTTGAATGGGAGAAAAAAATAAGGAAAACGGAGATACAAAACTACTAAACCGAGAGGAATTCATCTATTAAAGTAAGAATTACTAAAGTTTTTTATTTTTAGTGTAGAAAGTTTTCTATATCATGCTCTCTATTTAATTGTGCATCGCCTCTTTCTCTCTCTCTCTCTCTCTTCCTTCTCTCTTTCTCGGAGCTAAGCGTGCTCTGCTCTTGCAAGTTAACTGATCTAAACTTACTCTACCTTCTATAACAACAACCTCTTTGCTCTAATCTTCTATAAAAACAGCAACAACAACAACAACAAAAGCAATCACAACTACAATAGCAAAATAAACAACAACAACAAAGTAAAACAATTAACAGCTATAAAGAAAATCCGATGCTTATTTGGAATTCTTATTTCTATATGCAAGAAGTCTTAATATTGTTGCTGGTGATAATGATGCTGACGTTAATAATGATGCTTATGTTGATTGCACTACGTAATATGATTTTATGTTGTTTCTTTCTTTTGTTTTTTCGTTAAGTAGGTTGTCCGTAGGGAAGAAGATTAAAGAAAAAGAGATTACGTAAAACTGAATGTTCTCTGGCATCTTTTAAGAAAATAACACACAACACTTTCTTCGATTACGAAATTCACACACATTGACCGAAAAGTATGCAATGACATCGGCATGAAAATGGTTAAAGTTTTATTAAAAAGTTTTGCCTAAAACTATGCAATGGTTTTTAGTATACAAACTCATCACAGCAAGAAGAAGAATTAGAAAAGGAATTAAAAAAAAGGAATGTGCTAAAACAATTATAGCAAAACACAAATAAAGACAGAAATCGTAGTAGTTTAATGAATATTTCAAAAATTTAATTAAGAAAAGTTCAAATTTTATTGCAAAAAAAAAGATTTCTTGATGTTTTTGTGTTTTTCTTGATTGATTCTTTTTTTTTTTACAGAAATTTAAAGAAAAATAAACAATTGTTTAGATCTTCTCTTTATTTTAGATTTATTTTATTGTTAGCGTAAAGTTTAAACTTAAATTGAAACTAACAATAAAACTCAGAACGAAACGAAAACTTTTGCTTCTCTCATAAACTGTGTGAGCTCTGAACTCACAAGTACGATGCAGAAACTTGGGAAGCTTTGCTTGTTGTGAGCGGTAGCATTTTTCGCATCGATACACATACACACACTTGGATATACATTTGTATGTATGTGTATATACATATGCCAACCGCTGGAAGAATAACAACAACAGCCACAAACAAATTCCTAATGAATATTAACGTTAATTTGTTTAAAAGAAATGAATTGTTGGAAACAACAGAGGACTGTAAAAAGTTTTCCCCAGCAAAACGCAGTTAAAGACAAAAAAAACACTGTTATGCCATAAAAGAAAAGCGAATATCAACCGGAAAATTGTATCTCTATGTATTTGGATATTTTTGGGCATATCTAAATATATCTGGACGTATCTGGGTCTGACCTATTCATCGAAATTCATGTGTATGTAGATGTGAAAAATATAAACAATTTCCTTACACTTTTCTACGATTTCTAATAAAATATCTCACTACATTTACTACGAATATTATACACAAAATTATTTACTTCTCCACACTTTATGCTACATGAATGCGATCTTCTCTCAACAACCAGGAAGAAATGTTCACTAAATCCTAGAGTGTGTTTGTTTCTAGTTACTGCATACTTCAGCTTGAAAAAGGAGAAGTAGATGAAGAAGAAGACGACGGAGAAGAACAACCACAACAACAACAGCAGCCGTGTAGCGCCATCTTGCGTCCCGTAACCGAACTAATCCCTTTGGTTGCAACCTCTGAAATTCTGAAATAAGAGAACAAATTTTGCCGGCGAACAACGAACGAACGTAGACAAAGTTTCTGTGCTCTGTAGAAAAAATTATAAATTATTTTTGTGTTGGTTTTCGGATGTTTTTGTACTGTTTTCTTCCTCCTTCATTCTTCTACACGTACATACACACATACATGCATACATAATATATGCTTTTGTGTTTGTATTTGTTTGTGAATCCTTAAAATAATCATGCGAAATGTTTATTGCACTAAACACAGTTGATGCGAACAACTGCAGAATATTTTACAGATAGCATTGCGGCGAAAGTAGTATTTAGGAAATACGTAACACGCTTTATTTGAAACCTCTTTCAAAATTAAGTTTCGAAATAAACACAACATAATCACAAATAATTTTGAATATTAACGGGTTTTTTCACAAACTTTAAAAAAGCCTAATAAATAAATTAATAAACTAAATAATGAAGATAAAATACACAAAATTTTAATATTAACAATATAATTGGAAATGCTTTATAAATTATAAAAAAAAGCAGATTTGGAAATCTTGAAAGCAAGATTTGGAAATTTTAAGAACATTTGGAAAACTATAACAAATTAAGAAGTTTTATTGAATTTAAAGTTTGATTTTATTTGGAAATTTCAATAAATTGGGATATTTTAATAAATTGGCAAAGTAATAGAGTTGTTATATTTTCATTTCAAATTTCAATTAACTAAACACGAACCTTTGTTATACAATATCTAAGACCAGTTAATTATCGTCATTCTTATACTATGATCTTTATTTGGATTAAGAGTTTTATTTATTGTAGTTACATACTATGAAACTAGACAGGGAAAAAAATCAATAAAATATAATTTATTAGTTTTCATTGTTACCCTCTTAACTCAATTTATGATATTCATAGAAACATAAACTCGTAAATTGAACTTACATATATGAATGAACAATGTATTGTATATGACTTTTAGAAGCCTTTTAAAAAAGTTTTGAATTCCTTTCGAACAAGTTTTAGTAGAGGTCTTTCTATCTCTATCACTCCCAGTCTAACTCTCTTACACTCTTTTCATTTCTCTCCCACTCTCTGTCTCTCTCTCACTCCCCCTCTCTCCCACACACTCTCTCTCTCATTCTCTTCCCGAAGAAAAGTTCTTAAGAGAAGCGTCTTAACACTTCATCAATTCCAATCGCATAAATTGTTGGATATCTTAAGGAGCTTCTTAAGTAGCATAACCATTCAAGCACACACACACTCATACACACGTACGCGCCACACATACCCACCACCAGGAAATAAATTTTATGCTCTTAAAAATGCTTTCACATCTTAATCTCTGCATTAAATAAAAATTTCAATACTTACAAAAAAGGCTCCAAAAAATTGAGAGTGGGAAAAATTCGGTACGTAATATCAAAGGCGTGAGATTGAATACACATACACGCATACTTACATGTACAGCATCACTGCCAGGATTGGAATGGATGAATGAATGAGTGGATGCACTTATGCAGATCCTGCAGAGGTGTTTGTATATGTTTATGTGTGTGCTCTCTGTATGTGTGTGTGTGTGTGTATGTATTTGCTACGGCATAATAGACAACGTTAACTCAGTCCTGAATACTTGCGCAGAGACAAGCGACGAACTCCAAAATGGAATTTTAAAGTATTCGTTTGAGTGGAATTTTTATTTTTACAGAATATTAATTTATTGATGATGGAGATGGTGATGGTGATGGTAAGGATATTACTGATGTTTTTAGGCGTTTGTGGAGTGGCGAAGCTTGTCACTTGGACTCACGATTAACTCACGCAGAAGTCACACACAGAGTTCAGTCACACACGCAGTCACACACACACACAGCTACATACACCGCCACAAACACAGTCATGTCAGCAACCGATTTTATGTTTTAATTGCAAACAAGGTGTTTTTTGTTGACACAATTCGCTGTCATCATCGTCATCGTCCTGTTTGTAAAACATAAAACATACATCCTTACGTTTATGTACATATATAAATAGGTATATAAATATGTATATACAATATGTGTACATATATATATGTATGATTTTTTATAAACGTCCGTTTTTTTCGTACTTTAAATTGACATACGATTTTAAGCAGTGCTTCGATGCGATGCTCTCATCGATGTTGAATTTACTCCTTTCTTTATTCACAAAACTGAGGGAATTAAAAAAGGGGAGCAAAAAAGGGGATTGAAAAAAGTGACTATCATATAAGTGGTTATTAACAAATTATATTCGTTCGTTTATGTCTTAAATTATGTGCTCATTCAATAGACAAAGAACTATCTATAAAGAAAACAAGAACTCATCACTCTTCTCACATGAGATATGATATAAATTAATTTTAAAATAAATTTTCTTGTTTTCCTTCCATTTATAGTGCATGCATATATTATTTATCATTTCCATTGATGTGTGGTTTATAGAATTATTCCTATTAAACCTCATCTATTGATAAACGCTAAAAAATGGTTTTTCACCGTTTCTCATTGAATCAAATTAAATTAAATGCTTCAAATCAATCGACAAAAAATATTGAGTGCTGATTGATTTTCCACATTATTCAACATTAGAAAATCATTTTGATATACGCTTTGGTGAGCAAAAATAAAAGCCAACAAAAACAAATCTTTCGCAAAAGCGAAAAAAAAGTTTTGCAGAAGCAAAAAAGCAACGGTGGAAGCCGAGTCGAGTGAAATGAAGCAGATTCAAAATGGATTTTGAGCCTTTGATTGCGCTAATATCAAGTAACGACGAATGGCCGACGCATTGCAATGCAATGCAACTCAATTAATATGCGTGTAGAACGGAGTCCAGGCGATGGTGATCGGCGTCGACGTTGGCATCCTCATAGTCATCGGCATGGTCGAAGTTTTCACTGTTGCTGTCAATGCGACTGGGCGACAGCGTCCACGTTGAGTGGCCGCGTTTCCGTGATGACGGTGAAGATGACGATGACGCTGATGAGTGAGAGGGCTCGTGAGACCAAGGATTCTCACTCTGCGCGTTGGAATGGTGTTTGTTGCTTTCTTCTTGCTGTTGTTGTAGTTGCTGATGAGGACGATGACGCTGGTAATGCTGATTATTATTAGTCTGGTGATAATGATCGCTGGACTCCACTGAGTACAGCGTTTGATTAGGATACGTGTGAGAATCGTAAAACTCCGCCGAACTCGAGTCATCATAATTATTATTGTTGTTGTTGTTGCTGCTTTGCTTGTATACGTTCTGATTGTTGTAGTTGTTGTTATAGTTGTCCTTGTTGTCGTCGTATTTATGACTTGTCAACGGCTTTGAAATACCGCTATTGCTTTGACTGTATGGAGAGTGCAACATCACCGACGACGTCGGCGCCATCGACGACGGCTGCGCTGGACGCACCACAATCGCTGCTCCCGACGAGAACGCTGCTGCTGCGTTCATAGCAGCGGACGACGACGGCGATGCGCTCTGCTCGCGCGAGTTCATTTCCGCTAATTTGTTGAACTTGTTCCGGACCACGCCGGCCGTCATCACCATAACGGTGGGGTTCATCGCTTCCGTGTGATCCTTTAGACAGCCCTGCAGCATGTTCACGAAGAAGAAGAACGCCAGCAAAGTCAAGGCGGTCAAAGCGGAGGAGCGGCCGCTTTTCTTGTTCCTGCCCGGGTGGCTGCTGGTGCCCCCTGCTTGTGGAGGTGGCGGCGGCGCCACTGGAGCCCCGTAGCCGGTGTCTATAGCAGGATGATAGGAATAACTGCCGCCAGAGGGTAGATGAGCTGCATCTGGAGCATGGTAGTCGTAGCCGCTGTCTGATGACCCTCTGTGTGTGTGAGAGAGAAGCAAATCAGTCGAAGTCTGTACTTGCTTTATGTGCATATGTTAATCTAAGCGTGCAAATTAAAAACGCATGCTATACTTACCCATAACCGGAGCCAGTTCCGCTCATATATGAGCCACCTGCACCACCTCCTCCACCGCCGCCCATGTGGCCAGGATACAATCCGCGTGGAGGATTATAGCTGAATAAAGGAAAAGCATGAAATCATCTTAAAGCATCTGATGTTGCTTAAATTAGTTTTGGGCCTGTCTTTCTTTCATTCTCACTCTCTCTTTTTCTCTCTCTCTCTCCCCGCTCTCACTCACTGTCTGTTCTCTCATTGCAAAGAGATGTCACACTAATGATAGTCATAAATTTTCCTCCTACAATTAAACTTACGCATAATTATTTCCGGATGCTGCTGCTGCCAACAGAGGGTGTTGTTGTTGTTGTTGTTGTAAATATGGAGCCGAATTTTGGTACAGTTGTTGTTGCTGTTGATGTGGTAGCTGTGACAGTTGCTGGTGGTAATGCATTCTCTCCAGTAACAGTGACAGTTTCGCTCTTATATACGATTTCTTTTCCTTGCGATTTGTTATTTTATTGTAATTGATTTCCGATTCATTCTGTGAGTAGAATTGTTGTACAATTATTTCATAGATAAACAAGAATAAAAAGAAGCAACATAAGAAAACGAAGACCAGAGGTCAGTAGAAACGAAAGTGCAAAAGAAAGGTCAGCAGAAATCTTCTACCAACCGGATTTTGGCTTGGAAGGCTCTTTAAAGGGAATGGAAAAGATAAATCTTAAAAAATACCTAAATAAACAACTTTTCGTATGTTTAAAATATTTCCTAATTTAATTTGAATGCTTCTGTAAAAGATTCTGATGACTTCTGTAACCTTTAATTAATCATGCATAATATATGCACATAAGTTTCCCTTTTTTACGGAACTGGTTTTAGTTATTAATAACACTAAATATACTCGACAATAAAATATTAAATTTAGTTATTAATAACAATATACTCGTAGTCCTCTATTCATATTGTATAATATATTCATATTCACTCTTAGAAAATGCTGTTGAAGATGCTATATATAATTCAATACAATAATTGATATAATTGTAGATGATTCAGATACATTTTCCCAAAGCAATCGGTGTTTGTTCCCTTCTCAACTCAAGACATACAACAACCTTTTCTCAACTAATTTTTCCAACTAATGACAAGTGTTTTTAGAGAACAGAAGCACACTGTTTGTGACAACAGAAATTCAAAGACTGATTGTGTTGTGCAGAAACTAAGAATCAGCAATCGTCTGAGTTGCATCGAACAACGAGTGACATGCAAACAAAGCAGAAGCTGAAATCTGAAAGCTGAACACTTAATTAGAGCGTAGAAAGTCGTCGATGCATCGCTTTTAAATTTAAAAGCACCGCTTTAATTTAAATTAAAGGGAGAAATTTTAAAGGCAGACATTAAAAGACACTTCAAAAAATATACAACAAATAAATTATTACAAATCTTTCGAATGAATACCTCGTGAGCACCTATCGAGAGTAGACGTGTTTCTATTACTTTTACTTGGCGGTGTTCGGATTTCAAAAGTAACTAATTTTTAATATTTAATTTAAGAGCAAATAAAAGATGTAAGTCTGTAAAGGAAAGTACAAGTACAACAATAAGAAAACTACAAGTACAACAATAACAAAACTACAAAAACAACAACTGAATACAAGGTAGGTAAAATGAAGTCTGGGTATATAATTCTATCTTCCAGGGTATCTGTTAAATGGAATCTTTCGTTGCATCGCTCCTTGAATCGCGGTGAATTGTTTTATATCTTGACATAAGGACGGATGAAATTCCTGCCCAATATAATTCCGGGTCTCTCTGTGTTTCTTCTTAGTTTTATTATAGTTTTTGCTATAGTTTTTTCCCTTAACCTTTCTTGCTTTGTTCGGTTCCAGTCTTTAGCTTGGGTCTTCCTTGAGTATTGTTACAAAATATGTACACACTATGTATAAGCAATGCGCTTGCCGTTGGAACGAACGATTCCCAGCGCGGACCGGGACAATAGACTTGGACGCATGCAGAACGTGCTCTTAATTAAAGCGGAAAAAATTAACTGCTGATTAGCAGCTAGCAGGCAGGCAGGCAGGCACATCGTCAGCGCCACAGCGAAGAGTTGAGTTGCCAACTACAAGTGAGCGGAGTGGCGATGGTGTGAACGTCGCAGGCACGTTCGACATGCTTCCTCTTCTTCTTCGACTTGGCTCTCATCTTGGCTGTCTTTTCCCACCCCGCTTTTCTCTTGTATTCCTTCCCGGTTTGCGGGAATTTCTTGCTTTTCTTGAAGCTCTGAACGAACGAACCCTTGACTTGGTTCGGATGCCGCGCTGCCGTCCAAAATGTGTTTGCTTTGAATGATTTATTAACGTTAATTTATAGCATCAAATAAACTGTATCCAACTGTTTGGCCAGCGCTGTAGGTTTTACGAAATGTGGTTGTGTCTGTGCTCGTGGTGGGCCGTCGAAGACACTTCTAAGCACTGCAATTATAATGAGACTAATGAACACGATTTCCGCCGTCGTCCGTATACGGTGAGTGCAAATATTTGTTGTCTTTGTCTTTCGACGATTTATAAACTGTAACTGTTATCAGAAAATCAGAGAATCAGCACAAAGAAAAACCCGAGGAAAACCCCACAAAAATCTGTTCTGTTCTTTTCTTGTTTCTTTTTTTGGTGTTTCTTCAACACCCTCTCTCTGTCTCTGTATCTCTCCCTCATTCTCAATCGAACTGTAAACATCTCGAAATCTAAGCTTTTTACCCTAGCATCAACGCACTTAAAAAAATAGCTTTTAAAATGAAATATGAACACAAATAAAAAAATTAACAAAAAATTTAGTCTACGCAGCTTCGCAAAAATATGTGCAGAATGGCGCCAACTCGCTGCCGCCACCCTTTCTTCTTCACCCCTTCCACAACCACTTTAACCCATCCCACTCACCACCCGCACCCCACCAACACCAACAACAAAACTACTCTTATGAATATCATCTAATATTATAGAGGAATTCCCTGCTTGTATTCTTACTCTGCTTGGTTAACCTCTCCCTCATCCATCCCTCATCATCTCCCTCATCGCCTATCATCTCTCCCTCATATGTACATCCCTCTAACAGTAGTTCGTCTTTTGTCCCGGTTTTTTACATTTCATTTCCATTTCCATTTTCATGGGTTAGTTTTGGCAATCAAAAGTGCAGATTCTTTGGTTTCTTCGGGCTTCTTTTTTATTGTTTTGTTTTTTTTACTCATAAAAATTGTGCGACAAATCATGGAGAAGAAACAGAAGAAGATGCTTTCTATTTTAATGTAGTTTCTTTTAATGATCCTTTCAAGGAAATGAAATTCTGTTCGTTTCAGTTTTCGGACGAAATCATATTTGGGGCAGTATGGGTACGATTGGGTTTGGGGCGGGAGGGTGAGGGGGAGAGAGAAAGGATAGAAGTAGAGAGGATGCCAAAGGGAAAAGAGAGAAAAACTGTACCACAGACTATAATAGATCCTATTATATTCGGAAACTGTATTTGACACTAGAAACTGCAACTTCAAATAATGAAAATAAAATAAAACCGAAAACATGGTTGCTTTTCATTTAAAAACCATGCAAAAGCGAAACCGTGTGAACTGAGTACCGTGCAAAGCGAGGGACGATATATAAAAATACAATAAAAATTAAACCAAAAGATGCATCGTGCATCACCGAACCCTGCTCCATGTGAGGTGTTTCCACCAAGCGGAATGTGGGTTTTTTCATAGCGGGTTTTTTAACCATTATCCGCATCAGCCTCGGTCTCACTTTTAATCTTAGCTTCATTCTCGTCGTCAACTTCTGCCTCATTCCCATTCCCATCATCCTCATCTTTCTTCCTCGTCTTCATCCTGTGTCTTAATTTCAGCTCCAATCTCGGTCTCATTTGCAGCTTCAGCCTTTTATGAATCTTGCATATTTTCTTGGTTCTTATTTTTTACCAAAAAGAAATCTAAAAAACTACAATAAATAAAATAAAACTGTACCTAGATGTAAATGAATGAATGAAAGAATGAACGAGCCAACGAACGGAGTGTGTTTGGTTTGGTTAAGTTTCAGGACTTCAGCAGAATTAAAATCCTTGTGTTTAAATGCACCCACAGCTTTATCCCGCTGAGCGGATGATGAACCGAGGCTCGTGTTGTCACTTCTTCGCCGAGCTTCTGAGGGCTGAGCTTTTCACTTGCATCCGGTCGCATCCTGCCGCATGTGAAGAAACGTCTAAATCGGCGTGATGTCATGTGATGAGAGGAGGCGGTGGGCGTGGCAGGTGGTCGAGAAACACAACAACAACAACAAACTTTACCAAAGCAAAGTGTTTTCTTTTTTTTTCTGTTTTTCGTTTTTAATGTCGAGCGAAGAGGAACATTTCTGGTTGTGGAGAGGAGGTTTTTTTAGTTGTTGTTGTTAACCTTTTTCGATTTTACTAATTTTTTGGTTTCTTTTTCGTTGGTTCCGTTTTTAGTTGATTCTTTTGGTTTTCTTGTGTTTCCTTTGTTTTTGCGTTGCTTGACGAATGCAAACAAGTCGAAATTCAAGTGCAGCCCTCTTAAGGTGCATTCACATCGTTTCCACTGAGCGATTTTCACCTGGAGCGCAATTTATGCAGCTTCTCTCTTTTATTTTCTGATTCCTATTTTCCCCCCTATTTTTATTTTTTGGGTTTTGTTGCTTCTATTTGAGTTCTGTTTGTTTTACTGCTTGTTTTGGCGTTAATTTTTGCTTCGTTGACTAAAGCTGCAGCGTAAACGCAATTTCCCGTGCTTCGACAAATGATGACGACAAAATCTGTTGTTGCATGACTTCAAGTGCAGCAGCGTTGCACATTTTATTGCCGCTCTTGCTGTTGCTGTTGCTGTTGTTGTTGTTGTTGCTGTCGCCTATAGCTTTGGAAGCCAAACCATGCAACAATGATAGAACATGAAAGTGTTGATTTTTTTTAATGTCATTTTCTAAATATCATTAATCTTAATTAGATGCGACTTTTTGGAGGAGTTTGGATGGAAACAACACCAATATTTTGCAACTTCAAAAGAATCATGGGGAAAGAGTGAGCGAGTAAAGTAAAGTTACATTTCAAGTAAAGTAAATTAGATATAAAAATCAGTTTTATTGGAGGCGGAAAAACAAACTCCAATGAATACTGTAAAAAGACAGCTTTTGATGCTTTCCAATGATGCTTTTGAGCAACTCAACTTAAATGTGTTAATGTGTTTGTTATAAATTTTTCTATTCACACATTAAAGATGAACTTAATGGAGGTCAATTATTAATCTTGGATTAATTAATCAACATTAATTAAACGCTCAAATAACTCATTCCTTTCGTTACTGTTCATTTCTAAGAAAAGCGCTCTGATTTTCTTTACAGTTTTTTGACATCAGCGACAGTTTTTAGGAAATGTTATTAGTATAAAATAAGCGATGATATCGTAGGTTAGAAACACTCAACTCAGTCAAACTTCAGTCATTGATACCAGCTTAAAAACAAAGAAAACGAAAACTACATCAGCTACCAAAAAGTGAATGATAGAGAGACAGAACCAGAGAGAGAGAGAGAGAGAGAGTGAGAGGAAGGGTGCGGCACCCAGAACATAGTGAGGCTGCGAAACCTCACTTTATCCCCCAACCTTCTCAACGAAACTCAAACGACTTCAGTTAAGATGCAAAAAAAGAAGAAGAAAACATGAGAAAATGAAGAAGAAGGAGAATAAGATGATGATAATTACAACGCAGAAGAGGAAGAAGAACAACTACACGCAGCATATCTTAAAATATCGCTGATGAGGGTAATTAAAAACTTTTACTGTTTCCATCACAACTTCGTCTTCGTGTAACACTACGATTTCTCCCTCTCCCCGGTCCACGCCTCCAACACTACATCTCCTCCGCTCGTCCTTCTCGTCGCACAAAACTATCATTTCGCCACACTTTAATCGACAACCGCAGACAAAAACCACAGCAACAACAACAACAATAACAACGATAAGGCGACAAAACGAAATGAATTAATAATATTTATTATAAAATCAAGAGTTGTTGTTGTGAAGAGGAGAGGGGAAGAAGTGGATTTTGTGGAGCTCGGCACAAAAGTGTGATTATTAATCAATTCTGGAATTTTGAGTGGTGAGGAAAATTCTAATATTGATCACTCAAAGCCATGGCTATATACTGAACACTTTACAACAACACATTTTGCAAACTTATGCAACAAAGTTCTCTTGCACTCTCTATTTTCTTTCAAATTCTCAACATCCTTTTCGACTTCCATACGTTAGGTCACGTAAGTCACAGTTAAAGTATCAAAAACAAGATTTTAAAACGAAGACCAAATACTGTCCAAAGCATAGGAAAGAGGATCTTGCAGACTTCTAGAAAACGAAAATGCTTTTTACGACCTGGAAAATAACCAAGCCAGTTATGCTCCCAAACTCAGCTGATGGGTCACCAACCCAACCAGAGGTATACTCTATTCTCGAGATCTGTTTAATCTATGTTTAACCTCATTACCTGTCTCAGGAAGCTAGTAATACCTTCGGACAATCGGTTACTGTCTCTTTCTTACTCTCTCGATCTTTTCCAGTTCCCCGAACTCTTCATGGTTTTTGAGATCTTTAACCTGTTCGTAGAATACTGATCATTTAACCTTCATCCTGTCCAAAATAATGATATCATGCAATCAGTTATTCCAATAAAATATGAAGTGAAGATACTTAAAATTATATGAAATGAAGCCGAATCATTCCTACACAATTTCTTCAATGTTTTTGTCACTCTCTCTCTCTCACTTTCTCCCTTTCGCTCTCTCTCTCCCTCTCCCTCTCTGTTAATAAGAAATAATAAAGTACACAACAAGTATGATTCAGTATCTGTAACCGACCGACTTTTAGGTCAGTATGCAAAGAAACCGAATTGATTTGCTCGAGAGCCTTTAGTCCTTGCCTTGGCTATATTATATTCGGTTATCAGTTCGATCTAAGGATGTCAGTGGGCAAAAAGCATTTCATAACCACGTTGAAAAGGATAACAAACACAAAGTATGTAACAATGTAGCGTTGCCAGCTGATTGTATCTAAATGAGTGTTTTTGAGAAGTTTTCTTAAAACTTTGTTTATGACTTTAAGTGTGAACTGAGAAGAAAAGGAAAGAGAACGATAGAGTGAGAGAGAGTTAGAGTGAGTGGAACAGTGAGTGAGGGAAGGGAAGAAGAGATTCAAAAGCAAAAATCAACAGCTTATTTTGTGAGTGTAACGAAAAGTAAACTTAAAGGTTTTTGAAGAAAGCACTACAAGATGATGCTACGAATGGAGGACCCAAATGGGATGGGGAGGATGGTAGAAAAGTTGCGAGGGGTTGCGGGGCCGAAACAGAAAGTGTATATGTTGAACGTGTTAAATGATGTGATCTTATCGTTAATTGCTTTCCTTGAGCAAGAAATTCCAAGAAGTTGTGCCGCAAATCGCAGTTGCAACTGAGCAACGACGATGATGATGACGACAACGACAAGGAATTCATTTCCATTTTGTTATTTTTCTCATTTTGTGGTAAAGAAAGCATTAGAAGAGACAGCATCGTTTCATTAACCCAGTTACAAAATTTATAAGCCTCTGTTTTGTCGCCGTTTTCTTATAAAATGTTTCTTTTTAAAGTAACTTGTTATAAAAGAGAAAATTTCTAGCTTAAGAAAACGTGTATTTCTTACGATTAGGTGCTGGGTTTTGTGAATTATTGTTGTAGTTGTTCTTCTTTTTCCTTTCCTTCTCTCTGTCAACTTTAGAAAGAATCACCAAAATATCCTTAGGAATTCTGAAATAAAGTATTTTGTACCATCTACAAAAGCAGTAACAACATCAGAAACACAAAAAAAAAAACACAGTCGGAAGGGAAGGAGGAACAGAAGGAGGAGGAACACCAACACCAACACATCACTAGCTTATCGGCAAACAAATCGCGCTGCTTAAAATTTTTACTCTTCTCACATTCAGCAGCAGAAGCAAAAGGATTCTGCCAAAGGATAAGAAATCAGTTCAGTTCTTTACGAGTTGTGCCTGGAATTTCTGATTGCTGAAGCCGGAAGCGGAACGAATGCACTCGACTCGAGTAACGTGAGAAGCTCGCGATAAAATGGCGACTTTTTATATATTCTTGTAAGTATTTCTGTCGTAAGTGACGACGAAAATTGCAGCTAATTTAATATTTATAAAGACAGAAATTGTACTAAAAACAACAACAGCAATCAACACCAAGAGCACCAAACACAGCAACAACAAGGATGTTAAGGACTTTTTTGTTCCCATTCAAGTTGAAGCATTTAAAGCTGATTTCTACTGACTTTAAAATAAAAATCTTTTGATTTGGTGTTTGTTGTTAAACTATCGTTGTTTTTATTTTTGTTGTTGATAATTGTTTTTCATTTCATTTCTCGTATTAAGAATTCGTTTCACTTTTTATTTTCTTTTTTTCTGTGTTCTGATTTTGAATGACTTTTCAAATCCTTTGAATTGATCTCCATTGAAAGCATTTTGTGCGTAAACTTGATGTTGTTGTTGTTGTTCACATTAAGGACATCATCAGGGTGAATAAAAAACATCCGACCCAGCAAAATGCGTTTATGCAACGTACAAATACAACTCGTAGGCCACGTATCCATGGACCAAAAAGCAGCCGCATATCCTTCCCCGATTTGTTGCAAGCTTTGATGTTGTTTTGTTCTTTTGGCATGCGTGAGACTTCCGATGCATCTTAACAGGAGCAGATGAGGCGTAGGAGCACTTCCTCAGGGAGCTGAATAAATCATTATTTTTAGGAAGAACTGCTATGGTAGTCAAGGTCTAGAATCTGATGGAAAGCAATTAAACTGTCGACGGTCAACTCCGAATTATTTTTATTACATTATTTTATTTATCTCCGAAAAATGTAATAAAATTTATGAATAACCAATAAAACAAATAATAATTAATCATGGATACATAAGAAAAAACTTATGTACTTTAATTGTACATAATTATAATTTTTTTATAAATTTTCTCTCTTTGAACTTTTTGAATTCCTTTAATTTTTCTATTTTAAACTTTTAAAGTTTTAAAAAATCTTCTTCAATAGTTACAAACGAAATTTGTTTATTTAATTATACCGGTAAAATTTTATTAATGACAAACAATGTTTTTAACAATTTAATTAATGTCAACCAACAGGGAATCGCAGGGTTAAACTATTTCTAACCAGAAAATGGCAGGCCACTATAAGGTTTGTGTCCGGGGTAAAATCAAAACAAACCAGACAAAGATTTTGGTTTAAAACTTTGAAATTATTTTACAAGAGTCCAGTGTATCCAAAAGTTTTGCAACTTACAATTCGGTTTGTGGCTAAGATAATGAAGTTATTGAAGCACTGTGTTTGAAACACAGCTTTACATGAGTTAAAAATCCCCGAGAAAAGTCCTCTTTACTTTTTAATGACGTAAAATGAAAGTAAAGTACATTAATGATTATTGAACACATGCTGAACAAATTATATAATACTAAAAAAGTTGCCTATAGAATTATTAATGCGTCTTTAAAGCTCTTCTATGGTGCAAAGTTCTCCAGGTTTTACTACAACATTTGTATTTGAAAAGACACGATATAAACTTTATATTGTAAACAATTGAAGGAAGGAAGGAAAGAAGGAGTAGAATAACGAACAGCAGATCATATAACATTTGTTCACTAGCCGCCATCTAGTCGCCTGTTATGTGTCACCCTACTCCAACCCTCCCACAATCCACCGCCCACCACTACAATGTCCTATTCTTTCCGGGAGGTGGACGGAAGGGGTGATTATTCCAGGGGTTGATTTATTCTAAATTATCAGAAATATTTCATTTATTATCATCTTCTAATATATTCTACCATTTCTTTATACGATGAAAAATGACGATTAAGGAAGAAAACCGACGGACGTGCCAAAACGGAACCTAATATGATAAGGATTGTAACAGTATATATAATAAATATACAATACAGGGGTAAAATTAGCTTTGAAATTGGTTTTAACTCCATTTCATTTAAATCCAGTTTACACGGAATCAGAAATGCAATTCATTTATTTTTCAATATTTTTTCCTGGTAAAGAATACAATTGAATGGTAATTTTTGGGTTTTCCCCCTCATGTTAGCTGCAAGGTCAAATCAATTCTCAATCAAAATTCAATTGAAATGAATTCAAGTGGAGTGAAAATAATTGCATTTTAAATACGGAACACGTGTCAAGGTTGTCTGTCTGCTCTGGTCGAAAAAGCAGTGATTTAATTTTAATTGTTATTATGTATTTTTTCCACAAGAAAAAACAATAGGAAAGACTGATTTCGAATTGTACCCTCGAAGCTTATTTTTAAAGGATAAATAAAAACCTTTTCTTAAAGGATAAAAAAAGAGTATTCAAAGTATTGATTAAAGTTTAACTACTCTTAAACTAAATTTTGATCACTTCACATCACAAAATTCACATTTCAACAGAAATACATTAATTGACTCTCTGATTGACTTCCTTTTTTCTGGAAAAACCGAGGAAAACATGTCCACATTTTGCATGTTCACCGGAAAGCGTGTCCATCGATTCTATCTGTCATATCTGCCGACTACTGCTACCTCTCAGTCACCCGATCACAGGCAACAACAAATGAACACAGCATCAAAATATGTTTTTAGCTGTAAGGCCGAAGTTTTGGCCTTTTGCAATTACGATTGCCACCACAAAGTGTGGTCCCCAGAATGGCTCATGTACTGATTTTACTGCACAGTTGTATGAAAAACGAGTTAATTGCTCAAAATTCAAATATTCAAGTAACTCTATCAAATCTTTAAAGTGATTCAGTTTGTGCCAAAAAAGTATATTATATGAATGTTGCTTGAACTAGAAATATGACGCTCTCCCTCTTTCCCTCACTCTCCTCTACTTTTCATCCGACGTTAGCTCTCTATTTTCGTCTCTTTCGAATGGAAAGAGATATAGGAATGCTATATAGATTTTATCTCTCTCTCTCTCTCTCTCTCTCTCTCTCTCTCTATTTTAAGTAGTTTAGAAGAAATATTTTTTTTATTATGATTTCTATCGATTTAATTTTCTCTTAAATAAAGATAACTTTTTATTCTAAATTTTTCTTAGTGTAGATTATTAAAAATCATGCACTAAAACAACAACTTCTGTGGCCTCTTCTTAAAATTGAATATTCTTGAATGAAATTATTGTTTTATTGTTTGTTTGATTGTTTGTTGCTCTTCGTGTTGAAGTTGTGCATCTCGTAGTTGCAGATAGTTTCTAAACTTCTAGAAAGTCAGTCCAACCGCTGAAGTCGCCTTTCATGACCGAGCAGCCAGAAAAGATTGAGATTGAGCTACACTCATCTATAAAAGCCTTAAAAGTCATTTAAAGCCAACAATTTTTTACAATTTTGTGTTTTATACTTTTTATGGAGCAATAAAAAATAATTGCACCATCAGACTCATGAATTTTCTATGAGTTTCCATGAGATTTTCTATGTATTGTGTTTTTATGCAAGTCACACTAAATAAAAGGATCTCAAAGAAGCTTCTAACATCGTGTCACGTTATTAGATATGATTTAAAAACGATGTTCCTATGTTCACATGCTTACGTATATATTATATTTATCTGCCTCACTATTTTTTCGATCGTCCAGAGTTACTTTCAGTGGAGTGACATTCAATGCAAACAATTTCCTGTGTAGTATTGGTGAGATATTCAAAGTATTGTATATATTATGTATATTGACGTAAATTAACTACTCATTATCAAGTTAAATTTCACCTGCGTTACCAGTAGCTTATGTCAGTAGCTTAAATGAGCTTAAATCAGAGTAACACTGATTGTCCACACATAAGTAACAATGTCATTTCCAAGAACTTCAAATAAATATTCAAATAAGAATGTCAAATTACTTTACAGTCACACGGATATACTATATAGTGTATGTATGTAAGAACATGTCACTTAGAGACGCATTAATAATAATATACACGTGTCTTTACATCAAGAGATTTCGCAAAAGAAAAATCCAACGAATTTTCTTTTTTTGCTTTGGATTTCTTTTTCTTCGAATTGCTATAGTCACAAGTGCTGCTGACTCCACAGTTTTAAGGCAGCGACGCCGTTTCTACTCCCAGCCGGGTTTTTGCGTTCTCATGTTTCTTGAGTCTTCTTTTTTGGATGAATGGTTTTCTTGAATTCACGCAATCATATGAAGGTTATGAGTTTGTTGGGATGGCACAAGTTTGCTGTTGTTGTTATTGTTTAATATTAAAAGGGGAAATACTCTAACCCGAATCGGAATCGGGAAATCGTTTGTTGGGAATAATTTTACGCAATTTTTAATTGACGAGTACTAAATAAGATTCTAGATATAGCAACCTGCTTGAATAGCTAACAAATAAAACAACAATTTAAACATTGAAATGATTATATTTATGTTCCTTTTAAAATTTCAATTCTACATTCTATTCAGCGAGTACAAAAAATAACTCTCCATTGTTGCATAGTATGTTAATGTTGCCTATACGATAACTGCTAAACTATAAGTTGAGATAGGTGCTTAACTTTATATATATATACATATATGTATATATATATACACATTGCTGTCGCTACAGTATTTGATAGCAAAATTGACTCAGTTAGTTAGACATTTATTACATGTACTATATATAATAGCAATTAGTTTTGGACTTTGAATTAAATTACAGTTATTTCAATTATATTTTCACTTGACTCACTGATGACTTGATACACTGACATCAAAGTCTCAGACGCTCCATTTGGACACCGGATTTTACTGTATGCTTCAGCAAGCATAACTAATTAAGGAGACGCATATAATAGTTTATAATGTAAAACAATTATAATGATAATAATTAATAATAAAATCATAGTAATTTAATGACAGAACAAGAACAACTGAATACCGGTTACAACAAATCAAATTATACTCACATCAATCAAAGTAGGACAACCGCAGTACACACACCCATACGCACAAAGGTACACAAAACCAACACATACACAGTCACATATAATCACACATACATACATACATATATACGGTAAGTACATGTATATAACTAGAACCGTCACAATGAATGTTGCATTTCTCTTTCTCATTCACGTTCTTATTTAATATAATCTAATTAAAGGTCATGCTTCTGTCGTAACCAACAACAATAACAAAAGCAACAGCATGTGGCTTGCAACAAACTAACAATTTCTCTGCAATAACACAAACACACACGCACACACTCAGCACACTGCAGAGAAGACGTCTCAATAAACACCATCGCATCGCATCGAATCACCGATCCATTGTTATTCATCGTTCGCCGTTTGCAGATTTCTTTCTTCTACGCTATTCGATTGCTTTACTGAATATCAATTGCATATCGAATACTTCGAGCGTTGAATCGATTCATCAGCAGTGGCGGCAGCAGCAGTAGCAGCGGCAGCAGCAGAGCGGCCGGCGGCTGTTGGTCACGCAAACGACTCGAAGAGGCTGCACACAAAACGTGCTCGTATTGGCGACAGTTGCTGAAGTGTTTCTCTTCCGACAACAATTTTGCTGTGTCACGTGCGAATTGGGCCGAATTTTGGTAGCATTTGTAGCGTGCACTGTTGTAGATGCAATTCTCATAAGCATGACGCGTGCTGCAAGGAAAAACAAGACACAAGAGAGAAGAGAGAAGGTAAAGAGGACAATTTATTTAGACTGTTGAATCGTTTAAAAGACAGAAGAACAGAAAACAAAAACTAAAGAGGAGAATAATAAAGAACAGGAGGGGGTGAAAAAATGGAGAGAAGGAGAGAAGGAGAGAGAGAAAGATTGAAAAATAATAAAAAAGACGAAGTTCAACTGCTTTGAGAAAGAAATCTTTTAAAGTTGTGTTTCATTGAAACAGTTTGAATCAAGCTATAAAATCACTCATACGTCCCGAGGTCTATTCTCAGTCCAGATATACGTATGTATCTCCTTTGTCTTTTGCATTTGATATTCCATATGTTTGACTGACTAAAATGGTGAAACCATTAATCATTAAATAAACACTGAAATTAATACCATTTGGAATTCTTAGCTTTTATCTAGGATATCCTAGGATAGTAATAATAAAAGTAAACTGACTCATTTCTGTCAACTCACCTCTCTTTGAGGAACTCACGCTGAGTGTTGACTGGGTTGTCTGTTTGCTTTTCTGGGTTCTCTTTTCTGGGTTATCTTTTTTAGGTTTCCCAGTCTTTGCTCTTATTTGTGTTGTGTTATTTATTTTTTGTGCTAGCGAAAGTTATTTTAGCCTATATCGAAACGATTTGAACCCGATGACTAGATTAAAACTACTCTTCCCACATCACGTCATGTCACGTCACAATTTGTTGTTCTACTTTCCTTCTTCTAACAGAATAAATCAAACTCAGGGATGTGATATGTTTCTCAAGGAGAGATCAAACTATGGGAGGTTAATGTTGTATAAAAGGTTGGGAGTAGGTGGCGATAATAGAATAGGCAAAGGGGAATGATTGAGTAGTGATTTCAGGTGACACTGGCTTTCAAAATTAGCATGTTAACCTTATGAATGATTAGAAAAACATTTACCAGAAATTTGACAGCATTAAGAAGCAATTCTTATAATAATCTTGATACAGCATCTCAGAGTGACAGCTACTAGTTGTAAAATATATGAAATCTACTCAATACCTTGACCTGGGACACACCAGGATGTGAAATAATGCTACACATCCCACAAATCTCTGTCATCAATTGCTTGATAATTTGAGTAAAGCTAATACAAAGTTTAATACGTTCGATAGATCCGTTACTCTATAGTTTCTTCTTCAGGTTAGAAACTGTAACGTTTCCATTAATTATTGCCTTCTTATAACCTTGGTAAATCGACTAGAATTCTTCAACGAGAACATCAAAATCTGAACACCCTTGAAGAGTCTTCATTCTCAACCACTCTCATACTTTCTCCCCTCAATCTCGTAAATTTCCCTACTTACGAGAAAATTAATTTAAGAAATGTG
Organism: Myopa tessellatipennis; assembly: GCA_943737955.2. Lineage (NCBI taxonomy): Eukaryota > Metazoa > Arthropoda > Insecta > Diptera > Conopidae > Myopa > Myopa tessellatipennis. The sequence goes on from OX031314.1 coordinate 63,277,623, forward strand.
CATTTGTTTCCCAAGCTTTTTTAAATAAACCACATTCCAGAGTGTATCTACACCTGTGACTTATAGATACATTAAACCATGAATGGTTTTCATCGCTCACATAAGATTCCGGATATGTGATGTAATGGAAAGTTTGGAAGGGGTTAAAACTATGCCATCGTTTTGGCACTATGGTGGTCGTTCAATGCAAAGAAATCCCTTTGAGGCCTTAGTTCCTTATAAGGTTAGGTTATTATCAGGCTAGAGATTGATTGAGTTGGGGGAATGAGGATTAGTAAAAAGCCTTTCGTGTGAAATCGATTCCCAGAGACATCATCTTCTGTCACAGAGTTGAGCTTCTATCATATGAGTTCTATAATATTAATCAGAATCGATGTGATGAGGATGAGTGGCTGAATTTCGAATTTACTAATCTAGCTCTATCTTTAAGATTACAGTTAAAGCTCATGAAGTAGACTACAAAGAATGAGCAGCGAATGAGTGCTGGGATGATGGGTGCTGGGAGTGAAATGGAATGATTGGGGTCAACTTACCAACAGAACTGCATAAATTTCCGGGTGATGTTTTCGGAATTCGAGTTTTTGTCATCGCCGGCGAGGCTGCCGCTATGCAACTCTTCCGATAAAATGTGTTGAAAATCTTTGGTACATTTTTTCCAATCATCCTGAATGTATGCAAAGCAGTCCTTGTGCTTTAAATAATCTAGGAAAAGGAGCCATTAAAAAGCGTGCATAAAAAACCCTCCTTCGTTCGTTCTTTTGTTTATCTGTTAATTAAATTTGAATGTCGTGTGCTTTGTAGAATGTAAAAACAGTTCAGATCTCAAGCTTGATAACTTACATATGAGTATAGTAAGTTACTAAGACTATTTTCACATACGAGCATTTAATGAATGCATTTACATAGATTTTTAAGAGTTTCTACTTTAACCTCTTTTATTCTCACCTTCTTGGAATTTTCTGTCATCACAGAATTTACTCAGGAACCTTCGAGCACCCGCCACGTTGTTTCTGAATACAATGAATTTTTCGTTGGATAGACAGCGTGTTGTATAGTTATCGAAACATGTCATGCCACGTTTGAAAACACTGCAAAAGTATGGTTTGAAAAAAGTATTAAAGTGATCCGTAATTGAATATCTAAACGGAAATTAATAAGGTTTCATCCACTTAACTTATCTACCTTTATTCTTTTAAATTCTCATCAAAATAGGAAAGCAAAATGTACACTATATCTTCACTTATTTTATTTTTATTTAATATTGATTATATTTAAATTTTCATTTATTAAAGTTCCATATTATGCTTCTTGCTTGAGGAACTTCTTGTTTTTGATACTAAAAATTGAGCATACTTCTAGGATGTATTATTAAGAGAATTTAAATGGTATTAATAGTGAATGCTAAAATCGAGGAATGACGGACGACTTCTTTTTACGGCTTCGATTTAATCTACTGAATGATTATCGTAATTCAATAAAATCAATGATCGACAAAATAAACATCTCGTTCCTTACATGCACTTAGATGCGATTTCGTCCTCATTAGCAACAATCTTGGTTGTTTGTACAAACTCCATTAAGTGTGGCGGCAGGTCCTTGAAGCACTCATCGACCATTTTTTGTGTGGCACCGCATTTCACCAGCGCCGTTGAAAGCGGTGGTGGCGGCGATGGCGATGACGACAACGACGGTATGCTTTTTGTATTATTCTCCGTAGTCACACAACAAATCCAACAAAAGCAGACCGAAGAAAATAAAATCCAATTAAAAGACGACGCTAAAATCGCGGAATTCACCGTCATCGCAGACTCACGCGGAGTTGTAGATAAAAATGCAATTTAAACCACGGAAGATATTAAAATTTGTAACACGAGCAGCAGCAAGCTTTAGCGATGAGAGTAAAATTGATCAGAATTACTTTTTTTTTGCTTTTTTATTTCTTCCTCCGCTGTTTTTCTTGTTACTTTAACGAATCTGGAGCGCGTTGCAGACGATAGCAGAAGTTCCAGCTGCTCGAACTCGTAGCGCTGCCAACAAACACCTGTTGCTGTGCTGCCAACGGACACGCTTGGACGAGAACGAAGACGACGAGACGTTGAGTGAACCGAAGGACAACAGGCCGATGTCCTTGCTGCTTAAGATAACGCCACAAACTGTTATCAGCAGTTCGAATGATACTCGTAGTTACTGCGAGCAGCGTCCAGGAGGGACAAAAGAGAGAAAAATAATCAGCTTTTCGTACATGAAAGCTTTTTCTCAACGAAAATCTCAAAAACGGCTTTAAGAGAACAACGCAGGCGTCACCAGGCAAAACGTGAAACTCACCCCGTCATTCATATTCTTTAACTTCTTTTTCTATTCTTAGTTCGGTTAATTTTCGGTAAACGGTTTTCACTGTGGGTTTTTTATTTTTAATATTAATTTCACGTTATACACAAAAACGGGTTTAAATATTAATACAAACATAAAATCAATTGATTTTTGTTAAAAATCTGTGAATGAAATTTGGACTTATTTTTATTACTTTTCGATCATATTGTTTTTATTAATTAAGGCCTGTGAAAGACCATCACAACAGAATATAGTGTGTTTTTTGATTTGTTTTATCTTTCCTTATTTTTTACTGGAAAAACCATTGCAGTTCACCCGACCAACATCACCTCACCGCCTACCCGACCCACCATCTATCAGTCTTCTAATAATAAAAACATCCATCCTTTTTATGAAATACTTTTATTAAATTTAATTAGAAATTCTTTGTTATATAATATTACAATATAAATATAATATTACAATATTAATGATAAAATCGGTTTATCGGTTAATATAATGAATTATTAAATACTAAAAGTGCTCAGTCAATAATATCGACTTACTTTTGATTCACTTCTTTTGCATGTAAACGTAAATTCTTGAGAAAACACAACATTTAATTATTAATTAAAAATTCATTTAATTTGAAGTTTAAAGTTTTAGGTTTTTTATTACTCTATTATTTATATTAAAACTATGATTCAAAACCTTTGATTACAAGCACAATAAAAAATCAAAAACAAAAAAAAAAATGGTAGATAAAAAAAGAAAAACTAATGCAAAAAAAAACTTGAAAAATTTAAATGAAATTGTTACTATTAATATAAACTAAGGAACTTAAATTAAGAAAAAGAATTAAAAGTTAAAGTGTAAATTCTAAACTTTTAGTATTAGTTGTTGTTGGTTTCGTTTTTTGTTTTAAGAAGTTTTGATTTAATTCGATAAAATTGCACATGAAACGAGTATAATTTTAATGTAAACTTTACAACTAAAATAAACATATTTTAAGTAAAATTACAAAATAACTGTATAAGCAAATTACTTATATATATGCTTATGTTATGTATGTGTGTATATGCGTGTAAATTTTTCTTCATAATTTTCATTTCGTACTTATTCTTCTCTTTTATTGTCAATACATGAAATAGTTTAAAAGGTTAAAGGAACCAAATTAAAAAATTTCAACGTTTATCAACTTGTGTTTATAATTGAGTGCTTTAAAGATTTTTAATTTAAATTTAAATTTAATTAAGCTTAATTTTTATTTAAATTCTGTTTTTATGCTTGTTATTTATAGAATATTCGATACTATTTTTTATATAATAACATTACTATTATTATTGTTATTATTTTTATTTATTATACTTATTATTGTATTTATTATTATTATTATAATGATTATTATAATTATTTTTATAATTATTATTATATTTGTTAATATATTTATTATTATAATTATTATTACTACTATTATTATATAATAAACTGTATATAATAAATATAAGCTAAGGCACAAATTTCTTCAACACTTACAATTAGTTTATAAATTTAATTGAATGAACAATAATGGATTTGGTGAGAATTGATTAATGATTTCTTATGTAATAATGAGTTATATTTGATACGCATATTATTAGAATTTAACAATATTATTAAATATTCAAACAAATTTTTCACATGCTAAACAAACATTAAAAAATGTTGACGACTTGGAAATTCGAAATTTCAACAGCAGAAAAAATTTTTTTTTAGTTTTATTTCATTTCTGTTTAATTTTATTTTGGTTTTATTTTCATTTTGTTTCTTTAAACTTTTGTAGTTTGTTTTCTCCTCTTGTTTTATTAACTCAATAATTTTTTTAGTTACTCTTTGAAGAATAAAATTGTTAAAAAATCCATTGTTATGATATGATATTTTTACTTCATGTATCATCTACATACGTATATAAACCATATATGTATGTGTATGTGTTTCAGTTGTGCTTAATTATCTTAGCTACACATTTTCGTAATGATAATGATGACAATAATAAGAATAATAATCATGGTGATGATGATAAGCAAAATTACAAAAGAGAGAGATTATTATTAAATGCAATAAAATTTATTGAAGAATATCAAGAATTTTCAAAGCTTTCTAAATTTATTATAGAAAAAGCTGTAGAAACTGTTGTTTTTTTTTTGTTTCTTTTAAAATTTAAACACGATTTGGAATTTGATATGGAATTCAATAAATATATTTCCTAACCTTGAATCTTTCATGGATTCTTATTCATTGATTTCATTAATTTATTGTTGTTTTAAAAATAAAGAACTGAAAACCCAAAGAGCAGAAATGATTTTGTAACTAATATTGAAATTCTCTAAAGCATTTTATTTTCATTTTAATTCATGATAACTTTTTGTTTTATTTAGATTTTTGAAATAATAATAAAAAACAAACCTTAAAGAAAGGATTTTGGATATAATACAATATATAAAGAAGTTGTTTATAATTGTATAATATTATTATTATTATATTATTAAACACAAATGTTTGTGTTTTAAGTGTATGTATTATAAACAATTTTCATTAAAAATAATTGTAATTATTTTGTTTATTAAATTATTTAAAGCATTTATTATAACAACAAAAGCCTATTTATTAATATATTGTATGTATGTTCAATAGATATATTTTTTAACATCTAAATATGGCGATTTTTATACGAATTTTTTATTGGCTTTTATTCCTTTGTTTTTTTTTTGTTTTTATTCAATATAAATTGTTGTTCTTCTTGCAAGTATTCTCTAGAACTCATATACTTCTGTACCTGTGTCTATAATTATATGTTGTTGTGTTTTTCAAAATATTTACGTGTACTTTTACTATTCTGAGTACTATATTATTTGAAAAAAACAATTAAAATTATATTTAAAAAATCAGATACCTTTTCACTCAGATTTGTAATTCAATTTTTTATGTGTTATTATGTAATCAAATATGTAGATATACATATGTGGATGTATGTATGTATAGATATGTCTGTATTAATACACAGTTTAAGTGATTAATACAAGAAGTGAAAAGATGAGAATAGAAGTCATGAGAATTTGAGTGAGAAGAGAACTGAAATGAAGCAAGAAAACTTAAGAGAAGTGCTAAGATCAGGATTGAAGTTAAGAGGAGAGTATAGGTATACAAATTATTCGTTATATGATTGAGATTCGATATTCAAACAAGAAGAAGAAATCATGGGAGAGAAAAAGAGGGAGTGAGTGGGTGAAAAAGAAGTTGATTGCATTCGCATCTTTACAAAATATATTAAAATTAAATACATATTTGTTCAAATCTTATCATTCATCATTCTTTAAAAAAACCAATATCTTAAAAAGTAAACATGGTATTATAGCTTAAATCTAAATGTTAATTAAGTTAAATAAATTAAAAAATTCTCGCGTTAATCGCAACGGAAATGGCAACCTTTGAACTCTAGCTCGAACTCTTCTGACCGTTTGCCAGAGTTGCATGAAACAATTTTGGATTTTTTGTTTCTGTTTTTCTTGTTTCTGTTTTTCTTGTTTTTACTTTATTAGTACAATCTATAAAAATGTAAAATAAAGTGTACAAAAATTAGAAAAAAATAAAAAATAAAATTTGATTTTTATCCATCTTTCAGGTTTATCTGAAGGCTTTGTTGTTGCTGCTGCTGTTGTTGTTTTTGTTTTTCTGCTGCTTTGTTTCGCCTTCTTTTCCACTGGCAACATTGCACTTGATAAAATAGTACTTTGAGTAGTAGTAGTAGTAGTAGCAAGACTACTAACAGTAGTATTTTTTTTTTAGCAGTTGTCTGAAGTGTATATTAAAGTAGTGTTGCCTGGGATTATTTTTCCAAGTTGATGGTTTCTTTCTGGATATCGTTGATTTCAGTTTTTGTTTTCCTTTTCGTTTGTTTTTATTTTTTGTCCTTTTTTGGTGCGTTTTTCAAAATACTAAACGTTCGAGTGGTAAAAAGAGTAGTCATTTTGCTACGCTAGACGCTTAAAGTGAGCGCATCTGAATATTTATTATTAGCATCTACCATGGCACCGGATGTGTTAGCATGTAAAAATAGAGAGAGAGAGGGAGAAAAAAAACAAACAAAAATATGTTTTCTGGTTAATGTTAGTAGATAGAATAGTAGTAGACAAGAATATATTTAAAGAAAAAAAAAAACATATAAGACAATTGTGATTAAATTAGTTATTGATACAGTAAGTGATACAATTAAATAATAATGTAGTTATAGAGTTGTATAGTTATAGAGTATATAGTCATTTATTAATAATATGATAATGAACACTAATGAATATTATTAATATTTCATTAACATATTCGAAATTAAATGCGAACATAAATTTGAATCGATATTTTAAAATACATAACAAAGAATGCTTATTTCTTGGGTACATTAACAATAACATTAATAAAATTAATATTAGTAAAAAATATTATTATTTTATTTTAATGGGAGTGTAAATTAGTTCGGTCCGTATCCGGTTCATAGTAACAGCTGAGTTTGAGGATTTCAGAGAGGTTAAACATTTGATGATAATATGTATTTAGTAGATATCGTGTGTTTTCTGCTTTAATTGAAAGGAAAGTGCGGCTGAAACCCATCGAATGCTTGTCGACGTTTATGGTGACACTGCTCCAACTGATAAATTATGTAGCAAAGGTTTCGACGTTTCAAGGATGGAGATTTCAGCGTTGAAGACAAGCTTCGCTCTGAACAGCCAACAAAATTCGAGGACAAACAATTAGAGGCTTTACACGAAGACGATCAGAGTCAAACGCAAGAGAAGCTCGTAGAATCATTGGGGGTAACTCAAACAACCGTTTCTATGTTGATTGATTCTATTGATATATTCTAAATTGAGAGTCAATTAGAATGGTTCAAGAACAAGGAACTTGGCTGCCTTATATAGTGAAACCGACAGCCATTAAAACGCGATTTTTCAGTTGCCAACGGCTGATTTAAAGAAACAGAGAAAAGGTTTTTTGCATCGCATTTTAACAGGAGATAAGAAATTGATATTCTATTGAATGGACACTAATGCTCCAGCACGGAAGATCTTCGAATCCACCACAGAGGAACGGCGCAGTAGAGGAACACAGCGACTAGCGCACGCAAACGGAAAGTGGAATTAATTACTTTAATTTATTTTATTTCACTAATTTTAATCAGTTATTTATTTAATTGCTTAATTCAGTTACTATATATTTGTTTGGCATCATTCATGAATGAATAATAATCCATCACAACAGTATAGATGTTCAAAACTTTGGATGATATTTTTTCATTTATTTTTTTTTTGTGTAAAATGAACATAAACATTCTTATTTATATATTATATAATAAAATAATGATATGCAAAAGAAATTGAGTATATTTTTATACACAGATCCATGCAAGCATGTGAAATTTTATAATAATTACATTTTTAGTAACAATATCTTATTTATGCGATGTTAATAATATTGTGATAAAACATTTAACAATTTTCGTTTAATTGTCCCAAAAAATGTGCAATGAAATTGAAAAATAGAAATTACTATTATAATATTATTCTTGTAATTATTATTAATAATAGTTTCATTGTTATTATAATTATTACTTTTATTTTATTGTTATTATTATTATTATGATGATGTTAATGATGTTATTATTGTTATTATTTTAGAATTATTTTCTATTTATTATAATTAGTAATTTTTATTTATTTATATATAATTGTTATTTTATATTTATTAGAATTGCTTTTTTATTTATTATAATTATTATTTAATTATTAATTATTATTTATAATAATTATTATTTTATATGGATTATAAATATATTTACTATTTTAAATTTGTTATTGTTTTTTCAATAATTTTAAGTTTCATTATTATTACTTTTATCACACAGAATGTTTGACACAAGTATAATGTTATTAAAAAACATTTATGTTATTAAATAAAATTAATACATTTTATTAAAAATTAAACACATAAAACACAAATCAAATGGTATCAATTTTGTGGACAATTGAACGAAAATAGTTACGGTTTTTATTATTTAATGTGTATTATAAACACAAAAATCATATTTCTTCGATTACAGAGGAGAGAATAACGAACAATAATAATTAAAGAAATAGTGCAAATAATTAATGTTTTTTAATTAGGGGTTTTTGAGACTGAGTTCATTATTTATACGCTTATTTATTGTATTTTAACGAATAGCAAAATATATTAAATGACGTTTATTTTCTTATATTTTAGATTGAAAATTAAAATTGTTTTAGTTAACTTGGCCTTTGGTTAGTTCATTTTTAGCATATGGTTTATATACATATGTATATAGTGATAATATATAATTAAAGTAAGGTATTAACATGTATATATAAATATATAGACAGTATATGTAATAATAATACTAACTGAATGTGAAATTCGCATGAAACTTCGCATGTAGTTAGAATTCGATTAACGAATGATGCAGAAAAAATAACAAATCATGAGACGAGCAGCAGTATTAATTTCCTTGATTAATTATTAATTTTTGAATATTAATTATTAACTTTAAATATTAATTATAACTTTAAATATTAATTATTAATAATTTCACTATCATTTGCAGGTTACAAACATGTTTTCTGAATTTGTGTATTATGTATTATTTACTATTTATTATATTTCACATACCATACATATTTATGTATTGTGCATATGTATAAATACATACCTATATATTTATTATATACTGAGTATCTAAAAGATTCCTAGCCGAGGATGTTTCTTAAAAACTCTCGAAAAGTTAAAATAATGTTAATTATTTCTTTTTGGTTGGTTTTAATAAGTTGTGCCGAGAGGACCACGTGGTAGTGGAAGAGGAGATGTGGTGGGTAGAACGAGGGTGCTGTTCGGGTGTGTATGCGAGTGTTACACGTTAATATTACAATGGTTTTGTGATTAACAGATTTAAGATGTGTGATGAATGTGTTTTATGATCAAGATCAAGATTATTTATGTATAGTTATATTTTGGTATTTCGTTTTGATTTTTTCGTACATAAGGGAAAAGCAATGCAAAAAATGTTTTTTTTTAGTTTTTGGTGGTAATTTAAAGCTAACAATTATGTCTTATCTATATATGAAGCAATACAATTAGTTATTTCGCTGGATACTTTAAACTAGATACATTTCCCAAAACCAATTAAAATAATGTCGGCAAAATATGCAAAAAAAAAAGTTTTTTATATACATATACCATACATTATACTATATAAAATGAATATGTATATTAAATAAAATTTAAAAACAGGATAAAAAAAATTAAATCTGAATAATAATCTAAGATTATAAACATTCAACTAAATTATTATTGAGTTACTAAATTTAGTTTGTTTAGATTTTATGAACATATTTTCTTGTTTAGTTGTTTGATGATTTCGTTTTTTTTTTGTGGTTTGTTTTTTTTTTGTTTTTGTTTTTAGTGGAGTTGACGAAGTAGAAGAGAAGTGAGAAGATAGTACAATTTTTTCCACCACTGAACTGCTGACATCCTGTAATTGTGAAAATTATCCTGTACGAAAAACTGCCAATCGACTTCATTTTATTCATTCAAACACAGCAGCGAAATTTTTTTTCTTTTTGTTAGAGTTGCCAGAGTATCACCAGAGTTCTTAGTTAGTCTTTTAGTTGGTAGTTTTTTAATTAAATTTTAATACACTAACATAGCATGTTGTTAATTAAGTTTCTATTAATTATTATTAATGTTTATTAATGATATAAAAATATACGTATGGTATATAAAAAGATTGTTATTTTGTTACTCTGTTATTGTTACTGTTGCTGTGACTTTTACGGTTGCTAGACTGGTACAGTTAATGTTACTGTTGCTATTATTGATTCTGTTACTGTTACTGTTATTTTTACTGTTACTGTCACTATTACTGTTACTATTACTGTCACTGTTACTTTGTTTTTGATGTTACTGTTTCCGTTACCTGTTATGCTGGTGTTTGGGTTAGTCTGTTAGTGTTGTTGGATGGTTTTTAGTGTTTAGTGATGGTTTAAATCAAAGGGATTTTCAAGTCCCCGTCCTTGATTTTGTTAATAATTTAGTAGCAAAGTCTAAGTAGTTTAGTGATCAATGAGTTAAATTTAGTTCTGAATGAAATTCTGAATTAGTTCTGAGTTAAGTTATTTGATTTTTAGTAGAACGTCATTCATTCGTTTGAATTGAACTTGAAATAGAAAAATAAAACAGACTGTCATCTTTGTTGTAGTAACAAAATCATTGATCTTTATTTTTGTCATGTGGTGTATATAAAATTTCTATACCTACAGTTTTTATATAAAAATACTTCTTTTAATTCTTGTTTAACATACGAGTATACAGAAAAAAGTTCTTTAAATATGTATGAATTCATTGATGGTTCACTGCTTTCATTGGTTTTTCTTGTTTTTGTTTATGTTTTCAGTGTCACTTCATATTAAAACCTTTACATTTTGATGGAATTTAATCAACATAATTTAACTAATTAAATAAGACAACAAACAATTTAAAGAAATTACTATAGACGTATGTTTGTTGTACCAAAATTTTGGATGTTTTTTGTATTTTTTTCCTTAAATTTCTAGTTGATTGCTTTCTGTATTATTTTATTTAAATTTAAACTAACCAACATTTCAAAATTTCAAATAAAAGAAAATAGATAAAAAAATTATAATACAATAGAATATACTATGATATACAATATACATATTATATATATGTATGTGTTTAAATATAACTATTTTGCACTTAATATTAGTAAATTGTTTCTTGATTTGATACAAAAGGTCACCTAAAACAGGGAGCAATTTTTTGTTTTTATGTTTATTTAACTGGGGAAACTTAAATAGAAATACGTACATGTTTTTATTTTGTTTATTTAATACAATTGAACATTAAACGTGTGTACAGTAGAACAACCAACTCGTCTATATAATGAAAGATTAAAGATTGGTAACATGTTTGCTTGCAGCTAAGAAGTTTATAAAATCTGAAAACTTTAATTCTATAAAATAGAAAACTCTATTTTAAAATAATAAAATATTGAACAAAACCAAAAAAAAAGTGATTAAAACTGACTAAGGCACAAGTCAACAGTTGAACAATTTCACTATTTCGTAATAATTGTTGATGGACAACACAATCAACGGACGCGATCGAAAAGAATATCAAAAGAATTATTGGTCGAAAAAGGCGAAATCGAAGATATTCACAAAACTCAGAAGAAATATGCTTAAAGATTGTAATCAACTCAAAAGAAATATTCAAAGCTAAAAATAAAACTACAAATAGAAATAATAATAATAAATACAATATAATAATAGAATTAAAAATAATACAAATAATAATAGTAATAAAAATATTAATACAAATAATAATTGAAATAATATTAGTAAAAAAATAAAAACAAATTATAGAAAAGGTAGTAATTAAAAAAAACAATAATTATAGAAATAATGTAATTAATAATAATCACAATAATAAAAGCAATAACAACGATAATAATAACAATAATTAAAATCATAATAATTAAACTAGTAATAATAATAATTGAACTAATAATAAGAATGATGAAAGCAATAATACATAATAACACGATAACTAAAATAACAATAGTAATAATAGAAATAATAATATTATCAATAACAAGAACAACAATTGTAATAATAATAATAATGGATTGAAACAATACTTTGACTTTATTGAAACAATTGATCAACAAAACTGTAAATAAAACAGATAAAAAATGTAACTCCTTAAATAAAATGAAATTAATTGAAATTTCGTGATAATAAATTTTAAAAAAATACATAATATATGAATTAAATATTTATACAATACAATATACAAGTAAATACAGTTAAACCTCGATTATCCGAGTTGCTCAGGGCTCCTTTTTTTCTCATAAGAGGGTAACATAAATACACATAAATGCTATTATTTTTGTTTGTTTTAACAAGAACATCTTAAGTTGTGTCTATAAACATACATATATCTCTTAGTCTTTTCTCTTTAGCTTTTGATTGTTGTTTGAGTAAATGAGTCAACCCTCAGCATCCCGGTTAAGAGATGTAGGTCCCAGTTAATGGAGGTCCGAATAAACGAGGTTTAACTGTATTATATTTATTTTCTTTGTTTGTTTGTTTATTATAAAGCAAAAACTAACCTGTATGAGCTGAAAATTGCAAAAGTCAGTGGATCAGTGTTTGTGTTTGATTGAGAAGATATTCTTTTCATTTATCATAAGAGCGGGTTGGTTAACAGCGCGAAGACGGGGAAGGGGTACCAGCAGAGAAATCATCAAAGTATGGTGAAGAGGAACAGGGGGGAGGGGGATGGCGTTTGTTGAATTAAAATTAAAGAAACAACTTTAGAATAGAATCAAATAAAAGACGCAACAAGTCAAGTTTCGCGAATAAGTCAAAGGAATTAATGAAAATACAGTTTTAAAACAAGCTTTTCTGCTATTTTTTTATATTGTTTAAAATGTAAACATGTATCTAATAAAGCAACAAAAAAGGTATGAGGCTTTTCTAGAACATTCTTTAATATTTTCTTCACTACTTTACTGTACTTTCGATTCAACCCAATTCCCGTTGTAATATACTTTCGACTCTTCTTTCGATCCTTCTTCGATTTTACTCTCTCTCTCTCTCTCTCTCTGTCGGCTGTATTCTACTTTAGATTCGAATCTACTCTACTCTCCTCTCGTCTGTACTCTATTCTCGTCTCTACTCTCCTCTCGTTTCTATTCTATTAAATTTCAAACTTTGCTGGCACCCCAACCGCTGCTCTCTGATACGGATGATCTCGATTAGCCAAACGTCTCTGTTGCTTTAGCGCTCCTACTAAAATTGACGATATATACACAATAACATACATTTGATTAGATAGGTTCGTCTCATCAAAAGAGGGGTGAAACTCTACATTCATACAAATACGAGTACGTGTAACTTCATTGCATGTACATATATACATACATACATATATGTAAATATAGAGTCAGGCAGATATCTGCGCTACTATATTTTTGATATATATATATATAGGTATATATGGTTTAAATGTTTATAGATATAGATATATGCAATAGAAATGTGATAATCTATGAGCTATCTAGTGATCTATAAATCTATTGATCTATAAATCTATTGATCTATGAAAAAAGTGAAATATTCTTCTGTAGTTTTTTTTTTGCCGTTTTCCAAAATTTAATTTGTTACTATTCGAATTTAAAAAATTTGCTAAACTTATGCCAATCATTCGATTTTTTTTTCATTTTTAGTTTTTGCTATTTACTATTTGCAGCAATATTGTTGTTGCTGTTGTTCGCTTTTGTTGTTTCTGTTGCTATTTTGATTTTTTCCTACAATAACAACTCTATTCTTTGGAATGAATCGTATATAAGTATTTAATCGTGTATAAGTATACTATTTTCTTTGTATTTTCTTTTCTTTTATTTAAAAAGTGTGGTCAATTTCATTTCATTGTAAGAAACAAAAAAAAAAGAAGAAAAATAACGGGATAAGTGATTTTTAACCATAGAATAATATATGTTTATACGATATATACGCATTTATAAATAGATTACTTTAAAAAAGCATAAATTAAGGCCTATTAAGTATATTCTTGAAAATTACTTAATTAATGAATAACTAATTCTATATTCTGTAGAAAAACTAAAGTAATATCTTTACTTTTCATTAATTGTTCTTTAGTTATTCTTTAATTGTCTCATTACTCTATATCATTTATGATAATTAAAAGATTAAATTAATTAAATATTCATTTATTTATTTAAACATCTGAATTGAATTTACAATTTAGCCCAAAAAATTAATAAAAAAATTAATGTCAACTTTTAAAATTTTTTTCCTGAATGGTTTTTGAATTATTTTTTAGTTCATGTAGAATTTCTTAATACGTTGCAAATGAAGCTGCAAAATTCTGAGTTCAATTAATTTGCTTGTGAGCTTTTCATGAACCTGGAAGTGTTTTTAAGACATAGGAGTAATATATTCAAGGATTATTTTCTTCCAAGCATTTTATGAACCTTCAGGGAGCATTGAAGTTTCTTTTAAAACTTAATATAATTGGATTCATAGCTGGTTGAATTGTGTCGTGCATTCTACGAAGAGCTGAAGTTATTTAAAGTCTAAACAAAATACTTCAATGAAACTATTTGAAATTTGTATGTATTCAATGGAATTTTGAGTGAAGCTATAATGGAGGCTTTGAAGAGTTTTTTTAATTAATATTTTTCGTTTTTATATTATTCGTGAACTTAAGTGAAACCCAACATTGAAAGTTTGAATTCAATGAAGCATTGATGAAGCCTTCCATTGACTGATTTATTGATTGTTGAAGTAAGGCTTGACCACATTCACTTTAACCATCTAAGGCTTGAGACTAGCGTGAACTTAGTTACTTGGACGGATTATTAGTGAGCTTTGATGGCAAAATTACAATGAAGCCTTGTAAATCCTTGTAATCCTTTTATGTGTTATTTTTAGTAGTAATTTAATCCGGTTTTTGTTAAAATTGTTTAAAATCAAATTAAGAATAAAACCTAAAGTAGCATTAAATTCATTTCTTTAAAAGCACCTTCTTGATTCGACACTTTTTTTAATTCTCTAAAAAGCTAGTGAATTAGAAAAAATACAACTAAACTAATTATCATTTACATACATACATATTTCTACTAATCATTAAAAAAGTAAAAAAAAATACTGAACTCGACTAAGTGATTGATCTTCTTTCTTAATGCTTTATTCTATTTCATTATTGTATATTTAGTGTTTGTATTTAATTTTTTCTGTTTTCTTTTTCTTGTAATTATTATTTTGCTAATCCTTCTAATTTTAATCTCTAGATGGCACTGTTGCATTTTTCTATTGTGATGTTTTGATATTTAAAAACTATGTATTAGAAAAAACAAAGATATAAATAAATAAATAAATTAAATAATAAAATTAAACTCAAACTTCATAATTCGACTATGAAAATATTTGTAGTAAAAAAAGACAAAACTATTTTAATAAAGATAAATCAAATCTTTCGAAACAATTCTAAAATTACGAATAAGAATAAAATTCTTTCATTTACTATATACAAACGAAACTATATAAAAATGACTAAAAAGCAATGTGAATTTCTATTAGTTAATCTTATTTTCAGTTTTCTAGAATATGCAATGAAAATTATTATATAATATTCTGATATAAGGATTGCTAAAAATCTATAAAATATAATATTTTAAAATATAAAGACTTATCTTTATTACTACTTATAATAAAGACAACTATATATTCAGATATTTATTACATAATATTAAATCCTACCTGAAGTACTTCCAACACCATGTTCAAGACAAAATTTTCAACAACAAAAAAAATTAATTACACAGTTTCTTAAAGTTAATTTTTGCAAATACTTTAAATTTCATTTAAACTAGACTTTACTCATTAATTTTAAATCGAGGAATCTCCTGATTTTATTCTTTTAGTGTAACATAATATGCCATAAAAGCTATATAATAATACAAAAACAAACCAATCAAAAAGTATATACGAGTATGTGTGTAAATACATGCATTATACTATATACTATTTTTTAAAACTATTCTCCTATTCTATTGAAGCAAAAAACTAACCTATTATAGTTAAAAATCACTTATTGTATTGTTTTTTATTAATTGCACTTTTTAATTAAATGTATTTCCCCGTTTTCAACTTTTCTTTAATTTTTTCTTTGTTATTCATAATTTTTTTTTCATCGACGTTATTTTTAGCTTTCTAAAAAACTACAAAATTAAATTTATTTCATTTTTGAAATGGTTTTTGTTTATTTCGATAGTATCCATTTTTGGGGACTAAATATAATATTTATTTGTATATGTTTTTTATGTACGAGTATTTGTTTGTTTGCTTCTTCTCGTTCTAGTTGTTGTTGTTGTTGTGGTTGTTACTGTTACTGTTACTATTTATTGCTTATTTATTTAAAACTACTTTAAATAATTCTATTATGTAAAACAACTTTAATTTAGTCGCTTGATATATTATTAGATAAAAATTGAACCAATGTGATCTTTTAACGGTTCATCTTAAAATTCAAAAGACGGAGCCGGCATGCAAAAAACGGCCAACTGTAAAAATTTGTGATAACACAAGTGATAATAATTATAAGAAAATATAATGAGAAAGATATAATTTCAAAAAAATTATATATTGTAACAAAAATAAATATGTATAAGAACTTTTAAATGAATATGAAATGATATTTAATAAGGTCCGATGTAAAAGAATCTATTTGTTAAAAATTATGTTTTCTGTTAGTTTTTTTGCGTGTGTTTACATATTAAAATATGTGAGTTAAAAGATGTGTTAAAGCAACTGAATACCCAGAATAAATGCAAGTATTAAAAAAAATAAAAAAATTAAGTAAAAAATTAAAATAAAAAATAAATAAAAAAAAATTAATTAAAATAGAGTATAACACTTTAAGTGATACCCTGAATATTTAGCCACGAAATTGGTTGAAAAAGTTTCATGATTTCTTTCTAATTATTCTCCTTTTTATAAATACAAATAACAGGCGGTAATTAAACCGAATAAAGGCTCATTTTTATTGAGAGATTATTTGAAAAAAGTTAAAAAACAATAAAAAATCTGACACCTGATTCGTTAATAAAAATTCACCATCATCTCGATTATACGAACTTTATACATTTGATGCCCTTTTTTCATTATATGACTCATATATGATAAAAAAAGGCTGGCTTAGTTTTCAACAAAACCGTTTAAATGAAAATATGCAATATTTTTTCTAAATATCTTTTGCAATAAATTTAAAATATGTGAACAAGTTTTGGGTTTACGTTGACGTAATTGACGCTGCAATCATTTGGTTCATATAAACGATATTCGTGGTGTACATTGTTGGTTAATTGGTAATTAAATTGTAAATACTCCCCGTGCTAAATAACTGACGTTTTAAAAGATTACATATTGTCATTGGATGTGAGTCAAGATGTAGGATGATAAAATAAAACATGAGCAAAATAGATTAAAAAGGGTTTGATTAATACGTGGTTAGCGACGTCTGAAGGACATAACTACTGAAGCCTGATGAACTCTTCTATTCTCATTTCTAATTACTTATAGAAATTAAAGTAGGAAAAGTTGTTGTTGTTATTAATGTTGTTACTGTGGTTGTTATTGTAGTTGCTATTGTGGTTGTTATTATAGTTTCTTTTGTTGTTGTTTTGTTATTAATTAAGTATGAGTTGCTCTGATGTTTGGCATAAGAATTAGGAAATGTAATTATATACTGTAAGATTATGTGTATATATGTATATGTAATATATGTACTCGTATATACATACATACGAGTATGTATGATTATATGCATATGTATATGTATGTGTGTGTGAAAAAAACAAGAAGAATAGATTTGAAAAGGTAATAATTTGCTTATTGAGCAAATAACCCACCGCTATGATCTGCGTATTCCGTCAGGAGCGGATTTCCAGTCAGCGCCGCATAATTCGCATAGTCACCGTAGGGCGCAAAGATCATGCCGTGCGTAGAATTCTCGAAGGCGGCTTGAGCTTGTTGGCTTGACAATATGCTGGTCGCTGTCGTCGGCACGGTCATGCGTTGTGACAGAATCAATGGGGCGCCCAGGGGTGCCGCTGTGGGGGCACGAATCTGTTGGGCCAACCCGGGTAACGCCGGAGTCAGCAGACGATTCTCAGCCGAAGCAGCGACAACACGTCGCCATTCCTCTTCGCAGGCTGTAGAGAAAAGGAAAGAGAAGAAAAAGAAAAGAAGAGAAAAGAGAATGAATTAGAATGGATTTGAAGTGAGTGATTAAATATTTAAAAAAGTTGTTGATTGTTTTTTGAGGATCAAAGATGAGAGAATCATAAAAACGAGAAGATCTAAGATGAAAGAGAATCTGAGACCGAGTTAAAAACGGAAGGTTTTTCATATTTTTTGTTCATAATGTTTTTGAATTTTCTACCTATCTATTTCTTGCTGTTTGCGTCTTTGTGTGTCTCTCTCTGTTTCTGTCTCTGTCTCTGCCTATATGCATCCTCCCTCCCCCATTCTCTTCATCCTCCTCTTCCGTTCATTAAAAACTCTCGATAAACCTCTTGAAGAATTAACTGGTGTTAATTTAAAAGTTAGAACAATTAATTGAGTAACAACATTTCCAAGTTAATTTTTTTAGATTTTATTAATTTAATCACTAAAAATTTGAATTCTGGAAAACATAGCATAGGGCAAAAAACAAAAAACCAAAAAAAGGGGATTTAAGAAGAAAAAACGTACCTGCAGCGACGGACTTCGCTGTTGTATCCCTGTAAGTGCCATTAATTATGGCTAATTCCATAAGTTGACGTTTTTTAAGTTCGTCTTCGCCTTCCGCTTGCTGTTAGTAGAATGTTTTTGTCATTTGTTCCATTAATTTGTTTGATTATTTGTTTAAATGTTTGATTGTTTGTTAAAATGTTTGATTTGTTTGTTTGATTTGTTTGTTTCATTTGATTTTTTATTGTTTTGTATTAATAATGCAATTAGAGAAAAATTAATGAAAAAAAGGTCATTATTAATTGTTATTCATTTCAAACCAAAAAAAAACATTATTTGAAATATAATTAATATTTTGTTTGCAGTGTATTTTTTTTTCAAAGATAAATTAAAACAAAGCATCATATTTATTATATTTAAACTAAGTATTAAATTCGACATTGAAGTTTAAAGTTTAAAACTAATGTTAATTACAATATTAATAATCATTATTACATTACAGTACACTCCCGATTTTAAAAACATAACCATAAGTGAAGACTTTTAATCACTACTTCAAATCATGAACAACTTTAATACTATATTAACGTAATACATAGTGTAATGTCGAAAATATTTATTTTATTACAATAGTGCTTGTAGAATAAAAACGGTTTCGTAAATGAAAATTTCAATAAAACTGAAATTTAATAAAATTCAAATTGATTGAAGACGATCTTTTGATCATTTATATATCTTATTTTTTTAGAAAATACATTGAAAAATGCGCTACAAATGTGGATGTCAATTAAAGATGTCTTGCTTTCGTATATGGTAAAGCAGTCCTTAAAGTGGACATCGTTTCGTTAACGTGAATACTCATGCTTATTTTAAAGTTAGTTCTCCGTATCGCAAGTCTACTGTATTTAGATAAAATTATTTAGATATTATTAATTACTCTTTTAGCACTTCATTATATACGAGTATGTATAAATAACACGAATTTTGTTGTTACCAATTTAAGGCAAATTATTTCAATACCAGAGCATTAATAAAAGTTGAAGTTTAAAGAATTAAAATTAATAAAGGAAAATACGATTAATAAATAACAGCAAAAAGAAGTGAAATTATGAAATACTTTACTTTAAAGTATTCATTATTAAACGATTATTTTTCACTGATCTGTTGTTATTTACTTTGCTACTTACAGGCACTAAAAGCTTTTGGACTTCGGCTACAGCTTGAGCCAGTTTAACTTTGGCACGGTTTTCGGTATCTTCGACGGTAATCAGTACATGAAGATCATCTGAAAGATGTTCCCAGTTGGGTTTTCCTCGATTTGCATCTTCCTGAAATCAAATAAAAGAAAGACGACAAAAACGAATTAAAATCTAATTTTAAATTAAACTTAAAAGCAAACATGACGATAATGATGCTGGATGGATTATGATGATCAAGATAATGACTCTGTCAACATGTCTGACATAATCTATAGAAATATTTAATAGAAACAGACCTTTACTGGCCACGGTCCAAGGAACATACTATACTACATATAATCCTCATCTAAATCTGGATGTATTGTAAGTGGGAAAAAATAGAAAAGAAGAAGGATATCGCAGTAGTCGATATACATATATACAAATATTCTATACTTTGTAAAATTTTCGCAGTCTAAATTTTGTTTTTTTAATTAGGTTATTTTTCATGATAATATTAATGAACATTATCGTCATTTTACTCAGTTGAAAGCGTTGCAAATATTATTCGTTGCCAAAGCACGAGCAATGATTTTATTATCTGACCATTATACGATATTTGGCAGCTTTTGGCAACAAAAACAAAAAAACTAATATAGTAATGAAAACAATTCAACGCTTAATAAAAAATGCCGGTGAAAATGTTAGCAAAGTTGAACAAAATTTCTACTTGTTGACCGGAAACTCCGAGTTCGTATCTCATCAAATTCACGATCAACGACCAATGGGAGGACCACGCCTACTCTTTTAAGGGTAAGTGACAGTAATACTTAATGTATTATATAAATGTTCACTTTTTTCTTTGTAGCTTTCTGCAATCTAATCAACGCGAATCTTTGTAGAATTTGTAATGCAATACTGAGGTCATGAGTCGTAATTTCAAACAAAGAGTATATGTGGGCGTGATTACCGCCTCTTTGACGATATGGTTCGATCATAAAAAAATAAGAAGACCATAAGAAGGAAAACACCGCGAAAAGTGTCTTTAAAATTATGAAAAATCTGAATAATCAACTTTATGGATTTCACATTTCCTTAAAACATGAGCTGATGTGAAAGTGTGAGTGTGAAAGAAATGAAGATGGAGGGAGAGAGAGTGATTGAGAAGAAGAAGAGAGTGAGAGGAAGAAGAGAGTGAGAGGAAGAAGAGAGTGAAAGAAAGAAGAGACTTATAGTAAATGTTTAACTTATAATGATTAATTTTGTATCAAATTCCCAACAAAAATTAGCATTAAAGTCAACTTCGTTCGTGGTATATGTACATGATATTTTCGTCAAAGGGATCAAGAAAAACGGTTTTAAATGCACTAACTTTGATTGTAGGCTGTTTGTTTTTTATTATTTGTTGCCAACAACTTTCACTACGAACACAGAAAGAAAAAACAAGTAAATAAGACATCAAAGTGAACAACAAAAGGAACAAAAGGTACCCACAACAAAGGCACAGTAGATTCCACTGACAAACAGACACACATCCAGACATACAGACACACTTACATTCATACTTCTTAGCTATGTGCATTTGTACAAACATATACAATTGTTTAAAGACTCGTTGAAAACAATACAGCGAAATTAAAACGCAGCTAAAATAAAAAATGCAGCAGCAGAAAATGTCAAATATAATTTCAACTTCTCTGTTTTATGACAGTACTTTTATGGTGCCAGCATATTTGTCAGCAACAATAACAACAACAACAAAAACAACAACAACAAAAACAACAACAATAACAATACCAACAACGCACAGGAAGAGGTACTTTCTTTTTAAGTACTCATTCCGTTTAAGTACTTCGTTTCGCCAAATGAATAGAAAATAAATCGAAAACACAAATTCATATACAATGAAGAATCAATGACTCATTTACAGGTTACATTATAAATAAAATTAAAGTAAATAAAGGGAAATAAAATAAAAGAGAAATGAAATAAAATAAAATAAATTAAAATAAAATAGAAATGAAATTAAAATAAAATGGAATTAAATAAAAAAATAATTATTAAATAACACAAAATAAAAATAAACTGATTGAATGAATTGATTTATTTATTTTTATTTATTTATTTCCATTTCCTAAACATATATTAAAACTCATTGCAAAACAACAATTTCGCTTTACCTCATCCCCCTCCGTCTCTTGCCTTCACCCCCTCACACACCCACACCACAAGAAACATCCATCAACAATTTCATGTACCCATTCAATCACTGTTCGGGTGGAAAAACTTCTCGTTTCGGACTCATTGTCAACGCATCGCATTATTTTAAAAATATACATAAAAATTTACATATACCCAAAACAAAAACACCAGGAACAAAAAATGAAGAAGAAGAACAACAGAAGAACAATTTTTTTACATTGCCTACTTTTTTTGCTTTATAGCTGACCCACCTACGCTTGTGCTAAAAAAAACCTTAGTGAACGATTTAAAATCTGCTGAGTTATAAAAGAACAACGAAATGAACGATTAATTACTTAATTAAAAGATCGCATCGTATGCAGCGGCGGCAAAAGTGAAAAAGTTGCCAAGTTAAAATTAAAACATTCATTGCATTCGCATCATGTTTGTGAAACAATCGAAGAGACGTGGGGGAGGGAGGGGAGGATTTGAAAAAACCATCGTGAGACAAAGTAAGGAGATGCACACAACAAAAACAACAACAACTATAAAAACAACATAGACAATATAGAGAACTATATAAAAATCATTGTAAAAAATATGAAATAAAAATGTCTAAGAATATTGAAGACTTAAAAAACTGAAAAAAGACAAGAAACGTCATGTTTCATAGACGTTACAATCACAGAGATAGAAACAGACTTATAAATCATGCAGAAAACTATAACTAATAGCAACAATGTTGTCGTAACCTGTAAATATTTATATACAATAGTATATCCGAAGGAAAGAAGAAAAAAAATGAAGAAAACAAATGCAAAGAGAAGAAGAAAGAAGGAAATTTGGGGTTGAAGGCAATTAATTATGGCACAAGAAGTTGGTACAAAATGTAAATAACATCAACAGCGGGCAGCAACGGCAACGAGTTCCTATTTTCGGCAGAAGATGGACGCGATGATGTGCACTTTAGCTATTATTACACGACTCATTACTTAATTGTTGCTATTTGTATTTAAAATTGTTTTAATTAATGCAACAATTTCAAAGATCACGAAGCGTGCTATTATATGTAGTGAATCCTAGTCCTCCTCCTCATCATCATCATTGTTCTTAACCACCTTCTTCTCCTGCTATTCGTAGACATGCGCTATCGTATTTTTTACAGTGAAGCTTTTTCATTAACATTAACATTTGTATGAACACAATTTCAAAGTCTTTTATCGGGTTTCCGAAGTCCACATCTTGTTCAATCAAGAGTTGTTTAAAAAGTAATGCATTGGAAGTTGCACTCCTCACTCACCTTCTTTTTGTCCCTCATCGAACCTTTTCCCCGAACCATTATTTTACATCCAGTCTCTTGTTCTAATTGCTTTGCTGTCATTCCGCGTGGACCCAAAATTCTTCCAACAAAGTTGAACTGAAATGGAGAAAAGATAGAAATAGAGATTAAAACAAATAAAATTAATTGTATAAGTACAAGTATACTAAAATATATAAAGAAGACTACTATAAGAACGAGTATTGATATGGAACAAGTACATATACATACATATATAACCATGACATTAATTATAATGTAATTTATAAAAAAATTATGAATTTAATACAATAATTTTCAAAAATAATTTCATTTATATGAATTTCAGGATAAAGACACTGATGTTGTTTGTCATTGAATTCAAGTAAAACTAAGTAAAATTTGTTTTAAAAAAAGATGAATGAATCGTTGTTAAAGAAAACTCAACTCATATTCAAGGTAAATCATATAAAAAAATGACCAAACCTAGATTATAGGCAGCGTAAACTATAAAGTCATTGCTTCAAATAGAATCTCATTGAGATTGCTTCAAATAGAACCGAAAAATATCAGTTACAAAGCGCACGAGTTTTGTGATTGATTGCTTGTTTTAGCTTTATTATCGATCCATACATGTTGTTGGTTGCGAGAATCATGAGAGTGTAAGAAATAAATACAAATGCAGTGTGTGTGTTTGATGGGAAAACTCCTGCGGCCAAACGCCTTATTTTGACACGATTAACCAATCAACGAGCAACAAAATCATAGCGAAAAACATTGGCACTAGTGATAATTATTTTAATAGCCACTGATGACGACAACGATACTGCAGAGATGATGAAGATGATGGAGATGGAGAAGATGGAGATGATAATGGAGATGGGGGTGAAGATGGTGATGATAATGATGAGGAAAATAATAATGAAAACAACGATAATGACTATAAAGTTAATGATTTAGATGACGATGATGATAATAATTATGATGTAAATGAAGATGTCTGACGATTAACCTTTGATTGCGAAATTCACTCAGTTTAATTCGCACTAACAGTGCGAATGATGAACATGTGTGTGTGTATGTGTGTGTGTATGTGTGTGTGTGTGTGTGTGTGTGTGACTTGAACATAACCAACTCAATTTGTTTGCAACTTGAACAGAGTTGCCATGACTTATGGAAAACAACATTTTATCAAGCTTGCCTCATTTTGCAAAAATTTCTCTCAATTTTTTTTTATATTTGTTACATACTTGTTTTCATTGTCGTTGATCGGGTGATCAACTGCATTTGCTTCAACTTTAATTGAAAACATTTATCAAGCGTTTAATTGAGTTCAACTGAAATCTCAAAAGTTGGCAATCAATCAGGTTCTATATTTAAAAATGTCGATGTTGAACAATCATAAGCTAACATAGAAGAAAACTGAATATGCATATTATGATTATTGCATATGCATTTTAATAATGGTTTAAATTAGAATGACTGCCCGAAGTCAGAAGTAATGATCGATCTGGTACAACAACAGAGACGAAGAGTGGTAAAGAGTGTTGAAAACAGGTGCGTACAAATATTGCGCTACATTTTTGAATGTAGCATTTAAATTCGAAGTTGGATTGTGTATGTAGCTTATTTTTTGTAATTATTTTATGCCAGTCACAATAATGTTGCCAGTTGGTATTTTGATTTTATTCTTATAGTCATTACTTTCTTACGATGTGCACGATCTTTCTTACGATTACTTTCTGTGAATTTTGTATTATTTCTTAAAAAAAACTAATATGAACTAAAATTCAACTCTACTCGCAGATCTACACGCATAGTTGATCTAGTCTAGATCTTAAATTCTATAAATATATGTATTAGAGATTAAATTAATATGACGTCCATTTTATATAATTCTCTTATATACCATACATGCATGGTGGTCAATTAATCGATTAAAGACGATTAAAGCCACTGATTGAGTTTAGCTCACTATAATAAAATTCTATGATAAAATTGTTTGTAGTTAAAACAACAGAAATCCGCGAGAGGGAGTGAGTGAGAGGAGAGAGGGTGAGAGAGAGAATATGCAGAGATAGAGAGAATGTCGATAGAAAAGTTTCGATCACTGAAAGTCATCGTGTCTGTTTTTGTTGTTGCTTTTGTTTGTGTTTTTATTAAATAATTTAATTGATGTTATTCTATTGCTTCACACACTTGTTGTTGTCCGCTGTTATCGGCTGAGTAATTCGACCACATCACCCACGTGATCTCAACATGAGACACGAATGCAATCGATGGAGTAATCATTCCGCAGTTTCAGCGACAACAGCATCAACGACATCGTGGGTGGGTGTCGCCATTAAAAAAATCATACCAACGAAAGGTACTATAAAAACAACAGACATTGAAAACAAACGCAAAAACAACAGATGTACTTACATAGTACATATACTATAATAAAGTAATATACTATAATATAGGTATACTATATGTCTGTATATAAAGATGTATATTTTCACGCTGTTAATTATGAAACACAACTCTGCTGAAACTAATTTGACTTCATTTGAATTTAACACTCTAGATTTAGATTAGAATCATTTAGTCTTAGTGTTGAGAATACATTTATTTATACAGTGCACTCACGAAACAGTGAACTAATAAAAACGTAGGTTGTTTACGGTTTCGCGATTTCATGTTCACCGTTTGGAATAGACAATTGATACAATTGCTGTTCACCTTATTTGTTGTTCAGTGTGTTTTGCGATAAAGATTTCAAGATAAATGATAAAGGTAACTGTTCCACACTGGACGTAGCCACACTTGACTTGATGCACATTATAGAACTTTTCTCAGACTTACGAGTAATTAGTTAACGATTTGATTAGTGTGTATTAATTGAACACATTATCGCTAGTGCACTGTATATCAATTGTAAATTTATTTGAGTAATTTTATTTACTCGTATTGAGTACAAAACAAAAAACACACCTACGAAAACAAATTTGAGAACACAAAAATCACTTTACAAATGATTCACAGGCTCTCAAGGTTAATTAAAACAAACGTCTATTAAAACAAAAACACAGAAATAATAAACAATAAAACAAAAAACAAACTACACAATTTGCATCAAACGTCAACTTTAGAAAAAGAATAAAATACAGTCAAATTGTCAAAACACTAACAACTACATGAATTTCAAAAAACATTTGGAAAAACAAGTAATTTTCTTTATAAATTTGTGTTAAAATAATTAACTTAATTGTGATGGAAATCAAATGAAATGTTCAAAAAAATGAGCGAAAATTTCTAAATTAGTATTCGGATTCAATCTAATAAATAAAAGTCGGCAAAAAATTATAATAAAGCAAAAACTAACAAATCTCACCCAAATACGAAGAGTAATGATTAAACTGCAAGAACCAGAATAGAATTAGGAATAGGAATAGAAATTAAAACTAAGCACAAATAAAATAAGTAAATAAAATCGTCTGAAAGTAAGTAAACAGAACCAATATAATTAAATGCATACATCATATAATAAATGTACGCGGTACGAATTAATTGCGAATCAATGAACGTACTGTTAATTATTTTTTGACAAATTAAAACTAATTACATAATGTATGTACATAATATTTATTTATTTTATCACAATTCGACGTGACGTGATGTCGATGTGTAATTTTGACATCAACATATAAGATAACAAATAATAATAATAATCAAATGTCAAATAGTATGCACATCTGCTTTAATGATTTTATTGTTGTTGGTTGGTCGAATTGAGTTCGAACATTCATAAGATTTCGACTCAGCTATTCAGCTACTAGTCTCGAAATCGTTAAGCTGACAAAATCGTCTGTAATCGTTTTTATAATTATTTGAAATTATTATAATAGTTATGCATGATTTGAAAGTATCTGGATAGATGCAAGTAACCTCTAAAAAAATACAGACATACGGTACATACAACATGTTATATGATAGCTTTGACTCAATATTAAGATATTTAGTTATAAGTTTCTAATAATAGACAGCTTATGAAAACAAATGAATTAATAATAATAAATATGATTTATGTTGGATACTTAATTTTGTTTAGTTATAGTCAAGTATATAATTTATTGTACAATACTTATATCACAGATACTTAAAGATCTACATATGTATATGTTCTGTCTATTATATATGTATGTATGTAAATACATATATTTATAATCGCTTTTGGAATCGCTTTTTCTATTTTTTTAAAGGCATATTAAACATGAGATCCTATGATATTGAGGATAAAAAAAGATCACAAAATCGAAGCTTTAAAATTTAGCTTAAGCTCACTATAACTTCATTTATTTAATATCTTTTCGAAAAGAATCATTTTAAAAGAAAATTGATGACAAAAAGTCTCATGAAATCACTTGACGACTTTAAGTTAAAAGCACTATCATTAACCACACAATAGTACTAACTAATTAGCTAAACACTAAGTAAATAAAAATATTTAACTGCATTCATTCATTCATTCGAAGACATAAAGTTAATTTTAGTCACGAATTCTTTTGAAACTGGCTCAAGTATTCAATAAAAGTATACAAAGCATTTTTATTTATTTTTGAATTTAATAGATTGGAGCGGGCAGCAGCAAAAGCGATTTGAACAAAAATCGTTCGGTTACTCATTATAAGTGCTTTATGCCTTCACATCTGTATACATCTTTAGATATCTCTATTGGTCTATGTCTCTATATCCGTTCTATGTACAATATATTCTTTACACACCCTTTCGCTCTTTTTGAACACTAGAAAAGATTGTTTTCTACACGAAAATTAAAAGGACATTAAAGCATTTTACATTCTCAAACTACTTGATGAGTATAATTTGAAAAGTTATGAGATTTTCTTTGCGTTGGGCCACTAAAAAACAATAACAACATCAACAAAAATTCAACCAAAGCATAGTCTATTTTATTGTTCTAAATATTATGACTAAAATTACTAAAATTAAAGTGACGTGCAGCATTAAACGTTTAATTAAAAAAAGTATGAACAACAATAAAAAAAAACCACTCGATGAGCTAATTAAGTCAAACTAAGTTGATTATTAGTCAGTAATTTTCATTTGCTGCATTAAAATATGTCAAGGCATTAAAATTTGCAGCAGTTAAATTTAACCATCGATTTGTTGTTACTATTAAATCTTTTTACTATTATCATTGTTATTAATAATAGAACGTTGAAGTACATTTCTTGGATTTAAACAGACGAAAGAATGACGCATCAGATCACTTCACTTGTCATCGTATTACTGAATTACATCAATCGTATAGTTTTTTTAGTATTTTATTCATATTTCTGCTTTTATTTTCTCTCCGATATCGATTCTCTTTCGATCTTCGGAATTCATGGACAGCGCGTGTTTTTTTTTTTTACAAAACTCTTCAATATTTTTTTAAACCGCTGTAATTTTTAAAGTTCTAATTGAACACTTGAGAGTTGAATTGACAGAGTTCAATTAAGTACTTGATTTAATTTTGAAGACACTCTTCAAATGTGCTTCAATTAAAATCGCGTTATTTCGATTCTAAATAACATAAATATTTAGTTCATGATTTTTCAAGAGATGTTCATGGTTGTTTTAATGTTAATATAACGATTTCCTCAATTTATTATCATTACTCTATTTATTGCATTTAGTTTGAGTATATTTAAAGATTACTCGTAAAAGCTCTACACTGGTTCTAACGGTTCTTATCTCATTTCTGATATTTCACCAACACTAGGCACAATGGTAAAGCTAAAACAACAACAACTTAAGATACATATGTAGATATATCAAAGTTAAAAAAAGCAATATCTAAAAAAAACATTTTATAATAACAACTGTTGTAGACACAAGCGAGGGTGTGAAAGGGGCGAAAGGAGGGGTGCTGGGTGTCGGAGTATGGAATGGTAGGCATAAGAGAGAGATAGTGAAGGAACTTTTTTGTTGACTCTAAGTCAACAACAACTACTAATTATTTAAGTACAAGTAGCTTTATCAATATTATTGATCTTGTTTGCTGATTGGTTTGCTTTTGTTTTAGTTGTGTTGTATTGTAGTTGTTGCCTTTGTGATTTGTTTACCCCTTTAAGATACTACCTACAATACTTCTTTATACTCACATCCATTAAATAAATTTCGAGTGGTCTGTGTAAATATTATCATATTGTATATAAGTATACCTCAATATCTATAAATAGTTTACAATTTCGATTTTTTTTGTGATTTGTATTAAGCATGTAAATGAACAGATTTGTATATATATATATATACATATCTAAATTATCAATATGTAGTACATATCATTTAGTAGTAGATACTTAATCCGTACAATACACAAATCTGAAGGAATTTTTATTCTAGAAATCAAGCGTAGATACAAATAAGATAAGATCCACACCCCATAATTATTAAGAAAGACTTCTGACTCCTGATTCTATAAACTCCTATTCTATTTATAATAGAAAGATTTGAATGTATTATACATATATAGATAAATAGATACATATGTAGATATAGACCGAGATTCTATTCTATACAATAAACAGAAAGGAATCATCTATATTCTATACAGAACATATCAGAAAATGAGTATATTCTACATTTTCGTATATTCTACACAGTTAAGTTGTCTCAATTAAAGTGAAGAAATTCCCTCATCAAGTGTGTTTTTATTTCGATGAATCATTGTTCTAAAATGTTTTGAACCACTTTATCAAATTATAAAATCGAAAACACAACAACAAAAATATTGTGTGCATCCAATGAATTCAACAGATACATTCAAATGCCAAACGCCCCTTCGCAAATCTGACGGCCACTCGAGTTAGTCAATATAATCAAATACTGATGATGATGAGGACGAGGATGATGATGCGGTCAATGATGATGATGATGATGTCACAACCATCAAAGCCGACCATATGGCATCTGCGCCGATATCCATCTCTGCTCTATACAGACGTGTTACTCGTAAATCATCTTAGATCAACGAAAAAACGAATGAACTAATGAGTTCAGTTCGTTTATTCTATTCGATATTTCGATTTCAAATTGAAAATTTTGATTCAGTAATCAATATGTTGTTCATTTCTGTATTTAGTTCAGTTGGACCAATATTTATAACAGTATTTAATTCAGTATAAAGTTTGTTATTTGTTTAAGTATTCAAATGTTGAATTCAATAGTATTCCCTGGTACACTTCATACTTTAGTATTCGCTTCAGCATCCATTTCGGGACTTAGTTCAGTATTCAATTGATATTGAGAGTTATATGATATCTTAAGGTCAGTATTTACGACTCAGACCAATATACAATATTCATTTTCAAATTCTTTGCAATAATAATGATTACAAATATTTAGAAAATCGTATAGATGCTATAATCTAAATATAATGGAAACATTCCACAAAGAAATAAGTAATTAAATAAATGAGGTAACTTAAATATTTTGCCCACGTATGATGATTAATAATAATGTATTTGTCACGAAATTTAAACTAAATTATATTATTACTAATATCAATTTGTATATTAATCAGGTGTATGTGTATGTTAAAAATTTAATAAAATCATTTAGTTCTTATGTATTTTGTTATTGTTTTCATTCATGATGCATCAACAATTTTTATATCACTGTAATACTTGAAGAAATAATAAATGACAACCATAAAAATGTCACTTGAATTGTTCAAATTTAAAAGGACACCCAAAAATTTTGTGTGTGAAAGATGACAATATTATGCAGATTCATTTGCACCGTCCATCTTTGCACTCTCCATCTCTTATTCTCCCTCTCTTTCAACCAATTTTGCTCTCTCAACATTCAAAAAAGATGCATAAAAACACCTGCACTATAATTTTTCTCTTCTGTGTCAAAAATTTCTCATTCTCGGAAGTCATTATTTTTTTTAAACGTACTTTATTTTGTCTTAAAACTTCTGTAATCATGGTTGGTGTTTTTGTTGTTTGCTTTTTTTTTGTAATTTTACTTTTTTTATTATTTTTTCAATTTTTTATTTTTTTGTATTGCTTTTAAAACACCTCAATTTACGGTGATTCATAATATAAATCAAATTAATTTTAAATTTAGAAAAATTTTAATTAAATTCTCACTTTGATTTGGTTCCTTCTCTATTTTGCTCTATTTTTGTATTTATTTGTCTATTTCCTTTTTTCTTAATTTATTTTTGAAGCACCGGAAAATCATGATTTAATTTTGACATTTCTTTGCAAAAATTTTGTAGTTTCTTGTATACTTTAAAAGATTTCTGACAGACTTCTTTTTTGATTTCTTTTTTTTATGTATGAATGTTCTTTGATTCAAATAGGATTTGAATATTTTTGGTTTTTTATTATAGTCCAAAAAATGAAGTGTTGAAAAATGTATAGGAATGAAAGAGTTTTTTTTTTGTTATATGAATTGAAAGGTGTTGAGGTCGGTTGGTGTGGAGGTGGGATGGCGCGAATATTTCGAAACGATTGAAATTATTAAGGTTTCTTAAATAAATTCTGTTGAAATGAGTGGATGAGAAATTCAAATTATAATGAAAATCAAAAATATAAATAAAAAATAATGAGTAAATATAAATTAAATAATATAAATTATAGATGGAATTATTTAAAAATACAAATAAAATAGAATATCATTCATATTAATCATTGAATGATATAATTTTAATATAAAATTGTAAACATTGTTTCTAAAAATTAAAATTAAGTAGATACAAATCGGCAGGTACAAGTAGACACCATGAGACACCAGTAGATGCGATACACAATATATTCAGGTAGGTTTGTAAAGAATAGTTAATTCCAAAAAGTATTTTAATTCGTTTTGTGTAATTTTATTACAGACACCTTTTTTAATGTTTAACTTAATTTTAGATGCGTCTAAAATGTGTCTAAAAAAGCACACTTGAAATTTCTTGCACTGTGACACAGACACTGCAAATATGCAAAACCAGCAACACAACGAGACAGCAACGCAACACCATTTGGCATCGCCACGAACACATCATTCTATTATTTAGCAGCAGCGATGCCATCTGTTTGCAATTTTAGCATGCTCTCAGTTAGTTAGCTGTTTTTTTTGTTATTATTACTACTTTTTATGATTTTTACTGATATTGAAATTCCGACACGCAAAGAATGATAGTGTTTAAAGCATTTAAATTCACCAACCAACCTACCAACAAATTCGACAGCCGCATTGATGTGGGTCATCTATTTGAGATATAAAAAAATATGACTAAGTAACAAAACAGAAATAATCAAAAAACAAAATTTTGGTGATTTAAAAAAATATACAAAAATGATATATATACTCATTAATATATACTCGTATTTTGTCAATATTAGTTGTTTACTTTTGCTTCTTGACTTACTGATGATGATGCATATATTTAAAGCTTAATTTGAAATTTAATAATCAATCACTTTGTTGTTTTGCAAGCTGAAGATTTATAAAATTTGTATAAAAATACGAGTGACATATAGTGCATTAATATTCTATCTACTTGCATCTATCTAGCGCATAGAGTTAATATTCTAAAAGATCTAATGAATCAGTAAACACTACTTTGTCATTTAAATTTTATATACATAGGTATAGTATTTAAGCTTAGTTGAATTATTAAATATATAAATAGGAAAACGAGTAGGATACGAATAGGATACGAGTAGATACACGTAGAATCTACTCGTATGTACGAGTAATTGTATCTAATCATATCCCCGATCTACTTGTACGTAATCGTGATTACTTGTATCTATTCCTATCTAGTTCAATCTACTAGTATCCACTTGCATGTACTTCTATTTACACGTATTTGCTTGTATGTCACACCTACTGTATTTATCTGTGTCTATTCCTATCTACTTGTACCTATACTAAATATGATTTACTTGTATCTACTTTCTATAGTAGTATAGTATAGTAGTAATAGTATACTAATTAATTTAGCATCATCATTACTCCGGTTTCTAATAAAAAAAATTAAGACATGTACATGTAAGATATACTATTGTAATTATAGGCAATTACATATATGAACAATTAAATTACTTATTAACATAATAATAACAAAACTAGGATTGGTCGATTGATCGCTTGTTTGGCATATAAAATCTTAAAACTTTACTCACATCGATTTCAAAATAGAAATATTTACTATATACGAGTATTGTACGTTAGATTAATTTTTTCTTTCAAAACAATTTCCGCTAATTAAAAGTGACATACATAACTTTAGATGGATATTAAGTACGAGTGAATAGAGATATTATTAGACAGATATGGACGCTGTTCAATGAAGCTCGATGAGTTTTTAGCTCACGCCGGAAATCATTTTCGAGGTGTGCCTTTTAGACTTCGGTGTTGCTGCTCTACTGCGTTGGTTACGTAATATTATGCAGTACATTAAAATACAATACAATGCACACTATTTTATTCTACACCCTCTGGTATGCATGAAGATCGACCTACTGTGATCACTTCTGAAGAGATTCTTAAGAGCAGTATGTTTTGGAAAGTGATTTATTTGTACGAATTTTGTACTAATGTTTAGGTTTGTAACGGGCCATTCAGAGAATCGAAAAAAAGAAATACTAGTACAATAACACAGTAACTAAGAATAAAATAAGAAACCATTTTGAAAGCCTAATGCACTCAAGTGTACAGGGAGGGAAGGAAGTCAGTCATTCGAATGCAATGCAATAAAATTAAACTACAAACATAAGAGTGAGAGTGATGAATCAGGATTTTGAGGATAAAATGTGCGCACATTAAGTAATACATATTTCAAATAATTCATTATAATTAATTTGGAAAATAAAGATGTTTTTTGTAGTGTAATTTTTATGATAATAATTTTTACTACAGTACATATTTACGTTTCATTTGCTTGTATTTAAAACGCTTTTATCTTCACACTAAGATAATCTGTCTGTCAACCTTGTTGGCAGCTACGTTGTATGTGATTTGACGATCGCTGCTAATTGCTAATTACAGCTTATGTTGCAAAAACGTGCCATTAACTGAAACATACTCGTCCGCAGAAGTAACTACAAGACATCGTCGATATCAGTTGATGAATGATATATGATAAAAGGTGTTAGAAATGGAAACCATTTAAATTATGACTAAAGCCAATATATCTATATATATCCAAGTTACGCTTTAAAGCTCTGGCTTATTATTATAGTAGTATTTATTTAAAGGCTTTACCTCAGCAGCAACACGAATAGCAAAATAACATCAACTTTTGTACACGTACATACAATACTTATTTACGGTAGTAAATGAAGTAGAAATTACGTCATGGTGATGCATTAAACACACATTCGCCCATGTGACTCGAAGTTGACTACTCCGGAAGTACTCCGGAGAGAGAAGGTGGAAAAGACGATTCTTAGACGATTGTTTTGTTAGTCTTGTTTAATTTTATTTCATTGTATGATAAATAGTTATGAAAGAAAACTTAACATCCGATTTTACATGAGACAAATAATCACAAATTCTTCCTTCGTTCGGATCGGTAATATTTCGATTATGCTGTTCGAAGGTTTAAAGTTTTAGTTTAGTTTTCTATGTCATTCACTTGTAATTAGTTTTGCAAACGAGAGATTATTCTAAGAGAAAAGATTCCAGAAGATAAGATTCTGGGAGGCAAGATGCTACGAGACAGTTTCTATGAAAGAAATTTCTTAAGATTTCGTAAGATTATAGAACACAAGATTTTATCAAGAAATAAATATATTTTAAGTGAAGAAAAACATTTTCTATAAGATTTTTTGACTTATTTATGAAATCCAAATAGTTTCAAAATATTTGAAATAGAGTTCTAAAAAAATAATTAAATAATTTATACGATGAACACGTTTTTATACATCTGAGAGCCAACAAGAAATATGAAAATATTTGTAGACCTTTTCTTAGATACTAATATACATACATACTCACATATGTACATATACACTATACTCGAATCTTCCGTATCTATTTGCAAGCTTCTTGAAATCGGGTCAGCACAAGAAGCACGTAGATATATATTCTATGTTTTTTTCGCTTTTTTATGTAAATAAAATATAATATTATTTCCGCATTGCAGCGGCGCTGCCTTAAGCCTACCTCGATAGACTTCTCTGCTTATAATTGACTATTTGAGCTAAATATACCCATCTTATACTGGTACTTAAGTGATTTGTAATTACTTACATCTGGATGCTCCCGCACTGGCACGTAGACTTTTTCATTTAATGATACGGGGGCGCCTTCGGGCTCCGGCAACATGAGTGGCTCCTTCTTGACGCCATTTATTTGGAAAAGCGATGCACGAACGCGGGCGATTTCTATAAATAAATAGATAAATAATATTTTTATTATTATTATAATAATAAATTTGTGAAGCATTCAGATGTGCGATAAAAAGAACAAAAATGCGATATATTCATATAATATTCTTTTTAATTAAAGATGTGCAATTCTCATATCTCTGGTGTATTTACTTTTTTTTTGGTTGACGTATTATTTTGTTTTAATATTTTTATTTATTTTTATTAACATATTTTTTTATTTTTCATTTCTGTAAACAATGTATTTTTCAATTAGTTCTCATTTATTTTGAATGTATTTAGAATTTATTAATAAAAAGATTTGTTTCTACTCTATTAAATTCAGAATTTAATGAACATAAATGTATTTTTTAAATTATAATTTTTCACCGACATTCGGCCGTACATGAATAAATAAATATATGCATGTAGGTGTGTGTGTGTGTGTGTGTGTGTGTGTGTGTGTGTGTGTGTGTGTGTGTGTGTGTGTGTGTGTGTGTGTGTGTGTGTGTGTGTGTGTGTGTGTGTGTGTGTGTGTGTGTGTGTGTGTGTGTGTGTGTGTGTGTGTGTGTGTGTGTGTGTGTGTGTGTGTGTGTGTGTGTGTGTGTGTGTGTGTGTGTGTGTGTGTGTGTGTGTGTGTGTGTGTGTGTGTGTGTGTGTGTGTGTGTGTGTGTGTGTGTGTGTGTGTGTGTGTGTGTGTGTGTGTGTGTGTGTGTGTGTGTGTGTGTGTGTGTGTGTGTGTGTGTGTGTGTGTGTGTGTGTGTGTGTGTGTGTGTGTGTGTGTGTGTGTGTGTGTGTGTGTGTGTGTGTGTGTGTGTGTGTGTGTGTGTGTGTGTGTGTGTGTGTGTGTGTGTGTGTGTGTGTGTGTGTGTGTGTGTGTGTGTGTGTGTGTGTGTGTGTGTGTGTGTGTGTGTGTGTGTGTGTGTGTGTGTGTGTGTGTGTGTGTGTGTGTGTGTGTGTGTGTGTGTGTGTGTGTGTGTGTGTGTGTGTGTGTGTGTGTGTGTGTGTGTGTGTGTGTGTGTGTGTGTGTGTGTGTGTGTGTGTGTGTGTGTGTGTGTGTGTGTGTGTGTGTGTGTGTGTGTGTGTGTGTGTGTGTGTGTGTGTGTGTGTGTGTGTGTGTGTGTGTGTGTGTGTGTGTGTGTGTGTGTGTGTGTGTGTGTGTGTGTGTGTGTGTGTGTGTGTGTGTATTTGTTACGATACTGAATCCATTAAAATAAATTGTGACAAAACAAAATCAAATCTAACTAAAAACCAAGATTGAAGCAATTTTTTATAATAACTTAATTACTCC
Organism: Myopa tessellatipennis; assembly: GCA_943737955.2. Lineage (NCBI taxonomy): Eukaryota > Metazoa > Arthropoda > Insecta > Diptera > Conopidae > Myopa > Myopa tessellatipennis. Next base: position 63,314,621 of record OX031314.1, read on the forward strand.
GTGCTGCTCTTTTTATATTTTTTATTATTAAAACAATTTTACATCGTTGTATAACTTATTAAATTTTTTATTTTATATCATTATTGTATGCCATTTTTTTATTTTATATAATTTGATTTATTATTGTAAATATAACATTATTTTAATTAATTATTTTTGAATTAATATATTTTATTTTATTTCATTATTTTAAATAATTATTTTATATCAATATTTTATTTCATTATTTTAATTCATTATTTTATATCTCTATTTTATTTAATTTTTAATATCTTTTTATTTTATTTCTTTAATTAAATTGATTTGATTTCTTTTCGCTTATTTGTTTATATTTTTGTTTGATTCTTTATTTTTTACTTCATTATTTTTTTCTTATTTGTTTAGTAGTTTATTCGTATTTTATTTTATGGTACTTTTTCTGTTTACTTTATATGTTCAGAGCGTTTTATTAATTGATATATCAAAATTCTTGTCATGCTAAACTTCAAGCATAAGATTTCAGTGAATGAATTAATTAATTTCTAGTGAGTAGTTAACCGAGGTTTGCATTCATAAAATATATTAAGAAAAAAACAATCACTAGTATTTTGTTGTTGATTGTTGTCTACTTTAACTCGTTTGCACGTTTTCTCTATAGTAATAATAATAATAATAACTTTTGTTTTACTTTTATTTAGTTGACATACATACATGCATGTCGAAAATGCTTGATATATCATACATCTCGTATGTATGTTTATATATCTGTAAGTGTATGTGTGTATGGAACTTGCACATCTTTAAGTCCACTAATAACACCTGAAAACATTCGAGATAGACAACAGCCGACATCTCAGAGTCGCATACTTCTGGGACTACTCTCGAATAGACACTGATATTATACAGTTGTGTAAAATGAATGGGGGCTATTTATCTATCGCTGAGATAACTTGGACCCTTCGGGGACCACAAATATAATAATCAGTTTCCTTTCGCTTGACGATGAAACAAATGTTTCTTGATTTAGTTGTTCTTCTTTTCAATTCTAGAAGTGGCTTGGCTCAACTTTTCAGGACAGCATCTGATATCGTCTTGTCTTATTATTATTTTCAGAGATTATTATTTTCATGATTCGGGTAATTTGATGTTTGCAGGGTTCGAATATCTTCCGATTTGTTATCAAGGCCTTGAAGCCTTTAATATCTACTGCTACGACTGCTGGCACTATTTTTGTTTCTGTTTTTTTATTATTGTTATTATTAGTATTTTATATAGAATATAAAGACTTAGTCCTTTGATTTCAATGCGCTGCATTTATTCTAATATAACTAAACACTCGAAATGATCTCAACCGTACATTCCTCACTTGGATCAAGCATTCAGTCAATCCCCATGGTACTACTCGCCCATACACCACCCACGTCACCCACAACACCTAATTTACCTCATTCGTGTAAAGTTGGCAGATTTAATCTACGTTTGTTTGCACATAAAAAATTGTTTGTGAATTAATTTTTCTCGGTCTTCTCTTTTTCTTTAACTGACAGTCTATCGATTTGTCACACACATAATATAGCATTTACATAAAATACTTTATTAAAGTTCCGAGAAGTTTAAACTCAACACATCATTTGTAGTGTGAAATTAATTGCACGCCAACATTAAAAACAATCAAGTTTTAATGCAAGTGTAAAAATACTTTAAAACTGACGTCATATGGAATGTGTTGTATATAGAGATATGAAAAGATAAAACTTGTCATTTACAAATATAAATGTATTATATTACATCACTTTCTAGTTTGTTTTTCTTATTTTAGCTTTTTTTCTTTTTTTTTTTTTGTTTCAATAATGAAGAAATCCTTTCCTATTAACGATTATTGTTTATGCAAATTTAGTAATTTTATCGGCTCTATTATAGGCAATTAAAATAGAAGAAATAATTAATAGATTCTGTGATTTCTAGGTACATGTATGTATATATGTAGTTACTAGATATGTATGTAACGATTGTATATAACAAAACAATCCTCAGTTTAAAATAAAATAAAATCAAATAAAAACTATTTAACTAAACTTATTTATTTTAATGTCATTATAAATATTTACAATACTCCTATCACAGTCACCGTCACTGTCAGCCCATCGTTGTTGACTTTGTTACAATTCATTTCTTGGTTGATATTTTGTAATTAAACATATTAGTTATTGTTATTGTATTATTTAATCAAGTCAAGCTCAATTCAGCGGCAAACAAACGACGGCGAAGACAACGACAGCGAAGACAACGTCGACGACGATTAATGAACACAACAACAAACAGAGGGCGTAAGTATCGCTTTATTAAAAGGTGAGTAGGTGGTGGCACATTAGTTTCTGTGCCACTCTGTGTTTCTCAGTGTATCTATGGCTTTGTCTCTCTATCTCTCCTCTCTGTCTCTGTTTTACTGTTTGTGTATTTGTTTCTTTTCAGTCGATGGTGAGTGGTGGGTGTTACTCGTGTTATTTAACCGATATTAATAATAAATTATTAAAGATACTTGTACAACTAACAAACACTCACACCAACAAAATACAACAACAGTAACAACACATTCATAAAACAATACTTTTATGAAGTTGTGACTTTATGGTAGTCACAAAATTTTAACAGTGTTGCTACTGTTTTTTATTTGTTTTGTTTTGTTTTTACTTCTTGCCATTGAATGAATGATGAATGATTGTTTTTTTTCATATACTAAATATGCGATTGTTTGTTTTTAGTACCTTATAATTTATTTCATGCATTTTTTTGTTTTTCTTTTTTTTGAATGCAGTCGAGTTAAGCTTTAACCTCTTCATTGCTAATACGCGCCTAAGCTCTGTTGTTGTTGTTGTGACGGATGTTGTTGTTGTCGTTGTTTTCGTTGTTGTTGTTGTTGTTATGATAGCTACGAATGTATAGCTGGTTGCCCTATTTGGATGCAAGCAGCTCCTAAGTTGGTCGTAAATGTGTGTAGGCAAACTAAATGGTGCTTTTTTTCCAGTGTTTTTTTATTACAATTCTTTGACATTGTGAACACTTCTTTCCTGCTCTTTGGTGTCTTTGTTTCTCCTTTACTTTCGTTCTTGATTTTATTTCGTTTTAGAAAATCATAAAAAGCCATATTGAGTGACAGTTTTATTCAGCGTGTGCGTCAAGGTAGGTGTTTAACATGTATGTAGGTATGTATACATACTAAGTATATAAAATGTGTGTTTCTAAGTATATATGTATAAGTATAAATGTCGGTATACAAACGTGTGTGTGTGTGTGTACCTGGCCCACACACACAAGTATGACCTCCACAATGAAGTTTCTATTATGGCACTTCTGAAAAGAATTTTTTTTCTCTTTTATCCCTTTTATTTATTTATTTTCTCCTAAATCTATTATATTCCCCTAAACTATTTTACAATAGAGTAGAGCAGAATGGGAAATATCAAAAACATGTGTAAATAATAATTATATAATCCAAGTGATCGAAACATGTGCATCACAAACGCTTTGATTCGTCAATATCTTTAAATAGCTTTCAAACACTCATTTCTCTGAAGGGTTTTCTTTTCTTGGCTCTCAAATTGAAAAACTACAAAACTATTTTTACATCATTCTAAAAATAGTTCCGCTTATTTTACTGTCAATAAATTTTACAGGCGAACAGTACATATGTACATACACTATATCGTGGTTTTTCGATCACTGCAGGTTTGAGCACAATATTTTTTAGCAATCAAGTGAATGAATCGAAAAAAACCGAAACATGAAACACGATTGCCACTGTTCACACTACAAAATCGATTTATTGTTATCTCGTGTCGTATGAGATGGCAACACTGCAAAAAACGAAGACAGAAACATCATGTCATGTATGTTAACCTAATGTTAATCGTATTTGAAATGCGATCCAGAGCTTGATTTCATTACGTTTTCCTCATTTATCGTCTTCGTCATTTCATCATCTTCTTTTGTTAGATTTGCTATGTAAAAGTCTTTAAAATATTGACCAAATATTAAGGACCAAATTATTATTATTATTATTATTATTTATTATTATTATTTATCATTGTTCTTATCATTGAATTAAAAAACCGTTGTATTGAACTTGACACACTCCGGCACAGCATGGTAACAGTTTTGCTAGCTGCCTGGTACCCAGTATACCGCCAGCAGTTGTTTGTATTGTAAGCAAAGACGCACACCGACGCGATACGGTAGCCCATAGTGGTTACCGGACCGCTAACGCTACTGGCCTCGTACCGCAGCGTACAAGTTTAGTTAGCTTCATTTATGGAGTTAGAACCCAAAAAGAAATATATACTAAAACAAGATTTCATTTTCAGCTCGATGACTATAATAGGCTTTATTCTTATGGGCTGGTTGGTGTTGTGTTCGTGTGGGATGCATGTATATATGTACGTCCATGTCCATAGTATCTAACTCAACACCTACGTCTATGTTTTAATCAACCAACTACGAATTGATATGAATGAGAAACAACTTTAAACGATTTACAGTATTCTATAAGAAAACATAATTCAACATTTACAAGTTTCAAATACGAATCACATACATTCTTGTGTGTGTGTATGCGTTCGTTTTGTGTGTATGCATGATGGCGATCGTGATCTAATGCGCCATTGCATTGCTGCATGTATGAGTGACGTCGATCTAATTGTTATTCAATCGGTTCAATTCCAATGAATTAAATTGAATTAAGAGCGTTTATTTATGAGACTCGATGAAGTTGTTATTGTTGTTTTTTTCTTGGTTGGTTAGTAGGTTGGTTAGATTGTTGGTTGGTTTACACACACATACATTCAAACATTTATTTCTCCGTAGTTTTTCTTATAATTATTCTTTAATGTTATTCGTATTGTTTCTTTTGTTCTAGTACAATAAACAACTTCAACTGCAACAACTAAAAAACACTAGTATACATACAATGGAATACATATGTACATATATATAATAAATTTTTACCAAAACCCTAGCCAATAACAATTAAGGTAAACATCATAATATATAAGTTCACACTTTATGAAAACACTTTTTTTTTAAAAATTTAATAATAATTTCTAGTTAAACACAAAAATCGCTTCATTTTGGCATCGACTGAACTCTTTGTTTGTTGTCGTTGTTGTGTGTTTTCTTTTCAAAATCATATAATGCTTTGCAAACGTTTTTATTTATTTAGCGTGACTCAATTTTAATACGAACAGAAAGAAAGAGAATGTTTTTAATATCCATGAGAACAACGAATGAACACAGTTAACAATAAATTTCAGCGAACGAACAAAGAGTAAAATAAACCCTTCAAGACTTAAACTCAAATATAAGACTCGAAACAAAGCCTTCTTCTAATAATCTAACATGTTTTAAATTTTAGAACCATTTCTCTTATTTATAGTAATTGACAACTGAAACATTTTTTATTTCTCAAAGTGCAAAAAGTATCTCTGTAAATGTTTTTTTTCTTTTTTTATTGCCTTAAAATAAATAGAATATTGAGTATTTCATTCATAAATTAATAAAATCATTTAGATTTAGAAATTTTCTTTAAACACGTTTAAAAAAAAGCAAAAACCAGCTCAGATTTTTAAAACAATTCAAAAAACTTACCTCATTAAATAAATAAAAAAATAATGAAAAACGAAAAAAAAAATTGTACAACAACAAACCGGTATTTCCGGCCCATTAATGAGAAGTTGGCCAATTGTGGTGGCCAAGGGTAAGAAAATGAATCAAAAACTGTAAAAATAATATTTCAGTTACGAGCTAAAAAAATTTAATATTCATAAACACAAGAAAAGGCAAAAATAACAATAAATAGCAACATTAAAGTGATTGAAACAAGTTTCGTCAGATTTAAGAAGCATGGATGATGTTTTTTCTTCTTTTTTTGAGGTGATGACGAATAAATTTTATAGCATTTTATAAGTTTTATTGGCGGCTGATATTTATCCAAGGAATTCATTTCTCGAATGAGCGAAATATATTCAAATAAATTTTAAAAAAATGTACTTGAGAAAAAAGCCGCTTAATGATAACAATAACAATTAACAAAATGTTGGTAGAAGAAGAATGAATAAATAACTTACTCATAAATAAATAAACAAAAGCGAACAAGGATAAGGAAAAGAAAAGAGAAGCAAGAGGCGAGAGAACAAGGTGTGGCTTAAACCGTCGGTCCAAAATGATGCCTGTGTTCAAAAAATGCGTTCATTTATGGTCGAATGACGAGTTTAGCGACATCTCACAGAGCCAGACAGACAGACACACAGGCATCACTAACGTATTTCACATTTAAATATTTACACAGAGAAAAACGCATGGCCATATTAAATCTTTTGTCACCTTCATCAGAAATGTTTTTTATTTATTTGAAGTGGTTGTAGAAACCAGAAGATTTACTTATGAACACCAATTTGTTTATGAATAAACAGGGAATGAAAAGAAAGAACAACGATCGAGGAATGATCAAGAAACTAGAAGCGAGTGAACAATGAATGAAGAATGAATGAACAGAGATTGAACATCGAATAAGCGCAGAATAACCAATGAATCAACACAGAAAGAAAAATTCTATATACAAAAATGCATATAACGATGAAGTAACGCAACAGTTTTAGTTACAAATCGGAGAACATCGAATTTGTTGTATGCAGTTATGATGTCATTCTGTGCTCCACTATTTAAGTAGCAGTCTCTCTCTTTATTTCTGTTTCTTTCTGTCTCTGTTTTCATTCTTTCCCTCTATCTCTCTCTTTCCCTATGTACGAAGGCGATATTTACGATGTCAGTTGCGACGTCACCCAACCAAGCGGGCTCAAAAGCGTCGACTTCGGTACCTCCATCACAATTTCCTTTTATGTGAGCCGAATTACGTAAACAATAGCGGGAAAGAGGCACTTCATTGTACCGTATTCCTACTCATGAAACAGCGTAGAATAGAGAATAATACAGAATTAGCGGCGTTTTGTGTGGCCCACATTTTTCAGATTTCCTTTTCACTATAATTTCTGAATTACGGTCTTCCTATATACGAAGATATATGTATATAGTATATGTACTTATATACATGTCTGCAAACATTACTTTCCACACCTCAACACCACACCCCCCCCCCCCTCCCACGGAACCAACAACGATACGCACACTGGCGTAAACATCTTCGCCATCAAAAGCGTTCAAGTATCGGTCACGCTAGGATGCTTTAGCACAATTTTAATTACCGTAGATAAAAGAAAGGAGCAAAACTAAACAAAAAAGCACAACAACAACAAAAGACATATAAGCAGTACCTCCTACTCGGTCTCTACGCGTACTCTAATGCAAATATAACAAGCTATTTAATTCGGAGCCATTTAATTATGAGAATGAAAGCAAGCATATGGAAATAATAAAGTAGAATAATAAAGACTAAACTATTGAGTTACTACGATAGAAAAACAATCCAAGACCTTTGAGAATCGTTTCCATGTTAACTATCACCATTTACGAAATTTCTTTACAGATTACTTTTTCTCATTTTGTATTTTTAAATGATGTAAATGGCTGCATTTAGTTTAGTGCATTATCAAAAAGTGTAGTGTATGAAATATTAGATAACAGGGAGAAGCTTATACGTAAGAACAAGGAACACCTTAAATTCTGATATAAGATACTTTAACAGGTAGCCTTTTGAAGGAAGTGTTTTAATTTGCATTTACTTAGGGTTAAATTAGTGGGGAATACAAAGGTACCTTTCATGATAAATGGCAATGATTGAAATTTGCTTCATCAAAATAAAGCCAAGTAGTACTAAATACGTCATAAAATTCGTCAATAGAATAGGAAGAAATACGAGTATATAGCACAGTTTAAACATTAAAAACTGGAACATTTTTGTGAGAGGTACACAATCAAAGTGTAAATAGTCAATATCGTGTTAAAGATACTCGTGCTACTGGATTTATTTTGACAGAGGTTAACTTAACCTGTTGCAAAGTTGAACGAAAACCCAAATAAACAAAAAATGTGATAACAGACAACAGACATAGTCCAAAATGACATCAATTCCACTGTAAGTCTTTGAAAGGTTCGAGTTTTAAGACTTTACCACTTTTCGCTTTTCTTTTCATGGATACCCTGTCAATGATTTATAACACACACACTGCGCTAGTTTTTAATTGCAGTTTAAGTGTATATTTAACACCTGTCATCTGTCACCCGTCATTATTCGGGAGAACGTGATTTGTTGATTGATTAAAGTAGGGGATCGTCCGATTATTTTTCCCCTCCGACATCTTTAACACTTATACACAATCGATTATCTACTAATACAAATCTGGATAATATCGTCTATAATAATAATAATGTTTTACATGTTTTTATGTCTTTTTTATTGACATTGAAATTACATAGATACCAGCATGTCAGGTGTACTTCAAGCTTACTTAAAAAACCTCACTCAAAAACAAATTAAATTAAGAATCGATTTATTTATTTTATACATCGTTTAATTTGCAATTATTCATGACTTTTCAACCGAGTTAAAGAAGTGAATCAAACGTAATGCTTGTTATGGTTTATAACAACAATAAGGACAGCAAAAACAATTTAACTGCTAGTTAAGTGTTTTAAAACTAATAACAATTTTAATACACAATCATTTGCAGAATTGTTGTGATTTAATTTGATAAAAAATAACATGTTCCTGTGGAGCTCTTAACGTTGCACGTCGGTGGCTCTGAGGTTATAAAGAAATATAACGAGCTACTTGAAGCATTAGCATATAGTATATTGCACACTATAATTTGCCACTATAATTTTTGTATTTAATTTATACCTGAACTCACATAAAAGTACTTTAAGTATTTCATGAAATTTTGAAATCGTCAATTCTTCCATTAAAAGTATAAAAAACAAGTCTACGAAACAGTATACGAAACAAGTCGAATTAAATTAGCAAAAATTTGGGTGGCGTGTAGTGACTATAAGAAGAGTGACAACCACGTTTACCCAGAGACTCATGTGATTCATGGAGTGAGTATCTCGGTTATTGATGGTTGGGATTTGTAGACTAAAGGTCCGAAAGACATGGTCTGAGAACAACTGTGAGACCTGTTTAATCCATTACTAAAGCAGTAGATCCAAGAACGTTTTTCTATTCGTACACTCTTACCGCTGCAACCTCTGATATACATATGAATTTTGGAAGCATCTGCTTTCAGTAACTGATAGATACCGTGATTTACACGAAAGAGTATTCTTAAATGATTTCTATTCATTGCCAGTAGAAACCGAGTCTTGTACAAAGTGAGTTCCGTGTATAGCGACCGTGAGATTGTGCCGGTGACTTGTATTACAATTAACTTTTTCAGTCACTATATCCTTAAATGGTCTATATATTTCAAATATCGGTGGCGGTACTGAAGATTCGACTGTTATTGGGTGGATGAAGGAACTTAGTTCATCTTCTTCTGTAGTTCCATCTAGTACATTGGAAGTGTTGAGGAACCCAACAGAGAGTGATTGAGTGACGGAAGTCTCTCAAGTAATTATGCTGCTTCATTACTTAATAATAACATTCATTCACTTAATAGGATGAAAGACCGATTTTCATTTTGATTCAGTCCATCTGATTTCAATACTCGTAATAATTTCACTCTCAACAGATAGACAGAAATGCATTACTTGCAGCTACAATAGCAACCGCTGGTCGTTGGAAACACTAATGAAAAATGACACAAATTCGAGTGGGAAAACTCGACTGAAGAAGTGCCATATTTGGCAACCTGTCAAGCGACGGAGAGTAAGCGGCAAACGGCGACTAAGCAGCAAAGTATCGCCTAAACGCTGAGGGTAGCCGCTGGTTGAAGGCAAACATTGAAGGCAAGTTGCAGCGCTGCCTTTTACGAATCTACTACTACAGCTACTGCCGAGTTGCTGTTACCAAAAAGCTATTTAAATTGCATCTCAGATACATTATGTACTCAATGTTATTTTCGTTCAACGAAAACCAAACTTAGATTGTTTTTTTTTATTTATCTCATGGAATCTCATGGAGTCTCGCAGCTGATTGAGGCGCCAATCAGTTCCCATGAGCACAATAAATAAAATAAACCCACGTAACAGTGGTTTTAGCCCGAAATACGGCCCGAGAAACGACAGGACAGCGAGCGGTTTTTGGGCTTTCATTGGCGAAACGCATTGATATGCTATATTTTGTTGGTTCCATTTTTTTACAGCTTCGCCAAAAAACGGCCATCAGACACACTTCAAATTCAGATGACAAGATACATATACAAACTGAAGCTTTTATAAAAATATACCGAAGACTATCTACAATTGGAAAATCCATTCATTCTATCTCAACGTAATCTGAATACTTGCATTAATGGGGACAGATGGACGGACGGACCAACAGACGGTCTGTTTTTGTACAGTAGCTCACTTGAGCACAATGCTTAACAATTATGGAGTTGAAAACGGTTTCATTCAATGCTAGGTTTGTAATTTAAGTGCATCTAATGAAGCACTAACGGAAGCCACACCCAAAAACTGAAAACAGATTATAATTTCATTAGCATTCAAAAAGTGATTCTGAGGCGATGCACCAACAATTCTTGAACACACACCCAACAGACACAGACTACCCACTGAATGTTTAAAGGGGTTGTCATTTGGTAAACCTAATATTGTAAATTTGAAGAACTAACAAAATAAAAAGTAAACAATCATAATTAGCGAAGCATACTTATTTGTAAAAACTAATTATGAATTCTAAGGAAATATTTAAACTTATGTATTAAACCGAAAGAAGCCTACTTCTTTGGCCTAGCCGAAGATCATATACGCAACGCCCTCATGATGTGTATGGCGTATGAAAAAATGGGCGGACCGCAGTTATATTTGTATGAGTTTATAATGATTGATCCTAGATTTAAAAATAATGTAGAAAAGGGCACATATCGCTCTATATATATCGCTCCTTTATCCATCTACCTCACTCTCTTCCCTATCATAATGAAACCTGCTTAAAATCTCCATACAAATCTATTGGAACACATTTCATTGTCCATCGGAACCTCTACTAATCACATTTATGAACATTTTGTCCGGACCAAATGTGTTAAATGCTTTTATAAGATGTTAGTTCAGTTCACTAATGTATCAGTTCACTATACAGTAAAACTCTCACAACCATCAATCAACTGATTTACACCAATCAAACAATGGAACCTTCGATAGTTAGTGATAACTAACAAAAAAAAATGCACATACAATTTATTATTCACGTTATCAGTTAATCGTTAATACATTAAATTCATCAAGTGGTATATACTTATCGCTGAGAAAATCGCCTCGATTGATAAGACTCACCTGCAATGAAAGACAAAGAAAGAGAAAAAAAGCAAATATTAGTCTTTTGATAATATTGTATGTACTTTTGATGTATGTACATAAATTGTTAAAAATAGAAAATATTCGAATAATGACTGAAATTGAATGTTATTTTGATATTTATAATATTATACAGATTACAGAACTTGACTTAAACTCAGAATAATGGTTAAGATTGGACTTGAGGTTGTGCCTAAAAAAATTATAGTTTAAACTGGAATTTAATTTAATAATCCACTGATAAATTACATTTATACTAAAATGTAGAAATGGAAGAAATCTAAAACCTGCTCTTAATCTTAAATAAACATTAAATACATGATACAGAAAGCTTCATCTACATATAAATATGTTTATTATATATACATAAACAGAAAATAGTTATTAATAACTTTTTTGGTTCTTTTTCTTACTAGAGAACCGAAATTATTGCCTAAAGCAATGCGATTGTCTAAACAGTTGCTCATTTGGTTTTGGTTGAACTTAATAATGATTTCAAAAATGTATTAATATTTCGTGGGTTTACCTGTTTTTACACAAGCATTCAGGGTTTAGCAATCAACAAGTAGTTTTGTAGGTTTTCGAACCTACACTTTTTCATCGCACCACAAAAAAGAGGTTCAAAGAAACAAAAACAAAGCCCCTTTATAAAACCCAGATCAGGTGGGCGCACATTTTGAAGGAAACCGAAAACGCAAAAAAGTATTATAAGTAGTTAAACAAAATAAAAAAATTATTAAAAGGAAAAATAAATAAAATAAACAAATAAAATAATTTTTAAAAGGAAGGAACTGAAGTAGTGAGATGGGTTTGTTGTTGTCAGTTGTTTTCACTACTTGAATCAAAGATAGAGAAAGAGGGAGAGAGAGCGAGAGAGAGAGGGAGAAAGACAGAAAATCCATCAATCTTTGTTTTTATTATTACTCACATGTTAAGAAGTTAGGTTATTTTACATGACAATTCAAGTGAAGTTAAATAATCCAACACACGTTGGTTGGTTGGTTAGTTGATCCAACAACGATTGAAGTGATGCGGCTTTTGTATTGATAATAAAACAGAAGCGTTAGTTACTAGAATGGAGTGAAGTTCCAAGTATTCTCTAGAGCAGAAGATATTACATCGTTACAACAGAAGATAGCGTTACAGTGACGTTTGCATTTCAGAAACGAAAAAGAAACTTCAGAAAAGTAGGATATTTATAGGCGACAAGTAGGTGGACCGGTCGTCGAATACCTAATTTGTATCCACAAATTTAATGTTTTAATAACAACCTTGCGGAGGCTGCGGCTGATGGCTTGTTTTAAGGCGTTCTACGCTTTTTATTTTGGTGTTTCTGAATAAGGTGTCCAATGAGGACATGTATACGTAGCTTTCGGATGATCAGACACGGCTAGAAATAGCGACGGACGAGGAATCTCTGGCTTGCTTACAGCTTAGACACATCACTACTTTTGCAGTTGCTGCTGGATACTTTTGTAGCCAACTTAAGCAAACCTAAGCTGTTTAGATGTCCTTTATTAAGATATGATGATGCTTGTGTGATGAATAAAATTCAATAAATGTTGATTTTTCTTGGATACCAGAATATCCAGGGAGTATGTGTGATTTCAATAGCTCTCTATCCCTATCTATAGCTCCATATCTAGCTCTATATATCTTTCTTTAGCTCTCTCTCTCCAACTCTATCTCTATACCCGTATCTCTAACTCTACCTTATATCTCTTATATCTCTATCCCTCCATCTCTACGTGTTTCTTCAACTCTATTTCTCTTTCTACGAAAACTCTGTGAAAAACTCCACGAAAGAATCAACAAAATGTGTCGAAAGGTTGAAAGCGAAAGAAAAAAATGGTATACTACATAATAAAAATGGCTTATTTCCGTTGTTAGTCAAAAGCGGATATCTCACTGAATAATGGGCAGGCAGTTATTTGTAAACAAATTTATAATGTATGCCTTTTTGCATGCTGAACACGAAACATACAACGAGGGACCTTTTCAAGGTGTTTAAATTAAACGATGCCGCCAGATTGAATCGCATAAAAAATTGCAGACAGTTGAATTAATATCGACAGTTGAATTAATATCGTTTCTTACTTTATGAAGTTGTATTATTAAAAATACTGTTGCTTATGTAGAGGAGAACTCATAAGGAATTCAGAAGGAAAAAAAAAGATAAAAGATAAAACAAATTAAAAGTATTAAATGGTTATCATTAACGACCACTTGATGATTTTGACAAAATAAAAAACTAACAATTTAATTGTAGTTGAAAGAGTTAAAAAAATTATGGATCCATTGCATAAAGGTACGTCATTTCGTCAATTCGTTATTAGTTTCATATCATATTAATATCATATTCAATAAACTCAATATAATAATATCAAATAATGTTTGATTAATATTAATTAATAATATTATAAACCAATATAATATAATTTCGTTCTTTCCTTCTTTTTCTTTACATTAATTTCTTTATTTATTTCAGTTTCTGTAATTTCGTTAATTTAATAAATAAAGATATGGAAAGATAACCAAGTAAGGGTAATAGCAAGAAAAATAATATTTTTTATTGCCACACGATGCTATGTATACGTAATTTTGTTGTATTTGTAGTATTACTTAGATAGCCTGCCGCTGCCAACAACCAACTGCTGAAAATGCCCTTTTTTAATATGCCAACAAACAGAGCAAAGAGTAAGAAAAAAAATAAAAAAAATAAAAAAAACATAAAAAACCAAACTTATGTCAAATTGCATTCCATGCCAATTGTGAACAACAACATTAAAGCTCTGAAAACTTTCTGTTAAGATATCTGAAAGCGCAGATTAATTAAAATGGACACACAGATGTCAGTTCGAGTTTATTGTAGTTGGTTTTGCTGTTGTTGTATTTGTACGTTTGTATGTTTATTTATTTATTTAACGAGTTAAAAGTTAATCGAACTGATGTCGATCGAATTCATGTGGCCACAATTATTAGCGGCAAATTCTTTAAAAGGAAGTTTCAAACTTTCTCCAATTTTTATGTTAAAAGTTAAAGAAGTTAAAAGACTATATAGTATTTCAGATTCTTACAACCATATCCACAAATGAGTAAAACCTATTATACAATAACTACAATACTACGGTGTATACGTAAACACAGTTAGTAAGTACATATATAAAAAAGTCTACCTTCTTCGCCGGTGACCCGCTTAAATCTGAAATAAAGCCTTATCTAAAACTGCACTAAAAACTGATGTCTTTTTCTAAAAAATATTTGTACATACACGAAGAATGAATTACGATCGTGTTGAACTAAATTTCGTGTTGAGATATAAATACATACTTATAAATATTTAAATTTCAGTTTTGTGTGTTCGGAATTTCTCCGGTATCAAGAAACTGCAATGTTGTTCAATTTCCGTTTATTTTTCCAAATGCTAAATTTAGAACAAGCAAAGACAGAAATTTTTGTTTTCGTTTTGATCTTCTTTCTTGCGATAATTTTGTTAGCGTCAGAAATGTAAACAATGTTGCGAACAACAAACAATTTTTCCTAAAAACTTCCTGATTAAGATACAATTTTTACTTATTGTTGTTTAATGGAAAATTATTAATAAAATAAAAAACGAAGTAAATATATTAAAAAATTTAATTCAATGGATATTCAACAAAATTTAACCAAACTTTAATGGCTTTTATTAAGAAAAACTAAATACTTCTGCATAATAAAAATAATATGTATACTACAATAAAATAATAATAATAACAAAAATACTATGTATACATAATACAATAAGAATAATAATCATGTAAACCTTAAAAATCGTTTTTCAACAGGAATCGTATTTCATTTAAAATAGGAAAAAGAAGATACGTAAAAAGATTCAAAAATGTAACCCGTTTCTTAGGTTCATTCTTAATTCGTGGTGAATTTTCATTATAAAAGACATTACAGCAAATAAACACACACGCATATCCACAAGTAAGTTTTATAGTTTCCAACTTTGGTTTTTACGTGTGAGATTTTTAGGGTCATGAACTCTTGTCCCAAACGAATAGATTCTTATTCTCGTATATATTCGTAAAATAAGAGGGCGGGGAGGAAAAAAAACACATTCCAAGCATAGTAAGCATGAAAAACTGAAGAAAGAAGAACTGAAGAAAAAAATTGTTATCCAAAGATTTTATAGACGACACAAAGCTTTCTATATCCGTTCTTTTTTCTATCCACAGCAATATCAACAACTTCATTCGTATTATAAAACTTCTTATACGAATAATAATAAGAAATATAATAAAATAGAGTAAGAAATGAAAAATAAATAAAATAACGGAACCATTTTGAACGATATAGGAGTTATAGGAAACTCGCTTTGAGTAGGTTCAGCTTTAGGTGTAAGTTTTTTCTCTTTAAATTTCTAATGTATACGTTATAATATTTTAAAATATTTGATTAAGTACATATTTAAAATATTACAATAGATGTTTTAGAATGCCGATTTGTAGGTATTCTTCTTCTCCACTGCATAAAAAAAGAATGGAGACGAAATTTGATCTGCATTAAAAGATATCAGGTATTACGCACCAGTGCATAAACATTGTTTATCAACATATGTTGATAAGCATAAAAAATGATTAATTGAGAAGGAAGAGAACGTTGCCATTCATATTTTATTCAATTTTATATGATTATTTTATAATTATATTTGAAATTTCGACTACTATCGACGATAGTTGGATTAAATAGTTCTCGCTATTCGCCTCTTCTCTGGACATGTGTTGACTTTGTATGTTGGTAAAACTGTGAAAAACTAAAGCCTCGTTTTAGATCAGTTCAATAGATCAAAGGAATGCATTTACTGAGAAACATAACCTTAAACTAATTACGCAATCCAATTGAAGCTGTCTATTAAAAGTAGGTCACACTTTTTCAGAGCCCACAACTTTTAATCGGCACCAGTTGAGAAAAACTTCAACTTAAAGCAGACAAAACGAGACAAAAACGCATTGCAAAAAGACAAAACAAAGACAATAAAAATAAAATCAAAATGAAGAACAAAAAAATGACTATCTACAAACAGCTGATGTTGAACTTAAGCTTAACAACCAAAACTAACCACAATATAAACACATATGTGTGTGTACGTATATACAAAGTATATAAGAGTACATACGAGTATTTGATAAATACGAGTATTTAAAAAGAGCAAAACTAAGGAGAAGAGTGGACTGCAAAAGAAAGGAGGTGAGAGAAGTGGAGGTGGATGTGGAGGTGAAAAGTATCACCAATAAATAAACTTCGTAACAACAGCAATAAACGGCAAGTAACATAAAAAAAAAAACAACAATGTTACGAATACAATACATTACAAAAAACACCGACAACAACAACAATGAAAAAACTGAAAAATTAAAAGTCCAATCAAAAAAGACATCTGTTCTCATCGAATGCTTTTACTCTTCAATCCCGACATATTTTTCACGTGTTTTCCAATGATTACGAAATATTTTTATTGAATTAGTTGAACAACACTGAAGATAAATCATCTACCGTTAATGTTCCTGTCAAAATAGAGCAAAAATAAAACGGATGGTGAATTATTTATTTTGCTTTTTTCTATCCACAGCAATACCAACACCTCTCTCTCTCTCTGTCTCTCCACTGACAAGCAACCGACCTCCATCCCTCCCTTCCTTTCAAATATTCTCGTTGTTTTTGTCGTTGCTGTTGTCTTTTTTATTACTTAACGACGTATTACAGACAAACGACAGACTGTCAACAGTCGCAGTGTAAAAGAAATAACCACAAAAAATACCACCACAAGCAGTGAACGATGCATAATGATCACTGGCGGAGGGTAGGTAGTGGGACTTGTGAAGGTTTGCGGGAAAAGGAGGGGCAGCGGGAGAGAGTGTTGGTTACGGCAAAAGCGTCAACCTGAGCAAGTTGAAGATGAAGACGGAGATAGTGATGGTGATGTTGATGCTCTTGCAGTGTTATTGTTTTGTGTTGTTGTTGTTTACGCATTTAATGGTCTGTCTGTCATTTGACTCATATTTGTCAAATTTTTCGGTGACAATATAATATATATATAGTATTTATACGAGTAACACACAACACAACTTAACCAAAATAGACGAATGCAGACGAAAGGAACTCGTGGAACGTCTTCATTCGTTTCGTTTTTATTTTAGCACATGTCCCGTAATGCTACGTAAGTAAACGAGTTCATTTCGTATACAAAACATGGAATTAGCTGATGACGCAGTAGTTCGTATGAATGTTTTGCCCAAATTCGATCGGTTGTGTATACTAATTTTGAGCACTATTACACAAGTTCATTTTACGAACGTATTCGTACTCATTCGTTACGTCTGCAATTGTTTATTTTGGTCTCAACTTCGTCTATTAAACCACTTATTTTTTTGGACAAAAATTATTTTATAAATGAAATTCATATAAAAACATACAGTATACATACGTATAGCTACTGATATCCTACTATCCTATCCTATAATCCTAAAAACCATCATGATCATATTATTGTTAATTCCATAGATTGAACAAAAAGTGTTTAACCGTGTACTTAAGGTGATCGCTAACCATCGTTGATTGTTTTTCAGAATATTTTCTTGTCAAGTAAATTTAACTTCAACTTCAAACACGTCTACATATCTGCTTGTGATATCTGTTCAAGTTATATACATACATAAATATCTATACATGTATACATACTACTATATATGTATGTATGTATGCATAAATGCTTTTATCAGAAGCTACGATTATCTGAGTGCATTTCTATCCACTATTTCTTGTTGATCCATCTGAATGTCTTGTCAAGTAGTTGAGAAAAATAGATACAAAGATAGATAAACATTGTTTGTTGTTCTTGTTATTATCACTGCTCTTCATGGCCTATGTCAGACTAACCCTGGCCATGTGAGTCCGGACACACTCGCGCTGATTGGTTGAACATGAACCAACCAATCAAAGCAGTTGAGTCCGACCTCAAGAGGCTTAGTCTGACACTGGCCAATGTTCCTCTTCTTCTTGTTTTTATTCTTGGCCATCTTCTTCTTCTTTTATTATTTTTCTTTTTCTTTTTCTTCTTCTTCTTCTTCTTCTTCTTCTTCTTCTTCTTCTTCTTCTTCTTATTCATCATCATTATCATTACCATCATCATCATCCTACATGATCTTTTCATGCATCATGTTTGCTACTGTAATTTTTTGTTGACGTTGTTTACTTTTTTCTTGTTATTATGTATTTCATTAATTGTTGTTGTTGGTATCACAGTCGTTTCCAATGCTATAATAAATTATTTGAACTTTATTCGTGAATGCGAAATTCGTGAATTTACACATGTTTCAACGACTGAAAGAGAGAAAAGTTTTCGATTTAAAATTGACTGAATGGTTGAATGAATGGCTACGACGTGCTTCATCAAGCAGTTCGAATCAGTTTTTATTTATTCTTCTTCGTTGTGGGATTTCAAATATAATAATAATAGCAATAACAAAACCACATTTTGTAAATATTATATTATAAACATTACATATTTAAATTGTAAATAGATATGAGTATACCATAACCATCACCATATTAAGCATAAATTTACTTATCTACTTTAAAAGTGAAGAGTTTTAATTGAGAATCTTAATGCAACTTTTAATTTTATTTTTTATCTTTCTTAAATTTAATACTAAAGATCGGTGTTCTTCTTAATTCTTTGGGATCTTCAAAGAGTGAATTACATATTATATATTCTTTCGTTTTATATCTGACATCTACAAAATGCTGAACAGATCCTGATTCCTTCCCCTAAACTAGAGCCTATTTAAACTTATCAGTTATTAAGAATATTTATGAATGAATTATGAACGAAGACACCGCCCTTCCATGAAAGCCGCCCCAGATCTAAGCATCTGTCCAACAGAAACTCATGATCATAATAAGGGTATTAATACAACACACTCCATTTCTTCCCTTTCTATAACTATAAATTATACCGGCTTTTTTCATTTAACCTACTTCAAGAGACGGAAAGCGAACTTTAATTATAAATACATTCATACTTCATTTCAAGTAAAAACTGATCAGATCAGTAAAAAATAATCACCCGCATTTCGCACGCTTCCATTAAAAATTTCGAAATCAACTCTAATGAAGTCACAATCGATTTTTATCCGTTCACAATTAATTTAATTACTTTAATACCAGCAAAAAAGACCGATCGAAATCAACAACAACTTCATCTGAATTCATTCAACACACTCGGTACTCGGATCCATTAAGAGGGACTTTACTCGAATTGTATTTTTACTGGAATGTATATTCACGAGACAAGATATTCTTTAGATAAAAACCTAATTTATGTACATATATACATAAATATACGAAGATATGTATATAAGTTAATGTGGCACATGTTAAACGCGTGCCCATTGAAAAGCAATAAGTGAGCATGCAATAGAATCAATTCGACCAGAAAACAAACGATTCACTGTTCGAAGCGGAGCCCTCGAGCCGTAAGTAAGCTCAAGCTTAGAAAAGCAGCGCTCACTTGAAACAGATACAAAAACAGCTTCAATCGAATTCATATGGAACTTAAATGACCACCGCAGCAGTAGCTCTCGTTTTAGCCACAACCTCTGTGCTTCCATTCTTTGATGAATGATTATTGCACGGGTCTTGAGAGGAGTGGGAAGTGGCAAGGAGGTCGCAGCTTCTGCAGGGAAGACTTCTCAGCAATAATAATATTTGTGTATTCAACACAATACAATTAGTGTTGAAATGGAAGTGAAAACGAAAATGGAATTCAGTCATTAGTGCAACTGTATAATCATCCAAGTACATAAGTATATCGGATATGTATGTGATGGGAAAAGGGGTTCCCACTTGAGCCTCGTTCTATCAACGATCGCCCCTTCATCTCAATCTGTCAATCTCAATCTCCTAGCTCGCACTCCATCTCTTCTGTTTTGTCCCTCTTCGCCAACTGCTTCCTATCTCTCTCATCTGTTCGCCCTCTCACCACCCTCCCCGTTACTTTCTTATGATGCTTACTTATGATGTTTATGGTTCTACTTTTCTGTTCGTCCTCCGACCGATCGACCATCCGCCCCGTCCCATTGCGACCCATTTGTTGCTGGAAACTTTACTATCCTCTTTACTGATCTTAGTGAAAAACATAATCTTTCGAATGAAGTTTGTTTGTGAAGTATTATTAAACGATAAAAATTTGTTTTTCTGACGATGTTGAAAAAACAATGAAATTCGTTAAAGAAGCTTGAGTTACTTGCGCGCATGTAACAATCTTGAGGTATCAAGTTTGTGCTGCTTCTGCTTTTGATGCACCCGCCAACATAAAAACAAATGACGTAATTCTGCAGTTTCTGCGCTCTGTTGACCATTTTTGGACTTTGCGTGAAGGCGAGAGGGAAGGGCGAAGGGGAAGTTATTCTCCTAATCTGTCGAGCAGCGAACGCGATATACTTGTAGTTTATGAGGAATCAAGTTTCAAAAATGGACATTTTTTACCTTCCTTTCGTACTTTAAAATTCCATTTCCAACAATTAATTATTATGATATATAATTAATATATCTGTAATAGTATGATATCTTATTTTAATGTGTAGAATCTAACCAAAAAATTATATATGTACATAAGAGTAGATATATTATTTTTAGTACGATGGTGATATCATTAATCATATCCAAAAACAACAAATGTTCTTGTTTTTAAGGAATTTAAACTAATATTTTTTTTCAAAAAAACACCAAAACATTTCAGCGACTTCCAAATATTCCAAAAAAAAACACATCGCCTGAACATCATGAAAATGAGAACAAATTTTAATTTCTATTCTTGTTTAAATGATGCTAACATTTAATTTAAACAACAGACGGTAGCCGGCAGTAGCAGCAACAAAAGTTGTTGTTGCTGGTGTCGAAAAATGTTTATACGTAGCATATGTAAACATCGAAAGAAGAAGAAGAAGAGTTTGCTAGCTAAACAAAATTAACCAACCAAAACAATAAACATTCTGATATCAAATAGGAATCAATTGCATTTGAATTCTAAAAACCGTTGTATTAAATTATATTGAACTATTGAAAGATGAGCTTGAAGAATGAATGAATGAATTACTTGAGTAATTGATGAATTATTTTTTTTTATTTGTCACTGATGAAATGTTAGGAATCGGAAATTTTCATCATCACGTCATTGATCTCTCTGATGATGATGTGAGTGATGATGATGTGATTGATGAGATGATAGCAATGTGATGATGATGTTAATACAATAGTATTACTTTTTTACGTTTACGGTGATCGATAATTACAAGAGCGCTTCAGTGATTTTAAATTTAATTAACCATTCAAAGAACCCAATGAAAACACAAATTATAACAAATAGAAAACCGATGATGATAGTCATCGGAACAATAAAAAAGTAGTAACGAAATAACAATAACAATGCAACGAAAGGGCGTCATTTCTTTCTTCTCTTTTTTGTCAACTAAACGTTCAATTATATTGCAAAGTATGGCTGGCAGTCAATATTTAAATCCTAGAGAGCAATATTCAAAGCAAGTAAACAAGAATAACAAAAACAACATTAGCAACAACAACATCGCAACATGACGTGATCACAGTTTGTGGAGAACCTTGTGATGATTGCGTTCACAATGCAGTTTGAATCCGTTGTGCACTGTATTTGTTGTTGTTGTTTTTCTTATTATTGTTGATATTTTTGTTATTATTGTTGTTATTTTTGTTATTATTGTTGTTATTATTTTTTGTTGTTGTTATAATTTTACAATATTGCTGTTGTTTTGTTTGTGTTTATTGTTGCCGTTTCATAAAAGGATTTATTTTATGAGTAGCTGGATGACGGGACCGAGTGACAGACGGTAGCGATGACGACTGGAACGACGGTGACGGCCCGCCCTAACTTATGTGGCACTTTCGCTTCGGCAGCGCTGCGAAACAATAACAAAAACAGACAAAGAAAACTTGGCGTAGTGTTGGGCAGTGAAGTGAAGCAGCAAGAGGAAAAAGTTTTGAAAATTGAAACAAAACAGACCCCCCAAAAATGAAAGCAAACAAAAAAGAAACAAACGAAAATCGAGAATCGAGTAGGAGAGGGAAATATTTATGCATGCGTTAAATCAAGCGTGCGACGACGGATGGCGCATTGAACGTAGTCGCTTTGTGACGGTGCGGCGAGTGTTGCGAAGCGCAAGCTTTCGATAAAGATTTGTGCACAAATCGAAAATAATACACAAAAGCAAACAACCAACAAATATTCTAATCGACTTTATGGAGAAAAATAAATAATGAAACAAATAAAGGATGAAAAACTAAAAAAAAAACGAGAAACAAATGAAAAAAAATAAAATAAAAAATATAGAAAAAAAAACAATATTAATGAAAGAATAAAATTGAGACTTTTTTATTAATCTGATGAAACTCAAAAAAGGGCATCGATCGATAGTGTGCGATTTTATTTGTTGTTTCTGGGAGTGGACGACAAACGAACGTTTGCGACTCGATGAATAAATTAGTGAAGCTTAAAGTTTGGGATTTCAACGTCTTTAAACCAAACACGGAGTCGGAACGAGGGACGGGTGGAGGCGTGAAGAGGGACGATAGAGATGTAGGATTTAACAATGAATTCGACAGCGACTTCTTAGATTAAGCATTGAATTTAAGTTGTTTTTAAAAAACTGTTAATTTAAAAAACCCCTTGTTTAACGCAAACCAACGATGATGACCTCAATAAAAGCGCCAAAAAAGGAGGTTTAACGATTTCAAGATTTAATTAAGAGACATTAAATTAAAATTTGCAACTTTTGTCCTCCCATCTGGCCTCACCACGTATGCTCTCCTCACTTCCCCTTTCTTATTTTTCTTCGCCTTCGCCGCTTTGATTTTCCTTTCCTTTTTATCCCCTCTCTCTCTCTCTCTCTCTCTCTCTCTCTCTCTCTTACACACTTTTGAGTATGTAGTTTCGCGGTTTCCATATGATGCCGTCTTATCTACTGCCACAAACATCGAAGAAAATACGATATATAAAAAAATTGAAATATTCTAAAAATAAAATAAACACATTTTCCCCAAAAATATACGAAAAAATAGATCTAAAAATATTTGTGTGTTTTTGAGAAATTTTTACGATCTTGTATACTGTAGTGATCACGATGCCGAAACACATGGACGAATGCGTCTTTTGGACGGCGATCGCAATGGCGATGGCGATGGCGATGGCGGTGGCGATGGTGGTGCCGAAATTGCTCATCCTCACACATCTGCAGCTCTGCCTCCGTCGTTGCTATTCTTGTTGCTGTGAGTTAGTGATGATGGATGGAATTTTGCTGTTTACAATGTTGTGATCTCAACGCGCGCCTTTCATGTGTTCCTCAGATGATCCTCTAACTTATTTATTTATGCTTATGTACGGATAACGCTCTCATGTGATAAAGGAACAAAAATTGTTAGTTGGTGGATTGGTTGGTTAGTTGGTGGATTGGTTGGTGGGTTGGTGGAGTGGTTGTTTAGATTTTTGGTTCATATTATATTCAAAAATCTGTCTCCGTTGCGATGCGGCAGCGTACAGCGAGGGACAGCAGCGCAGATCGTTGATTTTGTTCTACATTTTCAAAAAATCGAAAACATTTTCGAAAAACAACGCGTAGGTGGGGAGAAATCACTTGGCGGGAGGCGTTTGAGTGTCTTCGTGTGCATGCATGTCGAGGGGGAATATATACCTACATATATAGTGGTGACTTGTATGAGTCTGTGAGAGTGAGTGTGGGTGTTGGATGTTGCTTTGTAGTAGGCTTCTTGTGCACAACGAAGGAGGTCGAATTTTCGATGGTTTTTTGTTTCTTTTGGTTACTTAAAATCTGCTTAATGGGGATTAAAATCTCCTCAAAAAAACGTGTGTATCTACATATATGTTTATGTACGTACTTATGTATGCACTTGTACACATTACTTATTTATATATTTAGTTGATTCCCAAATTCCTCACCTTTTTCGGGGAAAATGTTTTAGAAATTGAAGTGATTCCAAAAAAAAACTTCCACTGTTTTGTGTTTCTCTTGAGTGAAACCGTGAGTTTCTTAGAAGTAAGAAAATTCTTAGCACATTATTAAGATGTCCATAAAATAGCCAGACAGCCGATCAGTCAGTCAGTCAACCAGTCAACCAGCCAGTCAGTCAGTCAGTCAGTCAGTCCATAAATACTTCAAGGGTATGCGGAAGGAATGCTTATTAACTGGCTCTGGCTAAAAGCTTTGTTATCTTCACCACCCGAGAGCATCGGAATATGTACAAAAGTATCTATTACTAGTACGTGACGTATTTATACACGAGCATAGGTATATATGGTTATGAACATATTCTATACTTGTCGCTCTTTCGGTTATTTGAGATTATTTGAGTTACCGCGTATGTATTTTCGTTAGTTGTTGTATTTGTTTTGATTTTTTTTTTTCCTTTTCTTTGCATTGTTTAACGTTTTCCTTTCTGTTTGTTTCGTTTTCTTTGTCACTAGTTTTTTTGTTGTTTAAGTATTTATTTTATATTTATAATTTATGGTTGACAGAATAAAACGTATACATAGAAAAATACGATGCTATATGAGTATAATTTATATGCTCATGTACGATACACCAGATACACTTAACTACTATACTTTATCTGCATGAGTCACGCTTTCTCACTACTTCAGATTTATGTCAGTCTTGCCAAATTCACCGCACTCCAAATTCGATCACTACAAATTATGCATGCAATAAGAACTCCAGTCAATTTAATTGACTAGGATTGTGTGTGAAAAAATTCCCTTGGATGACCATATAAAAAAAATATAAGAAGAACGTGATTCACGAGTGGTTCTAAATTTAAGAATTGATTACAATTTTCTTGTTTTATTGTAGGAGTTCAAATAATAATAATAACAGCAACGAAACTAATAATAAACAAAAGGTGAGTAAATTCATTTTTTCCACAATAAACTACCAAACAAATCATCCCACTTAATCAAATGTTAATTACAACGAAGTGCTAGAAAAACACCCGTTTAAGGTTTACCTACTCTATGGTTTTATTTTCTGATGCGTGCAAAAACAATGCACAACGAAGAATGAGATCAACGAATAGAGCGTCAAAGCGGAAAAAACCAGAGAAAGTTCACCTTTAACGCCGAAATAATCTACATATAGAGATAATCTTTTTTAGGTTAATTTTTGGTTAGAAACCTTTAATAAACCTCCCCCCCCCCCCGCCACCAAAAAAAAAATAAAACCTCAAACTGAAACCGGATTAACCAGGTTATTATTTAAATTAAGTGACAATACAATTTAGTGTTTTTTCTTATTACAATTATGTATTTTTTTACATTTCTGCTTTATTTAATTATTTATTAAAACAATAGAAATGTTTGCATTTCTTCGTTAATTATAAATTTAATGATGTGTAAACAAGGCATCCTGAATTCCACAATAATCAAGATTTAGATATTCTAATTGCTTCTGGAAATCAAGTACTTCTTTACGAATGCTCTTAATTTGCTATAAATAAGATTTAAATTCATTACTTTGTATACATTTCTCGAACAATTAAATAAAATTATCGTTTGTGGACACATATTGTACAAATATTTTAGAGGCAGTCAGTCGATTAGCAGCCTGTAGGTTTGCGTTGTTGTTGTTTTATTATTGAACCCCGTTAAGCTAGTTTGTTGTTCAGCCAGACACCGCATGAAATAATAGATGAAAAATTAAGTCCGAGTAGCTGAATCGCAGTGCAAGCTTAACGTGTTTTGTTGCATTAATGGTTCAACAAGTGTGCGTGTTACAAATTTATTTTTTTTTTCGTTTGGCATCAGATTTGAGAACATTTGAAATTCATATAATAGAATGGAAAAAAGGTTTACATTTTTTGCATCATGTGGGGCACAGATGTTTGCCCTCGCTTGAGGACATCTACTAACAGATATCTACGCACATTCAGGTAGACAGCAAACAAGAAATACAACAACAGCAACAACAACAACAACAAGAGCATGGAGTAGAGGAATCACGTTTATTTTTTGAAGTGTTTATCTGAACACACACACGCCTCCTTTCAAAGTCATTCTTAAGAATTCCATTAAAAAGGAAATTGAAATCTTTAGTAAAGAAAATACCAAATATTTTGAGTCAATTAATTAAATCGTTTTTCCGATATTGAAAAAATTAAAACTTCGTTACGAAGGTAATAAGAATTGTTTTTCATTGGCCATCGCTCAACATCAACTCAATTATTTTCCCTTCGAATTGACCCATAATAAGTGCGTTAAACTGCTAAACGTGCACTTTTGAAAGAATGAAACGTCTTCTCAATGATGGTGAAAATTGCAAATCTGCAAAAATCCAACTAAAATCCAACCTTCAATAACAACGCTCATGGTGCCTCAGCATTTTTTTGAAATATCGTTTATGTGTATAGAAATAGACGCAATCTGCTTCATTTTCAAAGCCATTAACGCATGTCTTAAGTTAAGAATTTTTCACTGAATAATTATTATTCAACAATGTGTTCGCTTTAAGTTCGCATTCTACGCGGATCAGCTAACTCAGCGAAAATTTACTCACCACATACGAGAGCACTGTGTCAGAGATCTCAACTGAACGTATTAAATATTTTTTAAGAAGCTTAAATGAATTTGAAAGATTATTAAAGTATTATATATGCGATATTATTCTGAACAATTAACAATAATATATTGGAAATTTTAAAAACTGATATGTTTAAAACATATTATAGAAAAAAGATTTTATCAATAAATAAAAAATGTTTTGAAAAATTAATATTATAAAGCAGATATTATTTTCTAATAATAATAAAATTAAGGTTTCAAATACAAAAAACTAATGACCATAACGAACATACATAGATTACAATAATGAATGACAGAATGAACGGTATTCGGTTCTCTGAAGATTTTAAAGTTTAGCCTCTCGACATAAAATACCTAAAATGTATGCTTGCTTGCTTAACTGTTAAACCCCAACAGGCGGAGAAACCTTCAGAGTTCAATTATAACCAATTTAAATACAGAGACAACACGAGATGGCGGGACTCTAAAAGCATCCCATAAGAGCGAGCTCAACATACAACCAGATATGCGATACGAAAAGTATTTCAGATGCAACACCCAAACCAAGCCAACAACAAAACAGAACCAGATTGCTTTCCAGTCCTCGAGATCAAGTCATTGACAACTTCTCAATGCACTCCGAATGGTGGTGGCGTTGGTGCTGGTGGTATTAGTGACGCTGCTGGATTGGGACCGGAGGAATTCTTGTTTACCCCATGCTATGCAGCGGCACGAAGGGCACGCAATCAACTGAATTCAATTTGGATTCAATCTTTCATTCGTAGAAGAGTGCAACGTCAGAAACCGAAACTGAAGAAGAATGCAACAAAGCGGATGCAACTACAACAACAACACAGACACAGCTCGAGCTCTATCAGCACAGACTTGATGCAGGGAAGGAGGTGGGGGATATAAACAAGTATCAGAAACTGGAAACGAGGTACAGATCAAGTGCAAGAAGAATAGACAGAAAAAGTGAGAGCGAAAAAGAGACAATAACAAACAGAAAAGTAAAATACTGCGATTCTGCGAGTTTCTGCGCAGAGCAAATTAGTGAAATAACTCCAATTAGAAGTTAGAATAACGATATATATGTATATACATATATATATATATACCATATGTATGTACACGTGTATTTATATACGAGTATGTTTCATTAATTATGTCTACTAAGTTGAAATTATTTAACTAAGTATATACGAATAACAGGACAATGGAACTCACGCTGTTTGGATAAGGAACTATTGAGTGAATTAAACCATTATACTGCTCGGCCTCCCGCCCTGCCCATCCGTCTCTTCCATTCAAAACATTCACTTCATTTACAAACCCACCTTCACCATTCAATCGTTGAACTCACCTTCATCGAGTAAGCGTTCCACGTGATTGAAGACATTCGGAAAAGCGGCCAATTGTTTGCGATCCTTTAATAGCTGAGCCAAATAGTCGGCAATGCTCTGTGTGCTTTGTTGTTGTTGCTGCTGCTGCTGCTGCTGCAGAATGTTATTGCTATCACACACACTCATTTTGATATGTTTTGTTTTTGTTCTGGATGAGTTTTTTTTATAATATAAATATTGTACTTCAAGTTATAAAAAGTTTTTACAAAATGTTGTTCTTGTAAATCAACTTAATGTCAACGTCTTACGTTTTATTATTGTAGTTTTCTTTTTACAGTATTGTTTTAGAGGAATAAGGTTAATTGATTTTTATTGCACAATTCTCATAAATCCAACTTCAATGTTTCAATAAATGATCCGGACGTACTTTGAACGTGTTTTTATTTTTTGGTGTGATTTCTTCACTTTTTGTTACTGTAAAGCAAATAAAAAATTTTCTTGTAAATTCTAATGTATGCATATATTTAACATGTACAATTTTTTGTACAGAAGCAAAAAACGAACAAGTAGAAAAACCGTAATTCTGTGCGTGGCTGTGTAGGAATGTGTGAATAAATGAGCAGACAAGGAAGGAAAAACCAAAAGCGAACACAACTCCACCCAAAAACAACAAGAAGTATAAATACAAAGAACTCAGTTTAAATTTTTCCTTATTTACAATCACAACTTTGTTTCCCCTCATTTCGCATTTCACGAAAGCAAATGCGAAAATTCCGAGTAGGAATGTAAGAGCAAGAAGAGGAAGGAATCGGAGAATGAAAAATTCACCAAGGAAGGAAGAGGCGAAGAAATTCCAACAAAAACTCCACGAGATTCGATGTTGGTGGCTGCTGCTTGCCGTAGTGAATTGAATTGAGGAGAGTTAGTTGATCGCGTTTCATATACGATTAACTGGGAATCGTGCTTTTCTTTATTTATTCATTCATTTCCTTTCAGTCGCCTTTCTTGAATTTCGACTGTTGCTATTGTGATGTCTCTATTTCTGCTTTTGCAGTATTGCATTGCTTGGCGCAGGCGAAAGCAGAATGTCAAATAAATTACTATCTACTTCATCTGGTCTAAAATTGATGCTCCCAAAGTTACAAATAACAAACACAAAATTTTTATATTATTTAGCAGATCAAATTCTAAAAATAGCTGCAATATTGAGTCTTCCAAACAGGAAGATCAATTAATTATCATTTGCTCCGGCCATCCTCATGTAATCACTTCAATTCTATTCAAAGTTTCTGTTTTCCTTCGCATTTCACATTCCATAGAAACACACGAACAAAATCAGTTCTATTCGTCAGTTCATAGGTAAAAAAATGTATATATTTAATATATACAGGTTCAGATCCCATACTCTAAGTAAAAAACTCTATTTCTGATATCGTTCACTTCACGTTTATAAATTTTGCTTCTAAATGTGCTGATATTCTGAGGTTGATGAATACTTTTCACTAATCGTGGTCTGACCTGCCGAACCGTACAAAATGACTTCAGGAATTAAACTGAAAAGATACGGGACGGAAAATTCTGCTTTCAACCTCGATCATCATCGCTTATTTCTGTGCGGCTGCATCCATCATGCTCTTGTGTGGGTTTAATGTTTCGTTTACTTATATCCGTCTCTGTCGCACCTAAACTCTGAATGATCTTGCACGGGTGTGTGAGCTTGACAATGATATCAGCACTCCCCGCGTGAGACACTGTTTGTCGCACTCACTCCCTCTGATATTAAATGCATTTCAACCATTGTTCGGAAACTCTTCCAGGAACAGATTCGCGGCGGGATTACTACTTTGTTTAAAAATGGCCGATCAATATTTGTCAGTGTTGCCGAAAATAAAAAAGTTGTTAACTTAAAAAGGGTAACAAGATATATCAATCAAGATCATTTTTTATTTTTTTGCGATGTCATTTTAACACAACGTGACGCAACACGTTGTCATATTTTGTCTCAAATTAAAGTGAGAACAGTTTCAGGGCAATGCAGTGAGTGATTCACAATTCACAATGGACATGTGCATTGAGATCAGATAAACTCATCTAATTTAAACTATTTTTAAAACATTTTCATGAACAACATTATTTTGAATGCATAAGTGTAGGCGTAGGTTGATAATAAAAACAAATCCATTACAGTAAATAATCTACATCACTGTGTCAGAGACGTTTCCTGTGATCGGACCACAATAAAATGCAAACCAACAATTCGAACAACAACAATAACAGCAACAACAACTGCACCAGTAAAGCAACTACAAATGCTATTCAGATGAAGCAGTTTCTTAAAATTCACTTTTAATGTATAAAACATCGTATATAATATGTACATGTATTGTATTGTATCTGAGGCCTTTCCTATGATCGTGCCAAAATTAAATGCAAGCCAATAATTAAAACAACAACAAGAAGTGCACCAGTAAAATTGACAGTTGATTTTGACTTCTTATTTATCTTTCAATAATAATATTGATGAAACTTTGTCGGAGAGTAAAAGAGGGTCAATAAAAGGGTCCTTAAATATTGAAAGTCTTCGAAGACTTTTCAGTAAATCTTAGAAGTCAAGTAAAATCATCAAATAAAACTTTCAGCTTCAAAGTGATTTACCCCCACTCGGTGTCAAGCGATTAAACTAAACAATTAAATTTATGAACTAAACAAATATTTCGATGTGTTTGGATAAACGACATGCGACAGATTTTCGACAGTTTTAATGTACTGTAGGCTGCTATCTCTATTAAAACAAACACCTACTGGTCCCAAATACCTACTCTATTTCCGTTAAAAGGGCTTTCTTCCTCCTCTTCTTCTCCTTCCCCAGTTTGAGTCTCTTCAAGTTTGATCATTTGATTCAACTTCTTGTTGTTTAAAGCAAATATTAAAGGGTTTTGAGCTTTATGGCTGTGTGTGGGTTTCGCTTTCTCTTGCGAGCTTTAAACCTTGCTTTAAAGAGCAGCCTTATTTTTCGATGGCTTAAAAGTTCTTTTTACAGCGAAAACCTTTGAATTGATACGAATTTTTAATAAATAAGAATATGTACATATCTACTTTGTCACTCGTTTTTATAAAAAAATAACGATGAATACTTTCAAATGCGTAGTTGATGGATTTTTTTTCAATCCGACGTCTTTTGTCGACATTTAACACTGCATCGGTTCCGCACTTCATGCGAAATTATATGGAATTTTTTAAAGTCTACTGACTTCATTTCTGACTTCATTTATCTGGGGTGCAGCTGACAAACGTTCGTTTATGGGTTTCCAGGGATTTTCCATCAACAACAAGTACTCATATTTTAATTCTATGCATTTGTGTCACTTCTATCGGCTGTCAACAACCGAATCGGGGCTTTTTCACGTCTTCTGGAGAGGCTGCTAGATGAATAACTCTGCTTTGTTTTTGTTTATTTTAATTCAATTTGAATTCGCCAACAACATGCCAAAGACGGCCGTCGCACAATGTTTAGGATCAAGAAATGTGCACTTCTTCACCGTTCCAGCTGCCATTTTGTAAACGAACGAATGCAATTTTCACACCTATTCATTGTTCACAACCTTGGATAAGCTCCACTCTCGTTGTCATTGATTATTCTTGATTCAGCGACCACTTTTAAGTTGTCGATCGATGATGTTCAATTGGACATGAAATAGTTTTGGAAGCAGTCAATGATTCATAGAAGGTCGCACTTTTGATCTACTCAAATTCACTGTTAAGCATTCTAAGATGTCTACGAATTCTCAAACTACTTGAGACTTTAAACAATTCTCCCGAAAAGTATGAAAAACGAGTGATTATGCACTGTGATTAGTACCCTATCTCTAAACTGTGCTCCTTCTTCTAGGTACCCCAGTTGTACGTATAAACATGATTGATGATAGTGATATGATTTGCTCCAGGGGACTTTTGAAAGATCGAAACATGTTTTAAACAAACATCAAGTCATTTAGCCATATTTTTCAATATTGTACTTATTATTGCTGCATCAGTACTTCTTAATATCTTCATCTGTTATTTTACAAGATCTACATGATATAATCGCCTCCATAAGCTTCAACCTACACATAATCTTCTACCCACCCAACTGAAGTGCAAGTGTGGCTACCATGTGGTTTTGGCTTGAACCCGATCACAGTCGAAGCCGACATGATCAAACTAGGCATTAGTTATGTTTGAAAAACCAACAATTCATATACATACATATGAATATGAACTTATATATATACATAATTAATGTATATATATACATATATACATAATTATATGTGACCAGTCTACATATGCATACATATGTTTACATACATTAAAATAAGTAGGCGTGATATTAACATTTTAACTTGCCAGCAATTTAAATAATCGCACGAGCCAAATACGAGTATCATACATGATATTTGATACTGGAATCGATGAATGGATGGATGGATGTTGATGGATAGATTTCTTAGATGTGTAGGTGTCATGTTGAAGCCCAGTCTACCCTCTTTTATTCGCCTTTACCAGATCCCAACCTCAACAGCTTCAATAAAAGCATTTACATAGTATATGACAACATGTAAATAATTTCAACTTCTTGAATAATTTTATGAATGAATCAATGCATGAGTTTATAACCTTAACCAGTGCTATTAGCGAGTGTTATTAACCAATACTTACTTAATGCTCATGTACGAGTATATCGAAGATTTGTTGGCCGATTCCATTCATGGATTTCTGCTGATCTTCGCGGAGGCGAACAACGACCAACTGACAGACAACCAAGCAGACATAGAAATCTATAGACAAGCAGACATACAGAGAGACATACAAGCAGCCATACAGGTAGACATACAGATAAACACACGTTCAACACAAACGAGTACATTCATTCTCCCATACATTCATTCATCCGGTTCACTCACGCTCATGCGAAGTGATTTCCATTCAATTCACACCGAGAGGTCGGTCAATCGATTTACAGCGCACTTAAAGTTAATTTTTTCAAATGGTCAAGATAGACTTTGTTCCTCTTCTCTGCAAATGCTGTGGTTGAGTGGTTACCACATAATTTTAAGTAAATATACTATATATAAGTACTATTTTGTGTGCGTGTGTTGAGCTTGACCAGATTTATATAAAACTTTGGCGCAGTTCTCTCATTTGGTCCATTCTCACCCGACTGCCGACTGGTTTTACAAGAATAACACAAGAAATACGGTCTCTCGATGATAGCCATTTATTGTTGCCTCTTGGCCAGTGATTTTCTAATTCAACTCAAAGTTGTACAATCATTTGTTGTTCAACATTGACTTAAAAATGACCTCCCACACAGAAAGTTCCAAGAGAATATGATTGAGTCGAGTTCTTAGTTTCTATTTTCTGTTAATTTATCTAAAAACTGTTTACTTATTAATCGAAGCTGATGTAAGAAAATAATTGATGCGAGGTACAAATCTCAAGGATTTATTTATCTTCTGTTCGATTAACTGATGTTCCTTTTAACCTGCATTCAATGAGTTTTCATTGTGAAGTAACATTCAACCCGTGAAGAACCTGTGAAGAATCTTTGAATTTTATTAAATCTGCGATCACAATAAAGTGTGATTTTCGTCAAAATTTCTGTAGCTAATTTAATAGAAAAACACCAGATTAATTTCTCAAACTATTGATTAATAACTAAGATAAAAATCACACCAAATGGCTTTGTTGTTTGGTTTTGGAGGCTCTGTTGGTTTGGCTTTGCTGTCGTTATCGTGGGTGGGATTTAACCAAGTTACAACTCAACGCATCACACACGAATTCGGATACACTGAATCTATAATACGAGGTCCAAACAAATAAATTAAATAAGATTAAAATAATTGAAATTGAATTTGAATCGAGCATGAAAGAAAAACGAAGTTGTTTTCTTTCTGAAGTCATAAAACAGGTTGACAAATAAGGAATTTTCTAAAATTGCGGAGGAGGTGATTATGGCGAATTTAATTGTTTTCGAATGTGGTGTGTTTTTACGTTGTTTCATTTTTCATCACACGCAATATGAAAAAATATCAACTCGAGGTTCGATTGTGACTTGCAGCACCAACCAAAAACGTATTTAAAACTTATTTCATTAATTTTATTATTTAAAACTTTTTTATTTAAAATATACTTCTTTTACCTTCCTTTTTAACAAAAGAAACAAACGAGAATTGAATAATAAAATATATTAAAATTTATTTAAGTATATAAATTTATACTTTCTAGAAGTAGATAATTTGATTGCTTCTATTTTAATACAAGCAAACTTTTACTATTATGATGAAATACACTTTAAAAAGCAGTATTTTGAAATAAACTAAATAATTGAAATATTTGTATATGTATTTCATACATGTATAAGCTTCCATTAAACATGTTCAACTTTTATCATCGCATAAAATTATTATTTTTCTTGAAGTTATCTCGGTTGACTTGTTTGAAGATGCGCTTTTTAGGGTTGGTGTTGTTCATTTCCTTGTAATACCCGAAGCCACCGCCTCCAACTCGCCTCTCGGGACGCTGCCGCTTCGCACCGACCTTCAGATCAACCACGGGCGGCACCAGAAAACCAAAACTTTTCGAGACCGCTTGCAAATCTAATGTATTTACATCGAAAATCGTTTTCAGCTGATGCGAGTCATATGATCGCACATACGATTTGAATGCTTCTTTGGCCGATTGACTGAGGAAGTAATTCCTTGAAATGAGCTTCTCCAGCTGTCAGATGAGAAGGGAAATAAATAATAACAACAAAGATTAATACAACAAAATATGGAAATATGAAAAACAAGAACGGGCAAATGTAAACAAATGAGTTGGTTTATTATTGCATTCGTACGTATTTAATTTCTGTAGCAATCGAATTAAAGAGCATCTGTTAAGTGATCCAATTAAGATTCTCTGAATTAATATACGTTTGAAGTGGAATTGTCTGAAATTGTATTTTCTTCTGTTTCTTCTTCTTTCGTTCTCCTAACGTAACATGAATGCGAAAATAATGAAAATTTTAAAAAAAGGAACGATGTGCATATTTATTTAAAAGGGAAGAGATGAACAAGTGATGAGAAGAGAATAGAAAAGGAGAGAAGAGTTTTTTACTTGACCCGATATGCAGATGATTTTTTATATATATTTAAATATTTTTTGGTTTGGTTTCTGTTGCTACTGATATTATATTATTTGTTTTTTTAGATTATTATTTTTATATTCAAGTTTACATTTTTACAGATGACCTTTCATTGGACATAAACATGTGTTTATAGAACGTTGTTTATTATTGCAAGTCGATATTTAAAGGTTATCAATTAATTTCCAAACTCTGCCATGCTTAAAACATTTTTGAAAAAATTTAATATTAACAAACATCAATGCTTTATTATTTGTATTTCAATAAAACACAAGGTTAAGGTCAACTCTGACAACGAGTACAAAATCAATAGACATTTATAAATTATAATAATGCGAAAGTTTTCAAACTCAGCGAAGTTTTTTTTATTTCATAAAACGTATCTTTAAATTAATGAAATTAAAAGGAAGTACGCGATAATCATAACATGAAGTCGAGAAAGTTATACAAAATTAAAGGGAGATTTAAAAAACGAAAAAACAAAATCTTACCTGCAGCTGAATATCAGCAATTTTATTCCAAGAGAATTCGAACTCGTTTAGTGGTACTTTAGCCGCTTTAAGATAACGTAAAAAGCCCAATTCCTCTGGACGCAACATGAGGAGGGCGTGACCACAACCGCCTAAACCACGCGCTGTACGACCAACACGATGAATATATTCCTAAAATATAGTATTTATATGATTTCTATTATAACAAAAAGCATGCCTTCAAAGTTTTACCTTTGGATCATCCGGAGGATCGTATTGCACAATCCAATCAACTTGTGGAATGTCCAAGCCACGTGCCGCAACATCGGTGCACAATAAAATACCCTGATCAGCGTTGCAAAATTGGAAAAAGGTTGTCGTACGTTTGGTTTGTTTTTGTTTGCCCTGAAGAAGAAATAGAACAACATCAACAATGAAATGCGATTAAAATTAGGAAAATTTAACGCATTACTTATAATCTGGAATAGAAGAGAAGACTGAATGACTCACATGTATACAGGTGACTGCCAAATCAATGTAATTGAACAGCTCGTAGTGATATTTAACAGACATGCAGGAGGAGAAAAAGACCATCACCTTCTTCTTGCGATTCTTCTTCAGGAAAGTGAAGAGCAGCAGCAGACGCTTCTCCGATGGACACACAACGTAACCCTGCTCTAAGCCACTTACGGTCGCCGTGTCTTTGTTGTCGTCGACACCCACATAAATTGGCTCTTTTTTCAAAGCCAACTTGGAGAGTGCATCAATTTTGTCTGTTTGGGTAGCAGAGAACAACATAGTTTGCCGATGTTCTAAAGAGAGAGAAAGTAAGAAGGAAAGCAGAAGAAACACATGTTACACAAAATGTCACATTACGCATTGCAACATCTATAAATCAACTACGCACTCGGCAAAAGGTTAACGATCTGTTTTAATTCCTCTTCGAACCCGATCTCAAGTATGCGATCGATCTCATCAATAACCAGGCACTGCAAATTTTTGTAGAGGAAATCTGGCGAGTTCTGCAAATGATCGAGGAGTCGTCCTGGTGTGGCCACCAGTATATTAACACCACGTCCCAGCTTCTCACTCTCCACCTGGCGATTGGATCCACCCATAACTAGGCCATATGTTTGATGATGATGCGTCATTAGCTCCTTCAGCACCCCGAATGTTTGCATGGACAATTCACGAGTGGGTGAAATGATGATGACACCGGTTCCGTTGCGTGGCATGAAGCGTAGTTTGTACACCAACTCCACGGCAGGCACGAGGAAGGCCAGCGTTTTGCCAGAGCCCGTTTGAGCAGCGCCCACTAAATCACGCCCCTGCAATAGTGGCGGCAATGACTTTGCTTGAATTTCAGTCATCTCTGTGAAGCCCATTTCTTCGATGGCTTTAAGTGTGGCCTCGGAAACAATGTTCTGGAGCGAGGCAAACGAACGGTCGGAGGGATCTCGATTAGCCAAAGCTATTGCGATTGAGTCGACTTCATCATCCGCCGCTTCTGTTGTCGGCGAACCATTTTCATTGCCTGATTTTGAATTTAATTGGTTCTGTTGATTGGGTTTAATTTTTTTGGCTAACACTGTCTTTGATGTTTGCTTCGCCGCTTTTTTCGGGGCAGGTGGCGCCTCATCGTCGTTATCGC
The DNA here is from genome assembly GCA_943737955.2 of Myopa tessellatipennis. Lineage (NCBI taxonomy): Eukaryota > Metazoa > Arthropoda > Insecta > Diptera > Conopidae > Myopa > Myopa tessellatipennis. The sequence continues at coordinate 63,352,281 of OX031314.1, forward strand.
TGAGTTCGCTGTCGTCTGGGACAGGCGAATCTATGATGGAGGGTGCGAATGAAATATTAGTATTTCTAAGATTTAGAAGCAGAAATTTTCTGTTTATTTCACAATCAGTAATTCTAATGATTTCACACGCTCACAAGAACATTAACGCGTTGCTTGAAAAGCTCAAATTCGCCTTTGAATCATCAGATTATATACATCAATATCTTCATCTTTCTAATCGAACTCACCTGCTGCATTTTCATGCTCCTCAACGTCGGACTCAGACTCGGAATCTGAATTTACCACTTGTAATGGCTTCGGTTTCTTAATGTTTCTCTTATTGTTGTTTTTCGTCTTCATCGCTTCGGCTTGCTGCTGAAGATTTGCCTCCTCCACATCGTCTGCATTAAAGGAATTTTAGAACTCGTCAACTACCATGGTTTGCACACTCACCTGGCTCCATTGATTCAGCCGCGGGTTGCTGCACAGGTTCACGTTTCAGTTGCGGTTTGATATTTTTTAAATTAAGTTCCTTCTTCTTCTTCTCGCGTTTCTTAATTTTCCTCATTAACAGCTTCTCGCGTAAAGGCATTTTTGTGTATTACTGAGTTCAAATATTGGAGAAAAACTTTAATTTCACTGAATTTGAAGAAGCCGAAAATACGCATGCACGTGTTCCGTACACAAATTGTAAAAAACGTTTTGGCAGCTGTGATCAAAGCTGTCAAATATATGAAGTAAAACCAAGGTTTATAGAAAGAAGGTTGCGCCACGCGCAGGTCCGTTATTTTTTTTCGTTTGACAGGGACGTCAAATGACGTCAATAAGTATTTCTGTTGACATTTTGTTTCGAGGCGCATGCACACCGTTTATAGCAATAATTTTTGAAATAAATTGTGTGTAAATTTTGTAAATTGTTTGAAATAAATTGTTGTCTATAATTAATAATACCAACAATGAAGTGCTCCGTGAATTTTTGCAATAATGTGAAAGGAAAAGTTAGTGGTAAGAGTTTCTTCAACTTTCCATCAGATGTTGGGTTATCAAAAATTTGGTCGGAGTTTTGCCAGCGAAAAAAAGAATTTAAAACCAAACATGCAGGCAGCGTTTATAAAAACATGCAGCCCGGATAAAGCGTTTATTTTTCCGGGCTCGGATGTTTATGAAAATAAGAAAATTAAACAAAGAAATTATTGAAAATACAATGAAAAGAAAAAGAAAATACAATAAAATAATAACCTAATTTCACAATTTTTTTATTTATTAAAATATTACTTCTTTTCAGAGAGTAAAATAAAGTTTTGTGGTTTATCGTCTTTATAGTTGTGTGGTCAATTACTTTACCATATATAATCTCTGATTGAAACACTACAGGGAACACCAGACGAGCGATAACTGGCTTTCCTTTCTACAAATCTCCAGGTTCGGATAATATTATGGCGATTATGCTCCAGAAATCTAAGATCTGACAGATGCTCTGTACACCATCTTACAAATTCTTTCAATAGATTTGTAGATAAAAGACAGAAACAGCTAGTGGATTCAATGTAATGGAGCACAACTGCTGGAAATCTAGGATGAACGTAGCTCTACTACATCTGTTAGTGTGTGCTATGCTGGCCCTACGAACTCTGGATTGGTCGCCTCCAAAAATAAATAACATGACAATTAACAACAGCCAAAATATGTTTTAAATTCTTTATAATTTTGTTTTATATATATTCATTAGTTGATCATTCTTTATACACAACGAAATGCAAGAAATCAAAACAACAATAACTACTTTAAAAATATAATTAAAAAATCATATTCGTAGATACATATACATCTATGTATGTATGCATATGTAAATAAATAAATGAATAAGTCAGGATATAATAGATTTACAAATGTATTCTTTAACAATTTTTTTATATGTATAATTATCTTAATTCGAAATCTTTTAAACTAACTAAGCGAATAAAGACAAAATAATATTATTAATAATAATTAAAAAAAAGAATATAAAAAATGCACACTAATTTTGTTTACTTAATTTCTATAATAAAGAGATAAACTAAAACTGTAAAGAATAAAAACGAGTTAATTTTCGTTTTGTTTTTTGTATGTTTTCTTATTTCATTTTCATAAAATGTGCTGCATTTAATAATTTTAATCTGCTTATAGTTTTTTGCACACTATGTTTTTTCATTTTATGTTTTTCATATCTTATGGTATTTTGTCAATTTCAATTGTTTTTGTGTTTGTTTTTGGGTTTGGAATTATATTTTCCATATAAGACATATAAAGATAATGAAATTTATTGCTCTTCATTTGTATGTATTTATGTATTGATTTCTATCCGAGTTCTCTTCTTCCATTACTGTAAGGTTTTGCTAGAATTTAATTTGTTCTTAATAAGGCATTTTTAGTTAAGATAACCAGAACCTAATCCTGCTCCTGCTCCTCCACCGCAACTCACCATTCAATGCAGTGCTACGTTATTGCCAAGGACACAAAATAGGCTTATAAGACCAGCTTATATGGCTAGCATATTTGATTTTTATACTCTATTTTATTTTCTTTTAATATAATTTGATATAACTTGTTTCATTTATTAGAATAGTTAGTTCAACCTTAGTAAGAAAAGTAACCTCATTGAATGATGAGTATGTTTCATTTGTACTCTTCCGAGTCTATGATTGGCAGAGACTTACTAATTTCAGATACTAAATACGATTCAGGTATCATGAACAATTATGTTACATGCTACCTTTATATCATTTAATGAAAAGTAGTTGAATTTATGTTTGGAAATTAATTTGCTAATGTGAAATAGATTCTTAATGTGGCGATTATTACGGTGAATAGTATTTTATTACTATTATTACTGTTATTATAATTATAATCATTATTGTTATACTTATTATTTATTTTGATTATTATTATTATTGTTGTTTTAATTTTATTATTATTTTTGTCCATATTCTCATAACTATAATTGTTATTATTATATCCTACACACGAAAGGGTATTTCCACTTTGTTCTTCCCTTTGATATATAAAAGTATAAGTATTCTTAATAAGCGCCACCACCTAAGTGCAAATCTGGACAAATTACAGGAAAAATCAGTCGATTTGAGGGCGGAATATTTCAGCTGGTAGTATAGATGTAAAGTTCAAATTCTATTCTATTATACGGGTTTAATATATAAAAGCAAATCGGCAAACAAAAAATGTGGGTGACCCTCCCACTAAATTCAACTATAAATTCATCCCTTGTCGTAGCCAGGTAGGTGAATGCCACAATCCTATGAAAATTCGACTTGGATGAACAATAATTTTAAATAATCAAATATTGTCAGGCTGGCCTCAACTAGACCCCTCCACAACAAAACCCTCGCTGCGGCAATGAATTTATCATACGCGTGTAGGATATATGAAAGATTATTATTATTCTCTTTTTGAAAATCCAACAGGATTTGAAGACTGCGATTAAGTAAACTTGATAACTCATCGATAATTCGCGATCGATATTCATTTAAGTTTATAAATGAATTTGTAGTTACGTTTCAGCCTGCTGAAATAGAATTGATGAAATTTGATGCTGTTATGTTTCCGATTCTAATTTCTTTCTTCACACAAATCAATTTCCAAAATATACTCATCATCACAATTCATGGACTATAAATTCCTTTGAAATATTTTTTGTCGCCTCATGTAAACATGCTGACGGTGTGTCATCAAGATATGTATTACAAAAACAATGATATGAAGCACCAGTTTTGGAAAATTACACATATATATATATACAGTCACACACATTTCTAACGATTTGTGTTATCGTTAATATTAATGCTAACAATTGTTAACAACTTTTTTATTGTTTGTTATAAAACGTCAGCATTGAATATAAAATATCAAACCAAAATATCAAATCAAAAATAAACGCTATCCACAACATAATTACTTGGCAGCGTTTTTATCTCAATTTTACCTCACCTTCTTTTATTATTATAATTATTATACAATACACACATCATTTCAGTTCATTGCATTCATTGTAAGGATTTTGTTTTTTTTACAATTCAACGATTTCTTTAGTTTTTGGCTAACAAATTAAACTACATAACTTAGAGAGTAAAAACGATCAAAAGTAGGTAATTCTAAAAAGTGTTAATTGAATGCTTTGAGTGTCAGATACACACAATAATGTTTTTTATATTCTGATGTTATATCATAGCAGATTTTTAAAATTATTTCCCTTTTAAACTTGTCAACCTTTTCATCGTGCAACATCTTTCGAGCGTTGGTTGAAGATAAATGAAGTTTTAGGTTGAGGAGTTTTACAAAGACCTGCGAATCGAAAAAATCATTAAAGATCAAAAACAACTCATTTCAGGTGCTTCATTTTAAGAATCAATTCAATCAAAATCAATTATCAATTGGCATCTTCCAAAGTGTCCAAAGGAACAGTAGAACTCTCGGAACTGAAGTTGTGTTACATATTTGTGAGTGACATACTGACGTTTATGTAAGTGACAGACATCAGTTTTTGTGACATATGTTGCTTTGTCGCATTTCTTTTATCTCCTACTCTTTGTGTAAAATTACTTGACTATTATAAGTTTCTCTTATCTCATAGACACACATATATATACACATGCTCCTACACATACACACTTATATACGCATTCACACCATATCCTTCACACATAAACTGGCGCTTGATCATCCATCATATCAGGGTTAAGCTTATCATCGAAAAATCGCCGAAATGTAAATTCAAAGAAACCATGAAATGGTTTATCAGAATCATTCAGATCGTCACCACTCAAGTTCGAATCGTTCGAACGCAATTTATCCGGATCGATGGGATCGAAATTCGATGTATCCGTTGGATGTTCAATCTTTGGAATAAATGGTGCAATTTGCTTACGCATATCAGCAAAATCGATGCCTTTGAAAAAGTCATGAGCTTTGACCTCATCTGCTTTCTTGCCCAGTCGTTTGTCCGCCGATGAACACAAGCGACATATCAAATCTGTAGCTTCGCGCGTCAATTTGGCTTGCGATGGGATGTGCAGACTTTTTTCCCAATTTATAACCTGATTTTAAAATGAAAATAATGAATGAATGTTAACAATCATCAATACCAATCATCAATTTATACCCAAATACCTTTTGTTGAGTTTCCACAGGTGTATTCGCCAGAAATGGAGGCTGACCCACTAGCATCTCGTACAATATTACGCCAACACTCCACCAATCACATAATTGTGTATAACCACTTCGTTCCAACACTTCGGGTGCGATGTAATTCGGAGTTCCCACCAGAGAATGTGCCAGGACTCTTTGATGATCGCGCATCCTTCGCCTAAGAACATGGAGCATGGTTAATAAACATGTGTAATGGTTAACAACACCACGCCACCCCGTCTCTCCCATAGCATTAATCGTAGACGTATAGTTACCTTTCTAGAACGGTAGGTTTTGTTCCATTCTCAGAAAAATCCTCCCAGGGTTCCATTGAATCTTGTCTGGAATGGTTACCTAATTTGATAGCAAAAATAATAGTTTGTATATAAAACAAGTTGAAGATTTACTTTAACAAAATCTCAAGTTAACACATTAAAAACACACTTTTTTTATTTATTTATTTAGATGTATTTCTGCATATTTGTACTCACCATTTTCTTGATAGTATTTAGAGTTGTGAGTCCACCTGAAACCAGTGCACAGCCCGAAATCTGTCAACTTGATGTGACCATCTCTGTCGATGAGTATATTGTCAGGTTTTATGTCCCTTTAATATGAAAAACAACAATTTCTTTACTTTTCTAGATGCTACATCATACACATACATATTTTTGTAGATACTACATTATGAAATCAGATGAAATCATAGTCGCACAGACTCACCTATGAATAAAACCCATTTTGTGAACACTTTCAACAGCGCATGTCAACTCTGCAATATAGAACCTTGCCAGAGGCTCTTCGAAGATCCCCTTCTTGATCAAAAGTGACATAAGATCGCCGCCTGAAATCAGAAAAATAATAAGTGAAAATCATTTCAATTGTTACAAATACAAAACTTCGTGCTTCTGATGTCTACCCTAAAGTGCACCGTACCTGGTATGTAGTCCATCACAAAGTATAAATTGTCCCTATCCTGAAAGCTATAATACAATTTAACAACCCAATTATTATCGGCTTCCGCTAAAATGTCACGTTCCGCTTTCACGTGCGCCACCTGGTTGCGCTTCAGTACATCGGCTTTGCGCAGCGTCTTCATGGCATACAAGTGGTTGGTGGTATCGATTTTGCGCACCAGCGTCACCTCTCCAAAGGCGCCTACGCCGATGTGTTTGATCTGCACAAACATGCTCTTGTCCATTTTCGCACGCTTCAGACGGATGTAGTTGCTTTCCTTTTGATTCAGCATTTTGCGCATCTCGACTTGCGTCTGCGAGGAAAGCCCGATCTTAAGCATTTCCTTTTCGAGTTGATTCTTGCGGAATGTGCGCTGTTTGTATGACTTGAGCACGTTCTCGATATGCTGCTCCATGTAAAATTTGAAGGCTTGTGGTGAGTACTGACGAATGCGACATTCCTTGCGTTCCTCCTCCTTTTCTTTCGAGACCTTTTTGCGCTCTGGAATGGGCGACTGATGCTTAATCTTTTTACAGTTGTCGCCTTTATTCGACGATTGCACATTTGGAGCGACATTTGATGAGGACGTAGCTGTTGAGCCGCCGCCACCATTCTTTAGCGGAGGCAACGGAGGAGTGGTGGCCAGGCTGCTATTCGTAATTTGGCTGTTGTTGTTGAGAGAATTCAGATTAGCAACGTTGACTACAGCACTATTCGCTTTGTTGACATCGAACGCGTTATTGTTTTCTGCTTGTGCCGGTGGCTGCGCTGCGGTTCTTGTGCTCTGTTGGTAGGGCGGTGGTGGTGGCAGTTGACGACCGCCAACTGGTACAGTGACTTGTTGCTGTTGTTTTTGCTGCGTCGCCGCCACCGCCGCTTGCAGTTGTGCCTGCAGTTGTTGCTGCTGCTGCTGTTGTTGCTGCTGTTGAGCAACAACAGCCGCTGTGAAGGCTGCATCCTGTTGATGCTGATGATGCTGCGCTGCTTTCGCCTGCATGCTTTTAGCATATGATGGCGGTTCAACGCATAACGGTTTATTCACAACACTACCATTCAAGGCGTTCGCTATCAAGGGAGGTGGCGGAGTTGTTGGCGTTTGCAGAACTACAGGCGGCGGTGGCGCTTGTTTAATGTTTGTTGTTGTTGGTACACCGCCTACGTGCAGCGGGGACTGCTGCTGTTGGGCGATGCTCGCGGCCGCTTTTTGCGTATACGACGGCGGCCCCGGAAGGATGTGCACAGGTGAGTTGCAGGCTGATACAGTCACTGGGGACTGGGGTGCAACAGCAGTTTGCAGCACCGGCTTCTGTACCTGTGTTGATTTAACGCTTTGCATAATTATCGGTTGCTGCGTGCGCGTCTGGTAGGCGCTCCACGGCTGGGGGCGTGCAAGCGAAGCCGCTTGTTGCATAGGCAGAATCGCACCGTTCGTTATGGTGATGGGGCTGGGCGAACCTGCCGAGGTGGCCGAATAAATACCACTGCTTGGCGATTTCCGGTAATCAGACTGGGATTGCGTTGGTGACTGACGCGACTGCAGGGAGGCGGTGTAACTAGGTGGCGGTGCTGGCGTCGTTACTACTGCCGTATTGATGGGATACGGTGGCGGTGGCTCGCCAGCTGTGCCACCGGCTTGATAAATGCTCAGCGCCTTCATTTGCTGCGTGAGCTGCTGTTGTGCTTTGATGCCATTCTGGGCGATGACCGGCGACGTTCCACGCGTCGGATTGTTTCCTATGCTCGGCACTGGACGTGTTGTGGCTGGCGAACGACGCTTGTACATTTGATTGGTTGGAGGTGGCGCCGGTGGTGTGGCTGAAGCGGGGTTGTGACCTGCAGCCGAAGTAGGATTACGGGGTGGTGGCGCCGGCGGTCCAACATCGCTGAAACTGGACGGCGAAGGAGAATATTGACCGGTGCTGGCACGACTGGCGCATGTGACGGGTTGGTGTGAATGTGGACTATCGGAGCGTGAGCTGCCAGCCCCTGAGTCAAGTGCTGGACTGCAGCGCAAATAGTTTAGGGGTAGTTCTCGTTCGATGCTAGGCTTTCGATTGAGTTTCGGTGGTATGAGGGCAGACATGACTTTCGGCACGTGACCGTTGATTTGTGAGGAAGACGAGGAGGGTGCCGAGATGATAGATGGAGATGGTGATGCCGATGGAGGTGGGTCCATCGGCGGCTTTGGGTGATGATAGTCGGGTGCTTCGGAACGTCCATTGATTGTGGTGTACCGCAGCGGAGCATAGTTCTGTATAGAAAAAGAATTTAAAAAGAGTTTTAATATCAAAGTCAATTAATACAATTATAAAGTACAATAATATTATAATCCTAAATACAAGTAAAAAATACTTAACAAAAAACGAGTGTGTCAATTTCAATTTTCAATTTATTTGGTAATTTTATGTACAAGAAGAGCAGGCTCTTATATAGTACTGCGCTATACAATATAAAGATATTATTAATAAAATTAAATTACTGCAATAAATTCCGAAAAACTAAAACTACAGAAATGCCTCTACTCAACACACCCACACACACATACACGGCAGATGTTAGCTTCTTTCATACCTCCTCGTGTGTGTGTGCGATTATAGTGTTGGTCGTGTTCAATTCTGTGCACTCTGGAATTACGCAGAACCCAAAAAGACCGAATGTCGAATGACGTACAATACGTAAACATCCATGAATGATCCTGGAGAGTAGAAAAAAATAAACCCAAAAAACTGCAGAACAGATCATCAAATGCGGAATGCAAGAATGAGGAATGCTGCTATATTTTGGAGTGGCAACAGCAGCTGCAGCAGCAGAAGATGATAAATATTAAAGCAAGCAACACTAACAACTACCGATTTTAGCCTTGAGTCGGAAAACCTAGAGGGTCTTTTAGCCCGATTGAATTCCCTAATAGTTCTTGGATAAAATCGCAACGCGTATTAAGAAGCTCTTGAAATCATAAGCTCCTTAAATCTTAGTTAGAAGCTACTTGAATTCACATTAGTTAAGGACATAAAATATTTAATAATAGTTAAGGACACCAATTTACATCTTCTTCCTTTTAAAAATGGTACTTTTTAGGGCTTTCTTAAAAGCCTTAGAAATCCTTCAAAAGAAAAAATTAATCTCTTTTAAGTGAACGTTTGACGCTGAGTGAATAATTGAATAATTATTCGAACGTAAAAGCCAGTTAATTAATTGTTATTTGTTCTTCTTATGCTTCTCCATCGTCTTCGAAGAAACCAGCAAATTTTCATTTTAATCTAATTGGGTGATTAATGTCAAGGACGGGTCAATCAGTCAAAACAGAAATAATTCAATTCACTCATTTAAATTAAGTTTTACAAGCAATTTTACACTTATTCTTAAAGCGTTTAAATTGACTTTGAGTGAATTAATTGGATAAGATAAAAACAAAGTGAGGATGATATGGAAAGAGGGCGATAGTGGCGGAGGGGCAAGCTATACTTCTTACAGATATTTAGGTTTTGAGTTCGGGTTTACCTTTAGTAAAACGATTATTCTATTCTATAGTATAAAATGACACTAGCAATTAAATTAGCTTACAATAATCAAATCGAAAGAAGAAATCGCATATACAATAATTAACTGCATATTTACCATAAATACTTACATAAATATAAAGAAGCATGTATATAAAGTACTATAAATAGGTTATATACGTCGTATACAGTATATAAATCGTAGTACATAAGAATCGAGTACAGGAAACAGGAGTCCATGTAAAGCACGCGAGAAATCTGACCTGACCTGACCTACCCTAACCTAATCTTATTTTTAATTAAACGCATTGGCTATATTCGCATAATCTTAGTCCTTTTGTGGTTTTTTTTAGCTGTTTCGATTTGACACAAATGATCACCACTTTAATGATAATGTTAAGATAAGAATAGGGAAGCTCGCAACTTTAATGCGCCAGCTTGTTAGTTTGTTTGTTTATTTGCTGAATGTTTCACTCTGGTACTCTACTCGTAAATTAGATCGACTGCAGGACTTATCTTAAAGCTTAACCTTCCAATTAACAAATCTGTCAAAACTACATTTCAAAATTTCAATTACAACTTATAATGTCCGTAAAAAGAAGAAAGATGATTTGTTGTTTGTCTCTCTCTCTCTCTCTCTCTCACTATCTTAAAAAAGACTTCTTTTAACAGGATACGCCCTCTTTGAAGGATATGAATGTTTAGTGAGAGGGTTTGCAATGAATGGAAAAAGAGTGAACAATCTTAAGACATATCTGAATGTTATGTATTTGCATGTATATATACGCATTTATGCATTTGTGTGTGTGTTTATGATGCACGTTGGCATGTTTGTTTGTTTGTATGGTTAGGTTTGTGTCGCAAGCGAGGCATCTTGTTTGGGCTCCTTCCTTTGCTTTTTCGTCTTCTTATTCTTCTTCCTCTTCCCCGTCTTCTTGTTCGGACGACAGACACCACGCGAGCGATCAAGCGCGATAACAAACCGAAAGAGAGAACTGAAGAAATCCATTGAGCATCGCTACATTATTTACAATCGCGCAAACAGTAGCTGGCAGAAAATCGTAAAATTTTAAATTAATGACCCGTCATATCATACTTAAGAATTTTACGAGAAGAAGAAGAAGAACAAGAAGAAAAAACCAACAGCAACAACAACAACCGAGGGTTACCTTTAAGGCTTCATAACAATCTAACCTCGAAGCTGCTTACAATTTTGCTGAATAGGTAAATAAATAAAAAGCATAAGGAACTATAAAATGTAATTAAAATTCCTCAAACATGAAAGTGCTGCTGTTGTTGATGCTGCTGATTACTTGCTGTTGTTTAGTTACTGCTGATGCTCTGCTTTTGTATTGTAGTTGCTTAGTTGTTAACAAAAAATAAGCTAACCACACCGTAATACAGTCTTAAGATTTGAAAAAATCAACTGAACGACTTTTTAATTTATTAATTTTTGGTTTTTTCTTTTGTCTTTCATCTTTCAAAGTAGAGGATCAAAGATAATGGTATGTATTTATTTTAGTAAAATATTAATTACTTTAAATTCACAGGTTTTAATAATAGTACTTAATCACATGTTGCGGTTTACCGGACAGCTACCGAAACCGCTACCGTACCGCACAGATGTTTGTTCGCCATAAAGGTTGCACCCGCGAAAACTAGAACTGGCTTTACGTGGGTGTTCAGTGGTACGAGTATACCGAATACCAGACGCCTAATCGGTCTGCATCAAACATCAAGCAAACTGTTTGATCATATGAATTGCTCGAGGCATATAAAATCACACAAGGGACAACATGAAAAAATCGCACAATTCTTTGACTCAGACAAATGAATCGGCTTCTTTTTGACTTAATATAGACCATGCGACATGTTTTTAGTTATTCCTACGTAGGCGATGATCACCCACACAAACACACGCGAGAGAGAGAGAAATACAAAGAGCACGAGCTGAACAGATTATCCACCTGAGTGAGTTTATGTTTATGCTGCTAGTTTTAAGAAAAGAAACGTCACAAGAACGTCGACTTAGCATTAGCTACTCATTCGTTCATCAAACAGACATGGAGGAGGAGGAGGAAAAAAGAAGAAAAAGAATTCAGCACCTGCGGTCAGTTGCTTATAATAAATAATTTACATTTATGTGTTTCAATTTAGGTATTTAGCATTTATAATCGGTTTTAATTTAACTCCCTATTAGACTTCAAGAACAATACATACTATACATGTAATATATTAAATTAGAATTTAAAATAATTCAATAGCACAATTTTGAAGAATAGTTTTTTTTTGGAAAAATTTAAAGAATACTAAAAATTTATTGTTTCTTGATATAAATAAAGGAAAATTAATTGTGTGCCAAAGAAATGCAATTGATCTGCTTGGCTATTAAACACGCTTTGAGCAGCTGCTTTGGTTGCCTATTGGCATTGCTATTGATCTTGTTGTTGTTGTTGCTGCTACTTCAGAACAAGCAACGCTCTATGGAAAAAATGAACAAATTTAAAATATGCGTGATTTATTTAATATCACAAGCTATATATGTATACATACATAGTTATATTGTATATAGTGCATATATGTTTTGTTTGTGTTTGCGTGCCTGTGGGAGAGAACAAATTCTCTCACTCATATTCGTGAATTGACGTCACAAGATTTCAAACATTTTTTTACCATGAAGTGGAGTGAATGTAAATATAATTAGACATGAATATTTCTTAATATGTATGTAAATATGTTTACCCATATACATACATACGTGTGTGTGTTTGTCTATATATTCGTATACATTAATAACCATAGAAGCTCTAACGATTTACTTTTTTTATGTACAATATTCTTTGAACAAATCATTTTACAAACAAATTTTATATTATAGAAGAGACAATCGGCGATCACCTTCGATAGACATGCCCACTTTTTATAGAAAAACTCAAGAAACAGATCATGAAATGGACGTAATCCTCCCACTTCAATATAAATATTACTCCTTATCGCAGATTTAATTTTCATTTAGATGTTCTGGCAGTGAGGCAAGATTTATTAATATTTTTACCTGATATCAATACGAACACTCATTCAAAAGGGGTGTGGTCCGAATCCACTTTTCTATCTGCCATACAGAATATGAGAGTGTCAAGTATTTAGGCTTCGTTCTTCGGCCAGACCGAACAAAGTACTCTTTCCGGTTGTAATTGATTTTTAGAAGAAAATAATATCATAACACTGTTTTTATTATGATCAAATGGTTACGTTTCATTACGACCAAGTATTTCAAGTTTATTACTATGAACATAATACCGGCTCCCAAACTGTCCGAGTTGTGTCACGGTGGAAAAGAAGCTGTTCGAATCTAAAAATTTAAATGTTACTATTCTCCCTCTATACTGGTAAGCGGTAAGTAACTGGTAGGAGAGCAAGGTAAGCGGTCCACGAAACCCATACTCTGGCTCTCCCACTCCCAGTCCGTCCAAGTCGAAATCGATGGTCTATGCGAAGAAGCCAACAAATAGACGTTGGTAAAGACCAACAAATAGACGTAAAAAAAGACGTTGGTCTTAGAGTACATTGAATATTGTGAATAAATAATAATAATAATAATAATAATAAATAGTCTACCCTTGAAAGACAAATCGAGTGCACCGCTCATGACATACGGACTCCAATGAGGTCGGCAAAGAATTGGTCGAAAGTTGGGGCCCCAGGATGCAGTTCGCGAGACGCCCCCGTGGTGGCCATATGGCCCGAAATCATTTTTCATCTATAATCAATCATATCTACCTTGTAATCTACATATCTATCCAATAAAAAACTCTTTGGCCCTGTTTGGTATGAGTGTTATATATCTTTACGTACCTTTACGTACATTTTATGTTATCTGAACATTATATGGAAGATAATGTGAACATTAAACATCTGTACCTATATAAGAAATGTTACTGATGTAGAGAATATAGTTGTATTTTTTAATAATCAATACACTTTATTAAATCTCATGAGTGCCTTAAAATGCAGAAGCTTTATATACAGATTTAGTTAATATATATTCATATTAATCATTCATTAATCAATATATGTACGTATATTAATTACCTGTATTCCATGATCCTTTTGTACTTGAAACCGTGTCAAATCTTGTTTAATTGTTTCGAGAGCCTCAGCTGTGTATTTATTTTTGGGGCGACCCCTTTTTTCGCCCGCTGGATGCATTCTTATGATATTTGGTAGCAGTCATATCACAATTCAAAATAAATTTGTTGATAACAAATTGATGATAGATAACAACAACAACAACAACAACAATGTTATGACCCAATAAATAAAAACTGGCTGACTGGCTGACTGTGACACTGACAACAACAGTAGTATTTATTATATTGTATATCCAACGTGATGTCGGTTGATTATTTAATAAAGATCAATTTACGCAATCATTTGCAGTTCTGTATACGAAATAAAAAACAAAAGCTGATGATTTGAGTGGGGCATTTTGTTGTGCCAGGCGTGTGTGTGTGTGTGTGTGTGTGCGTTTCTCGCATAATGGGACATACTAAACCAAACCGGTATGTTTTTTATTCATTCGTTCGTTCGTCTGCAGGTTCGTCCGTCCGTCCGTCCGTCCGTTTATCCGTCCATCCGCTGGAGTTGTTGATGGTATTTATGGAATTTTAATTGACACAATCTGAAAGAAGAACAAAAAGAGGAAGATAAAAAGGAAGTTAAGGTTTTGAGATATTATTGCTGTTGCTGCCAACAGATAAATAAAATAAAAATTTTATACCCGAAACCATGTTCGTGTTCAAAAAATCATCATCAACATACTACAACACAGGCATACATACATAAATACACAAAAACCCACACACGAATACAATATATTTATCCACACGGAGACACAAATTCATGTAGTTTGCTGATATGTAAGTTTTAATGGGCTCATTTAAATGCTTCTGCTGTTAGTCACACATAAAAAATGTTTCAACACTATGTTTGTCCGTCTGTGTGTCTGTCGATTTATCTGTGTCCGTCCATTCGTCCATTTCTCCGTCTGCTTGTCGAACTGTCCGTCCGTATCTCCATTTAGTCTATTTTCCAGTGTTTATTCTGAACACAGTTACAGGTCTACAACAACAACATCTCTATAGCACAACAACAACAACATCTCTATAGCACAACAACAACAACAACAACAAAATTGTACTTACATGTTACGAAATCATTGAATTAATTTAAAGTAACAGAAGTCTTTTAAAATGTTTACTTTAGTTGTTGTTGTTGTTTTAACTCCACTTAAAATGCTTACAATATTTTGATCATTGTTTGGAAAGATTTAAATATTAATATACATACATATATATAAATATATACACGGTAGTAATTTGATTTACTACAGATCTTGATTGCTTCCACGAAAGAAAGAAACACTTTACCTTGAAAAGAGACAGCATGATTTTTTTTTTGGTTGCGGTTTTTTGGATAAAATTAGAATTAATCGTTAAAACGATTAGAGACATCAGACGATTAGACATTCTGTTTATTTTATTCATTTATTATTCATTTATAAATCAGTCATTTACATATATCGGTACAGGTTTCACTTTATCGAATAATCTATATTATGATAAAACTTTAAACTAATTTATTTGTATAGTGCTTTTTTTGTGAAGCTTAAAACCCAAAAGATAACCCCGAAAAACCCACAAATAAATGAATTAATAAAAACAAACGTATATAGTAATCAAATACAACGCGTAAAAAATTAATTTTTCCATTCGGTTATTTTGTTCCCAAAAAAAAAATTTATGAGCCCCATTCGAATTCTGATTCACAACGCATAGAATAGAAAACTTCAGGTAAACAGTCGTAAATTAAACAAAAAAAAAATAAATAAATAAAAATTTATTATACCATAAATAAATAAAACAAAAAATATGTTGCGTTTTTTTATTTCCATTAAATTACTTTTATACAAGTTCATATTTATATACATGTTAAAGTTGTTTTTTGTGTTGTTGTTTTAATTAACGCACTTCAGTGAGAAGTCGTGTTACATTTGACAGAGTAACTAAGTAAGTAAAACAAATAAAAAACAAAACGAAAGAAGCACAAAAAACCACAAAAAGGAGAATTAAACGAATTTATGCACTGGCTTTAATGCGTGCATAAGAAATACGATTTCTGTAATATTTTTCACACATGCAAGTGCAGAAAAACGCGCAGCGAACAGCATCAAAAAGAATTCACGCAATAGCAACAGCGCTGGCAACGCGACAGCAACAACAACAACCTCTACAGCAACACGAGATAAAAATAGTATTGCTTGCTGATTATTATTGCAAAGTTAGCATTTTTCTGGTTTTCTGTTTTCCTTTTTTTGCGATTTTCATTTTCCCTTTTTTCCTCTCACAAAACTGGCTGCAGGAATTGCATTTGCAATTACAACAACAACAACTGCACAGAGATATCTTTGCTTGCAGCGGGATTCTACCTCCGACCGATCCAACCATCCCACAAACGACCGGCCGACAAACCAAACGCGACAGAGACTTTGCGCCTATTCGACACAGCTGACTCGATGGATGGCTGGCTGACTCGCTTGCTGGCTGGCAGGCTGGCTGGCGGACTCGCCTCTTTGTGTGCTCACTCTCGCTCACTTACTCGCTCATTCACGTCGCTCAAATATTTTCAGTTCAGTTCAGTTCGGCTCGAATTGACTCGGATCACAATTCGGAATGGACAGCTCTCGGTTCGGTTCGGTTCAACAGGCACGCACACTCACGTAACCGTTGGCAAATGCATTGTCCACATCCAGAGTCAGAGCCAAGCCAAAGCTAGAGCCTGAAACAGTCTCGAAGTCCACTCTGGATCCACTTTTATCGTTCATTCGCTTTATACACTCAGTGCTGCTGGGGCAGCTAATCCGCTTTCTGTCGCACTCCTCACCGCTCTCCGACGAAAACGACTCAAATTGCATGCTGCTGGAATGTGAATGGAATCTCAAAAATTCCGCCGTTTACCACAGAGATCTCGCATGCGAAGCAACACTCAACACACAACAACAACAGCACAAACAATACAAAAACATGCACACAACCAGGGGTGGTTGGCTTGTCGTTGTTAGGTGAGGTGGGCGAGGTGGGTAAGGTGGGTGAGGCGATAGGCAGCAGGGACGACCTGCAGTGTATATATCTGTATATGTAGAGATGTGTATGCAGTTGAGTGCAGCGGAGGAGGAGTGCAACGCATACGCTAGTGCATTTCAAGCATATCATGAATTCGTACAAACATACATGCATCTGACCGTACATACACATATGTATATATATCTATAATATTTGGTACTGCGTTGGTATTTCTCAAGATATAACAGCTCCATAAACATAGCGAGTCACGCACACAAATTGCTAAATGCAATATTTTTTGAAGGCGCGAGCGCAGTTTTTCTGGTTCGTCTCTGGCGTTTGTTTTGACGAGTTACACTATTGTAGCACGTAAAAGAAAACAAAAAAAAAAACAAAAAAACACCAACAACAACAAAAAATCGTGTGAGGACGGATAAATATTGAAGTCATCTAGTTTTAGTCTAGTCAGTCATCCATAGAATATCAAATATTCTTTTAATTACAATTTATAGTCACTCGTTACTCTCCATAATCGCTTCTAATCCCACGATCGATTTTATCCAGACTCTGTGCAGATACACGATATAATAGATACAGATATATTCCTGGTATAGTTCCCTTTCAAATACTAATTTCTTGGGTACTTGCGCTTTTATTACAGGTGCAAAAACACTCCGCAAAAAGTGCTCCGAGAAAGAAGTACGAGTATACTTCGTAGTTTTAATTGTAGTATTGACATTATTTCCCCTTCATTCATAGCAGATTCATAAGCATCTGTGTTCATACATAAGTAGGTAGGTATATCGTAAAATTACAGAAACTGGTTGTAGGTTTGTTTGTTTTTTTATTTCTTTTGTCTTTTTTTATTTTCTTATTTTTTTTATTTTTAAAATCCTAAGTTATGAGAATGACAAAAGCAAGCTGTCAACAATGCTAAATACTAGAGCCATCATTTACATAATATTATGGAAATAAAACGAAATGGAATTTAAAAGGTCAATATAGTGAATTTTTAAATACAGTTTTGAATAGATCTTTCAATATTTTTCTTTAATATAAGTACATATAAGTATATTTTCAACATACAGTGAATACGCGAAACGGTGAACATCCACAGAAGATATAAATTCAATAAAGTGAAACGATCATGACAGCTCGAAAACATGAACTACATATCCAAGAAGCTTTCATTAATTTAACATAAATTATGCTGTAATCTAGGGAATCCCCAGTTTATTTTCTCTTTCATCTGATAATTTTTGCAATCTTTCTGTCAATTTATGTCATCTCTGTGCTCGAATTTGTATTTCATTTCGGTTAATGTTCAACGCAATTGATTTTAATCATTTCAACAATAAAATGTATGTTTTTAAAACGTTTTTTTAAATTAATGAATATGATTTTTATATTGAAAAGATTTCTTTGTGAGGTAAGATAATGAATTTCCATAATAAGTGCCTGCAATCTTAAGCGCGAAAAATATCGTCACAGTGAACACATGAGTATCAGTTCACGGTATCGCGAGTGTACTGTACATATATTTTGTGTACATTTTTAGATAAACCGGTTTCAGAGCGAGAGCAAGAATTTAACTATATAATTTGCATAAAAACTATTTAATAATATATAAATAATAAATATGTACATCCTTCAAATAAATAAAGTGCTTTTGTGATTTTTTTCGGAATGTTTTTGATTTGATTGTGTGAACTCGTATATGTATTGAAAGATTTAAAAGTATGTTCCAATTCATTTATTTATTTATATGCATAGTCCAATAGTAGTGATATCTATATTTGTACACAACCTTTCGATATTAGATTTTAATTAAAACACGTATTAAAATGAAGGAGAGAAAAAAAAAAAGAAAACCACCAAAAAAACCTAGTGAAATCTAAAAATCTTTATGCACTCCTATGTATGTATGTGAATATGTAAAGAAAAGTACACTGGAGCAGTAGTCCAAAGCAAAGAATGTAGTAGCCACATTAGAGAACTCAAAGTGCAGCAAAGACAAGCAAACAAACAAAACAAAACAAGAACCATGAGAATTTAATCCGATTTATAGACACATCTGCGGCACCAGCAGCAGACAGCAAGGAGGGGAAGCAACCACTCGAGGAGTCTTCAAAACGAGGTAAATAACAAACATCGATCATCGAAAATTGCTGATAAAAAGGAAAGAACTGAAGAGAAAGAATAAACTAACTACTTTCATCAATATACAATACATATGGTACAATACATATTGGAATATATTATTATGTAGGTACATGTATTTATTTTAAAAATCAGTGTTCAATAAAAAATACCCAACGTAAATTACGTGAATTTTTCGGCGTACATAACTTTGTGTAAAAACATATGGAACAGTTTGTTATTGTTTAGCTTCACAATAAATTTTTCGCAATCAAAAACACGTCATACGAGCACAAATTTTTACGAAAAGAATTCGAAAGGAAAGCATTTTAGAAAGAATGTTCAATGGTGAGAGACAACAACAACAACAACGTTGCAACAATATTAATTTTTCTTTCTTCAAATCTATTCTTTTAAAATATACGAATATTCATCTATTTTCTTGCGCATTTCGGTGTTATAAATAAATTTGTGTTGCTGGCTGCGTGCATTTGATGATAACAGATATATTGTACATATGTGTGTGTGACTGTAGATACGAAAAATATCTTGAGTAATTAAGGATGGCCTAATGGTTCTTATTTTTCTGCTTAGGAATTTCGGATTTCTACATACACTCGGGCACTCGCAGTTCTACATATTGTTATTTACCTTCGAATTTGTTTACTTCGAACTATACGCAAAACTCGATCGTGTACGAGCATTCATTTATTTCACTGGAGTTGGGCAAGAAGAATTTCGTCTAGATTAGTTTTTTCGCCATCAAGACTCTTTGTCACTGCATTCGATTTGAATTCTTTAATTTCTAAATTCTTTTCCATACTACATTCTCAGTTCACTTTGTAGATATGCAGCAGATGCATATAAAATATGTATTTTAGATATGATATAAATTCCATTTGAAATGATTTCTCACAACAGAAATCAAAGGAACTACAAATCACTGGGAATTCTGGATTTTCCGCTGTCACTTTACTTTGCAGAAATTCCGTAAACCAACGAGTAGGCAACGAGCAACGAACACGATCAGTAGAATACGAGTAGTATTTTTCTTTCTCAACGAGTGCCAAATGTCGTCGAACGAACGAACGAGCTAGCAAATGATCGCACCACAAGGAGCGAGGGGTCGAGTCAATTACGGAATTCCACAGTTTGCTTAGCGCAGAACCTGAACGCTATAGAAAAAAAATGCTCACTTTTAAATTCTTTTTTCAACATTATACTTGCAGCAATAAAACTGCAGGAACAAAAATTAGTTGCACGATTGATGAACGAACGTTTTGTAATAACTCAATAGCAGACGTGCCAGATTTAAATTAGAAATAATAAGCAAACGTAACGCAAAACCGAAAACAAGACCAGCGCTACGACGAGCAATCAGCCATGTTGAAATTATATTGTGGCGAACTCTAACGAGTTCGGCTGTCTAAGCAAAAAGTGCAGATAACAGCCGAAAGCTGCAAACTGTAGAAATAGCGCTGTTTACACTCGCGAAAAATGTATCACAATAAACAAAATTTATTGCTTCTCAACCAAAATGAGAGATGAATAAGCAACAATGACAAAATCATTATTCATTTTTATAGTAGTATTTCTGTTCGAGACCATGGTGAAATGCACCACAGAAAAAGAGTAAGGAATAGCAATTGTCCCACAAAACGATATATAAAAACTGGATTTAAAATTTTGTCTCTGTAGGGGACAAACTGTTACACTTCTGTCGAAAGTAAAAACAGATCGGGAATAAATGCAGAATAGTCAGATTTTTTTAAAATTTTGATTTTCATTTCTCTTGAGCGGACAAAACCTTAGACTTCTGTCTCAAGTATAAGCAGATGCGGAATAAATGGGACCGCGGGACCGTTAGAAACGGAAGTGGATATTTATTTCGATGGCTTGTCAGCCATCTTGGAGATATTTAAATATAAGTTCGAGAGTATCTTTGCCAGCACTGCATATACATACAAGCGTAATATTATTGTCTTTATTTTACGAAAACTAAATATATTTTGAATACGTTTAAATCGTAATAATGAAATCATTTTATTTAATTTTTAATTAGCTGTTACTTTTAGAGAATCTGAAAAATGTCAATGATTTTTCATATTATAAACTGTGTCTAATATTTTTGTGTTTATGAATATTTTTCATGTTATACGTTTTTCTTTATGCTAATTTTCGTTTTAGCATTTATTTGAGAATGTAAATCAAAATTTTAATTATTCCAAATATCCGGCAATTTCCTTCAAATAAATTAGTGTTTCTTACTAGCGTTTGACTTCACTTACAGTGACATCTTTTGTATAAATATATAAATATACACAATTAGTGGCAAAGACTATAGTCTTTGATTAGTGGAAATCAGCTGTTTTATTTTTAAGGTTAGTATTTTCTACTATATAATTTTGCTAGCATTCTCGAATTCTTTTAACAATGATTTATATTCAATTGGAACTAATTAAGATTTAAAGACTATGGGAAAAGTTATGTCCATTGTTTCGCGAAAGGTGAATCGTTTCAATGTGGAAAGCAGAGCCCACCGCATTCTGGAACGTGACAAACCAGTGCCAGCTCCAAAATATGAGTCCAATCTGCGCGACATGCAGAGAGCGCTCGAAAGTATTAAAAATAAATGAAAATAATTAAACAAAAGCAACCGATTTTACTCAAAGATGATTTAATTTATCCTTCCACTTTAATCAATACTTACAGTGGACCCTGATATTGTGGAAAAACTTAGTACGAAAGATATTGAGCTGGACAACCGATTGAAGAATGTTTATGTAACATCAAAAGACAGTTTGGTAAGCAAGCAGCGAATGGGAATGAGTAAAGAAATGCAAACATTTTGCTAAGGAATTTTATTTCGTAGATTGGTTACCGTACACAGAAGAAGAGTGGTGATAACACAAAACGATCGTTGCCAGTTGATCGCACGCCGCCGGAGGACTTTGAGTACGGCTACAGAGAACCTCGTAATATACGGTCAGGTTGTTGCACAGTAAAACAAGCCGTTCAGTTTATATGTGACCACCAAAGTGATCCGGCGGCTTGGACTCCACAGAAGATTGCAGAAGACTATAAGTTAAAGGAAAAGGATGTCGGTAAGTTGCGAACAAATTGCATATAGAAATCTGCAAAAATATTCAATTGTTCTTTTTTTCCAGTTAATATATTAAAATACTTTAGAGCTTTTCAAGTGAATGCTGCATCCGACACGACTTCAAAGGATAAATTGCTAGAACAACTGCAACCGCAGTCACCACCACAGAACAAGATAGACTCTTCATAAGTTGGAAATATAGTAGAATTATTTATTATCTTCAGAGTTGGAAATAAATATACATAAGAATAAATGGAAATCCTAACCATCGAAGGAAGTCAACAGAAAAAAAAAATTAATTTAAACTATACATTTTATAGAAATCAAATTAATTTCCATTTAGAACATTTACATCTAATTTTAGGGCGTTTCCAAGTTAAGGTTAACGCAGTTGTTGTTCTTAATAGTAAAAGTCTTGACATTTTAGAAATGCACAAGGTTTTGAACAATTTTATTATATTCATTAAATAACTACTGTTAGTATAAAGAAAAATACATAACTTTTTAATCTCTTGGTTCAAACAACAACATTAAGTGGACAGTTGTACAAATTGAGAGACCTGTCTTCAGATACTGAGATCACTCTATCATTCGACGGACTGTATTTTACTCCCCAGGCCTGGTCATTGTGCTCATTAAATGTGTGCAAGCACTTGCGTTCGGAAAAATCCCAAATCTTTACCGACGAATCACTGGAAGATGATGCAAAATGTTTACCATCCTCTGAGAATGATACACACAGCACCCAGGAGGCGTGACCAGATAAAGTGCCGGCAACATCAGAATGAGCGCTTTAAAAGAAAATCGTGACACATTTTAATCAACATGATCAATTGTTTAGCTTCATACACTCACACATCATATAACTTCATGTGGCCATCATCCGAGGCTGTAAGCAACATTTCCGAATTCGGTGAGAAACACAAACTGCGCACAGACATTGCATGTCCTTCCAATGTTTGGGCCACCTTCCCTGCGGCCACGTCAAATATTGTAATTATCCCATCAATGGCGCCACTCGCAATATATTTACCATCAGGACTCTATATTGGAGATATTATTTATTATGTATATATACATATACCTTAGAATAACATATTGAAACATTTACATAAGCTATGCTTAGCGTGAATTTGCCGTTCTGTGGATCCAACACCTGCTCTGCCTTGCCGGTCTCTACACTGTACATCGATATTTTTCCTTCATTGGAGCCAGAGATAACATATTTGTTGCATGGTGAAAATGCTACTGTCCAAAGATCGACTGGACCGAGTGTTAGCATGTTTTGTTGCTGGCCCGTTTCCGAGTTCCAGAAGCACAAACTGGAGTCCAACGAACTACTGGCAATTGCTACGTAATATTTAAGCTTTACGCAAGGTATGCATAATTACGTTTAATATAATTACTTTTGCCATCAGAACTAACGGCCACGGATACTACGCCTAGCGAATGCCCTTTAAGTTGGTGACGGAGCTTTAGAGTGTGGTCCTCACGTATGTCCCAGATTTTAACTAAATCGTCTAGGCCACCAGTGACAATAAAATCCACAGGTTCGACATTGGTTTGCGTTCGCTTTGGCGACATGAATGGATCACTGGCATCTGCCTCTTTTTCATCATCGGTGTTTTTAGATGCCGGTAATGTTCGTCCCCACGAACAGGACCAAATGCCATCTTCGTGGGCAGCTTCTTCTTTATGCTGTAGCGAGAACTGAGGAACAACATAAGTTAGAAACAATTATTTTATGTTTTTTATTCACTCACCATATGTAAAACTTTTTTAATAAAAGTTCTTTAAAAAAAAAAACCTAGCCTAGCAAACGAAGTGAACAAATAATAAAAAGTAAAAACAATTCATGCGGCTGTCAAATATTTTGAACGCTGTTTTCAGGAGTTGCCATTATCAAATCTTATTATATAAAAATCAATTAGCTTGGCTAATGACACTTGTTAGAGTACCTTCAAGATCCCATCTCCCAGAAAAAACACACACTTTCAAGGGAAAAGCCCCACATTTCCATAAAACTACTCATAACTTCTAAACGTTACGACTGTGGGCAAAATTCGGCCAAATGATACCAAAACTGTAGACAATGAAAGTACCTTTCCAAATATTGACCTTAAATAGGGTGATTTTCGACCTTCAAACGCCCATAAATTCTAAACGGAGGCCATGCCCCAAAAGAAGGGCGAATGTTTCCGAGAATAACGGTTCAAAGTAACGGTAAAAAAGGTAATCCTAATCGCTGCTTACCACCTAAACCTAAACCACCTAAAGTTGTTCCCACAACAATATAAGACAAAAACTCTAATTTTAATTCATCCAATTATTTGATTGTGGGCATTTTGTGCACAATAATTATATATATTTTGCCTGATCAAAGCCATGTTTGCTTGCCATAGACATATAAGCGACTGAGTTGTGTTTCATGACTACTTTATAGACATTTTCTATTCAAATTATTGATATATAAATAAATGCGTATATCAACCTTTTAAATATTTAATTTTAAGTAATTTTTTTCTTTACTCAAAACCAAACCAAAACTTTGAAATAACTATCAGCAAATGTATACAGTAATAAGTCACCGATCGTTTCCACTCTTCAACAGCTACCCCGTAAATGCAAAAATTTATCCGCGGCCACATTGCTTCCCTTTGCTATTATTTCATACATTCTGTACATTATTCTGCCCCTTTTATTACTTTTGCATTCGCTTCTGTGCTCAAAATTATTCTTTACTTCTCCTTATTATTATTATCTTTATTTATTTTATTCTCGTTTCCCATTAGGGTGCAAGTAATGTGGACATTTGGGTGCCGACGCAGAATTAGTGAATTTAATTGCGTACAAACTATTAAGCGTTGAACACAATCGGAGCAACAGGATACAAGATACATTTTTAGCTGTCAAATTTACATGGGCTCTTATGGAGATAGAGAAAATAGTTTGCTTTCCAGTTTGTTGCTCTGGTTTGCTTTCCATTTTGTATCTTGTATCCGCGCTAATTTCTAATTTTGACACCAACAGAATCATTTTTGTTCTTCTTCGGTGTGGTTGTTTACATTCTGTCATGCAAAATTTGACAATTTGCATTGTTGGGGTGTCACACTAGGCAACTTAACGCCAATGTATTTAAGTTAATATTTAACGCAATTATTATTATTATTATTACAATCAATTTATTTCTGAACAATGAAAATATGCGCAGTTCCTATTTAAGAAAAAATGGAAATTCCTCTAAAAAAGAATGCTGGCGAAAATGTAAAAAACAGTTGAAGGTTTTCTAAGGCGACCTCAAGTGGCCTAGTGTTACACCCACCATTAAGAATTTGACATATGAAATTTTTGTTGCTGAGCAACAGTTGCCCAGCCATTATAATTAACGCCATGGAATTTCTTGTTGCCTGGAAATGTTGCTGTATCCTGTTGCTCCGATTGTGTTCAACGCTTTACTGTAATATGTCGCGCTAATCATTTTAGTTATAGTCATATTCTGAGTATACTTTTCACTGTTGAAATAAAGTACAACGAATTTATGTATATTAATAAACGAAACTTTGTAATGGCAACTCTATTTTCCTCTGCAGTGTAATTGAACACACTCAGTTCACGCAACGCTGGTACTATCGTACCTTGCACTTTGGAAGTGTCAAATGTTGTGTTTCGGAAAAAGTGCAACGAAGTGTTCGAAAACTTTAGTTCATTCAATTTCGTACTAGTGAAGTGGGTGGTTGTTTTTATTAATCGTTGCAATCGAGAATAAAGTTTTTTAGTGAGGTAAATTCTGATATTTCAGTAAATGAGAAAGCATATATTTCAAAATTACACTTCGTAAACAAAAAACAAATAGTTGGAAAAACGACCCAGCTAAATAACTTCAAACATAAAATACAAAATTTTGCTACCACACAGTGTTAAGAAATGAAAAAAGAAAAAGATTACATTTGATGGAAAATTCTTAAAACATAAAATTAATACAAATCCCAAATTTTTTTTGTTTATTCTTGGAAAAATTAAGCGAAGTGATTCATATAATTAGAGAGATTTTGGAATACACTTTGATGTTAAAATTTGTGGCCTTAGCATTTCACTGTAATATAAAAAAAATCTGCGCCCAACAAAACATGGTGAATGAATCATTATTTTCAAATTTCAGATTGTTTAAAGTGGATTTAGGTTTTCTTCTTACTCTTTAATTACAATTTCTGAATTCTTTTCTAGCTTATTTTTTAGAAAAAAAAATGGATTCTATCAACTGAATGATTTAAATTCAATTTCAATTTTGGTTAATAAGATTCACATAACTATATATATATATATATATATATATATATATATATATATATAAGTACAATTCATCATAACAACTAATAATATCTGCATTCTTCAATTATTAAAATCGAACAAAAAAGAAGATAATTCAATTAAAGCTGCTGTCGGAGCTTTTAGTGAGGTAAGTTTTACAAAAATATTAAAAACAATACCAGTCAGTATATGTAAATATACTAGACAATCTTTAGTTAGAATCGATTATTCAATAAATTAAGGTATTTTGTCCTGTAACCATTTATTGTTTTGTATTATAACACTGCATTGATGTGGGTTACCTTAAATGCTGTTATTTTACGTGGTAAGCGATTATTGCCATAAATTGTGAACAAATTTGATTAAAGCTGCTCCTGTAGGTGGACATTGTGGACATTGCATATCGCAGGTATTTTAATATGTATGTATAAACTAAACTTCCGCACAATTCATGTGTTATACATTATACACATGCATACATATATACATATTTGAAAGGTTTTTGTGGCTGTGAGTTTTCAATTCTTGGCATGTGTTACAAATTCTAACAATTAGTGTCATGTGCCAGGTGCAAATAACTTGTTTTTTTTTCTGCTTCTTTCCCTTTTTCCTAATAATTATTCCGGTTTCCTTCGTCTCAATCTACTTCTTTGTTATTATATCTACTAGTTTAGATGAACCAAATAGATATTCAACATAAACATTGTGTGAAAATACATATACAATATTTTTACTATTACTATTATTATTATTATTATATAAAGGCCTTAATGCTCGCGACCTGTTGAGATCTATTGTGCTGCCTGTGTTTTATCCAAGTTTAGGCTTTTTATAAAGTTGAGCACACTGTTTTGTTCCTACATCTTGTAGTGAGGCACGAAAGGTCACTGAGATGGAGTTGATCAGAAGTCTCTTGAGCTTCCATGCAAAATCTGCAACTATCCTTGTCGGATAGTCCGATTTTTGTGAGCTGATATCTGAAGCCACAATATGCCTTGAGATAACCTGCCAGGATTCTTGGACTAAAAACTAACAACGTTGAACTTTCAGATTCATTAATTTTTTATGAACTAACTGAGGAAACTAAGGGAACCAAAACTGCGTTTTTATTAACTAACGGCTAGCTATGTTGGTACATACATATGTATTCGTAGTTATTTTTAATTACAACATAGCTAAGGGCAGACACATGCAAATGCTGCTCCACACTCCACACTCTCTATGTTCAAACTTGGAGAGTTTCAAGAGAGAGTTCTTATGTAAACAAAAAAAATAAGAAGCGATGTGGTTTAATGATTTACGCCAAAAGAAGCCGGCGGATTTAGTTTTCTTAGCGATCCATTACATAATCCATGCCAAGGATACCTGCGAGGACGAACATCTTTCTTACAAACGTATACATACTCACTAACAAAATATTAAATGATGTCGTGTTTGTACGCATTTTTTGAGAGCAGGAAGAAACCAATGCAGCAGATTTTACATGAAGTCAAATAAAATGGCTCCAAGTCGACGCAAGCATTTTTTCTACTATGATGTCATGTCCTAAACGTTTGCGTTGATATCTAACAGCAAGAAGGAAATGAAGCAAAGAAGAGAGTGCAGATTAAATGAGAACTATCATCGTGTATAGAATATACATATATATTTATATTCAGAACAGCAGACAATTAAACAAACAAAATACTTGCGAAATATATCAAAATAATATAGAAACTACTAGTAATAAATGGTTTCCAGCAGGATTACGATTATGCCATTGCAACTCCCCCTTTTAAGGATCTAAAAACAGACCCATTTGTTTGTTCGTTCGATTGTTTATTTGTTTTCATAATGTTTTCGATGTGAAATGTCGATAAAGTAGTTCATATGTATGTAGATGATATTGTATATACATACATATGTGCATACACAAAATCACTTTACACTTTTAACTCGGTGTTTTCGAGTCTAACACTCTACCAACTACTACAAAATGCATTACAGAAGAAAAGTGTTTTTTACTCTTTTACTTGTTTCGTAAAAAGTGGTTTTACTACATACTTCAGTACTTTTAAGAATCAGATGAAAGCTAACAACAACTACAATATCATTTTGTACTTGTAAGCAATAGTTTAAGTATTACGTTTATGTATTTAATAAAAAGTAACCAGTTATCTACTATTAGTATGTCGTTTACTTATATACATATACAACAGTTACTCGTACGTACTTCGGTGCTTATCTAATAAACTTAACTCAACTTCAGTAAAAGCAGTTTAAGTAAAACTTATTTTTCTTGCTTTCTCACATTATTTATATTTTTTATCTGTAATCTGGTCTTCACGCCATTTGTCGCTAGTGTGTAACTCTTATTTTCCCCCTATGTAACATCGCATAACCCGAATATACAATAATAATATCATATATCCGTTAATGTAATCACTATTGTTCTATTAAGTCTAAGATGCTTTTATTATAGTTGTATTATATGACTGCGTGAAGTATTTCAAAGTGAATAGATTTGGTGATCATTTTCTAATCTCTTATTATATTGTGCTATTAAGAGTACTATTTTTGGAATATACCATATATTTGTATGTATGTATATAATATATTAAAGAATATTCATTTTGACATTAGTTTTATTTTATAGCTGATTTTCATAAAACTTGTAGTATTAAATTATAAAATAATAAGGATTGATTTAAATATTGATTAAACATATTTTATATATTCTCGATCATATTCTATCTATTGATGGTATTTATAATATTTATGGGTAAGTATGTAGGAGACTTAGCTCCGGAAGTGTAGTGTACGTTGACGTGTAGATGGCGGTTGTTGTTTGAAACATATAGCGTTTCGTGTGATACACTTTATTAAAGGAAGCTATATTTTTCCGTATAGAAACATAACCAACCAGATGAATTAAACAAAACTTTCTTTATTGATGTATAAAAAAGTAAAATTATTCCAAAAGTAGTTTTTCCAATTACAATCTTGAAGTCTTTCTAGCTTATTCTAGCAAAACCTCGTGCCTCCAAATTATTCACACAGAAGGATGACAGCTCGATTTTTCTTTTCTT
The DNA here is from genome assembly GCA_943737955.2 of Myopa tessellatipennis. NCBI lineage: Eukaryota > Metazoa > Arthropoda > Insecta > Diptera > Conopidae > Myopa > Myopa tessellatipennis. Next base: position 63,381,634 of record OX031314.1, read on the forward strand.
CTTTTGAAAGTTGACTGCCCCTTTGCTTCGCGACTGCTAGCACCTAGGTGGCGTGAGCATCTTGTTATTTATTTCATTCTAACATATCCAATTACATATCCACGCCTCTTATTTACCTAAGTACAACCTTTTAACCTAAATGAATCCCCAAACTAATTCTTTCTGCTTTGGATTATCTATCGCTGAACCCGGGCTGTGGGCCAACACATTTTTTTTTGTTACTGTAAAGGAAATACAAACCCATTTAACTGACCTTCAATTTACAAAAACAAACAATGTCAACGTGACATCATCACCATCAACAACAAAGCAACATAAACTCATAATGCGTAGTAACAGGTAGATATTGAATTTTCTTTCCACTTTCTTTTGAAATTAAAAAAATAATAAATACTTATATGAAAAAGATGTTAAAAGAAAAACTAAAAAAGACAAAGAAGTCAAAGTCGATTTAAAATGTAACATGAGTACCAGATCGGCATCGTCTGTAAGTTTAAAGTACTCGCAGCTCAAATGATGAACTTGCTGACTATTAAATACTCCAAACTGTTTTCATGATCATGAAAATAATCAGTATCACATTTAAAACATACATTCAAAAGTAATTTACTTAGCTTAAATTTAGATTTAATTTGTACTCGTAATTCACAATATAATTTGGTTCCACTACGATTTTAACTTCCATTACTATTTTTATAAAATACCATCAAAAGTGTCATATTGAAGCTAAGAAAATATGTAATGCCTGCACACCGATCACGGTCAGCGAAACCGTACATCGACCATGACTCCATAAAATATTCAGTTATTCATTAAATACTTGTACTAACAAATACTAGTTATACAAATTACGTTTTTCCTTAATGGACAAATAAGCCCATATAATTAATATAAAGAAATATTGAAAAAAATAAAATAAAAAAGTTGGTATCTCTAAATATCGTTATGAAGACTGTCTTTTATCTTTTTTTATATCCAATCAATCATAATCTAGGGTAATTTTTTAATTTTTTCTTTACTGTGCTTACAGATTGTATTTTTGTTTTTTTTTTCTTTCTAGATTTAACTTTAACTACGGAACGAGGGAAATCAGTGTCACAAATGTTTTTAGAACAATTTAAAACTATTGAATAAGGTGAGTAATATTTTTAATTACGATAAATTTTTTAATAATAAATATATATTATATTATATATAATATAATCTGTATATCTGTTGAATAGTGCTTAGTAGTGGTTAAATCAAAATAGTATTGAGTAACCCACCCAGGGGTAAACTGTGTAAATTTAACATTTTTACACAGTTATATTTTATATGGTTATATTTTTCTCCATACAAATTTGACATTTCATTTTCGCGCTGCTATATTTAAACGGTTTAAGAGCGTAACCTGAACTCCTTTAATATATTTTTTGTTAAATCTTCTTAATTTTTATGATGAGATTACAGAATATTCTTAAAGCTTCAATAGTGATGTAGTTATACATATAATCGGTTGATAACTATAGTATATGTGTATATTTATTTATATATATGAGCATATATTGTATATAATATATTTCGTGAAGTTTTATATTCATTATACTCAGCTTAAGTTGTTTTAATTTGAATTTTCTTTTACTATAAATAGTTTGGATATCATCCAAACATATCAAAGTTTATTGGGTCATTTTAATTGATTTTGGTTTTTGCTATTATTTTATTTCTCTGTTTTTATCTTTATATCTTATTTACGATTAACTTTGATTGTAGTGAAAATAAATAAAAAAGTGCTGACATTTTGATGTACAATTAAAAAATTTATCTTGAGGCTGTTCCACGCTACTCTATTTACAGCTACATTGTATATCTCTATTTAAATTTGTGGCTGATCGATCCTCTAGTCACAGTCTGTCTGCCTGCTTGACTGAGTGCCTTCTCTATGATGCTTAGTGGTTCTTAGGTCTAAACTGTTTCGAGTTTGTTATAGTAAAGAAGAAAGAAATTGCAAATTCGATTTCAATTAAATTTCAATGTATATCTGAGTGAGTGATACAGTGAACTAAACTAAACTACTAAGGCTGGCGTGGTTGCAATATGCATTAGAACGATTTTAGTAGTGAAAGGGCTTTTGTTCTAATTGGTACTGCGTTAGAAAGAATCTATTGAATCGGATTGGTTGATATAACCTTAAGATAACTATTTTACATAAAGAAAAACCGATCAATTTGAAATAATTGAAAAGGATAAATAATAAAAATAATTAGCAGTTATAGTGTTATAAATTACAACAAAAAACTTGAAAGAGTATTATATTTAATATTGCACAATATTTTATTAAATATTTATTATAATACTTTGACTGGAGCATTTCTCAAGTGTCTTGTGTTGAAGATTTATTAGATCTTAATAATAATAACTCTCAATAACTCTCAGCACTATATATAAATCAATTATAAAATATAAAATTTTCATATGCAATATCAAGTTAAGTTGATTGATTCCATATGAAGTTGCTAAATTTGGAAAAATAAACGGAAGTTATCTAGACCTGATGAAAGGATGATCAAAAAAATGGGCTCATAATTACTTATATCATTACTAATAAATAGTAAGATCAAAACTATTTTTAATAAGAACATTTAGAGAAACTTTTTAAATTATTAAAATATTAAATTATTATTTGTTAGTATATTTATTACATTACTAAGATGCTTATGATTTCATAATGTTTTGATAAGATGTTTTTAAAATTATGAAATATATCATAAATAAAATAAACAAATATATAAATTCATAAATTTAATATTTATTATTAAATATACATATATTTTTTTGTAATTTTAAGGATACATATTTTATGTACATACATATATAGATTTTCTTATCATTTATATTATATCTTCCTTCCTTTTCTTGTACGATATCTTTTTGTATTGCCTGTATCTGCAATAACAACACTTTGCCGTTTAATCTGTTCGTTTAATCAACACATTGATATATGTGCAGTACGTATGTATGTGTATGCTTGTATCTACAGGATTTTATTTTGTCTGTATATGAAACTATTTTGGGAGGCTTGTATTGTAATTGAAATATTTAATTTTCGAAAGTTTTTCTTAGAAACTGAAATGAGAAAATATTCACATGCATGGCGTAGAATTTCGCTGGGTGCGTGCATTGGTTAGATGCTTGCTTGAGTAACATATCAGATATATTGAAATAGATTAACACTCAAAGTAAAGGAAATATGAAAAACAGCATTACAATTCAATGTAAAACATTAGAAAAGGCGAAAAAATGTTCGACAAAAAAAAATGTTTTCAACTTTGAACAGTGGAAATAAAATTGGTTTCTAAAGACACTTCTATGAAATGAAAAAGCATAATAAAATCTCTAGGACAAAATGAAAATTTTAAGGAATAAATTTGCAGAATAGCAATAGAATTTTCTAACGTTGTATCAGTATTATATTTTTGGTTTCATTTATCTTTTTACCGTTTGTTAATGATTTTACGTATATGTATATTACGTCAATTTATTAGAAGAATAATGAATATCCTTAATGACTCATATACGGTTTCTCTCTGTTGGGTTACCGGCTACACAAATATTAATATGAATGAAGAAGCAAACCAGGAAGAGTGCTAGAAAGTATGGCATATGGAAAAGTGGAACAAACTTATCTTTGAAAGATGGTAAATTATTGTCACTTTTGAGTGGGAGACTTACACTTATTTTTTCAGCAGTAGTAGTAATCTTTATATAGGATCTTCAGGAATTAAATTTTGTCGTCATAGTTTACTTCAATGGGATGGTTTAAAAAAGATACCTTTACTCCGCATAAAAAGTAGGTGTCGACAGAGACCGATATTTCCCATTTGCAATAAAGATCTTTACAAAACAGACGGACAGGGCTAAATCGACTCAAGAGGTGAAGCTGATTAAGAATATATGTATATACTTTTTTATACCTTCCCCTCGTCCCTTAATGCATTACAAACGTAAGCACAAAGTGAATATACTCTCATCACTTCATATGTAGAGTATAATAATAATTAAGTATAAATTACTAAGATATGTTCATACGTATATACCTGTGATGTATGTACATATACATAAATATGTTCTTCTTTGAAACTTCTGTAAATTTTTGTAAAGTTTTATAAACTTTTAGAATCTAAACCACAATTATTTTTGAAAATCGGTGATAAATTTGAATCCTTTGAATGTTTAATAGTTAACTTTTTTGTGCCGTTTTCGGAATTGAAATACTGAATTGGAATTATAATTTCTACATGTACAATATTCTAAGTACGGAAATAATGGAGAATTTTGTATTTTTTGGATTCTATATTCGTCTTGTCTGTTTAAAGTATATGAAATATAAATGTACATCAAAATATGAGGTCAATGCCAGGCAATAGAATAAACAGCGTGTTATTCACTCACATATACTAGATACATATACTCTTGCACACGTCTATGTATTATAGTAAAAAATACTTTTGCAGACAGATCGACAGCCAAACCAAGAGATAAGAAATGAAATATTAACAGATAAATAAATATTTATCCATCACCACATAATAGTAGGTAGATGAACCTGAGTGATAATGTATATATCTATTTTATTACCGAAATATTTGTCAATGTATGTATTTTATCACTCTTTTTGTGTGTCTATATTTATTTAAATTTTGTGTACATATATTGTGGTATAATAAAATAGATATAACTACACACTTTTATGGTACATTTATGTACATGTAATTTTATTGCATTTTTGTTAAGCTGTTTCTTTTGAAATTGTTGATATTTGGCACGTTTTTATTATCATATTTATGGGTTTGGTGTCTTTTACTTGGCCATTATATGATTCAGATAAGATTTAACAAAAAATATAAGAACTGCAAAAAGGGTTTCAATCAATTTGATGGCGATATTGGTTTGAAAATTAAATTCTGTATCTAAAGACTGCATGTGCATTAAATTGTTTTTGTAATCGATAAGATAACGTGTAAGAAGATACTTTTAAGAACCCACTCTAGTAAATCAGTACAAATTCAGAAATGAAAGGTTTTGTTTTGTAATAATAATTTCAGTAATGAAATATTTGATAATTCATAAAATATATATTAATAATACAAGAGTGGTGAAATTTGTAGATATCCTTAGTTTCTATAGCTTCAGATATGATATGAAAACATTTATTTTCACTATAATATAATAAATACTTTTAAAATCATCTATTTTAATAATTTAGATTTGCTTCACTTTAAATTACAGTTACTCATTAAGTCTTAGTTTAACTTCTGATGATTAATGGTTATTACAATTAAAGTTGTGTTTACGAAGTATTCGAAGAAGTTTGTGCAAACTTTTAGTCTTATTCAATAAATTATTATTATTATTATTGTTAAAAAACAATTGAGTTAAAAACTAATCTAAACAAAACGGAAACTTTTTAACTTTTGAACGGTTTAAGCTCACTTTCAGCTTCGATATCTTGAACAGTTGTTTTTTTTTGTTCAGTTTCTCAGCCCTTCAAACTTATTAGCGATACTTCAAATCAAATTATACGTATTTGTACGTGAGATGTACTATTTGAATAGATTTTCTAAAACTGTATATAATTGAATTGAATCACAGTAATTGAGTAATTTTTTTTTTAAATCTGCAAATTACTTGGGAGAAAATAGGTGAAGTATGAATTGGAAAACACTGATTGAGTGACTATTGTTGTTAATCGTAATGGTAACTTCGGTTTACTTTTTCTAGTTTAAAGAACTCTCTCTTATTCATTAATAAGGTTTAAGGTCATAAATTAAATTAAACATTAGATGTTTAAACATTAAAAATTATAGATCAACATCAAGTTTACGATGTCATGTCTTTGTTATTATTATTTTATATTAAATTTTTACTGTGTAGTTACAGTTTGATCAAAACATAAAAACTTTATGCCCTCTTGAGTTTAGTTTTGTGTTTTATTTATTTATCTACGTATCTTTTGTTTATTATTATTATATTATTGTGTTTTCGTTTCTCCACATTTGTTTCCTCTGTCACCGGAAAAGGGTTCAATTTATTGTGATATGATGCGTGGCATTGAATTCAAGCAAATTTCGTCTCGCGTCGTCTTATTTACCCACACATTCCCATTGTAACGAGTTCTGTACAACTCGCCGGGGTAACGATAAGCCACAAGAATAGCTTTTATCTGCAATACATACAAACATAATGTAGAGTGGCCCATTCAATTTTTACATGCAAATAATTGGTATTTAAATAGGTGTTCAATGTGATTATCCAAACATTGATATCATAAATAGATACAAAATAAACACCTGTTTAAGCGGATCTGATTAAAAATTCACACTAATACTCAATTAAAACCAAACAAAAAAAGAAGAAAAGTTTTTAAACCCTATAGTTTTTGATTTAGATATTTTTTAAGCAGATATATAGACAATTTTAATAATTTGAAGCATTCCTGTTTTCCTATAAGGTTCGAAACCATTTGATCGCAGACCAGATTTGATGGTAGAGCAGCGTGCTCCAACGTTTCCCTTACCTCAGGTTATCTGCATTTCCTGTGACAAAAAAAATCCTCTTGAAATTGCTTTTTCTTTTGAGTTAAATTTGCCTTAGAATTCATAAGTATTTTTTTATAATTATGTTTATATACAATATTAAATTAATCAATTAACACAATTCTAACGTGGTAAAGTGCTACAATTTAAGTTCTTCAATACAAAAATAAGAAAAATAGAGGAAATTAAAAATATATTATAATTGACATAAACTTAACTAAAACTGATCACTTATAGTAAGACGTATATAATTGATAGAAACGATTAATAATAAATTGAAATTTTTTTGATTTGAAACCTGCTTGAACTGTTTTTTTGCAATTTAATGTATTTAACGACCTTGATACTTGGATTTGGTGCTTGGATTTGGACTTTGGTGGTGGTGATGTTTTTCTTATAGTGTTGCTGTAATTATTATGGCCACGCATTTAATGGACTTCATACAAAAAAGTAGAAAACATACACGCATGCGTGTGTCCGTGTGTGTAACTCATCCAGTGCTGCTTAAATTAAGCGTAACTTAAAACTAAGCATTAAAATAGCTCTGATTTTAATTCGTTTGTTTTTGTTATTTTTTTTTGCATTTTTACAAGCAAAAAGCAAAATATTTTATCAATGAAACTTAATTTCAATTTTAAACAATTAACTTTTAACCAATTAACTACCTACATAACAATTAAATCAATGTTTTTTTCTACATATTTTAATTACATATGTACATAAATACGGAGCAATTAAGTGAAAATCTGTCAATTATATTTCATTGCTTTTCCATTTGTTTGCGGCCTAATTTTTAGTGCCTTTGCCTTTATAAGTTTTCACAAATTTTAACTTTATCAAAAGAAGTTCACACCCACTTTGATTTCTTTTTTCGCTTAAGCTTTCGCTTTTTTACTAACCTTACATACAAAATGAAAAGTCGAAACAAACAAACAGACAGACATACCAACGAATAGGATTACAAACGTGGTTAGACATCTAGAGGATTTTTTGATTTATATTGATTTTGATTTTGATAGAACCTATTCTATGAAAATGTATATACCATCTTCGGGATATTATAAACAAATCTATTATAGACTTTCCCATTGTGAGGTTTGAGAAAAACTGTGAATATTAATTATAATGTTGTTGTGAATTGAATTTTCCTTCAAAGCATTTTAAGAGCAGTCGCGCATGAAGCTTTCACACGAAGCACCGAATAGAGAACAAATAGAATATACTATACTATATATTATACCATACACAATAATAATGAAGAATTTTCAAACTAATACAATTTTCCATTTCTACTATAAATTTAATGATTAAAATAAATAAAATCAAAGAAAGAATGTAAAGAAGCATAGAAACCACGGATAGTGAGTAAGGCGATAAATAAGAAGACGACGACGAAGACCACGATGAATAAATGGTGCTCATTCCATGCTAGAAAAAGTAACCAGAGAGTGCGTTGTGATATAACTGAGAACATCACTCAACCAAATACGTGTTTGTGTTTAGTGTTGGTTTTGTGGAAATCTTGAGTATTCTACGATTTGCGATGGACATCGGGGGACATATAAAAAAATATCTATATATATATTAATACGCCACACAAAAGGGTTCCATTCCAGCGTAATTTTATTTGCATTAAATAATATCAGGTATAGCGTCCCAGTACATAAAATTTGTTTATCAACATATGTTGCTAAGTACAAAAATCTAAACGCAAACTTTTGTTGCTGAGATTAATAAAGTGATTCCTAACGAGAAAATTCTTAGTTTGGATTGCCATCACCTACTGTTACGATCGATGATTACGAAGATCGGAAGGTACAAAGATTGAATATTTGAAAGGTAGAGCAATAATTGAAAAACCAATTTTATTTTAGTTAAATTCCAAAAATGTATTTTGTTTCAATGTGAAGGTGTTTTCTAGCTATTCATAGACGAGCAGTCAATTTGAATTTTATATTTTTTTATATTAAAAAATTTTATAATAAAAAAGAATTCATTAAAAATGGAAATCTTTACACAGCCAACCTAGTCTAGTTTAAAAGTTATGTAAAACTTCGCTTAGCTTAGTGGAATGGGTTGGACTACTTATAATTTTTTCAAAAATTTATTAGCTTTAATCTTTTTGCAGTCGTTATATTAAAAATTTATATTGCGTTTAATTTAAGTTATATTACAATAAAATTCCTTAAATAAAATTTATTTAATAATATATTCATCTACTTGCTCTACTTGTACTAAGCTCTATAAAACATTTTCCTTGTACAAAATTTCTATGGTCAGTACCCGTAGTACTGTATTTAAATCCAATAATGGGCCTGGTCCGCACACTTTAGCTTTCTTTCCTTTCTTTTACTTTCCTTTTCTTTCTTAAGCTAAAGGTTATTTCACCAAAGGTCACGACGATGTCTAGTTATTTATCTTAAATTGCTTAACAGACTTCTTTTCTGTCAAATCAACAAAAACTAAATTGTCGATCAACTCGATGAACGCATCACAATCATTGTTTTGCATTATTATACTACTATACCAATATAATATATACATATATATTATTATCGTATATACATTTTTAATTCTTTATTTTATTAGATAATTTTTTTTACATTGTTGTTGCTGCTGACCTAAATAAATGACCATTTCAATTATTTAATATCGCATTTACCAATTGTTGTATTTAGTTGTCGATAGCATTAAAATTAATTTATCACACACACATGAAAGTCTCTTCATCAAACACTTTAAAGTTAATGTGTCGTATGTGAATTTTAATTCACTTGAGTAGCTGGAGTTGTACAATGTTCATGTAACTGAAACTCGTACATTTAATTATTTGTCATTGAAGTAAGCCAAAAAAATCGCAGTTCAAGTTCATCAAGAGAGAGAGACAATAGAATATGAACGTTTTAGGTTTTAAATTTCTAAAGATACATAGAATTTCAAATTCAAAGTATACAACTAATTATATCAAATTAGGTATTAGTTTATTTTGCAACGAAGGTTAAATGATAAAGAAACGAATATTCTCATTATCATGGGCTGCTTGTGATTGAAAATGCGAAAAATCCGACCAGTTCCAGGACTACGTTTTTAGCGAATATGAATTGGTGACAAAAAACCACAAAATAATAGAGCACGGTAGAAGCATCGTCATGAAATTTGACACAAATATACTCGGTCATGTGGTGATTCTTTATATCGAAGATGGAGAAAATCGGACCACTGTCAACATACTTTTGGATTATTAATTTATTTATTATATTATTGTATCCGATTTAAAGGCTGAATACTTCAGCTAATATAGTCTCAGTTCTAAAGTTGAAATTCTATTGCTGCATTTAATAGACTCGCCGAACAATACAGAAAAAAAAATTGGTGTAATCCCCCACTACATTCAACTATAAATTCATCCTATGGGTGTAGGGTATATCAGCTTCTGCCCTGCTGAAGCTGAGCTCTTACTTCTGTAGTTTCATTGTTCTCTTTACTCATAACACATTGTAATAAGTTGTTGTTTTTGTTGTTACTACAGTAATTCTATTTGAGTGCAACTACTGCAACTGTATTTAGTTAGTTTTTCACATGGCAATTTTTATCGTTTATGCACCGCTCAATGGTTTAATTCACGAGATTATCTTTAGTAGTTAATGCTGTCGAAACACCAGCAGCATCAAACCTATCAAAAGCAACACCAGCAATAGCAGTAGTTATCATTAACTGCCGCTTTAACGCGAAAACTTACTTCCTCGTTTATGAGGTGGTACTCTATACATACGCGTGCGCTTATCGATGCAGTAGATTCGAGGGAGAGCCACAGTTTGTGGTTTCTTTTTGTACCACGGAATGTGATAAATTTTGTCTTTTTTTGGTTTTCTTTTTTTTAATTTAAAGAATTCGCCTGCCTTCCTGCTTGGTTGAGTCCTCATTTAGTGGTTGTTGTTGGTTGATGCTGGTGTGCTTTTGTTGTTGTTGGTATATATTTCTGATGCTATTGCTCTTCTGAATCTCTACCATTTATAGAGGAAGCAACTTGCGGTTGTTTGTTTGTTTGTTAAAGCAGCCTAAACAACATCAAGAGAAAATTAAGTGAAACCTATTTCAAAAGTATTTGAAATCCACTAAAATTGCACAGAAATTCTTCTAGGGATTTTCTTTTCATTTGAAGTAATAGAAAATAATGGCAAATAATTTTAAAAAACTGGCTGGAAAGAATGATGCACTTAATTGATGCACTTAAATGATTTGAATTTATTAAATTTATTTATTTAATTATGTACTTAAGATAATAATTTATATAATAGACGAAAATTAAACTTATTTCATTTTTGAGATCACATTTTATGAATAATAAAACGATGAATGGAAATGTAATGTAAATTATTATAAATTCATGATATTAATATATTATTAGATGTCTAATATTTTTAATTTAACTGCGAAAATTCAGAAGCGAAATTGGCTAGCGAAGAAATGAAAAAAGATATAAATTTTTACAGACATGAATATAATGAATACAGACACCCAAAGGCGAAATAGTCTATTAAGTTTCTTATTAGTTTGTAACCAACAGAAGAAGGCGGCAGCTATATTCTTGATCAGTTTGAATACAAATGTTATATAAAAGATTTACATTTCATAGATTCGTGTGAATTACGGAGACAGAAGTCTGAAAACAGCGTGGTCGCTATACACTATTCCAGTATATGCCCTGTAAAAGCTTTTCTTTCGTCTCTGGCACTACAGCGATCACGGGCTTGTAAGTTATTTCAGCTTCGGCCAGGACGAAGCTGGCACTCTCCCTGGTTTTATATTAAAGGACATCACATTTTTAATATAAAAATAACTCGAATTTCCTTTCGTTATCGTTATGTTTTCTAAGAAATAAGATATTGTCTTTAATCTATACAGATTATGCGGTTGTGGAAACCAAAAGCTGAACAACTCCAACATCAAATAGTGTATTAATATCAATAGACAAATAAGTTTTTACAAATCAATTATTATTGCTAATTACAACTGTCTGTTAAAAGTAAATTTTGTTAGCCGATTGCCATGGTGATGAAGAATAAGAAGGAGCACGAGAAGATTTATCATTGTCACCAGTTTGCCATGTCTGCAAAAATGTAAAGAAAGTAAAACTGATTTCATTCATCAGACAGGTTTGATGACTTTCATTTTTATAACATCGAGATCATTCATCTTTGGCAAAACAAAACATTTACATATAGATAGAGGTTGTATTGCTGGCTTCGGATTTTTCTTGTGAATTGGAAACAACAACAACCGATTATATCGCTATCTATGTATATAACTCTCTAAATCAACTTGATAACAGACATCCTTGACTTTATTTAAAGAGTGAAGAGATTAAGGTGAATGAAGTGAGTCAAATGAGTGAACTTAGTAGTTAAATGAAAAAAATCCCGCTGTGACGGAGGTAGTGTTTACAATTGAAATTAATCGGAGGAGCAACAATAAATAATGAGATAGAAAAAAAATTAACAAGTTTCATAGAAGCCACGAGAGTTCTTTGAATTCTGTCACAGTAACTCAGGTATCAAGTGATAATTAACAACAATAATAACCAATTTAGCTTATAAATAAATATATTCCAATTAAGCTAATGTATTGGGTTGGTTGTTTGGTTAGCTGTTGTTGTTATTTTTGTTCTAAATTTTTGAAATTGTTGCCAGTTATTTGATGATCTTTGATCGGAAATATTTTCCGCCAAAGCCTTAAACAGAGTGTTGAACAAAAAAGTATTACTTTCCTTTATAACATGGTACACGTGAAAATAGAAGAGGAAATTAAAGAAAACTCATTATTTATTTATTTATTTGAACAGAGAGTCCGTAGTTTTCCTGCATCAACAATAAATTGATTTTAAAATTCATAATAATTAAAACGTAATTCGACTTTTCGCAACTGGATTTCCGAAATGTGTGTATGTTAGCTCTAAATATGACTACTTTGCTGTTTCAAAACTAGCATTGACAGTATATGTACTTGCATTAGTATGTTTGCGTTGTTTTAATTCGTTTAGTTGCATTCGAATGCTTGCAATGACGGTGACTCGCTCGACTGGCATCATGTTGCAAACAGACATCAGCAAGTGTACGAGTATTTATCTGTTTGTATTGCTAAAAAACACTTTCACCTGTTCTGCTACGTTGTTTGTTGGAAAATTATTTGCCGTTAAAGCAATAGCACAGCATCGCACTGCACAGCGCCAACCTTCGTGAGTTTCTAATTTTAATATTGTGATTAGATTGGAAAATCTTTATCGAGAAAAATTCAATTTAAATCAATTCTTCAGCATGAAATATTGCTAAATAATTATTTTTATATCCTACAGCCGAAGGTGAAAGGGTAAATCGATAAGTTTATAGTCGATATAGCATAGTAGGCAGGTATATATTCTTCACTTATACTGTCTTTGTCTTTCAATTACAAAGTCCTATAACATCGTCTTTCTCGATGGTCTTTGATTTAGGAAGGAGGAATTTCTTCGAATGAAGACTACAAGTGATCATAGAATGTTTAATCGTAGAAAGAAGGTTTTTAGAATTCATTTGTGATAATCATAATAATTATTAATAGTATTTCTTATTAACTAATAAATATAATAATAATTATTATGGTCGTAGATAAATTTGAATAAAGTGAGATTTGTAGTCTATGGGGGTATAATTTAGTTTGTAGGAGGTGTCAAATAGTATAGTATAGTTAATATTTTCCCCAATATTTTTTAGTATTCAAAGGAATAAACATTTTCAGTCAAACAAACCCTTAAATAAATATTTTCCGTTTCGCAAACAATGTTTGCCGACAAATAAATTGTCTCAACTTAAAAAAACTAGTCTAAATATAGATCTAATATTTCGCGCACACGGTTGCGCTCGTCTGCTTGCGATGACTTTCATAAATAATCCAAAATAAGATGAAGAGAGAAATGAAACAAGGAAGGAAGGAAGGAAGGAAGGAAGCAATGGACGAAGCAAAGAAAGCAAGCGATCAACCAATCGGTCCACCTCTTCTGCTTTAGCTGTCTTTCAAATAAAACGCTACAGTATTTCTTTCGCTTTTTACCTACTTGAAGAAGCGAACGGCACCAACTCCAGAGGAGTGGGTTGACTGAATGCTTCAAATATACGTACGCCCAAACATACACCACACACATTTTCTTCCTTTATTTTTTCCTTTTCTCTTTTGTTTACACAATATTTTCAAAAAGAATACATCTTGGGGCGTGTGTATATATAGTATCACTGCTTTTATATAGTAACACTGTTAAAGTGTGTGGTATCTTGGAAAATATCTATTTTCATTTTCACAGCAGGAGATGTAAACTTGAAATGATAATGATAATTAGGATGATGATGATGCCTGCATTCCTTTTGTTTGCAAATTTTGCATGCAGCATGCTGGTCACTAGAAAAATAAACCATAAAAAGTACCAACAGCACAAACAATTAAATTACAGTAACAATATGCTTCTCGATAACAAACAAGTTCAAGCATTTGTTATACTCGACACCAACAACACCAAACATAACAAGCAAACATTGAATTGAGTTTTATTGAATTGTTTGATTTATAAAAACATTTTATTAAGAATTGTAAGCTATATAACAAACGACATAAAAACCTATAATACATTGTTTAAAATCTAAATAGTTGTTGATGCACTTCCAATCCAATTCGGAACCTGTTCGTCAACTTTTAACTACTACATTGTTACTTGTCAGTGTTGAATGTCATCCATAGCGTTCTAAATACACTAGTAATTGTCAAAGTTATTACTATCTCATGCTTCAAATTCAATGTGAAGGTTATGAATATTGTTCAGTTGTTCTGCACTCATAACGCTTCTCATTATATACAATACAAAAACCAAATATGTACATACATACATATGACAACCACATAGATAACTAACGGAAATATTTTCCAACAGCTTTGTGATCTTGTACGAATGCGTAGTTGGGTAGTAAATTGGGGAAATTTTCTAAGAAAACATGAGCTGTTGCTATCATCACAGTTCTCTATAAAAGAATTGTGAAAGTGTGATGAAAATGATGAGTCAAATGACGACAGCGACGACCTCAAATTGTGGGGAGTTGCGGAGTCCACTTTAATAGTACGGAATGGAAACCATTGAAGAAGAAAATACGTAATAAACTCAGTGCAATTAAATTGAATGGAAAATCAACAGTAATAACAACAATGGTTGTACTTAGGAAGGGGGGGAGGGGAGGGAAATGGTTAACAGCAACGCCTGACAATAAAATAACACTACGGGATGACATGAAGCTCAACAATTAAAAGTTTTGCCACACTAATTACATTTAATATATTAACAAAAAGAAAATATGAATCGAAAGCAAAAAGAGAATTGGTAGACGTTGGTTCATTGGTTGGCAGCCTATTAGAAGGCCTCAAGAGGTCACTGAAATTGATAAACAGAAGAGCACTTGTAACGTAAAATACTTGTAAATAACTTATTATAGTGAGTATGATGTAAATGCTGTGGATGGTGGTGGCGATAAAAGGAGATTGAACTCTGAGAGTCGGATTAACGGTGGATGAATTGATCACCCAGAATAGCCAAGCAAAAGAAGTGTATTGTGTATTACGAATAGAAGATGTATATTTAAGGATTAGAGTGTATATATTAAAAAATTACAGACCTATCGATGTGAAGAAGGGATTGGGTTGTGGATCAAAAGAACTGTACAAGGAATGCATTTAATATGAAGCACATAGCAACTAATCTTTTGTATCCATAATAATTGTGAACGAGTGCATGTATTATATATATACTATATATACTACAATGGGTTTACAAATTTTTACAACAAGACAGTGTATTGTCATTTAATGAATTGGCTAACGATCAAGGTCAAGTAACACATAAGATGAGAGTCAACTTTCAACATTGCTATTTACAACATTTCCTTCAACAACAATTTAAAAATACCAATTAAAAAAATACATACATAATATAATAAACATGATCGCATGCGACTTTATAATGATAACCATATCGGGTTGAGAATTTCAGGAAACAAATGAATACTTTTTGGCCGTAATAAATAGCTAAATCGTCTTTGTTACATTTGTAAGTTGTTTTTTTAAAAAAGTAACAACTTTTACTTTTAATAATCGATTTCTATAAGTTTTATTCAGGAGTTCTTACAATTTTCATTTAATAAAATTGTATATAAAAACAAATTAAGAAAATTCTATAAAAGAAATAAAGAAATAAATAATCTCGCATACTATATAAACACGCACACGAAAAGGGTTCCATCCCTCTAGCGTCTGTTCTATTTATTCAATTTTAATGGAACAGATACCGATTTGTAGGTATTTTTCTTCTCTACTGCACAATCAGTGAACCTATGCACTTGGCGCTCTCTCTGTCATTCTCTTTCCCTCTTTTCTCTCTCTCTCTCTCTTTCCGGTTCGGGAGTACTTATTACATTGCATTGGTACCTTGAGAAACTGCAGTTAGATGCACACTTCACAGCTTCAAAATTGTTACGGATCTTCTCTTCCATTGTTATTTTTCTTATTATTATTGTTGATGATTATGCCTTTGTTGATGATTACATTGTTGCTGATAACTTTATTGCTGCTGGTATTATTGCCACTGCTAATGTTGCTACTACTGTTGCTTTGTTACTAGTTTAGCAACATGTACCGATTCATTGGACTGAATTCTGCAAACATTTTAGAAACCTCTGTAAAACTTTGAAACAACGATGACGCTGATGGTGTTGCTGTTGCCCATGCTCAGGCGACGCACAGTGGACTAGAATTGCAGTTTTCGACTTAGTGGCGGTCAAAATTCTGTAACTTTTAATCAGATTAAGTTATTTTAATGCGGTTTTTTGCAAATGAAAGAATAAACATGTATCCTTACGCTAATATAAGTACGAAATATCTAGGTATTTTTTTTATATTTTTAAACAATTTCTACACTTCAATCGCGTTCAATCAAAGTGGCGTCAAAGTCGCGTTATTGGTTTCGGCTACCGGAATTTTATTTGTCCTCATATGTACTTGAATGATGAATTCCTTGAAGTGATGATTTTTTTAATAGGTAAATAAAAAACCAGAAAGAGTGTTAACTTCGGCCTGGTCGAAGTTCATATACCCGACACACGTTTACTTAAAAATTAGGCGTGGCAATAGTATAATTTTTTTCCTTTTCAATCTTAAATAGCCTGTGATGACAGAGAATATTCGGGCCAAATTTGTTGAAAATATTTCTATTCGTTCTTCTGTAATCAAGTTTTATTTAATTAGTGGGCGGACCACGCCCATTTGTGGTAGTCTGTTTTGGTCAGAGACAGTGAACTTCTGGACAAAATTTCAACCGAAAATTCGTTCTACAAGTTGACAAATTGTGCTATAAGCATGGATGAATTTATACCCACTATAAAAAGTAGGCGTGACAATGATCCGATTTTACCCATTTTCAATACCAATGAGTTTCTAATGATAGACATTATTTTTGCTAAGTTTGATGAAGATATCTGTATTCGTTCTCCTATACCTGTCACGCCTCCTTTAATGCGTTACAAACGGAAGCATTAAGTGAATATGCCTTCATCACTTCGTGTGTAGGGAATAGAAACTTCACTATAATAAAACTAAATAATTAAGATAAGGAAATAAACCCTATTCCGTGAAAAAATCGATCAAACAGGTACGAAAATACACCCCTTCCTAAAATCACAGGCACTCAGGAATATACACAAAACAGGTAGGTAAAATTTTCAAACGAAAAAAAAACGGTTCCGGCGGGTCCGGGCGGGTCATGTATGTTTGGGAAACTACTTTCAGAAACTACTTAACTCATTTAGTTATGTTGACTACTTTTTTAGATATAGTCATTTGAATTTTGGCAAAAAACAGAAATAATACAATTTTTTAGAGAATGGAAAAAAGGTTCACATTTGATCGCCCACCAAAAGTATTCACGAAGGTTTCCGACCGAGATATTTTGGTTCATTAGTTATTGAACTATTATAAACAAAGTTGCACACCAAATTTTTCAAAAACTCGGGGCGACTTTTTGGACTTTTGGCCGCGGTTTCGAAGCGATAGTCCACTGTGCGACGGTTGGTTTCACAACAACAAATACGTGATTTTCTGCTTTTCTGGTGTTGGCTTTGTTATGGTTGCAGTTGCTTTTGTTGATGCCAAATTGTTTGGTTTTATTTCTTTTCCTGGCGTTGTATTTCTGCACCTGAGATGATAATCGATTTCCTTTGAGTTTTATTGCTAATCCAAGAAAGAAATATGAATACTATATTCTATGTACATTCCGAGTATATACAGATATATCCCAAGATTATTGGTTTGTATGGTCATACTTTTGTTTTTCTATAGTATTGATAACATTTTGTATTTTATGCATGTTTTTCCTCCTCATAGGTTAACTTATATAGTTTAAGCTGTTTTTTAGATCTATTCAGTGATAATATTGTTATATGTATGTATTTTTATATTGTATATACATACATACATACAATATATTTACATATATATATTATATAGTTTTCGGTGGTCTTTTCATGGGTCTTCATTTTCTCATTAAAATTTTCCCTCTGCACGTAATCAACTTTTGATTCTTTATGATTTTCATTGTACGCATTTGCTTTCGATCAAGATTTACTTGACCCTCTCCACTCCTTTCATTCCAATTGTACTCGTTATCGCCCCAGCTATGCTCAGAAATTTCACTGACCGTGATTTCATTTCATTTTCCACATCAACGTGATGATTGTTGAGTATGGTTCCTTTTTGGGTCGATCACTTTTGCTCTTTTACTTTTTACTTTACAGTCACAATGAATGTGAATGTTCGTTCATACAGACCAATATTTGTTTATTTTTATATAGTTTTCTTTTTCTGCACAAATACATAATAATACCATAAATTCATTGACACGTATATTTTATCTATTTAAAGTATTTATTTTGTTTCTTTTATTTTACATTATTTTTATAAATTTACTTTTATTTTTTGGCAATAAAAGTTTCAATTTAAATTATTCATTCAATTGGTTTTGTTTTTAATTACAGAACGACCATATAACAACAAATGCATATTCAAAATTGTATATTATCAAAATGATAACATGATCAATACATTGTTATGACTATAATGGATAATATGATAAATATGAGAATACAATCAATATAATAATACGATCAATGATTAATATGATAACAGTATCAATATTATAACATGATCAGTAATCAATAATATAAGATATGATATGATGATATATTTGGTATCTATATACATATGTATTCAATTTCAATGAAACATATACCGATTTTTAGGTATTTTTCTCTCAACCACGACCGACCCTAGTTAAGATAATATGATCAATGGTAAATATGTTAGTACGATCAATTACCAGTGATATAATATAATAACATCAATATCTAGATATTATAGGATGGATCACTCGTAATATAAACAGTGATAAATACAATAATAAAATTAGTGATCAAGATAACAATATGATCAAAGATCAATACAATTTCAATGATCGATATGATAATATGATCTATGGTAAATATGATTCTATTATTTTATGATCATGTCATGATCATGTCGCGATAAAATTATCTACCTTAAACAATCTCAGTGATTTATTATTATTTATATCATTATTATTTACCAGTTTTAATCAATCCGAAATAAAATCTATTTATATTGTAATAATTAATCCAATTGTTTGTATTTTCTTTTTCCAATTTTTCAGATAACGTTTTTTGCGTATGGCGACATTCTGTTTGTCGAAATTCGACTAGAAAATGTAAGTTACATATATCCAAATTACACATTTATTTATTTATTTCAATAAAAATTAAAGCGGCAATTTATCATAAAATTATTCGATTTTCTACAACTATGAATAAAAAGAGAAACACATAAATGAAAGCAAAAGCAAAAAGGCAAGAAATTTAAAATTGGAAATAGTGAAGCATTGTGTTCCACTTCTAGAATTGAAATTGTTCTGCCTACTTATATACATGCCGCACCCCTCATTGAAATGCATATCAACAACCGGAACAACAACGAACATAGCAACAACAACAACAACAACAATAATAATAATAATCCCATCATCAACTACAGCTAAAACAATGATAAACAAATACAACATCATTCACACATAGTAATAGAAAGAAACATTATTTTCCTACTAAAAAACTTGAGAATAAATTGCAATCTTAGAAAAATAAAAGATTCAATTTCATAGAAAGATTCATATCGGGAAGGTATACCATAAAAACATTTTATGATACAGTTTAAGATATTATCCATTACGACATTAGAGTGTTTAATGTATTTACTTAATCTGACCTCAAATGACTTTCCAGTTTGAATCCAGGCTTTAATGAAAAAAGTATTTAAATATAAAAATAGATTTCGACACTTCTGAATTAAATCCTTAAACTTCTTCATAAACTTCTGATTTGTGGTTAACTTAGTTCACAAAGGCTTTTTTAAATGGTGTAAGTTATGCCTATAAACCAAATACTCGTACTTCTTCTGGTTGACTTACAATTTTTCATTTATTCAAATATTTGTTGAAAATTCTTTAAATTTGCTTGTACTTCAAGATTTTTTTATATAACTAGAATTTTATACAAAGACATTTGTAGAAAGCTAAATGTCTTAACTCTAAAGTATTTTGTTGTTCAATGACCGACCGGGACCATAACAATCATGTTCTCATGCTAAACTAAATCACGGATGAAGAAGAATAAGAAAAAGCAGATACAGAAGTAGAAGAATTTCTAAATGATGATGATAATGTTTAGCTCTTCTCCTGTTGTTTTTGTTGTCTAGAGAAATAATTAAAATTGTTGAATATGCTACTTGACACAATCCTGACAGCATTCTGCATCACTCAGTTCGGAACATACAGCTGCTTCTTGACAGTTTAGCAAACTCGTAGAGTATCAAAACTTCAAAACTTGTTGGATTATAATTAATTACTATTACTGCAAACAGTTGTGGTTAACTATGCTAAATACTAAAAAACCCTTTAAACATTTTAACAACCACATTAAGAAAAAAAAACCCAACATTTTTGTATTTATTTAGATTCATTACAGTTTCGTTATAATAAATGCAACACCACCACGTCGATGTGATTTTTCTTCTGTCTTCTATCTACGAGTATTGATCTAGTCTGCTCTGCTAAAGAGCTGAAAAGTTTTGCTTTGCTACTCGTTGCGTTTGACCCAATTTTCTGTTCTAAGAATAAATACAAATAAATTTTTAAGAAAATGTTGCTTTTCAACAGCAGCAAATTCTATGCGCAGCTAAACTGATTGCATGTTCATTTGCAAAGCATTATAGTATATATTAGACAGATATTGTGACATTTCAAATGTCGTCTCGATTGTATTATCATCTATTGTATTAAAAGTCCTTCTATAGAATAGATAAAATGGATAAAATCCGACCATTAGTTGATGCTAATTGTCTCTATTTCTATTTAGAATTGAAAATAGATTCATAGAAATAGAAATTCGAAAAATATTTTATGTACATATGTATGTATGTGTATGTACATATGTATATGGTAGCGTACATTTAAAACAGTGTATATTATAAACCTGAAGACTTAAATATCAACGACTGCACAACCTTCAAACTGACTTTAAAATCAGAAAGAGTGCTGACATGGTCTAAGCTGAAATAAGATTACACTATCCTGACATCTGAGTCAGAGGCTCTGATTATCCTTTAATAGAAGGAACACAGGAAGGAAATGGTAAAGTGGCGCACTAGGCCCCGTGGGAACTTTATAATATGAGGTTACCCTTTTATTTATCAGCCACGCCTCTTACCGTATGTTACAACCGGAAATAGAAATTTCATATTGTAACTGTTCACCATTTTTCTTTCCTGATAGGAAGCTACTTATTATTATTATATATTATTATTGTTGTTATTATTATATGTATATTATTATTGCTATTATATTATTATAATAACCTCCTATACTTTTTGCTATTTTCTTTTAAATTAAATTGCTTTCATTCAATTGAATTATTCCTTTATTATTCGATGAACTTTTAGTTGTCGCTAAACTCATTGTTAGACGCAATTTTTAGCTTTTGCTCGTTTGGTTGGTGTTTTATATAAATTGCTTGATATTGCAACAAATCATTAGCATAGAAATCTAAACTATAAGCTATTCTTTTAATAGGGGTTTATAAATTGATTTTTAGTCATTTCACTTATATAAAGATTGAAATTATTGTTTAACTAAACTTGAAATTAAACTGAATCTGTGTATTTTTCTCTGATCAAATACCATACAAGATAAGATTTTTTAAGATATGAATAGTCTATATTTTGATAATGTATATCTTTTTATCTTTTAGATATTTTGATTTAAATCTCTTGATCTTTTGACTTTATTCTTTAGATATTAAATCTTTGTCTGTTATATATATCTATTTTGACTTTAATCCTTTGTTTTTAATATTTGGATATTTTTACTTTAGCCTTTTAATCACTTAGACATTAATCTTTGATTTATATCTTATATAAATTTCTTTGCTGTTTTGACTTTGAAATTTTATCTTCTGACGTTAATCTTTTGATTTTTTTGTTTTAATCTTTTCACGTTAATCTTTGATTATGTTTAGTTGAATCTATTGACATCAATGTTTTGCTCCTTTGTTCTTTCGATTTTATTATTTAATTTAATCATTCCGTCAAAATTCAAAATTAAGTACGTATATTCATATTGCAATATTATTCATTACATATCTGTCGATATGTATGTCTCAATAAACCGGATGATTCTCAGGTACGTATGTATATTGTACAATTTTTAAAAATATATCCACATGTTGTATTCTGTAGCTGAAGCTACATTATTTTCGTATTCCAAAAAATTTCTTCTTCCGCTTTATACTGATACAATGTACAAAAACAAATACAAGTACTATATAGAGATTTAGTCTAAATTCAGAAAACATTTTCACATCCGTTTAATTAGTTTCGATGATTCAGTGCTAAAAATGACGCGCAAAAATTATGCATTCTATTTCAATACCTGTGCTGAGATGTGTAATATTTTTAATAAAATTATCTTTAAATGACAAGTAGAGACAGATATACGGAATCTATAACATTCCAAAGAAATTGAAAAAATTTCCCAGTAGGTAAAAAACATCAAACTTGATAATCCCCCAATAGAAAAACTTTGGTTAAAATTTGGTTTTAAAATTTTAATTCTTAAAATCAATTTTAAATTTTATTGTAAAATTTTTAATACGAGTATTTGTCTATTATTTTTAAGACCCACCAATTTTTTATAAGAATTAATACTTTTTTATTTAAATTATAATAATAATTTTAAATTCTTGATTACAACTATTAAGTTAAAAAAAATTTTTAATTAAATCAAGGATATTGAAATCAAAGTAGAGCCAGGCTTGACTTTGGGTATGTATGTACGAGTATGTACATATGTATAAGTATATAGAACACGTTTTTTGTAACACTTCATTATAATTCTATAAGATTTTTGGCCACCTACCAAATGTCATGATGACAAGAGATAATGTCAAAAATTCAGCATAACAAAATAATTTCTGTTTCTCTGTTGCTGTTGCTTTTCTATCTACGGGAACATTTGCTTTCCTTTTCAATTATTTTATAAACAGCACCCAAACAAAATTCAGATTCTTCGTAAACATAAAAAGAAAAGCAAGTTGCTTGTTGTGGTATATTTTATTTCCTGTACATTTAAAAGAAAACATCGGATGGTTGACATTTCATCATATTCTACAATTCATACAGATTAATTTGTTGCCATTTACAAAATGACGATGAAATGCTTTCGAAATTGGCTAAGATGACAAATAGTTGTCGCCGCCTTTTTTTCTTGCTAAAATTATAATCACTTCAAGTGTGACCGTCCCATCGTCGTTGTTTATGTCAAGATCAAAATTAATTTGGATAATAAATTCAGGTCGAATATGTGTAGTACTCTCTCTAGTTTAACATACTTCGATCCAATACAAATATATTTCAGTTACTTAAGATTATCTACTTTTTATGAATCTACCTTTTAGAATCTGATTTTAATATTGATCCTTTAAATAACTACATATGTATATAATGCACGCTTTCCTTTTCTTATACATATATATTTTTCTTCCTCGTATTTTTCAAAAAACTTGTTTTCTTATGATAGATCTTTAAAATTTACTATATAAAAATGTCAACCATGTTACAGATAAAGATGAATGGATGCAAATGTTTCAACAAATTTTCTGCATTGTTCTCGTAAAGTTTCTTTCACAAAATTAATGTCATATTTGAGAAAATTTTAATAATTGAACGCTTTAATTTAGTATTTTACTAAACATATCAGCACTTTTTTCGTACAACTTTGATTGTTATCTCTACAGCAGAAAGGCAGATATACACAGGTTTTTGAAAAGGTTTTTTTTGGAAAAGTTTTCACACGCAATAAGTTATGAAGGATTGTCTTGTCTTCAGACTTCAGAATATTTTTTACTAGTAATTCTTTAATTTTTATGGGTTTTTATTTTTTTACAGATAATTAATTGTACAATACAGTATTTAATGGTTATTATGTATTTACAATCGCCTAATAATAGAATATAATATTTGCGTATTATTCGCATATATTTCATGTATGATTTTTATTAATTTTATGGCTCTACCCTTACTTGTATAGTTGTTGTCCAGCAACTATATTCATACACTTTCAAAAATCGTGTCTGAAAAACAGGAAATGTTTATATTCGTATTGAGTCGTCAATAAAAATAAACCTCTAAAAAATCTCTTGTTGTCTATTTTGTGAGGAAGTTTATTTTGTTTGTTTCAAATTTTCCTTATTAGGTGACTGCAATTTATGATTAACTAACTATAGCATTTGTTTTATTGGCTTTAGTTTCGCTTTTGTCTACTATATATAATTAAAAAGTATTGTATAATTAAATAATATTATATAATACATTATGATTGTATATTAATTATATAGTAAACATGTTGAATTTATTTGTTTTTTGTTTGTTAATAGAGAGACCCTTAAAAAAAGTAATGAAAACATAAAAAAGGTTGGCTCCAAATTAATTAAAATAAAAGCGAAATAATATAAAAATAAAATGTTACGTTCAATAAAATTGTGTTTATTCACAATTAAGTAACAATTTAATTTTCACGAAGTAAAACCAAAATCCAGGAAATAACGTTTTATTTTATTACTAGCTGACCCGACGAACTTCGTCTTGCCCAAATATAATATCTGAATTGAAAAATTGTAATACGATCATGACTTTATTAAATTAAATACAATGCATCTTAACTCACAACGCCGATTAATTTCATCATCAGAATTTCCAAGGAAATAAACTTGAAGAAATTTGTGATCAGCATTCACGGCGGGTAACAATGCTCCTGCACGATAGTGAATTTGTCCTTGAATCTGTAAAATCAAACACAATTTCTTAAGTTTTTGTGTAATGTTTTCCTTCGTTGAAGCTCTTTCGTAAATCTGTAATATTTGCATTCAAAAAAGAATTTACCTTAAACGTAGGATTAAAGCCTCGTGTTTTGATAATATTCGCCCCAAATGAAGTCATTTGGAGGAACTGTTATACTTTTGTATGTTGTCCAAGAAATGCTTCGATCGAGTATTTTCGCCAAAAAGCAATGATGCCAATGGCTCTGGTGGCGGTGTCAATTGTGCTAATTTTACCTTTCCGCTCGAACAAAATATTCCTGCTGGTTCCTGTAGGAACCTCAAAGCATTGCAATATTGACAAACATTGCTGATTGTACCGAAGTTGGTCATATCCGCTGCGTAATCGACTGTTGGATCGTACCTGAACGACAAATGTTCGTTAATGATTGTGTTGGCTGGCCGTCTTTTTTGTCGACGTTCAAAATTATTTCGAGGGTTAGCTTGTACTGATCGAGTCGAACTTGATTACGTTGACTTGAACACGTTGTTCCGCAGCCATAATCTATCAAAAATTGTCATGTTATTTTCATTTTTTAATCTCATATTTTTTTCATTTTCATTTTTATTTTTGTAAACTTTGATATGACAGCAAACAACTGATGTAAACTGTTTTTTTCTAATATTTTTTTACTGAAGTTTTAGTTTCATACAAATTAAAAATACAAATTTTCGACTATTCCGATCGAGTTTTCCAAAATTTTCTTTCATACAAACCTTGTCCTGACAATTACGAACACATCAAAATAACAATCAGTCAAATCGGTCCAGCCGTTCTCAAGTGATGGCGAGCCATACATGGCCATTTCATTTTTATATTATAGATTACTGAATCAATGACCAATTCCTGCCACACATCCCCAGCCTCCTCCCTGAGATACTCCTCAGTAAGTATAATACTACATACATTAGTACATATAGTATCTCAAAATGAATGGAGTGAACTCGTCATTTTATACCTTATCCATCGGTTAAAATAAAGGATCTGAAAACAGGACCTTATAATGACCACATTTAGTACCTATTAAAGGACATTAAGAACATTCAGAATATTAACCAACGCCTAATAGAATCATATTAGAATCACAAAAAGTATACGATAAGGCAAAGTTAGATAATAATAAAAACAATTAATAAGCATGTATTGTAAATTTAGGTTGATTATTTGGAATTATTTGCAACTTGTATTAAAAAAATATGTACACATACATATACATATCTACGTACATATGTAATTATATGTATTATTCATATTACTCACGCAACATATTACACCTTCACCACATTTCAGGTATTTGTAGCATGTCAAAAGTGGGCTTTGCGTAATTTCTTAATTTTTATTCAAATTCATTTAAGTTTTTTATGAATGAATACGGATTTTGGTTGCTTTTAGAAATAGAATACGAACAGAATTTATTTGGGCATCTGTCAGCCTTAATACTAGTAGCTTCGATGTATGTATGTATTTGTAAATAAAACATGACTGTGTTGTGTTTAAAGTAACAGAAAACCTAGGAAACTAAAATTAATGAAACTAAAAATTACATATATTGTTGGCTTTTTTAATAGCGTGTTCAACTAAGAGGGGTTTAACTAAGGGCGAAAATTTTGAATAAATTCCAAAAAAACAGGAAAATGTAAACGTATGTAATCCTTCTCCAGTTGCCTCAGTTCATTCTGTGAGATATACAACTAAAACATCTGACTTAATATACATAATAATAAAGTCTGGAAGAAATATACTCCTAGAACACCTACGAATTCGAATTAATTTTCATTTACTTCTGCTTAATCAATTAGAACCCAAAAACAAGAAAATGCTTTACTTTTTAAAGCAGATATTCTAATATTTGAAATAGTATTTTAGTGACTCATAAAATATTCTATCTGAAGATCGGAAGCGTTGTCTATTGAAGAAGGAGACTTGCTTTTAAACTAGCAACCAAAGGAGTCGAAAGAGAAATTAAAACAAAGCTCTGATTATCATCCGTTTTTCACATGAACGAACGGTGATGATTCATTTTAAAAACAAACTAATCAACCTCTCTCGTCTTTACGGACATTAACAACCAACATCCTAGTTTCCTAAAAATAAAATATTTTAAGAGTTGCCGTTACTGCTGCTATTGCTGTTGAGGATGCTGCTGTGGCTGTTTTCATTGCTGCTTTCATTGTATCCACGAAAGAGGTTATATATTGTAATATCTTTCATCTGCAGATACAACACAGACTGCAAAACTATACACATAGAGACTATAAAAAGTCACATTCAACGAATGGTTGGGTTAACACGAGCAGCAGACGAAAATCCCCTTCAATTCGCGGTTTGAGAAAATCAATAAAACCTACCCAAATTTTCTTGAATTCTGAGAAGAAAAAAGAGGGGGAGAATAGAGTGTCGAAAGACGGGTTGTCGTAACCGTTAATAACGAGTAGTCAGTCAGTTAGTCAAACGGTCAATCTGTCTGACAATCAAACGACGCAGTTTCGTCAGACGTCTGTGTGTTTTTATAGACTAGCATAAAATACCATCTCATCAGCAAACATGCACACATATATTGGCGATTCGGCGCCGTTAAGGACATCAGCATTGAAATCGAAATTCCTTGAAAACGGATTGGTTTTTTGGTGGGTGGTAGTCGTCGTCACAAAGTGTGCTTAAACAGAATACGTCATTTGTCCTCGCTACTTGCATTGATTATTATTTGGCATTTAGAGTATTTTCAGATCCATAGAATTTATTGAATCTAATTTATATTGTTGTTAGTTTCTTACTTTCACTCAAATTCTTTTTGACTTCTGATTGACTTTTTCCTTTCTCCTTTTATCTATACATTTATTCATACATACGAAATATACCTATGTATGTATGTATATTCGTAACCGTAGATTCTGTTTCGGTTTTCCTATAATAATAATATATTAATACATATATTCATTTATTGTGTAAATGCGATTCATCGAAAATTCACAGAAAATTCCTGATATAAGTTAGACAGCTCAAAAAATATGTCCTCTTAAAATGAAATTAATTCGAAATCGGAGAATACTTTGCATTTCACTTTTCATTACATCCATTATTATTATATTACTTCTGGCCCGATGCCCTACAAAATAAATTTAATCCAATTTTTAAGTTTGTTTATTTTTAACTATTTAGAAAAATATTTTTGGGTATGTTTGTGTTCTGTATGCGTCAAATATGTCCAAATGAGCTTCCTGTGCACTTTGTATTGATGATATCCAAGCTATGCTTTATATCGGGCGCGAAGAGGCACACATTCGGTGTATTAGAATAGATTAGATATTAAAGTAGATTAGTATTTAAAATTTAACCTGAAGATATTTTCACTTTAGAAAACTCAGTGAACTCATATGAACTACTCATATAATCCCAAAACAAAGCAGATGTTATTGCTCTCGAATTAGTCATCACCATTACTTGTACATATATGTACACACATACATAATATACATATTTATTAATTTGTATAGTATATTTTTGACGGACAGTAAATTATAATAAATAAACTTGTTTTCAACAGCGCCATAAAATGACAAAGGCGCATTAATCAAATTAATTTTTTTCACTTAAAGAAACAGGAATATACTTTTAGACAGCCAGAGAAACAGACAGGCGGAGAGACATGCAGACAGACGGACACAGTATACGATTGTACTCTCGTATTTAATGTCCTTTTATGCAATATACATATATAGTTAGAAAGCTGTAGTTATATCAATATCTTTGCATTTCGTTTTTTTTTCATAAATTAACATCGTGTCGTATGTATCGAAGGATATCTGAGTTGCTGAACTGAAGTAAAAACTGCAAACGCAACTAAATTAAAGTCCACTCAAAGTCCAAAGGCCTCAAAAAATGGTAAAATTGAAATCCAACAGAAAAACCTCTTAAGTTCAGATTGATAGCATATGTATATACAAGCAGAGAGAAGATATAGGTATACATACATATATTCGTACATCTGTGATTCTCATTATATTCTGCCTTCGTTTAAATTTCAATTGAATATCCTAGAAAAGGATTGTTCTAATATTTAAGTGAATTCGTATATGTACATGTATGTAGATAGATGTAATGGACTATTTAGAATTTAATAAAGATCTGAAGTTAAATATTAAAGTACGAGAAGAAAGAATTCGCTTTATTCCCTATATAAAATTTTCTTTGAATAAAACTCCCATTTTCTTTTGTTGTGTATAAAACGTCTGCACTACTACCAAGACAAACTGAAACCGGTCAATACACTTAGGATCCATACTGTTTTCGCATTTAAACCTGCCCTATTTAAAGCCCCACGGGCCTTAACTTCTTTCCTTCAGTTAAAGGATCAGGAAAGGATTAAAGGAACCACCATCAGTGGTTACGAGGGTGTGGGATATTTTAGCATCTTGCTGGAGGAAAATTTCTTGTTTTTAGTTGAAATCATAAAAAAGCTTTTTTTTTGAGGAGTGAAATTCTTTCCTGTACTGTTTTTTATTTCTTAATTTGGAGTGAATATGAGGTGAATGAATGATGATGAAATGAAATAATATCACTTTTCTTCGCATTAAATTTCACATTATTGCGTAGTCGTAGTTGATTTTATACCCTTAGTAGTCTGTACTCATACGGAACCGCAGAGGATATTGAACTGTTCTGATAGGTTAATGGTTTTTATTTTTCATAATCTTAACGTTTCTAGTGGCCGTCATCAATTCGATTGTCGGTGGACGGTCACCGTCCTCCATCTGTCATGTTGGGTAATTAATTACAATTATTTTGTTAGCCTCATTACAATAAATCTTATCAAATGATGTACAACAATATTTTTATTGAATTAAATTATTATTATTTTTGTCTGTTCTTTAATTTGTATACTCGTATCCTATATTTATTATGTTTGTCTTGAAATTTTAATTGATTATTATAAAGATGATTTTATTTTCTAATGTAAAAAAATGATTGATGAAAAAATTGTGTATACAAATTTTCTTTATTTATTAGAGAAAGCTGCATTTGAATATTGTTATTTATTTGAATTTGGACATAGTTTTTGTTGAACAATATATGTATACTCGCATGATTCCAAAATAATTGCCTATGCTGGAGACTATACTAACTAATCCAAGCGTAATTTAGATAAGATTAGATTATAATTATAATCTTTTGATTAGATATAATTTAATAATTCAAAGAAATCAGAATATAGTCGTTTTATTTTATCATTTCTATTTGCGTATCCACTAGTAGCTTTCTGTAGTACGTACAGTCTGTCGTACGAATATACCTCACTATCATTTTCATTCATTAATTTTAACATCCAATCATATCTCGTTTATTGAAATTCTTTCATTGGGTTGTTGTTGTGATTTTTTTTCATACATCCATGTTGGAAATCTGCACTTAAGTTGCATTTCCGGTGTCGCGTTTCCATACACAATCCAATCACCAGCATAACCATCACCTATGATGATAACTTTAAATATTAATATGTTGGCTTTCTTTCTATTCTCTCACTCTCTATCTTTTTCTCGCTCTCTTTTTTTTCCAGTATGAGTCGATCATCACATCAGCGCCAACAGCAGAAGCTGCAACAGCAGCAGCAGCTGTTGGCACAGCAACAACAAATGACTGAGAATGACGCCGCTGCGGCTGCTGCCGAAATGTTTGATCTATTTTGTGTGGCCACAACAATGCGTCAGGTGCTGGGACTACACCGCAACATGTGCGACCTGGTCGGTTTACGTCCAGCGCCTCTAAATGAATTCTATCCAAAGTTAAAAGCAAAAATACGCTCTTGGAAGGCGCAAGCGCTGTGGAAGAAATTCGACGCACGAGCCGCACATCGCGCCTATGCGAAGGCAACGGCAGCAACGGGTACGCGAGTTCTAGTCATTGGTGCTGGTCCGTGTGGTATGCGTACCGCCATCGAAGCACAGTTGTTGGGCGCTAAGGTTGTTGTAGTGGAAAAGCGTGATCGCATCTCTCGCAACAATGTATTGCATTTGTGGCCTTTCGTTATCACCGACCTGCGTAATCTGGGCGCCAAGAAGTTCTACGGCAAGTTCTGTGCCGGCTCCATCGATCACATCTCGATACGACAACTGCAATGCATTCTTCTTAAAGTGGCTCTTTTGCTGGGCGTGGAGGTACACGAGGGTGTATCCTTCGATGGTACGATCGAACCGAATGGTGATGGATGTGGGTGGCGGGCGGCCGTATCACCGGCCGATCATGTGGTGTCGCATTATGAATTCGATGTTCTAATCGGAGCAGACGGCAAACGTAACACACTCGAAGGCTTTAAGCGAAAGGAGTTTCGCGGCAAGTTGGCCATAGCAATTACGGCGAATTTTATTAATAAGAAAACCGAAGCAGAGGCGAAGGCCGAAGAGATAAGCGGCGTCGCTTTTATTTTTAATCAATCGTTTTTTAAGGAACTCTATCATACGACTGGTATTGATTTGGAAAACATAGTTTACTACAAGGATGAGACGCATTACTTCGTAATGACGGCGAAGAAGCACAGCCTCATCGATAAGGGAGTTATTATGCAGGTGAGAACGAGCATGAATTCCACGAATTTGACACCAGAAAGATATACGAAATATGTACATATCTTCAAAAAGCATATGAAATAAATTTTTGCACAAATACACACACATACCTATTCTTAAGCCATGTTTCTTTTCTTAGGACTTTGCGGATCCTGCGGAGTTGCTGGCACCTGCTAATGTTAATACAGAGAAACTCCTTGACTACGCCCGAGAGGCAGCAGAATTCTCGACCAAATATCAAATGCCCAATCTGGAGTTCGCCGTAAATCACTATGGCAAGCCAGATGTTGCTATGTTCGATTTCACATCAATGTTTGCGGCTGAAACTTCGTGTCGCGTCATTGTGCGTAAAAGTTTTCGCCTGCTGCAGTGCTTAGTGGGT
Organism: Myopa tessellatipennis; assembly: GCA_943737955.2. Taxonomy (NCBI): domain Eukaryota; kingdom Metazoa; phylum Arthropoda; class Insecta; order Diptera; family Conopidae; genus Myopa; species Myopa tessellatipennis. The sequence goes on from OX031314.1 coordinate 63,413,706, forward strand.
GACAGTTTACTGGAGCCCTTTTGGCCTACGGGTTCTGGTTGTGCGCGTGGTTTTCTTTCCAGCATGGATGCGGCATATGCGATTAAATTATGGTCCAATCCTCAAAACAGTTCACTGGGAGTGTTGGCACAGCGTGAAAGTATTTACAGGTAAGAAAGAAGAAAACTTTCTTCCCAACTAAAACTTGGGAAATCATTATAGCAAATGTGTGGTCTTTTGTCTTTATTCACAATCATTTAGTAAATCATTTCATCCTAAAAACTTTCCTTTGGCAGACTTTTAAATCAGACAACGCCGGAAAATCTACAACGTGATACAGGCTCCTACACGGTGGATCCAGCTACACGTTATCCGAATCTTAATCGTACATCGGTTAATGTTTGGCAGGTGAAACATCTCATAGACACGGATGACAACACAATCCTGGAACAAACATTCATGGATACGAATGCTTTGCAAGGAACGCAAGTGGATACGCCTGTGCGTCGCAAGAGACGCAGTGGAGGTATGCAAGTTCTTTGTTCTCTTCTTGGGAAAATAGGTTAAAATAATGTCGCTCTTCCATAATGCTCAGATTCAACGCCACTAAGCACTGTGTTGCTTCGGTGGATTTGTTCTCAGTTACATTCGTATGAGTTTACGAAATCTCTGCAGGAAGTATCGGACGTGTTCACCAACGGAAAAGTGCTATGTGCTCTAATTAATCGGTATGCTTTTTATTCTCTTCTGGTATAAGAAGTGAAGAATTGTGTATTTCTAAGCACCTTTTTATCTTCTCACACAGCTATCGCCCTGATCTAGTTGATGTCAATGCCATTAAAGACCTGAGTCCTACCGAATGCAACGATATTGCATTTAAAGTTTTGGAAAAGGAGTTGAACATACCGAGAGTTATGTCGGGGAGAGAAGCGCAACACTTGTCTGCTGTGGAGTCCAAAATCTGGCTAAATTATTTGGAGCAAATTTGTGAAGTGTTTCGTGGCGAGATTCCGCACGTTAAACATCCCAAAATGGACTTTTCCGAATTGCGTGAAAAATATCGCTTCAATACAAATGTACAGCCGGACTTTTCAAAACTGTTGCAGAAATCAACTAAACCCCGAACGAAAAATACCATGCAGGATATGGTTGATACAACACCGCAAACGGATGTTGTGCAGCGTCGTACTTTGGTGGACGGTGAGGATAAATTGAAGCGACAGCGAAAACATATTGCCGACGGGACAACAGCAGCAGTAACAGCTACGAGCAGCGGTGGCGCTTTACAACCAGGTAGTTACTTATGATCGAAATTGAACCGAAAAATTCTGTTTATTTGATGGAAGGAATTCATTAAAACGTGGAGTATCTTAGACATATGATAGTTATTCCATATAGGACATAATCAGACATATGATAATTGAAGCATTATTATAATTAATTGAATGCTCTAAGGTTATTACTTATTACTTTTATAAATTCTAGGTCAAGGAGAAACACCCAGACGCGCTAAGAAGCGTAGAAGTGCCGAAAAAGCTGCCAATATTGTGAGTAATACCAAAGAATTTTTTATACGCTTTTGCAAAAATATATGTGCACATTACAAATGTGGACGTTCATTTGTATATGTATCTAAATATGTAGATACATTTACATATACATATATATATGTATACATACATATACATACATATATATAAATATATACTCTTGCATCATGGAAAAGTGATAGCTCGGTGATATTTCTTTCGGTGTTCAATAAACGTCGACTATAGAGAAATTAAATACATAACTTCAAAAGTTTAACTTGCACTAAAGTATTTATCTACAAGGGTTCATCACTTTTTAGTTGCTTTAAATCATGTGTGATCGTTAATTAGATTCCTTCGTTCCCTCTCATAACTTTTAGTTCCCCTTTCCGATTGAGCAAGCATTCATACATATAGTATGTATGTATTCCTCATTCCTCATACAAGTATTTATCACTCACTCATTTCCTGCCATTTTCTTTTTGTTTCTATTCGTATCCGTATCTTCAAAGCGGTTGTTGACAAAAGTATTTGCAATTGAATTACACATGCTTAGTTTGTGTTAATTATATTGTATGCAAACCTACCTTCTGTTCATTATGTTCCCAACAAATTATTCTGTGATCAACGACAAAAATTGCCTACAAATATGATTATATAAAAAAAAACAATAACTGAAAAATAATTAGGAGGAGCGTCAAAAGCGTCTACAGGAAATCGAGCTTAATCGTCAGGATCGCCAGAGTAAACGACGGCAGCAACGTTATCAACAGACGCAAAACTTTTACAAGAGCTTGCACATGCTGCAGGCTAACTCGTTGTTGCGGGAAAGTGATGAAGCGGCGGCGTTTGAAGATTACTCAATATTTCTATATCGGCAACAGGCGCCGGAATTCAACGATCGCGTGAAGGAGCTCGAGCGCAAATTATTGTTTCCTGTAAGCTCTGGTTGTTGTTGCTTGTGCGGCAAATGAATGGAATGAATGCACTTGAATGCTGATGTTGATGCTAATTTTTGGCTGCTCGCAAACTAAATTCAATTACTAAATTAAACTACTATATAACAATTATGTACCCGTTAATATAAATTAATCTAACTCTGCGTTATTAACAAAATAACTTTTTTCGAATATAGGCGAGTTCTTAACGTGTGTTTTATTATTTCTATGGAATATTGCTTCACTGCGTTATAATTCAATACACCGTTTTCATTATAATGATCGCTCTAACAAAAAACAGTTCAAAGTTTGCTGTAACCTTGCACTTTTCTCAGTTTGAGAGACAGAAAAAAAACTGTGTCAAGAGATGCTGCGCAATTATTGTTTTTAAATCCTTTAGAATACTTTGCAGGCCTGGTTTAAACATTGTTCTTTGTTACTACTTATTTTTGACTATCGGAAAATAATATGTAAACATTTTGTACATTTTAAGTTTTTATAAAAAAAAATTTTGTCTTCTTTTCTCTCTTCCAAAATTATTAAAAAAATTTCCCACTCCACCTTTTTATTTCTATTATCCTTTTAATATCCTCACAATCATTAATTCCTTCATTATTCAAAAACTAACAACTTTCCTTACCTTTACCAAACCCACAACATCCTAACCTTCACTACCATTACAATCTACACCATTACCATTACCACCATCACACCGCCACCTCTGCAATAGGATCGCGATCGCAATGATATACCTTCGTCACTCCCGCGTAATGCCACCGATGAACAATTTAGCGATCGCATTAAATCCATGGAACAGCGTATTTCTTCAAAAACTACGTACGGCGCCGAAAAGAAACCCAAAGATTTGATGCGTGCCATTGGTAAAATTGACAGCAACGATTGGAATGTTCGTGAAATAGAAAAGAAAATCGAACAATCAAAGAAGACCGAAATACATGGCCCAAAGGGTCGTGAGAAGGTGCCAAAATGGAGCAAGGAGCAGTTTATGGCACGTCAGCATAAAATGTCGAAACCCATGCGTCAAGATTCGGGCGAGGAGAAGTTCAAAGAAATCGATCAGACGCTAAAGAATCTTGACAAGCAGTTGAAAGAGGGTTCGGTGCTGGAGGTCGGAGAGCGTGGACGCAACAAAGTCGCTTCGATTGCTGGTCAATTTGTAAAGAAAGATGATACATCCGATGAAAAGAACCCTCCCACTGTAGTGCAAAAACCTGTGAGTAGTTGTTGCTTCCTTGAGTTGCTTCAGTTTGAGTTTCTTTGCAAATTGTTTTTTTCTACTTCTGTTGTTTTTTGTTATAATGTTAAGAGGTTTTGTTTTACTGTTGTTATTATTATATTTTGCTTACTTTTTTAGATACGTATACCTTTGTAAAAATTTAACCTTAAATGAATTTAAATGATTTGTTATAATTTGGTTATTTATGTACTACAATAATTAAACATTTCGGCTGAAATTTATATTGAAATTTTGTTTTTATTTTATTGTAATGTATATCTATTATTTTGTTTGCTTGTTATTTGCCCCAAAATATTTGTTGTTACTTCTGAGGTATTGGATTTCCATTTCAGATGCAACAATTCTTGATCGGAACTTCATAGTTTTACTTAGAATACCAACTTAACACCATCTTAAGCATTTCATTATTTTTCTCTGTTCATCAATCTGTCAACAAAGAAGAATTAACATTTTTAAATAAGAGCGATTAATTCTTTGTTTAATTCAATTAACTTTCCTTTTGCAGAGTTCCAAAGTAGCACTGGCCTTTAAAAAGCAAGCTGCCTCCGAGAAATGCCATTTCTGCAAGCAAACCGTTTATCTTATGGAAAAGATAAACACTGAAGGCTTAATACTTCATCGATCGTGCCTTAAATGTCATCATTGCCACACCAATTTGCGTCCTGGGGGATATGCTTTTGATCGTGACGATCCAAATGGGCGATTTTACTGCACACAACACTTTCGGTTGCCAGCTAAAGCTATACGACCTGTCGTCCGTAAACCTGGACAAAGAGTGAGTTAAAAGAGATTAATTGACCTTCTTAAAAGTCTAGTTTAAATATGTATTTCCATATTCATCTGTCATATTCTAACTTTCAGAAACCAACACAGCAACAACAGTCAATTTCTGCTCCATCTGTTCAAAATATTTTAAACTTGGATGATGCTGATGTTGTTGGCGAACACAAGACACCAGATAAACTCCGAGTGCATACCGATAGTGTTGCTCAATTGGATCTGCTTGATCGGGGCCAAACGCCTGAACGCATCGAATTCGAGAACACGGATGCAATGTCTGATGGTGAACCATCCGAGGAACATATTATCGATGAGAATGAGTGGTCGGGAAGAAATTTCCTTCCCGAATCAAATAAAGATTCGGAATCGGATTTATCTAGCTCAGAAGAATCGGATTCTGATATGTTTGAGGAAGCAAATGATTCACCTCTGGCTGTGCAAACACTACAACTAGCCACAGATTGGATTGGAAAACAAAACTACTCTGATAGTGATGATTTTGATGATTTCTATGACTCCAGCGATGGTGTAGTTGGTAAGTTTTCGATATACTTACAATTTTGTAGATACCAATATATAAATCATTCATGATCATAAATCAATCATACATACGTATCTTTTATATATGATTACTATACAATCTCAAAGTTCTTTATCTAAAATCCTGTAGACATCCTAAATCACTTTCCGTCAATTTGTATTAATGTTTTTGTTTCTCTCCTTAGATGATGGTAAAGACGATACAGAAGGGGAAGAGTTTAAGAAAGCGCGTGAGTTGCGTCGCGAAGAGGTGCGTCTTTTGCCCTTGCCGGCAAATCTGCCTACAGACACTGAAACTGAGGTAAGTAGCTAATAATTTTTTTTTACATTAAAAGTCAGTTTTAAAAATAATCGAAACTTTTATTTTTTCTCCCATTAAATATACACATAAACACTATTTAATATCATCTTTACTATGCACACATATTTTCCATGTTGGTTTCATTATTAACTGTAAAAAATAATATAACTTTGTATCATGCAAACATAAGTTTAAACTGAGTGCTCATGAAAATAAAGAAAATATCGAAAATTCACTTCTGAAATCTGCTAAAGAATTAACTAAATTACACAAAATTAAACCTGACGTCGACAAAATCTCTGAGAAATCTTTCAACTCGGAAAAATCATTCATTTCTGCTGTCTCATCTACGAGTATAAATGGTACAGCGGAGTCCGGTCGTCCTGTCACGAACACCACCAAGGCAGATATGCAAAAGATCGAACAAACTTCAGGTACCAAAATTACTACAGCTATAGACGAGATTAGTGAAAAGCTGCATAGACTAAATAGTATGGTGAAACTGAATAAAGATCTGGAAATTTTGGCCAAAGAAAATTTAGTCAAGTCTGATATACAGCGGAATTTGACCCTCAAGGAGCAATGGTTGGCTAACAATACTACGAGCTCCACTAATCCGGACACAACGAAATCGCAATTTGATGCAAAACTGCAGAGACTTCTAGGAAATAGTGACAAAATAATGGGGAAGACGAATACAAACAAGGGTGATCTAGCTTCGGAACGAGATTCATTTAATACTCAAATGAACCGTTTAACGGGAAATGCTGATGCGAATTTAAGTCGTAGCAATAGCTTTAAAAAATCAAACCAATCCTTAATTCCAACTGCTAATCGAAAGAATAACACAATTACTAGTTCCTCTTCTAGTCCGAAGATGAAACCTAGAAATATCGATTTAGGTGATAAGACGGCTCCAACTATTTCCAGTGACAATAAAATGCAGCTCGAAAATATTCTTGATATTGTAAAGAAAATAGATATTTCCGATGCGCACCAGAATCAGAAAACAAAAAATTCACCTACTGAAGACATGGGCAAAATGCTGTACGATGTAGAAAATAAATTCTCTCCAAAGCCTGAAAACAGAATGTCAGCCAAAATTAAAGAAATCGAAGCTAATACCTTCTCTGGAACTATGGATACCATAAAATCACAAATGGTTATGCCAACTATTAGTTCTCAAGCGGCATCTTCGCTAGATCTATCGAAATATTTCCCCAACCAAAAACAGGAAAAAACTAGCTCAGCTGCTCTAAACAAAAACCAAAAGAATCTAAAGGATGTTGATCTAAAAAAATACTTCCCTACTAGTCCAATTACCCAAAGGCGGGCGTCTGTGGTGACGGTAGCTGATAAACTAAGAAAGTCTCAAACGGAAGCGGCAATTGTTTTAGCACACACGTCACAGAACGAAGCATTGGCACCATCGTCCACGCGATCAAATGAAGTTCACTCCAACCAGGAACCAACACTGTCGCGGGCTTTCAGTATGCGTGAACATCAGCTGGACGGTGCGGTTGATTTAGCTAAGCGAAAAGTTCCTGCAGTAACAAACTCCACGGCAACAGCTAAAGCTACGAAAAAGGGTAACATTAAAATTATTAAAAAGATAGTCCCTAAAGGAACAAAAGCTAAGAAAGCTGCTGAAGCAGAATCTGAACGGATACTGGATGAAATCCTGCACGCTGACGATCAAGAGATTCGTTCACCAAGCTTGGAATATAAAAAACTGTTTGAAGAGGAAAAATCCCCCAGTGAAGATATTTCGGACAAAATTGAACGCATTCTCGAGGAAACTGGAATAGATCTCGGCAATCCACGAAAGCTTGGTACTGAAAAAAGAAATATGCTACTAAAGACTAAGTCTCTAGGAGAAGGAGAAGGAGAACATAATCAGGAAAAAGTATCACAAGAGGAAAAAGATGGTCCCTCGACTAGAGAAGATGATGTCCGTCGTGCAAGTGGTGTGAAAAACATACTTAAACGCTTTGAATCACTTAGTTTCATTAAATCCGAAGAACACGCTTTTAAATTACAGCGTATGGAATCGTCCACGAGCAACTTGAATAGATCGCATGAGTCCCTAGTTTCTCGCGAATCGGACTCCTTAAGTGACTTGGATAAAACTATGGATTACTTGAAATCAGAGTGGCGTACTGAAGCAACTAATTTCCTACAAAAGAAACGTGCCAAATTTTATTCACAAAAGCGTTCAATGAAGGAAGAGGAGGCAGCTAGAATTGAAGAACAGAAAAAATCCAGATACAATGAATTACCAGTACAATATCGAGAATCAAAATTGGCAAAGTTTTTTGGCATAAAGGCGAAGTCACCTGAGAAGAAGTGTCAGGTGAAAAAGAAATCTCCAGAAAAGAAAAAATCCCCAGAGAAAAAACCTTTAAGGAACAGCACTCTCCATAAAATAAATCTGAAAGAGAAAAAAAATATAACAGCTGAGAAAAATCAAGATAATTTATTGGAAAAAATATTACTTAGTAGCTGTCGAGAAGCAGTAGTTAAGTCAGAAGAAGAGACAACAAATAATTCAGGAGAAACCAACGAAATATCTTCAAAAGCATCTGTAATAAGTACTAAATCAGAAGAGAAAGAAATACTTAATAAAACAACAAAAAAGCTTTCTACAGAAGAGGAAGACAACATTTTGAGTGCATCTGAAATAATTGCTAAACTGGAGGATAAGAGGAGTTTCATTCCGATATCACGCAAAAACTCAACAGAGACCTTAAGAAAGGAATCACCAATTGCTGTCGTCCCCATAGAGCCGAGAAAGGAAAGTGATTCAAAAATTGAAATTGCCAGTGAAAGTGAATTGCAATTTTCACGACAAGACTCAAATGTAAGCACTACACAGAGCACGCCACCAGAAAATCGGAGACCTCTTGTGGAAGATATTAAAAACCTGCCTAAGTTCGGTTGTGATAAATCCCTAAGTAATTCACGTCGCGGTTCACAGTCCAGTCTTCTATGCCGTAGGCAATCCGATATTTCGCTTACAGATAAATTAGAGAGAGTGGCTGATGAGCTATCTAAAAATAGTCCAACCAAGACAGATGCTTATGTAGATGCTGCATTTAACGAGATAGGTAAAAAGCTTGACAGTCCAAGAACAACCCAGCTGCTAAGTTCCATATCAAGAGATTCCAAGATAGCAATTAGCCGCGAAGGTAATGAACACCTAGCAACAAAAGCGGCAGATAGAAAATTCGAATTTGGTTCCTCACACTCACGGAGCACGAGTTCTGGTATACAGCAAATTACTACAGAAGTTCGTGGCTCTTCGGAGGAGGAGAGTATCGAGAAATTGTTCGGACAATTCTCCGATGATATGTTGGTAGACGTTGAATTTGATTCAAATGACGAACTAATTGCAATAACACCACACGGTGTTTTATTTAACAATGACGACAGTGAAGCTTGCAGAGATCACATGGACAAACTGGAATCCCTAGAAAAGGATCCTGAAATAATAGCGGGAAATACTTCCAAAAACCAAACAATTTCAGAATCAGTGATGAAATCACCTTCTTCTAACAGTATAACAGACGAAAAAAACTCAAGCGATCTCCTATTTCCAGTTCGTCCTCAAAGACGACAGAAGAGTTCGTCTTCCTCCAGCGAACCATCGTTACCAATACCACCACAGCGTATAAAAAAGAAGCTTTCCAATTTAGATCCCAAAGATATGCCACCATCTACGCAAGAACTGCTCCATGAAATAATTGTAAAGCGTGTGGATATTGACGATCCACGAATTGCTCCTATACCTGATGCTGTCCCACTGAAATTTCCACAAAAAGTATTTGAATACAATCTGATTTCAACTAATGCTGCAATACCAAGTGACCTACAAACACGAGCGGAAAATATTAACTCTTCTAATAGCTGCATTATAGAAAAGGACCAAGAGAGTCAGTCCCAAAAAGATATCCAACTAATTAGTAATACAATAGATTATCCATCAAGAACAATCCAGGGTGAAGGACTGTCAACTTCATCAATAACAATGGACACACCTCCAAAAGAACAAAGCAAGGAAAAGATAATAAATTCCGATATAAAAGACTTTTCCACATATCAAACTGTGCAACGGAGACCTTCAACTACCAGTAATAAATCACAAAGAACAGAGTCGCCGAAAATCGATGAACAGAGCACAACAATGGACGAAATAATTACTAAAATTTATAGTCACAGAAAAAATTCAGTTAACAGCATAAAAACACAATACACAGAAAGAAACAAAGAAAACTCATTAGAAGGTCCCGGGACAGACTTACCAACCTATTCTTTAACAAATACGAATGCACAAAGTATGGACAACAATCCGATGTATTTTGATGAAGGAAGTATAAAAACAAGTTGCATGATTGAACAAAACATTGAAAGTAGTTACCAGGATATGAAAAATGTTACTTCAAAGAATTTAACGTCGAACGCTTCAAGTAACAATCAACGGGGTGAAGATAATAAATCGGACAACGCTAGACCGTCATTTTCTACCATCAATTCCAGAGACGACGAAATGAAAACTTTCAACCGAAATAGCAACACCGAAGGAATAGCCCAAACAATAGCAACAGTTTTTCAACTCTTCGATAGTGATAGAATCAACGAAACATCAAATCGCAGAACATCAGCTACCAGCGTCAAATGCAACGACTCAGAAAGGGATACAAAAATTACAAAAACATCTTTGGATAGTAAAAATGTTAGATCTGAAAATATTACAACGCTTACAAAATCTCAAAGTAGAGAAAAATCATTGGAATTGCCAGGAAGTAAATTCGTGCATGCGGAACGAGATCCATGTGTAGAGATATACCAAAACAAACTAGAACCTATGTTAACAAAATCGACTGACATGTTAAATGTTCTACATCAGGACAATATGCTCGAAGTTCATGAGAGGGAACAGCGCCTAATCGAGCAGTTCGAGAGGGAACGTCGTAAGGAATTAATACAACGAGATGAAGAGTACGCAAAAACTCATAACATACTGGAAATCATTGCACCGAAGCGTCGAAATTCCCTAGGTCAGAATGCACATTCTACACAAAGTACTGATATAAAGACAACGTCAGTACCATCAAAAGCCGAATCTTTTCGTTTGGAAGAAAAGGCAAACTCTTCCAATAAAAGTCGAAACGGCTCAGTCGAAGATGTAAACTCTATAAAAAGCACTGCAACAATGACATCATTAAATCCGGCATTAATAGCATCCAAAAAATTGGAAGAAAACATAAACTCGTCATATAGAAACGACACACCACCACCAGTGGATAATAAAATGGTTTCTTCGCAAGCACCGGCTCAGCCATTAAACTCTCAACACTTATCACAAGCTTCGCAAAAAGAGTCAACTACGTCAAACCAATCGGAACCTTCTAATGTTCAATTTACACCCATGCCAAAGGTACTTCAGATTCCCAAAGATATGTTATCTGTGCCGCAGATAGTTGTGCGGCCAGAAGAAGACGATGATGAACCCATTCCGGAAATTTTCAGGAATCGACCATGGCCAAAACGGCAGCACAATGAACCAAAAAATGCGAAAAAAGAAACTTTTGACGACAGTGATAATGTGGAAATATTATCACAGAGATTACGTGAAGATCACATAACATCGGAGTCGGAATCTTCCATTGAGGAAATCTTTAAAAATCGTCCCTGGCCTAAACGAAATCAAGAAAGTTCTGCCATCGATCGTCGAAAAAATACTAGAAAATACACCAAGAATGATTTGAGAAGCAAGTCACCGTTTAACTCTACACAATCCCATCAAGTCGGCCAAACACGATCATCCCAATCAAGTGTGGACACGGAGGTTACCTCTGATCTGGGATTCCGCTCTGTAGATCACTTAAGTACTCTGACGCAACGGCACAACATTGCATCAGCTGCCGTAGATTCTGGCACCCAGATACTGCTTGATCGCAGTAAGCGTCTGCACAACCTTAAGCGAGATTTTATCAACGAACGTGTTGCCGAACGCAATCCTTATTTGAAATCATTGGAAGTACAAGATGATGAAGATGACGACAACGACGTAGGGGAATTGGAATGTTATCGTCCAAAAAATCATTTCTCTACAAGCAGAAAGTTTCCAACCACTAGCACGCTTAGCTCAAGCTACGTAAGCGCTTGGCCAACTATTTCAGATTTTGGCAGTAGTGATCGCGGTTATACTTCAACAATTCCATCCGCAACGAGTTCGAGTAGCTATCTGCATTATCCTCATCACACATCTGGCTATGCGACGAGTGCTGCCATAGGATCTCCTGCGCGTACGCATTTTTCTGATTACTTCAGGCGAAGTCCATCCCAGCATAAGGACAGGCGAGGGCTCGCCAAAGAGTCGTGCGTTATTTCTTAACTACACATTTTGCAAATATTTTTTTATTTTTTTTTATCTGTACTTCTATTTGAAAATACCTACTCATCACCACACCATTCCGCCCGCCGCACCTCTACGTTAATGTTATATGGTGTTCTTAAACAGCAGCCGTATTAATTACTATTTATACTAGAGACATAATATATCACCGTCATGACAATACACCAAACAGAAATAAACAACAAAGCTATAAAAAAAAACACAATTTTAACAATCTCAAAACAACAACTAAATTAACTTTTAGTGCAATATAAAACAATGAAACCCAACATTTACACCAAACACGTCATCCTTAAAAAACAAACACACGTCTGTCCAACTGCCTGATCGTCCAACCAACCACAACTGCCTGCCCGTCCAACTACTGCTCGCCTGTCTGCTATCGATGTACTCCAGCTAGTAGTTTGCTCTCTCTTACTCCGAGATGTTGAGATCGCACTCTCTTTTGCAGATGTAAAAGAGAGCCATTACTCCCAAAATTCACACAAATAGAGAGCAAATATAAACCAATGTAATGACTGGGTACGATCTATAAAGGTAAAATATACGCGTTTGCAAAACCCTGCTGTCAAATTGCATATTAAACATTCCGAACTCGTATATTGTGCTGCTAAACATAATTGTGTTTCTTGCACCTAAAAAAATGGCAATGTTAACCTTAGCCTTAGTCACTGCTAATATCGAAAACGTATGTATGTACTCGTATCATGAGCCGTTCTGTGCAACAAGCCATAACAACCATAAATGCTTGGCTGTTTAAATGGAAATATTGTAATACGGAATTTCACTACTTTTCTAACCCACTCCTAATACTTTTGTTCACTTTTCGGATCGTACCTGAAAGGATATTGTTTTACGCAATAATAATAATAATAATTAATTGTATTGTGATCGTGCATGGTGTCGTTATCCGTAAGCAACATGCCAAGGACCTCTAAATTACTAAATTAAAGCTTAAGACAAGTTTCTTCTTTTTTACCCTGCTAGTATTTTTCTTTTGTTTTAATTAATTACTGAGTTTGCTTTCTGCTCTAAACATTGTTTATACTGATACCTTTTCTTGTTATTATTACGTATTTTATTAAGTATCTTTATTTTTTTCATAATATTCGTGATTATCTCTTAGGTACAAAGTGATTCAGAGTCTTTATCCTCCGATAAAGTTGAGCAAAACTCTGCTACAGAAATATCCACTGATTCCGAATTCGATCATGATGAAATCATACGCGAGACGCCAAAGATCTTTATCGATGATACTCACCTAAGAAAACCCACTAAAGTTCATGTAAGTGTGAAGGGTCGTTTAAACAGTTATTCTCAACCGTTTTTTTTTCGTTTGTCTATCCATCTGTCAGTTTTTCATGTCAATATTAATCCTTAACTTTCCTAAATAATCCTCATCTTTCCTATTATTCAAAGGTTAAATCTACTATAATTATTCCCTCTTCGGGCCAAAAGTACCACACTGCGACGCCTACTTTGCAAAAGTATCAGCCGCATAATCAACCTCTTCAGCCACAATTTAAACCTCTCGTTCAAGTGGACCCTTCCGTGTTGTGCCCAAATCGTATGCCGCTTGAAAATCCTCGACCAGGTGATTACTTTCTTAACAAAACCGCCAGCACTGAAGGAATTGCCTCCAAGAAGAGTCTAGAACTTAAAAAGCGTTACCTGCTTGGTGAACAAGCGAATGGAAATAAAATTCAAAAGTCTGGCTCCACTTCGGTACTCGATTCCAAGATTCGTAGTTTCCATTCAAACATTTCGGAATGTCAAAAACTCTTAAACCCCGGCAATGACAAAACTTCTAGAATCAAAACTTTTCTCGATCAAACAAAATTTGGCAAAACTTCAGCCAGCGATACAACGAATGTAACACCATCTGCCACTGGCAATATATTAAAGGATCTGAAAGTAGAGATTACCATACAAAAAGCTTCTTCCAATGCATCCACAGATAACGAAAAAGAAAACCTATTTGTTAACTCTAAGAATGAATTAAACAAAGGTATGGAATATTCGGAGACGGTCAACTCTACGCTAGTGGAATCGTTGGGTAAAAAGTCGCCCACAACACCAACCAACAACCAGAAAGTAATCGAAACAATCGATTTGGTCACACCTGAGAAAAAGATACCCATCATTGATTTAACACAAGTCGAGATACCAACCAAAATGCTCGAATCTAATGCTGAGTTTATAAAACATATAGAAGTTTTGGGTACTAAAAATGTCACTACTGTAGAAAACTGTTGTCAATTACTCAATACAGATAGTAACAAAGTTATTGATCTTACTTGTCACTCGCCAGTGGAAAGTGATAAAACTGTTATTGAGGGCGTAAAGCCGGACATTTCGATAGATGTAAAAGAATGCATACCAGATATAATCGAACACATCGAAGGTTGCAATGGTCTAATTTCCGTAAGTAAAAACCAAAACCTCTCTAGTCCGAACAGTGATGAACAACATCGTTTATTAAGTTACTCCTACGATGAGGAGAAAAAAGATTCCCCCGAGAAACCTGTAGCACAAGACTACGAAAGCCACGATTTGCAAATAGAAGTTCCTAATATACCATGGAATACTCGGAAACGGGATAACAGTTCATCTAACTCTTTATCCTCCTGCTCATCGAATACATCAAGTATTGAAGACATTCAACACTTTATACTAGAATCAACTACTAGCCCTGACACACAAACCGCCAACGGGCTGGGAGTACATCAAGTGCCACGTTTAGAAGTACACGATACTTCTGGGGAACTTATGCAAATTGATAGCCTCATGATAATTGATGGCAAATATATTGGTGACCCAGAAGATCTTAAACTCTTGGAGATTCCAGAAGGTTTGATCATTCCAGAGCTACCGGCTATACAAACCTCAGAAGTCGAAGATGAACCAGACATCGAACCTGTAACAGCATCACCAGAGCCAGCGGAAGGTACTATTATTGAGGCTGAAGACCCAGAAACATTGCCGCTATCGGATTCCAGACAACCGATAATGCAACCCATTGATCTCAAATTCGATTCAAGAAATGAGAACAAAGTGGAGACTTTAAAAAATCTACCTCTTATTGTTGAACAAGCTGGGACTGATAGCTGTAAAGCAGTGAAACCGTTAACACTAAACCTAAAGAATGCTCACAAATCGACAGAACATCCAACAACACCGACGATGAATTCAGCAACACCAAAGTCACCACTAATCGATAATGACAAAACTCCAACAGCTGCGCTGGTTTCGCGTGGGTCGGATTCTGAAACCGAAGCAACAGGGACTGGTCAGGTTCTAACAGAAACTGAATTGTCCGATTGGACAGCAGATGATTGCATATCCGAAAACTTTATCGACATCGAATTCGTACTTAACTCGAATAAGGGCACCATCAAACGAAACAAGAAAGGTGGAAAGAAAAAAGTACTTAGCGCATACAAAGAGCTGTCGATGCGTAAAGCAAGTTCGAAAGTTGCAACAGAATGCCAAAAGATTGCACCGGTGGCTGAGTTTGAAGGCATACTTAGAAATTTAGACATTGATGAAATCGAATTCATGGACACCGGATCGGAAGGTTCATGCGCGGATGCATATTCCGCAACAAACTCTGCCATGCTTCGGAATCGTGGTTATATGGAATTTATCGAAACCACGCCGAAAACAACACCAAGTCACAAAACAACTGAAAACGTGCAAAAACTCAAAGATCCTTTCTCCGTCGACAAATATAAACAAATACCAACAAAACGCGATGAAGTTCTAGGCATTGATTATATAGAACAAGGTGCTTATATAATGAGAAGTAGCAATAGCCTGCACGACTTGCTAAAAACGCCTGTGAACGAGCAGCCAATACTATCTATAAGTGTCGACAGATCCGAAAGAAGCTCTCTTTCACAACCGCCAATTGCACTTTCACAGTCACTAACGGATTCAAGCACACTGAACGATTTGGACGATGACAGTCTTGGTGTGGTGACCAATAGCGCCGCAAATACCAAAACAACAACGGACGAAAGTGAAGCTTTGACAGTAGTCACCAGTCCACTCGATTCGTCTTCACCAAAAATAGCTGAAGTGTTCGTGGCCAAAGGCATACCTTCTACGCCTAGTAGCTCCGATAAAAACCCCAAAACCTCAACGCTCTCTACTTATTCCCCAACCACTGCGTCCACCGCCTCTTTTAGTAATACTACTTCACCACGATTATCAGTCGCGCAAGAGAAAATCGGAGCAGTAGTAGCAACGAAAATTGAATCTGTTTCAATTCATCAGCCAACTTCCGATGAGATATGTTACGAAGATTATGTTCGCGCCTTGCAACAGAAAATCACACAAATAAGTAATGCACGCGACTCGCTGGATACGAGAAAGCAACGCCGAAAGAGTTCCAAAGGCGAAGCGCCTTTAGCTACTTTTTCCAGTGATACACAAACTGTGATAGAGCAACAAATACGTACAGCCAGTGGTGAGAGTAGTTCACAATCTCTTACACCACCCCGACTTGAAGCCGCAGCTACGTCAATCAAAGGGATCGAAGAGTCATCGACATGGTTAGAACAACTCCATAAAGTACCTGAAATTCCAACGCTCACAAGTAGGCTGGAGGAGATAACCAAAGAACGTACCAAACAAAAGGATCTTATACACGATCTGGTCATGGACAAGCTGCAATCCAAGAAGCAGTTAAATGCCGAGAAACGGCTTCATCGTAGCCGCCAACGCTCCATGTTGGCAGCTGGTGGTTGTGGCTATACCAGTGGCTCAAGTTTAAGTCCTACGCCTAAACTGGCTGCAGCTTCTACATCAACCGACACAAATTGCACAAGTCAAGCTCACTATCATGTTTCGACTTCAGCGCCTACGGCTCCGAAAGAACGACCAACATTAAAAGAGCATTCTTCGAGCTCAAGCTTCAAAGAAAACAAACCGCTGCAAAAATCATCCTCATACGTTGCTGCATATTGCACGGATTCGGCTATATCCCCTCCATGCAGTGCCGCTTATACGCAAAGACCTTTTAGTGAGCACCTGCATGGCGAACAACTGGATGCACTCGAGTGCTACAAACTTGTCAAAACACCTTCCTTTAGTTACGCCATGTCCGCCTCAAGACGCAACCTTAACAGCGAGCAACCAAGCATGGAAGACAAGAAACAGATATCCAACTCGACCCTATTCGCGACACCGACTGCGCCTTTACGTGGTAATCACGAACGCAGCATCAGTGGTTGTTCACTGATTTCACCCACACTCAACGTCAATGAGGAACACTTAGACGTTAGCGTGTCCGTTATCTCTACTGAGAAGTTGCGCACTGAAGCACGTGCACGCGCTCGTCTAAAATCCAACAATGAATTGGGTCTCAGTCCAGAGGAAAAAATTCTATTGTTGCGTAAACGTTTAAACCTGGAGAACATCGTCCCAATGGAAACTAGGCAAACCTATGCAAAATCTGCCGAGAGAGATGTTACCCACGGACGCTCAGGATACGATCTGAAGATGAGCTCATCTAAAAGTGTAAATGACTTGGTCACAGCGGCACCTTTCAGCGGTAAAATTCACGGTTATGCGGCCGACGAAAATTCAAACACAACTCAACCAGCTGTTGCAGACTTTACATCTGATCCTAATCTACTACTCTCGTCCACCACAGCACAAACTGCCATCGTGAAGCCTTTAAAGGGTGACGATAAAATAACTCGTCGACAGAAAGATCCTGAACGTCGTAAGAGTATCATCCAGTCGTTGTCTAACTTCTTCCACATGGGCAATGGCAGCAGTGGTGCCAATGGCGGGAAGAATTCCTCGAACAACGGTGCTAGTGCTGCCAACTCTGCCCAGCCAGAACGCCCAGGAACTTGTGGTAGTAGTACGACTTCTAGTAGTGTCGAAGGGGTGTTCAGTCGCTTCCGTATAGCGCCCAAATTAAAAGAAAAATCTAAGGTGAGTTGTATTTATGGTTTGTTTTCTTCATCATATTACTATTATTCATTGGGTATATTTGCTTCTATGTTTGGTTTTGTTTTAACTATTGAACCGAGAAGTAAATCGTTAATATTCATTTACTTTTAAAAAAGTACACTGATTGGTACTTATCTAATTTGATTCCAAATGATGTAACTGTAGTAAAAACTGTAACTCTTATATAAAATAACACCGCTTAGCATTTGTAACTCTCTCTCTTTTCGTTGAATAAGACTTAAATTAATAGTATTTATTAATATGTATTGTATTTTAATTCTTACAGTCTTGCTTCGATATGAGGAGTTCCGGGTTTGGTGTAAGATATTTTTAACGTTTCTTTTCCTATAGTTCCCCTCTCGATTTATATTTATTTTGCTTGTTTAACTCTTTACTCCACTTTTTTACATCCGTTGCGCTAAACATGCTTTCTGACATTATATTTTTATACATACGATTTTATTACAAGCTTCAATCATTTAATCCATTTGTAGTCATAATTTTTTCTCTACCTAGTAGTTTATAGTAGAAAACTGATTTTCAAGTAGAAACATGTGAATTTGTAGAAAAAATTATTTTTTAAAAAAGTTGTCGACATGCATATTGGCAACCATATGATACTATACACAATACAATACTCAGTAATATATACTCAAATCAATCAATATATCCACTTGATATGCATATATCGAGTAGTCGTTATTTCATAGGGCAATATGTTTCTGTAGTGTAGCCAGAAAAATTAAAAATATATGAGTATAAAAAGCAATCAATTTCTTAAGAAGTCTTTAATTTACTTTGTTACTTTAGTATGTTATATCTGCCCTTCGTCCAAGGATTCTAAAAATCGCCGATAGATCTTAAATATGATTGTAGATACTTAGGACCTATATACTGTGGAATAACACAACTTGTTAGCTAACCAAAAGATTTTAGAATTGTTATAAGTTTCTTGTATGTTCTTATCAAACTATTGAGCAATGTTGCTTAATCTTAATTTATAACTTAATAAATAAATAAATAGTTAAACTGCCATAGTTTACTTAGAATTCATATAATTACAAAGATAGTTTTAAAAGTTGGGACTTATTAAAGCCTTTCTGTGGGTTAAAGCTTCATAAATTTGTATATTAATGATGATAGATGTAATTTTGATAAAAACCTTTTGTATTTCACATTTTTCCTAATTTTACTGTGGTGAGTTTTTATTTTATAAAGACTGATTTTAATTTATGTATGTATGTATATCTTTTAGTAAATGTTATTGGCTATGCAACAAGTCCTTGAATAATCAGATATAAGTACATTCATATACACTTGAAAACACTTAATTACACTTAACGTCCACACATTAATACATACATTTTTCCGTTTATTTTTACTTTTTTCACAGCAAATATACTTACTATAGTAACAATCATTTTTAAAACACACCTTGTATTAATATTATTATTATAAAAAAAAAAGAAAAGAAATAGAAAATTATTATTGTAAATATTAATTAAATACAACGAAATAGTCGACAACTTTTTATTGTTGTTTTTTTTTCATTATTATTATTATAATATAATTTTTCAAATACCTGCGTTCTTTCATTTTTTTGCTTGTGTAAGTATTCTACAGTGTTTTTTTTATTTTATTTTTATTATTAAAAAACAATATTCTATATGGTTGTACGAAGTGATATTTATGCGAATACTTTTATATGGTTTGTGGTTTATTATTTTGTTTAAAAACATTTTTTATATTATTTTAATAATAAAAATGGACTCCTTTTAAATTGCTTGGTTGCCGAACGAAGGATTCTTCTTTGATTACAATGCTACAATTATTTATTTGTGATTATTCTATTTTATTAAAGGAAACTTAATCAATCCGAACGGGAGAAGATAAATATAAGAAGAAGATAAATAGGGAGAAGATAAATATAAGAATAAAAAGTAAAAGTGTTCATTTCGGCCTGTCCGAATACCATACACCCTAGGATTATTTTATAGTTGAACTCAGTGGGTTTGTTCACGCTGATTTTTGTGGGCCGATTAGCTCTGATACATTAAGTCCGGGATTACAATTTCAACTTTAGTCCTGAACTACTAGCTGAGAAATTGAGCTCTCTAAGATGTATTCATATTTACTTTTCACCATTTTCCTTCGATATTAAAGAACCTAACGGAGAGAATATTCGTGCCAAATTGCATGACGATGTTTCTATTCGTTCTCCTGTAATTGTGATTTCCACAGAAAGATAGGCGGAAGGCCGGGCTAAATCCACTCCGGATGTGACTTTGATCAAAAATAGATTCTTTTCTATATCTACCACGCCTTCTTAAATGGGTTACAAACCGGTCTTAATGAGTTAAAATGTTTCCATGCATGATTATATGATTGGAATCATGATTATATGAACTCTGCAATTATTTAGTCCATATGAACGAATTCTGTTTGTGTATTTGACTTCTTGAAATAGCAATTGATCCATTAATTCTATTTAAGTTGACATGATTTCAACAGTATCATGATCATGATTTAGATAACCTGCACTAAGTGATGGTAAAATTGTTATTTTACTGTTAATAAAATTCCAAAAAAACACACTGTATACACATACGTACTTACCAGCATGATTTATAATTTTACCCACTTTAATCAAATCCAATCTTATTTAATATCACATTTTTTTTCTTAACTGACAAATATTTTTTCACTTTATTTGCACTAATTTGGATTTTTTTTGTCGATTCTCGTCTACATTTTAAAATATCTACAAAATCACATTTAAAATTAAATTAAACTAAATTAAATGCAAAATATATTAATATTAACACTAAATTAATGCGAAATATATATTTTATACATACAATAAAAAAAAAACAACTCATATATACTCAAAAGGATAAAGATGCTGGTGCAACAGTCAGTGTGACAAGTAGAAATAACACAATATCAACCACAACAAATATTCCAACTCCGACAAAAAACACTCACTACGAACGCAGTAGTTCACAAGATTGTATTTTAAATACTCAAACGAACAACGACAGCAGTCATCGATATAGCAACACGACCAAACAGAGCAACTACAGCCACAACCAACACCACCACCACCATCATCATCATCACCACCGCTACCACAACAACAACAACAATGGCAACAAACAACATCTGGACTCATCTGCAAGTGCAAAACATTTTGCATCGAGTCCACAACTTTTTGTTAACCCATTCACTGTGGTCACTCCCGATGAATTGACACCGCCGCCCATACCGCCGCTGCCACTGCACTATCAGCGATCCGATGGTTTGTTTAATTGTGGTTTTTTTTTATTTCTCTTCTTTGTTTGTTCTAGTGTTAAGTGTTATATTAAAAAAAAACATAAATCTTTAAAAGAAAGTATAAATAATAATTAAAAATTCCATTCAGATGAGAGCTACGCTACAGAGACACGGGAACAAAAAAAGCAACGTTCCATATCAAAAGCTGTTCGCCAAGCTGAACTCAAGCGGCTCCGAATCGCTCAGGAGATTCAGCGGGAACAAGAAGAAATAGAAGTACAATTGAAGGAATTGGAAGCAAGGGGCGTGTTAATTGAGAAGGCTTTACGCGGTGAGGGACAACATGTGGATAGGTGAGTGTGGGACGAGTGAGTGTAGAGTGACTGTAAATAGATTAACTAAACATGGTGTTTCTTTCTTTTCTATCTTAAGCGTGGAATCGTCCAATTTAATAGGCGCCAATGATGAGAAGCTATTAAAGCAACTTTTGGAAATTTGGCGAAATATAACCCAACTAAAGTAAGTAACATGTATGAACTTGAATCGGGCCACTTGAATGTTGTTGTATACTAATTTAAGAGAAATAGAAATAATGCGACAGAAATATGAATACGAGTATACTTGAGTAAGTGTAACTTTTTGTTTTTTCTATATATATTTTTTAATAGAAAACGTGACGAGGAACTTAGCATTAGACAACAGGAACTGCAACTCGAACATCGTCATGCCCAACTAAAGGAGGAACTCAATATGCGGTTGTCGAGCAGCAGTAAGTAATACATGTGCACATACTATACATATACAATACTTACACAATTAATACAACTGAAATGATTTAATAATAATTTTAAAAATTATTTACAATATTTTTAGAGCTTGATAAAAGTTCAGCAGACGTAGCAGCCGAAGGTGCGATACTCAATGAAATGCTTGAAATCGTAGCCAAGCGAGCTTCACTGCGTCCAACAACAACTACAGCCACATCTCCATCCACAGCAGATAAACAAATGATAAGCAAACAGCATGAAGCAAGCGCAGTCGCTGTGGCTGCGTCTACGGCAGTGAACACTGATATGGAAGCAACAAATTCAGCAGCGACAACAAGAAGTGAAAGCCTTAAATTGAATGCAATCGATGGTGCACAGTCGCTTGAAATGAACGAATCACATGTAAGACAACATAATACCACAAAAGGAAAAATTTTACTTTGTTTTACTTTATTAATCTATGGAGTTAGTGAAGAGGCCGACAGACTGGCAAAGTCTAGTTCGGCTGAGCCGTTCTTCATTGACTCAAAGCAAACCCTGTTCAAACACTTTATCACATAATGGGCGCTAAAGGAGCAAACCAATATTGGGCAGAAATGCTCCAAACTGTTCTTATCTAAATACACTCTCTCCAGATCTAACTCTCTATTGAAGCTGAACAAGAGATGTATTAAAACGCTGGTGCGTAGTAGTACTGGGCACTGCAAATCGAGACGTCATCAATGGAACTCTCAGAGGAAGTCCATTATAGATTTTGCATGAAGCCTCTAGAACTCAAACTGCACAAAATCTGTAAATTATGCCCACCTTTCTATACAAGGTCAATTTTCAGGACAGAAATACTGCAACAAACAGACTCGACTATACTAAGTCATACACAACTTGTAAGGCTGTTAAGTAAGACTAGGGTGGGACAACTACTCTAATTACAGGTTCTTGGCACAATAGGCTTCTTCAGCCGCAGTTCTAGAGCTGCACAGGCTGACATGATAATAATACGTCTATATTATCTATCTGTCGAACGTCTGTAATGTTTTACCTCCATCATTAAATTTTCTTTTGCATTATATTTAGTATAAAGAAAAGAATGGTTAACGATAATTCGTAGAATAAATATTATGTATTTTGGTACACCGGACATAAATCTAAAAGTATGCGTTCGGTCTAAAGGTCTATTGATACTCAATTAATTTTTACTTAACTGATAAAATTTTTATTTAATCTTAAAGCTCTTCTTCCTCGTTGAGTTTAGTTAAGTTTTTCCTGAGACTGAGCCTGAACTTTATACACTCAACTTTTATTAAATATTTCCAATAAAAATGTAACTTCACTATTAGTATTTAGTACCATATAAATAAACAATATAAAATTTTAATAAATGTTTGGTATTCTTTTTTTGTTTTATTTACAGATTTGAGAAAACTTCGGATGGAAGAAAATAGTTGCCTACGCAATATTAAATGCGATATTACAAAAAAAAAAGTATAGGATTTTTCTAACCAAAAAAACAAACACAGACACACACACACACATACGCTCTTATATACACTTACAAAGTGAGAACAAATTACGGTCAAAATTACCGGAGTTATTTTTATGAACAAAATAAATATTTTCAAAAAAATTGAATAAAAGAAACATTGAAATCGAATGTAACACTAAATAAATCAATTACGTATTATTATTATTTACAAATTGAGAAGATCCACACATTTTTTTTAACTCACAATATAAAAAACAACTTAGTACATCTACGTACATATATGCTGTTTTTTAAATTGTTCATTGAGAATCCCAAATTTGTTTGAAATTTGAAATTGTTCACACAAAAGAAAAAGGATCAAAACTCTTATCTTTGTGTAAGCTTCTTTTGAGAGACTTTTATTGTATGTCTTACTATAATTTTTCATTCATTCTACATTCGATTCATGGATGATATACACACACACAAATACATCTGTAGTCACAAGTTTTATTTAATTTTAACATTTATTGATATTTTTAGTATTTATTAATATGTTTACATTATTAAAATACTATCTCATTATACAATGTATGTCAATTGTTTGTAATTAATAATGTATTTGTTTTGTATTTCCTAAACTGGATCCTCTATATATTTTGTATGCAAGCATGTTGTATTGTATTCTGATGCAAACTTAAATCAACGTTTTTCTTAATTTTAAGAAACTTATATTTACATCGCTACAACAACAGTTACACATGCATGTCTTCTTTATATATGTATGTATGTATGTACCATATATTTAATTATTAACAAATTTCAACGAATGTATATTATTTTTGAATGGAGCTGAAAATTAAAAAAAAATAACAAGAAAAACATAAACAAACAATTGTCGGTCATTTTATTATTACTTTATTACATTATTATTTATACTTTACACTTCTTCGTTGTTCTTTTAGTGTATAGAAAGAAAGAAAGTAATAAAGTTTTTAATAAAAATATTTAGTTGGTTTTTTTTTATAAAATTTAACTGCAAAACAAAAATCGTTTTTCCCGCAAACTCAATTTCAAAGTGTATTAAAAATCAGAAACACACAAATGTAATCGCCATAAAAATAAAATAAATTGGCATATGAATTACCCTACTTGTGCTCCTAAGTCTAATAATCTTCGAAAATCTTACCAATTGTCTTACCAAAAATCGTACTATTGTTCATTTCCATACGGTGCATAAAGTTATTAAATAAAGTTAAATGATTTCCATTTAGTATAAATGCTGCTCTTAAAACATAAATGATCTTGGAAGCCTTTTATTCATGACCTTAAAACCAAATTTTAACTTATCCCAATTTCCATTAAAAATTGGGCTGAATGTCAGAGAATATGACAGTAGGCAAGTCAGTCGGTACTGTCTTCTCCGAAAACGGGGAAAGCTTTGAATATATATGTATATAATATATTGGTTATTTTGAACCTGAAATTTAGATTTGAGGCTCACTCAAATTACATCTTTCCAAATTCAGCCTGAAGGCATTCATTGGGTTTTGTTCTTAAGTCCATTTTGATGTTTGGTGTTTCCATTTAAAAGCTTGTTGCTCTTGCTCGATGTCCTTTTAGTGGTGGTGAGTTTTCCATCGCCGATAGCAGTCAGATCATCATCAGATTCCGTGTAGTTGGAATGTGAATCTGGTTCAATTAATTCCATGACACAAATACGTGGAAACCAGCCACGTATCGGTCCCAGGCGATGAGTTTTTTTTTTAACATTGCAGCTGCTGCTAAAATCTGTTTTGTTCTCGTCAACAACACGTTCACCGAAAAGCCAGTGCTGGCGGAAACGTGTTACTTTGATTACATCGCCAGGTAGGAGACGTATGCGTGGCTCGTCTGTACACGGCGGAGACATGCAAACACGAAATCCTTGTGAGAAGAGCGGCAAGAAGCTACCTGTTGATGGTCGTATACATTTGTAAGTCTTCGTGCGAGCGCGCTTTTCAGCTTTTTGGGAGATTTGTTCACGCTGAGAAAAGCAATAATGACAATTATATGTAATTGAAATAAAATGTTTTGAACAAATTAAAAGGAAAAAGTTTAAATAAATAGCTTAAATGAATTTAAACATTTACATGACTAAAGCGAGGGCCATCAATAAAACACATTTATACATAATCAGCTTTAAAAGTCTGAATATATTGATAGCTGTTACGATTGCCGTTGCTTACTTACCGTTAAAGTGTATTGGTCACAATTCTCAAGCACCGGCCACTCAATACCGTTTCCTGTCTGAACACACGATGTGCTAAAAACTTGACGAATATTTTCAATTGTGCCCAAATCGTAGGGATACACGAAGGGAAACATGTCAGTATAATACTTCCGTCTGTATGCAGCTTTTTCCGTTATCCAGGCTTCGATGCCAGTCTGATTTGTAAAAATCGATTTCAGCTGATGCACAAAGCAATGCAATGCAAAATTGATTATTGATTGAGTTAATGCAATAAAAAGCAATACGGAATCTGGTGCATTCGTGAAGACTCTGGAACTTACCTGGAAATACAACAACATACTCAAAGCGATGACGACCCCAATGGCCAAGCCCATCGAAAAGATACACATAATGATAGTAGCCAAGGTGAATTGTACGGTGGCCAAATGCGTGTAACCATGAGTTAAATACCAGTAACGATAAATACCGCGATAAAAGGAGCAGCACAAAACGATCGCAGCATGAAAGCTGCCAACAATAGAGAAACACAGAAAATAGGTAAAATATGCGTGATTTGCCCAACCCACGCAATTATTTATCCAGGGACAGTGATGATCCATCTTCTTGACACAACGATTACCTGGAAAAATTTCAAATTAAGTGAAGAAGTTTAGATTATCTCTGGACTATCGAAATATGTATTTTTTAGGGTAAAATTACATTTTCGACAGTGATGTGAGCGTGGTGCCTTGTAACCCTCACAAATTTTGCAGTATTGCAATTGATTTGTATCCGCTGGATTCTGAAAATATCAAAAACGTTCTAATTTAATTAATTAAATACACATGTCATTTAATATTTTTGTGGGTGTAATAAAATTCTGAACAAATGGTTTAGACCACACATATTGATATTTGAATACATTAATTTTGTTCGCTAGAAAAACTTCGCGTGTTTATTGAAAACAAAAATAATAATGAAAGTAGCAAAAAAAAAAATACTTTACTTCATGTGATTTACGAGCACTCGTATGTTATTAATTAGAAGAACAAAAACTATAAAGGAGAAGGACGAAAAAAGGAAAAGGCTTTTAACGCTCATTGTTGGATTGCACCGTTATAATTGACTATTAAGAAGACACGTGAAAACTCGTTGAAGTTCAATTCCAAGCACGCCATAAAGCAATGAAAGTGCTAAGATGTAAAAAACTTTACCACCAACTTCAATTTAATACTAAATTATAAATTAAGTTGGTGTTTAATAAATTGAATTTTAAAGTTTGGTCGAAAATGTCACAAGAACATAACACGTCATGTGTTACATGTGCACTAAATAATGTTATGACATTTATGTATAACCTTTCTCGATTTTAGGACGAAATTATACACAAGAACTTGTGTTGAACGTTGTGAAGAGAGGGAAAGAGAAATTTTACAATATTTTCCGTATTTTTAGAAATTATTTATACAACATCTAACTCATTGAGTTACAATTGAGAGATCGTTTTAAGATGGTAACGTTTTATAAATGTAAATATTTTCTAAAATCTAAATATTTACTTTTGGTTTCCATTTCTTGGGCAAAATTCCAGGTCCGATCAATGTAGCCATTACATAGTTAAGTGTAGCTATCGATGAGAAAAATAAGAATATTGTTTGATTTAGTAAACCGCCGATCGTTCCATTCGGTGGCCACCACATCGAATTCATGTAGAATGTGGTCAAAGTTATGCATTTAATAATACCTGCAATACAAATTGCAAATGAATAAATATTAATTGTATATTTATATATAAAATAATCTAAAATTGTTAGCAACAATTGACTGGCAATGATAAGATCAATTTCAGAAATACTTCTCATAACAGAGCAATAAAGCCGTTTTATTTACGTAGTAGTGTCAAGCAACCTGAAGGCTTGATAAAAATCGACCCACCAAATCATTACTCATCTTAAGCATGCATCGGGTTAATAACCATGATCTAAGTTCAATTAAAGGCATATTTAATTGAAGCAACTTTACTAGCAGAGCAAACGGTTTGACTAATTATAGCAAATAATTTATTTTTTCAATCTAATTAATAACGTTCTCAGTTTTTCGTAGCTGTGAAGTATTCGGCTTGTATGAAAATTTCATTTAAAATCTTCGTGTACAAAAGAAATAACAGGACTTCTGCGAATGAATGCCATTATTAGCCATATATTAGAATTTAGCTGTTAGAATTTATTTTCAAACTTATTACGTGTAGTAATAAAATCTTAAACAAAATTATATTTTTCGGTAATAATTAAGATCTGTTTTTTGAATGTTCTTAATGAATGTTATCGTTTATATGCATGCATATCATTTATGTAAAATTGTATAGAAAATTTCGTAATTAAAGACGTTAAGAAGCAGCCGCAATTGTATTACGGTCACAACTTAAACTTCTGTTGTAAGGCTTCTGATGAACTTTCTTTAATCTGTCAACAACCATAAAACAAGGAGTGCCTCCAATATACTCGTATTTATGCAACAGTAGAAGCGTTGCGTTGACATTTTCCACAATTTCTAATCTCGTTCCAAATCAATTTACATAAAAAAAAACAAAATAAGTTGTCAACACGCGATGACAAGGCGACTGAATCGAATCGGGGAAAGCTATGAGGAAGTTCGTAGCGGATGGCGACATATTACACGCAATCAGGCGAGTAAAGATTGTTCAACTAAAAACTTAAAGACATAATTGTTGGAAGAGGGAAGTGGTACGAAAGTGGGTGGGGTGGGTGGTCTATGGCCTATGGGCATCGCAAAGAAACTATAATATAAACCACTAAAACATGGATTTATAAACGAAAACAAGTATTACACGTTCACTTTTTGCTACAATTACTTACTCAGTGCTATTATTGGGCCCCAATGTAGAAATCGTCGAAATCCTGAAATCATTTTTGACAGTCTGCTCCTAATCTATGCTTTGTGTCTTATATAAATCACCAGCAAAATTAAACCAACCCAAATCCGAGGAATTCAGAAAAATACTAACTAAACAGCCATACCATTCTTGGACAAAACAAAACTTCTGCTACTAAACAATCGAACAAATGTCAGAAGAAGTAACAAACCCGATTTGTTTATTTTTTTAATAGTAAAAGATTGCTTCTAACCTAGAAAGCCGCAAAATATAGTAACAATAAAACAAATCTAAAAATATCCCTCTTTCGGTTTGGCCGTGGTTACACTAGCGTGCATGCTCGGCAAGTCGCACTTTTCATGTTTTTCATTTATTTGTTTACTTTACACAAAAAGTACACTTTCTTTTGTACATACAGACAGGGTCTTTTATAGTACATACAGGAACAATGAGCATGATAATTAACAAATTTTATAATTATTATTGATACATAACAACTTAAGAACTAGGTGAGGATAGAAGGTGAGAATAGAAAAGAGTGGAGTAATAGGGAGAACAGGAGAGTCTGAACTAAACACTAAGCTTTAGGTAGTATAAAAGTATTGCAAAATTGCTTTTTTGAAGCCGTCCCCCCTCGACAACTTTTTTGTTGTTGTTTTGTGTATGTGGCATTCTCTTTTTTACACAAAAAAAGGTGGGGCAGCCTTTCAACCCCATCAAATCGAAAATACAATAAATCTAAGAAAAAAGTAGAGAAAAGTAATAAAATTTATATGGTAACAGTCAATCACAATATCTGTTATTTAAAAACCATTGAAAAAACCTCGTATTTAAATTTAAGTTCATGATCTCTACTCTTCATGAAGATGGCGAAATGCCATGTTTACGTTGATATGACGTCGATAATATTAGCTGCATTTTTTTAATGAACGGTATAGTTTTTCGTCATACAACTGACACAATCAAAGACGCAAGACGCAAGATTCAAGGCAGCGAAGCAAGAAATGGCTCGGATTTAAACCAAATCATTTTCGGGAAGCACAAGCATGAAATGTCAAATATTTGACTGTAGAGAACAATAGATTCATTCTAACCAAAATTCTCGAAGTTTATTCGAAGTTTTTTTATTTTTATGTATATTAGAATATATTTAAAATACATTGAAATAATATATTATACAGAATAATAATAAAAAAAGCAACAGAAAAACACTCAGATAATTTTACAGCAACTGAAATAGAAAAAACAATGAAATGTAAACAAACACAAACAAATAAGAAGAACAAGAACGCTTTTGCATCCGTCAAAATTAGAATTAGCTCGAATGCGAGATGCGTAATTTCGCAGCTAAGCAGGGAAGCAAAATGGAAAGCAAACTTTTTTCTGGATCTCCATAAGAGCCCGTGTAATTTTGACAGTTGAAAATGAATCTTGCGTCTTGCGTCTTTGATTGTGTTTAAGGCATTACTCAGGTTTTACCCAAGTCTCTATCTGCGTTATAGGGAAATTTTAAGATTTCCCTCTTTTTTGAATGTAGCCAATTTCACGCTTTCCGAAAAACGTTAAAATATAAAATTGGAAGACGATTTTGCATGGAGACGTGTACAGTTCATTAAAAAAACGCGATTAATATTAGTCTACATATGATATCTTAAATATTACGAATTTAAAAATTTCCCAGGTCATTCTATAAACGCCGCTATTAATGATTAATAAAAATAATATTAATTAGAGGTAATATAAATTTAAATATCCTTCAGAGTCATTTAGTCCCGATATTCTACCGATATGATTACATAAAGTAACTAATTGTGATAAAATTACTCCTTTTCTATCTCAAATAAAATCCTAAAATTTCTAAGTACGCCTTCTGCAACAATGTCATAGCCATGAACGTCAGCACAAAATAATCTGTTACATTCTACGAATGGCAAGAAACTTGTGTTTAGCGTTGACATTTCTATTGCATTTATTTCAGTATTTTTACACCGATATTGGACTTTCTTTGTCCAGCAACTTTTTTAATTTCGCAAAGTGAATAATTAGTAACAAAATATGTATATACTTTTCTCCATATGAATTTGATTGTAAGATATTATTTGTATTATGTGTTTTTTAATGGAAAATGATTTTTTTGTGCAGATTTTTTCAACATTTATAAAAAAACGCTGGTAACCTACTTAAATTATGTTTTATTATATCCATTCAAACAATATTGTTTTGCAAATGCACAAAATTAAAAGTTAAAATGTTGTACATGAAGATACAGCTGCAATAGAAATATAACTTAAAAGTATGCAACTGAAATGAAAATATTCTTGTTTTTCATATAATATACAAATATCTATCCCTAAATAGATTTGCTAAACCTTTTTTCACTTTGTCAAGCAGAACTTGTTGCATGCTTTTGTTCATTTGCTTCGCACTCCTTCGGAGTAGCCACAAATATAGAAACAAAAATATCTATTAGCTTTTTAAAATAAAAATAACATAAAATCGTGTAAATACTATTCGAAATCTATTTGCACGTAAATAAATGTGAAATACATTAATTAAAGCAAAAAAAGGAATTTTCTTGATATAGTTGCACCCTTGCAAATTGTATATAGTATGGTGGCAGCACATTATCTACATATCGCTTTCTCTAGGTAAGTGCATAACTGCATATATTACTTTCGGGCACAATCGTCGACAGCCATTTTTATTCTTAATAAATTTCTTTGATAATTTCTAGGCGTTGGTGTCAATTTCATTCTAGTTGTTGCATTTCACTTTCTTCCTAAAATTATGCTACAAAAATTAGCTAATTATAACTAGGATCTGCATAAAAGTAGTCAACAGGAGGCAAGTAAAACCGTTCTGCAAATAAAAACAAACTTCAGAAAGTCTTCATCATTTAAAATACGAAGCTCTAAGTTTATTGTTTTCCTTGCCGAGTTTTCCATGGTATTGATTTGTCTATAGATTAATGCCCGTAACTTATTCAGCCGAACATAAACAGTCCACACGTCCTGCATATTACAATATACATATATGAAAATTAAATACTTTCAGATTAAATACCTTCACAAAAAGAAACAACATGAGTATTAAGCAAGAGCGCACTCGCTCCAGTACGCGGGGAATTAAAATCCTTAATGATGAACAAATTAATGCATTGCCGCCACTTCCCACAATAAACTGTGTTCCATTATCACCGACCAAGCAAATCACGATGACAATAGCCAAGAGCAAAGCATCTCCGAAGCCTAAAAAGCATAAAAACATGGACCATTATGTAATGCATACTATAAAAGGTGAGACTGATGCCGAAGGCTGTGTTGGTGAAACAATCGACTTCATACTTACCGACAACCATGGCGAAGAAAAGCAATTTAGTCCAAGTGGAGAGATTACCGAGGAGTTACATATAAGTGGTGACGAACATGGTGGTGATCATCCTATGAGCGATGACGTCAAGACTGAGGAGATCATTGAACATGTATGCGGGAAATGCTTCAAAACGTTTAGGCGTGTTAGCGTGAGTTTTGCTATAATTTGCTATAAATTTATTTTAGAAAGTGCTTAACTTGAGTTACGTATTTAAAGGGTTTGAAGAAACATTTGGACTTTTGTCGCTTCGATAGCGGTTACAGTTTGCGTAAAGCTGAAATGTTAAAAAATATTGAGAAAATCGAAAAAGATGCTATTGCTATGGAAAATAAAGACATCTGTTTCTGCTGCGGTGAAAGTTTCGACACATGCCATGTAAGTTTTCAATGCTGCGCAAGAAAACCTCAATTGCTCAGTTCTGTATGAAGCCAAACAGGAACTTTATTCATATGTATAAATACCGTATATCCGTGCACGCATATAATAAACATGTTTATTCATTTAGCGCATGAATAATTAATTAAAGTTAATTAATAAACAAACTTGTACTTTCTTCATCCTTTAGCTTGGTCACATAAACTGTCCGGATTGTCCTAAATCATTTAAATCACAATCAAGCTATGAACGTCACATCTTCATTACACACTCCGAATTCAACGATTATCCCTGCACCATATGTAATGCAAAATTACGCAGCGAAAATCTGTTAAAACTCCACACTGAGCAACACCAAAACCGTGGCAAGCCTTACGCTTGCAAAATATGCGGCAAAGATTTTACTCGTCCATATCATTTGAAACGCCACCAGAAGTACTCATCTTGCTCAGCGGATGTAAACGATGCGATGTACTGCAAGGTGTGCAATAAGGTCTTCTTCAGATTGGACAACTTGCGCGCTCATCTAAAGCAACATCTGGGAGAGCTCACCAAAAAGAAGTCGGAATACATGTGCTCTATCTGCAAGAATTACTTTTACAGTTTATCGACATTAAAGTAAATCAATATGAAAAATTCATATTTTTAATAGTATAGTAAATATATATAACGTATATTTAGTATTCACACACGCACTCATACCGGGGAACGTCCATTCGATTGTGATCTGTGCGACAAAAAATTCCCCTCGTTGGTCGCTTTAAAAAAGCATCGTCGCTATCATACTGGAGAGAAACCGTACACGTGCGGAGTGGTAAGTTTCATATTTTCCAAAAACTTTCTTAAATATTTCAATTTAATAGTCCAATTTAAAAAAAAATAGTTAAAGGTAATTTCAGTAAGATATAGACACATTCTTTCCATATTTATAATCATACGTTCAATGGACTATAAAATGTTAAATATAAAATAATATTTTCACTTTCAAAAATATTTTTTTTTAAAGTGGAATAAGTCCATTACTAATAATTATATCTAATTAAACAACTTTCTTACTGCAATTATTATTGATAATTCTCGTTAGATAATATCTCGTTAGCAGATATTACTTATCTAGTGCTAGTGTATTAAAAGCAACATTGTTATGATAACGGTATTATTGTTCTAATGAAATGAAGACCACATTATAGCATACACTGACCGAACAGAACCAAATCTCGACCAAATATTTAGAAGAGGCAATATCAAACAGGACGGCGAAATTGTACAGTGGCTAAAAATATGCTTGATGAGGTTTTAAAGCGATAAACCGACCAACATTTTTACAAAACTAGTATGGAAACAAAAGTAGCTCCATTTAAAGCAATTCTTTTATTTGGAAAAAAGGAAGACCTAAAAACCTTAGAAAAATTACTATGTTGCAATAG
Organism: Myopa tessellatipennis; assembly: GCA_943737955.2. Taxonomy (NCBI): domain Eukaryota; kingdom Metazoa; phylum Arthropoda; class Insecta; order Diptera; family Conopidae; genus Myopa; species Myopa tessellatipennis. Next base: position 63,447,197 of record OX031314.1, read on the forward strand.
AGATATACGATATGATGAGTTTGCTGCCGTAAATACCACCGATTTACCATGAATACTTCACTATGCTAACTGTGAAGGAAAGATAAGTTTAAAATATCACTTTTATATATTCAACTGAAAAAGGAATTTACATTTTATTTATATCGTCTTTTTAATGACTGAAATTAATCCTTAATAAACGTGTTGATTCATGTGTAATTATCTTAATTATACCCTACCCTTAAGGTTAAGGGTATATTCAATTTGTCACGAAAATAGAGACGATAGGTATGGAAAAGTATAGTTATATTGTTAAATATGTATATAAACTTCCTGAATTAAACTTTACATAACAACTTATTTTCCAATAAAACATTATAGTGGGCGCGGTCCGCCCTTTTCCTTATTTCTTTCTATATAGTGTTCCCAATCATTTGCCGTTAAAGAAGTTCTAAACAGGCACATGAAACGCCACACAGGTGAACGTCCTCATGTGTGTCCCGACTGTAAAAAAAGCTTCATTCAAGCTACCCAACTCAAGAACCATTTAAGAACGCATTTGCGTCCTTTCCAATGCAAAGAATGCTTTGAAAAATTCAAAACTGAAAAACAGTAAATATTAAATAGAAAACATATTATGGATTTTTAATCAGTTTCATTGTTTAGATTAATCCGACATGAAAAAGTTCACAAAATACATTTGCAGTCAGCAAATAAAGATTACCACTGCAAAATTTGTAATATGTATTTCATGCGGCATAATGCTTTGGTCAGGCATTTGAAAACAAAGCAGCACTTGGGTAAGTTATCTCTTTTCGTTTTTAAAAAAAATTTAGTTTGTTTACCCTACATCCGAAAGTGAAATGAAAGGGGGTCTGTATATTTAGTATGCGGTAGAGATACATTTAGTAGTCAACTTAACAAGAAAAAAGTGCAGTTGGCTCACTATATGGAAGTTGCGTAAGATTATGATTGGATTATGATTGCGCAGATTAGTTCTTAAATAGACAAGTGCCTGTAAGAGACAATTGTGTATTATTATTGTAGGTCCTCCTACCATCCGACTATATGTACTATATAAGATTTTATTTACAGTTCATGTCACAGCTAGAACTACAAAGTGAATTTATTACATTTATCGAATTTAATTATTTATTTACAAATTATGTACATCCATACTGTATACTCCATATAGTACATCCATACTGTATACTCATCCAAAAATAGGCGTGGTCCGCATTCTTTAATAAAGCCTATCCCATGTAAAGCACTCATGGACCGCGGTGCGTTATATTCTCATTCATTCTTAAGGATAGCCTTAAGAATTAAATACAGCTTTTTTCCCCCCAGAAGTTACGAAGGTGTAGGGTATTCAATCTACTTCCAGGCGGAAGATAGCATCTGGTTTCATCTTTCGGGTTTTAATACTCTCTCGTCTCCTCTTTGTTTCTATACTACTATAGTACTCAAACAATCCAGGAAAAGTCAACGTACTGATTGTGCTATTTGTGAGAAGAATTTTGATACTGTACAGAATTTGGAATTTCATATATTAAAAGCTCATGAAGTTGATCAGGAAGGAAACATTAATGAGAAGCCTTCGGTTCATAAATCTGATGTACCATCGCCTAAAATAATTAAAATTGAAAAAGGGGCTGCCGAAGAATCACAATCACTTAATGATCATGAAATGGAATTTATATCACTTACTAAACCTGAGAATAAAATTGTTGCTGACACAGAAGGCTTTGGAGTGGTTGTCCAGGAATTTATTGTCGATGAACTGCCAGCAACATCGAATGCAAAGACTATTTTTCTACGCAATGATTCATTCACTATCATTCCACTGAATTCAGACAGTGTGATTGCTGCAACCAAAACAATTCAGGAGATATCCCCTACGACAGGTCAAACGAAGGACCCAAAATGTGGTGGTGTTCGCAAATCTTTAGCAGAGAGCTTGGCTGCTGCAATTGCTGACGCTGAGGACGACGAAGAAGAAGAATCAAATGTGAATGGGCCTAGTGACGATGATGATAAGCTGAAACAAAATGTTACAAAATTGTTAGATATGCTGGTGGATAAGGAAACACTTAAAAAATTCGGTTGGCCTGAAAGTTCAGTGGAAAATGTTAGTAGAAATTTTAATTTAATTATCTCACTATTTATCACCTTTTGATGTGTTATAAATAAATACCGGGTTGGTTTTTTTTATGTAATTACAGGTGCTCTGTAAAGTTATTGAAAATTGTGGACACGATTTGTCACGCGACTCAGAAAATTACAAACATTGTGAATACACAACTCGTATGCGAGAATACGTCAAACTCATGTTTACCGTCGTTATACAAAACGATTCCATCAAAGAGCTGCTAAATAATTATCCCATCGACGAGGTAATAGAATATGTTTTGGGTAACGACGAAGATGATGAGGACACCGAAGATGGTAACATGGATGAAATGGATGAAAATGTAGAGCGCAGTTCCGAGAATGAAGATAATCAATCATAGTGACACCGAAGACGAAGAGTTGGTTGATTGTGTTGATTGATGAGTGGTAACTGTTATTTTTAAGCAATAGAGCTTATCATGCATGACGAAGAATAAGCGGACACCGAAGATGGTAACATGGACGAAAATGTAGAGCGCTTTTCCGAAAATGAAGATCAATCGTGGTGGAAAGGAAGAGTTGGTTGTTTGTGTTGATTGATGAGTGTTAATTGTTAAGTTTAAACAATTTTACGCATATTTACAATATTTATTTTTATATTGAAAAATAATTGCAAGAAATTATACAGAACGACTATTTTTAGAGTTAAAAATTTACATTCTCGTTGTAATTTTCAAAATAAAATCAGTATACTATTTCTAAAAACACAATACTTTGTTTTAACATGAAATATAGAAGGTTATCAAAGTAAAGGTATTGCAAATGATAGTTTACAACACACTATTTCACAGCTCAGCCGGTAATTATTGATGATCCGTTACCGAGGTAACCACCGACAACACACAAAGTTTGACGTATGTACGTTCGTGTCCTGTAACATATTAAAGGAATTTGAAAATATAACCAGATAAATATTAAAAAACCACTAGTTTAATAAAGTATTTAATTTAAGTTTTTAATCTTTACTTATTATCTATGTTGATATTATGGCCGATAGTAGCATTGATTTAGCTGTGATAAAAAGAACTCAGGATTCTTTGGGAAAGTATATTAAAAAACCACCCCTGACAGAGAAATTGCTGAAGAAACCACCTTTTCGATTTCTATACGACGTCTTCAATACGGTATAAAATATTTTTGCAACTTAATATACAAAAATATTTAATATGTTATGTAATTGTAATCTATTTCTTGGATTATGAAGGTAATCAAAGAAAATGGCTTTTTTGAAGGACTTTATACGGTGGAGGAGCAAAACATAGACAATATCAAAGATAGAGAGGATAAAATGAAATATCTACAAAAGATGATAGACGTTATAAGTAAGAGATTTTCTAATCATACGCGAAGGAACGAACTTTCAGCTTTTTTGTGAAACTTATAAAATTGATGTTAACTTTCCAAATTTAACTTTCCACATTTTATTTTTTAATTTGATAACGGATCTGTAGAAATAACAACAAATCGAACGATAAAGGTACGTGCTTCTAAGATTGTTGCTGGCCAAGAAGCAGAAAAGACGAACGAATTACTTCAATTATTAGCTGAGGTAATCGAAAATGAATTGGATTGGCATAGTGCTGTAGACGTTGTTGTAAATAAAAAGACTTCATCCACAAAACCGCACAAATCAGAAAGCGCTGAGAAACCTAAAGAAAAAGATGTCAAATCACGGGAAAAATCTAGGGATCTAAGGAAAGAAGTGAAAATATCTGTTGAAAAAACCATTTCACCACGCTCAAAAGAAAAGAAAATATTAAAGAATAAAACTACGTCATCAAAGGAAAATACAGTTGCTAATAAAGTTGAACCGAAACCAACAAAAGAAAAAAAAACTATAGAAACAAAGGAAAGGATTTCTAGAAATTCAAGAAAGAATGCTTTGGAAAAGCATAATAAAATAACAAAAATATCAAAGACCGTTTCGAAAGAAGGAAAAACGTCCACGCCAGATGAACTTATTAACTCCAGACCAGAGACTAAAATAAAAACAAACAACGAACAACGAGTCGAACGGAATAAAACAAAAGAAGAAAACACTCGGATATCTTTGCAAAATATAGTCGCTGAAACAACAAATGAAGAAGGAGAAAATGAAGGTGTTTCTTCATACGTAACGAAGGAAACTACACCTCCTTCCGATGAACGTAGTCCAAGCAGTCGGTTAAGAGCGGTAGAACGGCGGGAGGATCTGCAAAGCATAACTAATGAAGATGCTGGCAATAATGAATCCATCAAAAAGTCTCCACAGAGTCGAAAATCTTCTTCAAATAATTCTGACGCAACCGAAACTCGTAATGATGAAAACGACAACAACAATCCGACACCTCTTAATCACATGGAATCACTAAACATTTTTAATGCGGAGCAAACTGCGCAAACAACTCTACACTCTGCAGATCCTCCACAAACATCATTGGAGGAACCGGAGCCAAAGTCATCTCCAAACATTTCAGACATATCTACGCAAAATGTTAAGCGTGAAACAACTTTTACACGGGAGAATTCTATAGAAAACAACAACAGCAGCAATCGACCGAGATCAACACTCAGACCACCCAGTGCCAGACCACCCAGTGCACGTCCAGGAGCACCGAGAAGGCGTGATCGAAATGTCGAAATTATTTTGCAACCTAATGAACCGATAAAAATGTCCGACATTAGTGTGAAATTGGAGACATTCGGTGACTTTGATGACGATGGTGAAAATCTGGTAATTCTCGAAAGTTCCATTATTGGCGATGAAAGTTTTGGACAACATCAAGAGTCAAAATCAACAGCTGAAAATTGTGTAGAGGGCAGCCTGGAACAACAGGGTCATTTAGTACAACAAATTCTAGAAACACAAAAGGAATTGGTTCATCAGAATAGCGATGTGGCTGGAAAACAAGAAAAGGTGGGAAACAAATATATTCATATTGGGCCGGTTTATAAACACTATAAATTCTTGCTATATTGTAAGTATATTTTCATTTTAGGAATCGGAATTGCCCAGTGCAATTAATACACGCCAAAGCTCTGCACCACAAATGAACAACTTACGGGACATCATACAGAAACTAACAAAATCAGTCAATCCCTTTGGTAAGCTAATGGATTTCATACCAGAAGATATCGATGCTATGCAACTGGAGTTAACCATGTGGCGTGATTCATATACACAGACAGCAAGTGAACTGAAAAAAGAGAAGAGGTAAAAAGAAAAATAATCTGAATTATGTAGAATCAGAATGAACTTCTTAAAAATATATGTATATCTATTTTCTTTAATTATGTACATTTTCATTTGCTAGTCTTACAGAATCCATTACGGAGCCGATGAAAAATCAATTAATTCAAATCGAGGCGAATCTTCTGGAATATCAAGAAATTATCGATGTAACTCGTACAAAAATTTTACAAAACTCGGAGAAAATATTGAAAATGCTTACGGAGCCATAATTCGACCATTCATTTAATTATTAAATAAATAAAAAGATGTATGTACAAACAAAGAAATTTATACAATATTGAATGATGAGAGAATCTAAATAACAAAAGTTTATTAAAATAAAATAACTAAATACACTTGTAATAAAACAAAGTCTACAAGAATGTGTTTGAATTGGAAACTACACCACGATCTCTGTTATATCGTAAATTGTTCCAATATATTTATGTTGGATCTCGAAATGGCCCATTAATTGTGGAGTTAAAAATGAAAAACAAATTCAAATAACTGAAAAGAGGATCATTATTAAAAATCTATAAATCTATTTAATCCACTTTTATGTTAAATTTTCAATAAATTAATTCACTTTCATGTACATTTGTAGTTCATAAATTCAATTTATATTCATTTTCATACTTTTATTATTTGTTATATACATATATTATACAATTATAATACATACATAAATCTATGTAAACTTAACATTTCTTTAGATACAACTAAACTTATTCATAGAACAAATATGATGAACAAATCTGTGTTGAACATGTGAACAAGTTATGGAAAGTTTAAATATTAGCATGACTGTCGTTTTATATAATCTCGCTTCATAGTTTGTATAATAATCACCTGAAATACATACTACGTACATCTATATATCTACATACATACATATACTGTGTGCCTTTAATACGTCTATACATATGTATATTTACATACCTTTCATATACGTACGCACATAGTCGTATATTTATCTATTTCAATTTGCATTTCTATAAATTAGTCTTTCATAAACAAAAATGAATTTAATGCAAAGAAGTAAATTATCGAAGAATCATAACAGTGACGATGTATTATATGTGTATTGGAACGTACTTATTGGATTGTGGATAATAAATAAAACTAATCAAAGAACCTTTTTTTGAATTGCGGAAACTTAACGATTTTCTTTGAATTGTAGTTTCTATATACTGAACTATTTCATCTGAAACTGTTTTAATACAAATGCGAATACGACATGCGAATAGATTTGTAAATTTGATGATGATCCACTTTAAAAATTAAAGTTATGTATTACTTTAAAATCCAATTATTCAAAATTGCTTGCTGATTCCCAAAGTTGAAAATAAATCTGTCGTTATACTCGTATGTACGAGCTTAAATAATCTTTACATGAAGGGTGTTGGTTGTTGTCTTGAAAGTTTTCTTAAATATGAAAGCTGAAATCGAGCTTTAGTAAAAAAATGGAAAATAAAAACAAATATGTATATATTTTTTATATTAAATAAAATTATAATTAATATTTATAAAATGGGATAATGTTTGCTGTCTGAGAGTGTTGCATTAGTTCGATTTTAAATTATAAGAAATCAAAAACAACTAAATACCAAATAATTTTATGAAACATCTTCGAACCATAATCTCTAAAGATTTACACATATAGATACATCAGATTTATACAAATAAACAATCAAATAAAACTAAAAATCAATATTACTGCGAACTAAATATGAAATTTATTACAATACAAATTCTTATATAATTTAGTCTGTTTTTAAATACATACATACACATATCAATTATAATGAATTTACTAATTCTTTGATCTGTAATAATAAGTTATATCTTTTTGTCACTAACATAGTCAAGTCCGGATCACAGATTAGAAAAAGAAATTGGTGCTTATAAAGTATATAAATATGTGTTCGAGGATACTTTTTCACTTTAGTTTCAAACATTTAATATTCAGTTATTAAGCGCTCACTTCGCTGTTTTCGTATATTATATGTAATGATTTTTAAGAACGTTTTTTTCAGGAATTTGCGCGCATACTTTACAATATGAAAGAATAAAATATAGTAGATTGAATTTGAATTACGATAAAATGCTTAACACGTATGTAGTTTAATTGCTGTAGTTTTTTCTACAACCATTGTCGTTGTTAATGCTATAACTACGATTATGATTTAATGATATTTTAAAACCAAAGTCCGCCTTATGCTACAGTTCGAAGAATTCATCCTGTTGTTTTTCGAGTTGCTTCAGTGAGTTCTGCACACGTCTTAACTGCGTTGTATTGAGGAGATGCGCCGTGTCGGATGTGCTACCAGACGAACTTTGACGCTTATGATTTTGATGATTTGTTTGGTTATTGTTGTTATTTTTATATGAATTGTTCAAATGATTGTTGCGTCTTCGCTGTACGGTGTCGGTAGTTGCAAAGAGATCATCGTCGCTTTGACTCATCATGCTGCAAATCAAATACGAAAGAAGTGTTTAGTTGAAAACAAAAACAATTGACGTCTGCTTGCCGAACTCGGAAAAGGGGCTTACTTACTCTTTAGATTTCTCTACGTATTTACGTGATTCCAAAATCGTTGAATCTATTTTACTTAAAAAATCATTAATACATTTGCGATTTTCCTCCTCAGGACTCATGGTGACGACCGAATCCAGTGACTTGCTTTGCTTAGAACTGCAATTTTTGTGATTGCTATATGTTGGGGCATCAGAATTTGTTTGATCCAAGAGTTCACTGCCCGCGATTGAATATGGACGAATTGGTAAGGCGCATGGACGTAAATTGTCTGACGAATCTGTTGTGTCATTTTCATCTTTTTTTGGATAGAATTCCGATGACTTCTCTACGGGGACAAGTAAATATTGACGCAGAAATAAACTATCAGAGGCAAACAATCGATTCGCTCGTCGAATTTGTTCAGTCTGAAAATATAAAAAAAGACACATTTTTTCAAGTAACTGCGACAGCTTCATAATAATACTCGCTAATTGAAATGCTGGTTAGTAACATGTGCCTCCATATTATGTATGTACGAGTATATTGATTGATGGCTTGATAAAACATGTTAGAACTGTCATAATAAAGGGTATTTGTTTCATATTGAAATTGAAAGTACAAAAGATAACAAATCTTCAAAGCCATGAGATAGATAAAGGAAAACAAATATCATCAATTGATTGCTACAGTCTGAACTCCCTGAACTTTTGAAATTGTCAAGAATACATAAACTAAACATACTTCAAAACTTGCGCATAGTTTGTTTTATACTTAATACTATAGTGTTTATAGTGTTAAATTGTTACATTTTAAATATCATTGCCGAAAGCCGTGATGTGTAAAATCTACAACTAAAATAACGAAAATAAACTTCATATATGAGCCATTTGAAATGATACATGTACGAACAATTAACATTTAAGGGCTGAGCAGTTGTGACAGCAATAACATGACAAACATGACAGCAATTTCATTTATACAACTTTACAAACACAATTACGAATACAATTTTTAAATTTGAAATGAATAATTAAATAAAATAGCTTCAACATTATCCAAGCTATGCAATTCAAATAAGAAAGAATTTTAATTTACCGTTATATCACTATTTTATCTAATATTTAGAAAGTACATTTTCTGTATGCGAATGCAACAAATATTTAGAAAGGATACGATAAGATAATATAAATTTTATGTAGAAAATATCAACAGTAACACAGGTGGGTGCAAATTTGAGGACAAGTTAAAACGTTGGCAAACATTTGTTCATTTATTTTGTTTTTAATTTTTCTGTTTTTTTTACTTTGTTATCTTATATTCTATTTTGTTTATCCCTTTACAGCTAAAACAAGTAAAATCATTTCATTTACGGAGAAAAACATAGATTAGATAGTCACATTGTCAGAAACTGTATTTTCATTTAATGACACACAGAAGTGTAGCTTGGACAACAACAGAGCTTACCGTGCAACCGTACTTCAGCGCAATGCCCTGGAGCGTGTCTGTTTTACTAATCTCGTGTCGAATCAGGATCTCATTGTTACGAATGTGATTGCAGCAGGTGCTACCGTATTTCTTCAGTGAACGCGCCGATTCCCGTATGGATTGCTTCTCATTGAACATGTAGTCATCGTCCATGTCAGGAACAATTTCTTGAAACTGCAAACAAAAAGAAATTACTATTTCAAATAATATTATTACAAGATATATTTATAGACATCGTTTAGCAGATGTTGAAAGTAATATGACATCATTTGAGGTATTAGTTTCAGAATTTTATTTATAAGGAAAAAGTGTTACAAAACCACAAATTATTTACTCCAAATCCAAGTGCAAATATTGGCAATCATTGCTGCGTAATAGCAATAACTTTACACAAATCACCGCTTCTCCACTGATTCACCAAAATTAAACTACCAATCCAACAAAAACCTTCACTTACTTTAAGCTTTCACAAAATGTTAAAGATACCTAATAAGGTTTTAGTAGCTGGTGTTGTTTTCTGTTAAATAGATTTAAAAGAAATTGACATCCAGCAGGTAGTTGCAGTTTTAGCACCTTAACTTTTGACGATGAATAAAAACTTATATACTTCTTTTTATCTACCAGCTTTTCGTCTAGAAAGCAACTTATTACATTTTTCTTAAGTGATTTACTTCAGCATTCAAACAGATGACAGTGTAGAGATATCAATCTAACGATTTACTTATGCAGATTTTGGATTTCCCCTCTCTGCCAAATCAATGAAACACTTTTTTCGCAAATCGAACTTTCGCAAATAACTAATCGGATTTTCTCGCGATTCTACATATCTGGGAAAAAATACAAAAATCGGGACTAAAGTAGATTTGCTCCTTTTTTGTTAAACCAATTGATGCATGCATGCATAATATAGGTTTAATTCTTTACACAAGTAACATCAACAATTCTTTACACTATTTCCTTAAAAAAGTCTAATAATACGTATTCGACTAAACATTAACTTGTATGTGTTTCAACCATTTAAAAGTTGGCAACTCTAACATAATCAAAGATTGTGAACTTTCATGTGCTCTCCGTTTTTATATCATTGCCAGAAGAAAATTATTTATGTGCGCATATTTTATAGCAATTACAAACGCTTACAATTGAATAAAGCCATGGACTTCATACAATATTCGAAATGGTACTTTAACATTTTACTAATTTGCAGGATTACTAAGAATATTATTTACAATCATAATTTTTATAGTAATTGAACTTTTTTTCAATGGAAACTGAATGAAATTAAGAATTGAAACTATAAAAAAGCTAAATGCTTACTAAACTTTAGAGATAGTCTAATCTAATCTAATAAATTCAACCAAATTCCATTCACACTGAATCCAACTGCTGAAACAATAACATTCAGCCGGTTTGTTTAAACTTTTTGTTATTTTCCTAAAAGACATAAGTTATTTATATAATATCTTCTCACTTTAGTAACTTATTTTCATGTGAAGTTTCCGTCCATGTAAACCTGTTTAAAAGCAAGTATGAACAACAGATCTGGCATGTTAATTTGCCAAATTTTTAATTAATGAATAATATAATAATATGTTATACAAACTGACTTTCACTAAGTTTTTTTTTTATTCTAATGTTTGCTGCTTCGCAGCAGTAAAAAATTAGCATACATTTTTAAGAATACATAAATAAACAATAACATTTATATTCATTAAAAAACAAAGATCTACCATATACAGGCGTCTTTATTAAATGCATAATATTAACGGAATAGAATAGAAGTTACATAAACAAAGCATTATGTAAAAATGTAATCTTTCGAAGTAAATATACATAATTAATAATTCATAACTCTGTAAAGTCAGAAAACTATTCCAAATATTAATTATTTTTATACAGGGTGATTCGCATAAGAAGGGAAAAAAGATTAGGATTTAGCTTTTTCTTGACAAATTAATAACCATGATTAGTGACAAATAATGACAAAATAATTGAAAATTAAATAAGGTTTGTCCCGTGAAATTATACAAGATGAATATCATAAAGATGAGAAATTATACAAGATAAATATAAAGATGAGAAATTATACAAGATGAATATCATAAAGATGAGAAATAAAGTACAATTAAGTTTTGTTAAAAACCAGAGAAAATCCCCAATCAAAATGCAATGCGTTAAGTCGCTTAGAACTCCTAGGTTAGGGGTGAACTATTTCACAGTCCAATTTTTAACCCTACTCTTCTCGTGTTTACAGTTCTTTGTTTATAAATCGTACTGTATACTTACGATTATACGCATATGCACGAGTACATACGTATATGTAAATACATAGTATGTACATACAATGTATGAATGTAAACTTGTTATCTGTGGCTTTTTTGTTTACTAAGAAGTTTAAAAGCGTCGCTGTTAAATTAACTCAACATATGCACTTAAGCTGTCATTCTTTTAAAGCATTCTATTTGGAAATGTCAAAAAAGAATTGATCATGTATTAATTCCCGCTGCAGTGATACCGAGTACGACGAATTAATATTTCACAAATATACTCGTAAATCATTAAATATTTAATCCCTCTCTTAAGACTTGTTCATTATCAGAAGATCAAAGTTTTACTATGATTATTATTTGTGCAAACGTATCGTTCACGCCGTGTATTGTTACCAACTCGTACTAGCTTTGTCCTTCAATTGTATTCCTACAATAAAATGTACATACATACATATATAGAAGAAATCAAAATCGTAGTGCCATAAATTTACAGATTTTTATGTCAGAATTTAACAACCTCAATAAATTTAAAAGTTTGCTATTCGATTAAAAATCAAAAATAATTTATATATGTACATAAAATAGCAAAACAGTATTAAAGAAGTTACACATGCATTTATGCATATGTCTGTATACGAGTATATGTAAATATTAATTTTTTAGATATTTGTATATTCAAGTATTTTTAAATTGTAAATTTGTGTTTGAATTTGTCTATTGTTCTAAAATGCCCTTTAGTTATATATTTAAATACTGATTTTATCATTTAAAGTAATAAATTTTAAAAACAACAATGCCAATCACACATCCTTACTTATTTTAAGATACAAATAAAAATTTAAACATTTCTATTTGTAGCACCAGTTAAACGTCGATGGTAATAATTATAGTAATAATTTATAATGATGATATACAATTAAAATATTGTTAAAAATTTTAAATTCAAATTGTATATAATAATAATAATTATATATAAGTTGAGTAAATATTAATGTAAAATGGTATAATATATGTATACTCATATGTAGATACACTTATTTATGCAAATATAATGTACAAGCATAAACTAACTACACTTCCTTAGGTCTCATAAAGAAAGATCTGAAAGTGGATCACATTACTTCATATATTGTGTCAGATTATGAAACTGAGTAGGTTGCAATTCCATAAACAATCCAAACGAAAGATATTTTAGATAGTATAGCATAGTATAGATTCCAAACGCTTTTCTAGTTCTAGTTAAAACAATTCTCAGTTATGTAAATTCAATTTGATTGATAAAGCTTCTCAAACTCTTGTCACAACTAATGTGAGATTGTAGGGAATTACAGAATATAGAATATAACAAAGTTGTATCCAACTAATCAGCGTTGATAATGAATGTCAACTTTCCTGTTTTCTTTAGATTTCCGTCACATGTATTTTCTGTCACATTTATTTCAATACTTGTCGGATAAATTATTTATACAATATATACATATATGCCCATATATACATACATATGTCCATATATACATACATATTCATATGAATAAAATTTAAAGCTAGCATTTGTACCAAGATAAGATTTACTGGTTGTTGATCGCCTGGCTGCACCTTGAAGTTTTTATTGAATATTTTTAAAACAGTACATTTAAAAGGTAAACAAAAATTGTATTCCAAATAAAAAAAAAGAAAACACAAATAAATACATATGTTATTTTGTTTACATCATGAGTTAAAGACATTTAGGTTAGGGTATATAAGGTTGTTTAAGAAGGCTGTTACGGTGTTTTAACGTACGAGTATACTAAAATAAATAATTAGACTGAATCGAAGAAATGAAGTTTTTTAAATTGAATGATTTCGATTTTTTATACTAAAAGGTGTGTAAATTACAATCTTTAGGGTGATAGTGTAAAGTTGGTTGTTTCCCAAGTAACAAAGTATGTAATACTCATATATCACGCTATTTTCAAAACTTTAAATTGGTATAAAATTTGGTTTACACATGTTAGTGTGAGTAGTACCTATGTACTTCCCTGCTAAGTATTAAATAGTTACTTGTATATAGTCGATATAATGAACCTTTTCTATGAAAAAGAAAAAAAAGCATTTATGTCGTTTAGATGCCGCTCAGTCACTTAGTTGAAGTCGAATTCACTGAAACAAAAACAAAAAGGAGTCTTTCTCAAAACTGGCTCCGCGCTTGCTAAAAATTTATTATAAAACAATAAGAACTAAGCTAATATATGCACTTGCATATGCGAGAGAGTGTGTGTATATTAAAAAACAGATAACATGATATCTGTGGCTTAGCCGAAACCTGTGTGTACCTTACGTTAGGAATTATATGCTTAGTTGAATTATATGCTTATGAATACCCTTCCACGTTGAATATCAGATTTAGACTTCAAATCTACTAACGTTTTGATATATGAATTGAATCTGAAATCAATCGCTCCCTATAATGGGTATTCTGATGTATTGTATACTTTTCACGCTTCTTTCTGTAAGTTACAAATGCATCCATATACAAATACCTTAATGTACCTGTGTAGGGTATAACAAATGCAATGTTACCAAACACAAGTTCATGCTTTTGTTGCCCTGAGTCATCATCGTTGTTTGTTTGGTGTGTTGGTCGGTTTTTTGTGGTTATATGGTTAAGAGACAAAAACAAGAACAAGAGTGGTTCTTCCACATCAATCATTTTAAAAGTTTTTTGCTTCACTTTAAACAATTGTACTCACTTCTTTTATCTCTATTAATACACACCTGAGAATGAAGTTTCCAATCTTTGTACGCTTTCACAAAGTAATCCATTTTGTATATGTGCTTATATTCTGTCAAATTAATTGAAGCAATCAGATTGTTTTACTTGTGGTTGACGTTTTTTAAATAACAAGAATTTGCTAATTTCTTTTTAGCCAAAAGAAATTCCTATTCCAACACTTATTGTATTTCGGAATTTTAATCGCCACTCACTAGTTAAAGTTGTTGTTGTGCCCGGCACTTTTCTTATTGTTGTGCTTTCTGTCTTTTGTGCGTCGTCATCAGATTATATAGCGATCAACTGCAGTCAATTTGCTGTGTAATTTAAGATCTTAGTAAATAAACCCGCGTTTAAATATTGGAAACACTTTTAAATTATCTTCATAAGAAATTATGTAGATCTTTATTTTTTTTTTTGTATTTGTTTTTGGTTTGTTGGGTTTTTTCGAAAAATGTAACCTTCAAAAACTCTCAGCTGGCAAAAAAATGGCAAATTTAAAAATTTTTTCTAAAAATCGCCTGATTTTTTATAGGGTGATATTTGTAATGTTTCGTAGGAGATACAACTACAACTACGAGACTCAGTTTAAAGGGTCTCATCTAGTATAAGTAAATATTCGAATTCTATTCAGCACGAACGAATGATTACATGGTGATTTGTTTTCCCAGCAACACAACGACTAAACAACCAACTCCGACCTGCGGTTTCCACAAACTGATTGCAACTGTCTGGATTTATTAATTTAACAGCTGTTACTTTGCTCGTTTAGTAGTTAGTTGTTAACTTAGGATGGCGACGATTCGAAGTAGCTGGTATGTGGTTGCTTTCTGGTCATACTTCATTTTATTATTCTTATTCTTATTCTATGCGAATATTAAGTCTTCATCATTATCATCAGTTTTTATAAGCGAATATAATATTTCTCACAGACCACGCTTTGAACGCGGCACTATAATCAACAAGATCGCTTGGAAATGAGGACCGCAATCAGTGCTGCCGCTACAATAAAATTAAAGCTATCCTCTGCTTTAGAAAAGTGTGTCAATTTAGAAAAAAAGTTTGTTCATTAAAAAGATAGTCGCAAATTCATAATCTTATGTATAACAGATCGATTAATCTTTTAAGCTAAATCGACTCGAAACTTAAAACTATTTGACCTTTTTTCTATTGGTTAGTTTCCATTCATAAGAAAATCTTAGGTAATTCATATCATTGATTTACGAATTGATTTATCAATGATATTTTATTAAACGCAACAAAAAATTAATAATTCTCTGATACATATATCAGTTTTGATGTTAAATATAAATCGAAAATTTTGAAATAACTAGATTGGCAGTTACTTCAAATTCAAATATTAAAAAGTAGCTATAAATATTTAAAGTTAGTGTTACGGCTTTTTAGTGTGAATTTTGAAGAAATGTGGAATGCAATTCTGTCTGATAAAAGAGAGTGCTATGTCCAGTTATCTCTCTGTTTGCTATGAAAAGTTATACTCACTACCTATTGCAGAGCAATGTGTCCATGTGCCCATTTCAAAAAATTTTTCGATTTGTTCACTCATGTGTCCAAACGGTAACAATGACCACAATGCTTTAAAACGCTCGCTCTCTCTTCCTCCTCCCTCGACCTAAACATAACAACGATCATCTATATTTATTTCTCTCTATTCTGCTGACAAATGTGCTGCACAGTGGAAACCGCAAAACTGCCATTGGATTTGTTTTTGCATTTCATGATAGTTGACAACTTTGTATAAACTAGTATTAAACTTTTTAGTTGTACAATTTGTATAGAAAATGTGATTGAGAGGTGGTTAATAGAAAAGTAGCGAAAATTATAAACAAACAAAGCCAAATCACGAGGAAAGTATTTTTAGAACATTATTTCAGTGCAAAAGATAGTTAATGAAGACTATTTTCGACAATTCTAAAAAAATAACCTTCGTTGATAAGTTCAGTGATTCATTATAACTTTCTTAATTTTATTCAAAAGCATTCTTTTCTGTAAAGATGTTTAGTCTTGAAGTGTTTTCGGTGTTTATTCCACCAATTTCTTTTTCACGGATGTTTGTTTAGTATTGTTGTAAATTAAATATATTTCAGTAAATCTATATTTGAATAATATAAGTTTTATTATTCAGTAAAATGATTTTTAGTGATATTTTTTGAAACTGAAATTGGTTTCGTATTTTATGTACATATGTATATGTTTTTGTTCTTTTAATGTCACCTCAATAATATCACTTTACCCCCACAAATGTGAAACCTATGTTTGATTATTAATTGTGATAATTTAATTATCACATCATCTTATTAGTGGGAAGCAGATGTTGTCATGATTAAGCTTTTGCTATGGATATTTTGCCAGGTGAAGAATTGGTAAGAGGCATTATTTATTATTTTTACTTCTTGCCACTTGAACATGTTAATAAGTCATAATGAAAGTCATAATAATAAAGTCTCTACAAAGGCTTAACCTAAATGTGTATATTTTATTGTTATTCCTACAACACCATCAATTTTTTAATTAAGAAAAATATATGAGATTGCATTCAGATTACAATAAATACCATTTTATAGAATTTTGAAGGGAGTTTAATTTCAATTTTTTAAAATCGATATATTGGATAATTCTAAGGAACAAATCGGGATCCCGACGGTATACCCAATGTTGTTGCTATTGTTGTTATAACGATATCTCCAATGTTGTTGTTTTAATTTTAAATTGCTTTTCGATAAAAAGTTACATTATATAAATGAAAGACATTTATTTTTTCATTCCTATAGTACATACGGCAACCGGATATGTGTTATTGTTTAGAAGATATAGGTGGTTAAATTTTAAATTTCAAACGGCCATAAAACCAGAAGTGAGCGCACTTTATTATTGCTGTTATTGGAACCAGCGGTAAGAACTACAACAACGACAATAATAACTACAAAATTGGTGTAGCGGTTGCGATCCGATTTAATCAAAGTTTTTCGCTTTATGTTAAAACCTTGTGAATGCACTCTCACCTTAAAATTTCTTTAAATGCAACCAACTTCATTCGAAATAATTTGACGGCTGGAAGTTGGTTTCTTCTGCTTTTATTTGTATACTGAAAATTTCTTATAATTGCTCCGTCAACTTATTCACGGCAAGGTTAATTCATTAACTATTTACAGATATAAAATACAGAAAATCTCGACAAAGTAATGTCATATCAGCTATATAGAAATACAACTTTGGGAAATACGCTACAGGAGAGTCTAGACGAATTGATACAGGTGAGTTGCATGTTTGATTTAACAAAAATTCGTCAGATTACCCAAATCCTTGTTATTCTTTCAGTATGGACAAATTACACCGGCTCTGGCCTTCAAAGTTTTGTTGCAGTTCGACAAATGCATTAATACGGCACTAAATCAGCGCGTCAAAGCACGTGTTACCTTCAAAGCCAACAAACTTAATACTTATCGCTTCTGTGATAATGTTTGGACGCTTATGTTAAACGATGTAGAGTTTCGGGAGGTGCACGAGTTTGCCAAAGTGGATAAAGTGAAGATAGTCGCTTGCGATGGCAAGAGTGGCGAATTTAACGTATAGTCGAAGTTGCAAGCTACCTTTTTTTAGCGACACTTGGCTTTTTCAGTTAGCTAGAATTTAATTTGCGTTTTTGTATTCTGTTAATTTTATTTCTCTTAATTGCCTAATATTAAATATTTTGGAACGAAATTGTGAAAACTAAAACCTAGCTTCGTATAAATGGATTAGGTATTTATTATCATATATATCTAAATGTTAATTGCATGATAAAAATTATACAATATATAAGGACGCATCATTAAATATAATGCAATAAGTATGAGTCGCACTTAAGGATTTATTCATTGTGAAACTATTAATTATGAATTTATATCGTATCGTTTTTTAGGCAATCTCAATCGGGGGAGGTTTTTATATTTTACGTAACTATGCAACTTGTTTTAATATCGAAGAAATGTTTGAATAAAATGCTTGAAGCTTTGAATTTCCTCACTGATTACTAAACCGGCACGGAATTTAATTTGGTTTAATTTTGGTTGTACTCCAAACAAGACAGAATTGATATATGTATATAGAAATGTATTTAAAATTACCTTTCAATTATGTTAAATCAACCGAATCAGAAACTGATTTTGTAGTGTACAAATTCTGAATTGTATGAAAAAAACAAGAAATGTATGGAAAAAACAAGAAATGCGTGGCAATATCTTAAATGGCCATAATTTGGAAACATGACTAGGAAGTTGAAATTTTGCGTCGTGATTGGCATTATAATGCAGAGGTACACTCGCAACAGCTTTTGCGAGGTTTTTTGATTTTTGGGTTTTACTTTTACTAGAATTAGATTTTTGAAAGTTATTCCAATAAATGGTTCAAGAAGACTTGGCAAAAATTACAATTATTTTAAAACTACATGCGCTAGGGAGCGTAATTATTTACGGTAATAATTTTATTACGTAAAAAAATTTAAAGAAAATAAAGCTGTATTTAGGGAAATTGAGATGGCTGTAAGGGAATGGGGTAAAAAGAACGCGGCCTAGCTAAGTCGGGCAATGGGCAAGCTAGTACACAGAAACATATATCATCACAATCGGTTCTGGATTTTAGAAAATATATTTTATGATAAATCCTATAAACCAGGCGAGAGCTTCAAAAATGCATTTATGCCACAAAAATATACATACGTTAAATTATTGCGATTACAATGTATATGTATTTGTATAAATTGTTTTTATTTAAAATTTGTATATAAAAATTAATTAATTACGATTACCAACACTGTGTGGTATAATGCTCCATTCGTACAGTCCAAATTTGACACTTTGCTATATGCACCGTCTTTGCATTGCCACCATTTTCGTTTGTTCTTCATTACTGGAAGCTCGAAGTGTACAATTGCATTACGTTGGTTTCTTTTCTCTCTACAAAAAAAAAACGGTAACAATCTGTTTTTGTGGATTTTATAAAATCCGGACTAGGGCATTGAAAGCAGAAATGCAGAAAATATTGGAAAAGACGTCCAAAAGGCATTGTTTTTTCTTCCATTTTTTACGACAACCCAAGACAGTTCCGTCGGCAACATATATTCCACTTCAAAACATAGAACAAGATAAATATAAAAATATATACAAGGTGTTTCGCATAAGAAGGGACAGAAGACTAGGACGTGTAGGTTGGGTCGAGACAAGAACAAAATCGTTAATGTAGTTTCTCGGAAACTACAAAACATAAATCCTTCCGGTTTGAAGCATTCTCTCTAAAATTGATTAGAGAATTTTATGGTTGGAAAAAAATTTATACTTAATACCGTAATTTTTAAAAAAATTGCAACCAAAAATTTTTTTTCGGAATTTTTTTTCCAAATTTTAACTTTAACATTAATTTTCTCAAAAACTGTTTGACATAGGAATCTAATTTAAAAAAGAATATTAAGAAGCGATATTAAATATATTATGTTTTAATATTTTTTGTTCGATGTTAAGTCGAATTTTTATAAAATGGCCCCTCCCGTCTAAACGGGGGGAAATTGACCCCCACTACCATACGATTTTTTTCTTGCCTCGACTCAACCTACACGTCCTAGTCTTCGGTCCCCTCTTATGCGAAACACCCTGTATATAAAGTGGCGTTTCCATAAAATTGTTTTGCTTCGGTTTAGGGCTAAACTCTTTTTAGGGTTTTGGGGGCGTCAAAATAAAATGAGTTTTTAAATGAAAACACGTAGCTGATCGATGTTCGAAAGCCCTATATCAGTTTAATATTAAAACCAGATAAATTCTCATAGGAAAATAAGGGGGAAAAGTTTACAGTGTGTTTATGTACAACAAATTTGGTTTTTTAAATAAATATTTTTTACGTGCAAATATCCCAAGTTCCAAAATTGTGTGTATATAAAAATGTTTTAAATTAATGGCTTGTTTTAGTAATAACTGTGTCTGTAAGATATAATTTCCGTGGAACAAATATACGCTTGTGATATCACTCCAATTTGTTGTTGTTGTTGTTTTCATTATTTTATGCTGATTACAAGAATTTTTTCATCTCGTATAGTTATCGGGTTATAGTTCGTCAAAAATTGGAATTTTTATCACTATATCTTCAAAACTGTTAATGATATCCAAAATCATCCTAATTATCTATCATAATTTCACATTTTGTTAATTTGTATGCGAAAAAACTTATTGGTATTCCTTTAATTTAGTTATTTCTTTTAATCATTATTATTTCTTTCTCTTTGCCACACTATTAGACAGTTGTCAAATTGTGTAAAATCCATACGAAGCGTTCAGTTGACAATCGTCTTCCTTCCGTAGAAGTTGGTGGAGTTTATGTCGCACTGTGTTTTGAATAATTATTAAATAAATTTGCAACTTGATTTTCAAAATTGCAAAGAAAAGGAGGCTAAAAGTGAAAATTATCTAAACAAGCGAAAATTTTGCTATTAATTGGCGTCATTATTTGTCGTCAATTTTTGATTTCATGTCAACAATGTTCGAATTTCTGAACTAAATCGAAAACAGAAAGCTAAATTAAATCCATAAAGAACCATAAAGTGAAAAAGATACCAAATAACAGTTAAATGAATTCACTATAAGGTAATTTAAAAGTGCAAACACAAAATGCAATTTTTAGTTATTTGAATCCTTAAAAAAAGTTGAATATGTTTTCCTCAACTGATATGCTAAATCAATAAAGTGTAAAAATAAAAAATAAAGTGTTTACATAAAAAGGAAAATTTTTCAGAGAAAAACAAAGAATCAATTGCAAGTTGAGTAGAAGGAGGAGGAAATTTTAACGTAAACAGTTTCTGCTTTAGTCCTTAAATTCTATTTGGTAGTCATTCTTTAATTTTCATCTTGCGTTTCTTAAATAAATTGTGATAAAAAAATTTTAATAACACAATTTAAATGTAGTTTTAATAAATTATTGGTCATTGTTTTGTATTTTTTATGTAGGAATTCCATGTATGGATCACTGTATATTAAACGTGACGTCGGTGAAGTGCATATTACTATAGTGTTGCCACATCGTAGTTTTTTAAGCTATGCAAATACAACAAGCACTCTTTCCTTATTATTTTAAAAGTTGTATTTTATATACATTGTTGTGCGCATACAATTTATTTTGTCTGTTTTAAGTTTATTATAAACTCTTAACTATGTATATAAGAATAATTTCTTAGAATCAGCAAAGCCTCGTTGTAAACATTGTGTATTTGTTAGTTTTGTTCCAGAATTAATATTTATATATTTCTTTACATATATTTATATCTATAGCATCAGAAATATTATGTATGCATATTATATGTAATTACAGGACATCTATTCTACTTTTTCTCAATAATGTGTGTAAATTCGATTGATAATTGACGGTGGTCGGAATCCGCATGCACATGGATGTTTAACTTGCGTTTGTGATCTTTCTCTCTCTACCTGTCCCTATCAGTTGAAGGCCTTAGTTGCTAGTAATGACTTAAAATATTTGTGAAGTAATTAAATTA
The DNA here is from genome assembly GCA_943737955.2 of Myopa tessellatipennis. Taxonomy (NCBI): domain Eukaryota; kingdom Metazoa; phylum Arthropoda; class Insecta; order Diptera; family Conopidae; genus Myopa; species Myopa tessellatipennis. The sequence goes on from OX031314.1 coordinate 63,469,118, forward strand.
CCGGATAAAGTTGTATAATAACAATAATAATTGATTGATGACTTTTAGAACCATAAAAAAACCTATCCTACTGTACGGACGGATAGTTCACTGCCAACTCGTAGAATTTGAAGGAATTTTCAAAATAAAAACAGTAAAAATAACTCAAAATTAATTTCCGACGCATAAAAATTTTCTCAAAACTGGATTATAATAAATCCGAAGGCATTAGATCTCATCAGGAAAATAATTCCGGAGTGACGAACAAAATGGTGAAGCGGTAAGTATTCTAAATAAAAATTTTGATAATTTCTATAATATATGTAAGTATGTATGTAGTTAAAAACCTTAATGATCATTTCAAAGAAAACACCCTACTTACAGTCAATACAAAATCGAAATTGTAAATATTTCAATTTTTTTTATTAATAATATTAATAACGCAATTATTCATTATTAATAAAATATGGTTGGAGTCGATTAGCTTCAGAAATTATTTGAATTATCCACGAAACACCTTAAATTGTTATTCAATTCATATGAATGTCATGTTGACGATTTTCGAATTTTTTTGGGCAAAGTTCGATGACATTTTGACTCTCCAATAATTTTTCTTTAAGCACGTAGTTACTTTTCTCCGTTTTGAAAATGACGATAAGCTTTTCGAACAATAAATACATCCTCGTCTTATCTCTCCCGAACTGAACGGTCTTTTTATATAGATTTTATTGATTAACACTTAGACTGAATTTCTTATGTTATATTATTTATCTACGTTTAACGATTACCTTGATTAATTTTTTGGATTTCAGGTTTAAGAGCCCGGTTGGTTCTTGTCAACCAATCAATGTCCTCGACTAAACGCATCGACTTTATTGAATATTAGAACCGAATAGCGGATGAAGCGATTTTAATATCAATATAGAAAATTTTGCTATTGTTTATTTAACTACGAATTCATATTATAAATAATCTAGTTAGGAGAATTAAAAATGTACAATAGGTTTATGAAATGTTTAAAAGATGCGTATTTTTTATGAATGCGAGGGTAAATTGTTATATCGTTTTATTATGTCATATTTTCCGTATTTTGTTTTTTCTTTCCAAAAATGTCGTGCTTTGGTTTTGAGACTCCTAAAACTCACCGAAACGCATGCGCTACTCTGTCTTGCAACCATTTTGGTTGTTTGTAATTTTAGACTTTGTTTTTTCCCTGTTTTCTGAAGTTGCTGGTGGCTGTGATTGTGAATGCTGTGATCGAAGCTGGGATATGTTTTGCCTACGTTCTGTTTTGGAGACTGTTGCATATGTTTGCGTTGCATTCTCTACAGATGATTACGTTGTTGTTGTCGTTATTGTTGCTGTTGCGGTGTGTATTTTGTACACTGCCTTTCGCTTCTATATTTGGCAATTTATAAGACTTGCTGGAGGGTTGCTAGATAGTTAAATGATGTTCTAAAAACGAAATATAAATATTCACAAATATAACAATAAACAATGTTATATTCTCTTAAATGTTTTTAATTCTTTATTTGGTTTTTGTTTTAACTTCTCAACTTTTAACAATTTATTTTACCGATTTTAAATTCTGAATAAATTTTCCCGATTTTAACCACCTCCATCTTTTAGTTTGCTTTAGCTGGTTGTTCTAGATTTTATTATTTACTTTTATTACGAGATCTTTTTTCATTTTCTTATATACTTGCATCCATTCGTCTCTAACTGCAGCATCGATTAAATCTTTTTCATTTTTCTTTACCTGGGTCTTAGACGATGTTATTCCATTGTTTTTTTTTTTTGCTTCTGATTTCGACCCGATGCATTGCACTGCTTTCTTGCTTACGTGGGAGCACTCCAGACATTGTTTCTCTGCTGTTGTAGTTGTGACTGTTGTTTTTGTGTTTGTGACTGTTCTTTTGTTGTTGTTTCTTGTCCTGGTTGTTATGTTTATTGAAAATGTAAGAAGACTTTATAAATACGAGAATACCTTAACTTAAATGATTACATAAAACTTTAAGGTGCTTCAAACACACGTAGACGTACTAACTAACTAACTGTAGACGTTTAATAAATCAATAATTCTCGTATATATATGTATTTTCTTGTATAGTGTTCATAATCTGTCACCTTCTGAATTTTATGTTTATGATGGTGCTTAAACTTAATTAATTAATTGAAAATTACACCTATGAACAATACTTCAAGGGATCTATAAAATATTCATCATCTCCAGTGGGATCACCGACCGGACTAATAATAATCGTGCAATTAAACAATTATAACTGTTTATTCATTAATTCATATAAAGTAGGTAAACAAAAGAAATAATATTTAACCTTACAGAGCTAAAGCACATATACCATAAAAACCGAGTCATTGCACTGTAGCTTAATCTTTCTCTTTGTCGTCCTCGTAGTCGTTGTCTTTAAGACGTAATTTCAAGTGAGGTTCGCATGCAATACTTTGTAAGTAGACAGCGAAAGGAATGGGAATTCGTACACTTGCACCATTTGATTTGCGCTGCTTGTGGAAAAGATTTTCTATTGTTGTCTGCGATGCAGAAGACCGACGGCGACAGATGTCTGCTGGTTTGTGTGTGTATGGGCTGGTGAGTTCAGATATTTATTCGGACAACTTAAATTTCGGGTGTAAAAAGAAATAGCGACTATAAATAGGACATCGACATCACCCTCAGACAGAAGGAACATACGACAGGTGAATGAATTTTTGTGAATCCTCCCTTCAAAGTTCATGTTCACAGTTCATGTTTTATAAAAGTTCATAGAGAAGTTGAACACAATTTAGTTCCATGGGTAAACATATGAATTATGAATTATAATTTAAAAAATATATCCTATCAATTGTTGCGTTTATATATAAATTATATATAAAATCGATAAATCAATTTAAATCGAATTATTTTATTTATTTCAAATTCTTCCAAATTTTTTTAATGCATATTAATTTGCCCTGAGTTTTTTAATTTGTATTAATTTTACCCTGAGTTCTTTAAAGCTGCTTTAAGTCATGAAAGCTTGTATAAACGCATCCTTAAAATGTTGTTTCCTTCAACGTCTCTCTTTTCTTTTTGTTTTTCGGATCTCCTCTAGAAAATGTAAAAATAATGCAAAAAACTTTGCGTTGTTTTTCTTCAGTTTTTCTCTTCCTTTTCTCTTAAAAATTCTTTCGTTTAAATAAAAAGTTCTTTGAACGTCGTGATCTTTCGTTGCTCTCTTCCTTCACTCTCCTTCGCGTTTTTGAAATGCTTCACTTTACCATCGCCGGTTGTGAAACAAGTTATAAAAAAAAATGTGACCTTAATTCCAACATATTGAATTTTCAAGTAGGATTTCTAAAGGGTAAAAAGGAATCTGATGCAAAAAAAAAATTACACGACATAAAAAGCATCCAGGAGAGCAGCAGACACTTTAAACGTGTGGCGAAAAGGAACGCAAGATAAACTGAAACGAACGAAAAATAGTTGCTTGAGACGTTTTTGAACTCTTGAATGAAATCCTCCAACTTCTCTCGTCGATTTAACTCGTCCTGACGGAAGTCTGTTGGCGTTAATGTGGCCGTTACAGCCTGCCTGTCAGCCAGCCAACCAACCAGCCAACCAACCAACCAACCATTCTGACTTTGCATTGATTCAGCCAACTCACTTGCTCGCCTGCACTTGATGCTGTGGGAGATCTGGTGTTCTTAGTTGCATGTACATATATAGTTCGTGAATGAATGGCAATGAATGATGTTGGAGCTACAGTAACGAAAACGACAACAACAGCAGCAGGTCATTAGACTTGCTTTAGCGTACTTCCCCGTGCCATGTTGGTTTCCTTTGCTTCTTTTCACTGAAACTGTTAAAACCGACGCACCATATCGCTTCGCTTGTATAATAATTAATGATGGCTTTACTGGGAGGTACTACATACATGTTTGGAAAAAACGTGTTTAAAGCCGAAGAATAGGTTTCTGTGGCAACGATCATAAATAAAACCGACTCAAATAATCTTGATTTCAAAACAAAATCGAAATATAGGCTTTTATCCTCAGAACCATGAATTATATCGTCGGTAAATTTGTTCTCGCCGGTAAATTAAATATAATTTGATGAAGACGATCTTCAACTATGACTAATGATCAATCTTAGAAATGGTCTAATACGTCTTGTTAAACGTGGCTCTTGTGTGCTCAATGCAAAACGGGTTTCAGTTAGCCACTTAAAGTAACCAACGCGATTGCAGTTATTAAACGCCACCAATTTAATGCACCCCTCAACTACTATTAGTTAAACTGATTTATCGTAGATACATATTTCTCACTATCGAATTTTTGTATACATGTGTATGTATGTACATACACATGTTTATTTATTTTGTTTAACTATGTACAATTATCCACTCGCAACACTTTCACATATTTATCCTCCTCTGCTTTTCAATGCATTATCAACTTCACCATCTTCGCCGCTGAAAAAAATAAAAGTTATAAATACATGTGGACTGTATTATTGATTCTTCTTAGGTGTATGTGTCGTCATGGATAACTAACAACTTTTGAAACGACAACAACAAATTGCGACTCTCGATTTCTTGAATCCAAAACAATAACAAGCCGATGAGTATTGAACGAATATTTTTATATGCTTTGCTGTATTTGTACATCCAGTCTGGATGTTGATCTATGTATATGATGTAATTTTGCAAAAATATAGGTTTTGATTTCATAGAAAAACAAGTGACAACAAACAACATGACGATTTGCGAATTTTGAAAAAAAGCCTACTTTTCAAAATTAAAAAAGTGGTGTTTTTTCAATTATTTTATAATCTTTATACGGTATAATAATAATATACGACATAATATAATATAAATGAGTATATGATTAATTTAGTGTTTGTATAAAAATGTATCCACTACAAATGTACCATATCTAATATGTTTATACCATAAAAAACGAGCAAACATGTGTTCACATGTTTCCAAATGCAGCTCAACTCGTATCAGGAAGTAGAATTTCAACTTTAGATCAGGAAAGTTAAAATACCTTTATCACTTCGGGTATAGGGTAGAAAAACTTGAACATTTAGAATCTGAAGACGCAGATTCAATACTTACCCACGTTTTTAAAAAAGTCTTCGAAAAACCAATATTTTTCAAGTATGAATCGATAAGAACCGATATTCAAGATGATGTGTTATAAATATAAAAAAGTAACCAGGTGTAAATAAAGTTCCAAAGTAAAACGTTTTTCTTATCACACGTATTATGGGTGTGAACCTGTGAGTCCAATTAACCTATTCATCATATATTATACTCATTTAGATTCACTGTAATCTAAAAACTCTGCGGTTTCATTTGAAGTTTGCTTGAAAACTAAATTGTGAATTTAATGATTTAATTAAAGATCTTTATATATAATAAGAAATATATTCTATATATGTATATATAAATAAATAATTTCAATGAAACATTCAAACATGAAAAAATTTTGTTTTCAGGAAAAATTTTGTCTGAGATTTCTCGTGTGCATACCGCAACTATGTTCCCCCCAGTGTATACAGTGAAGTGCAAAGTCTTATTTGATTATGATCTCAGTTAAAATTGTGTAAATATTCTTAAGGTTTTCTAGTAATTTCTTTAAATTAAAAAATGATTGAATTCATTTAAGATGTAATTACATTAAAATCTATTGAAATCTTTATTCAAACAATTCTTTACATTAAATTAGTTCCGAATTGTTTGCCGCGCATGATCGTTTCGAGGAAGCCCCAAACAGTAATTAGTAGTTGTTGTGGAGATGGGCGATGGGTGGAGTTCAGCGTCTTGTTTTATTCAAAGAGCAGCGCGCACACTTTTTGTCTCAATTAATTGTTTACTTAAATGGTTCCGCTTTGGAATATAGTTGTTTTGTGTAGTGCACTTTTTGTACTTGGAACTGAACTGTGTTAATCGAACTTCTGCATGGTGTTTTTCGAATTCATTTTACGTACTCATAGTTTGACCTACTTTTGTAATAATAATAATAATAATGTAATAATAATTTTTTATTTTCAAATAAAATAAAAATTATTGCTTAGCTTACGAGAAATTTTAAGTACACGAGTACTTTTGCATTACGATATCGTCGAAAGATCCGCCCATTTAACACAATAGGATTTTTAAAAATAGGCTACATACTTATGAATCAAGACTGCCGCGGAAATAAGCCAGTCGACTTTTATTATAAAAGCATAAAAATTTGTTTCATGAAATGTACAACTTTTTTCAAAAATTTTCTCCGCAATAACCACCCTTACCATCGCATGCAAATCGAATAAGCACAACGGCGCCTCATCTTAAGCGCCTACTACAAGTCAACCCAGACGCCAGAAGTCAGTCAGCAATCCAGCCAACGTACATCTGGCCGTCGTAAGCACGCCCGCCTTGGCGTCACAAACACACACACGGTATTGATTTTTTGTGGAGCGTAAAACTATACTTTGGCCCCTCGAAGGGGAACGCGTGCAATAAAAAAGAGGTATTCGGTAGCATCCAGCCACGAGTCGTGGCAACTCTTGAATTATGAAACGCAGACATTCGTCTATTCGAAAAGGGGCGCATTCTGTGCAAACTTTGCAGAGGATGAGCTTCTAGATAGGCCAGAACCTGCCTCTGGTACCTGGAATAAATTGCATGAGTGCTTCTTCTATTTAGTATGATGCAGCGAACGTGTAACCCTATAGAATGTAATAATCATTCGACAATTTACAGTAGACAAGTGGCGGTTTTTTCTTTATGCACCATTTAATGAGGTGAACTAACTACGAGTAGTTACTTTCTAGTAGTAGTTACTAAAATTTCTTTTAACAACACCGAAGCAAAACAAGTGTAAATCTCTAGAAAAATATTTTCTTGGAATAGCAGTACTAATTTAAAACCCGCATATTCTTAAATAGAACTATCGTAGTTTACCAATTTTATTTAAATTGTTTGTATATAATTTTGTAACAAACACAGGCATTTTTGGCATATTTACTTAATAACTGCGGCTATTAGCAGCATCGCACACTTTTTGTCATTCCTGAGATTTCCGGTGACATCCTTTATAATGCGGGTCGGTAGTTATATATGAACTCGTACAGATTATTATAAGGGTATAGCAAAACGTGCGTGAACCATAAGTGCGGCAATGCAAATTACTTTTAACAATCATTTTCGTTGCTATATTGCTTTTCTGTTCTCTCTCTGTTCTCTGGCAAAACCTCTACGAACTTTATCAAGTGTTTCTGATATTCTGATACTGCTTTATACTTACTAAGTAATGTACAGAAAAGTGTCACTCGGTTTGCTTTTATACTTTTTTGGATGCTAAAGTAATTGAGGCTTGCTTTTGTAAGAGTTCAGTTCAAAATGTTGCGAAATAACAAATTAAACCAATTAGAAAAGGACAATTTTTAATAAAAGACTTCAGGCGATTTGTCCTGTCTCTTGTGAAATTGAATGTCTCCTCGTCCTTGGATGGTTCCCTTAATTGTATTTCTTTTATTAAATTATAATTTAGGTAAGTCTCCAATGCGCAAGAGTAATACTACTGTATTCCTATACAATATACTCGTGTACTGTACTATACTTTAAATATGAGTCGTCTTTTCAAGATAAAAAATTACTAATTTAAAAACAGAAAATTCAGAATGAGTTGCTTTTTTTCTATACATTCTATACTAAATAATGTTTTAAGTTATCCATATTTAATACGTTTTTCTTCATTTAGTTTTAGTCGCGTTTTTTGTTGATTTGATTATATATTTAACATATACATATTTTGGTTAAATAATTAACTGCATTAAATATGTTTGTTTACATACATACATACATACATATATATATACAAAACAATAAAAAGAAAAATTAAATCAAACCAAATGATTCATAGATTTCCATGGAAGAATTGTACAACGCATTTTATTTAGAATTATTTATGTACATTAAATGAATAAATTATTACGAAAAATAGCATAAAAATTAAATCAACAAAATTGCAACACTTAACAGATCGCAATAACAGATTGTTCGATGTGAATAATGCGGTGGAGGAGGAGAAGAAGAAGGAGGAGGAGATGAAGGATGAGATGGGGAAACATCAAGAAGAATCATGATCCAGTAACAGCAGCATCAGACAACAGCAAAAAAATAGACAACAACAAAAGCTAAAGTAGTCATTATAACACACCATGTATAGTCCGATCGGATCGGATTGTGTTGCTTTAATCGTTTGTATACAATTCAACTGGATAAGAAAAGAAGTTGATTGCATATTTTTTCCATTTCATTTTCAAAAAGATGCATCACAATAACATATTTAAACCAGACACAAATCACGACGTAGTTAGAGTCATGGCAAAAGCTTTGATCGTTTACATTATAATCGCTGTCATCACTCTGGTTATCATCACTTACCAATGAACAGTTCCATGGTCAGCGATAGTTATCAATTTTATTATTGTATTTGTTTCAATTGTGGTCGTGTTTTTTATCCTTAAAGATATTGTTCTAAAAACTGAATCCTGATTTGGTGTTAATGGATTGGTTTAAATAATTATAGAAATTTAAGTACTGGTGTTACATACTTATGCTGGTCTTACGAAATTGAAATCTGAAGTTTTACGAATTTTGTGCCATTATCTAGAAGATTGAAAGTGCAAATAAACTTATATAAATATAATATACATATTCAATAAATAAAAATACAAATATTTATGGAGGCAGAGCTGGATGAGTAAATAATTAACCTTGCTAAAATTTTGGCCTAAAATGTTGGCATCATTTCCATCACTGAATTATAAAACTAACTCATTAACGAGGCATAGAAACGACTAGCCAACCAAATTTTACCATGGATGGAACCATAGATATTACCTAAGCAATGCTCCACAAAATTGTTGTAGGTATTTATTATAAAAATGTGTGTCCTATATAAAATTCTTATTAAAAAATAACTACATATAGCATATTGTATAAGTCAAACTTAATGTGTTACTTTTACTTACTTATTTCATAGGCGATGGTAAAATAAGGCTTTAAGAGCTTTAAAGTTATTGAAATTTTAATAAAAAAATAAAATTGCAATAACTACATTTATAAAGTGCATAAAATTACTTAAATAAATTTTGATCAGAAAAGCGTAACTCTTTAAAATGTTGAAATTATTGATTTCCCTGACTTACCTCGACCCCATGCATTCAGACTTGGCCTGGCTTAAATGAAAGAGATAAGCAGCTTTTTTCAGCATTTGCAAGTGCAGTATGAGGCGCGTGTGCCAGTATTTGGTATAACTTTGTGGTAGGTACACGACGAGTACTCTTTTGCTTAGTGGAATGTGTGCGTGGAAAAGCGTTCTATGGGTTTTATTTAGTATTTGGCCTTAAATGTATGTGTTGCATGTGTTTTACATCGGTTTTTTGGTTTTATTGTAAATTCTGTTAGTTACCGCTATGTAGGAGCTGCTAATTGAATAACTAAAAGACTAAAGTCGGAGTAAAGTAACTATAGTAACTATAGAAGTATGAAACTAAATGATGACAAAAAAAGTCCTTATCTATTCTCTTCCCCTCCTACCAATCACTATTAATGAAATGTCTGTTATAAATATGATGAAATAGAAAACTATTATTATAAAACGAACAAACTAACATCAATAAGTACTCTTTTGTAAAAATACAGTATCTTTGTTTCATTATTTTAAAATGTCATCGAAGTTCAGGAAGAAGAAAAATAACAACAACAACGTTGAATTATAATACATACATTTTCTTTTAACCTACTTACTTAACTTACTCAACTTCTTCTCCTCTGTCAATCCGCAAAGCAGTCATTTGTTATTGAAAGACCTCAGTTGTTCTTGTTGCTAAATTATGTATGCCACAAGTTTGTGAAGAAAGAAATTGTATTGTTTTCGTGTAAATAATTATACGAGTACTTTCAAATTCATCAAAGATACAAAAAAGTAGACGAAACTGATATGTACTATATAGAAATATATACGACTATATAATATATAAGCAAAAAAGAAATATAGAGAAATATATTAAAAATTTAGAGAAATTTTAATAAAAAATACATTTACAATAACCGAAGTTTATAAAGTGCTTAAAATTACTTAAATAAATTATCATGTAATTCTAATAAAAAAATGGATGTAGTATATCTAATAAAACTCGGAACCTAAAAATAGGCTTGTCATCGGTTAGTTTCTCATAAATTTCATAATGAGTACAATAATTATGAAATAATGAATAATCATCAATCGTCAAGTCAATCAATAGATTAGGCATCATCAAAACGTTAGTTTGTGATATAAATTTAAGATGTTTGCCCTATTTTTTTTCTGATAAACATAATTAGTTGATAATGTTTTTCAGAAGCTTGTTTTTGTTATTGCATAAACACTTGAGTGAAGTGAAGAGAAGAACGATTTCATAGTATTATGTATGTATGTATCAAAGTAGCGTTAACAAAGAATATTAACTTCAATTGATTAGAAGATTTCGACTTCGATTTATACCACTAGAAAAAACTGCTTGTATCTTCGTAGTATATATGTTCAAGTACCACTCAAAGTGCTTAAGTATTTTTTAAAGATTAATAATAATGATTTAATGACCATTCAACAAATGAAGACAAGAGGAATAAACTTATAATGTAGTAATTTGTTTTAAATACATTGCTTTAATTAGAATGAAAAGAACTGCCTTCAAAATAGTGTGAGTGTTTGATTATTCTAAATCTAAAGAATTTTTATATTATTTATTTATTTATGAATACGCGTTGGCACATATGTAAGTCATAAATCCAATTAGGTGCCAACTAGTAAATCTACCCTGAGTGAAGTACTGCAAAAAAGTTTATAGTATACACTCTATGTGCATATGTGCATGTACATATGTGGTTTATGTATACTAGGCACTTTTTAAATGCTGTAAAAATTTTTACATACTAAAAAGCTGATTTAATAAATTTTACGTAATAGTATAACATTGACCTTGACCTTCTTTATATTTATTTACCGACTGGTAAAACTGTAAACAAAATGGACGCACTGAAGTAGAATCTTGTTTTTATAATAAATATTCTAAATAAATAAATATGTACTATAATTATCATTAATAAACAGAATTTTCAGAATAAGAAAAGAAATAATAAAATCTACGTTTAAACGATGTGTTGCTGCTATCATACGAAAATTTGTTTTGGATTACTTTCGTGAAATCGTTAAGATGCATGTAACTTGATAACCGAAAGAATACAAGATAGTTTTTCTACGAATTTTTTTCTCTCTCGTGTTTCATTGCTGTTGTTCACCTTCGTTTGTAGAGAACAAAGGCAGATGTTCGTTCGATCCATATACAATACAAATACCAAAAAACATGTACGATTAGTTTAGAAAGCCTTCTGCGAACCTGATCCTTCACATCGCATCAATCTGATCTCTTCGTGAACGCCGATCCTTCGATCTGAGCATTTTTTGTTTTTCTGCTTGTGTTCGGTGTTCCTTCGTCATTTCATTATTTTAATTTTACGAGTGGAATCCACTTTGCTAAAAGCGAAGAGTCTATTGTTTTCGATTCGAAGGCGACAACTACCGACAGCAACAACAACAACCACCATTCATTCAATACAACTCCTGTACTAAACACAAATGAGGACTAAATACAAACAGCAACGGCCACAGTAACAAGAACCACAACAACAAGACGAAGAAGAAGAACGAAAATACGAAAGAACAACAACTAAGGTGGCAACAAGCGCCGTATCGCTGCCGTTTTACCTTCGTCAGTCATCCGTTTGGGATCGGACAGCAGTGTTTCGAGAATCAGGACACGACTATATGCATCAAGCAAAAATATGATGATGATAGGAAATCAAAAATGAAAACTCAAAAATAAACTCTTTCCAAGAAATCGAAGATTGTTGTCATGTCGGCTTCTTCAATGTAAACGTTGTTGCAAACGTATTGTTTTTTGTTTTTAGTCCTGCAGCAGCAGTAGTAGTTTGTTGTTGTTTGTGAAACTTAAAGCTTCACAATATGACCGCGTTCCAGTTCTTGTTCCGAGACAGAAACAAACTGTTCCACTTTTTTATGTGTATGTGTGTGCGTGTGTATACGTGTGTTTGAAGTGACGAGGGATTGTGACTGCGATAGTGAGTCGTCCTTTTCTCTTGCGTTGCAACTATTTTTAGTTTACTTAATTTATATGCATACAATTGAAGAGTTGAAACTATTAACCTAACCTCATTTTCGAAGGCTTCAGTTGTGATTCTTAGTCCTAATTGATTTTCCATTTATTTATTCTCTCTCTTTCTCCCGTTCCCTTCAACAGTTGAGTATGTTTGTTTAATTTTCCTCTTTTATTGAGATCTTATGTAATCTAACATTTAATTATAAAAAGAAATTAAATATGATATATAAAATTATGAAATTGTCACTTACTACTCACACTCAATCGCGTAAAATAGAGTATAAAATAATAACAATAATAATACAGAATTAAAAATTAGGACAACACAATACTAATAATAAACTAGCAAATAGAAAAATCGTACACATTCGTGTCTGTGGGAAAAATAAGTAGCAACAACGTATTTTTTTCTTTAGTATAAATTGTAAAAGAAAAAAAAAATTAACACAAGAAAATTAAAGCAACATAAACCGGAAAATATTCGCATAAAACTGACGACATAAAGTTACCAGTTGGTTGGTTGGTTAACACGGAATGATACTTGAAGTAATAGCAACAACAACAACCAAAGTGAAGATACATAATAAACAAAAACAACAACAACAACAAGAAAAGTATGCGAGTATAATGGAGCTGCTGTATTTCCGTCGAAAACAATTGAGTGTATACGAAACATAATGCTAAAAACGAAAAAAACAAAAAAAAAGGCCAAAAACAAAAGTGAAAAAAATTAATTCGAACAAATTCATTAAAATTTTGTCAATAAAACGACAATTAAAATGACAACTAAAATTGGATCTATGTACATTAAAATGACAATAATTCTTATTAAACTAAAGTAATCTACAGAACGAATACATTTCAAAGTGAGAACATTAAATAACGAGAGAGGAAAAAATTTCTTTAAAAAAAACATCAACAAATTTTTAAATAAAAATCGAAAGATAAAATATTAAAAATTTCATCAGTTTTTTACAATATTTATTAAAATATGGCAATAAATTATTAAAATCATGAGAAATCTGTTTGAAATTTCTATGAAGTCCCGAAGCAACGCGACGGTATTCAAATTTTCTTCAATTAACTTTTAAAATTAAAAAGTAAAGTTTTAAAAAATTTTATAAACTTTCACAAAATTGCTGAACGAAATGCTAGAATTGTCAGGCAAGCATCAAAGTTCATGGTGATTGATTTCTTTTTTCCTTCACCTTTTTTCTTTTCTTCTTATTTGTTTATTTATTTTTCTAGAGTATTTTGGTTTGGGATAGCTACTCGTACTATAATGTTACGCCATTACATACTATACAATTATGTCATCTTGAACGTCAGCCAGTTTTTATCGTTGCCATCAACATCATGGTTACTGGTGCATACGTTTTAATTTGGCTTGAAGTGAGTCTTCCTTCTTCTACTCTTATTCTACCCTTCGTCTTCTCTGCATCATTCCATAAATGCTTCCAAGTATTTGTAACATTTTATGCCATCTGAAACTTAGTCACTTTTTTGGTACTAGAGTTATTAAAGCCACTATTCCCCCCTTCAGCCTACTTCTTTCTCCTACCTATTATATGCGTAATAGGTATATTTATTAATAAAGTATATTTATTTTCTTGTTACAGAAGGGAATATATAGTGGAAAACCTCGATTAGTAACCACCAGTTGACATAAGCTAGTTCGTTATTTAGTTTATAATAAAATCTAGTAACTAAATAAGTACTTAAGATTTTGCAGAGATACTACATAAAGGAATACAGACAGGGAGAGGGCGCGAGAGATAGACAGAAAGAGAGAGAGGGAGAGCGAGACAGAGAGAGAGAGAGAGAGAGAGAGAGAGATATTAAAGTGGAAAAGAGTGCAAGGATCTGTAGGTAACTACAGAAGCCTTCAAGTTCATACCAAACTAGGTCACATTAATCATATATGTAGGTTATAATCATTCATTTCTTTTCAATTTCAATATATTATCTAAATATGATACCAACACACTATTGTGCACTTTTAACACCTTTCTGGTAATTGAATCTACGATTTTTTTAACCTAAGTGTGTAAGATAAGGGCAACCCTTCTAAAACCTTGAACTCGCGAAATTTTTATGTCAAAAGCATATTTAATTTCGTTTTATTCCGCTTTTATTAATGTCATTAATTTTGTTTTCCTTTTACTATTTGCTATCCTTAACTCTTTTTATTGTCCTACTTTATTATGTAGAAAATTTGTTGTATTTTTTTAGAGGATTTTTAGAAGTATTAGATATTTACGACGTTTAATTTCCCTCTCTATCTCTATAGTTTTCCACTTTCATTTATTAAAAGTTTTAAAGAAGCACTTTTATTTTCTATCGCTGTTTATATACGAGTATAAAATACAATGTATATGTACATTTGTATATTGAATATGTATATATACATATATTTTTTCTTCGGGAACATTCATTGCACTCGAACTGAATGAACTTTCTTTTAGTTCAGCCCATTCGTCACCATTGTGATGTTGCCGTCTTTGTTGTTGTCGTTGATGATATAGTTTTCCCCGGGCACTTTTGTAGTTCGCCGCATCCATTCCTTCGTCTGTTTTTGTATCTGTTTGTCGGTTCCAAACTATGTACTAGATGCTTTTTATGCTTTGGTCTCAAATCCACAGAGTTGCCAAACAGCTGTGCTTCCTCTATATAAAGATGTACCTTATATATTTCGTCGTTACATTTTTCCTGGTCACAGCAGAAGCAGCATATATTATAATTTTTCGAGAGTGTAGAGTGAACTTTTCACTGTATGTAATTAAATTTGTCCATTGTGCAATTATTTCAACTGATGACTGACTCCACTGATATCCTATTCATCTATAAGTAGGTAACTCTGACTGACAAACAGACTGGTTGTCCGACTGAATGGCTGCCTTTTAAATTTCCGTTTAGGGAAACAAAAGTATTAATTAAAATGATATTCAGCAATTAGTTATGTGGCTTGATTAGTTTTTTCTTTTTTAGGGAGGCAGGAACTCGATTGTACTCAATGTGCGTCGCTCACATTTTAATATTTAGCTTTATCTTGCAAATAAATGAGAAAGCACGGGCCTGTTTGTTATTAGAAGAGAAAGCAAGCGATTGTTATGAGAAGATGTTCATAGTCCCACAATAGTGAAGACATTATAATTAATGAACGCGATCGATCATGTTTCAAAATAATTTCAGGTTCATAATAAGTAACATATTTTGGTGAATATTGTAGGTGATGTTAGTGTATAAATTGCAGACTTAAGAGGGAAGGATTCGAACGATTCAAAAGCAAAAAAAGAATATCATGAAAAAATTTCTCTTCTTTAGACATGCTTAAGAACAACACAAAATACATACATATGTATATACATACTTATACATAAATAGTTACTGTGTTAATGTTACTGATTATTTTATCTCTATGGCTTTGACTTAATGTGACTTTATATCTTTTTTGACTGTGACTTTTTTACTCTGTGATTTTATTCCAGTCATTTTAATTCATTGCGAAAAGGGTAATAAAATAGAATTATTCTGAAATCTCTGCAGTAAAAGGGATTTTTATGTTGTATTTAGATTAATTTTGTATATATGTACTATGTATTATATGTACTATATGTATTAAGTGAATTTTAATGTAACACGATATTTTGATTTTTTGTATTACAGAAAGAAAGTCAAATTTAAAAAGTGACAAAATTGAAATGAATTAAAAGTTGGGAAGAAGAAAGAGAAGAAAACGAGGAAGTAGAAGAAAACGAGAAAGGAGAAGAAAACGAAGAAGGAGAAGAAAATGATTACTTAATTAACAAAAATTTTGAAACTTTTTGTCACATAATTTTCAATGATATCATTTGTTATTATGAAAAATATATACATATGTACTATACAATGTAATAGAAACTATAAAGTTTGAAGCTTAGTTTAATCATATATGTATATAAAAATTAATTGCAGTGTGTTTGTTATCGCATCATTTAAGATCGGCCGAACAAATTTGGGAATTTTTTAGATATGTTCGGAACAGTCCGAATCAGGTTCGTACGAAAAAAGTGGGGAATGTCTTAAAAGGCCATAATGTGAAAACTACAAGGCCTAGGAAGTTGAAGTATGCATGGTGATTGGTTTTACACTGTAGAGGTGCACTAGGAACGGATTTCGGAAAATTGCTCTCATAAATGGTTCAAGAAGGCGTGACAAAAAGTACAATCATTTTAAAACTACATAGGTTAGGGAGCCTATGTTGTCATAGAAATCTAGATAAATCTTCACTATCGCCTAGCAAATACATATATAATATAAGAAGGGGGAGGGGGAAGAAGTACCAATGCTATAAATAGGTACGTGTTTTTGTACCATGTGCTATAAAACAATCTTTAATTAATGACAAGTTCTGCTATTGTGATTAAAATTTTTTAAATTCTTAATTAGTCCATGATCACATTATCTTATAGATGAACTTAAAAGTAGTAGTCTGAAACTGTTATCAGAGAATACTGCTTTTGGTGGAAAAAGTCTATGTTATACTTATGTATAACGTACCTGCACCGCGTATACTTTAGAAATGTATTTCTTAAGAATATAATAAAATAAATAAAGAAATATATTTATTTACACTGATTGATTACATTCACTCTGTCCTGAAGATTATTTTCTGTTTTTAGCTCTTTTTCATATAAACTTCATTTGTATTAGTTTTAAATATTATACAATATAATATTGATTTCATTTATTTTTTATAAATCTATATTGAAGTCCTTGTATGTACATATGTATATTGTACATAATTCTGTAGACTGTAAAAATCTATTTGTGCAGCAGAAATTCATTCTAGAGAAATTGTTTATGTTACTATAAAGCACATGATGGAATTCCCAAGGTTATATTTTTCGTCCATGGAAGTTTATGACTTGCGGCGCGAGATGACGTTAGTTGGAATTTTTGCAACCAAAGCAGTCTCTAGACATTTTAAAGCTGAAGTACTTTTCAAAACAAAACTATAATAACTATAGTATTTACAAACATCTAAATTTTCTGAAATTCATTCAGTTTTATTATTTTCCTCCTTTTACCTCTTTCTTTTTCTCCTGTTTTCTTCTTTTCCCTTTTCTCCTTTTCCCTTTTCTTCTTTTTCCTTTTCTCTTTCTTCTTTTTCTTCAACATATATTCGCACTGTTATTATTACAAAATTTAATTATTATTGTTACTTGATATTTGTAATCTATTCAGCCCGTTATCTTTTGTTTCCTTTCCTTGTGTTTCCGTGCTTGTAATTGTTTTTCTTATGAATGAATTTCTATGACTTCTGGGTGTCAAATGTTCTTTTATTGCAACAACCAACAAGCCATTCAACCAACAGAAATTAAAGCTGAAAGCTCAACTTAGTTACCATATTGTTTGCTTTTCCACTTGCGAGTATGTATGTACTTCTTACATCAATGTATATCTATACATTAGACATTTCAATTCATTCCATAGTTTAAAACTTAATTTAACTTTAAGATGGGGAAAAAAATAACTGAATAGAAGGCAACGAAGGTATATACTGAGTTAACAAATGATATGAACTCAATATTATGTGCATAATAATAACAAGAATATCAAGATATTAGTGAATACAATAATAATATTTGGCATATACATACATATGTATAACATATAATATATAAGTAAACCAATTATTTAGAATATATAATAGTATTATATATAGTATAGTATAGTATGGTAACATAAACAAATAATAATAATAATAATAATATTTCGACCAAAATCAATTATTGAAAACTTAAACTAATAATATTGAGAAGGTATACAATTTTTCTTGGTACTCGTAGTTACTGAATTTGCGATTATTTAATTGATGATGGAAATTTACTATAATGTTTATTAAAATAAATTTGAATACATGCATATTATATTACATAGACAATATGCATAGTATTATTTTAGATACGTAATATTATATTACATACAAAATAATATATAATTACGATATATAAAATTTTAAATTTGTTAATTTTAATTTTTCAGCACTGACGGAACCGAGTCTCCAATACTTGCTGAAGCTGATGCAGATGGTCATGATAAACCACGAGTTCGATATGGAGAACTAGTTATTCTTGGGTAAATATGTATATATATACATATAGTACACGGGAACGCTTAATTGCTGTGTGTGTGTGTCTGTGATCGACGGGTCAGAACTTCGAGGGGAAATAAAATAAATTGTGGAACTTGGTGCTTTGTTTTGATGATAACCATATAATATATGTATATAAACACATTATCATATAACGACATATAATGTCTTTATCATAATACTGATTTATCACAATTGCATTGAAATATCTAAGTGACCATGACATGATGTGCATTTTATGAACAAATTTTTTATGGTCGATTTTTTATTATATGTATGTGTGTAACCATTATAGGTTAAACACTATCATAGCGGCGAGCAATCGCGACGAGCGAGTGGACTTAAAAAAAAAGAAAAAGAAGAGCAGCGATATCACTATGAAAATAGAATTACAACAGTCGCTAGTGACGAGATCGTAGGCGGCGGAGGTGTAATTAAACATTTTCGGAGGGAAAAATACTTCTCGTTTTTCATAAGAACAAATATAATTTTGACAGCTAAGATTCATTGCTATCGCTCGCCGCTATGATTGTGTTTAATGTAGTAAACATCATCTAACTTCAATTACAGCAAATTATAGTAATTAGTAACACTTACAAGAAACAGTGGTTTTTCTATGATTATATATAATATGTATGTGATTTCAGTTCGAGCACCAATCATCATCTTTAACAACCTCTTATTCCATATTCCATTTTTCTCTACGGCCCCCTACGGACTCCTCTACTAGTTCAAGTGTTGCTTCAATAACATGTGTAGATCGCCTGCGCGGTGGTATTCCGGCGATGTAGGATTAATGAATGACTTAAAACTCTGGTTACTGATCGACAGATTGTTTACGACAAACTACCAGCAAAACTATCGCCTTCAAATATCAATAGATTTGAAAGCATTCATAAATGTATGAAGTTGCAGCTAGCGAATATTTCAATTTGTTTTGATTACCTGTTAACTATACTTTATAATGTTTTACTTTTTATTTTTATTATTATTTATAATGTTTGTGCATTTATATTTATACCTACTTTTATTATCTCAGTCAAATACAAGATATTAAATAGATATAACAAAATTTCTATGATGCGTGATGCTTGAAAACTTAAGTAAATAATAACAGCTTTGATTTTGTAAACAAATCGTTTTACATGCCTTTTTCAGTTGTTTATCCTTATCTCTGTTAAATGTGAGTTGTGAGTGATACCGAATTTAATAATTTTGTTATTTCTATTCTTATACTTCTTATCGTAAATATTAATATTTTCTGTGTGATAATAAACATATGGTATTAGAAAATACGAAGCATTTGACATGGAAGTAACATCACATTACCGTCGAAGAAAAGCACTGATTTTGGATGCAAAGCATTTCTGAAACGTTCTCATACCGGAAATATACCGAATTCCTTCTTAAGTACTAAAAATACAAATATGTCATGCATGTTTTGTGATTGTTGTTGTTATAATCATGTCGGAACGCTCAAAGTTCGTTAACATCGCTCTTACGTACACACAATTCGAATGCTTACGAAGCGTTTTTAATATAACTATAAATAATTTAATTGTGCTAGAAACATTGTGGATCGTATATTTTCTGTTATTTGTTGTTGTTGATGCTTTTGCATTTGTTTTTATTTAACTCCACACTGGTTCTATTTTATTGAATTCTATTTCCTATATAAACAACGAAACGCATATTTGTGCTATTTTTAAAATTCTGTTTAGATTTTATTTTTCTTCGTTTTGGTTTATTATTTACACTCTTATTAACGAAAAAAAGTGTTATAACGCAAAAAAAGCGTCTATTACCTGGGTTTCTGGCTAGAGGAATATTTCCGGGGATAGAGTGGCCTATGAACTTGCAAGTAGAGTTTCTGCTCTAGAAGCGGAAGGGGGATCCCCAAATAGTCTTGTTTATTTCGTCCTTATTTGTGACACCACGGACAATTCTTTCTAGTTCCTAAAAAACGTTCTATCATAGTTTTTTATTATAAATTTTCTTTGTAAATAAATAAAATGTTTTCATTTATTAAGTTTTATTATTCCTCCTTCTTACAGCTACAACGGTTTTTTGCCTCAAGGCGATCGAGGACGACGGCGCTCCAAATTCGTTCTCTATAAACGCACAGAGCCAAATGGTGTCAAACGTTCCAAACACTACATCGTTCAATCGCCACAAACATCGAAAGCCATACTTGATGCCAATCAACACTCGATATCGTATACGCTGTCACGCAATCAGGCCGTCATTGTTGAGTACAAGGAGGATAGTGAAACGGATATGTTTCAGGTTAGTATGAGGAAGAATACTGAAAACACGTCAACAACTGCGAAGACCCTTCCATCGTCCTCCCTTACTCAAAAAAAGAAAAAAACATGGTTGTGAGTTCGAAACCTGAATTTTATCCTGTTTTTGTCATACTGCAGAAGGACTTTAGCAGGTGCAAGAAAAGATTTTCTCTCGCGCTCTCTTTCTCTCTCCACTTGTTGATGGGTGTAAAAATTTGCAGAAAAACATCGAACATCCAAGGAAATGGAATGGGGAATGTACGAAACATATGGTTAAATATAATTTGTTTTCTACATTGTCTTCTTTCACTTATGGTAGAATTAATAATATTATAGTTTTAATGTTAATCGATGTTAATTGCTGATTACTAACGTTCGTTGAAGTTTTAATCGCATTTTGTTTTGGGTTTTATTTCAATATTATACATATGTAAATAACATTAAAATTTTACATACAAAGTATGTATTGAGAGCTTAAGCAAGCTGTAAAAAGGAGATGATTTTTGTAATTTACAGTTAACTATCTTCTTACGTTTATTTAGAGGAGTGTTGTGTATTATTCTTTCTTTTTGTTATTCTTTCGTTTTTAGAAAAAATACGGTATTTTCAAGAGACGACGATATAAACCACACACGATTATTTGAGCGATTACAAAAGCAGTCGGTTTTTTGAACGATTTCAAAATCAGTCGGTTTTTTGAGCGATTACAAAAGCAGTCGATTTAGAACCCCAGCTAATTACAACATGGATTGAGTTTGGTAGTTGGTTTGTTCCTCCTCAGGAACACTCCCCTTGTCAAGCCTATAAAACAGATTTTCTTCTCTTGGTTTTGTTGTTGGTGATATTAATGTCGACTTTATTTTTTGTTACGTTCAATCGACACCAAATAAAATAACAAAACAAAAACAAGGCTTGTCGTCTTCTGATTGTCTACCTGTGGGGGGAAGCGACGGTTGATGTTTTTACATACGAGTAGTTGTTTGTATTGATTTTTGTTTTATTTTCTGAATTGAATTGAATAGATTTGTGTTTGCCTTTGTTGTGTTCTTCCCTGACTTAATACAGGTCAATATCAGGGTTATTTTTAGCTGTTTCAATATTTGTAGTTTGTAGATTTTATGAAACGGTATCAATTTCATCCGCTTCTTTGTGCAAATATATATGTATACTGTGTTTAATGAATCCTCATAAAATTTTAAATTCGTGTGAGTTACGCTTCTACAGATACTAAACGATTGTGAATCATATGCTGGAGATTATGTTCGACTTAAACCGAAAACTTCTGTGTAGTATAAGTGTCATTTATTCTTGAGTAGATTCCAGAAACCGATTCTACTGTAAAGTATCCGTTACTAAAAAAGAAAAGCTACTACACGAAGGTGATAAAGATAGAATGGGATATGGAAAGAGTGAGAGGATGGGATAGTGAGAGAACGACACATAATCTTTTCAAGCTAAACAACATTTTAACGCATGCAAGTAGACGATGACAAGCAAATTCTTCAGGGAACAGTGAATGAATGAGCTTGTTAAATTCAAAACTATTCCCAAGGGTCAACAAAATTCATTGTAAGGTTCATTAAAACTGTTCCTAAAACACCAGGTTAAACAATAAAATCAAATAGAAATCACATTCCTAATGGATGAGCAGCTGGTCAGAATGAGTTTATGTGCCCGTGCTAAATTAGCGTTGTAGTGCAATACATGTTCAATAAATTTTACTGATTTTCAGATATACGAATAAGTATATCTATTCAAATATCGATTAGAAACTATCAGTATCATCAAAAAACTATCAACTATCCAAAAAATATAAAATCAATAAACTGAAATTAATTTAAATTTTTTCAAAGTACCGTTTAGTTAAAGTTAAACGTTTTTAGTTCAAAATTTACACATTATTGATAAAATTTCTTCACTTATTTACTACACACACATTCACATACAATAACTCTCGACAGGTTGGACGTTCATCTGAGTCACCAATTGATTTCGTTGTTATGGATACTTTGCCAGGTGACAAAAAGGATGCTAAAGTTATGCAAAGCACAATATCACGTTTTGCCTGCCGCATTCTCGTGAACCGATGTGAATCATCGAAGGCACGAATATTTGCAGCTGGTTTTGATTCCAGCCGAAATATATTTCTAGGAGTAAGTATTGTAGTAGGGAGTATGGATGCCTTCTACCAGTTCCAGTTCCAAATGAAATTAATTTCATGTTCATTTCCGCTTTTTGTTTTCAATCTGCTGCTACTCTCAGGAAAAGGCTACAAAATGGCAAGATAACGTAGAAATCGATGGTCTAACGACAAACGGTGTCCTAATTATGCATCCAAAAGGTCAGTTCTGTGGTGGTACAGCTAAGTGTGGCCTCTGGCGCGAATGCTCAGTGGGTGGTGATGTGTTCAGTTTGAGAGAGTCACGTTCGGCACAACAAAAGGGCCAACCGGTGAGTACTTAGAGGTTGGTGTATTCGTATGTATACAATCAAGTGTATGCTGGAAGTTTAATTAATTCTATAAAATTCATTCCTTAAAATTTAATTTATTTTAAACATTTTTATAGATCTACGAGGAATCCAATGTGCTTCAGGATGGAACTCTAATTGATCTGTGCGGCGCCACGCTTCTGTGGCGCTCAGCGGATGGTTTGCAGCATTCACCGGTATATTGATTTTTCTTTTTGCTCACCTGCTCATATACGAGATTATTAACAGCGCAATTTCAACTCTTTAATATTATTTTCTCTCTCGCGTAGACAAAGCGTGATTTGGAGAAATTAATCGATGAAGTAAATGCTGGTCGTCCTCAGTGTCCAGTCGGATTGAACACGTTGGTTATTCCAAGAAAAGTGCAGATCGGTGAACAATGTAATCAGCCTTACGTGTACTTGAACTGTGGTCATGTTCAAGGTAGTCGTCATGTTTCATCTTTCAACTTTCATGGAATTTGAATTGTATTACATTTTCATTTTTAGGTCATCACGATTGGGGTCAGGATAAGAGTACTGGCGCTCGTCGCTGTCCCATGTGTCTGGAAATGGGTCCGGTCGTTACGCTGTCTATGGGTCTGGAGCCAGCATTCTATGTTGATACCGGCGCACCTACATATGCATTTAATCCATGCGGTCACATGGCGACTGAGAAAACCGTTAAGTAAGTGAAAAGATTTATATTGTATATAAAAAACAACATTCAACTCTTGAGAATAATGTGGTTTAAATTTTTAAATGAAGGAAGAAGGTTGAATGAATACAGAGAAATGTTCTTTCATTTCTTTTTAGGTATTGGGCACACGTTGATATACCACATGGCACCAATGGCTTTCAAGCTGTCTGTCCATTCTGTGCGACGCCTCTCGACGGCTCATCTGGTTACATAAAATTAATTTTCCAAGATAATTTGGATTAAATGTAGCAACTAGAATTAGCAATTTATTTTATACAAAACATGATTTTTAGCTCCTAAGTAATAAAGTATTATACAAAGAGAATAACAGAACAAAGGTAAATATTATAAAAGCTGTAACTAAAAAAAAAATTAAAGTAAGAAAATATTATTAGAAAAAGAAAAAAAAGTAAATTAAAAGTAATTAAAAGTAGAGTAAAAGAATGTAAAGAACAAAATAGCAAACAAAAGTCAAAACTAAAGAAACTACACAAATATGAACTAATTGTATACAAATGTAAAATAACAACTTATTAATAACAAAAAATCAAGTATGAATTACTGGAGCTACAATTATGGAAGCTGCAACAATTTATTGCAAAAACCAAAACCAAACCAATTTATTACAAAAACCACTCATAAAAAAGGAAATAGTAAATCTATATAAACTGCAAGATAGCAAAGAATTAAATCTACTGTACAGTGAAGTGTACAAGCAAGTTTATAGTAATAATAATACATTCATTAATATCTCGTGTATAAAAGTGGCTCGATTAACCGATCAGTAGGCAGTTATGTGTAATCGTCTGGTTTTACAACATTTAAAATTATTTTCACCAATTGTTTGCTTTTTGTTCTGCTCTGCGCTGATTAAAAGTCATGCTTAAAGTAAAACATATTGTCTTAAATGTTCACCATATATAAATGTTAAAAACCTTTACAAATTATTACTTTAAAATGTGTTTCTTCACAACCTTGCAATCAGTTGTAAATGAATGGAATCAAACTAAATCAAAATGTTTAAAAGTTTGTAGAGAAACTTTTTTTCCTTTGATTATATTATAGAATACTTGGTTTTGGTTCTTACAAATTGCAAAGTATTCTAAAATACTCGCAAATATTTCTTTCATTTAAGAGTTATATTAATAAAATTTAATACATTTATTAAATAACTCCCTTTCAAGACACAAGCCTCTTTGATCAGGGTTCAATTGTCTCTTTTAGAGACAATTTAGTTAAATTTCAAAGTTTTAAAGGAATTTCCAAAGAATACTTTTCTTTCTATTGTTTTAATGTTTTTTTTTTAAATGTTTGAAAGACTTGAGAAACCATTCCGTGCATTTTTTTTATAAAAAACTAAAGCAAACTAGTCACTGTTGTGGTTAAGCTAAAGAAATCAATTAACTTTAAACTGCAGTACGGCCAGTCCGGATAAATAAAGTTTCGGTATCTGGATTAATGGAATTTCCGGATTATAGAATTCAATGTTTTTTTTTTTTAAATCTTATTAAACCTAAAATGATTACTTACATGTCGAAGTCAGCCAAGTCAAGAACATTGAATAAAAGTTGAAGTTCCCTAAAGTTCCTTTCCGACGAACCCGAAAGATTTCAAAATGGGCGCTGAGCAAAATTTAAATTTAAATTTTTATTTATGTCACATCACATTCTTCGAAAATACCCTTAAGACTTTTTAATTATCTACTTAAATTTATTCTTTGCTAACTACTAAAATTATATAAACTAAAAAAATTTACTATATATAATAAATTATTCGTGAAACCATAAAAAATTTAAATTATTGTTTGGACGTTTTTATACTTTCTTTAAAATGTACAAATGATAAAATTATTTTTATAAAATAAAAAATTAATAAATAATGTATTCAGATATACATAAGTATATATTAGTTAATATACTTAAATTAGTTATCAGATAATATGTGAAAAAGAATGGCGAAATATTTGTGCTTGATTGAGAAACAGACTCATTGAGTGAAAGAATTGACTTCGTTTTGCCGGCTGAACTTAATGCGGAGACATACGAGCACGTCAGTTCGAATGGCTGCTCAGATTAAACAAACAGGATTTTTTTGCTCTTAATCAAGTCAAATCACCAATCTTTAAAGCTATTTTCTAAGCCATATTTTGTAATCAATCGCTTGCAAATTATGTTAATATAATTTTTTTTAATAATCCCTCGTAAATTATGTTGAAGTCTTTATTAAGAAAAAAAATTATAATTAAGTTTTATGAATAACACATAATTATACATTAATACTGCGTAAGTAAAATTATATATACAAGAATATACAAATGAACTGAGTATAAAATAAAGTTAATTATTTTGTGAAATCTACAATCGTTTGTCATAAATAATTATTATATGTATGTAAATATTAATGACTTAAAGACGTTGCTTAAATACTGAATACAATTTATTAGATGATTAAAATTATGTGCTCGTGTTAATTCAATACAGCCAAATTGTTTCAACTACCTTTCAGATATCTACAATTACTGCAAATTTTTGTTGATATTGGTTTATGACATCAAGTGAATATATAAAGATACTCGTATATATGTACGTATATATATTCACAGTACCTTCAATGAACTCAATGCTCGTTCGTTAACGTATTTATTGGGCTGCAAAATCATTTCACATATCTTTAAAAACCACAATCGTGACTCATGGCTCATGCTTATTTCAAATGCATTTGAATTTATTACTAATTAACTAGCATATGTTTTCCATTGGTAACTCTTTTCTCACCAGATTCCAGAAAATACATATTTCTCTATTCCAAGAAAATCAATACACGATATTCATAAAGTGATTAAAACTAAGGAACAAAACTCAACAAACAATTCAGAACTTATGCAAAAATAAAAAAAAAACAACCGACCTAGCGAATAAAATATTGTTTAATTTTATGTTGGACGATTTAGATTATCTACATACATTTATATATATAAAGGTAATTAAATTATATATATACATTCATGTATATATGTATCATGTATCATGTATATATAGCTACATATATGTACATAAACATATATACTTAAATTGACCGTGTGAATAAAAGAAAACATAAAAAACATTTGCAGTTTAGTCTTTATTTATCTGTACATGAGAATCTTTATCTCACTTTTTCATGAGAAGTGGTCGAAATTAATTTATGGTGTAAACAAAATGTGTTGTGAACAAATCTACTTTAGCCCATTAACTCCGATTTTTTTTCCAGTAATTTAGAATTCCGAGAAACTCCGAATGGTGAAATGAAAATCTGCAGAAATTTTGTAATTTTTAAGTTTTTCAGATCAACATTTTCGGCAATGGAATTTTCGTAAGAATAAAAAACCATTTGCCATTAATTTTTTTCTGTTCAGTCGCGTTGTAAAAAACTGAAACTAAATTACCGCATTTTTTTATTATCAGCACAGCATGTTTAACTAAATTTCGCTCGTCGTTTTTTTAATGAACAGACTTGCAAATGTTGCGATTTGCCATAACTTGTATAGAAACCTGGGTAAGTGTTATTTATATGGAGAAAACCTGTATAGTTCGTTACCAAAACAAGCTACTTTTGTAGACTTACAGGAGATGGCAAGCGGCATAAACCCATTTCAATTCTGAATATGTTTATTGCTATCTTCCTAAACGTAACGCAATGGGTTTACGTCGCAAATAACTTCAAGCTGTCAATCGATGACAGCGTTAACAATCAAGAAAAGTTTCAAGTTTAGTCAAGAGCCAAGAGAGATACTCCAGTTGTATTTTTTATATTCAATTTTTACTAACAAATATTGCTTAAATTATCGTTGGACATACAATAGTAACAACTGGACACTTACGCAGCTTGTGAAAAATGGAGGTCCTAATGGTAGTAAAAACAGCTATCTGGCTGCTTTTTGTACATATTGCTATTTTTGGTAAGACTTTTATGAAATCCAGATTGTGGATGGAGTATGTTGTCGAACTCTAGTGGGCGGTCGGAAATATGAAAAATTCGCACTTCCCCGATCCCGACTATTATTTATATGAAAGGAAGTAAATCTGGGAGGAAAAAGTGAAGCCACTTCAATAATTGGTATCTGTTCATGGAAGGGCGACAAATAAACGAATGGTGCCTCCAAATGGTGCCTTAAATCTGAGGCTGCTGAGTCATATTTTAGTTTTTCTGTTTTGTTGCATACATTGCTGTTTTTATGATTCGGCAAGCATTCCTATATTCAAGTCTATTGCTGTGGCAGACAGAAGTCTGTATTGTTTTCATAGTGATTTTTATTATCATTATCATAATAACAATATTTAATACATTTTATTGTCAATGGACAAAAGATAGACAATTACTACTTATTTATTATATTATTACTTACATATTGTGTTCATAAGTTTTTTAAAAAGATACTTAATTTGTTATATCCAAATGTTGTTTACTATCTAATCAGATTTTTTAAATTCCGAACAGTCAATAAAGCTAAGCACTTATTGAAGCCATAAAATACTGGCTAAATTGCTTCCGAAAAGATAATGCGATGTGAGGAAAATCCGTTGTGAAACTATTAAACCTTACTTTAACCACACAAACATTATATCTAGCTTATACGAATACACATTAATGTCGGTTTCATTTATTGTCAATTTCATATGCATCACAATTTGCATTTGCCTTGCAGTTAACTGTGAGCGCATTCGTGATAAGATGTACAACCAAATTAGTGGCGCCAGCTGTTTCAGACGCCTGAATGGTACCCATCAGACAGGCTGTTCGTGTGAGTACAAAGTGCAATCAATAGCTAGCATTGTTGGTTAAACAAAAAATAAAATTACAGCATCTCAATCGGGATCCGTCGGTGCTCTTCACCTGATACGAATCGAAGAGGATTTCAATTTTCTTCTCAACGGCCCACCTGCTCCTCCATACGCAGCAGTTATACCACCTCATTTGTTTACGCGCCAGAACATGTTGCGCCTGAAAAACCAAGCTGAAGATAATGTTTCCGTTGTTTTACTTATTAACAGCAACAGCAAAATGACGAATTTCTCACATGAGCTCAACTGCCCCAATCAGTACAGCGGTGTGCTGTTGCCGAACAGCTCAGAGACCGCCACCTGCAATGCACGAAATCCAGCCGATTCATGGAATCCTTATGGTAGTGGTTTGTTGCATGAGGATTTCCCCTTTCCTATTTTCTACATAGCTGACGCTGATGAAATAGAGAAAATAATTAACTGCGCTGAAAAATTCAACAATTTTAATTACGACACACATGCACAACGTCGTCTTTGTTCAGTGGAGGTGAACACATTCATGTCGGCGGCTGTGAGCTCTGAAGTGTGTATGCGACGTACAAATTTTGTTAATAATCTGGGCAACACCAAATACTGTGATCCACTGGAGGGTCGCAATATCTATGCGACGCTTTTCTCCCGCAACATTTCGACGGAGATGGAATTAAAGGACGAAAATCGTAGAGCTAATCCTACCGAACGTTTCATTTTGGTATCCTGTCGCTTGGATACAACGTCAATGTTCGATGGAGTAGGTAAGTCATCAAAGAGGAAGATGGGCTGAATTAGAATTTTAAAGTTTCCATAAAACCTTAAATATAAGTTCCTACATTTTTTCTGGAGTTATGCTCAATCAAACTTCATTGAACTTTCATTTTATCATTGTTACTCTAGTAAATAAAATTCTCTTATGTTTACAGGTTTGGGCGCTTTAGACTCCCTCTTGGGCTATGCTACTCTGGTTAGTGTGGCTCACATGCTTTCCAAACTGTTTCCGAATCAGGAGACTTTACGTGACAAGAAGCTCAACGTTCTTTTCCTTGTCTTTAATGGTGAATCCTACGATTATATTGGTTCACAACGTTTCGTCTATGATCTGGAAAACTTGGCATTTCCTACGCGTTCCACACATACCACGCCAATTTCATTGGACAATATGGAATTCATGATTGACATTGGTACACTCGATAGTATCGCCGCACTGCAGCTGCACTCAATTACCGCATTTCCAGCTTCGCAGAGTTTCCTAGAGAAACTACAAAAATCTTCGTCGGAGTATGACCTAAAAATAGAGTTCAAATCCGCGATTGGCTATCAAATGCCGCCGACATCAGCTCAATCGTTTTTGCGGAAAAATATTTCATTTCCTGCAGTTGTGTTAAACTCACAGCCACTAAATAAATTTTATCATTCCATTTACGATGATGCTGAAAACAGCAACTTCACATATGGCAACACTTCATTGAACTACTCTGATCTCATGGAACAAACATTGGCACGTGATTACTATCAGTTGGAGTCGCTGCAAATGAAAATTCGCAATGTTTCCTCCGCTCTAGCTTTGGCAATATACGAGACTCTAACGGGGACAGGCTACACAGGCAACAAATTGGCGAATCCAGTTTTAATTGATGAGTTTTTATATTGTTTCCTGGAGTCTGCTGAATGCACGTTATTCAAAGCTGCCTCGCATCCCAACAGTTTGCTGGGACTCCCCTTACCTCCGATGCGGTACGTGGTTACACGATCTTTGATTCGTACATTTTGCGAAAAGCAACAATATTCTCGATAATTGAGTAACTTTATATATAAGTATAACATTATATACGTATAGCATATCCAATCTTCATTAGCTATGTTTTGTTTATTTTGCAGTTATATTAGCGTATCGGGAGCATCACAAGAAGCCTCGGGTTGGACTTATCGTCTACTTGGCTATGTGTTGTCACAAAAGCGCTCCGAAATACCACAAGAGAACTGCACTAACCTGCCATTGCATTGGTTTGCTGGCTACGATGGTAAAGGTGAATGTCGATTGACCACCCAAAACTACAGTCACGCTTTAAGTCCCGCCTTCTTAATAGACGGTAAGTCAGAGGGCGTGCATATTGTCGTATATGCTTGTAATTCCTGCTTTTATATATTATTCTTAATTGCTTATTAATGAACTCAGGTTACGATTGGAAATCTGGCCAGTATTCTACTTGGACCGAATCGACTTGGTCACAGTTCAGTGCGCGTATATTTTTACGACCATCGAGGATATACGAAATTGTTACTCTATCAATTGGCGCTGTAATTTTCGTGATATCCTTTTGCTTGGTCTACATAATTAGCAGTCGTTCGGATGTGTTGTTCGAAGATGCACCAAGCAGCACAGACTCGTAAGTAGCACACAGGCTCATCAAACAACTCGATTAGTCGTTGCTTGCAGCTCTTGTATTAGAATGTTGTTGGTTGCGTCATAATAATTTTAAATAGGTTGCCAATATTTTCTGGGTTAAATTTATTATACTGTTTATGGTATCTCATAAACCAGATACTTGTACATATCAAAATATTGAATGGATTTTATATCACCGTATCGTATCGTATAACAACCAGAATTATGCAAGTATGTTAAATAAACATTTTTTAATTAGCTAGAAACGTATACATACTCAACAAAGCACTTTACATAAGTCAAATTTTTACATAATGAGTGTCAATTATATATCGTACATACTATATGCTTGTATATAGTGAATACCATATTTCAATAACGAATCTGTTATAAAGACTTGCATAACTTGTTATGCTCATATGTTGTATGTTGTACTCATAACAAAACTAATTTATTTTCAAATTTCCAAAATTGCATTTAAAACAAAAACATTGACATTTTAAAAGCATGTAAAACAAAACTATTTTTTAGGTATAATAAAATTTTTTATTTAACAATTTAAACAATGTTTATATAGATCCATACGATGCACATGTATGCATTGAAATTTGCTGTTAATTTAAATGATTGAATTCTTATCAATATTGATTTTCTTTGTGGACTATTTTCCAGGTTGACGGAGCCTACAGCTTGTTAGTACTTACTTCGTATATATATATATATATATATATATATATTGTTCTACCCCATAAAAAAAGAACAATAATATTTCGACGTTAAACACGAGCGAGGAACAAAAAATAAACTTGTCACATTTCACACTCAACACATCGCCTAAGTTATTATGCATTAAGACTGCCCATTTAAAAGTAAGGCACACGTTCTTATAAACATTGAAATATACAAATAAAAATAAGGAAACGGTAAATATGACAAAAACTATAGATTAAGGTTGAACACTTGATTTAATGATGACTTGACGTCGCCCACTGCATTTGCATTTTTTTCTTGGATGATATTTAAATAAATATCGCTTTTGAAATTAAATCTAGTTGTAAATGAATTAAAAGACATTTCAAATATTTGTTGTTATTTTGTATTTTTATATCGTATGTAGGTATTGAATTAAAATGAAATATTTAATTAAATAAAATTTTAGTATGTGTAGACTACGATACGCAAATTTAAGAAATCAGTTTATATATATTGTGTATATAAATTAGTTTTATAATTGATTACAAATTTATTTGTATTGAAAAAAGATGGATAAAATTTATGTTTAATGCATACAACAGCAAGCAGAACTAAGCGAAAAATAAAAACATACATTTTATGTAATTGTTAAACAATTT
This sequence comes from Myopa tessellatipennis, assembly GCA_943737955.2. Classification (NCBI taxonomy): domain Eukaryota; kingdom Metazoa; phylum Arthropoda; class Insecta; order Diptera; family Conopidae; genus Myopa; species Myopa tessellatipennis. The sequence goes on from OX031314.1 coordinate 63,501,437, forward strand.
AGCCATAATTTAGACGAATAAACTGACGACCCCATTTTGGTTGATTTTCAAGTTTACAAATTAATTGTTTGCCTGAAATTTGTAGTTACATTGTTATAATAATTAATGTGTCAACATGACCATCAGCCGGAATACGGCTGTAAAGTATCAAATTTATTTAAAACTTAATTTCATTATTAAATGAGCAGGCTTGGATTTCCGTCCACCAAGTTTCTTATACACATTATTATACAATCAGTTATGTTTCCAAAATGTGGTGTAACAGTTGCATTAGCTATGAATTTCAACTGTAGTACTCTAAAAGGTGTTTTCAAAATACATATATAATTTCAGTTCTCTCTCAGCTCTCCTCATTCACATGATTAATACACAGTATTGCTAATTTAATTTAAGCAAACCTTTTTGCTTTAGATTAAATATTGAATCGGCTATAACTTTAGCGGATAATTTTAAATAACCGCCACTTAGTAGCATAACAATTGGAATTTGTTTTTGTTGGCAAATTGAAAATACAAACTCATCACGTTCAATGACTCCCTGGAAATGTTGAAAGGATAGAGTTTTCATCATAATGTATAATTTTAGTATTTAATATCAACCTGTGACGTTATTTCCAACAAACCCAAAGGATCTCCTTTCAGAATATCTGTGCCACCATTGTACACAACAATATCCGGTTGAAAATCCTCTAGCGAACGTTGCAAGCAGCTGCAAAGCGAAGTTTACTTAATTATCGAATAGTCAATCATTAATTTCTCCGTATAAGAGTCTGAAAACTAGAAAGCTGAAGGGAGAGCTCTTTACTAAGAAGTTGAGAGCTAACCTCAAACTATCTTGTCTTCCGAAAAACAAGTAAACCATCGAAGCAATATCCTCCCTCTTTACCTTCTTAGTTTTTTTAAATAAAACTTGTCTTCTGTGTGTGACATCAGTTCTACGGCGCAATTAATGTTCAATTTTGCTGCATTATCACGCGGATAGATGTCTGCATTGTACATATCCAGAATGAAAACTTTAGGTTGGTTTTGAAAATCTCGCTCATGTCCGTTACCCTGATGAGCATCCAAATCAACAATCATTGCTTTGGATATACGTTGTTCCTCCAAAAGCAAGCGATTTATCAGCAAGGTAATGTCTGCATAGGCGCAGAAGCCGCCACCTTCATAAGAACAACAGTGATGGAAACCGCCACCAAGATTAATAGCCCAGCCAGTTTCCAGTGCTAGTTTACCGGCAAGTATGGATCCAGCTGTTTGGAAGCGCATTGGCCGCAGGTAACCACGCTGTACAAATAAGTTAGGCAGCAGGAACAGCGGTGTAATCTCAGAAATTCTTGCGGCATTAATGCTCCACTGAATGAAGCAAAGTAAACTATAATTAAATAATTTGAACATTCAACATTTGTTGGTGAGTACCTTTAGACTTTTTAAGTACTTTTCAGTGTGCACTTTTAGCAGCTCTTTGTGGGTAACTTCCAGAGGTTCATAAAACTGTCCTCTCTTCAGTGGAATGTATGTTTTCAAAAACTATTAGACAAATAAACGAAAACCACATCATATGGCGTAGATTTTCAATATTTAAACCTTGAGTATGTTATGTCCCTTGGCTGCATCAAATGGGTGAAATTTTTCTAAACCTCCAAACACTACCCTGTAGTTTTCGCTATACACTATGGGCCATTTTTCTTCGATTTCATTTGATTTGGATTTATCTTGCTCCATTTGTTGTAACACAAACTGAGTTTAATATTTCGTATAATTGATCTTCGCCGTAAATTTATCCATTTAATTATGTGTATTTTAAATATTATAAAACTCTTAACACTAGATGCAATTAACCTGTATCTGAAATTTGACAATAAAAAACATAAATAAATAACAGCTGTGTGACTTTACGGAGAAACAAGTTCCAACATTTTTAGTTCAGAAATATACAGTAAACAACAACCTTTCTCGCCAATACTCAAAAACGGACGTAAATTTTGCATCAGCAGGGTGACTCATGGATTTAAAAGATGGCCAGTATTATGCAGGCGTTTTCTTTACCTAAATTCGTTCACGTGGCTCAAACACATTAAAAGTTAATGCTAATAATAATTTATGAATTATAGTATCAGACTTTTCACCCTAACTTTACGATTTTAGTTATATTGATTAATGTTTTTTCAGTTACCAACACTGGTAGTAGCGAAAAATCGGTGTTGCAAATTTAATTTTACATTACATTTTGACAACTTCCTTGGGGATAACAAAAAAAATTGGGTGTCATTTGTTGAACCGGCAATCGGTGAAGTTTTGCGATTTTTTAGTTTGCAACTAATTTTTGTTTACTTTTATTGAGGTGTTTTCCCAATCAACTGAGTGCATATGATGAAAAACCAAAACCAAATATGAGTTCTGGGAATTACGTAGAATGCCCACAATGCAAGCGGGAAACGAGTAAGCAAAACAGACTGATTACCGAAACCTGTGGACACAACAAATGCCGACAGTGCTTTTTGGCTGATGAGATACAATGTCTGCAATGTTCGCAAAGAATTAAAGCTGGTGAGATATTGAAACTGACTACAACTGAAGCACTAGAATATGCATAAATTAGTTACAGGTGAAGTAACCGATGGTGAGATTGAAATAAAACAAAAGAAGATTGGTGCAGTCTGCACCGTCTCACCAGCTCACATTCAACAGCATTTTACAGTGGATGGATTCGTTGATTACCACTGTACCGTGTGCAACAAACATTTCAACAGAACGGAACAATACTACCATTTCGCCTGTGTCAGTGAAGAGCGGAAAAAATACAGCTGCAAAGTATGTCAGAAGGTAAATAATTGAATGCATTAAATAGCGTTGATCTTTGTTAGTCAATCGCCTTTAGAAATTTTCGTCGCGTTCTCATTTGAACTATCATAACGAATCACACGAAACGAATAGCTACAAATGTTCGGAATGCGGTAAAACATTTGAAAAACTAACAATCCTTCGCAAGCACGAAAAACATCACAAGAAACCTCCGGTGAAATGTTCCATATGCAACAAAGAATTCCGACATAAAGAGTCGTTAGAAGCGCATGTTTCTAAACATAAGAATGAACTGAACTTCGCCTGTGAGTTCTGCGAGCAAAGATTCGCCAACAAGTCAGCATTGCAGCAACATATGCTAAAACACAGTGGTTGGTAACATTACATATTGTATTTTTACTTTTGCGTGGCTAACTATTGTGTACACAGAAAAGAAGCATCAATGCAATCAATGTGGTCATCGATTTCAAAGGAACTCTTCATTGACTTCACACATGCGAAGACATTCGGAGACGGAAAGCCACGCATGTTCAATTTGCAATAAAATTTTTAAAGATTCGAATGCTTTGCTTAGGCACAGCGACACACATATAGGTATATATTAATTGACATCTAGTATTATTATAGAGGATACAATCCTAAAATCGAATATATTTTTTCCAATACAATTCAAAAATTCTTATTGTCCGAAAGAAACTTGTGTATAAGTCCATCTGATTGCATTCCTCTTCGTTTTTTCAATATAAATCTTTTCTAACACAGGCACCATGAAATATAAATGCACCGAATGTGATCTAAAGAGTTTGCGCAAAGATACCATAATGCGACATGCGAGAATTATTCATATTCATAAAAATCCAAAGTCTTGCGTTGAAAAACTCTCTCCTGTTGCATCACCACCATATACTGACTTAACCAACCTTGAAATTTTAGAAGAACAGTTCTCCGAACTAAGTTGTGAAGATATTCTGATGGAGTCATGTTCACCGAAGACTGTGGAAAATAGCTCAGTCATAAAATGTGTAGGAAATGTAGAACCATTTGTAATACCGGGCTGTGCAAAGACAGCACCACCCAACGACGAAATTAACGATGGCAACCAAGCCGAGTACCGTGCTGAATTAACAACATTGACAAATGTCAATATAAATACTTTCGAACCCACTGTAGACAAGAAACTTCGAAAGAAATATGATCCTATAGAAATGTATCGTAAGATCCTGAACTCCGCAGACGAAGCCATTCAGGATGAAGTTGTAAATACTGCATTTTCGCCAGAGCTGGAGCCGCCGATAATAAAGCCCACAATTCAGAGACACCGCAGTCAATCCAATTTCAGTGAAACACATTGGCGCAAAAATTTTAAATATACGTACCAATCTCAGGATTATTAATTTTGAATATAAAGTCAACGAGTATTTTCACAAGCGGTTATTAGCGCGGCACATTACACTAGTACTCTTCATTTCCCTTTTCGACTAAATATCTTTCTTGCTTATTGAACATAATAGCAATTTAAAACAATTCTGTTTCTTTTCTTTTAATCAACGTAATTCTGGCAATTTTCCATGTTTATAGAAGGTTAAAAAGCACATTGATATTGACCGTGGACAAGGCGACGGCTTATTTGTACAAAAAACGCTGTGTATGAAATTATTTAGAAACATTTAAAGGTTCACCTAAGCGAGTACATATTGTTACAAATATATTCATTGGGAAATAACTAAATAATTATAAAGATGTTGGAAAACTGCGAAGTGGCTGCTAAACTTTATGAACTAACAAGTGGGGATCAGCGAAGTTGGCGAAAATTGTTGAAATTTGGTGAAACGTTAAGTTTGGATGAGAAACGTAAATTTCTATGGACTTGGCCCACAGAAGAGAATTTATTAAAATTCAAAAATATATGTAAATTATTGGAAATACATAATATATTAAGTATTGGCTGTGGCAGTGGTTTACTTGAGTGGATAATTAAAGAAAGCGTTGGTGAGTAGAAACTAAACCAATTCATTTACGATGGCGAACTGAAAAAATAAACCGTCTTTAATCTTTATCTTTAATAGATATTATAATTTATGGTTTGGAAGTGGACAAAACTTGGTGGACAAGCGGCTATGCTGTTAAGAGCTTCATTGATCTAAACTACATGGATGAAAGTGATGATAATGATTCCGCTACGCCTACGAATTCCAGTGAATATTTGCAGCTTTGTGCTCATGTTTCGAATTGGCAATTTGCCATTCTTTTTTGTTACTTTAACAATCGATTGGCATTCACCAACTATCTGCAACTCTACAAAGGTACTTGGATTATAATTATAGGCCCAACGCCGCATATTGGCATCCATACAGACCCAAACCCTTTGGAACCCAATTTTCCAGTTCAGTCATGGCGCTTGCATAGCATAATACCGCTATGCCACAGCGATGTGGTTGCCTTTTATACTAATAAATAATTATTTTTTTAGTACATACCATTGATTGAAATGTTCATTATTTCATTAAAGAGCAGTTATGAAAAACGGATAAGGAAAAACACAATAAGAAATATTTTAACTAAAAAACCATCAGTTTTTGTTGACTTCAATGTGAAATTTGCAAACTGGAATAGATTGCACTTCCGCAGTGACAGTGGTGTTGATGCCTAAGTTGCTTAGAGCGCCACGCAACAAGCCACATGTGAATGCAACAAACTATAAAACAAAATAAAGACAAATTAAATACGATGTAATCTTTACAATTTTTAAAATGAATAAAACTTATTTAATGTAAATAAGTTGTACAATAAATTTACCCTATGTACAAATTACCTTGGGTGCATGTTCCAACTGTTTGGATCCCGGCGATATCCTTGTAAGAAAGCGGAACTCCTTGTCTTGAACAACGTATACACCGTGATTGTTTGTACGCAGATTGTCCACTTGTCTCTTATAGATAAGAGTCCAAAAATCTGTGCATATAAATTTCATTGTCTCCAGTTCATCTTTGAATCGTATGCCGTCCCGTGTCAGACGCTCAATAAGTCGATATCCTGTTGTAAATCCAATGTACTCCAGTGTAGAGAAATCATTTTCCTAGAAAAAAGGAAATACAGGAGTAATATGTTTTCAATTATATATACAATAAGTATTTCTATAAGTATTGCATTACCTTGTGAGTATTATTGCGTAAGCAGTAATTCACAATTTCGGCATGTAGAAAATCATAAACTATATCCTCGGACATTTTTTAACAATTCCGCAACTAGTCCTGGGATATAAACAAATTGCAAAAATGTAAATATGTATATTCAAAACTTCTAAAATCAGCTGTGTCTCCGATGAATCTAATCGGTGTTGCCAGTCTCTATAAAGATTAAATATCATGCCGTGCTACATTCCCATTTTCTGAAATATGTAAAGCGAAATTACATTTTTAGGAATTTAGAAAGAATTAAAAAAATTGTTTGCTATTTGCTTTTATTTTAATAGTTGTATTACAAAAGCTGTTAAAGGTGTTGGTATTAGTCTCTCCAGTGGTTTACTAAGTTAACCAAATCGAGAATCGCTAACAGTAAGACGAAGAAAACACTTTTGCAACAGAGTTTTGTATATATAATGTCTCCAATTTTGTTGTTTTCTATAGTAATTCCAATAAGAAAACTTCCTGCAGGTCTGTTTTGGTTTCAGAGATATAGCTCTTAAATTGCTTAAAATGCCATACACAATTTAGTAGTGTACAGAGCAACAAGTGTGTCAGCTGCTTTTAACTAAGTATTAATAACTATTATAACTATTGTATTTCGATACTCTTGTTCAGTTCTCTTAGGTTATCAGTAATTTCGTTCGCTAATCGTTCAGATCAACGCGTAAACATTAAATTTAAATAGGTAAAGATAATTCCACTGATAAAATCTAATTGAAATGTCCCAACTTTTCATTGGTCAAATAGTACATGCAAAGTCTCTAAATGAAATTGAGGCCATGGTGCATGGATTTATTGTTGTTGACGCTTTAGGAAAGGTTTGTTTGTACTATTATAAAAAACTTGATATATTGTATATACTTGATACGTGGAAATGTTAATGAGATGTTTATCTTGACCTTTGAAACCTATTCCTATTAGATTTCAGGAATGGGGACCGATTTTGATTTGTGGCGGGCACAAAATCTTGATTTCGAACTCTTGATTACAAAACAGGTACGCTTGAGTGATGACCAATTTTTGATGCCTGGCTTTGTTGATTGTCACATACATGCGCCACAGATGGCTCAGATTGGAATTGGCCTGGACATGCCTCTGTTGGATTGGCTAAATACTTACACTTTTCCCTTGGAAGCCAAATTTGCCGATCAAACATTTGCGGAAAAAGTATACAAACAAGTTGTGGTAAGATTTGAATTATATACTATATTCTACATCATTTAGTGTATTAATTTCCTTGTTGCTGTTTCTGCATTTATTCGGCAGGAAACAACAATTCGTTGTGGTACCACTTTAGCATCTTATTTCGGTACTAACGATAAGAATAGCACTCTTATTCTGGCAAAAGAGGCTCTTCGGCAGGGCCAACGAGCTTTAGTTGGTAAGGTTTGTTCGAACCGCAATTGTCCAGAGTTTTACCTGTAAGTAAAGTAAAGTCGACAATGTATGTATACTATGTGTGGATCTGAATTTAAAAAATAAAATGTTTATAAAATATAATTCTGTAGTGAAAGTACTGAAGAGTCTGTGGTTGCTACTAAAGAGTTTGTAGAAGATATGAAAACGTTAGAAACGGATTTAGTTAGACCAACTATTACACCAAGATTTGCGCTCAGTTGCACGACGGAACTTATGGTCGAGTTGGCAGATCTCGCACGGAAGCATAATTTAAACATACAGGTTTCTATACTTTTACCTTTTTTTGTGTACTGAATGTATCGAAATGAATTAAAATATATATTTACATATGTGCCGACTAATTTTTCGCATTCTGAAGCATGTATTTAGAAGTACATATTCACAACCGAAAGGTCACTTTTCCTCTATTGTATTTTGGATATTTATGATTTTTTATTAAATATGTATATTATATGCACTTTTTATATTCTAGTATTTTGTAAAAAACTTGCAGAGCCACATAAGTGAGAACGTGGAAGAGATAAAATTCGTGAAACAGTTATTTGGAACTTCGTATGCGTCAGCCTATGATAATGTTGGATTATTAACCAATAAGGTAACCTCTAAACAATTTGCTTGTTGTTAGTAAACTGAAATTCATTGAAGTTGAATTCGTTCTTGTTAAACATTCGCTTTTCGAATAAATCCTAAATTTGGTCTTCCTCCCCAAGACTATTATGGCCCATGCGGTCCACTTGGAAGCTGAAGAAATTTCATTACTCAAAGAAAGGGGTACAGCTGTGGCTCACTGTCCAGCTTCGAATAACATGCTAAACTCGGGTTTATGTGATGTACAGCGATTACTTAGAGCTGGTGTTAAAGTTGGTTTAGGAACAGGTAACTCACAATTACCTTCATTGTTTGTACTTGTCATTTATTGCATTACGATTGAACTTTTTAGATGTATCCGGTGGTAACTCAGCTTCTATTCAAGATGCCATTTTGCGAACGCTTGATGTCTCACATGCTTTGCAGTTTATAAAAAAACATGATATAAAAGGCAGCGGTACTCTGTCTGTATCGGATATCCACTACACACCGCTGAACTATAAACAGGCATTCTTCTTGGCTACTCTTGGCGGAGCGGAAGCCTTAGCAATGGACGGTTCCACGGGTAATTTTATGATTGGTAAGGAGTTCGATGCTTTGCTTATCGATACAAGCAGTTATCCGCTACATAATTTCAATGTTACGGATGTAACTAAAAATCAGACAGAATCTAAATTATTAGAATTAGTACAAAAGTTTATTTATGTGGGCGACGATCGTAATATTCAAAGTGTTTTTGTAGCGGGCAAACAACTTAAGAAAGAAAGCAAGCCATCTTACGACGCTAATTTACAATAAAATAAACATCTTATAATAAATATAAGATTAAATCTTAAATAACTTCTTTATAATAATCATTATTTACATTATGGTAAATAAAGACAAAGTCTTATTTTTCGATTTTGTATAACAGCATGTATTCATTTATTTTTAAGGTTTAATTTTAGAATCGAATATCTTAATTATGTATTTATATAATACATTAACTGAAAATATATAAGAAATTTTATACGCCGCATTCATAGACAATAAAATATAAATAAATGTATATCATTATGGCGCTTTAATTAGCACTCTAGGTATGAAGTTTGATGTATACTCTACTAGTATATTTCGGTAACAATGTAAAAACGTAAGATTATTGCTTTAAAATCTATTTTAAACTTCAACATAGCAACAATATATAGTAATAGCATATCGATGATAACATCTGGAATCATTCATCAACTAAAATGAAAGTTCTTTTATGCATTGTGCTATGTAGGTACGATTATTAATAATGGCAGGTTATAAGAGCCTTTTCATTTCGGTAACTAATCATAAGAAAGCTATGTTTCAAATTTTAAAATAAATGTAATAAAACACCAAATTAATTTATATTCCTCCGTTTCGATTGATCAAAATTGATTTTTAAGTATTTTATGTATGTACACGGTAAAGATTAGAAATTGGAATGAAATAAAAGAGTAGTCTATGCGTATACATTTTTATGCACTCGGTTATATCTACATTTTGAATTAGATCATCTTGAAACTATTGATTTATAATTATAGAGATAAAAGCATCTTTTTCATTTTCAAATTACATATAAATAAATAAATTGTATATATATATATATATATATAGTTATATATGTAGATCTATCCATACCAACATATTTATTATATATACCGGTATATATATCTTATACCGTAAAGTATATATATAGAGTTAATTAACTTATACCAATTTTTTAATTCAATTTATCCATTGAATATATGTTCATCGTTCGAAGTGAAGATGTAAGACATCTATGAGACATCTACGTATCATTATTTTTACATAAACAAACCTTTCGAACTATTATCTTCATATTCAAGTCAATCGTAAATCATCACCATGAACATCAAGAGTTAGAGTTCAGATTAAACGACAGTCTTGTAATGAATACAATTTGTTTGTTTGCATCCGTTGTAGTTTTTATAAACCTTTTCCCCATACACTTTCCATTTGGAGAGTTTTTAAGCCTGATTAGATAAAGCAATTTATTTATATCTGTACATATAATAGTTTCACGTATATTAAACTTTTCAAACGATTCAAGAACGAATATCTATATAACAAACTTTAATATACCCGACTAATAATTGGCTATCTTTAATATTGTTAAGTAATCGGTCCTGGCGCTACACAGAGTTGTTACTATTACTATTGTAGTCATTATTATATATGTAATTAGCTTCTTGTTTAGTTTTTAAACAAAAAACAAAGAAAACAAAGCATAATGAATATATGAACTATGTTCATGTATGTGCGCGAATAGATAGGCATACGTCCATCTAAAAAATACCAGTAGGTATAAGAAATTAGATAAAGACATGTATTCTTAAGGACATCAGCTTAAGCTTACAGCCTGTATCTCGAGCGAAGAAATGATTGTTACGGATGTATGTGGTTTTTACGTGTTAAACATATTTTGTTGCGTTGTGTCATTTTCAAAGTCTGTCCAGGCATTATTCAACTCCATGAATATTAATTTCGCTATCTCCTCGTTGTCTGTGCCGTTGTGCTGTAAAAGAAAAACGCCCATATATTTATATGTACATTAGTTTAACTTATGCTCAGTTACTTACTTTATCTGGATGTGCAGCCAAACAGGCGCGTCTGTATGCCTTTTTAACATCTGCTGATGTTATCAGTGTGGACATCTCGCATTTACTCCACTTTGCATTCGGCCACAGCACCGTATGCATTGAGCATAAAAGAGCACGTATATTGTTTTTCTTCCCATCAGTCTACAGTAAATATTAAAAATATATTATTCACATTTATTAATTATTAACTATTTCGCGTATTAGCTTTCAAATTACCCATTCCATTATTTTAACCTTCTCAGGATCCATGTCCTTAATGATATCTTCTTTACGCATTTCATTTATAGAACGAGGACCTTGATTCATTTTACTTCCGAATTTATAACCCTGCTCACCTAGTATATCGGCAAAAATGTCTGCATTTTTGGATTGAGCATTTGACATTGGCGGCGTTGGCTTCGATGGCTCAAAGTGTGTTCGATTATAATCAGGTCGGGTTGTAGGTGGCGGTGGCATTCCAACATTTCCACCTGTAGTCGTTGAAGTCGGTTGTTGTGCAGAAAATTGATGAGTTGTAGATCGATTTGTGTTTGGACTGGGAGTTTTTGTCGTTGTTGTAGTTGTGGCGGTTGTTGTCGCTGCTAAAGGAAATTGCTTAGCATTGACTCCATTTATATGATTTGGTGATGCTATCGGAACTTGTTGCTGGGGTCTTGGCATTCGCATCGTGTTGTGGATTGGACTTGAGAATTGCGTGACGTATGGACTGCTAGATACTGGCGTAGTGCCTGGCGATTTACTGCTCAAAGTGTTTGGATTGAAATTAATATGAAGACCGGATGCAAGATTTGCGATGTTGGCAAACGGATCTTCCGACTAAAATTAAATGAATATAAGTATTTCCTGTTATTAAATGAAAATAAACCTATCTGTCACCTGTTGTGGTGATGTTTCTTTACTAGACGTAGAATTTGTTGTGTAGCTGGGTACGTTTGTGAAAGGCGAAGAAGCTGACGCATTTGAGGTAAAATTTTGTGGAAATGCACTCATGTTGTTAGAAGAGTTACTGCTTATTAATGGCTGAGGAAATGCATTAAAGTCTAAATTAAAGGGGGCCGTTGGGACTGAATTCAAAGAGCCGAAGATATCGTCTAACCCTGCAGAGGATGTAGCTTGTTGCGTGTTATCAGCTAAAGAAATAATGATTGTTAGGAAATAATCTAAACTAGTGATCTTAAATGACAAGAAACTACCTAAAATATCGGGTATAGATGCCGAACCAATGCCTGCAGAGGAATCATCGCCAAATGCTCCCAACAAATCGAAGCTTGCATCGCTCGTTGGTATCGCCGAAGGACTCTGTTGTAATTGTGGCGGTGCTTGATTTAGGTTTAGCAAGTCGATTGGTGGTGTCGGTTCTATAGTAGGAAGAAAGTTGGCGTCGCTTGTGGTTTCGGTTAAATCGGGCATAATTAAAGGTGGAGGAGAATCACGTCCAAAAGGTTTCCCAATAGGATGGTCAGAACTCAATACTTTACTGTTTTCTCGCCGATGATCATCTGAAGAGTGTTTTTGAATTAGTGGAGGTCTTGAAGAAGGTTTAGTAACTGTAATTAGTAAGTGTAAATTTTTAATTAAGTCCGTTCTGAAGGCGGTTTTAATGATATGTACCAAAATTATCCATAATTTCCTCATATTCCAATTGGGAGCTGAATAAATTCTTAGCATTTCTTGATGGTTTCGCTGGCAACCAAGGAGGAGTTCGACTTGGGGGTGTCTCATTATCCGTCACGCATACCGAAAGAGAAACGGTAAAATCTGGGGAAACATGTTCATCATCGGGCAATTCATCCAAGTCACTTGCTTTAAATATAATTAAAGTTTCTTGTTCTGGTATGAAGCCCGTATGTATTTGGAACTGGCAGATTTTTAGAGCCTGCGGGCGAACCATGCCTTTAAGCGCGTTTCGCGCATGGCAAAGCACCACGGTTAAATCACCGGATACAACTAAATTTATGGGCAATGCTATTTTTCCGGGACCAGCCATGTACAGCCTGTGAAGAAACAAATAACTATTGTAAATAACAAACAATAACAACCCAAGATCAAAATCGTACTTCATTTTTTCAAAATCCTGCAGCGTGGTCAACATTAAATGTTCGTTACAGTAAACTTCCATGTAAATGCGGCAACCATCTCGCGCCTTGGTCATTCGCGGCACCGGTTGACAGCATAATGAAACTAGATTTAGGCTTTTGTAGTGCGGCAGCAGTGGCGTGGGACGCAGTATGTCTCCCAAATAATACAGATAACGAAATTCCGATGGTCGCAAATTAATCGGATGACGCTTCACGGCGAAAACCTGCACAGCGTCTTCTGGTTCACTAATCAAATCGGAATACATTAGAAGAGCGCACACCATAGTAGCAGCGGAGCAACCGCCCGCGTCACTAGTCTGAATGATTACAATTGATTTGGGGTCAGCGGAAAGGAAGCCGTACATATCCTCAGCAACGGAGAACAGACCCTAATTGAAAATATAATGAAAGCTTTAAAATTCAATTTTTTAATTCAATAATGTAAGAACCTGCAGGTTGGGTGCTCTTGCCTGAGTACACGCATATATCGTGCCAATCTCGACAGTGCGTACGGGAGGAGCGAGGCGGGGACAGGATCGGGCACCGAAATTGTAAATGCTGACTTTTTGCGGGGGAAACCGACTCTCAATGTACAAGCGTACATCTTCGATGTTGTTGGTTTTGTAGGCGGATTCAAAGCCTTCAGTGGGACAGGGCATCACTAAAACGCGTGACGTTATGTAGCTTATATCTAGATCGGTACGTGCGATAGATTGTTGCATGGTTTGCATAACTTTGGATGAAGTGTCCTTCAGATTTTTAAGAAAATTGCCAGCACCGCCACGCAGCGAGGAGAACAAACTGGCGCTGTTGTGGGAGTTTGTAGCAGAATTTTGCTGTAACGTGTCGTGTGTTTGTTGACCGTGTGTTGTGGATGCTTGCGGTGGCGGCACCACCGATCGCATTGCTGCAGTGGAACTCGACCGTGTGGTATCATCTGTGTAAAAAGTTGAATTACCATTTGCATTGCGTATTGGAGCTGTGGATCGTCGTGGATTTTGTACGAAGCACCGTCCAGTTCCTGCAGCCTGTATATCTGGAGTCTCCGTTGGCGAACTTTCCACCGGTTTTCCAATTAGATCTATTGAACCTTTCAAGGGCCAGTTGAATGTTTCAGCTAAACCGGCTAATCGCTCCAGAATCATTGAAATATTAAAGCGTTCAGCTGGATTAACAATAAGACAGCCTAAAATATTATAAAACGTTGATACTTACTGAAACACATACTCGTATCTATCATTAAATTAAACAAACCTTTTATCACTTCATGAAAGCACATGAATCGTGAATCTGTTGGCAAAATATAATTTCCATTTACTATACGTAGCTTGGCTGCATCCTCAAATGGATGCTTTCGAAAGCAAAGCACGTATAGAATACAGCCCAAAGCCCAGATGTCGAGTTTCGAATTAATTTCATAGTTGGACCAAGTGTCGAGCATTTCTGGGGTACGATACATGGGTGTAGTTACGGGAACTAACTATAAATTATATTATTTTACTATGCCCGTTTTTCTTATGCAATTTATGTAAACTTACCTGATCCTCTAACAGATTTCTTTGTTGTGCATTCCACTCGATGGTAGGTTCAAAAGTTTCCTTTGTTGCCGAACCGAAATCACATAATTTCAATTGTTTATCATCACCAATGAGGAAGTTTTCAATCTAAGGTTAAGTATATTTTATAAATGATACTCAGTGGTAAAGGCTCATTATAATTCATCAACAACCTTTATATCGCGATGAATTATTGGTGGAGTTTGTGAGTGTAAGTGAGATACAGCACGTGACGCCTGATAGAAAATCTGGAGAATTATCGCAGGCTCTAGAGCGGAACCCAAACAATCAATAAGAGAACCACCTGCCAAATAGATTAATAATTAATTAATACCTTTATAATATCCTATAGATTTATACTATTAATACATCTATTATACTATCCCATAAATTTATATTATATACTGTACTACAACTATGGTAGAAGTATTACCCTTGCAGAGCTCAGTAAGCAACAAATACTCTGCTCGTTGCTGTGGACCCGTAGTTTTGTCGATGAACGATGCACCAATGAATGCAACTACATTCGGATGTCCCGATAGTTGTTTGTGCAAATTGATTTCATTTATAATCGCATTGCAAGCTTGCTTATCAGCGCCTAAGAGTCTTTTGAGGGCGTATTCCTTGCCTGTTTGCACATCGTGTGCTACATAAACAAAAGCAAAGCCTCCTAAAACAGAAAAATATAAATTGATAAGAAAATGTTTGCATCAAAAACGAAGGATAAAGAGATTTAGTTGTATATATGCATATAAAATAACGAAATACCCAACTAATATATCGTAAACGACGGGTTTTATTAAAATATGTATATAGAAAATTATAAAAATAGTATATACTGTTTGCATGGTATACTTTTCACAAAACAGAATTAAAAATGTAGTAAATTATGAATAGGATTTCAGAGTTCTACGGAGAAATCAAAATCACATGAGAGCATTGATAAATATTAGAAGTTATTAATTATAGTCACATTTAGACAATATTTTTCTCCTATTAGCCATTTTATATAAGATTAAAAGATAAGATTTAAAATTTAGCATTTTTGATTATTGGTACATATAATTATTTGGACAGTTTATAAAAGCCCAATGTTCAAAAATAGTAATACATATATGTATATTAATGAAATACATTTATATACAATCAATATTAACAGCTGACCAACAAAACCCCTTCAGCACCTTGCTATAGGTTATCAAAATGTTGTTGCTTGACACTATTGATTTTTCATTTTGCCGTCATGGCTAAAACAATGCGACTAACTTAAATCTCCAAAATTATCAATTAAATCTTTAAAACTGTTACTAATTTGCTTTATTTCTTACCCTCCGCAATGACGCGTTTTACACGTAGCTTGTTCCCACTTATTTCAATTATTTGTCCACAGAATTCGTTTTCAGCATAGCTACTATCAGTTGGGGATCCGCTGCCACTGCCTCCGCTTCCGTTAAAATAGCCCATTGCGGACTTGAAAAAATCACTCATTTTAAACGCAATTCTATTATTTAATTGAAATATTTTTTTGTTTTCTTTATATGGTGATGAATTCAAAAATGTTGTGGCCTATGTAGAACAGCGATAAAAGTTACACCATTATACGCTTAGTTAAAACGTCCAGAGTTAATCACTTCTACTTTTCAACAAAGAAAAAAAAAATTAAGATTACATGTCGAAAACACTTTGACATTCCTACATTAAAATTAGTATTAACTATAATAGCATTGCCAGCAGCAATTTTTCTTTCTGTACTACAAAACGGTGACTTTTTAATCGAACTCTCTTGGTTAGACGCATTTGCCTTTGAAAGTGTGTCTTGCCGGTTTTTTTAAACCATCGTGGCTACATGTAGTTTTTCGTTTGCTATCAGAAATTATAAATATGTGATGCCTACATGTGTGGGTGTGAAATTTACTGAATATCGGAATGTTGGCCAGAGTGACAGAAAATATAAACATACGTACGGCAAATTATGTCGAACTTCTTTCGCTTGATTACTTGAAACTGAGAAACAGTCTCGATTTTTGGTTCAAGATTTCTCTACTCTTGAAAACAGAGTGTAGACGTTTTCCTTTCTTCCTCACCTCGCTCTATTCCAAAACCGAGCGAAACGGTTTCAAAAGCCAACACGTCTAGCCAACACCAATGAGTTGTTTAAAATATATTTCTAGAATAACAGATAAAATACACATATGCTGTTCATTAAATAAATTAAATGTTATAATATATAAACGATTTAAAAAATAATTTAACAAGTTTGTTTTAAGTCAATTTAAAACATTCATAAATAACAAAAAAAAAAAATTCAGATGTAAAAGATAAGATTGGCATCACTTATCGAACGTCTAACGTCAGATCTGGACAGCTGTTTTATTGCAGAAGAAGAAAGTTGTATACATATGGTTCAGTTCCGTTGAACAAAAATCAGATTAGCACTTTTAGTCCACCAAATCGTAATGACAATATTTAACTTATACATTTTTGATAAATTCGGCACGTTGTTGTATTATACGGAATGGAACCGCACAAAGAAGTCAGGAATAACCAGGGAGGAGGTACACGATTGATTGCCTTAGGTTCTACTTATAATACATGCTTAATGCTTTGCAGGAAGCCAAACTGACTTACGGCATGCTATTCTCCATCAAGTCATTCGTCACTAAGATATCCCCACACGATCCCCGCGAAGGTTTTCTTTACTATAAAACAAACAAATACGCGCTGCACTACTTGGAGACACCGTCCGGATTGAAGTAACTAACCTTGCATAAAAGTTAAACATAATTGTTATGGTGAAATTTGATTATATAGATTTGTGCTCAATACGGATACAACTGCTATGAATGTCAAGGAACTGTTGCAGCAGCTGTATAGTAAAGTGTGGGTGGAGTATGTGGTGCGTGATCCGCTGTGGTATTCGGGTACGCCAGTGACCTCGGATCTCTTTCAAACCAAACTTGATGAGTTTGTTAAGCAGTCATCAATTTTTGGCATTAGAAATATATAAACGGAAAAATTTAATACATTCACGGTTGTTTATTAAAACAGGAGATCGTGGTATTTCAGAGGGTAATATGTTTTAAGTTAAAGATGCTCAGGGATTAGGCAGGAGTGTGTTTATTTAATTCAGAGCATCATAATTCATGAATCTGTGTTAAAAACGTATGCTTAGAAACACGTACGTAAAACACAAATGTATGCACCTTAAAACAAGTCGAAGCTATTTAGGAATTATTTTGTAAATTGGTGCTAAGAAATTACTTATTATTTCTACATAGTTTTCCGGTGGATAGACTCCAGAAGAAAGCATATAAATTTCATAATCATAATAAATAAAAAGGATAAGATGATATAGTATAAAGAACACATAAAGGACTATGGCGGTCAACATTTTAAAAAATTATGAAATGAAAACAGGAAATCTCTCTCAATGTTTACAAATCGCAGTATTGTGCTAGAGAAGGGTAATTTTCATCTCCTTCTTCCTGCACTTATTAAAAAACACGATTATGCTCCATGGATTTCTGTTGTTTTCGATTGGCCTGTAAATTAATCGAATGGCATGTGCATTTAAATTGAAATTAAACTGAAAATTAATTGAAATGAAGTTAAAATGAAATTTTATGTACTCATACATAATAAAAAGTCGAAAGTCAGGCTTCCGTCGGTGTTCCTTTATTTAAATTTGTAAAACTAAAATAAAGTATCTCGGAACATTTCAAGTTTGAAACTAAAGCCTAGGCTACTTAAAGTACTTAAATGTATATGTAGTTCGAAGCGTTGAAGCCTTCGCATTACATATTAAATCAATTATTGTTGATGATCACAGTGTTTTTGTCGCGACATTCCTTGTTGTGTAATTGCTAAAAGGAAGTACATAATCTTAATTTATACATCTTGCACTGTTCTACTTAGCGTTACAGTATATAAACCTACATATGTAGTTATGGTTCTTATTGCTTCCTAATCTTAGAAACTAGGCTATGTGTATCCTTTGTGTGTGTGTTGTTTGTCTAACTATTTTGATTGCCGTTTCGCAATCACGCCGTCTCATGTTTTCTATATGTACCCCCATCACCGAGATCCTTCGGGTGCACAGGCGCTGCGCTGAATATCACTTTCTCGATAGGGTGCGGTTTCTGCTGCGACTCCTCCTCCTTGTGGCTCGTCACTGTGTGGAACTCAGTTGGAGCCTCAAAGGCATGATTGACTCGGGCGCCGTCGCACTTTGTTGCTGTGAGGTCCGTGGTATTTGTCACAGCTGTGTTCAAATTGCAGTCCAACTCTTTAATGTAGTAATACTTCTTACCCGAGAATCGTTGACTAAGGTTGAAGACCAAGGGATGCAGAAGTTTCGAATCGTAAAGGTCCTTCGGATCCTGCGTAAAGTAACTTATAATGGTGCCGATTAGGACCGTCAGCGCGGTGCCAATGAGACTGTAGTACATGAAACTAATGGAGTAAAAGTACTGAAGTGCAGTTCTAAGAAAAAACAGAGAAAGAGAGTGAATGCGAATGAATTGCAATTGAGTTGAGCTTCTTGGCATCGAAGAAACCAGCGCCGGGTCTCGTACCTCTCTCCCCCAGCAGCCATCGTAACGTCCGCTGCAACCATATTCAGGTGGGTCAGGTTATTCGGTACCAACTCTGCTTTAGGCGTGTTCAGCAGAAGCCACGAGACATCTTCGCTGGGTTTGTAAATCGATTGTGAAAAGCTTGAGTTCGAGCAGCCCTGTTAAAAGAACAATAGAATTTGGATGTAGAGTAGCTGAGAATATTTTTTTGTAATATTTTCGGTGGCTTTCGTAAACAGCAGCTTTACCTCGGTGGACGTCGGGAGGAACTCGTTGATGGTGCTTTTGTCTATGGTCATGCTGCCGCAGATGATCCAAAGAACGAATGCGCATGAAGCAATCATGCCGGCGGACGTTCCCTGTGAATGTAACAATGTTGCTTGTGATTTAAACTTTAAACAGTATTTCATTAAAACTAAAATGCGCGACTTCATTACCTTCCAATTAGCCACCGGCACCAACATGGCCAAAATGAAGCAGCCCAACAGTGGGCCAGAAGTTGCCGAAAAAGCCAGCATCGACGATTCAATGACGCCCGACAACAGGCCCACTCCGAAAGCTACGCACATGATGATCACTCCGAAGATAACGGTAGTGATCTTAATGATTCCCAATTGCTGCTTATCGGCGAGCCCTTTAAATTGCGGGAGCTGGGACAGAAAATCCTCCCAGATAACCGTCGACAAGGAATTCAAATTCGAGACCATCATGCTACAAAGATAATGAATGAATATTTAGTTTAAGAAATCCTCATCCTCAGCTACTCACCATAACGCGCCGTTGAAAAGAGTGGCCATAAAAATGCCCACGAAGCCCGGTATAAATGCCAGCTGGTCCTCTACAAAGAAAGGCAGAATTTCATCGGGCTTCTTGATGTAGCCCTCAGCGTAGGGATCACAATTGAAGTACGTCGAATAGATGACCAAACCGGAGATCCAGGATAAGGAAAAGAATACAAGAATCAGAGGAATATTCGACAACATGGCTCTGTAAAAGAATTGAAGATCATCTTGATGATTATTTGTGTTCATTTGCTTGATAGTTTTTGTATTATTGAGTATTGTTACTACTCTGCTTACTTCTTGACTTCCTTCAGTGACTTGAGACTAACATAACGTTGCATAAAATTTTGCTGGCAACCGAATTGAGAGAGTGACACAAACAGTTGGCCCAGCGTCGCGGAGGTTGTATCAACGCGCACTGTTAAGTCCCCGGTAAAATTAAAGAACTCCAGGCGACCTGAAATCAAATACAAATAAAAAGAGACGGAAATTAAGGAAACACCCAAAAATGCTTTAAAAAAACTTCTTGTGTTTGTAGTGGATAAAAAAACTCATGAGATTGTAGCCACGGTGCAGAGGTCAGGACTCCTCTCTCTTCTGCAGAATCTCTTTGCCATTGTTTTCATCAGTTCAAAATATAATTTCCATTTCTTGTACCACCTCCCGACCACCTCTCACTCTTATTTTCCCTCCTCACGCTTTCCTTCACTTCATTAAATCGATAGTCGAAGTCGGTGGATATGAAGAATTTAATAGTCATCAATCGTATTTATAAGTAAGCAACTCAGAATATAGTATAACCGAGAGAGATGAGAGGGTTTGAGGAGAAAGGAGTGAAAAGAAGAGGAGAGGAATGGGCTTGAAGATTTGTAGCTTCAGGTCCTTCATAAGAAATGCACCAAAGGACTTTTCATAAAGTGATGGATATAATGAAATTAATTATTATGGCTTTGCTTATAGAGTGATTTTTATTCCTTGATTTTGTTGTTGTTATTGATTGTTGTTGCATGAATTATTAAAGATGAATGGAGGGAGGGTCTGTCTGGGTGACTGAATGTTTGGATGAATGGATGGTTGGAAGTTCATCACTCATCTTCTCCGTTTACTTACCATTATCGCGATTGACTTCGTATACTTTTTTAACGCCGCCACTGTCGATGGCACCTTTGATAATAACCGCTACTGTAACTACAATAACGGTAAGTGTTTGTATGACATCCGCATTGATGGCTGCCTTCAGACCACCCTGTAAAGCGTAAAGACGGAGTTATTTTTCTCTCGTTAGTTGATCATCGTCAGAAATCAATATTTACTACAGTGTATATACACACATACATATGTACATGGACATAACATAGCATTTACCATCACTTACCAGAATAGTGAAAAATATGCAGATTGTTGACATTCCAACGATGGACGCCCAGTACGGGATTCCAATAACGGTTGACAGGGCAACACTTGGCGTATAGACTGTAACGCCCAGCGAGCAAATCTGCCGAACAATGTATGTGGCAGAGGCGAGGCAGCGAACCAGGCGGCTCTTGAACCTTAGGGGAAAGAAAGAGAGAAAAGGAGAGGGGAAGGGAGAGAAATTTAAATAATAAATGTGAAAGTTTTAATATGGAGCTAATCTAAAGTCACACAACTCGTTCCCTTCGTATTTCAACATAACCTCAAGACTGAATTCACTATTCTTCAAGTCTGTCTACAATCGGTCTAAAAAAAGTAAAAACCAGAGTCTGCGTGTTATGTTTGGAGGGTGATAATGTACTTGAAATGTACTCGCGTGCACCCAATGGTGAGGCCAAAAAGGTGGCCCCTATGAAGAAAATCTCCAATAGTCAAGTAAGAGGCTCAGATTCGATCATCTGAATAGAAATGTCTTTAGTTCAAGTGACAAAACCATGAAT
The DNA here is from genome assembly GCA_943737955.2 of Myopa tessellatipennis. NCBI lineage: Eukaryota > Metazoa > Arthropoda > Insecta > Diptera > Conopidae > Myopa > Myopa tessellatipennis. Next base: position 63,522,966 of record OX031314.1, read on the forward strand.
TACGCAATATTTAGATAATGAAAAACCATAAAAACAGAAATTTTTGATCCTGTAAGAATTGACATACGATATGGTGGGCCATCGGCTGGTTTATTTTTTAAAATTTCTTTACTTTAATTAAGTATAAATTCAAAAATTAAATTTAATTTTAAAAACAATGTAAAAAAGTAACCAACGCCATATGCATATATGTTTTTGTTCCTTTTGGTAGTGGTGCCATTGTTGTTGTTGTCGTTGGTCATGTCATTGATGCTGCATACTTCTGTTGATATTAATTAATCACAATTTTGACAAATGAAAGCGTAGGAACTCGAAACATGGAGCGGTTGATAGCACACAATTTATTTATGATCTCTTTTCCAACCAGCAAAACAGGAACCGGAAACACCATCTGGAACTTGTTGGTGGGTGTGCTCGTGTTGACGAAAGAAACAATAAATAACAGTGAATTCACAAACATTCACTACTCCGTAGCATAACCCACTTAACAAGGATCTGCCGGAGGATTTGAGCTGCTTGACGAAGACTAAAGACGGAGATACGCTATAGAAATATTGTCAGGGAAGCTGCTGGATTTTAAAAGACACCCAGGTGTCAGTTTGATGGTGTTTTAAGCCGCTGGGGGAGGGCGGTAAGGTGGAGACAGCATGCGATGAGACTGAACTCAATATTTGAGGAGTAACAATAATAAGAGCAAGAGCAACAGCAAAATGAATACTATTCAACACCAAAACAACTCTTCCATCGTCCCTGCTCCTCATACAACAACACAAACAACCCCACTCCGCACAAACACATCCACAGAAGCAACCAGAATCCTGGTGTCTCTAACAGGATAATAAATCTTCTGCCTGTTCTTCAGAGAGCACTCGCATACACATTATATATGCAAGCATGTTAGTGTGACTGTGCGTATGTTTGTGCATGTGAGTGAGGGTGCATGTAGTGGACGTGCCTGTCTTTGCACTCAGTGAACTGCGATGACACGCTACGCATGCTGCTGTTGCTGTGGCTTGCGTATTGAGCGGCCATCCATTATGTTTAAATTGTTTTTACACGCTGTTGTGCATTTTTATTCTGCCGTCTATGTATGGGTGATGTGTACACACTTCGATCGAAGTATTAACTCGAGTACGTTGATAACTCGCGAGTTCTCATTTGAGATTTTCGCACGACAACACGACGTATGCGCAACTATTAATTCCATTAAACTACGGAAAGACGCTTTAATTAAGGGACAGAGAGGGAAGAGAGCGAAGGGAAGAGAGCGAGACAGAGAGAAAGAAAAACACCAAAAATCCAAAATCGAAATGGACCAACCAAAATTGCACTTAAATTAATTGCACGCAAATTCTTTAATGAGTGAAAAATTACAAAAGTAAACACTAAAAGCCGAAGAGAAACGAAAACACAATACATAAGCTCACACTCATACGCACAGCAGTAAAGTGGAGCCACAGAGTGGAGCGATAAAATTCGCAAGCCAGCGTTCGCCAAGCAAATTAAAGCAAATTGAATGCAACTCAAGCGCAGTGATGATCGCGATGCGTGCTAATGGCATCGTAACGTAACGCAACGCAATGCAACGCAACGCAAAGCATAGTGAAAAGTGAAGTACGTAGGAGTGAAGTAAGCTCTGGCACGTTGAAGCGTTGAAAACGATTTTTAATGATTTCTGCATGCGAATGTGCTAAATGGCGAATGGCTCTCAACACATGTACACACACACACATCACATCTGCAGTCGTTGGTTTGCCATTTTCTTTAACGTCGTCGTTGTCGATGTCGTTAACGGTGACGTTAACGGTGTTTGTTGTTGTTTGTTTTTGTCTTCAGTTTTGTTGTTGTCAGTGTTGGTGTGTTCTGATTATTATTGTTGCTTTTCTTGTTGTGGTTTTGTACATAAAAATATCATCCCAGAAGGGCAGAAAAATAGACTTTCTCTATGATTATGAGCTCTCTCTCTCTTTTCCTTTCGCTAAGTTTTTATATTCCTATTAGCACTTCTTTCTCTGTCTCTCTTTCTACCTTAGTATATCTCTCTTTATTCCTCTCCTTTTCTTGTTCCTTGTAATTTTTTTACACTCATCTTTTAATTGGAAAGCCCATTAATTTATATTAAATTTGTAATTCTTATGAGGATTAAAAGCGTTGTTGTTTCTGCCCAGTTAAAGCTGTAAAATCGCTGCATGTGGAACACTTGATTCTACATTATGACCAACGAATGCATGAGGAAAGCACTTAAAAGGACGATGACCAAAAGGAGTCTACGAATCTACGCTTATTTATGATGATACACATTGAAGAAGACATATACGTCATCATCTTCAACATCATCATTATCATCACGAAAATTCGTTTAATACTCTCCATTGACTGACGATTGACATGAGCTGAGCCACAATGGAAATCATGAAATCAATGCATAAAATATATGTACGTCATAAGTATGAATCATTGGTTTATAAAGTGACAAGAGAGAACGAAGCCATCAAGAGAAAGAGCCATAAATAACACAAACAAAAGAAGTTCACCGCCGCCAGATGGCAGAATGGTCTGTCGTCGACCAGCAGAAGCAGAAGTCGTCGCCACCGCAACGACTTGTATGTATGCACCTTTGTATATGCGTGTGTGTATCTATATGAGTGTTGACATGCGTGTATAATATAATAACAACAACAACAACAACAACGACATCATCATCATTAGCGATTGATTGATTTGTTCAGCATAAATAATGTCGGCTTTCAATTTTGTTGGTTTGATTCTAACAGCTTTTATTGGTGTGTCTAGCTTCGTGTATGAGTGTATGTGGATGTCTGTGTGTGCGTATGTATAGAGATGTATTTGTTAAACTTCACACCATGCAAGTGTGAATAAAAAATTGAATAAATGACGAGGTGTGAGTAAGTAGTGCGTGATGATGTTTGATCAATGACATCGCTGGCCTGAGAGTGACATCGCCAAGTAACGGCTTGGCTTCAATAATAATTGAATTATGTGTATAGTGTGTAGCGTGTTACTGCTTTCGACTTTAAGCACTTCTTCTGTTTTTATGACAGTCTCCTTCATTCCCCTGAGCTTGAAGCTGAATGCTGAACTAATATGGTGACGACCTTTGAACTCTGGGGACTTGTTATAATAGTAAAAACGAAAAAGTTTTGTGTGTTAGTGTGTGTGTGTGGTGATTCTGAACTTTTCGTGTGCTATCTGATGTCAACGCGATTTCGGTAGTACAAACAACTCTGTAGTTGTTGCTTATAATATGAATCAAGGTTCATATGTACATTTGTGGTTCAGATGTGAGTTTTTTGCTGTGGTGTTTATTGTGTGTGTGTCCATGATTCACTCTGCCTTCGAATCCGACGCTTGAATTTTTATCTCCAAACAAACTACAAAAACCCACAAAAGATGTCTGCTAATTTATCAAAATTATACGCTAACAAAACTGCGCTGCTCACTCGATTCGATTTGTCATTCGGTGTGCGCCTCGAAGTATGCACGAAGCTGCTTCCGAACAAGCATTCGATGCCTTTTATTTTTCTTTCTGTCCACTTAAACAAGTGTTGCCAACAGCAGCCAACGCGCTCTCGTTGAGAGAAACTCTTCTTTTATTTGCGGAAACACGAAACTGTCGACCATGAAATGACAAAGATTGATCGATCTGCAAGAATACTGCGAGGATATCTGTGAGTGTACAGAATACAGAGGTGGACACTTCAACAGTGTTCTCTAAGACTGTAAAAATATTGTATATACACAAACTTGTGGATATGCGCAGCATTAATTTAGTTGCAGTCTAAGTTGATTGAATATATTATAGTATACTGTTTTAAGAAATAATTCAAAAAAAGCAATTGAATTTTGTTTATTTTTTAGTATTTCAAGAATAATTTATTTAGTTTTTATCAACAGCTGTGTTAATGAAACATACGCGATACTCGCGGAATCGATGGAATTTTAAATCCTTTTCAACAGTAATTATTTCTATTGGTTAGGAAAGTCAGTCATTCATTCAGTCAAGTAGTCATTCATCATTAGTTTTAAATGGTTTGATAAACAAAACAAATCAGAGGAAAGGATAACCTTATGTGTATGTGTATGTGTATGTGTATATGTATGTACATACATATGTGTATTCGCATTTGTCTTTGAGTGATTATTATTGTTTGTGTTTTAGACATCATTACCTCATTTAGTGAACATTTAATTTGCACAGAGACAGTGAAAAATAATCCTCGCAGTCATTCACCAGAATTAATTTAAGTCAAAGCTTTTTTTGAACAAATTTTTCCAGCGGAAGAAGCGAAGTTGATTGATTGAGAAGCGCGCCTTCTGAAAGGCGGGGAGCAGGTGCGGCGGCAGCAGCAGCTTCCCGGAAGTCACCCTGAATTATTAATTGACGGAAATTAAGTCGAAGGAGGAATTTTCCAATCGAAGCTCGTGATATGGCTGAAGCATGTGTGATATATGAAAGTGCGAAGTGAATTTGAGATGACTGTGCGATGTGTTTTCCTCACTATAGTCTATTTTGCTCAATTCTCCATGCAATTCCTCATTCAACTATATTCTTCATTGCCAGCTGTGTCTTTCGTGATACTCTCGGATATCAACACTTTACCGTATGTAAAAACTGACACCAACGAGTATAAAGCATTGAACTCATTGAATGCTGAATTTACTGAATGATTGAGTGGTTGATTGAGTGATTGATTGATTGATTGAGTGATTGATTGATTGATTAAATTGATTAAATCATTGATTGATTCGTTGATGTGATGTGATGCAGAAAGCGGTCCATGCTCGCGGTTATTAAATAATATCCAGCTATTTTCGAAGCACAAGTGTGAATATAGTGCAGATGTATGGAACCAGATAGAAATGCATGGAGGTCTATGTAAGGAAATACTTAAAAACGTATTGAAACGCGATGAAATGTCGAGAAATATACTGAAATGTGTAGAAATCCGTATAAATAATAAATAAAATGCATAAACTGTGTTGCAACTAGAAGAATTGTGGATTTGTTCCACTATACTCCATAGAAACATGTACATGGTTTTAGTTATCTATGAGTACGTCTCAGTGTATAGTTGGACGTGGTGCATGTACATCTGCAGTGGCCCCGAGTAAAGTTTAGTTAATTAGAAAACTTTCTCGACTGCAGTTTTTCGGATACTTTATCTTGAAACTCTAAGAACGCAACGGAACTGAATGGAGACCACGTGCGACGATGAAGTTCATCATGGTTATCATGGTTGTGTGCTCAGAACGTTTCGACGCTGTAACTTGGAGTCTACATGGAAAATTTATATAGTCTTGGACCATAGCCTCAGTCTTAATCTTGGTGTTGATGTTGACATTTGTCTTTAAAGCAATACGTGGAAATTATCTTTTGTTATCTCGACCCAATCTACGCGTTCGTGTATCGTGTTTTATGCGGGGCATCCAGAGTATCACTGATTCATATATCATCCCTCCTATCCCTCCTATCCCACTTACCTCAAATCAATATATTGATAGACTGATGTAATTCCCAGGTTGAAGTAAACCGGGACAAAGATGAAGCAGACGATCGGATAAGCGGCGATCATGCCGTAAATTATTTCCCACATCGCTGATCCTCGGTAGAATAACTCACTGGGATAACCTGGTGTAAAGGGTGAAGAAAGTGTAGAAGAAAAGTTATTGTAAGTTTCACAACATCAGACTTTTTAGACTTTGAACTTCCATCAAATTCAGAGAAGTTCAACGATCCTTAATCCGCAATAAATTTCGGGGTGATAGGATCAGATCAGGCTGCAAGTCTGTAACTCACCCAATACTGTCCGCACGCCCAACGTGCCACGTGCTATGGAGATCATGATTGCAATCAGAGAGACGCCGCCGGTGGCGAAAACGTATTCAGCTTTGCTGCGTTGCTTTCCCTTGCCGAAGAGACGCTTCCAGAGCGGCGCCAGCACTGTGAAGGCTATGAAGAGCGCGAACATGAGGTAATCCCAGCCGAGGGTACGCAATTCTTTGGCCATTTTTACGCTGTCACCAAAGAAAATCAACAAATTAATGAATTCAATGTTACTCATACGCAGTGGTGAATAGTTACGATAGTAATACGTACATTCTTCTATTGAACGACAAATAAATATAAATAAATAATAAATGTAATATGAACATAAATATTGTAAACATGAGATACTGAAGATACTGATGAAGTTCCAATAAGTGAGGTTTTAATAGCAGCAAAATGTTCTTGTGAAATCTTTACATGGAGTCGTTGTATGGAAGTGTTTTAAAATGAGCATAAAAGTGACTCACTTAAGTGGACGGGAACCAAACCAAACCAAACCGAACCTAAACCAACACAGATACAGAGACGTTCATTACAGGTCTCTACACTCTCTCTTTCTCTCTCTCTCTTCAGTGACCGGAACGTGAACACGCACGCTAACTGGGAGAGTGAAAGAGGCCACTGGCCAGTATCTGAGTCTGGGTGGTTCTCGGTCCTTTTATGTTGCTCTCGGTGCAAAGAACTGAACACAGATTATAAATTTTTGCACTGAGAATTTGCTTGCACTCGCTTTAAGCTTATTTGAGCTAGTAAAGTCCTACAACGGATGGAGAACTCTTCCATGGGTGGGGAAGGAAACTAAATGAGATGATTGACTGTTGGTGGCGATCAAACTCTGCTTGAGTTCTCTCTGAATACGTGTTCTGTGCATCTGCGGATGCGGCTGCGGCTGCGGCTGTTGAATGTATCATGCTTGAGTTGTTGTACTCACTTCTAACTCCAAGCAGAGATACAAATAAACACACAAACACACACACAGAGGAGCAGGAACGGGAGAGAAGCAAAACAAACACAGATTTCGTTACTCGTGCATGTCAAACGAATTTGTTTATGATGCGTCGTGTATGCGTTCATGTATGCATCATGTGCTTGCATGCGGGAAAATTGCATTTTCGTTGTTGTTCCCAAACCATTTTCGTTTATATACTATATACATACATATATATGTGTGTGTGCGATGGAAAATCTGAGTGTTGCCCTCGTTATTTTATTCCTCATGCATACTAAATCAAAGGGCGCGCAAATTTAATTTCTTGCCGCATTAAGGTGCGAGTTCTTCTATTTGTTTATGAGTGAGTATTCATCAGTCTCGTTTCTCTCCTCTTTCGCTGCTTGGGATTCACCACAATATTTAATTTTGCAAAATGTAAGATAAAAGAGCAATATAAGTGTTATTATTTGAAACGCGCGTACGTGGTGTGTGAATGAGCGACTTTTAGCAGTAGTTGAATTAATTAAAAGTTACTCATACGCGATGTTGTTCCGTGTTTTCATTTCAAGCGTTTTTATTGATAATTTTTCCCCGTAAATACGATGATGAGGATGATGAGGGTGGCTCAATCAAACAACAATTCTGACAACATTACATGCAACAAATCATCTTATTTACAGGATAATTATTCTTATAAATAAAGACGAGAGGCTCATCGTTATCGTCTTCCGCGTTTTCACCCCCCTTCCATAATTCAGAGCATTTTCCACCACTTAGTCGCCTATTTACTGAATCTCAATTCTGGCCGGTGGATAATTTTTAAAAAATGTCACCTACTTTGCTCTACAAAGAAGCAGATAAAAAGCCGATAAGAAAGATTAAAACAAGGACAACAAAACACATAAAAAACGAAAGAATCAGTCGAAAGGGGCATGAAGAAAGAGAAGAGAAGAGCAGGGAAGAGAAAAGCACAGCGACAATTTTCCACAAAGTTGGCCACAGTTGGGAAATCAAATTAGAGCGACAGGTAAAAATGTAGCAACCGTCTACGTCATAAATAATCAAGTCAAAAGCAAAGTGATGGATGAAGTGGGGTTGATTTAGCTGAGAAACGCGTGGGAGGGGTTTTCAGGTTTTCCTGTTTGTATGCTTAAATGCATAAAAGTTCACAACATCATCAAAACTTTGAGTTCGGTGGAAAAGATTTTAGAGTTTTTGTAGATTTGTTTGCATTCATTATAAACTAAGTTTCCCTGCCTATGAAACTCATCATCATTATAATAATAATCATCAGTATCCTGATCCTCATCATCATTAATAGTGGGGGATTTTTAAATAAATTCGAAACTAGACAATCAGATCGAGTTATTTGTCAGAACCTCAGAAAGTGTTTCTGAAGCATCGCGAAGAAGTTTACTCAGAGCAATGAAAATATCAAGAGCATTGATTTAAACACAACTCCATCCAATCCAACTCAACCCAAATCCTGCCCAATCGAATCCAATTCAGACCAACTCAACAATGGGTGTTCCCCCCTCTACCCCTCCGCTCCGCCATCGCTCTCAACGATTTCAGGTTCACCGTTTTTCGGAGTTTCCAAAGTGTGCTCAAATAATGTGAGAGCACAAAATATGAGTTGAAGTTGTTCCAAAACTGTTCTTCCACAAGAAAGTTTCCTCGAATTGTTGATTGCAATTAGGTGGCAGCTCTGTTTCCGGTGCGATGCATTTCTCAACTAATCGAGGACAAGAAGAAAAACCTTCTAGCCAAGTAAAACTTTAAGTTTTGATTTATTTGTGTTGAAATCAGGAGTGAAAGAAATAAATTGAAATGCTGTTGTTGTAGTTTATATTGTTGTAGTTCTCTATGTTGTTGTTGTCATTATTATTGTTGTACTTGTTGTTTATGTAATTTAATTAAAATAAGATGATTGCTTCAATGATTTCTGCTGTCGAAAATCATGCTTTGAGGTGTATTTTCAACATGAGGTTTATTAGAACCTCAACAACAAAAGCAACAACAACAACAGAAGCAACATCAAAAACATTGAGATTGAATATTGAGTATTTCCAAAAAATAGTTTAGTAGTGGACCATCTTTTTTGGGAATTCCTAAAGCATTAAGTTTCAATTATTGGTTACTTTCAGACACACTTAAATGCATTAATTTCTGGCTTAATTTGGTTAGTTCATTCTAAAGATCTTTATTTAAAAATTACTATTAAACTATAATAAAGAGATAAGACAATGACATGCGAATTACTGATAAATAAACTGAATAAGCACTTCTGTTTCTTCCAACTTTCTTTAGAATTTATTTAAGCTGTTAAAGCGTTAATCTTGAGAAAGTGATATAAGGCAATAACGAGTTAAATTTGAGATGCAACACAAGCCTGTAGCTTCCTGTAGCTTCACTCCCCCCTTCATGTCTTTCATCCTCCTTAATTGACGTCTTCCCTTAAGCTCACACTGCGATCCAGCTCACAAGTCCCACGCATAAGTTTGCCCTCGAGATCCACTTAACGACGAGTGCTTCTCTGGAAAAACAATTTATCAGTGAATTCAAGAGCGTCAGCCAACAACGCCACTCCACTCCGCCCCCCTCGTCGTCATACCGCATCTCCTCCTTTCACTACCACTGTCATCGTTGACTTGGCTATCTTTGCCTATCTTCGTCGTCCTCAACATCGTCCTTGCCATCCTTTACAAGCCATCCTCTACAATTTGTGGTTGTTTGCTCGAATGATTGACTGAGTGAGTGACTAACTGATTGACCGACTGACTGATTCGTTGTTTTGTTGTCTCATTTGTATTGTCTAACTGTTCACTGTTCTTAACCCTCCCCCCGCCCCATTTTCTACTCTGTTTATCATTTTATTGACGTAATGAGTTGTTTTTCAGCCACTTTCAACGTCGACAGCCTTTATGTTTGTAATGATCAACGAACAGCAAACAAAACGTTTTTTTTCGTTTTTCTGTTGTATGCGGTCGATGGATTGTAGCTCATCATCAACTTAAAAAGTGCAAAAGTTTATACGTATAACAGTTTATCGCTCCTTTCAAATGAATTAAATGAACCACTCCAACTATTTTAATTTCTCTCACTGCTACTCGCTCTCCTCCTCCGCTTCTGTCCTCTCTACATTCCACGGTCTTCCGTTATCCTTCCATTTCTTCGTCTGGAAAAAATACTTTATCCGTGTTGCTCTGGTGCGTTTGTAAACTGAAAATTATGATGGCTGGGAAAAATACGCTTGCGTTTGTTTGAAACTCCTTCCGAGCGGAATGAAATAAAATGAACCGGAATGAAATAAACTAAACGAACTAAAAAATGTATTCTCCGTAGAGTTGAGGTAAAAGTTTCCTGTTAAAAACTTCTATTTTTTTGGTTTACTGGAAATCTCACTTAGTTTGCAGTTTGTAACACAAGTTTTTATTTTCTACTGAATGGAAGCCATTATTTAAAAATTTCCAAAACCTGGAAACTTTCAAAGAACTGATTAGCAGACTATTCAGCGGTTGTATGAACGGTAGCTAAGGCAGGTTAAAGGATTAAAGAGCCACGTGTGACGCACTAACATAGAGTTGTTGTTGTTGGCTTTATTTACGTTATCCTAATGAAATGAAAACTTCAATTGAATGTATTGTAATTTAAAGGGTTGTACATGTGTGCTAGAGGGACAGATAAAGAGAGAGAGGAAGAGAAAGAAAAGAGAGCGAGAGTGCCATCATATAAAACAGAAGACAATCCTAAAAATAAAATGATTATCGTATATTAATTTCACTCAACCTCTTCTTCTATACAGGTTATGAGGCTACTTACTCTCTCTCTCTCTCTCCCTCTGTTTCTCTCTCTCATTTGAATATTATATAAGCTATATAACGCAATTATTTCTACCTCTTAATTCCTTTCTCTCTCTCTCTCTCTCGGTGTCCCTTCCTCCCGCTTCTAATCTGCTACTCTGGCACTGCGGCACTTCAAGTCATTCACTCATGCATGTCTAATCACTCGCGCCCTACTTTCCTCTGCCTCCTTCACCCTACCGCGTGCATGTTCGACCCTCGTATTTCGCTATCTTCAGAATCTTCCCTCTAGCATTAAATAAATTTAGCTTGATCCTCGAGCGAACGGCTAACATCCGGTTAATGTGACGGAAAACAGCGACAGTAACAGCAATAGCGACAACTAGAAAGCAACAACAACATCAGCAGTAACGACAACAATAGATGTCGGTTTTATTGAATGGAACCGCAACAATTACACTGTATTTCAGGCATTATGTTGTTCTTTCTAATGCTTCTGTAGTTCAGGGTTAATACTACTAACTAACGGTATTGTTGTCGTTGTCGTTGTCGTTCTTCTTCTTGGTTTCGTTCTCCCCCTCCCCCTCCCCCTACCTCTCCCTGCCGTTGGCGTTCTTCTTCTTGTTGACATTAATTTCCTGGCGCCAAGCCAGCTGCAGAAAGGGTTGGGATTTCGGTTAATTCGCTAGCCCGCAGCTGGGTTGCCTGTGATTTTGTTTGCATCGCTCATCCAACCCCCTCCCCTCCCCAACCACCGCAGTCTCTTCCTCGCTCGCTCTCTTCAGATTCTTCTAGTTAGGTTTCCTGCTTGTGTTTTCTTTTTCTGTCTCTCTTTATTTTTCTCTTCCCAACTCCACATTTTTAAAATTTCTTGTTTTTTCCTTCCTTTCGAACTTTACGCTTTATGTTGCATACCTTTTGGCGCAAATTTAAATAATTTGTTCGAAAAGTTTGAGCGAATCTTTGCGATGGGATGGGGAAAGGACAACGTGGAGGATTCGTTAGGGAACGCTACCGAGATAAGAGAAACACAAACAGCCAAACAAACAAATGAAAGCAAAACAAACAAAAGGAAAATAAAATACAAACAACAACAACGTCACCAAGATAACGTGATAACGAAGATAAATGATTTCATTGTTGTTGTTATTGTTATTGTGTTGTATTTAAGACTGAGTTTGCTGGCTCTTTTAATTTACAATATAAATTTAATATTCGACTGTATTTAACGAGACTTTCTTTAATAATGTGGTTATCTTTGAGTCCTCAGGGTTAATCTGGAGTGTATCTGATAACAAGCTTGAAATCGGAAAGCATAGCAGAAAAAGAAATAAATAAAGAAAAATGGTAAATAAAGAAAGAGATTAAAGAAGAATGCTGGTGTTTAATACAGGCCGCATTTAGGCCGGGAAGTACCTAGAGTACTTACCTTAAGTACCCTAAGAGTATTTTAAGTCTATTGAGTGATTATTTCAGTGAACTAGCAGCGAAGACAACCGTGTAGTATTTAAATGGCCAGCATGGTTATATACTCGATTTGAAGAACTCTAGTTCTTCGAAAAATAAGTTGGTCGGGATCTAAGAACTAGAAGACGTCCTCTACTGCATTATTGAACATTATATTATCAGAAAGACAGAGGAAGCACGTCACATGGTTCTTTGTCCCCTCGTTAAACCTCAACGAAGCCTCAAAGAGGACTTTGGTTCCTATGTCTGGTTTCTTCAATGATTCTGGTGGAATCTTGAATCTGCGACTCCTTTGAGAGCTCTCAGAAGTTACAATAGAGTTACTGTAAATGTGTACATACGTTAAGAAAGAGTAACTATTTAGGGCCCATTCTTATGGCTTCTTATAGAAAGGAAGGTAATTATTATGGGTCAATTGGATGAACTTCCAATATCTGTTATTTTGGTCTTTCTTTAAATTTTATGATCCGGTGATTTCAGAACCGGAATTTCAATAGAAACATTGAATAGGGATTAAGATTGTGTAAGGATAATAAAACAAAAACAGAACACAAGGAGGGCGAGAGAAAGAGAGGGAGAGATGCGATTAAAACACATGAGCAACCAACATAACGGCTTGACCGCTTGACCCCCGGACCGCCTGACATGCCCGGGGCACTTGTGGTCACTCAGAATCTGATTCGGAACACATTGAATTTCTATGCGGTTGAGAACATGAGTTTGTGTACTCGGCAGGAACTGAGCAGGAAGCAAGAACGTGCTGGAAGGCATGAATAACAAGAAGTAGAAGAGCAGAAGGAAGTACTGTGTTTTATTTGTTGGTGTTGTTGTTATTTATGTTTTGTGATCTTCCTTGATTTCCTGTAGTATTTTGAGCAGCACTGTGCATCTCGTCCTTTGGGAGCAAAACGAAGGTGACGGCAAAGTGATTTGTTGCCAAACAAACACAGGAACGAATGAGCATGCATACGTGATTAATACATGCAGACAAACATACATGTATGCATACATGCACGCTTTGCATTGTATTTTGGTATTTTAAATTTTCTGCTTCCTGTTCTTTTCCTTCGTTTTTATTCTGAAGCAGTACAGAAAACGTTCAATATAGCCAATGATTATTCCGGTGATAGGGGGCGAAGGGGGGAATACTTTCAATTGGAGTGTAGAGCCCCGAGCTGGGGGAACACTTTTGTAAAAGCCTTTATTACTTGTCTTTATTACAGTCTAACAAAATGAATGAAGAAGAAACGAGGACGATGACGATTGCGTCTTCTTTTTCTTTTTCTGCTGCTGCTTTAATTTCAATAACAAGTCGCTCAACAACAACAATTTCGAACTCTTACTATTTCAAACCTTCTTTTTGGTCTCTTTTTATCGCTCTCAGTTTTTCCCTCATCCGCTATCTGATTCGCTTTGTTTTTGCCTCCGATGATATTCTGAAGTGTTTCGAAATTCTTGAAAGCCAACATTTTGAAGAAGCTGTAGAATAAATTCCGAGTTACTACTGCACAAAAGCAGAATCTTATTTTGGCAATGGAATCTACAAGAAGAAAGGAGTACAAGGTGGAGACAAACAAGAGAAAGGGAAGAAACGACTGCATCGAAAGCAAAAACAGCAACAATACGAATCGGCAGTCAATGTCAGCATCATCATCATTACAGCATCCATAAAATGATGAAGGTGATTAGAATTAAAACCATAATAACAACAACAAACAATTATGGCACGATTTATGTAATTAAATTGTTGTTAAAACCCGATTATAGCAACAGCACCAACAACAACAGCAATAGAAAGAGACAGAAGTTTTTGAGATGTTAGGATTTATATAAAATCTTAGTTTAGGGACACCAAAAAAAGAACTTTCTAAAAAAACGAGGGGATGGCTGAACGAGATCGAGGAGACAGGTCATGATGGAATGGGGTACGTTACTGCGGGTCTAACGGTATACGACGGGATTGAGGTTGAGAAATGTTGGGGTGGGGGCCAAGGATGTAATGTACTGAGGAAGAGGGATGGGTTTGAACGAATAGGATAGGATAAGATAGGACAACTACAAGAGCAGCTGCAAGTATAACTCCAAACAACACTAAAACTGAAACCAAACTACTAATACAACAACAACAGCAACAACTGGAACCACTTACTACACTTCGAATAAGTTTTTGGAACAAGCATTTCGAATTACAAGGAACTACAGGAAGGACACCAGGGTTTGCCTTCAAGGGAAAAAAACAAAACCAATAACAGATGCAAACACAACAGCAAGAGTCATCAGCAAAATGTACAGCGGAACGACGTTGGCGAGTGCGATGACAGCCGTCTGACAGGAAATTCAATTTGCTTCGAAGTTTTAAAGGATGCTGCAGGGTTTCTGTCTCTCTATCATCAGCGAGTATTTCAGAGTAAATCACTGTCATTGATGTTGTTGTTGTTATTATTGTAGTTGTAGTTGTTGTAGCTGTTTGTGTCAGTTGCTGTTGTTGGTACATTTCTTGCTCTTCTAAACGTTTGTTTGATTGTTGAGAGTGTTTCAGTTTACATCTCGCTCTCTCTCTTTCCCTCTTTCTCTCGCTCTCTCTCTTTCCCTCTTTCTCTCTCTCTCTCTCTCTCTCGCTCTCTCTGTCTCTCTGTAACGCTTTGAATCCTTGGTTATACGACGGTGTAACGCATCAGGTAGTTAGTTATGGAAATTTGAGCACCTGTAACTAATCAAACTAACTGAAAGTTATTCGAACAGCAGCAGAAACTGTTACTGATATCTGTCGTTCTGTCCGTCTGTCTGTCTGCCAGTCCAGCTTGTGGCTTCCAAGCTGATTTGAAATCAGAAAATTACGTCGGTGTCAATTTGTAAAAATGAACTGTAATTCTTTCTACAAATTTATAGAATTTAGAGGGTTCGGATTTTTTGCCACCTGCTCTGCGTTTCTTCTTCTTGTTCTTCGGTTTGCCTTCGGCGAAAATTTTAAACTAATTTTTGAAGTCGATTAAAGTTGAAGGGCAACCTTTTAGCAGCTCCTTGGAAGCTTATAACGCCTGATGAATCTTCCTCCCCTCCTCTCTGGGGGGCTTCCCTTCTCTGAAATCTTATTTATTGAATTCCAATTCAAAACGAAGCTTTTAAGCTGTAGCGGTTACTTTTTTTAATTAAATTTCTTCTAATTAATTTTTTAAATCTTTCAAAATATGATGAATATTTCATTGGTTTACCCCCTGAGGAAAAACCTTATTGAGTGGATGCAGGGACGGACCCTGATGCTATAACTTTATTTTAACAGGCGCCCCCTTCGAAGTTTGGGAAAAAGTTGAAAGTTTTTAATTGAATTCAGCTGTAGCCGAATCGTGTTCGGTACGGGCTCAATTTTGGAGGGAAGAAGAGCGGAAACTACTGGCTATATACGGATATACATACATATGTATGGATGGGTATTTGTATGTGTATGTGAGTGCTTTTATAATCTATTTAACTGAAGCTGCTCTTGATTTCGCTCCGGTCGTTTCGGGCTTTGATGTTGCTCCTTTTATTTCATTCAGTTGTCGCTTAACGAAGTATTTAACGAAATACTTTAAATGATTCCTCCAATTTTAAACACCCTTCAAATTAACATAAGTTTTTAATTTCATTTCAATTTATTTTTAAACCCACAATTTATTCAAATTGGAAACTCAACACACCCAAAGCAATGCTTTCTTTTTTTTCCCCTACTTTATCCTCCTTCTATGCTGAGTTTATAGTTTACACTCAGTAAAAACTGAAGCATTTCTCCGTTCGAACTCAGTTCCTGTTCGATTGGATTCAATTCAATTCAGTTTTTGTTTGTTTAATTTTGCTTCCGAAATGTTTCGAGTTCGAACTATCGAGCTCAAAGAAATTATAAACAATTGTTCAAAGTTATAAAATATTTGCATCCAGTTTTTGTGAGAGACAGCAAAGATATAAGAGAGAGAAAGAGATAGAAGAAGAAATAATTTAAAAGTGTTGAAAACTCGAAAAGTTTCTAGAATAAGACTATAAATATTTTTAAACCTACTCGAGAAAACGTCCTTCATTAATGTCGCAGCTTGGAACTTCTCTGATGTCTAATCTCTTCAACCTCTGACTTGAGGTTTCCCGAGACTGTGCTGTCAGCTGTTCGATAGTCACTGGAGTGTTCGGGACGATTTGATTCACAGCCACAACTCTGCCACCCGACAACCATCATCAGCCGCTGTCACAAAACGTTGTGGGGAATTGATTAAGGATGAGTGTTAAGGAGGATGTGTGTGAATGAATTAAGGATGCGTGCTGTAGATGAGGGTGAGGATTCGGTAAAGTTAGGAGAGGTAAAGCGCTTCATTTCTGATTCAGCGTTCAAGTGATGCATACGCAAACTAATCCATTCAATTTGGCAGCAATTAAATTTTAATTGCGTTTATGTATCAACCTGCGATTGTGCTATACAACTGATGACCGGCAACTTTAAGTGTATCGTTATTAATCAGATGAAGTAATATAGTTACACAGGACTTATTTGAGACGCATAGAATAGAAATCGAAATTATCACACAGCTTACACATCTTTACCTCTCCATCTACCTCTACCTTTACCTCTACCTCTACCTCTACCTCTACCTCTACCTCTACCTCTTCCTCTACCTCTACCTCTACCTCTACCTCTACCTCTACCTCTACCTCTACCTCTACCGCTACCGCTACCTTTACCTCTACCTCTACCTCTACCTCTACCGCTACCTCTACCTCTACCTCTACCTCTACCTCTACCTCTACCTCTACCTCTACCTCTACCTCTACCTCTACCTCTACCTCTACCTCTACCTCTACCTCTACCTCTACCTCTACCTCTACCTCTACCTCTACCTCTACCTCTACCTCTACCTCTACCTCTACCTCTACCTCTACCTCTACCTCTACCTCTACCTCTACCTCTACCTCTACCTCTACCTCTACCTCTACCTCTACCTCTACCTCTACCTCTACCTCTACCTCTACCTCTACCGCTACCGCTACCTCTACCTCTACCTCTACCTCTACCTCTACCTCTACCTCTACCTCTACCTCTACCTCTACCGCTACCGCTACCTCTACCTCTACCTCTACCTCTACGTCTACCTCTACCTCTACCTCTACTTCTACCTCTACCTCTACCTCTACCTCTACCTCTACCTCTACCTCTACCTCTACCTCTACCTCTACCTCTACCTCTACCTCTACCGCTACCTCTACCTCTACCTCTACCTCTACCTCTACCGCTACCGCTACCTCTACCTCTACCTCTACCTCTACCTCTACGTCTACCTCTACGTCTACTTCTACCTCTACCTCTACCTCTACCTCTACCTCTACCTCTACCGCTACCTCTACCTCTACCTCTACCTCTACCTCTACCTCTACGTCTACCTCTACGTCTACCTCTACTTCTACCTCTACCTCTACCTCTACCTCTACCTCTACCTCTACCTCTACCTCTACCTCTACCTCTACCTCTACCTCTACCTCTACCTCTACCTCTACCTCTACCGCTACCTCTACCTCTACCTCTACCTCTACCTCTACCTCTACCTCTACCTCTACCGCTACCGCTACCTCTACCTCTACTTCTACCTCTACCTCTACCTCTACCTCTACCTCTACCTCTACCTCTACCTCTACCTCTACCTCTACCTCTACCTCTACCTCTACCTCTACCTCTACCTCTACCTCTACCTCTACCTCTACCTCTACCTCTACCTCTACCTCTACCTCTACCTCTACCTCTACCTCTACCTCTACCTCTACCTCTACCTCTACCTCTACCTCTACCTCTACCTCTACCTCTACCTCTACCTCTACCTCTACCTCTACCTCTACCTCTACCTCTACCTCTACCTCTACCTCTACCTCTACCTCTACCTCTACCTCTACCTCTACCTCTACCTCTACCTCTACCTCTACCTCTACCTCTACCTCTACCTCTACCTCTACCTCTACCTCTACCTCTACCTCTACCTCTACCTCTACCTCTACCTCTACCTCTACCTCTACCTCTACCTCTACCTCTACCTCTACCTCTACCTCTACCTCTACCTCTACCTCTACCTCTACCTCTACCTCTACCTCTACCTCTACCTCTACCTCTACCTCTACCTCTACCTCTACCTCTACCTCTACCTCTACCTCTACCTCTACCGCTACCTCTACCGCTACCTCTACCTCTACCTCTACCTCTACCTCTACCTCTACCTCTACCTCTACCTCTACCTCTACCTCTACCTCTACCTCTACCTCTACCGCTACCTCTACCTCTACCTCTACCTCTACCTCTACCTCTACCTCTACCTCTACCGCTACCGCTACCTCTACCTCTACCTCTACCTCTACCTCTACCTCTACCTCTACCTCTACGTCTACCTCTACCTCTACCTCTACTTCTACCTCTACCTCTACCTCCATCCCACTCTTAAATTAGTCTCTAGAAATCAAACACCAGCTTAATTTTTTTAGCGACTCTATTTAACTTTTAGCTAAAGTATAATTCATGTATCTGTCCCATTGCAACACCTGATAATCAAACCGAATTCCAGCAATTAATCACTTCCCGCTATGGTGCAAAAAATTCAGCAATAAGTTTTGAAATTAAAAATATCCCACAAAATTAGACACCCACAATTAATTTCATCTAATATCTCCATTAGTGCAAATACAATGTCACTAGCAAAATAATTTCAACCTCATGATTAATGAGAATTCAAGATAAGCGCAATATGAAAAGCATTACTAATAATAATAACAAAACAACGTAAATTAAACACAAACAAACGAAAAAATTTTAAAATTAAAAAAATTCGGAAAAACAATGCAGACGAAATCGACGGGTAGACAGTCAGACAGACAGTCGGTGGATTTTCCTGCTTGCATTTTAGTTGAATCCAGCGAAATTCGAGTTCAAAGCCAGTAAAATAAATAATTGATTGTCGTTGTTGTAGTTCCGATTTGTATTTATTTTTTATTTTTGTTCGTCGTTGCGTTCTTTTGAAGTTATTCTTGTGAGATGATTTTTCTCAAGCAGATGTGAATCTTTTTTCTCCGGAACAGTAATTCTTTTTACAAACACGGAATAAAAAAAAATAAAAACTTGATAAAAAAAGATTACCGATTTTCGGAGAATTTCGAAAAATCGACTAATAAAGTGTTAAAAGTGTCAAAAGAAGGGGCCAGAATATTTCGCAGAAAGAAAGGAAAGAAATCAACGAAACGCAATCACGGAATGATAAATACAAAAAATAACATTTAAAAAAGAAAAAGCAAATAAAAGGCCTTAAATAGGGCAGGTTATTTTGAAATGGGCGACAGACAGACTGACTGACAAACGGAGTGGACAGAGAAGAACAGAAGAGTCTAACTCGGCTCAAGAAGTGACGCTGATCAATTAATTCTGAATGCTTCAATTGATTTTAATTGAAAAGAATTTGTAAAGAGGACTTTACAAGGTCTCAGAAACTATTTGATTCAACTCTAAAAAAGCTTCATGATCTTCACTTCATTGAGATTTTACTAAAGGCAAGAAACCAATAACAACAAAATAATCGTTATGGCAATGGAAAAATCAACGTTATTGTGATTGATTCGATTGAGGACCTTGAAACGGCCGTGGGCTTAGTCTTGACCTTGTAACAGTTAAACAACCAAAACATTCGACAGTAGAGTCGCCAATCATTTAAGTTAAAAGTCATTAAAATTCAAAGCCATCGAGGCAAAAGGGCCAGCCATTGGGCTTAACAAACATCGAAGCCGAAGTCTTGTTTGCCCATGATTGAGTGAGTCTCTGACATAGCAGGTTTCATAGTCGATGGAATGGTATGGAATCTGGCAACCTTGAACTTATGTAACTGCACTCTAGTGTATTCGTAACTGCAATACAATAATATGAACAATGAAAGAGCGAGATAGAAAGAGGAAAATATTTATATACACCTTCACCATGAGAAGCAGCGGCAAATACAACAACAACAACGATGGATGGTATAATAAACTGATGTGAGACGAATTCGATACGTTAAGCTACATATAAAGTGATAAAGTTAACAAGAGGAAGAGAGGTGAAAAAACAATGAAATACTATACAGCAACAAAAACTTCCACAACTACAAAACAATAATAGAAGAAGCAACAAGGTTTAAACGAGCCGAAACAACAACAATGGCAGAAAAACAAAGCAACATTTCATTGAACTACTGAAGAGAGTGAAAAACAAAAACTAAAAACTTAGAATTTAACTAAAAATGCTAACAATTAACTATAAATACAACGCAGTAAACCTTAAAAAAGCGTATCTAAAGCAGATATACTAAAAAATGTCAGAACAATAGAACTTGAAAATAAAAACGATAGCAATAATAAAAACGAGGCCAAAACAGAAATAAAAGATATTACAATAAAAATGTTTAAGGCGAAGGAGGAAAAAACAAAAAAATAATTAATTAATGATTCTTAATATTCTCATAAAATCAACATCAACCACAAAAGCAACAACTACTACGATTAGTACATCAAACGAGTGATTAACAATGCCGAAAATAAGATTCTGCCGACTGCATGCTGGTAGGTTTTTTCTTTGACGAAAATAACGACAGCATACGAAGAGTCAAATCGAACGGCCGATGTCGCACTAAGCCTCTTGAGGCCGCTTCAAAAACAAAAAGGGCAATAGATAAGAAGAATTGTTGGCCTCTGATTCGACTTCCGTATGCATGTATTTATGTTTAGTTCTCGTGAAGTAGTCCTTGTTTTCGCCTCAAAAGTGAGGCGAGTATGAAGCGAGTGAGTCTGGCCTCAGACAACTTAGTCTGACATCGGCCCAAAAATCGCATGCTGATAACGTGTGCATAATTAGTTTTGTTTTTGCAACAATAAAACGAAACAAGAACAAGAAAACGAAAACGAAAAAGCACTCAGCGTGTACATATGTGTTTCTGGTAAAAAAACGAATATCGAAGGCAAATGAATTGATGTTTTCCAGTAATTTTTTTTAATGTATTTGGAAAAAACAATAACAACAAGAAACAGTTTATATGTATGAATAACAAAAATGGAATGAAATCTTTCTTCGTCAGAGAATGACGATGCTATTCGGCTGTCTCAGCGGAGAGATGTAGTAAATGAAATTACATTATTTTCCCTAGAGTTTTTTAAAGGATAAGAAACAAGAAGAGGCATAAAGAAAGTTGACGATGAAGAAGGGGAAGAAACAGAAGGTTATTCTGACGAAGCGGAAGAATCAGGAGGAGAAAAGGAATGAGGAAACACCAACGGGGTTAAATACTTAAAAGGTTAAGAATAGCATTAATAACTACAGTAACAGCAGTAAAAACACCAGAAACCGCTTTAATGTAACTAAAGTCACCTCAACAAAAAACCAACAGCATCAACAACAACAAGAAAACTCATTAATAAAAGCCACCGGGTTGAATACGTTACGTTAATTGTTAATTGTTGTTGTTGTTTCTGCTACGAGTGCTTATAAATATATACACGTAATGTATATCTATAACATGCTATATACATAAGCTATCTCATTCTTCTGTGGTTCTTTCACTGCACAACTTATACAATTTTAATTTGTTTTTCTTTCGTTTTAATTGATGGATGATTCATTTTCTTTATAAACGATTTATTCTGTACCCTATACTTTGTAAAAACCCTCAAAGAAAACTTGATATACTCTCTCCGACGACCTATATCTATCAAATATGATCGTGTATTATTTTCTAGTTATTCTGGAGAAGCATATGTTTTTTTTGTTCTTTTAAAATCGGTATGAATAAAGAAACCACATTATTTACGTTATTATTTATCGTTCCATAATACGAGTGTTTGTCATTTTCTAATAAATATGTATAAAATGTTTTATAGTTTTGTAATAATTCAGTAATTTACAACACTTAATTCAAGGAATTAATTCACCTTCATCCATCCCTATAGCTATTCTGCCTCATAGCCATTATTTTAATACATTTATTTAATATACGCGCATGCAATTAACTTTATTTATTTATTTACAGCACCAACATCAATTTATTTATCCACACATCTATCAAATTCTCCATCCATCCATCATTTTAATGCATTCATTGTTTTATAGTGGAGACTGAATTCATCATGATGTTAAATTAACACGTGACGCTCTCATTCGACAAGTTTTTCTAATATTTTTATTGCACAAAATATTATATCTGTAAACAAAAAACCCACGGAAAAGCTTTTCGAGCAATAATTAAATTAATAGCTGTAAATGAAACTTAATTTATGGGGACTTTCCGAAGTTATGCGAATATATTAACGTGTTCAAATAGCAACGTTTAGTGTTTCTCCTAATTTACTTATTTCGCAAAGTTCTGATGATTATTCGGAATAGAATTTATTCATTTTTCACAGTAGCAAAACATCTGTATTAATAATATATTAAAGAATGTTCAATAATAACTATTTTTTTCTTCGTCTGCATACATTTCGTTCATACATTTGTTTGTCTTTCATTCCGTGTTGTCTTTCAGAACTCAAAATTGAAATGAGTCGAAAAGTTTTGAAGGATGTAATGGAATTTCTAATGAGTATTAAAGCATATTCTTTGTCATTATTAATAGAAAAAGTAGTTCTTTCGAATGAGCAACATAACGTTTTGTAGGATGAGGAGGAGGAGGAAAAAGAGGAGGAGACAGAGTCGGGGGAGGATGTTGCTGGATGTGATGACGATATTTGGTGTAAAATTGATAGCAAAATAGCAGTAACGACTGATAGTAAAAATGTTGACACGGAAAATTTTACAGCTACAATAAATGGCGAGAATAGTAATAATAATGATATAACACACAGTAACAATGATAACAACAAAAATTGCAACAACATCAGCCATCGAATGACTCCAACAACTGAATAATGGAATAATTGTTCGTGTTTTGACAGTAGACGGTAATAGTTTGTTTACAGCTTGTACAATGTTTGTTCGCAACACCAGCAACACTAGCAACAACAACAGCAACAACAACGACGGTAGCTGCTGCTGGTGCAGGAGCTGAGATAAAAGACGTCAAATGTCAAGCTCAACGAACGAGCTGAGCAAATAATAGAACTTTAAATAACGGCAAATAATGATAGTAGCAACAACAACAACATTATACAGCAATAATAAACAAAAACAACAATTAATAAAACTAACGACAACCTGAACAATAGTAACGACATTACTGACAACAACAACTCAACCACCATCAGTATACAAATTAATAATTTATTTGTTGTTGCTGCCATTTCAGCTGTCTAAATATTTGAATAACATAACAAATAAACAACAACAACAACAACAATCATTATGACAAATAATTCCAAACTATTAACGAAAAAAAGAGAGAAAGTGAAGAAAGAGAGAAGAAACTCAGAACAAAATCTAATAATTTTATAGTAAATAATTCTATTTGAACAATTTAACTCACAGCAAGTATTTTAGCAACGTCAGCAACAGAAAGGAAGAGAGAAACAACAAAGCACAATAAATTGGAAAATGACGGAACTTACTGCCAACAACGGAAGCTGCCATCACTTAATAAAGAACAGAATCCTGAAGGACATCCTTATAATCAAAAGTGCTGCTGACAAAATATCGCAGAAATGTTAACAGCAACCAGGACCAAAGCAACACTAAAGCCAAGGATATGATGACGGTGATGATGATGAGAAGGAGGATGTTGATGAACAGGATGATGAGGAGGATGACAATGAGGATAAGGATGTGGACGAAGAGGATGAGGTTGAGTATGAGAATGAGAATGATGCTGATTATGATGATAAGGAGGATGAGGATGAGGTTAGGATGAAAATAATAATCTATTACCAACAAAATCTTCGTGAAATGGATTGATTTAATCGCAAAACAGCACGAAATCATACATTCTTTAATAGACACAAATTCAAAACATGCGGAAAGTTATAAAAAGTGAGAAATATTAATTAAAAATGATTATTAATACGTGAACCTTCAGATGTCGACAATGAAAAATAATTAAAAAACACCAAATAAACAAATAAATGTACTATAATGTAATAAATATAGAAGTAAATAAATAAATCTAAAAAAAAATCTCATTTAAACCAAAAATTTTAAACACGTGTTTGAATACTCACAGGATAGGAAATCCACAAAAGCCAAACCAAGAACAAACACGACAAAAAGTTACTAAAATTATTTCAACTTTAAAGCTCGCACTTTACTAGAATCTCTTGAAACCTTTTTATTTATTATTCTTTGCTACTAAATTCCCTGTTTTTTTCACAAAATTCGGTTTTTCTTGAAAACACGCTGGTGTGAAGCACGACGTGGGACGAGCGACGGCGATGTGATGCTGCTGCTGCTCCGAGAATTTCTCAAAACGTTTGCGGTTTGACCATCAACGTGTTACTAAAAGATTTCTATTCTTTATTCTTGAGTTATTCTTTCTTAACACATTTTTTAGTATTTGTCGTTGAAACTATAAAAGCAAGTAATCATAAAAGAAAACAAGCAAACAAACAAAAATGAAAAACAAATAAAAAAACCAATAAGAAAGCCAAATCTACACAAACAACATGCGGCAGATGGCAAAATGACAGCAACAACAAGCGAATGAACAACACGTTGCTGCTGGTGCTATTATTTCATCTATGATTTTTACTATTATTTCATTTGTGGTTCTTTATTGTTTTATTGGTGTTTTCGTTGCTGTTGCAGTTGTTATTCGTGGAGGAGGACTGAATCAAAAATCTTATGACCTCGTCAGGTGCTGCAGAAAGAACACAACAACAAAGCAAAAAGAAGAAGTGAGTGATAGAGAGAGGGAGAGAAAGAGAGAAGATTCAAAGAACCATCCGCAAAAAGTAGTTCTACACAGATGACTGTGATTTTGCTATTTTCATATATTGTATATGACAGCAATAATTAAACAATAGTTGACAATTCTAGAAGATAACGGAAAATTATTAAGAGTCTATTTTATCCCTACTATTTCAAATTATTACCCCTACTTGAAAGAGAAATACGAGTATTAAGTTGTGTAAAATATTGATTTCTATGGTAATAAATTAGTCTCTAAACACTATACTGTGTAAATACTGGAATGGGCCAACTATATGTGTACCCTACGTGTGTAGGGTGTATATGAGCTTCAGCCAGGCCGATGCTAACACTACTACTATTGTTTTATTTTGTTATTTATTTAAGAGTCGGCGAAAAAGGCAGGTGAGATGGAAGCGCCTATGAAATGACGTCAGCATCGTCAAGCGTTGATCAAAATATCTTCAGGTTTCAGAGATATCAATTAAATATTTAAATAGACAACAACAACAATTAGCATTTATCTCAACACGTGATTATCGTCTGCTGCGGCTGGAAAAAGTAGTTACAACAACATTCGAAGCAGCAATAAAATAACCGCGCTACCTAAATGAAGAAGAGAACAGAGGACGAAGAAGAAGAAGACTAACAAGAACAGCATCAACGACGATTAGAGTTGCCAACGTTGTAAAATCACGTTATTCATATTGTAATGTGGACCTCAGGGGGAGCGGACAAAGTTTAATTAGTTATTTTTTTGCCGATACCTCAACTCGACAATAAAACATGACGAAAAACCACTTGAATTGCTTTGAAAATTTTCCATCATTTGTTTTGTGGGGTTTTTTTTCTTCTTTTGCTCTTTGTTTCTTTCTTAAGTAAATCGCTAAATTGTGAAATAAGTTAAACTATTTAAACTAGAAGGGCGAGGGAGAGCGAAAGAGAGAGAAAGTGTTATGGCTGAGGGATGGCTGTATGTAGGTATGGAGCGAGGAGCGAGAGGGAGATGTTAAATTCTACCTTCTGATTTTAGCTTAGAAACATTCTCCTTCTTCTTGAACACTCACTCTTCTTTGTCGTTGATTAGAAGCAAATAACGAAGTATACAAAAAACAGTCTTTGAGTAAATAAAAATTAAAACCAACAAAATTGCTTTTACCAGTTGCTTGTGCAGCAGCAGCAGCAATAACAACAACAACAACAGAAAAGGTAATTAATTTCGAAGAGCAAAAAATTATGGAAAAAAATATTTTTTCCCATGAATCGCTTGAGGATAAAGTGAATTGAATCGAATCGAATGAAGAACATTTTGAATGCAACAATTGGGGTTAAAAGCAGTGCTTGTCATAAAACCAAAATAAGATGTACAGAAGGAAAAATTATGCAGACATCATGCACTATTGTGTATAATAAAAATACATTTGAAAGGTGAAAATGTGGCAACACTGTTAAATCCGAGGATAGAACATGAAGCGAGTCTCTTGAGCTCAAGAAGTTCAACACGAAATACAATTTTTAAGATACTCAGAAAGCATCGGGAAAAAAATAAGAAGAAGAAAACGAAGAAGAAGAAGAAGAAGCAAAAGAAGGAGAAAAAGAAGGAGAATAAATAGAGAATAAGAGGATAAAAAAGGATCACGCTGATTTAACGAAGTTTCATCCACTTGAACTGAAGTTTGATGCATGGAGAGAGTAGTTTGTAAGAAAGAGAAGGGTAGAGAGGGAGCTCACACAAGATGGTACCAAATAAAGAACACAATTCTTAGCTTGCAGCATACATGCGACATATTTACGACATCTGTACGAGTTGCGGGACACGGATACGATACGAGCTACGAGCTACACAACAAACACAACACAACACAGCAAACAACACAAAACAGTCTGCTGACGACATGCTGGAAGGGGGGATGGAGGAGGGGTTTTGTTGTAGAAGATGCAATCTGCAGAATCAACTTAACTCAACTTGAGCTAACTCAATGAAACTTAAAACGCTGTCGAATTTGATTTTGTGCCGCAGTCGGGATCAGAAAGAGAACAACAACAGAATCAGGATCAGAAAGAGGACAACAACAACAACAACTCCAAAACAACCAACAACAACAAAAAAGAAAAGTGTTAAAATTCAAAAACAAAAGAAAAATTAAAAAATATACGAAAGAATTGAGTTTTGTTCGTGGTTGTTGTTTTAGTTATTATTATTATTGTTGTTGTTGTTCATCTGTCAAACGATGCGATAAATTCTCATTAATTCTCGCCAGTCCATGCGATTTATTATGTGATATGCTCGTACGTATTTGAAGGAGATTTCATTTCAGTCCATCACCAATAAAAACAGAAGAAACAGAAGCCTCCAACAATCAGAATACACGTTCAAGAAATGAACAAAAGAAGAAAAGATGAACAATCAATTATAAGGTATTTGATATCATCAAAAATCAAAACATCAATAGTGAAAAGACCTCATTGAAAAGGAACATTAAAAGCAGCTAAAGGATCAAACAACAATCCGCACAAGGGTTAAGGTAATAAGCATCAGAGAAACGTTCAATAATCATCCGTCCAAGAATCAATCCAATGTTCAAACCCCAATTAAAAATGCACACAATACCGAGATCAAAAATAGTGATAAGAATTAATGAAGCGAACGAATTCTAATTTAAAATTGAGATAGTATAAAATAATAAATACGAATCGTTTGGTTTCTAAACTAGTTTTAAAACTAATTTCCTAAACTAATTTTAAAAGCACAGCACTAAAAGATGCACAGAATACCATATAATGGACTGTTTACGAGGCAGCAAAGCGATTGTCTTTTGATTTATGCGCATGCGTTGCATTATAAGAGGTGCTTTAAGCGTTTTGTTGTCCGCGATAAGGAAGAATTATTTTCACGACTTCTTTATAGTCACGCTATGGATATAAATTCGCTTTCCATAGATTTATTTTCGTCGTCGCGTTTGGAATTTTTGCAAAATAGCTGCTCGTGTGTAGAGGGTTCTTTTTCTTAAACAAAGCAATGAAATTTTAATGGAAATAAAATGGATAAAAATAAAAAATATACAATTGCTATTATTGGAGAAAAACACCGAGATAAAGAAATTTATTAATTAATAACTGAGTACATAACTAAATAATGAAATGAATACATCAATAAGAAGAAACCAAATAAATGTATGAATTAATAAAATATTGAGTAAAGATATAAATAAGTAAAATAAATAAAGATATAAATAAACTAGTAAATCAATAAATATAAAAATAACTCCATAAAGAAGCTTATAAATAAATAAGTCAATAAAAAATAAATAAATACATCCATAAATAAATGAATAAATTATCTAATGAAACAAATGCATAAACAAGTAAACAAATCCATAAATAAATGAATAAATTGCCTAATGAAATAAATGAATAAACAAGCCAATTGAAAATCAATCAATTGAAATACTGAATGAGTAAATAAATCAATAAATAAATCTCTGGTTGCGATATTACAAAACAGCCACAACTGCTATATACGTATCGTACAATACTATATATACAGCTATATATGCATGTGCATAAAGTATTGATACTTTTTGATACCTTGAAGCGATGTTTGAACTGTTTGAACTCAACTAAAACGCATCATATTTTATCATTTGCATAAACCATATTTCCATAATATTTATACGCGCAAAAAGTGTGTATAAGGAGATCAAGAATATGGAGAAAAAGGCTAAAAAGATGCACGAAGAAGAAGAACGCTAACATAACGTGCATCTTCATCGAATCGACGCGTTTTGCGAAAAAGCGTTGAACTATTTTTGAAGACAACCCGTTATAAAAACGACAAATCAGAGGTTACGAGTATCTTGTGAATTTCGTAAGCATCACGTAAGGCTAAGAAACCATACGCGGGGAAGAGGGCAGAGGAGAAGAACCAGAAGGAGGAGCAGCGAAACAGAATCAAAAACTGATGAACTTCAACGCTTGCATAATCGCATTAACTCACCAAAGCTAGTCCATGGATGTCGATGTCGATGTTTGTGGTGATGATAATGGTGATGATGTCGATAACGATGCTATAAAAACCGTTAAAATCCATTTTCGAAATTAAATCGAGTACTGATCGCAACGCGTATCGCTGCTTGGCTCATTGGCCAGTGCCAGATGGAGCATCACGATGCGCGCATCACTCGGGGTGAATGGTTGGCATGTCACCTGCCACGAGCGTGAGTGATGCACGCATCGTGATGATCCGTCTGACAGCAGCCATTCTGTGCCGTAAACGTAAACCTCAACGTCGTCGTTATCATTTTATTTCTGCTGGCTACGCTACGCAGGAGAAAAAACAAGGAAGCAAAAAACCATAAAAGCTTGTTTTTATATTTATTTTTAATTTCGTATCAATTTTTATTATCCTTATCTCTATATAATTATATACTATATTCGTATATTCGTATAAATATCCTTAGTTTTGCAGATTGAAATAACCAAGAAAGAAACGGGAAAGGTAATCAGCACTAAAAACCAAATGAAAGAAACTATATTAAAAAAACGAGGTCCCAATCAATTTCATTGGAATGGATGGGAAGGAAGCCGTTTGAATTTCAAGAACCTGATTTCGTGACTTCAAACATCCTCGAACAATCGAGATTATTGAGTAAACAAGTTTTGCAGCATTTCCAATCATTTCTCTCCAGATTCACCAGAACGAAAGAAGATTCAACAGATCAAAAGCAGATTTAGCAATTGGAAGTGAATTCAGTAAATGGAATGAATAATATTCATCATATTAAAAGAAGAAAGAAAAAATGCTCGTCTAAAGGAAACAATTAAATCTTCAGCTTCAGAGTTTCAGAAAAAGGAGCAGAAAGAAGAGAAACGAAACGACAGGAAGAGCTGAGGAGGGATCGAAAGCGCCATTTCATTGCCTGAGCATCAGAACCGGTCATTAAAAGTTCAAGAACCTCAATCATGCAGGTTGAGGGCTCTCTCCTGAGAACTCTATCCCACTGTTCTCTTCATCGTCCTTCGAACTACAATAATCCAAAGAATTGCTTTCCTTTTTTCGATTTTAACATATTTCCGTCTGAGTGAATGACTGAATGGGCTGAACTGAAGCGATTCGAATTGAATCGAACTGAACTGGATGTGGAGCGAAGCGATTGATGAAAAATCGCTGAGAAAATGGCACACACGAAATGGGAAATCGTTAAGATGTGAGTGTTCGAAAAGCACAGCTCATTCGTGCCGCGGCGCAATCATTTTCAGCGACGAGGCAGCACTGCATACCGACAACTTGTTAGTGATGCAATCACTCGAACAGTCAGCCATTCAGCAAGTGAGACATTTAATTGGCACATCAGGGAGACTGTCATCGAGTCAGCCAGTCGGTTGGATGGCAGTCATTCAGCCAGCCAGGTTGGTTCAGACAGTATTCAGTTAGCCATTCAGTCAGCCATTCGACCACCCTTCCAATAAAAGCGATCATAAAGCCTTTCAGTCAGCCAGCCAGTCAGCAAGTCAACTCAACCACTCAATACGTCAATAAGTAAATCAGTAAGTCAATCAGTCAGCTGGTCAGTCAGTCAGTCAGTCGTTTATTCAGCCAGTCGTGTTGTCGCTAAAGTTGGCTGGTGTAATTTATTTCCATTTTAGTCGTGAAACATATGAACATCGCATAGCGACTAAGAAAGTCACGCGATTCACAATAAATCCTCCTCCTCTTCTTCGCATTTCAGCAGGATTTTGTAACTCGTACTACTGAGTTCATGAACCGTAAAAATATTTATTGGTAGCAGTTTTAGTAAAACGCATTTCTTATGCGTTAACTCAAATGATACATTTAACGGGTCAATCTTTTGTGGCCCTCTCTTTGTATTCATCTCCTTATAAATACGGGTTGATTTTATACGCTAATTGTACCAATCAGATCAATGATTGTTGTTGTTCTCAACATTTTTATGTGCTGGGTAATTCTTTAACTGTTTAGTAAAGCAACAACAGCAAAACAATCAGCGACGTTTTACACGTGTCAAGAAATACTTAAATGGCTTTTGCAGGCTTACACGACGTTTACATGTGTGTGTAGTGTAGTGTATCGTATGTTACAAGCGTGTATCTGTGTGTGTGGGTGCGTCTGTGTACCTGTCAAATGTAAATACAAACACATTTTGTGGACATGGCGTCGTCGCCAACTTTGATGAGTTTGCATTTCGCAGAAACCATACAACAACAAAGCTTGTCTACTTTCGTCATTCTCTCCATATAATCGAATGACTGGATACACTGGACGTCTTTTGGACTGGCGTACGTGAGCATTTAATATCCCTTTATGTCCTCTACTGTCCTATACTGCTTTCTATTGTCATCTGTCCTGTCCATACTGTCCTGTACTGTTCTCAATGCAAGACTGTACTATACTATGTACTATACACTAAACTTTATTTATGCTGACTTTCCAATTAAAGTTTTAAGAACTTCCAAGAACAACAACAAGGATTGAATGATTGAATTCTTACTGGGTCATTATTATGCGTGTTTATTTATAGACGCTAAAAGTGCTCAAAACAGAAAACTTAGCAAGCTAAAAATAACAGCGATAAAGGCGACTACAACAACAAAAACTACAACGCTAGAAGGCGAAAACCAAAAAAAATATCATGTTGTTTTAGACAAGAGACATGGTCACGTGATGGACGACGTTCTATACAAACAAAAACATGCACACACACACACACATACTCATAGAGTATGTAGTAAATTAAAGGAAATATAAAAAAAAATAAGAAAAAAAAAAAAAAAGACGGAGAACGAATAAAAACAATAAGGAAAGAGCAAGAGAAAAAAACGAACAGCATAAATAATTAATGATTGGACTGCAGAAAGGATGATGGCTTGGAGAAGCATGAAAATGCAATGCATGCGTTTGATACTCAGAAATTAAAGAAGAAGATGTGCAAATAGAAAGGAAGAAAAAAACACAGAAAAACAGAACTGGTTTCATTTTCCGGCAGATACTAAAAAAACCTGAAATTTATTTACTTGCCACACGAACGTTGAATGCAGCGGCTAAAATAATCAGGAGGCAGGAGCAGGAGAAGCATAAACGAGGTCCGACAGACAGACAGACAGACAGACAGACAGACAGACAGACAGACAGATGGATTATGAAGCCTGGCGGACAGAACAGACGGGCGCTCGGACAGATAATTCCATCATCCACAAAAGAGTGGATGATGTACAAAAAGAGACGAAAACGCAGAAGAACAAGAAGGAGAAGAAAGATAAAGAAGCAACAAATGAACAAACACAAAAAGAAGATGTGGAACAAGTAGAATAAGTAAAAAAGTGGAACAAGCAGAAGATGTGGTCACCGCCGTGGTCGTGGCCATTAAAGCCCAAGAATAAATTTGCACATTTTATGTTGGAACCTGCTGGCTGCCAACGAATGCCGCCGAGTACGCGTCCGAGTCCAGTCTTCTGCAGTTGGCCCGACGCACGTGAGACTTATTTATAGATTCTGTGGAAATCATAAAAATAGCCATGGAGCGGCGACTCGTGCAAACTGCTGGCGACTGCTGCTGCTGGTGCTCTTAACTTCGCCTCTGCGTTGGTTGCTGGTCGGTTGTTTGGCTGGCTTTGATTTGCTTTTCCTTCTCTTGGCTTTTATTTCCATTTCAACTTTAGGCGTCTGTTTTTCTATCGCTCTTGCATGCTCTTCTATGCTCTGCCTTTTTTATTCTTTGCCTCTGTCTGTCGTGCTTTCATGGAACGTCCTTGAGTGATGTGAGTGCTTGAGAAGCTATGGATTATGTATTGCTTTTAAAGCCATCGTCTTCTGTTCCCATGAGAAGATTTTCGTGCATCGAAGAAACCTTGAAAGCATTTGATGCGAGATACAAAAAATGTACGCGATCTTGATTCTTTGTTAAAATTTCAACTCAACTTTTAAGTGTAGTTGCACTCAATAAAGTGCAGATACTTCTGTGTAAAGATGTTCATTATAGTGACCAAAATATTCTACAATCAAATTTACTAAAATTATTTCTTTAAAGTAATAAAAAAGGCGAATTGTCCAGCGTATTTACCCGGATTTATTAACCTTAATTAGTACATGCGTTGGCAAACGTTTCGGGAAGAGAAGAAGAAGAAGAAGAAGAAGAAGAAATGAACGAAGCGGGAGCAGAATTGAAGGAGAACAAGAAGCAGCACCGTCCTCGTCGCCGTTTACTGTTGACCAAAATATGCGCTCAACCGGAGCCAAGTAAAAAACAGTTATCAACACTTGTTGAGGACTTTCGTGTTGTTGTTGTTGTTACTGTTATTGTTTTTCGTTTGTTTTTACTGTCGTTTCCTTATTGTGTTTGCTGTTTTTGTTTTTCTTCAACTCATTATTGTCACCACTCGTTTGTTTTTAGTTCGTATTTGTAATTAATTTTTCGTTGTTGCGGTTTTTGTTTTTATTTTTCTTACAAAAATGTTCAACACTGAAAAAATTAGTTCAGCGATGAAAAAATCAAACTAAAAAAAAAATATAAATAAATGTATAAAAACTATAAAAAAACAGGCATAAATAAAAAATACCGCAAACGCTCCGATGGCCCTGGTTTCAGTTCTTTTCTGTACCCTCCCAAGTCTAACAAAGGGCCAACAAAGCTCGAAAAGTTGCTGAATTTAGAAGAGCCCATGACAAACTGAGGGTCATGGACGCCTTTCAAACGGTTCCCTGCGCCTTCCGATATCTCACATGGTTTAGGAGATTGAATTCGAAGAGAAACCAGGCGATGGCCCACACTTTATAACAGTTAAAATAGTAGTTCATGCCAGTGTAACGGCGTCAATGTGTGAAAAGCATTTGTGCACACACATGAAATGCCACGCAACACGTCATTTCAACGCACAGCCGAACGGCGCTGATAAGGATATATTTTTAAATGTAGGTGCATTTTTCCGTTTGTTTCTCGGGTCTTTTCTTTGCTTTTCATTCTCGAAATTCTACTTGGCACTCTTCCATCGAAAATGCAAAAAAGGAATGAAAAGCGCAACGTGATAATTACTTAAAATGTACATGCGATGGTTCTGTGTGCAGTTTAAAGCAACAGAATGCTGCTGCGCTCTGCAACAGATTCTACGCCAAAAAAAGCGCATCTGCGTGGCGGCCAGCAACTTGATAAACTTGAGAGATACACAAGAAAGCGGTATTTCTTCGATTAATAAAAGAAGCAGAAAGCAAAAAAATATATATAAATTATTTACATACATATTATGTATATATGTGTTGTATGTATGTACTTCAAGTCATTTCTTCCGCAAATCGTTCGAATGGCTGAAAATGTTGACAACTTTTCGATTTTATTTACATTGAGCAAAAACATTTATTATACATTTTTATACGTAGAAAAGTTAATTGTAATTGAAATAGAATAGAAAATTAAATAGTAACTGAATTTTTTCCTATATGCTTCTTGATTTGATTAAATTTAGTGAGGAAAATATGTAATTTGTCTCCTGCGCACGAAACAGCCAAAAACGAAGCGCAGCCGAAGAAGAAATGCCAGGAGAAGCAGAAGCAGAAGCAGCAGCATCAACAACAATATAACAAAAACAACTGCACAATATAACAAAAGCAACTGCACAATATAACAAAAGCAACTGCACAATATCACAAAAACAACTGCACAATATAACAAAAACATTTGCCAAAATAATAGAGTTGAATGAGTTGCACTGTTGATTTGCTTGTTGTTGCTGTTGCTATTATTGTTGTTGTTGTTTTTATGAACCACTCACTGCCTGTTGCCAATTCTAATTATTGCGATGCTATGAAATTTAGTGAATATATTGTGTGATTTCAAACAAATTCATTTACTTATGGTATAATATTTATTTATTTTAAGCTTTCTTTTAAGATTTAATAATTTTAATAATTGTATTGGATTCGGTTACCTAACTACTTTTTGGTGGTTTTTTTACTGTCTTAATCCTGATTATTGGGCTGCAAAAAAAAGCTGGCTACACTTTTCACTAGAAAAACTGGCGCTCGAAATTTGAAGCTGGTTTTTGTTTTGGTTGGGTTCGTATTTCTTTTTTTTACCCCTTTTATGTTGACTTATGTTTTTATTTATATTATATTTGTTTATAATTTCTTCATTAATTTAATGTTTATTGTTTTTTTTTTTTTTGCTCAATGAAATCAACTTGCATTTAACTCCTCCGTTTACTTTGATACGAGCGCTTCACTTGCTCCACGTTCAGAGGCTTTCGCGCGACTATCTTCCAAACGCTCTACGCTGCTTCGTTTTCATCATTGTTGTTGTTGTTGTCGGCGGCGATGCTCGCGCCTTGTCTTCGGTTTGTGGTTGATACTCGTGTGATCTTTTCTTGTGTGTTGGAGCATATCTAGTGGTGAGTGCAATGATATTGTTGTTGTTGTTGTTGTTCTTCTTCTTTGTTTATATTTGTTGTTGCTATTGTTTTCAATGTTAATGCTTTGATTATTATTATTATTATTATTATTATTATTTGTTGTCTCATTTATACATTTTCATTTCTCACGATATACCGCCTTCTCTTACAGATCAGGTTTGTTTTGTTATTGTTTTTATAGTCATTCTTGCAGCGAGCACATAATAAGCTCTCATTGTTTTTGTACCGTATGTGGGAAGTTCGCGTCTTATTGTTGTTGTTATTGTTGTTCTGCATCGTATTGCTGTTGTTGTGCTTCATCGTATTGCTGTTGTTGTGCTTCATCGTATTATTGTCGTTGTTGTTCGTCATCGTATTGTTGTTGTTGTTGTGGAACGAACAACATGTGCGATTACAAGGCTGTTTCTTGTGTTTTTGTTATTCTTGGACTTGACCGCTTTGTGACTTGAAAGCTTCTCATGAAAGCTTTCAAAATGTGGTGTGGACCAAACAATGCAATAAAAAACTGTTGCATTTAATTTTAAGTTTTCTTATATTGCAATATTTTTTATATTTTTTTAACACTTTCATAGTTTTTATGTATTTTTATATTTTTAATGCGCGTCTTTAATCATTGAGAGTGAATCATGAGGTGTTGTTTTTTTTTTTTTTTGTGAGCTACACAAAATGTATTTTCATTGAACATGCAACTCGATTTCTTGCTTTATTAAGTGAACAATTAAAAAGTGTGGCTATTGTTTTAAAGATCAGCGTCTCAGTTGTTGTGATTGTTTTCGATTTCGATTGTTTTTTCTCGATTATTTGCTTTTCTTTTTTATGGCATTTCACAACAACAATAACAACAACAACATTTGAATGATTATAATTTTAATAAGTGATGGAGAATCATTGAGAAAAATTTCATTCAATTCATCCTCACCCTCTCACCCACACCCTCCAACTCCCACCCTCTCACCCGGCATGTCGGCCATGATTATCGTCCTTCTTCCCATCATCATCCGCACCATTATCATAATAATCATCACCATAATAATAAGCATGCTGCTGCTTCTTCTACGCAACACTCAACTACATTCGAGAGTCATAAACTTCAAATTCTTCTTCTATTTTTGGAATTCACCGAGCGACAGTTCTTGGAGCTGCCTGAAAGTATGCAATGAATATTTTTCGCCGCTGAAATGACATCACGTAATTCACACGCGGCCTAAAAGTATGCATTCACTAAATACACACAAATTGAACACGTTAACTGAACACAGCAGCTTCAGTTTGATAAGCACGGGGTTCAAATTAACAGGGTTGCCGGCGGTCAACATAAATTTAACGATGAAGAAAGCTGAAAATCAAATTAAAAATAAAAGAGACACATTGATTCGTTTGCTCCTATCAACAAAACTATTATTTTTTATATCTACACAAGGAAAAGCTTACATGTTGCCAAACTTACTTTCGTCCTGCTTTTCGTCCTGGAAACTAAAAGAAAATCGACGATATGAAAGAAAAATCTGCGGTTTTTCTTTTAAATATTATTTTTTTATTGATTCAATTTATTTTTAAGTTTTATAGTTTAAAATTTAAAACTACTCAATTGATTTCATTAAAGTTTTTGGAGTTTTCTTTATCTGTTTGTATTTGTATTTGTTTTACTTTTGGTTGTGGTTTTGTTTCGGTTTTGTTTTGGTTTTGATTTGTTTTTGATTTGTATTGTATGTCTTTTTATTGTCCTTTTAAGATGGACATTTTTATTTTTGTAACTACACACATTTATTAAAAAAACTCTTAAAAGTATTGAATTAATGCAATTTTATTTATATTGAAATTTAGGTTTAGTTTTTCAATTCTACTCAATGAACGGGAATCGAGTTGAATCGCCTGTGAAGTAAAATATGAACATTTTAGGAAATTGTCTCTTTCTTTGTTTCTTTTTGACCAGCATTTTAATTGTTTTTCTTCTTCACTTTTACTTGCTTTTGGTGTAAATTCTTGTATGATTTAGTTATGGGATATCAACAGTATGTTTTATTTACGAAACTTAACATTAAGTATTTTTTAATATAAATCCTACACTGTTTTCTGTGTAATTGTGCCAATTTTATGCGAAAGAATGCATTTCGTTCGTTCATTCATTCATTCATATTCATTTGAAGGTTCATTTCAAATAATAACACACCACGCCTCCTCCCGACGCACACACACACACACACGAACACACACATTATGATAACGATTTGTAGCGATTATAGCGATACTCGTTTGTTTTGTAACGAGTACACTTTTTCTCCACCTCAAACAAGTTTCTCTCATGCGTTATTTTTTACAGAATGTACAAAGTTATTTACACCAGCTTTTGTCGCACTTGTTTACTGTTAGGTTTAAATTTAAATTTATTTGGAACATTCTTTTCGCTCGACTCAATCTAAGAAGTTTATCTTGACTCTACTTGTAATTATAGGCAACTTCTATTTCTAAGTGAGTAACTAACATTACTCACAATCGATTATTTATTGAAGTTGCATTGATTGTTTATTTTAGCGAATTAAAAGTATTTCATTATTATGTATTTCATTATGACATAATATAACAATAATAATTTTATTAACAATAAATTTCCATGTGAATTATTTGAAATGAGTTTTCAGTTTTTATGTTTTTTCTCTCTGAATGAAATTAAGCGGAATTATTAAATTCATTATTTTTCTGTAGTGTGTCAAACTTTTTTTAACTAACAACTTAAGAATTTCTTTTGCTTTTGGTAAAAACTTATGAATTCTGCAGCTTTTTTCCCTCGATAAAAAACTACAAATTTAGAAGTTTTTAGCGTTTTAAGAAAACACGAATAAAACCAATGAAACACGATAAACGGGCTCTTTTTTATCGCATTAAATGGTTTCTACGGTTTTACATAATACAAACATTTTCTCAAGGATTTCAACTTCAAGGACTTCTTACAATTTTCAATTTTTAAGTATAATCTTTAGAATTACACTGTTAGCAAAATTTACTTATTTTAATTTACTCTGTTTTGGCCGTTTTTTCGGCAGGTTTTAATCTTGATTTAACCTTTAATTTAATTAATTAATACTAATAAACTAGTTTAGTTTTAGTTACTTTGGAAACCTGTTTTTGCAAATTAATATCTTACAATTAAATTAATTTAATGAAATGTTCTCAAGAGAAATCTATAAAAATAATAGTTCGAAACTTCTAACTAATAATACTAGAATATAGCACCGTTTTATCATTCGTTGTAGTTCTGGATGTTTTTATTTTGCTTTTTTCCCTTAATTTAGTTATTCTGGTCTAATAACAATATTAAAACAAATAAAAAATGCACAAAATAGACAACAAAAATTAATAAAAATGAGTTCAGCCCTGTTCAGTGTATGCACTCAGCTGCATTTGAGGCCTGCGTTTCTGCGGGTGCAGTTTCAGGAGTTCTGCTTGAGGCGGCCTCAAGATGCTTAGTGTGGCAACGGCCAACGTAGCATGGGCCAGCAGCGATCATCGTGAAAAGCCGACGAAGACGATGCTTCTTTCGTTTTGTGATGCTTCGGTTTTTCATGCATGCTTTCGGTTCGATATGCCTGTAATTGTAATTGTTTTTGTCTAATGTTCTAATGTTCATTTGTTGTTGTTGTTGTTGTTAAAATATAATATGAATTTATAACAGGTGATGATGGATGTCATTTCGGTGACTCTGGTGACACTTAAAATGAATTGTTTAATGTACGAGGATTTCTAAATATCTATACTAACATTTATCTGAATAAATTTGAATGCAGAATTAGTTTGAACTCTTAACTTTAGCCTTTCACTTTTATTTGTATAAATTGTTACTTTCAATAACTAATTTAATGCATAGTTTCTTCATTTAATATTAATAATAATTCGTCCTTCGATTCCTGAAGAGACTTCAGCGACTTCACATTCAGCTCATGCTTTGGAATTCTTATTTTAATAGATAAGTTTTTTAAGATTTTAAATTCAACAACATTTATTTAATATTTGGTATTTATACTTATAATTTTAGTTTGTATCGTAGTTCAATTGTTCCTTCTTAGATTTATTTATTCATTCAGTGTTCAATTAATCGATATTATAAAAGGTTAAATTAATAGTTTTCCTTTCAACTTATTATTAATATTAATAGTTAAATTTTTAGCTTAGGAAACCTTTTGAAATACTGAAAAAAAGGAGTCGCTTTACAAGAGTTTCTTTTCTCTGCTTTTATTTTAATATTTGTTTGAGTTTTGAACATTTTATCATAATAGTAATAAAAACGAATTCCTTTCGTTTACTGTGAAATCGATTTTCTTCAAAGGAAACTCCTTGCTTTTGCTTCAGTAGAAAAAACCTAACATTCGCCTCTATTCTCTTAGATCTATGATAGTATTATAATTTAACGGTACAACAGCAGTTTACAGTTCTTTTCGATTCGGTTGCTTGTGTGTGTTTCTCTGTCATTTTGTATAGAATAGTTTTCTGTTTTAAGCAAACACTCATGTAGTTCATTCATTTAGCCACCGCTAATCGATTAGTTTATAGAAATATCGAGAAATGGAAGACTTATGCTTAAGAATAACGATCTGAAGATTCGTGATTTCTTCAGATTTTGTAATTATAAACATTTCACAGTTTGCAGTACAGTAAATGTTGCTTTTGTTCTTTAATTAGGTTCTTATTTTTATGATTATGAGATGAATGAATTTTGATTTCTTTCAACTTCTTCCTTCTCGTTCTAGCTTAGCTCTTCTTCTTCCTTTTCTTCCTCTTCTTCTTCCTCTCTTTAGTCGCTGTTGTTGGCTGCACTGTTGTCTCTGAACTACATTAAAACAAACGGTCGCCGTGTACAGCGTTTAACAAAAACTGAACATCGGTTTAGTTGTTGTTGGGGGGGGGGGTGGTGAGGGAGGAGAGGGGAGTGAGGGGGAAAAGGCGGGGTTGAAGTAGGAGGGACCAGTCGATCCGTGGTCCTGAAATTTATAGCGGGGCAGCGGGTCAGTCATTCACATAAGAATTTAAAATGGTGGCTTTTATCTTTTTATCTCTACGGAATAATTAATTATTTGATTTAAATGCAATTTACTTCATCAAATTTACTTGAGTTCAATTTATTTAAAATGAAAACAGAATCAGAAACAGAAAAGGAAATCGAAATAAAATCGAAGTCAAATCAAAACCAAAACTAAACTAAAAATGGACAAAAATAAAAACAAAGTGGAAATCAAAATACAATAAAAAAAAAACAAATGAAAAGCCATTCAAATCGAATTAAATGGAAATCGAAAGATAAGGAAATCACATTCCTATCGGAGAGAAGATTTTTCAACAAGGGTATGGGTGCCCTTGAGCCGGATTCTCAAGTAACCCTGCACACCGTCATGGTGCCAAAGGAAGCATGAATTAAAGGGTCGAACTTCAAACAAGAGGGGACGAAAACAAGGAGAAAACCCATTCTGCCGGCCCTGGTATTTATAAGTACAATGAGTGTATGTGTGTGTGTATAACAGTGAAGCGAGCGTTGTTCGTTCTGCGCCCATCACACGGGGCACAAAAGCCTGAACTTCCGAATGACCCGCTGTCAGGCGGAGATCGCCCCCCTCATCGCCGCCTACAAGCAGGGGCACCGACGCCAGCAACAGCAGAAGCATCAACATCATCAACATCATCAACATCATCAACATCATCATCTTTGACATCATAATCATCATCATCGGTATCATTAGCATCATCAGCAGCTTCGTCAAATCAACCTTTATTTGTGTTTAAAAACACGCAACGATAGCTAAAAAATACTGTTTACCACCCCCTCCTCTCTCACCCTCTCCCTCCCTCCTTCTATTTGTGTGTGTGTGTGTGTGTGTGTGTGTGTGTGTGTTTTCATCGCTTAAGTAAGCAAAACTTTTTACTTGAAATGAAATGAAAAGGAAAACAAAAACAACAAATGAACAACAGCATTAAGCATTAATGATGATTTTCCCTTCTTTTTGTTGTTTCTGCTGTTTTGTTTTCCTAAAACTTGGCGAAATTTTGGCCTTTCAATTATTTACTTTAAACATTTACTTCAAAAAGTTTTCAAAGCAAGCAACTCGTTCGTCCTGAAAAAAGGTTTCACAGAAGTCGAAGTCGAAACTCAGCTAAACAGCAGATCCATCAAACTCGAAACTTTTTAATTTAATAATTTAACACTGCAGTGTATGTGTGTGTTTGTGTGTGTGTGTGTGTGTGTGTGTGTGTGAGCGAGACCGATTGTGGCAGGTGTGCGTAAGTGCAAAAAGTTTTCAAAGTATGCGTGTGTAAGTGTGTTTTTTGGCTGCTTTGTTTCACTTTCGTTGTCAACGTCGGATACCGTTATTAATCACAGCTCAGCTGTACACGTGACACTAACTGCAGTTGTAACGGTTACGTGGATTTTCAAAAATGGCGCGCATTACTGGGGAAATCTTCCACAAACATTGGAAGTACTTCCAGGGCGCGCATTTGCAACGAATAAATTAATTAAAGCTGCTTAAAGCACTTTCATTAAATACAAGAACTCATGGCCAACTTTTTAGTGACCTCGAAAATCACAACTGAATTTCTTGTTCTTCTTCTTACTTTCTCCTTCCTTCAGTCTGCGTTTTACGATTGGTTTACTTTCGCATTATATTGCATCACGTTGAGAACTAATAAAAGTCGATGATAAGTTTTTGTTCTGAAAATTCTCTCGTTTCTTGATCGCATTTATTGACTTTGCTGATAGAAAAACAAGCAACAAGCAAACGAACAAATAATAAACAGTCGCCAAAATACAAGAACAGTGGGCCATCGGCTGCAACATCACCAAAACGACTCTTTACAAGATTATTGATTACTTCGATTATTTCCCGGCATTATTCAAGTGTAAGTCGCTTCATTTCGCACCGCGGGGTTCGATACTGAGGAGTAGTAAACTTTTTTCAACGCATCAGTGTTGCCATCGTCCGAATACCGCGTAATTCAGAAAGAAACCATCCGATGGCCTATCCATAGAATTATTATACTTAAGTGGGCAAGAGAAGGACACCTCTCACCACCCCCCCCCCACTTCTACTTGATGGATGGATTCAACATTTTCGCTATATTTTGTACATTTTTTCAATTTTTCAATTTTTCGTACAAATAGTAGAAAATCAAAAACACAGCAATAACAAATAATATAGAAGCATGTGTGAACAAATGATGAAAAAAAGAGCATAAAAACCACCACAAAATAAACAAAAGATTTTAAGTTCGCTACAACAAAAAAACAAGGAAAATAAGCGAAAAAGCAAACAAAACCAAAGTAAACAGTATAATAAAAGCTCTCACAGAATATGCGAAAACATGTTTTAACATGAAAAACAAAAAACGGCCAAGAATGGGGGATAAATAAAGCTGGATAGAATGAAGTTTATTTAAGATTAAAACCTTGAAATAGAAAAGCAAAAAAAAAAAAATGAAAAAATAATAATTTAGGTGAGTTTCTGTTGTCTGCTTGTCATTAGTTATATTTATTATTATAGCATAATAAAAGACAATTTTTTAGAATAGATATGATCATTATAATGGGTGGGCCATCGGTTGGTTTCTTTTTAGATTGCGTATTTATTTTCACTTCATTTAAGTATTCAATTCATTTATTTATTCCTAAATGGAGTCAAATATTTAAAAAAAAACCGACCGAAAATAAAATACAACAACAACAAATAATAGGAGAGGAAATAAAATACAGAGAAAAAGTTTATAAAAATGGATAAAAACCATATACAAAAGTAAAGGTCAATAAAGGCATAAAAAAAATAATAAATCGCGAGAAAAAAGTCATTTTTAAATGGTTTCAAAATGGCGCTCATTTCAAACGGTAAACGAGCCCAACCGATTGATTGTGTGGTTTTTGTGGGCAACGGAAATCAAAAACAACAACAACAACAACAACAACTCTATCGTGTACGTTTGTATTGGAAAACGGGTAACAATGACAAAGCAAAAACAACAAATAATAACAACAACAAAACAGAGATGATCGCAGAGTAAAAACAATAATAACAACGCCAACACCAACAACAACAACAATAACAATAACAACAACAACAACAACAACAGAAAAATAATAACATCAACAACAACAACAGCAGGCATAACTGAACAATGACGATAAGAAGAGAAACAACAATAAAAACCGTGAAGAGAACAAAACACCGCAAAAATAACAACAAATATGATGATACTGGCCTTGATGATGACAATAGTAATGATGATAATGATCGTTATAAGAAACATGATGACGCTGATAATGATGAGAGTGAGAATGATGATGAGTGTTGTTGTTTGTTTCTTATTTCTTTTTTTTATTTTGTACTTGTACTGAATTGCATTTAATTTCTTTCCTTATAAAAAATTTTTTTATTTCGTTCAAATTACTATCGAATAACAAGTTTTTGTCCTAAAATGTGTTTATTTGATTCTTTCCAATACTTTATGAATTATTTTAAATTTTTGTAACCTCTCTCAGTGAAATGGAATGAAGTTAAAATTAAAATGTTTTCCTTTTTACAGCATTTGAAAATTTCACTTTGATTTTTATTATTTATTTGTTGTTCTTGTTTTCCATATCATGCAAAACAATTTAAATGTAATAAAAAATTTAATGACTTCAATTTTATTACGGCCGAGTGTGCGTAATAAAAGAAATCTGTTTAAATTGTTGCAAAATTTAAAAAAAAAATCCATTTTATGTAATATTAATGAATTTGCGGTGTCATTAATGTTGTTGTTGTTTGTTGTTGTTGTTGTTACCCTTGACGTTGATGGTGGTTCATGCGGGTGCTTATAATGTGTGTGTGTGTGTGTGTGTGTTTGTACAGTAAACTTATTTAACGCTCGATTAGCTTCGATTAATTCAGCGTGGATTCGTGATTTTTCTCTTATTATCAAAATAAATGACTTCTCACAGAATTCTGATGGATTTAATATCGATTATGAAATGAATCTCATTGAAGAGCTTGTTCTTTTTTCGTTGTTGTTGTTGTTGTTGTTGTTGTAGGTACGTAAAGTGTAGTGCAGAAGCTATAATTTATTCATGATCTACGTAGCAGTTTAATCTGCAAACAACAACAACAAAAATAACAAAAACGCAACAAATAAACAACGCAAATTAATTAAACTATAAAAAATGAGGGTAAACTATCAAAAATGACGTGTTGTTGTTGCTTTTCTT
The DNA here is from genome assembly GCA_943737955.2 of Myopa tessellatipennis. Lineage (NCBI taxonomy): Eukaryota > Metazoa > Arthropoda > Insecta > Diptera > Conopidae > Myopa > Myopa tessellatipennis. The sequence goes on from OX031314.1 coordinate 63,567,489, forward strand.
TGCGTATTTCGTTAATTTTGTAGTTTTAATTGATCGCAATTCAATAAAAAATAGTACATTATTTAAATAAATTTGAATGCGAATGAATAATGAAATAAATTATTATTTTTTTGAAATTGAATTATTTTTTTTTTCACAGTCAATAAATCAAATCACAATTGAGCAAAATTTATCTCATGTCTGTTGAATGAGATAATAATTTATGTGTAAAATAAAATCACATGGAAGAAAGCATGAAAAAAACAAATAACAATATTTTTCTTCTAAATTTTGAAAGCTTTCGATTTTTAGTGCCAAATTTTAATGAGTTTTCAACGGATCGTGTTTTCGCCTCGTGTTCAGTTTATTATTTGTTTCTAGCTTTGATTTTTGTTGTTACTTTTACAGATAATCTGAAGAGATGCCCACTCCCCCTCTCAGCCCCCCTCCCCCTCCCCACACCCACGCCGCTCCTCTCACCACTTTCTTCAGAAACTATTTCAATATTTATGCTGTTATTTATTGCATTCGTTTTTATGGTTGGAAAATTTATAGTTTTGCACTGAATTCGCATGTGAATCATATTTTACAAAAGTTTCCTTTAAAAACAGGAAAAAAAGAGGAAAAATAAAATAGAAGACAAGAATTTTCGTTGCTGTTTGTTTCATTTATGATTTTATTGTTTATTTTTATTGCTGTGATAATATAATAACTTTTCTTTAATTTATTTCTTTGTCTTTTCTTCTTTTTGTTTGAGTTGATTTATTGTTTTTCTTCTCATAAATTCTGCATTTTTTTTTTCTATTTAATGTACTTGAATGAAAGTAATTTATTATTAAGATGATTTATTAATGGGTTTATTTTTAATTGATAATTCTTTAGATTAGTTTATGATGCTTCATTGTATTTTCATCCCTTCTCTGCGTTGCTTTGTTCGTTGCAAACACTTACTAATTCCCGTTAATCACGTTATTGTTTCTTTTGTTTTCTTTTGAGTTTGTTTTCACATTTGTTCCAGCCCAAAAAACCGTTAAAACTGTTAAACGTACGCTTCTGGGAGAGTGCCAAAAAATGTTGTTTTTTGTGGGTGAGGTGAGGTGAGGTGAGTTGGGGTGAGTTCTGGTGAGATTTGAAATGAATGGTACTTCGCACCTCATAAATTCGTTGACTTTTGATTGCTTTTTTAATTTTCTTGAAAACACACTTCAACAGCGATCAAAAATTATACTTTCTGCTTCGTTTTTTGTGAGGTTTTGTGATTTAAGATGTGAGAAAAGAAACGAAGAAAAGTAAAACGACGAAGGAGGTACTTAAAGGTACGTAAAACATGACTTTTCCGCTAACAAAACTTCAAAACTTCTTCACGGATCGAATGGCATTTCTTTGTACTTTGCTCAAAGCTCAGTAAATTGAAAAATTCTCAATATTTTTGGTAAAATTTAATAAAATTCAGTAAAATCGAAACTTCTGTAAACTTTCAACGTTGCAATGAAATATTGTTCAAGGTCATTCAAGGACAACAACACTAACCTCAACATTGAACACTCAACACCCACATTTTCAAGGAATGACTTTATTTGTTTGTCTTTGGTAGATTTTAAATTAATATCAGGTCACTCCATCTCACTCTCAATGCTGGCCTCTCTCGCTCTCTCTCTCTCTTTGAATGTGCTTCTACCAGCTTCTACTGAGCTGGATTCTCCAAGGACAGAACACTCTAGGGCTGGACAGAAAAATCTGTTCTCTGAGGAACCGCCTCCTTCCAGCTACACTCCTTCACTCCTCCTCACCACACCCCGCAACAACTCAACTCACCACACCACGCATCACCTGAACTCACCACACCCCGCTTCACCTCAACTCACCTCAGTGAATGTATAATAATAATAATAGTAATAATAAAAGTAATGTAAAAAGAAAAAATAGAAAAACAGAAAAAGTAAAGCAAACAAATTTAATGGAGGGCTCAGAAGAGTGACGCCGAATGGAGCCCAAATCTACGGGCAGGTGAGCGGGCGGGTCTCCGTGGGCTGTTGCACTGACCTGGGAGCTCCACGAATGAATGAATGAATGCATGAATGAATGAATGATTAATCGATTCGAATAAATTTCAAATCATCGACAGGAGCGCAAAACAAGTCTGTTTAACTGTCTAGAGATCTATCTGCCCATGAGTCTATCTATCTGTCTAAGTGTCTGTCTATCTATCTGTTTGTCTGTGTATCTGTTTGTCTGTCTATCTGCCTGTCCTTCAAACGGATTCCTGCCGACTCTGCGGTGTTGCTGATTTTTTATTTAACACCGGAAACCGCGGCGATATCCGCTCGTTAGTGTTGAGCGGAAGTGTTTAGTTGAATGTGCGAGTACGATGCGAGGTGAGCACTCTTTTGTTGTTGTGTTTTCGTGTTTGTGCATTGTGCTTTGTTGTGTGTTTTTTATTTGCTTCTTTTCTTCTATGATGTCGATAATTCTTTAGAGATATCAATCGCTCAAACCAATTGACTACAAAGCCTATTTATTTATACAGTTGTATCTATGTATGTATGTATACTTGCATGAATGTATAAGTGTTTGTTTATATGTACACGTGTTTCGATGTTCACTACACATGTGCATAGAATCTACGTTGGCATTGATTCTGATTTGACTACGTTGGCATTTGATTGATATCTGGCCACAAGGACAAGGACAGTAAAGACGGATTGCTAATTGATTGATTAAGTATTTGATGGTGTACTGTAGCAGTTGCTGCCTTGCATTAATTTACAGTTATTTGCAATTCGTCGATATTCATTCGCGGAACGTGTTAATCCTTTATCCTTCGCTTGTTGCTTGTTTAATTGGTACAAATAGTGTTTATTTGATTAGGAGGGAAAAGAAAACACACACACACACATACACATATACACACATACACACATACACAACCATAAACATGCACATGTTCTTCTTTTTCATACAATATACAGAGAAAAACCTAACATTTTGATGAGCATTCGACGTTTATTGGAATTCGAGTGATTTTTTCATTATTTATATATAAACATATGGTACATATATATTATACACATGTATATATATACCACTATACATGTTTAGTATTCATATAAATTCCATTAAAATATGTGACAATAGTTGGTCAATCGAATTTCCTGGATTTATCGTGGTTGCTTTCGCCACAGCGAAAAACGAACTAAAGACGCACCAAAAAAAGAAAATGGAAGGAAAGAAAGAAGGCGTGGTAAAAAACCAATCGGGTCTCCGCCGGGGGCCAAAATTCGACCGCCATATTTTCATCCATCCAACCGCCGGACGGCTCACCTCGTGAAACGTTTCATTTTTCATATCAAATGCAATTAGAAGAGCAGCAGAAAGGGCAACAGAACAACACTATCCGTCCTCTCTTATCCACCCTCGATCTCTACCCCCTTCTCCCCGCCCCCTGCACTGCCTACCGCCGCCCTCCGATCACTTTCTGCTCACACTCAACATTCTCGGTTTTCAGCGGGTGGCAATTTATTTGTTTTCAGTTACGAAACGAATGGGAAACATTTCACGGAAGGCAGGAAGGACGAAACGAAAAGGATTCGTGTTATTCTGTTGCCAGAGGGTATTTGTGGCAGCGAGGGAGGTAGATTAAATGGTGTAGGGAGGGAGGGCAACATCGTTTTTAGTTGGAAACGATCGATTCTGATTGAATGCTGCTATCGTTATCGTCGTTGTTACTGTTGCTGCTGTTGTTGCTGTTGTTTTTGTTTTCTTTTCCGTTTCTGTTCGATGTTGAAATGAAAATTAGATGTGGTCAAGTGGCCCTCGACCACCCGCCTCGTGGCAGTTGGGTGTCCCGGTTTTCCGGGTGGCTCAACGAAGCGGATTGCTTTGTTGATGACCGCCGAACCGCAAAAATCGTTCATCATCGCCATCATCGCCACAGCATCGGATTCGAGAGTAGCGCACAGCAGAGTAGAACTTTGATTGAAATCGCATGGAACCGAATCGAAATTCATTTCATTTAAGATAATTTAATGTAATTTAATTTTGTTCAAATGATTTGCAGCGATGTGGAATTCTTGATTTGTTTGGCATTTGAATGGAAACGAATACAAACGAATACAAACGAATTGAATAAAATACACATTTAATTGTGGTAAATTAATGTTTCAAATAAAAGCAAATCAAGTAAAATAATAGTGTTAAATAAATAAAGAAATACTCTCTCAACTAGAAATGATTAAATTGTTTGAACAGAAATAAATTGAAACGTTATAACATTTAATTGAATTTCAAAAATTAACTACTTTTTACGAAATAAACAACTTAAATGCAAGTGAAGCATGAAATAGATTCAAGATTTAGAGATAACTAAATAAAGCAAAATGAATTGTAACCATTTGAATATTATTTAAATTGCATTTTCTTAAATTTAACTTGAGGATTTGATTGTGTAATTAAATTATTAGATTTATATTCTGGAATGCTTTAAATACTTTGATTGCTTTGAATTGTGATCGAATTATATTTAAATTGAAGTATGTGATGAATCTCTCAGAGTGGGCCAAGCGGAAGTATTTTCCCTGGAATGAAACCCAACATCAGTCCAGCCAAAATATGCAAATATTCCTCCTCCTTCCTGCTCTCTTCCTTTCGATCTGCTTGCTTCTTTCATCAATTTTAATAATTTCAAAATTGCGAACAATTTATTGATTTATCTCTCTCTCTCTCTATCTCTCTAAGCTTCTTCCCTGCCGTATTCTATTCTACACTCGAAGCAATGAAACTCATATCATCGTCATTATCAGAATCTATGGAATATTCTTTCCAAGCAATCTATGAATGTTTTCAAATTCATTTTAACATTTCAATATGTTTGTTTCGCTTTATCTTCATTTGCTTCCTGCGCTTGGTCTCCTTCTTCTCACTCTTCTCCCACCATCCATTCAACATTTAACCCATTTGGATTTCCAATAGAGTAGATTTCTCATTCCTGATTTTCAAATGCAATTTGAGGAGAACAAAAGTTATGGCAAAAAGATAAACTTTTTTACACTCTCTTCGATTCGATTCGTTTTGTTTCATTTCATTTCGTATCGTTTTGATAGAATTGCATGTCAAGCTGAAATAAAAGTGCTCACAAATACAACAACAACGAGAACAATAAAAATGCAACAGACAACAACTACGAAGCAGCAATTTCAACGGATTCAGCAGATTCTATTCAAATTATCATTTAAACGTTGCTCGAATGTTGAACAGAGGGGCAGAAAGGGAGGGCAGGAAGGGGGGGGGGCACAGTGGGTGAGGTATTTAGATATATAAAGCAATTTAGAGAGCTCACATTTATTTATATTTTGTTTGCTTTTCGGCATTTCGCTGTTTTCAGCTCACAGATACAATCGCTCAGTCAGTCAGTCGTTCAATCTATCAGTCAGTCACTCATTCCAGCCATCATTGATTCGTTTACTGAGAAGGAACTCCAACGAGAGAAGCCAGACAGGGAGCTGCTACTGTATCCGATTTGAATTCAGTTTCATCTGCATTTTTAACGCTTTAAATACTTCTTTTAAATCTTTGTTCCGAATGACAGAATGGGATGGAGAAACAAAAGGAATCGTAAGAATATATCTTAATATCATATACAATTGATGAAATCAAGTAAAAATGATTAGAATCAAATACATTGGTGTACCATTGAATAATATCGAAATACAATCAAACGGAATCTAATGGAATCAAAAAGAATTCAAAAGAATTGAAATCGAATCAAATAGAATCCAATAAATAGGAAAAGAATCAAAAATAATCATATAGAACCGTTTTTAATCATCCGAATCAAATAAAATCGAAGTAGGATTGAATATTGAATCGTATATACAGAAAAGCATAGTAATGTAAGGAAATAAATAGTAATAGTAAAGTAATAGAAAGTAAAATAGTAAAAGAATAGAATAAAATCTCTAATCTAATACACTATACTCGTAATATCATAGCACATAATCTAATATTGTACTCGTAACATATCATAACATACGATCATGTGATGTTCCCATCCTATTCACAGCCTCTGAATGCTTTTAAAAGAGCTTTTCACTTAAAACAACAGAAGGAACTAAAAGAACCAACGACATCCTTGAATAGTTGAAATCATATTAGAATAAATAAGCTTCCATGGGAGATTAAATTTGAATATTGAGCACCATGACTGACTCACTGACCCAACACTTGTACCGGACATTTTGCGACCCGCGCTCGCTTTTGCGATCTCTTCTGATATCACACGATATTTCATTGGCCGGTTCTCTTGGAAGCTACAGCGTTCGGTCTTGATTGAGATTCTCCTTGTTGCACGATCACACTTCTATTGTGTCTGCTCCCCCCTCCCCTGCTGGGCTTACCGCCTGTAGTGGCCGTACATGTTGTAGCCCATCGGTGTGCTGCCCATGGCGCGCTCGGTGGCCTTCTCGATGCTCGCGTGGACGCATCGATAGCAGCACACGTAAGCCAAACATCACTTGAACAGGATGCGGCGAAACGCGCGGCGGAAGTCCTTGTTGAAGATGGTGTAGATGGCCGGGTTGAGAGCCGAGTTCATGTAGCCCAGCCAGAAGGCGATCGCAAAGGCCGAGTCGGGGATGTGGCAGTGCGAGCTGCACGCCGGCAGCAGGATGTAGAGGAAGAAGAAGGGCAGCCAGCACGCAATGAAGCTGCCCATGATCAGGCCGAGGATTAGCGTGGCGCGTTTCTCCTTCTTGCGCGCGATGCGGCGTTTCTCCTTCTCGGGGTCGCGCGGCTTTTGTACTTTCGGGATGGCGGGCTCGAGTTCGGGCGCCTGCTGGGCTGCTTCGGAGGGCTTCAGGATTTTCACAGCAGCCGCCTTCGCTTCGATGCGTCGCTGCTGGTTGTTCGCTCGGCGCCCGAAGATCGGCTGGCACAGTCGGAATTTCAGCGGTTTCACGACTGCACAGCGACTGACCACGCCCGAGTCCGAGCTGGACGGATCGAACTCGCTGACCATGTCGGTGTCAATGCCGACCGAGAGGGCGCGACAGCGACCAGCAAGCGGAGAGACACGCAACTCGTTCGACGAGTTGGAGACGGTGGCGCCCAGCGTCGCGGTGGTGGTGGTCTTGCAATCGTTGTTGCTGTTGCCGTTGTTGTTGTTGTTGTTGGTGGTGGTGTTGTTGGCTTTGGCGTTCTTCATGGTCGGCGGCATGGAAGCGGCGACGGCGGCGGCATTCAGCGCGTCGTGGGCGGTGGCAATCGTGCTGACCTTCAGCGTCTCCATGCAGTTGGACGCGGGCGACAATGAACCGGCCACGCCGCCCGAGCTGCCGTTCGAGTACACGAGCGCATGCGGCTCGAGGTCGGCTGCCTCGGAGGTGGAGATGTCGGAGGCCAGGTCGCAGGTCACCGTCGGAATTTGCATCGGCAGCGTGCCGCCGCTGGTCGGTGGTGTTTCGATGGTGGCGATCTGACGCATTTGATGCTGCTGCAGCGAGACGGCGCCACCGCGGCCACCCGATGAAGGAATTGGAATTGTACCCCGGTTGGTGGTGAAGCTGGTCACCTGAAAGACGAAGCGTGGAGGAGAGAGAGAGAGAGAGAAAAGAGAAAACATACTAAGTGAGCAATAGAGAGATCATTTTGTTAATTTAGTATTTCTATTTTGGTGTCCTTTTCTGTCTGTTTTCGTGTCGTTTTTTATGTCGTCTTTCGGGTCCCTTTTCTGGGCCCTTTTGTTCACTTTTTCGGACCCTTTTGTATTGTTAGGTGTTTCTTTTGGTACCTTTTTCTGTGTCGTTTTGTGTCTCTTCTTGTAAGTCTTTTAATGTCTGTGTTAATGTCTCCTTTTTTAGTTAACTTTTTCAGCCCTTTCTTGCATATATTCTTCGTTATACATTATATTGTGTTTGCTCTTCATTCGACTACGTCTTATCTTTCAACGATTTTATTTCTTGTACTATTTGTCGCCTTCTTTCAAGACAATGACAACACTCAAGTCAAGTTTGTAGATAATGTTTTGAAGGATGGCGTTCTTCAGTTTTTTTCTTGCACATTCCCACCCCCCGCCCTATCTTCGAGGAGAAGACGTTCGCAGGATTCGATGTAAGTTTATTCATGGAAATGCTTTAATTTATTCATCTTTTTTCCATGGAGAACTGAATGTTTTTCTTGAAATATTTAAGTAATTTAATGATGGGAGCAACCGTTTTTAGTTACTTTTCTTTATTCACTTCGATTCGAATTGAATTTCATAGAATTTAATTTAAAATTCGTTTCAAAAATAACACACACACACTCATCCTGTGATGTGCTGTCCTCATAATGTTGCTGTATAAGCGGATGTACGCCGATCTATCGTAAGTGTGTGTGTGTGTGTGTGTGTTTCCCTATCAATAAATGAAATCCTGTCTGTTAGAAAGAGCGTTGAATCTGGTTTTTCAGGCCGCTCGTTGAAAAACGTCAAGAATTTAATGCAACCGAGCGACATCAGGCAAATGCGTTTATCGTTGGAGTAGCCAGAATGTTGCTACAGGAGGCGTGTGTGTGTGTGTGAGTGTGAGTGAAAGTGGCAGAGACGGAGACGGAGACGGAGAGAGTGTGTGTCTGTAAGCGTCACTCAGTGAGTTTATGCTTCACTCAGAGTTGTGTTTTGCACTCAATGCAACACGTCAAGCATCAAACTTGACGCATCCAGGGTATCAGCAGCACCAGAATGAACACGTTGAACACAGGGCACCGTTTTTGTCGCTTCTGTTTCGTGTTTCTGCTCGCTGCTCGTTCCAATATTCGTAATTTTTTGCACCCGTCCTTGAAGTCATTGAAACAGTTTTTTTTTTGAAGGGGAGACACATTAAAAGAGACATTTTGTAGTTCCTAAATCCGTTTTGAAAGTCATTCGATCCCATTTTAAGGCTTCTTGAGACACTTTTTCAAGTCGTTGGAATCCTTGTTGTTCTTTTTTCTATTTGAAGAAAAAGTTGAAGTCTTCTTTTGAGCTGTGAACTTTTTAAGACCTTAAAACTTTGAAGCTTTCACTTAAATGCAGCGAAATTAATGAATTCACTTTCAATCGCTTTGTTTTCGTTTTGTTTCGCTTCAGTCTCCCCTCAGTTCCCCCCCCCCCTCGCCGCTGTTTCTGTCGATTTTCCGTTGCGATGTCCTACTTGCTATCGCATTCACTCACCTGTTCGCTGTTCGCCTTGCGCGGATGCTTCTTGATGCCCCGCCTCGCTCTCGCTTTCGCCGCGAAGTATATTCGTATGTAGACGAACACCATGATGCAGCTGGGGATGTAGAAGGAGCCGAGAGCCGAGTACAACACGTAGCCGATGTCCTCGCTCAGCTGGAAGGAAGGAGACGAGAGGGATGATGAAAGAGTCACATAATATAATATAATACAATATAATAGTACTTAATATATTATAATAGTACATAATATAATATAATATAATAATACTTCTTCAAGAAAGTGCTGAAGGAAGTGTTTCTTGAACTGAAAAAGAATCACATTCGCGGTAATCGATAACAAAACGAGAATAGATCTCATTTCGTCGTTCTTGGTTGGAACTCGACTCTTCTGTCATTTCCACAACCACAGCATGTCAGCATGGGATTACATGAGAATACGATAGAAAGCAGAACAACGGAAATTATGATGATGATGACGTCACTAAACGACTGTCAGATCGAAATCAACAGAACGATCTACTTATTCTGTGAAGGATTAAATTTCCTTCCTCTCGTGTGAAGGTGAGAGTAGAAGTAAAAGAAGACGAGGAGGACGAAAGGAGAAGCGAGTCCTTGATTTTAAGTGACAGCTGGTTAGATTTCGATGTCCACTCGCTGTCATTCCACTCGCTGTCACCGCATTACGTGGTAATCGAGAATGTAAGGTGGGCGTGTTTGCATGCATTCAGTCCTAAGTTGGAATCGAGCATCCTTATTTATATGTTTTTATTACTAGGTAAGTCATAAAGTAATTACTGGTGGATTTTCCTGCTGGGTGCGTTTTTGTTGTTATTTCTTCTTCGTTTATTTTTACATCTCCTCAAGCGAGCGAAGAAGGAAGTCTGAAGAACTACTTTTTTCAGGGTCATGTGTGTGTGTGTGTGTGTGTGTGTGTGTGTGTGGGTGGATCTCTCTCATGCCTCTTCAAGCGCCGGCTACTTGAAGTCTGCTCTTTTTGTGCGTCCCCTCCTCTTCACCAGCTTGCTCACGTTGTTGTTGTTGCTGTTCAGTCCGAATGTCGTTTTTCTCTCCGAAGCTCATCTGTTAAAACAACAACAGTTAACATCTGTTAACTAACAGCTGCTAGAGTTAACATTATTTGCATTTAACACAATATTTGGTGTAGTTAACTTGTTCTTAATGCAGTGTTGCATTGTTCTTTGTGTTTGTTTTTGTTTTTGTTTTTGTTCTTGTTTTCCTTCACTTGCTCAAGCAACTCATCGTTAGTTTGTTGATGCTCAGTGAAGGTGAAGGATGTCGTTTTATTGCATTTCTGAAGAACTTTTTGCACATAAAATGAAATGCGCATCAAAACAAACCACGCACACACACACACACACACTTAAGCACACATCAACACACACTGAACACATACAATTGAATGGAAAGCACAACAAAGAGCTGCAAATTTGAGTGCGTTTCTTTAGCTTTTAACAACAGAAAATAAAGGAAAGTGGAGGAAAGGGAGAGATAAAGAAAATAAAGTAGTTTCAAATGGAAGAGAAGAAGAAGAAATGAAAGAAATACTTTTATTTTGTATTCAAAACATTTGAATGAAACTCTTTTCAACGCTTCGTAGAACTCGAAAACTCTTTCTGACAACGCTTCGGAGTAACATTTTGAAATTTTCGAAGAAATTGTGACCAAAAGCATCGAAGCTGTACACGTCAACAACAATTTAAGTAACATTAGTATTTACAACATGTCGTCCTTCGCTTGGAATGATTTTTGGCCTGTGATTAACTCAAACCAACATTTCGTATTCTGAAGCAGCTCATTCATTGCACTCTAAGAGTTATAAATTTCAATTATGATACGTTTTAATTAATCAGCTCCTTCAGCGTTTCTTCTTCATTGTCCTTGAGTCGTAGTAAAAGAGTCTCTGCCGACGTGGGCAGCAAGCAGCGCTGCCGCATTCGATTTCTTCATGACGAACAGAAAGAAAGTCATACACAAACACACACACATGTGCAAACACATGCATTAAATACATTGCATCTCGTTAACCATCGTTTTCCGACGCCTCTCGTTTATTTTTTTTATAATGCACTCGTACGAAGTAAGAAAATACGAACGAGTGCAGTCGACCGAACTGCTGTTCGTTGTTGCTTTGTTCAGTGCTGCAGCGCTTTCGGTGCTGCTCTTCGGCAGTCGGTTATTCGATGGATTGCGTGTGAAAGAAAGGGACAGGAAGAGTGAAGTTCCTTAGTCTTTAACGCTGGTTGGTTTTTTGCTTAAGCTGAACATAAAAATGGTAAAAAAACTTAATGAAATAAGAAACACAAAACTAAAACAACAATTACTTATCATAGCTTTTGTTGTAGTTCTTGAGAGAATAGTTGAAAGCGGAACCGGAAATCGTAGCTTGTTGTATGCGAGTGTGTGCCAACTTGAATCGCTGCTTATAATTCGTGAATTTCAAAAATATTTCAAGCATCTCTTCTCATATTTAATCTAATTTCATGTGTTTCTGTTTTCTTCTGCATCTTATTAAATGTTGGCTTCTGTTTTAACAAGAATTTAATGCAAATTCACAGAAAAGTGGCATGTTGAAGTGGAATACGCTAAAATATTCCGTTGCGAAACGAAAGGAACGAAGAGCCGTGAGAGGGAAAGGCGAGGGAACTGCTGGGATCGTGGGAGAGGAGGCGAGGGAGCGAGGCAGCTGGTGGAGGAGTATAAACAACAGCTCAAGGCAACAAGGCTCAAATGCATGTCAGAGTGTGTGCGTGTCTCTGGCCGTCGTTGTTGCTGTTGTTGTTATTGTGGTGAATGTAAAACTAAAAGAGAAGTTTTCATTATATGCAGATAGCAACAGCAAAAAAGCGCTTCATTTTTCTGCTTCTTCTTTAAAGACAGCCATTAAAGACAAACAAAAACAATTTCGATTCCTAACCCGGCGAGCAGCTTCCACAGCGCCGTCGGCATCGTCACTCGTTCCGTTCTTCGGCTTTAATGAATTCCACACAACGTCGTCGCTGCCAGCCGAAGTGCTGCATCAGCAGAGACGAGTTCAAACATTAAAGCAACAACTCAGCTGTGAAAATGTACTCGTTATATTTTTCGTGCGAAACTTACGCAAAACCTGAGCACAAAAATCAATTTAATCAAACTGGAAGCTTAGAAATTATTATAGAAAGCATGGCGAGAGGGAGAGCGATGGTGTGAGAGGGGAATTTTAATAGAGGTTCGCCGTTCTCACCGCCGTTTTTCTCATTACTGCTGCTACTCTGCTGCTCTGCTGCTGCTGCTGCTGCTCTGCTGTTTGCTCTGCTAGCGTTGCTCTTGAATGCCAGAGCAGGATGCCGACAGCGGGATTCCGTTACGTGTGACGATGTAATGTGCTGATCGTACCGTCGTTCATGTTGCCTCGTTTTCCTTCCGAATTTCGTTGCTTCCCCGCATTTCATCAACCATATTTGATGGTCGGCCATGGCGTCATTTTAATGGAAAACATGAAGTGCGTGTTGTTTTTTTTCTTCTTTCTATTTTTACACGCTTCTTTCAATTTTGCCGCAAAATGCGAAATGCGAAAGTAATTATTTTTAATCAGCGAATTTTTTTGCACACTCGCTGCTCTTTTTTGCTCTGCTTTTCGCTTGGCTTCTTCCTCTGTGTTGCTGGTGTTGCTATGTTGCTGCTTCTCACTTCCCCCTCCTTCCCTTGCCACTTTTTGGCGCTTAATAAAGTTCGAGCTCGTCCTTGGAGTTCTTTTGCTCACTCAATTTAAATTTATTGATGAAATTATTACTCTTGATATGTAATAAAATATTCCACGCAGATTAGTTAATAATAATCGCTCATAGTATTGAGAAATTATAGGCTACTTCTTAAAGTCGCATAAATTAAACCAGCAACGAATTAATAAATCCTGCAGAAATAATCCACAAATAATGAGAATTAAGAACAACACTGAATGTAACACGAACTGGAATACAACACACACACACACACACATACACACACACACACACACACAATTAATGTAACTCCTCACTTCATCTACGAAGCGATACTGAAGCAGAAATCGTGAACATCGTCCTTGTCCAGTAAAGAGTCGTTGTTGAACGAAAGGAAATCAAGTCACAGCATCATTAGTAATAAAAAACACTCTCAGTTCTTGATTCTCACCCTGTATTTGTACGAAATTTCGTTGTAATTCAGTCCAAGAACATCCCTGAACTTAAATCCAGCTGAGAGTCCGGCGTTCGAACCGAACTCAGCAGCAACAGTAGGGAAGAAATAACAACAACAACAACAACAACAACAACAACAACGACATTAAGAACGAACATCATTATGTCAATGATGTTAATGACGTACATATTGTGAAACACTAGACTATGTTTCGAACGATCTCTGGCAACGTAAATAATATGCTGGTCCGTTGTTGCTATTATTCCATTGCAGTTGTTGTTGTTATTGTTGTTGTTGTTGCTGCTGTTGTTATTGTTGTTGTTGTTGTTGTTGCTGTTGTTGTTGCTCAAAGTATGTATGTATAGCAGCGAAATTTCTTGTTTGTGGTTAACCATAGCATATGCCGGATTCCGAGTCATCCATTTTATGTGCTCACATGTACGAGTATCTGTGTGTGTGTGTGTGTTTGTGTATAGTGTATAGTGCGGTAATGGACACTTTATAATAGAATACTGTGCGGTGTGACAAACAACAACAACTGAAAGAGCAGCAGCACAATTCTGGTGACGCCAGCCAGAATATCAATTAGTATGTACTTCATTATGTATGTGCATTTATATTAAAAAATCGTCTGTTTATACGTCTGTCTCTGGGCAGGACACACACAAAGACACACACACACACACACACACACACACAAATACTTTATAATTAATGTAAATAATAAGAATGGAATGAATGTCAAAAAGGAAAATAATAATACTACAAAGTATAATAATACTAACACACGAGATAATAATTATGACACAGATAATAATAATAACACAGATAATAATACTAACACAGAGGATTATAATAACGTGAATAATAATAATTAAAATGTATGGGAGCAAAGGATAAGCAGCGAATACGCGTATACAAGCAATCCTTCAGGTGAGTGTTAATAGAGTACGTATAACTCAAGGGCCACACCCAGGAACTACCATAAACACCAGATACCCGCTAACCGCACCTCCCCCCCCCCCCAGCCTACATTCGTGGGTTTATATTAAAGAGTTTCTTTAAAGAGTATTCATGGATGCTGTGGATAAATGTTCCGGCCCGGATTGGATGCGTTTATTTGGATCTCGTCTCGTTTCTAGTTTACTCAAGTGGCTTTCTTTGGTAATTTTGGACATGTCCACGTCCACGTCCATTGGAAGTATGAGATAGAAGAAAGAAAGTATGAGATGAAAGACAAGCAAAAGTAGAGTGAGTGTACAAATGAAAGTGGTTCTTTGTTCATGCCGAAGAACGTCTGTGGAAGGAGTGCTTCATACTGACGCTTGTGTCCGCTGGGAGTATGAGACACACACACACACATACATGCACGCATACACACAATGCAAGCACAGATACACTAGAAGTTCATGACAAGATATCTTATTTATTTGCACTTGTTTAGAGGTCGGTGGGTTTGGTTCCAAGTCACTCTGGTTCTGGCTGCTGGTGATGTTTTCCGCTAACAACACATAAACACCGCTTCATGTTTGTTGTTGTTGCTGTCGTTATTATGTTCGTTGTAGCCGCCGCTGTTGCTGCTCATGTTATTTCTAGTTGCTGATGATGTTGCTTTAGCCACTAAATAGCATAATAATTTAGAGCTATTGTCAACTCCACTCACACTTGTGCGTGTTTATATTCAGTTACAAACAACACAACACTTACACCCACACCCACACACACACACCCACACACACATTCAAGCATTCACTCTTTCTCCTGACTGATTACAATTTGCATGTGTTTTTATGTCAGCGAGTGTGCTTAAAATTATGTAATAAAGAAACTACAACAAAAACAGCAACATCGAATAAATAAAATGATAAAAAAATAATCTGGCAACATTTTCCAGGATTTAACTCATGGCAACATACAACACTTGATCTGCATGTGATAGAATAACGGATGAGGCTTAAAATTGGCTGCTCTGTTGCTGTTGTTGTTGTTGTTGTTGTTGTTGCAGTGATGAGTTTAGAGGTTGCTCTGGTTGACAGTTAATTAAAATGCAGTTGATGCCACTTAATTAATTAACTTCCGGCATATTTGCGTAGAGGAGCCGATGTGAGGTTTGCTTGAGGACAGTCCACCATGAAACACCAAGAAAAAACAAATCAAAAACAATCTACATTTAATGTTCAAAGGTGTTCATTTCCTTCGATGGATATTAGAGACACTATAATTTGATAGATAATAGACTCAGATATGATAGATTTTATTGTATATATATTTGTATATATATTTGTATTTTATTGTATTGTATTGATATCATAGACCCCAAGCGCACAATACTCCTATTTTACTATAGGTATATCATTGCTTCTCATTCTGGCCATCATCTTACCATCATCCTCTGTAGCATTTCGCGAAAATCATAAATTATTAAAGCCAATTGAAGGAAAAGAAAGGAAGAGAGCAGAAAAAACATCAAACAAATGTTTCTGGATGAATAATCTTCTGTCGAGATTCGGTCTTAAAAGGAAATTTAGACAGACCGGCTGCTGATTGTCCTTGAATGTTTCTTTTCAGTTGTTGTTGTTGTTATTCTTCTTTAGTATCGCGTATTCGTTATAAAATTCTAAGCTACACAATTCCGTTATTAAACTGTTAAATCGTAAAAGAGAAAATATTGTCCTTTTGAAAAATGTGCGCAATTACTCTCGTTCCCCGTTCTAACCTCTCTCTCTCTCTCTCTCTCTCTCTCTCTCTCTCAGGGAGAATGCTCCCTCTTTCTCTCCTGCTTTTTATATCCCCCGAAATTACTCAGCATTTCCGCTTCTATGCATTTTTTCCCAAGTCACGTTGAGTTCCGTTGTGCTTGTTTAATCTTTTAAAAGCAGACTTCATTTCAGCGGATTCACCCCCGCCTCCCCCAGATTTTGTTATGCTTTTTATGAGTTGGATAGTATTGTAGAAGAGAATGGTTATTTGTTTTAATGGTAGAAGATTCTGCATTCGAACAGATTTTTCGGATGTCAAAACAGATGGAAACAAGAGCAAAGCACGTATCTAGTTACATACACACTTATTTACTGTATGTACATAGATGAGGTGGATAGGATTGTGTATGTGCGCGTGTGTGTAGTTGTGTGGCAACATATGTCTGTATTGAATTGAATTTCTCAATGAAATCCTCGAAGAACAACATCAATGATCAGTTGGTGGATCATCGGTTGGATAAACATGAGCTTGTTGGACAAAATCTAAGAGATATACGAAGAATAATAAGAATAAAATGAAGAAGAGGAAGAGTATGATAAAGAATGAGTAAGATCAAAGTAATATTATTTAAATTCTTTCCAGTTCTACAAGATCCTGGAATATTGTATCTCAAGATCTATGAATTAAACAACTCTTCAGATTGGAGAATCTTGACCGAATGATTTGTTCTGTTGTTCTATTGTTCTGAATCCTTGGGAGTTTCTTTAAATTTCGTAAACTAGCTGTGAATTTCTTTGCATTTGAATTTTGATAAAAAATGCTGTGATTATCGACCGTCTTCGAGCATCTTCTTGGCAACATAGGAATGAACATAAGAAAGAATAAATATTTCTCAGTTCTACAGTATTTTATTGACGTTGATTGGCACGCTCATTATAATAAACTTGGAGCGCTTCACATAAACTTTTTGTAGCTCGCTGGTGCTGCAAAACGCACGCAGAAATCACGTCAGGCGTAAAGTTCATATGCATAAAAGTCCTGCACAATCAGCAGAACAGAGCATCCTTGAACCCAATTTGAAGGACAAAAAAATATATAAAAAATGCATATGATTTCACATGTTGGAGAAATGCAAATGGAGGGGAGAAACAGAAAAAACAAATGTGCCAAGAAAATGCTTCTGCTAAAAGTTTGTTTTATATTCCATATGAAATACTTTACTTTCTTTCGAACACGTTCAGAGTTCAGAGCAGCTCTCGATGTTTTCCGTCGCCGCTTTGATTCGATTCGGGTTGGTTTCGACTTTGTTTGTTTGTGTCGCAACTCAACAGTAACAACAACAAAAATAAATGCCTCACATCAACAACTGCAAACACGACATACACATCAGTGCATCAATATACTCTCATGTAACACTTCAATACATCAATACAGTAATACTTCAATATATTACATCAGCAGAACAAAGACAACAAATAAAGTACGAATTCTCGGTGCACGTGTTTCGAATAGTTTGGTATCGAAATTCAAATCAAATGCATACGAAATCATAACTCGTTACTGTGGAGATGCTGATGATGGACAGGAAAACGAATGGATCGAAAGATTCAAGAAATACACAATAATTTGTTTTGATCTAGTCTTTAAAATAAAATACAAAAAAATGATATTTCGCCTTTTTTAAATCCGATTCAGATCTCGTAATTGAGGTTACATTCAGTCTTTAAAGGATGTTTAAAGCACTATTTAAGGAGTTATTTATAGGACTATTTAAGGATTATTTCACGGTGACTTTTTATCGATTACATTTTTTTGAAAGCGCAAATATTCATAAATGGAAGAATTTTTTTTTAGTTTAAATTCGTATGTATATGGAAGTGTGTACATGTGTGTGTGTATATGTATGTATTACAGCGTATAGTGGAGCGAATGATAATATAGATGTATTTATATGTATATAAAAAACAAAATTCAAACCCAACATATTCTCAAAGAAGTAGCAACAACAAAGGTAATGTCATACACTCAGACATACAAGTACGGACATACAGAAAAAGCGTTATTAATTTGCACATTACATATGCATTTGTATATGATTCATGACGACATAATATATACGGACGTAATAAGATAAATAGATTTAGACAGACATCCATTCATTCAGACACACATTTGCACACATTCGCGCAGATATACATACATTTATACAAACATATACATACATATTTAGCTACAGTACAGTTATTTATGTGCATATCTATAGTACAGTTATTTATGTGCATATATGTATGTGTACAACAGCGCATAATAACTGAGATGATGGACGAACTAAATAAATCACAACTTACTTTTCATTTATAATATATATTCTACATTATTAATATATATATTATTAATATACATTATTAATATACATTATTAATATACATTATTTCATTATAAATATATTCTACAGAGTATATGTACATATATGAAAAATTATGGGAGTTCGTACCGAGTTTTGGTACAGAATCTATGAATACTTCCAATGAATTTTTCCAGTGTATTCATCTAATGAATACTTCTCTGAATTCTTCTGGAGAACGAATCTTCTTTGCATTCTGATGAGTTATTAATGAAATCTTCTACTGGATTCTTCTATGAATTCTCTCCTGCATTCTACAATAAATTCTTCTGATGGATTCTTTATATATTATATTTTGGCATGAGATCTTCTATGATTTCCTATGTGACTATTGGCCGGAATGGGCACTAATGGGTGGGTTGATTGATTGATTGGTTCCATGGTTGCATGGTTGGTGGCTCCGGTGTTAGCAAGAAACTGATGACTGCAAGGAACAACAAAAACAAGAAAAAGCCCGCAGGAAGTTTAAAACGAAAAGGAGCAAAAAATCACTCTAAACAATCCGAAGCTTCGCCACCTAAACAATTCATTACCACCGTTTAAATGACACTCATTTGCACCTCAGTGAAGGTCGAAGCGAAGCGGTGACCGAGGAGAGAGCGAAGTGGGCGTGGGTGGTAGGCGTAGGTGGTAGGAGGGACGAGGAGAAGGTGACTTCTTATATTAGCTACTTAAAAGTTTTAGTTTCGTTGCCAACAAAGTGTAGCGAAGTGGCGAAGGCTGAAGTTTTCAGTGGTTGTAGTTTTCTTATTGTTTTTCTATTGTTTCGCTTTAATATTGTTGAAGCTTGGTTGTTGTTGAAGTTTGTTTTTCCCATCGCCATCAACATCATTATTGTTGTTTTTGCTGTTATTGTGGTTTGCAATTAAACACTCATGCGCTGTTGTTGTGGCGCCTTTCTTGTTTTCCACATCGGATTTCTTCTTCTCCGCAACTCGTCGCGCCGACCGACACTTTAGACACATACAAACAAAAGCTCATCCATACACACGCACACGCATCAGCGGTTGTTTCTTCTGTGAGGAAATAAGAGAAGAGCAAAAAAAAACAAAAATAATAAAAGCGAGAAAAGAACGCAAACAAGAATGAACAATGGAATTTTTTGCTTGTTCTTTCTTTGCGTCTCATTTTCGTGTACATGGCTTTTAATTGTTTGCTGGTGTTGGACGGGACGACAAGTTTCATTGCGCGAGTGTGTGTGCGTTGTTAACCGGATGTGACAGCCATTAGGGAATTCAACATCACCGATTGGTTGATTACTGCCCCCCTTTTTCTTCCACTCCTCCTCCTTTCATCGCTTTGTTTTCTATTAAATGAAGAATGGTTTTAAGTAATTTCATTGTAGTTTGTTCCTTACTCTTTTCTTAACTCTGCAAGTTTTCTTTTCGCATTGCTTGCTCACACACCCCATTTGCAGGATCCGAGTTCCCTCGGATTACTTCCTGTTTCCGGACATTGAAAAATGGTTCGATGGAAAGAAGTTCGGCTTATTGAGGGAGGAGTTTGATATCTCATATTCTTATTTAGTGTATCGATCTAAAAGGCGGCGAATTTTATTTAAGAATTATTGTTACTGTTTCATTCTAAAGACTTATCAATCCGCCCTCGCTTATACTCAGTATTTTATTGTATTTTTCATAGACGTATTTCGTATTTTCATCATTTACTGTAGAGGCTTCAGTATCACACTAAATGACACCATTAAATTTATTACCGTAAGCACACGGTTCGGTTCCTCGTGTGTGTGAGCTGTTTGTTTCCTAAATATCTCTTCCTCTTCTTCCATTTTATGTTTCTACTTCTCTCCCTCTCCCTCCCTCCTCCCTCTTTTTATCTTTCTCTCTACTTTTTTTGATGTATTATATACGAGTACGTATCATCAATAGCAGTGAAGCGGTTCTAATTTCCTGTTTGTGACTGATATAGACACTTGCAGATTATATATACACAGCCACGCACACACACACACACACACACACACACACAAACATGTGTAAACATACATACATACAAGCGCACTTCGTGGATAAGCATACAAACAAACTCAAAGTTATTTAAGCAAAAATACAAACTTTTCAAAATATTATCGTTCAATTGACTTGTCAGTTGTTTGTCAATTGTTTATTATTATTTATTTTCAAAACACAACATGCGCACATGCATGTATGAGTGTATATGTGTGTGTGTGTGTGTGTGTGGATCCGTATTCGTGATCCTTTTCTGTTGCTGCAGCTGCTGCTACGTTTTGTCGATAAATGAATTTATTGGACTTCAATTCTATGAAATAATCCCCCCCTTCCCGCCTTCACACTTTGTGATTTTCTGCTTGGGAGCTACATATAATAATTAAACTAGTATTTATTAAATCAATGTTATTCAATCAATAATTTCAACTGACGCTTTTTATAATGCTTCAATTTATACGTAACCCTAAAAATAGTTATTTGAAGTTATTGAAAGACGGGTCTCTGATTTAACAATTAAACTAAAGTTAAAATTAAAGTTCGATTACAAGCACCATAATTACGTAATTATTAAACGAGTTCCTAAGCGAGTTAAAGGTTTGTCTATAACAGAGTTGTTAAGCTTCATAGTTTCAAGGACTTAATTACGTGTATGCATGTTAAAAACTTCTGCAACTTTATAGCTATCATACACACTTAAGAGTCATAATAAAACTCTTAAAGAAACCTTAAGAATTTAAGGACTATAAATTCTGTGAAAATTCGTGCTGCCGATTAAAGTGAAAATATTCTATATAATGACCCTTAAAAGCTTGTGGTGCGGTTTTATTGTCACTCACTCGATCCAAATATGAAACAAAGCTGTGGTTCTTATTGTTGTAAAGGGTATTTGGATGGTTTTTTGCATTGTTTCAGTCCTCATTGTTAATGAACACTTGGCAACACTGCAGAATAGGATGCCGAAAGCAATCAATTCAAAGAAGTACTTATTTTTTTGAATCCCTCTTCTCGAATCCTGTCACTTACTCGAAAGGAAAGAGACAAAAGGGAAAATCAAATAGAGTTAGAAGAGGGTTAAGATCCCCAACGTCCAGATGGAAGCACGAAGAGGTTGGAAGAAGATAAAAGGTACAACTTTGTTCCATTTGTATTGTATATATACTAATTTATTAATGAATTCATAAACATCATTCATTTAAAGAGCGTATTCTCTCCACAACCGGGCAGCAGTATTTATTACTACAGCACGCAATCCTGTTGTCGCTGCTCAGGACAGGAGTAATAAACGAGTTCACGGTTTCGCTGCACAGAGGACTTTAATAGCCTTTCTAGTATGTACTTTAATACGTGTACAGCCTATTAATACGAGAACCATTAGATGTATATATATAAGTATTTATATCGTATGTGTGTATAAGCTTCCACACTTAATAGCAAGCCTGAGTGTTCATTGATCCTTGAACGATTAAATTTACCTCACACGAAGTAAACTCCGCCCAATTGAACACCCGTGCTGAACACTGAACCTCAATTAACTGCAGTTGAATGAACTCAATCAAAATGCACTAATTAAACTATATTGTTTCCTTTCCAATCTGGTTAAACTTTTAATCCTGATTCATCCGCTGTCCCTTATGAGGAAACATGGCTTTTTGGTGTAGTTGTGGTTTATTATCTAGAATTCATGGTGCGAAATATCAAATTGAATTCGATTGAAATCTAGTATCGATTCAGGTAGGATTCTGATCTCTATAGCGTCCATAATAATAATTATAATTATAATTCCATAATAATAATTTCATAATCATAATAATAATTTCCTTTTTACACTGGCTTTATTACATACATTACAGTGGAAGTGTTTAACATCTCTTCCGATTTTGATATCCCCGGATCAAATCTTTTCGAAAAGATTGACGAAATTGGAGCGAAATTCAAGTTGGAGTCATATACAACTTGTATCGGAATGGTATTGAGACAAAATCGAAAAGTATAAAACATCCACTAAAGACAACTCAAAGCAAAACTTTGTGTAATTTGTCTAAGGTTCGTATTTTATTCCGATCTTCTTCTCAACTTCTTGGTATCTTCTCTTCGTATATAGATTCTGTCATATAGATTTTCGTGTATAGATTTTAGCGCACAAATTCTATGGCCACACCAGGTTTTTTTCTGTTTTTTCTCCAGAATTAAGTTTCTTTGAAGATCGTATCATAAACTTTGTTTGCCTTCAGCTCAAATACTCTTTCCTTTACTCTCCCCTCTTTCTATTCCAACCGTTATTCCGCCCCCCCCCCCCCGTCCCCCTTCTTCCACTACGCTTGGTGATGTCTGAGATGTCTGAAGATACTCTGAATATTTAGCAAGGCATTTTTATGCGTTGCTCTCAAAAGCTCTCAGAATCGCAAAACGATTTTTAATTAGAGTCATTTGGCAGCACTTTGTTTTTGTTGCTCTTCTTGCTGCTGTCAGGTCAAGAGCTATACTCGAAATATATATTCGTTGTAGGTAAAAAACACAAAAACACACAAAAGCAAATAAAAAAGCAAACGTAACTTGAAGTGGATACTTTTTCCAAGAATATTAAAACCAAATGAAATTCGAAAAAAATCTTGTTTGAAAACGAGAAGGAGAGGGAGAGAGGGGAAAAGAAGGAGGAAGTAGCACTTGTTACAAATGAGAAACAAAAGAAAAAGAGAAACAGATTTTGATTCTTTTGAAAGAATAAAGAAGGGATTTGAAAAGTTTTATCATTTAAGTTTATTGCCCAAAATGATTTTCTAAGCATCGAGATTAAAGACTTTGAAGAGCTTTCGTTGTAAATAAAAAACAGTGGATAAAGTGTGGATGGAGGTGGGGGGAGGGAGAGGTCGAAGAAAGAAATATAAATAAAAATATGCAAACATTCAGCCAAAGCGTGAAAAATTTTGTACGAAGTTATTTCACTAGATTAGCATAGACATTAATATTAAATAAACCAAAACTTAGGAAATCTGTACGCAGTATTATTGTTGTTTTTAAAGACTTTATGGTTTCCGTTCTCCTACGTTAACATTCTATTTTTAGGATTTTGATAAAGCTAAAGTAATATTTTGGCCATGAATTGATGGCGATTGGATTCAAAATTCATTTCTGTACGGTATCAAAAATACACCCCAGAAATACATAAATAAAATGAATATAAAATGTGTAAAATCCACAATAATGAGAACAAGTGCTTAAGTCTCGAAAGGAACAACAGAATCCATTCAAAAACTACAGCCAACAACAACAGCGACAGCGACTCACATGCGTCCAACGCGTGCATTCAACGCGTTCATAAAACTTTTCTGTTTATTTATTGCTGCTGTAGACGCCGTGGATGTGGTTTTCTTGCTCTTGTCGAGTCGTTATTTTTATAGTTTAATTTGCAGCATACTAGTTGCCGGTTTTTACTTCTTGCTGCTGTTGTTTTAACTTCGTTTCCGCTCCAACTTTTAGCGTTTCGAGTTGCACTTCCGCCAGTGAAGCGACTTTTAATGATCCGCCATTTTTAATTTCCTTTTCATTTCCTTAATGCGTTTAAAGTGTGCCAAACGAATGAACGTTGTTAATGTTGTTGTTGCTTTCTGTGTTCTGATGTTCGTTCTGCTATTGTTGTTGTTGTGCTTGCTGCTGTTTGGAACTCTAGGATCTGCATTCAAGGATTCACAGCTGAACCCGACAACGAATGAGGTGGCGATTTCATTTGAAGAGCATTCGAGTTATCATGCTTCTGTTGCTATCGTTGTCGATATTGTTATTGTTATGGTAGTCAGTTGTTGTTGGTTTTTTTTCCTATTTATTTTTTATTTATTGTTGAAAGATATTGTTTTTAAGATATTGTTGAAAGATATATTGGATATTGTTTCCAGCTTCAAATCGTTCATTTTGAGTTTCATTCGTCATTTTGAGTTTCATTCGTCATTTTGAGTTTCATTCGTCATTTTGAGTGAATATCTTTCTTCATAGTTTTCTGTTTCTTCCTCTTCCTTATTGTTATTCTTCTTTAGGCGTTTTTAGAGTATTTATTTTGAATTAATTTAACATGCAGATGAAATATCAGCACAATATCGTGTATATTCATCATATACGATTATAGATTTATACTATATATAATTTGTGTATGTTTGTGTATGTTCTTCATAAAGATCCGAAGTCAATTTACGTTGCAAAAGCTCATGTGAGTTCAAATATTAAAGGACATCTTCTGAAACCAGAGCCATTATTTGTTTTGAGCCGAATCTTTAATCTTCTTCTGTTTTCCTTTAAATACGCATGTATTTCTACTGTCTTGATCACATTTCTTGATTGCTTTATGATATTCTACGGATATTTTCTCAATAAAATGTGTTTATTTTCCTTTTACTCTATTTGAAGACAGATTCCGGCATCATTTGTTGTGTTATGCGTCATGTGCGTGTGAAGGCTCGTGAGTCATTTAAGCACCTGATACCACCAGTGACTGTTCTTCCTCTTCTTCTTCTTCCTGTTGTCGTTCTTCAAAAACAAAATCTTCTCTGGAGAATTGCTATTAAACGCTCATGGATGAATATAAACTTTGGTACGTAGCACAAAATGTTAGGTTAGGGTTCTATAATAAACGATTGTAATAAAATAAATCAAATGGCTTTTTTTGCACAAAACCTGATTTATGTATGTGTTTGGAGGGGGGTGATGATGTGAGTGGTGGGTGTTAGATTTGGGTGTGGTTCGAATTGGGTATGGGTTGGATTTTGAGTTGGGTTGGGGTTGAGGTTGAGTTAGAATCTCTGCAGTTTGATGCGGGTTAATTGGGTTGGCGTGGGCGGTAATGCTGTAGAGGCGTCTTTATAGCTTTTCACGATTTCAGGAGCGTTTTCTTTTTATTAAAAACCTTCTGCTTCTCTTTGACAACACGTGTTCACAGTCAAATTTATCATTCACACAGCCACACACACACTCGCCAAACACACACCCACTACACACACACTCACCACACTCACACACTCACCAAACACACTCACAGAGATTGACACAGATTGACACTGATTTTATTTAAATCACAAAATCCTTGCATAAGGATTTACTATGGATTCCTTGTTCGCTGCTAATTTTTTATGTTGTCGGATTCGAAACGCAACGATTCGTCAAGATAACAGCTTGCCAACATTTCTGTCCGTCTTCCGATTTGTCTGTCTATCCACACACTCATATTTATACTGATATTTTCTTCTCTTATTTTTATTTCTATTCGTATTGTATTTCTTATTCTTTTT
Source organism: Myopa tessellatipennis (assembly GCA_943737955.2). Lineage (NCBI taxonomy): Eukaryota > Metazoa > Arthropoda > Insecta > Diptera > Conopidae > Myopa > Myopa tessellatipennis. Next base: position 63,593,177 of record OX031314.1, read on the forward strand.
CTCTTCGTTTCCTTCCTTTTTTCTCCTTCTTTTCATGTTATTGATGTCTTTGAATGATTTTAGTTGGTGTTTGAAATTCGATGAGTACAAATTCAAAAATAGCTTTAACTGTTTTGACTCCATATCGTACACACATACACACACATGAGCACATTCATTGGTATTCATTCCCATATACACACACACACAAAAACGATTAACTCTTCATTTACGCACAATTTAATGTCCTAAATGAATCATCGTCTGTATTTACGCTCGTATGGCTTTGTGGGTCTGTGTATGTGTGCGTGTGTGTGCGTATATAACAGTTCTGCTCTAAATTCAGTTATCATTTTTATAGAAATACTCTTTCTTTAGCTTCCAAGTTTTCTTTTCTATTCTTGTCCTTTAATTATACATCCAAATGAGGTTGAATTCGAAGCTTCATACATTCATACATATGAATATGTATATATGTACATGTACATGTATACATTTTGAATGTTCAGTTGTGTGACGTTCTGAATTCGTGTGTGTGTCTTGAAAGCAAAAGCTGACATCGCAAATATGAGAATGAAAATGAACTGCTAAAAATTTCACTGTAATGCTACCGATTCGCAGCTCTCATACATGCATGAAAAGCACGTCCTTTTATCTATAGAAGTATACGAGTATGTATGTGTCTGGTATGTACTTGTATTTGTGTCCGTGTGTGTGTTATGCGCGCGCAAGTAAATGAATAAAATAGCTTTTCGAACGCATCATTAAATTTTAGCTCCATATTTTTACCAGCTTCAATAGCAACAGCAACAACAATTACAACAAAATTCCATTTGAAGGACATGCGAAAGGATTTTTCTTGTATTTGTGTTTAAGCCATTTTTAAATTGTTTACGCTTTCGACTTTGTACATATGTATATATTATTTTTGTTCTACTATTTTACTAGTATATATACATATGTTATACCTACAGAACAACAACAAAAATATTTAAGAATATCTTCAAGAATATCGGAGTTTTTTCGAGGTTTTTTTCATGTTCATTCTGTCGATAATGATGACGATGTTGTATTGGTGTATAAATGTTTGTGTGTGTGAGTGTGTATATGCGTTTGCTTAGATGTGTATTCTAAGGAATCCTGTTCAATAAAGCAATCTAGGAATTAAGCAAGAAATGTCCGTTATAATCTTCTTCTGCTTGATTTACTTAATAATATTTTACTTGCTGCATATTAAGACGGGGAGAGAGAGGAAGTGAGGGAGAGCGAGAGGAGTAAAACAACATCAACAAATTGATTGAAGAAAATTCGAACTGGTAGCTTTTAAGAGTTGAGGGTCCTAAGCAAACAACAACAATAGAACGCAATGACAAAAGCAACACCGCCATCAATAACGGTGATGGTTCCGTTCTTCGATCGCCATTTTGTGTCGCATTCCTCTATACACTTCTTGCTCGAAGTTTTCTTTTCAATTCTGCTTTTAGTCCTTCTAAAAATAAGTAGGAAACCAAGAAAATAGTTTATCCTCGTTCCTCCGTTCGTTCGTTCATCCTTCTGTTCGTTGGTTGCTACTAAGAATTCCAGATTTCAATTAAAATTGCCCAAATATTTATACTCTCATAAATCTATTTTGTTCCTTTCCCTCTCTCTCCCTCGCTCCTTCTCTTTTCTTCCTTCTTCTAGACTTCTTTCCATTCCTGTTCACTCTAGAGACTTCGGACGTGTTGAAGTCCTGCTTGATATTTCATTGCTGCTGCTTCTTCTTCTGTGAAGCATGGTGAATGTTATTTTTTTTATTAAATTCTTTCATCGGAACAATTTTACGGTTCTTTATTCTGTATTCTTTCATTTTTTTCCCCATTCTTTGCAGTATTTTTTTAGTCTTTTTGCTGTTGATCAGCAGATGTCAATATTTGGAAAATGTGCTGCACAACGGAACCTTGAACAAAAGAAATGGACCGAAATAACGGATGAAATAACGGAACGGAAGCAGAAGCGGAAATGATGCTCATATACATCCATATGCTTTGTTCCTTTTTTTTTTCCTTCTTTTGTTTGTTACTCAGATAAAAGATTCTGTTGATTATGTTGTTTGTTGTTCTTATTTCAAGCGTTCTTCTTTTTGTGATGATGTTGCTGAATTTTCTTTCTTTGTTTTGTTTTTTGTTATCGGAAGGAAGGAAGTGATGACTTTTTATAGTTACTAGGAAAAAGAAAGGAAAGAAGAAGAGAAGAAAGAAGAAGATGTGAGATGAAGCAGAACCAGAAACTGAAGCTGAAGCTGAAGCTGAAGAAATGAACTTGAACGGAATGAATAAATGAATGAGTTCAACAGAGCGAAAGTTAAGTGTTCAGGATGGGGAAAACAGTGTAATGAACTGAGATGAAGTGATGCGGATTGTAGAGTGCGAAACAAGCGTGAGCATTAACGAAATGAAGTTGCAACAAACACTCACGCAAGAATCGAGGACGCGAAATGTTCGGAATCTATTTCGGGATAACTATGGATGGACGAACACACCCTTTCGTCAGTTCATTTCTCCTTAACGAAAGGGCGGATGAGGTGTTCAGGAGAAGAACTGATGAAAGGGTGTGCAGAAGGTGGGTGGAATCAAAGGTTCACGAACTTTTACACAGCAACAACAACATCAACTTCAAGTGTAAGTGTAAAATCAACATACAATTGTACATATACAGCTAATGGCGTAATAACAGCAACAACAACATCCAGGAGAATGAAAGCAACAACAAAAACAACAACAACAACAACTACTAATCGCACTCGTACTACGCCATCACGAAGTTTAATAAAAGAACACCATCGACTAGAAGTTGTTGAAACGAAGGAGTGTCGCTGATGAGTGTCGCGGTTTTACTCAGACGTTGTTTCGGTTGTTGTTGTAGTTCTGTTGTTGTTGTCATAACTGTTGTTCGTTCTCATTGCCTCATACACGCATTCAGTCATGCATTCGTGTTTGACGTTTATGCCCGGATGCGAGGTTCGCCCGGATTCGATAGGGTCGAGCCACAGTTGATGATAGCAGACGAAGCTGATGAGGAACGAAGGCCGAAGATGTGATCATAGAGGGACCTTTCAAGAGGCGTCTTGTTGCTGGCAGAGGGTTTAGTCTCGCAAATGTATAGCATACATACACTCCAGTGGGCAAGACCATTATTTGGTAGGAAATGGATGGACTATAAGGGGTGAGAAAGACCTTTTTAAAGACCTCTGTCTCACTTCAGAGGCGTTATCGGTGCATTCTTATGCGAAAACGTGAAAGAAGATGCAGTTACAGTGAATGGTGGACGTTATAATGTAATGATTATGGATTATTTATGGCTATTTAGAGTTGTTTTCTCTTTACTAAGCACGAAATAGCTGAAAGGAGAAAACAATAAAAATACAAAACGGTAAAAATACCGAAAAAATAACAACAAAAAAGTCACAAATGGTAAATAATGTCAAATGCATAGAAAAATACAAAAACTAACGAGTGAACATAAAAACATTGCTTTTGATGAACATACACCAGAGAAAACGAATAAACGCACACACACTGTTACACGTATACACAGACACTCCTACACTCACACATACATAAGTATGTGTATATGTATTTTTAGTGTTTCTGACGCTGGCACATTCAAACAAGTGCAACCAGCAACACGTGAGGCGAGCCACGTGCATCAGTCAAAAGATGATGTCACATCACGGAGTGGTTGTGCGAGAGCGAAAGAGGACGAGCGAGAGAAGAGAGTGTCATGTATAATAGAATATATGAGTGAATGTGTGCATTGTGTGTGCTTGTTTGTGCGCTGTTCAAAAGTTTGCAATAAATCCACCGTAACTTTACGAAAAAAAGGAGGTCGAACAACAGCAAAAAATACAGCAACAAACAGCAAGAATACAATCCTAAACAATTCGTATTTTTATATATTATGGTATACTTTTATTAATTTTTAGCTTTTGGCATATTTAAAAGAAAACCACTCTAGATCAGAACCAATGTTCTGTTTTTTTTAAAATATGTTTTTCAATGATTTATAAATATTTACCTCTGCGATACTCCCCTTCCCTCACCCGCTACTGTGTTGCATTTAAGTTAAAACGATGTCGTATCCAATAAACCTTTAAAAAGATTTAAAACCGATAAAGATTTAAACGCTAAACCTTGTTATTTCAGGATTACACATTCCCCCACTCTTCTTCTCCAAGAGTCATGTACTCACTCACTGAACCTCTTCTCCATATAATGTTATCCATATATATTCATTCACTCACTCACTCATCCGCCCACACATCCAGTCACGTACTCACTTACTCAATCAGTTCTATACTCACCCTCACCCTCTCTATCTGTCTCTGTCTCCCTTCCTATTTTCGTAACTCTCCCCCTATCTCCCTCTCTCTCCTCTCTCTGTTACTATATGCTCTACACTTCATTCCCGTGCATTCTTTTAATTATTCCTTTCGTTTGATTATTCCTCTTACTATATTATGTTCGTAACCGCTCTTCTTCTTCTTCTTCTTCTTCTTTTTCTAGTTCAGCATCACCTTGTCCTCACCTTTACAATCCCAAACCTTCATTGATAAAATTTATTTTTGTCACATTTTCCCCTAAACGATTCATTTAAGCATTTTTTCGCATTTATCTTCACTTCTTACGCTTTTCTTTCTTACCATTCTATTCCTTTCGTCTTCCTCATTCATCAGGTCATGAGTTTCAATTCTTACTTCCTTTTCTTCCTGTTTAAAGGATGGCGGAATGACGACGTTTATCGGTTGCTGGGTCATTTTTGAGAGTCTACTGCCTCATTTCCACACTTCAACTACCTCCACATCTTATTCACCATCATCATTATGATCATCATCATCATTATGATCATTATCATCCGCAGCATAAGGCTTGAATTCTTAATGTAAAATGATTTCCTTCATTCATTCATTCATTTCTGCTCTACCTTTGGCACGTTATCTTTTCTTCTTCCTTTCGCTACTTATTTTGATGACTTCCGCACACTACATTTGTTGGTAAAGTATCTGTATTTAAGTATTTGTTGTACACTTTATTCCCCGAATTTCTGTGGTGGAATATTTTTATTAAAATCATTTATTTCGAGTTACATTGAGCCAGAGCATGAGCTGGATTTCATTCATTGCCAAAAGGGAGAAGAAGGAGAGAGGGAGAAATCCCTTCTAAAAGCTTCTGGTTACCGTTATAATATACTATACCATATCATGCGATACTAGTCTATAGAGCTTAAGAAATAATCTTATATTTTCTGCGAAATCTTCATCTTCAAATCCCGGTTAAAAGAAAAAATATACCCTCTAGTTTATAAGTTCTATAAGGTATTATTCCAGAAGGAAGGAAAAATGGTCAATATGAAGAGTCTGAAAACCGAAGGATGTAGAAGACTCAATCCTGACCTATGCTACATTATACTGGCCTCTAAATGACCTTGCTGTTGAACACCAAAATAAGCTTCGAACGAGGAAACGAATCGAGATATACTAAACTACTAAAACTAGATTTAATTCCCGAACATCTAAATTCAGTGTCAGACAAAATTAATCTAATAAATACACGTAGTATCAAAACTATACCCATTATAATATAGCAACAGGCGTTGTCCACCCACTTCAACATACCATAACTTCCCATTGTTTAACCCCCAGAAGCTTCAAACTTTCCTTCTAAAGGTCATCAGTTCAAGCATCTTTCATCAGAGGTCATGAGAGTGTAGGGTACCGTTCACCTACAGTGCCAAGTTTAAAATGGCACTCTTTTTGGTATTTTTGTTATCGTTAATATCGTTCAGAAGTTCAACATCACAACATTCTTTCGAGGACAGTTTATACTGTATTTTCGCTCGAATTTCGATCCATAGTACACCCAACGTATCAATGTATTAATTTTGGGCCATCAAATTGATTGATGGCGAGCATTTTATTAATCCCAAATAACGGGAAGGGCGTGAAATTGCCGTTACAGCAGTTTATAGGAAGAAAAGGACTCTTGGCTGAGTGCAGATATTTCGAAGATTTTCGAAGAAGAGAATCGATAGTCTCCCTCCCTCCAAAATTAATTTTGTTGCGTCGTTATTTGTCTCTTTTATCTTTCTGTATTGCGTTTCATTTTCTCTACACACTCGTAAGTAATAAAATATGAAATCTGTAAATGATTTATTGGGAACAACTTTATACGAATTTGATTTGCGAACGAGGATGGCGAGTAAAGGAAACATTATCTGCAGAAAAGAAGCATTTATTAAAAACAAAACAAAAGCAGAACTAAAAAGAAAACAAACTTCGGGATGAATATTACTATATTGGGTAGCGTTGACTCATTGAACCCGTTTTAAGATGGCTCTTCTTTCGTTGATTCTTATTTCATTATTTCCCATTTTATTGATGACTTTACTTTCTTTAGTATACGAGCATAAAAGACAGGATACATCATGAAATATTTTCATTAAAATATTTTATGCTCAGCACGCAACCTCGCCGCTCACGAGAGCCAGAAATAAACTTTACTTAAGAACTGATATGGTCGCTGGCCGGAGCAGTAGCAAAAATAACAACGACGACGACAATAACAACAACAGAAGTTGCACCTTGCTGACAACATTGTTCACGTGAGAGTCTCCACTCTCGAAGCCAAAAAGGGAGTAGAAGCATTGCTAGCAGAGGTGTGTCTGGCAGTGTTTTCTTCTCTTGCTACCTGTCACCTGTTAAAGCCCAATCATCCATCCATTATGAAATGATCCTCAGTCCTCCCAAGTCCTTCCCTGTTCCCTCCATTCTCCACTATTGTAACTTCGCCATACTGTACTCCTCTCACAGTTTGTCACCAGTGTTGCTTTTAGTTTTAAGGGGAAAACAAGGACACTATTTAAAACTTAATCACATGACAGAAGAGTGTATAACAAAGATAGAGAGACGGATGGATGAGGAAACAGGAGAGAGAATAGTGAACAGGGGAGAATGAAGAAGAGAAGTCGGCGGAAGTTAACAAATTAGTTACTTAAAATGAGGTGTTGCCATCGTCAAGTTTTATAAATAAGATGGAGAAAATAGAAAGTAGACCAGAAAAAAAACTGTGATCATTATGAAAGAAATAACCATAAAAACAATAACAGCAACTACACCCACAACGGCAATGAGTATGTACTCATTCACTCACTACTCATCTCAAGTGTAGAAGGTGTAGGAAAGCAGGTCGAGTTCATGGTACCACTGTTCACTACAGTGCATTAACGATGTCGTTGTTGGTTTTGTTGTTGGTGTTGCAGCACTTTAACTAGCGGTCGTTAAAATGTATTGTTATTGTTGTGCTTATACTTTACGCTATACAACCAAGAAATACGAGCCTTATAACCTCAACTCGCCAACCCTTAGCTACTACTATTACCACTACTACGACTACAACTACCACGAGTGCTACTACTGCTGGCAACACCTTCTTATTACACTCCACTTTTACACTTACACTTTTATCCTCTTCTAACCAACGACGCTTACATTCCTTCTATCCTTTGCAAGCCACTTCATGTAGTAGCGTTCCAAAATGCCACTAAAGCGTGCAAGCGTCGGAGATGTGTTTAAACGTGATCCATGCTATTTTAACTGCTTTTTTTCTTCTTCTACGTATTTACCAACTTTTTCCAACTATCAAACAGCAGGATAACAGCCACCACCAACAGAATCTCCTACAACAGACGGCAAGAGTAGGAGCAGAAGCAGCCTCAACATAAATGAGAAGAAAGGAAGCTCAAGTGACTGAGACTTTACTCTTTCCCCGCCCTCCCTTCAATTTCGCCATCCTCCATTCTCTTGGCATCACGATACAATTCACCACCACTATTTGATGGAGCAGAAAGAATTTAATTAAAAAATATTCCATCCTTCTAAATAATTGAGCTGAATTACATATAGATTAAAAATCATGAGGTCAGCAAGTAGTTTTCCCTTGTTTCTAGTATTCTTTTTCTTCTAAATTTTTAAAGTATTTATAAAATAACTAAAAGCAAGTATTGTTTTGCAATTCTTTTGGAAAGGAATTCGAAAACTTTTTGATTTGATGACAAACAAAACGGACAAAACAAAATATATTATAGAAGAAAAAGAAATGAGAATTTAGAGAAAAACGATAGAATTTTAAAGTTATTCGACAATAAAAATGCGTTTTAATAACCGAATTTTTCGTAATATCCGGAAGGATAAAGAAATAATAGAACAGAATAAATAGAATAATAAATAGAATGACTGAATTATAAAAATAATAAAAGAAAAAAAGGAAAAGAAAGGACATGGAAATAAATGATTGTGAGTGATGATTTGGAGTTTCAAGAGATTGTAATCAAGTTTTAGTTTCCGGAATGGGTATAGTATTGTCTGAATCGGTATATTATCTCGTCTGGAGATGAAGATAGTGATTCTAACAGGATTTGAAATAAGGATCAAAAAGTATATATCAAACCATATACATATATCAAACATGAAATGGAAAGAAAATGAAATTGAAAGAAAAAAAATGACGCTAAAAAATAATTTGGACGCCGACTTAAAAAAGCAAACTTTCAAGATAATTGAAAATATAGTAATGAAATCTGAATTCAAAGAAAAGGTAAGAGTAAAATGGTTGGAAACAAAAGAAAGGATGTGAATGAAGCAAAAGACAAAAACCGTGGGCTTAATTTTCGAGTAGATGAAAGAGAGATTGGAAAAACTTTGAAATTGTTGCTGTTTCTATAGAAACTGTTCTTCTTATTGATGCTGATTATAGTTGTTATTCGTGATTTAATATACACTTTCTTAGGAGACTTCATATAATCAACCCATAAGAGGAAAAAGAAAAATAATAATAATCATACTAATAATGATAAAAATAATAAAAATAACAGTAATAACAACACTAGTATAAACATTGTATGGAATCAAATGGGTATAAAATGATAATGTGTTTCCTTTGAAATTTTACACAAAATTCATTCAAATTCAAGTCATTCAAATTGAAGTTCAATAAAAAAATTCACTTTTCCAGCCAACTTGGGCTCGAACGCAACTCATCTTCAGAGGGAAAAAAGACCGTTGAAAAATCTTTCTAGCCTTTTTTATACAAGTGTACTATATAAAGTATAAGGAATAAGATTTGATAATATTATTCACTCCACTCCATTTCACATCCATTCAGTTAACTTTATTGATGCTTAATCCTTTGTGCTCCAAACGTCGTCTACAGGAAATAATGCCAGGATATCGTTACTCAGGACAGGCACACAAAAGTTGCGGCATCTCAAGCTTAAATAATCCGACAAATTTATACTGAAAGTATGGTTAATATTGTAGTCACACTGACGTGATGAGATGGCCGGTTTAATCTTATGCAGACGAACAAAGGTCGCCCGGGCTCTCAGTGGGACATTTAAATATTTTCGTGTATACATCTTTCCGCATCGTGTTTAATCCGCTCCTGTGTGAAGAAGAATAACAATCTGCAGCAAGAACAAAAAGAAAATCAATATATTTCAATAACCTCCAACATCCCAACTTGCCTGCCTCAGTCCTGGCAGCCAAATGCGTGTGTGCTAGGGTGTGTGTGTGCTTCCTTCCCTCTCCGCCTTATCATGTCTATTTTCTGCAGCTGGTTACTTAAAGCACCAACAACCGAGAACCATGGAGTCACACACCCATTCAGCCCACCATTCAACCATTTTTGTACTAGTATCTTGGCTCACAGCCCACAAACAATCGAAATATCTAAAAATTCAACCATCCAACCATTCCGCGTACCCTCCACCCATCCAACCGTTCGGCAAGCTATTCAAGCAGTCTGTTGAAAATTTAATTTCCTTGGAATTTTTCCATTATCCCTGGCGTTGGCTCTTGCTGCTGCACTGTATCATTTCAGTTGAGTTTTATTGAGTTAACTCGGTTCCTCGACATTGATTTCTAGGATTTGCTGTCTTTTACTTTGCCGTCGACTTCAATTTTAGTGTCAGCTCCAGATTCAGTTTCAGCTACAGTTTTCCTTCCGCACTCGCTTAAAGTAAAATCTACTTCATGCTGGTTTTAAAGTCTTCTGTATGATGAAGTCATGTTCAGAGGGGAGGGGAGAGGAGGTGGTAGCTGGGTGAGGTCAATAAAGTGACTCAGATTTCGATGTATGAGTATTAAATCGCAATTTGAGGATCGCTGAAGTCAGCATGGCACTCTAGCAGACTGACTCAGAGCTCATGGGTCATGGCACATGGCTCACAGTTAGTGGTTCATGATGGTTACTATTCAATTTGGAGACGAAGCCAATTACGAGAGAAACCGCCAGAGCTTAGCGGCTGAAAACTTGTGACTTGCGGCTTGTGGCCTGTGGGTGGGCAGAGAAATAATCGTACTAACAGCGTTCTTCTGCTAAAGCTGAAGATGCGTGTTTGTTAAAATATTTGCCAATAAATTAACTTAACACAATTGAACAGATGCCGTGAATAAATCAACATTTCAATGAACGAGTAGACGATAGTCGAGGTTAGAGTGAAGAGGCGCAGAATATCACGATGAAAGGATATCCTTCAATTATCAAAATTTATTTACTCGTTGGAACGAGGAATATTTAAAGGGGAACGAAGGATTTCACAGACTACCAAACCTCATTGTATATTTACAAAATATCTTAGAAATACTTGTATACTATATTATGGCTCCTATCCTATATATACATAGATTATATAGTTACGATGTAGAAAAGGTTGTGAAGAACACTCTCTCAGGGTGACGTCACTGAAGGCTGATTATGATTACAGGGTGGGATGGAGTTCGGGGTACCGATTGACCTCATATAAAAAAAGAAACAAAACCAAAAAAAAAAATGGAGCCAGTTTAACATCCACTCTAATAATTTACAAAGGATGTAGGTTGCGGGCATGGAAATCAGGGTCAGAATTTTGTCGAAACATCTGAATAAGAATGTATGGGGAGTGGAGAAACAGACAGAGACAGAGACAGAGACAGAGAGAGAGAGAGAGAGGTTGAGTAATTACAAGTACGAATGGAAAAAGCAAATGTTTTTAATAAATAAAAGACCTCTGAAGTCTTAATTAAATCACGCCGTTTTTTATTTATGATTTTATGTTAATGATCATGTTCTTTCTCTTGTCCTCCGTTTTGGGTGTTCTCAGTTTCCCCGAAGTTCGTTCAGAGGATCTACCAATCTATGAATCCATTACTTTTCTTTCCTTTTAGCAGAGGTTTAAATACTCGTACTTTAATAATACTTTAAGTACTATTTACGTACTTACAGTTTCCGGCGACGGAAGCCTGAACAAAATTCGAAAGGGTGTAAAAAGAGACTTTCTTGTGAGATGGCACGAACTGAATAAATTCGTAAAATAGTCAGCAGATGGGATCCCCTTCCCTGAAACGGGGAGCAGCTACAACGACGGGCTAAGCTATTCGCACAAAAGGATTGCTAGCGAATATTGAGCAATAAACCATAATAAAAGGCAAATATAGAGCAATAAACCAGAGTATAGGTTACTAGTTTTCGTTCTTGTGAATTTCTATTTCTGCTTCTGAAAGTTTTATGACGTGATTATTTAGGCCATGTGAATTAGTAGCATCTACTCGTCGAAGATACATTTAACACGAATTATCTGTTTAATATAAGTTCAAATGTTAGTCTATCGTCAGTTAGTCTATTGTGATGGAATAACAAGTAGTCCAAGAAGGGTAGGAGGAGTGTTGGAAGAGGACTGGTGGAAGGTCGGAGGAAGATCAGAGGAGAAGCGGCAGAGGTTCCGGAGGAAGGTCGAAAGGGGGCTAGCTTAGGGTGGGAGGAGAGGTCAAAAGTGGGTCGCTGGTCGTAGAAGGTGGGAGTAGGGTCGGGGGAGGTCGATATCGTGCATTCTCCCTTTCTGTCTCTTCCCCTTATCATATACTTGGAGTATGTTACCACATTTCGGCGGCTTCCTCTTCCTGTGCTTGCATATCATCAGCAAACATCAAAATAAAATCGAGAGCAAACTGGCAAAGCTCTAGCAACTATTTACAATAACAATGGTAAAAACAACAATAACATTTTGCATAATCAACAAGCTTTAAATAGAGTGCGTAAAGTTTTTAATTTTGTGTATTTTTATATTTTATTTCTTTCTTCATTACTGTTAAGTGCTCAACTCTTACGTTTTAAATTTCGTTTCTGCTCTGGTTCTATCACATGGTCTAATTCGTATATGTAGGATATTGTTTACCACAACAGTTCTTTTTTTTGTTTTTCTAATCCCTTTTTTTCAATAGCTCTATATTTTTTAGAAATACTCCTGCATATGTTTGTAAATAAACCAGAAATCTAACCGAAACAAAAAAGCCTTTCACACACGAAGGCCCACAACAATGTTGTTGTTCTTATTATTATCATTTTTGTTGTTGTCATTGTTATTTCTCTCGTTAACTGTTTATGCTCGAGGGACAACTAAAGTGCTCCATTTATGAATTTCCAAATGCTTTTCAGCTTTGTATGTGAGATACAAGATATACAGGGATATACAGGATATATGTATGTATGTAGCTGTATAGGTGTGTGCTTTGTATACACATATATTCCTTTACACACATACACGCCTATATTTCGCTTTCCGAAAAGTACATTGTATTATACTTCCACAGATATCAAAGTACTTGGATAGTATACACTCTGCCACTATGACACTCAGGGACGAGATCTATAGAAGGTTCCTTCCTTCCTCCGTCACGAAAAAATCGGGGACCCAAGATTGCAAACCGGGGCCAGATGAGTACCGGACCTAATTTCATATTTGAATACGACCAACTTTAAGAATTCTTGAGGGTTGTTTGAACAATTTTAATGTTAAAGACCAACAGCAAAATACGTTTGCACAATTCTGTGTCAATTCGGATGACAACCAATTATGTCCAATAGATAGGTGAAGAGGAATGTGGGGACATGAAAGCAAAAGAATATAAAAGAACTTAAGCCGTAAATCCCGTCAAAACAAGATTAAATTCACGCCACGTCTTCTCTGTCAGATGATTTTAATTACATATGAGCGGGTGAGCGATAACGGTAATAAAACGACAAAGGCGACAGCTAAACGGTGACAAAGAAATAATTAAAGTAATAAAAAAAACTATTGATATTTAGAAGAACAAAGTAACAGTAATAATAACGGAATGGAGTGGAATAACCATGAGCATGGTGTTGGATAGACAGTAGAGAACCACCCATACTTGATGATGGATTTTCGCCATCAAAAACATCTTCGACAAACTTTACGCAAACATCCTCTATGTCAAATAATAATGCCGGAAATAACCAAAGTCAATAACTAAAGCCAAAAATAACCACAGCACCAATAAAATGTATTTCGTGGTGTGGTTTATGGCCATATTTATACGTTAATCTAACATTTAAACCAGAAAGCGTACTATTTTCGACTTGGCACTGAAGATAAAATACCCTGATTCACACTTCATCAACCTCCTCTGGGGAGGATGGGAATTTATTGGAAATGATTTCTGTTTAAGTGTGTTATGGATAGACCATACCCATTCGGAGTTATAATGATACGGTATTGAGGCTGCGTGTACTGATTGTTTATCTTAGTAGTGCGGTGGAATAGTGGGTGGAACACGCCCATTCATGTCAGGGTGAGGAATATTACCGCTAAGTGTACCGATGTTCATGATGTACCGAAGTGAGCGGATTGCTCTTATAATTGTCAAGGTACCTAACACTGACCTTCTGAGACATGTTATAGATTGTCATTCTAGTCAGTAAGTAGCACGTTTTTACCAAAACCTTTCCTATACGAAAGTTCACCTAAATCGGGGACGATCAAGCCCATTTTTGTTGGAATAGTTAATACTGAAGCTGGCATAGATGCGTGACAACTAAAGTTTTTAGAATAGCTTATATTTATGTATTTCCATATTCATTTAATTTTTCCGATTTACTTATTTACTTTTCTGTTGTTGGTTTGCAAATAAATCGCATTTTATGGTAACTCTATTTATTGTTGGTCAAGCAAATAATCAAATTAATTCATTTATCACTTTATGATTTTTCATTATTTCGCTCATTCGTTGCGAATTCTGTATTTCGTACGTGAGTATTGATTGTTATAACCTACACCCGAAGTTGAAAGGGTATTTAAGTAACAAACATGAGGATTATGTTTATTATTATTATTATTATTATTGAAGCAATGCAAATTATGATAATAAAAAAAATTATTTCGTTTGTAGACTGACTAAATATTTTAGTTTAATTCCATTGACTAAAAATCAATATTTGTCCATTCATCGCTCATTTAAATAAACTACAACGCTTCTAGTCTCTGAACTATACACAACAAATACATTAAATAAAAAATACAAAAAGTGAAATAAATACAAAACTTTGACGATTGGAGTATTTGAAGGATGTTAAAATATTTGGAGGTCACGAGAGTATCTAAAGACTCAGATAGTTTAATAATAGTTTAATAATAATTACACCTCAAAGTAAAAAAACAAGAGTAGACTCCTTGATTATTATTATTAAGGCGTTTTCTCGTTTTACTATTTATTCTTTTGTCGAATTGTCAAGTAATTTCAACCACGATGCTATGAAAACTTGCGTTAATGTGAAAAACTTGGTAATGAGAATTTTCAAAAATTAATTAAGTAGCATATTTTCCGCTCTATCTCTCTATCTTTCTCTCTGTCGGGCTCTCAAAGACTACGCCATTACTAAGTGATAGAGAGAGAGAGAGTGAGAGTGGGCAAGAGAAATAAATAATAAAACATTTAAAAGAAATGGTAATGTTTTGCTTATTTTCCACAGAATTAATGACTTCTGTGCTACTTTTTCAATTTGCTCATTTTCACTCCTCACATTTCTCATTTGCTTCTCCGTTCCTTCTGTTACTCGGTTTCTGTGCCTGGTTTTACTCTTCTTCTTCTTGTTGTATTGTAATTTTTATTTGCAACTTGGACCATAATTGGAAAGACAGAGAGATATGCTGCTGCACAACTCATCTATCAACTCGAGGAACAAAGAAAACGGAAGGAACCAAAAGGAAGGAACCAGGAAGGAAGGAATGCAAGGAGGGAGGTAAAACGAGGAAAAAGTATAAAAGTACAAAATAAAATCCTTCATGAATTCATGTGAAAAACATTTCAAAAAGTGTGTCACGCGGGAGAAGTTTGACATGCTGCAGCTTAAAGCGCTTAAAAAACATACCAGCTGCAGAGGGAAGGGACGCCAGAGCAGTTCGGCTAAATAGAAGCGATGGGGAAAGCCTTCAAAACTGATTTCCCCAGAGTGAGGAGGAGAAGGCAAAAAAAGGAAGAAGAAATATATTTAAATTCTTCAAATGATGATGAATTAAAGTAGAAATGAGGGGAAAATACCACAAGCAAAACAATGGCGCGATTTCTATCGACACACTAGCCACCCCCCCCCCCCCTCCGCCCTTCCGTCGACAACCACACTCACCACGAATCTCCAATACTAATTCGAATAATAAAATCAACGGAAACCGAAGCAAGCCATTGAAAACTTGATTTTCGGCAATTTTGGAGCCATCTTTTATGTTCCACTCCGTTGAGTTCCTTTCTGATCTGTCCGTTCGAATCACGAAGGTGATTCGCCTATCGCCTATCTTAGGCCTATCTTATTTCCGTATCTTTATTATCTCCATCTTAATTTTGAAGTACATCGTCATCTCATCACCTCGTCATTTTGTCATGTCATCTTATGTCGTCATCTCCTTATCGTTATTCCCTTATCATCATCTCGTCAACGTCATTTCATCATCTCTTCATCGCATCATCTCATTGTCATCATTTCGCAATGGTCATTATCGCCATCGTCATCGTCATATGAAGTGATTTTGATGATGTTGTTGTTATTATTATGGTTATTATTCGTTGTTTTAGATTAATTTCTAGTTGTTGTTATTGCGGTTTTTGTTGGTGTTAGTGTTGGTTATATTGTAGTGTTTATTGATTTGCATGATAATTTAATAGATTCGAAAATTAAAATCAATAAACGGAAAGTTCATGCTAATTAATTTATAATGCGGTTAGTATTCGAAATCTTGATATGAAGCCTGTTCCATTGTTTTCATTTAGCTCTTCAAACATAATCTCAGTATTTCTTTATACTTGTAGCAATTATATTAAAATAGTTATAAGCTTAGAGTAACAGCTTAACTTCAAGTATATTTTAGAATAATTCAATAATAATTTCCTAACTTTATATTAGTTATTCCAGTATTCAATTGCATGTTGTTTATCTTAAATGTCTCAATTATATTCAAATTCAATTTTGGTAATATTCACAAGTTGAGTTTTCAATATTGTTAAAATTTTGTTATTTCAGATTAACTCAAGCATTCCTAATTAATAAATACGCAAGACAGAAAACCCAAGAGTTACTTTCGTTACATCTTTGCTAGTGTTTGTTGTGGTGTTGCGACTCTTCTTGCTGTTGTTTGCATATGATATGAACTCGACATCGGGACTCACAGCTTCCCTCCTTAGGGAGAAGGGAACAAGAAGATTCTTAAGGACTTAATTAAATATTTTCTGTTTACAACCTTCTCATTTCGGTGCTGTATATTAGACATGATGTATGTTTGAAAAGCAGAGAACAGTATCAGTAATTATAGTGAGAGAGAGCGAGCGCTAACGGGAGAGATAGAAATACGGGATATATATAGCTATGAAGCGAAGAGCGTTGCAGATAGATGGAAAGAGAGACAAAGGGGTTTTTTACTTTTGCAACGTGGGTTTCGTTAATGACAAAATCAACACCAGCATCGTTGATGTTGTGTTTATTTAAGTACAGTTGTTTTTGGTGTTTTTTCGTCTTAACGTTTTTTTGAGTGGCTGATGCCGTAATTTCTGTCGAAGCAAATTCTCCTTAGAAGCAAGTCAAGCTTATTTACACACCTCTTCTTTCGACTATTCATCAAACCCGACTTTCATCCTTCACATCCTAACTTCAACTTATTCCCTTTCATTCCAAATATCATCGCCTCCACTTGATATTCCTCCCTCAATCATATCTCGCTCTCGTGTTGTGTCCAACGTGGCGTATGAGTGACAAGCAATTAATAATTTCACTCTGTTTCAAAGTTCATAGTTCACTTATTTCGAATTGCATCTGTTCTGTGTTAATTTAATTCGTTGATTTATTGTAGTTAACTTTAGTTTAGTATCGCTGCGTTCAAAACTACCGTTTTCCAAAGCTAAAAAACCGTTTTCGGTGTTTTCGAGATGAGTTGTTTTTAGTCACAAGAAAATAAAATTTAAAATCCACTCCAATTTGTGTAGAAAATATTTAAAAGCTTAATAACTAAACTAACTCATACACACAAAAGAAAGGAATAAAGCAGAGCAGAGCAGAACGGAAAAAATCTCTGAAGGACTAAAGAATTATCTAGATAAATAAGAACAACTTTTTGCTGAGGGCGATTCTAAAAAATTATTCTCAAGAAGAAGCACTTGATTTTCCATTGCTGTTTAGTTCTTATTTACTTTTCTTTTTTCGCTTCTTTTTCGATTTGTTTGAGTTTCTTTTTTCTCTTTCCTTTCTGTTTGAATTCCTTTCATATTCTTATTTATTTCTTTGATTTTCTTTCTTTTCAGTTTTGTTATGTTTTTGTTTTTCGAGTTTGCTTTTTGCTTTTTTCTGTATGATTTTCTGTGCTCCGCTTCTTCTTTTTCTGTGGTTTTGTTCTCGTATTAAAAGTTTACCCAAAATCTTTCAGTTGAAAAAAATTAACAACAACAACAACAACAAAAACCAACCAATCAACAAACGCATTCTTCAAACTCATTCCGTTTTCGAAGACAAAACTACTTTTTTTAGTTTTTTATTTAATTTTTCTTTTTCTGTGTTTCCTCTTCCCTTTATTTTTGCCCTCTCAGCGCACTCGACGTAAATGAAACTCAAAATAGTTTGTTTGTTTGTTTTTAAGCTCGTAAAATAAACATGAAGGTAGCAGAGGCACCCCCCACACACTCACACACACACACTCCTACAACACAAATAAGAACGCACTCTCATAAATACTCAGAGACACATACACACACACATCTGTGTATTCATAAATATCTCTCTCTCAATGTACTTCAGATAAAACTCTTTACAAACTGCTTCAGTTTAACAAGCTTGCCATTCATTTTGTTTTCGTTATATTTTTCGTTGTTTTTACTTCCATCGCTTTCATTTTAAAAGGTTTCACGTCATTCGGATTCCCGTTATGTGAAGGATATTCTTAATTCCTTTTCATTACTTGTTTTCGTTTTCGTTTTATAAATAAAAGTTTTATTAACGAGTGGACAAGTACTAAAAAATTCATTTAAATAACTTAAGTGTTAGTTGACAAGAGCATATGTAGATGTGTGTGTGTGTGTGTGTGTGTGTATGAGTGTGCGTTGACTTTGTTTATTTTGTTGGTTTTGAATACATTATTCTGTGTTTATATCGAAACTGGCAGGTAATTTAATTTACTTTAAACAACTCTACAAAAATGAAGTGTTAAAGCTTTCAATTTCAAATGATTTCCAACCAAAAGCACATGTTTATTCACCACATTAATTAAACAAAAAACAAATCAAAACATAAGGGGAAAGACAAAAAATAATCATGCCACCGCAACAGATTCCATTCAGTCTTCAGGATCCTTTTCTAAACAAAAAGAAACAAGTCTGCAGAATGGAAAACTAAAATTTCGATAAAGAAACGTGTGTCCTTATTTTGTATAAACCCCCCCCTCTTCTGCCCCTCTGCACTACACTTACTTACTATATACAGAAATAGCATGGCATGGAAACGCTGCCTCCTCGCCTGATATGACATCACATGCATTTAACTGTGGTACTGCTTCCTTCATTGGAAGGACACAAGATACACACAGCAACAAATAAAAACGGAAAAATCCACACTCACACAAGCGAAGGAAGTCATTTAATGTAAACCAAAACAAAAAAAAAACAGACAGAAGCAACAACAAAAATTAAAAAATTCGTTACGTGGAAAAGAAAGCTGTGCAGGGATACGAAAATGTTACGGAGACACAGAATCACGTCAACGCACACTTTGTCAGCTTTTGTGCTGCGTTGCGTTGTGTGCTTCATGTGTGTTGGAAGGCCGTGTGCGTGTGTGTGTGGGAGTTTTTTATATGTTGCAGCTCATTTCCGGATGTGTGCCAACAGCAAATCACATCTTTTTTTCCTTTCGAATATACGCAACATCGGCAGGCATTCTTTCAGTTCGTGGAAGGAGCGGCGGGAGGGGGAGGATGAAATAGAATCCCTTTAGTAATAACATATCTTTATTGCAGAATGCAGATGAAGGTACTCCTTGGTTGGTCGTTGTTAGAGGAACAACTTATTCAGCAGCTTTTAGCAAAAGTGGCAAATGTAGCAAAAGTCCTGCATTCTTCTTTGATCGATCGACTTTGAACAGATGGAACCTTCTTCAGATCGGAGTGTAAAAATACTTGCCACGCCTAATTCCGTGCACTATTTTCGAAAAGAATCAAACGCAATGAATAAATAACTGTTTGGGTATATTTGTATAACCCTTTGCTATATAATAGAAGAGTCTTTTATAAATAAATATAAGAAGAATAGAGACTATTTTTAGCCAAAGCATTGACTGAAGATTAGATGATGAACAGAATTTATAAATAACACATAGAATCCGATTATAAATAAGACAGGAAATGGAGCAACTACAACAAAGACAAAAGCAGCGAGTATTAGTGTCTGTGCGTGTGTCTATGTGTGTGTGCCTATGTAGCAGCATATGTGTGTGTCTTGTGTATTTGCGGTTGTATTGATTACAGACTCAAGGAGTCCAGGACTCCAGGATGACAAATTGAACGGGAAGTGAACAAGGACTGCGGGGTGTTTGTGGGAGGGCGTGAAGGAGAGAGTGGGGCGGGCCCAGGAGGAGGGCACCATCTAAAACGAACCCTTCAGCCTCGAATCTGCTTACTTAAATAAAGTACAAATACAAATATTAATTTTCCTCCTGTACACAATGCTTAGCCACAGTTTTTCTTCTTAGCCACATCTTCATCATCCTCACCATCTTTATCATCTTCTCATCTTCATCATCAACTAAAGAATCCTTGAGTCTTGTCATTTATTTACTCATTCGTAATATAAACAAAACCTTTGGGTTGAATATTCTTTTTGATAAAGTGAAATACAAATTAGAAATTTTCTATGCTTTTCTGTAATTTTCTGTTATGTTTTTGTTATGGTATTTATGAAATCTCGATATTTCTCTTCCGATTTCTATCTGTTCTCCTTCTCCACGCAGCTTCTGCTTACTTCTATAAAAAACTATAAACCCACTGAAACTTCTAAAACGCACTTGCAGTGGGTTATTATTATCTATCTATTATATTACTCCAAATTAAAAGACTTTCCGGATCATGAATGAATGAATACTGTTAATTCTGAAACTAAAAACTAAGTCTAAACTCAATCAAGTCTCGTAGAATTTATTTTTAGTATTTAGTTTAAGGTTAACAACAGAGGTCAAAGCTTTTAAATCGAAACCCAGAAAGGTTAAATAGACGTATTTATTAAAAATAGAAAGAAAAACGAGAACAATTAATTCCGCAACAAATTTTTAAATGAGACACCGAACTATAAAAAATCTGACTTGATCAAAATTGTTAATCATAATGATAATAATTGAATCAATCAATTAAAAATGTTTTATTATTAAATAAAAACATTAATAAACTGAAGTTTTTATTATAGTACTTCACTCGCTTGCAGATAATATTTTCCGCTTATTTGAGTCGAGCGATTCATGTCCCAGGAGAAGATAAACGGAACGAGTGACAGATGAACAACGAACGAATTTAAGATTCACATAAAATGAATAGATGAACGAATTCACATGAACGAATAGATAGAGAGAGATGGATTTTTTCGTAAAAGTCTTTTCATAAAAGTCTAAAAAAAGCAGGAAAGAGCACTTGAATTTTTGAATATCAAAAGAATATCCTTTTAATAGACTTTTGGTAGAAGATCCAAATCATAGAATTATTAAATGGAATCGAAAAAAAGACACGCTTCTATTCTAACCCGTAGTGAATTCATTTATGATATGCACACGTTTTCTTTAAAGCTATAAAAGAGCTCAAAAAGATTTCATTATAATTCATTATGACATTTCTGAGATTATAAAAGAATACTTTTTAGTTTATGTATTTAAAAGGCTCCATTTAATTCGCGAATAGTTTATTAACCATAGAAAGCAATCCATGAAATCAATTGACTTTTAATAGCAGAAAGGGTGAAATTATTTTGCAATCATAATTTGAAGGTAGGATTAAATAAATGTGACACCTCTTTCTCTGTGATTGTGAATGTGTTGTAATGTCTCATGTATGAGTCATAAATCCACATGTGTATGTGTGTGTATTTGTTATGTGTGTGTTTTTTCTGTTATGCTGTAAAATAAAATATCATTAATTAATGCAACGCATCACATGCAGAATGACAATCATGACAGAGAATGAAAAACCCGAAGTGAAAATATAAAGAAAAAACCCACTAAAATAAACCGTTGCGAATATAATAACAACAACAACAATAAAAAGAACAACAATAAAAACGTCAACAATGGTGACGACGATAACAACAACATGGTTGTCGATAACATCAACGACCACATGCCCACATTCATCCGCATCTCATTACATCGCCTCTCTCCATTCTGACCAAATTTTAAAGTCTGATTTGATGGCCGCGGTTTCGTGGTAGTCGAGTGCTCGTTGATCTAATGGTAATCACAGAACAATTATCATCAAATAGTCTACATTTATACCGATTTCAAGCATCAACATGGCCATTCTGCCATTTTGTCACCTCACCCGCCTCTTCTGCGGCGTCTTTCATCATTTTCAAGAGGCTTCCACATGAGGCTTCATTCATAATTATTTCGGTTCCGATTCTGATATTATCCGCATCTGATATTATTTCTTCTCTCTGTGCTTATGCTTTTGGTTTGTTTTTGTTTCTGTTTTTCGGGTTTTATTAAACACTTTTTGATGAAGGTCTCTTTGTGTTTATCTTTATATTTATCTCGTTGGCAATAAATCTGATTTTAGCTTTACTTTTGTAAAAAGAAAATTTAAAAACCAAAAAGAACAAACAAAAAAACCAAAATGCGTTTTATTCTATTTGCTATTTTTAGTCGCCATAAATAAATAAACTTTTTGACGCCGTTTTTGATTTGAGTGCTCTTTTCTTGTGCGAGATTTTCGGGTACTTCTATAATATAATCTGCATGCGAGCTGAGTGGAATGTTTGTTTATCCGCGTGGAAGATAAGAATAACTTTCGGGTGTCTTTTGGGTAGAGAGTCTTCGACCTTTAGAGAGAGAGAGAGAGAGAGAGAGAGAGAGAGAGTTGTGATAGGGTAACTTTAGTCTGATTAGTATTTTTATCTAGAAGTGTTTCTGCATTAAATTTTTTTCTTTTTGTCTGGTAGTATCTCTTTCAGAAACTCTCACTTCCCCCATTTTCTGTCATTCTCTTTTAATATCTGTCAACTTATATCTCTCTCTCTCTCTCTCTCTCTCTCTCTTAGTCTCTTCTTCCCACTTTTTCTCTTAATGTCTTCCTCCTTATATCTCCCTTTTTCTCTTATTATAGCATTTCCTTCAGTCTTATTCTCGTAATTACTCTTTTCTATCCTAGTCCCTGCCGCATTCTTTTTTCCCCTAATATCGGTCCCCTCTAAATCTCATTCCCTAACGATTTTATTAATTAATTGTTTTCAATCATTCAGTGATTCAATCAAACAATCTAATAGAATGGAGATAGAATAGAGATGGTGATAGAATGTCGAAAAAAATGGTGAAAGAATGTCGATGGAATAGCAATGGATTTGCGATAGAATGGCGATTGAGAGAATGGCAACTCACAAACTCAAATTCGTCTTTGCACTGCCTCTGATTTGATATGAAACAATTAAATGAAAGCTTTTAAATGAACTGAAATATTCGTGAAAACTGAACATTCAATTACGATATAAAAATGAAGAGTGTCGATTTGATCGAAATGTTCGCTTTCAAATCGTTCACATGAAATTCAGTACTCAAGCAATGATGTAGATGTGTAAACATATGTAAGTGTGTGCGTGTGTGAGTATATGTACGTATGTTTGTGTGCTATCATTCGGTATTCGAAAGGATGGTTCCCAGGAAGCCACAAACAGACTACAAGCCAAGCAAAAGTTACACGAGTGTAAACAAATGCGAGAATGAGAGAGAGATAGAGGCACAGGGGAAGAGAGAGGGTCGATTCAGTCAATTTGTGTTGAAGTACATCCTCTGAAATTATGGTCGACCTTCGAAGGGGGGGACTCGAGAATGATGTCTGCAACAAACAGCAGACTCGATGGTCTTAAAAAAGGCGGCATTCTTTTGTTGGTTGCCAACCGGCTCTGGCCAGCATTTCAAATAAACTGCGATTCGGAATTCAGACTGTTTTAAATAAGAATAAAAGGGTCAAATTAAGCTAAATATTCGAATAACTCACAACAATCCTTCCAATTTGAACACATTTTGCTTCGTCTTAGAATTGTTAGCTGCTTCTTGTTTAAATATAAACACAACCCACCCGCTCACCCTTTGCTACCTCAGAGACATGAGTAGCTCCAAGTATTCCAACATCCAAAGACTCTATTCTGACGCATGGTCAACATTGCGTCGTCGTTTATTGCTTTGTCTTGTTTGCCTTGTTTGCACCCTTATTTTAGTCCTCGCGTCCTTCAAACCGTCCGCACATCGTTTTCTGCAATCTCGTTTGTAGAAAAGGCACTAAAATCATCCTTCTCTTCTTCATCCTTCCATCCAACCTTATCTTCATCCATCATCATCCTTCCTTTCTTTCCTCCTCCCATCCATCTTTCCATCTCTCTCCGTTCATCGTTTCTTTCCTCTTTTCAAGTCACAAAGTCATTTTATTACTTCTTCTTCATCGCCATCATCGATTATTTCGACTTGTTTCAACTCGTTAGTTACTTTGTTGCTAGTCTCTTCTTTCTGTCGTTGTTATTGCTTTAACTATTATAGATTCAGGGAAGGTTTTTTATGGCTCCATCCTCTCACATGCACCTCATTTCGACTTTCAAATAATATGTAAATCTTTAAGTAGCCTATAAATTCGTGAATTTATTGGATATAAAAAAACGAAAACAAACGATCAAAAAGGGAAAGATGAATAGAGTGAGAAAAAGAGATGTTGGTAGCTCAATTATTACTTTGTTTTCCTTTCGTCAAATTTTATTGCCAAAATATAAATTTACATTTAAACTTCTGCAAATTTCTGGATCAAAATAAAATCAGTACCCTCGAATTTTCATGTCGAGTCTAATTTAGTAGCAAATTTACCAGTAAAAATGAATATTTTCATTTCAATCCTGTTTAATCACATACACCAGAGACAACTTTTTATGTATATTAAAGATATTAAAACATAGCTACAACTACTTACCGCACACTTCGGCAACGGCCCCTCCGGCAGCTTCACCTTCCAGCCCAGCAACGGGGGGATGCATATCAGCGCCGACATGATCCACACGGCGGCAATCATGAACGCCGCCCGAGATGGCGTTCGTGACTTCAGATACTCCACCGCCTTCGTAATGCTCCAGTAACGATCAAGCGAGATCAGACACAGGTTCATTATAGATGCAGTGCACAGCAGCACGTCCATCGCCGAGTGGATGTCGCACCACCAGCTGCCGAAGATCCAGTAACCCATTAACTCGTTGGCCAGCGAAAAGGGCATAATTATGAGGCCCAGAAAGAAGTCGGCCACCGCCAGCGAGGCGATGAACCAGTTCTGGATGTTCTTCAACGACTTCTCTGTCGCTATGGCGATAATGACCAACATGTTGCCGACAACGATGATGATCATCAGAATGGTGACGATGATCGAGGCGATAACGATGTGCGTCAGCGTATAGCCGCTGGGATAGCGACCGGCGTAGGTGAGGAACTCGGTTTCATTGCTGCTGGTGTTGTTGAGATAAGTGTTGTTGTAGTAGATACCCGGCGTCAGCCAGTCGAGAAGACTGTTGTTGCTGTTGGAGTTGTTGCTAAGCAACAGGAATGTTTCGTTCAGGCTGGTGATGGTGGTGGTAGTGGTGCTGCTGCTGCTGCTGCCGATGGCGAGGTCAATTAAAGTGCTGCCGGTTATGCTGCTACTGGTAGTGAAATTGGCGGCACTGAACTGACCATCGATGGTGAGCAGGGGCGGATTAAGTGTGCTGGCGGTACTGGAGTTGTAGCTGCTGGCTGCGATGGTGCCGCCGCCGGGCCCCCCACCAGCCACATATGTGGGGCTGGTCGTCGAAAATATGGCGAGGAAGTCGTCGGTGCTGATGTTACCGGTATTCAGATCGGAGTTCGGATTCGAATCCGCTGGCTTCAGTTGGCTGTTGTCCATGATGCGGGTCTGTTTATTTAAGCTGATGAGTCACGGTGCCACAGGTGAGATGATGATGGTGTTGTTGTTATTGCCGTAATGATTGTTGTTGCTGGAATTAATGGAATTTCTCGCAATTCAATTGAGTTGAGCGGTTTTCATTGTAAAATGTTATTTTTATTGCTTTAATTATTTGTGGCCATTTTTTACAGTGGTTTTTTGATTTTTGTGATTTTATGTATTTATTGTTGGTTTGTTATTATGTGTTGTTGTTGTTGTTTTTGTTATTTTTTTGTTGTCTTGGTCCCCTTTCTCCTCGCTTTTAAGAATGTGTTGTATGCAATGAAAGATTTTCGTCGAATTTCTTAATTTTAAGTTTCAATATTTCGCTTTTAAGTTAGTTATTCTTAAGTTCTTTTTATTTTATACGAGTTTATTTTCTTTTTTATTTAGGTTTAATATTGTTTAGTAATCCTGAATTTATTTCATTTATATTGAGCTTTTATTTACATTTCTATTTCCATTTTACTAAGTTGAATTTTTTTTTCAATAATATAATACATAGATTTGATTTCTCTTCTCTTGGTTTTATTTTTAATTTAATTTATTTTCACTTTTATGTTTTTTCCTACGTTTTATTTAATTGAACTCTTTTCAGATTTTAGTTTAATTAAATCAACTTTAGCTTCATTTTACTTTACTTTCTTTTATTCTGACTGTTTTTCTTTCATTTCTTATTCCTTTTAGTTTGAACTTTAATTTAGATTTTAGTTGAAGCAGTTTTTTTAATTTTCTTTTTTTAACTACTATTTTCTTTGCTGCACTATTTTATGTATTATTATTATTTTAGTATTAATACTAAAATTAATTTAGTATTAATTTATTTAGCTTTACTCATATTTTTAAATAGCTTTTTTATAGATTCCAATCGCTTGAGATACTCGAATTATAATACTTTGTTCGAATTGAATTTTATTCAGTGATTTCAGTGTAGTTTTCGTATTTGTTTTTGTATGAATTATTAGTGAAGTTTTTCTTTATTCATTCATCGAATTATAAATGAATGATGGATTGATTATTTATACAACTTTTATACAACTTTTAATATTTCCTATATTAAAAGCCAATCGTCTATCTTTATATTGTGGATATATTAATATACAGTATTTTTTGAAGTGGGTGTTTTTTAAACAAATTTTCTACCTTTTCGTTATTTACTTCTTCTATTTATATTTTTATATAAATCGTTGATACTTCGTAGAATGCATTAATTGAAATCTACAGTTTATTTTGATGATTTTATTATTAAATGTACACTAAATTGTTTAAGTGATATTTTAATGAGTTTTTTGTTTATTTTTCACTTTATTTTGATCACCTTCTCGCCTTCTACGTACTATATACCCGTTTCATACCGATATTTGTGGCTTTTATTATAAGCATTTATATACACGCACAAACACTTTAGCTTTGCTAAAATAATATTTAAAATTTAAATCAATTTTATTTTCATTATGATTAATTTTTCTTCTTGAATTCTATCGTAATTATTTACACAAGAGTCACCACCATCATCATAAATACCCGAATAAGACTATAAAATGAAGAAAACCATAAAATGGCGGCACGTTTTTGTATTTAGGTTTATTATAATAATATTTTAGATAATAACTGCATTTAAATTGTTCGGCTCTGTTAATGTTCTATGAAGGAAAACAAAACAATCAAGACACACAAAGAAATCTCCATCTTAATTCGGTTCTAGAATCCTTTCATTTCTGAAAATCTTTATTATGATTCTTTTGGGACTCGGTGGTTTTTCCTTTGTTTATTTATTTACTTTTATTTACTCTTCATTATTCCTTTCTCCTTATAGCCTTCATTGAAAGCAGCTCTTTTCTTATTTATTTTTAGTCTTTAATATGAGTTCAGTTGCTTTTATAGGAAACCCGTTTAAACCGTGTGTTCGTTTAAAGCTCCTCAGCTCAATCAAAGCTTTTCAGAAGCTATTCTTTTTATTTATAGTAATTTTTATAAAATTGGAAAAAACCAGAAAAAAGAAGAAACGTTTTTCTTTTTGTTTTTTTTTTTACATTGAAATAGAAAGCGCCAATTTTTTTCCACACTTTAGAAAAGATGTTGGCTTTTTTTATCCTTTTGCCCTTTATACCAATTTTTCTCTTTTGCTTATTCTTCTTCTTCTGACGATGTTGCACGCAAACACACACGCATACACAATAACCAGCCTATTTTTTTCTGCTTGCTTTTTTTACTTCTTTCTTCTGTTACTTCTTTTTTGGTTTTTCTTCTTTTTTTCTTTTGTTTATTTTGTTCCTTTAACACTTTTTCTTTGCTTGTTCAGACTGTGAAACTTTGAAGGCGCGTGTGATTGTTTTTATTTATTGCTCCTCGACCGAACACACACACACACACACACACAAAGGTATTTCTATACAAGTCCTTGCATTCGTGCGTGCGTGTAAGTGACTAAGTAGTGGTGTGTGTGAGTGTGAGTGCGAATGTTTGCCCGTTTGTTTGTTTGTGTGTGCGTATGTTATGTGAAAAAGCAAATTTTAGCCGATAAACTTTCGCGTTGCCGCACACATTCGAACCGTTTGAATCGCACATCTTGACTGAGTTGGAAAATCATTGCGAATGAGTTTTGCTGCTGCTGCCAACCAGCTGCTGACAGCCAACAACTGCATGTGGAACGAAAATACGATCCACAATTTGTATGATGTGAGGAAAAGTGTCTGTTGCCAGCTTTCGGGGAAAAATATACAATTTTCCGGCGACTCACATTTGCGGTGATCACACACACATACGCACACTCAAACTCTGCATGGGATGGGATATTCTTGGAAGCAACAAAGGGAAATTTTTAACGCACCATCGTGACTGAAGAGAAAAGAAATATATATACAGACACACGGAGAATGGGAGAGTCTGAGAGACTTCTTCTCATTTCGAAAACAGCATCCACAAATGAGAGTTAGAGAGAGAGAGAGAGAGAGCAGAATAGCTTTTTCTTCTTCTTCAAGAAAAGCTTCCTTCGCTGCTTCTTCGCCAGTTTTGTCTTTTGTGTTCTTGCTTTGTGCTGTGTTTCATTTGATTTCAGTTATGTACACAAACATAAACACAATATATACGTATGTATGTCTGTATATCGTATGTAGATTTGCGCGCTTTGCGTTTTCTATGTTGATGTATAATATATTTTTTACGACTGGCAACGTTTGACTCGCACACGCGGCTTCGTCCTGTTGCAGCGCTGTTTGTTTACTACTTCAGTTTCATGGGAGCAGCTACTCGGACGCTCCAGATTACGCACACGCACACACACACTCATACACTCACACACCTGAAAGGTGGACGGATGGATGGTACACACACTCTGGCACATAAAAAACAAGTAGCTGAATTGTTTGTTTGTTTCCATTTTGCTATGCAAACATTTGGGAAGCCGCAACCGGAGCCGATTCTAATCTGCTCATTCGCGTAGGTCAGTTATTATGTACGTACATGTAATTCCTTTGTTTGCAACTTCAATCGATGGTGTTCGATACAGTGATGAATATTTTTTACGATAACAGGATTTAAGCAGATTTTTTATCTCCCTTTTAATACCGAAAAGCTTCTTTGGAATTACATGTAAGTAGTCCATCCATATACGATCGTTTCAATTTTGTGTTGCTTTCTAACTTGCTTTCATGTTTGATGCAGGTTTGAGATTCGAAAACTGTTTGGCTTCATTCTCCGTGATAATGGATGGAGATGCAGCTGGAATTATTTAGCAAGATCCTCCTCCCTCCTTTCCTTCCTGTTTCGCTCTCACCGAATTCCAAGAAGAGGTCGAAAACAAAATCTCTTTCATTATCATGAAACTATTCTGCAAAATGGTGCCAATTTTTTACTCACTGACTTCGGGCGCACAATGACAAGAAAAATGGAATGAAAACCATCAGAAAATCTATAAAAGCCCCAACTTTTGTGCTCTCTCTTTAGTGTCGTACTTTTACAGTTGTTAGACGATTGCGAGGAAAGACAACAATAATGAAGATCACGCCAGTTTTGTGCGTGGCGTTGCTGCTTCTTGTGACGATGTGCGGAGGAGCGTCTGAAACAGCAAACGATTCGCTGTGCAAAGAACTCAGTCAGGAAGCATAATTTATGGAGTTTATTGAGAATTAACATTTTTTCGCTTCTCATTTTAAGAGTATTTTATTCAATGTTTCTTAACTTTCAGTGTTTTTATTTACACTTCGTTTGAATTAACTGTTCTCTGAATATCTCCGTGTTATTCGATTTTTAGGGCTTTTGTGTTGTGCATCAAAACTCGAATTGATTAAACTCACACGTCGTCTTTTCAGACCAAATTAATTGCTATGCGGGGAGGAACGAAGGCGTCTCCTGCAACAGCAAGGATCCAAACAAAAGCGAGACCCGCTGGTGGCACAGCGGCGGCGCCTGTCGAAAATTCAGCTACAGGGGCTGCAACGGCAATCGAAATCGCTTCTGTACGAAGGAATCATGCATGCGGCGCTGCGGCCGAGAGTGAGCGAGAAAGGAACACATCGCAAACGAGATAATAACAAGATTATAGCATTGTAGTAAAAAAGAATAATAATTATAATAACAATTCATAGTACAATTTCCTTAGTTCATATTTAAATAAAGTTTCTTTTTTCGGTTGTATGTTTCAGAATTATTAGAATAATTACATAATAGTATGTAATACATAAATTTATGTATATGAATTTATATATTTTTTTACAAATTTTAATTTAAATGTTATTCTATTGATTGTTGTTTGTTTCAGAATTTCTACTTTGTATTCATATGGATATTGTTTTCATTTCATCTTTAATTTGTTTTTCTTTTTTACTTTTCTTTTTTTCTGCCACAGTTTGACAGATTTTTTGCGAGTTCTGACGAACATGAATTCGAACGAGAACTCTTGCCAAGTAATTATTTTTGGACTGTATTTCGACAGTCGATCATAATGTTTAATTATTTCTCAAGTTATTAATTTTCTATTTCTAAAGATACCCCGCTTAGTCTTTAAGGTAACACTTATTTTAAATGCCATATTAATTTTGAAACTTTCACAGCGCCTTAACATATATTTTTCGAATACAGTTTGTAATTAATTCGGTTCTTCGATTATTTCCTTGGAAAACGTGGCTGATATGAAAAACTACTCGATATACTAATAATACTCTTGATAAGATTTCATCTGTTGAATTTGAATCTGTTGATTTTCTTGTGCATGTACACGATATGAGAATTCAATATGAAATCCGACGTGGTGCCGAAAATCCAATAAAGGCGAAAATCCCGTAAGTAGAATAAATCTATTTGATTTATTGTAAAGCATCCGACGAATCATCCTCTTCTGACGCTGTTCTGACAGCCGAACTGTCCGCACCCATCACATGTCATTTGCAAAGGTTACCATCTCAGGTGTATAGAAACATGCACACACACATGAATTGGTCTGCGCGTGTGTGTGTGTCTGTGACTTCAGTATGTATGACTGTCCCTTGTTTGATAATGAGTAAAACATTGCTTCCGTTTAAACAACATAATTTCGTATTCAGCATCATCATCACCATTTTATTATCGAATATACTCAGCATATTCGACATCATTATTAGCATCCACAACATCATTACTTTAATCATTATCTAAACCATCTCTAAACAAGGTTATTTTTATTTATATTTATATTTATTTTTATTTATTTTTACATCTACTGGGTGGCCCTTACAGATTACTTAAAAACTAAATATACAATTAATGTGTATCAAAATATTTTAACAAATCATTCTTAAATTTATATCTTTTTGAACTGAAATCTAAGGCATTAGATACCATGTTGCAAACAGACAAGCATTTTGAGATGGGTTCATATTTCCCAAGATTTGTTCTATGGAATTTAGCAATAAAAGGATCCCTACACCTAAGTGTTCTCATAGGGACATAAAAATCTATATTTTCTAATAGACCTGGAGCATCAATTTTGCTATCAATAATATCTTTAATGAAGAGTACCTCCAGGGTCTTTCTTCTTTGGGTTAAACTATGTAGCCCTAACAAGCGACAACGCTCAACATAAGCTGGCATGTTTTCAGGGCCGTAAAATCGTCTCAATGCAAATCTGGTAAAACGCTTCTGTATTTTTTCTAATCTCGCAGTATGGCAATCATAGGAAGGATTCCAAATGATACAACCAAATTCAAGAAGAGATCTTACCAAGCTCACAAAAAGAGTTTTTAATGTAAATATATCCGAAAATTCTGTAGAATTTCTCTTTAGGAAACCAAGAAGTGAGTTGGACTTAGAAATTACGTAATCATAATGCAAAGTAAAAGAAAATCTACAGTCGAATAAAACTCCTAAATCTTTGATCGAGGAAACTTTCTGAAAGAGATTTCTTCCATCATAGGAGTAGTCATACCGAATTGCTAATTGCTTACGAGTATAAGTTAGCGTATTGCATTTTGAAATATTCAAACACAATTTGTTTGCGGTGCTCCAAGCAATTAGCGAGTTTATGTCATCCTGAAACAGTGTACAACTACAAAGGTCTTTAACGGTCATGAATAATTTTACGTCATCAGCGTACATCAGGCAATTACAAGTTTTGAAAATCCCAGGTAAGTCATTAATAAATAGTATGAACAAAATAGGTCCTAAATGGCTTCCTTGAGGTACCCCAGATTTTACCTCAATAGGGGAAGAAAAATGCCCATCAGTTCTTACAATTAGTTTTCTTCTTAATAAATAAGACTCTATCCATTTCAGAAATATTGAGTGAAATCCAATTTCATTTAATTTATGCAATAAAATGGAGTGACTAACTCTGTCAAAGGCTTTGGCAAAATCCGTATAAAGTACGTCAACTTGCAAACCATTATCCATTGCATTTATACAAAAATTACTAAAAATAGCTAAGTTTGAGCTAATGGATCTTCCTGCGAAAAAACCATGCTGTTGTTCAGATATATAATGTTTAATTTCAAAAGTTAGACGGTTATTGACAATACTATCTAACATTTTTGGTATAATGGACATCTTTACAATTGGTCTATAATTCTGTATAAAATTTATTTTACCAGACTTATGGATAGGTGTTACGTAACAAATTTTCCAAACATCAAGGACAGTGCCAGTAGCCAGAGATTTGTTGTAAATTAACGTAAGCGCAGTACAAAGCGACTGCGCACAATTCTTCAAAAGCACCGGTGGGAGCAAATCGAATCCAGCACCCTTATTAGGGTCTAATTTTGAGAGAGCTTGCATAGTTTCCTCTTCGGATATTACCATAAAACCGATATCTAAATGTTGGACCAGCTGGTCGGAATAATCGAAATTTATGCTGGGATCATCTTCCACGAAAACCGAAGAGAAATACGTTGCAAATAAGGCGCAAATATCTTGAGGATTATCAGCACACAAGTTCTGGTATTCCATTGATTTTGGTAAATTTGAATATTTACGTTTCGAATTATAAAAAGTCCAGAAAGCTCTTGGACTAGTTTTTATATTATTTTCAATTTGTGAGATATATTTTTTATAAAGAAAGTTTGATAGAAAATCAAATTCTTTCCTTCGTTGAATAAATTTCTCTTTATCCGCCTGCAGATTAGATTTTAAGAAAAGTTTGTGAGACTTATTCCTCAGATTCTTATAATGACAAAGTCGCTTGTTGTACCACGGTAAACGAGTCCGCGATCTCGAAACTCGCTTAGGTACGAATAGATCAAAGGCCTCATCCAGGATCGCTTTGAAAGTAAAATACATATTCTGTAGGTCCAATGTTTTCAGAGTTGACACCCAGTTAATACTGTTAAAATATGAATTAAGGAACGCGTAATTTGCCTTACTGAAATTAAAAAGAATCTCCGATGGTTTCTCAGTTGGATATGAAAAATCATAAAAACTGAACTTAAGAATAATAGCCACATGGTGTATAGAATCTTTAGTCAAGGGAATGTAACACCTAGTTAAATAATAATTTAGGTCATTATTAAGGAATATAAGATCCAATATCCTATTTAGGTCATTTACAATATGATTAACTTGAGAGAGATTAAGAGCGTACATTGCATCACAAAAATGCTTCTCAATTGCAAGGTTCAAGTTAAATGGGAGAAGCGTTTTATCATCTGGACAATAGTTCCAAGCAATATTCCCAAGATTAAAGTCTCCCAAAACACAAGGAGTCTGTTTGCAACCTGAATTAGAAATAATGTGATTAATATTAAATATATGATTTTCAAATAAGTATAGTGGACTATTTGGGGGCAAATAGCTTAAAATGAATACAATTTCGTTCTTACAAATATTAGTTGAGTTGAAAGAAACTGAGACTGCAATTTGCTCAGTGAGAGTTTGAATATTAGGAAGAATAATTTCCTTGCTGATGAAATTAGTAGAGACTGCAATCAGTACTCCACCGCCCCTTGATAATCCGGAATTGATATCTCGATCACGCCGATAGACCACATATCTGGAGTCAAAAAGTTCTGTTGAGAGAAAGTTGATTGTCAACCAAGTCTCCACTATAGCAATAACATCGAAGTTTTGAGAGGCTACCGCCGAATAAAGCTGGTTTGTTTTAGTACGCAAACCTCCAGCGTTGTGGTAATAAATAGAAAAATCGTAATTTGAAGAACTCAGGGATCCACTGACTGAGGTAGGCGCGGAGTCTGAAAATCCAGACAGGCTGATGGTCCCTGTTTAGGGGATGAGTCCGGAACGGTGCTTAATATGTTTTTTGGTCTATGAGTGAATTTGCTCACTTTAACCGATAAAGGCCAAAACTCTTTGTTAAAGACTCGCTTGAATAATGGCATTGGTACGCCAACTTTGAAGTTGATGGAACGATATTTCGAGACATCGGCATCCTTCTTCACGAGCCTGTTGCAGGAAATTACATCAGAAGAAACGTTCAATCGATTCGCAACAAAATTTCGCACGGCCTCAGGATCAGTGTTTACTTTAAATTTAGATATGTGCATGAATTTTAGATCATGCACTACTTGTAAATCACTTGTTGTCGAAGCTTGACCGACTACTTTGTTTTTGTTATTAGAATTGGATTTATTGTTTTTCTTCTTTCGAACGGTAACCCAGTCATCTACTCTTCTCTTCGGTTCCTTTTCAACTGCTGCGGCTTCATTATACACACCTGCACTTAAAGCACAAGCAGAAGATGAAGCGGGAACAACGACGCTTACTGGTTCGGTAACCGCACTTGAAATGAGAGTAGTAGGTGAGGAGAGAACAATAATTTCTTCAGAAGCGTTGTCTTGCTGAGTTATGTTGTTTTTATTAGTCGAAAAGTTTGACGTCACAGATTGTCCGTTAGTTTTTCTTCTGGCAGCTAGCGTATGCTCAAAATTGCTAACTTCTTTCTGGAGATCATTAATTTGCTGCGACAGAGAGGTTAATTTTTTTTGGAAATTAACCGAAATGTTAGCGCAGTAATTACAACGCCACATTAAGTTGGAATTATTTTTTAAAAGATTTATGGTGTCTGTTGGCAAATTGATACACTTGGTATGAGAAACGCGACCACAAATCAAACAGCATACAGAGTCTTCTCCAAAACCGAATTCCATTACAGAATTACAATTTACACAAAAGTCGCACATTATGTAAAACAGATGGGAGACACGTCTGCACGGTTTATGTCTGTATATCGTATGTAGATTTGCGCGCTTTGCGTTTTCTATGTTGATGTATAATATATTTTTTACGACTGGCAACGTTTGACTCGCACACGCGGCTTCGTCCTGTTGCAGCGCTGTTTGTTTACTACTTCAGTTTCATGGGAGCAGCTACTCGGACGCTCCAGATTACGCACACGCACACACACACTCATACACTCACACACCTGAAAGGTGGACGGATGGATGGTACACACACTCTGGCACATAAAAAACAAGTAGCTGAATTGTTTGTTTGTTTCCATTTTGCTATGCAAACATTTGGGAAGCCGCAACCGGAGCCGATTCTAATCTGCTCATTCGCGTAGGTCAGTTATTATGTACGTACATGTAATTCCTTTGTTTGCAACTTCAATCGATGGTGTTCGATACAGTGATGAATATTTTTTACGATAACAGGATTTAAGCAGATTTTTTATCTCCCTTTTAATACCGAAAAGCTTCCTTGGAATTACATGTAAGTAGTCCATCCATATACGATCGTTTCAATTTTGTGTTGCTTTCTAACTTGCTTTCATGTTTGATGCAGGTTTGAGATTCGAAAACTGTTTGGCTTCATTCTCCGTGATAATGGATGGAGATGCAGCTGGAATTATTTAGCAAGATCCTCCTCCCTCCTTTCCTTCCTGTTTCGCTCTCACCGAATTCCAAGAAGAGGTCGAAAACAAAATCTCTTTCATTATCATGAAACTATTCTGCAAAATGGTGCCAATTTTTTACTCACTGACTTCGGGCGCACAATGACAAGAAAAATGGAATGAAAACCATCAGAAAATCTATAAAAGCCCCAACTTTTGTGCTCTCTCTTTAGTGTCGTACTTTTACAGTTGTTAGACGATTGCGAGGAAAGACAACAATAATGAAGATCACGCCAGTTTTGTGCGTGGCGTTGCTGCTTCTTGTGACGATGTGCGGAGGAGCGTCTGAAACAGCAAACGATTCGCTGTGCAAAGAACTCAGTCAGGAAGCATAATTTATGGAGTTTATTGAGAATTAACATTTTTTCGCTTCTCATTTTAAGAGTATTTTATTCAATGTTTCTTAACTTTCAGTGTTTTTATTTACACTTCGTTTGAATTAACTGTTCTCTGAATATCTCCGTGTTATTCGATTTTTAGGGCTTTTGTGTTGTGCATCAAAACTCGAATTGATTAAACTCACACGTCGTCTTTTCAGACCAAATTAATTGCTATGCGGGGAGGAACGAAGGCGTCTCCTGCAACAGCAAGGATCCAAACAAAAGCGAGACCCGCTGGTGGCACAGCGGCGGCGCCTGTCGAAAATTCAGCTACAGGGGCTGCAACGGCAATCGAAATCGCTTCTGTACGAAGGAATCATGCATGCGGCGCTGCGGCCGAGAGTGAGCGAGAAAGGAACACATCGCAAACGAGATAATAACAAGATTATAGCATTGTAGTAAAAAAGAATAATAATTATAATAACAATTCATAGTACAATTTCCTTAGTTCATATTTAAATAAAGTTTCTTTTTTCGGTTGTATGTTTCAGAATTATTAGAATAATTACATAATAGTATGTAATACATAAATTTATGTATATGAATTTATATATTTTTTTACAAATTTTAATTTAAATGTTATTCTATTGATTGTTGTTTGTTTCAGAATTTCTACTTTGTATTCATATGGATATTGTTTTCATTTCATCTTTAATTTGTTTTTCTTTTTTACTTTTCTTTTTTTCTGCCACAGTTTGACAGATTTTTTGCGAGTTCTGACGAACATGAATTCGAACGAGAACTCTTGCCAAGTAATTATTTTTGGACTGTATTTCGACAGTCGATCATAATGTTTAATTATTTCTCAAGTTATTAATTTTCTATTTCTAAAGATACCCCGCTTAGTCTTTAAGGTAACACTTATTTTAAATGCCATATTAATTTTGAAACTTTCACAGCGCCTTAACATATATTTTTCGAATACAGTTTGTAATTAATTCGGTTCTTCGATTATTTCCTTGGAAAACGTGGCTGATATGAAAAACTACTCGATATACTAATAATACTCTTGATAAGATTTCATCTGTTGAATTTGAATCTGTTGATTTTCTTGTGCATGTACACGATATGAGAATTCAATATGAAATCCGACGTGGTGCCGAAAATCCAATAAAGGCGAAAATCCCGTAAGTAGAATAAATCTATTTGATTTATTGTAAAGCATCCGACGAATCATCCTCTTCTGACGCTGTTCTGACAGCCGAACTGTCCGCACCCATCACATGTCATTTGCAAAGGTTACCATCTCAGGTGTATAGAAACATGCACACACACATGAATTGGTCTGCGCGTGTGTGTGTGTCTGTGACTTCAGTATGTATGACTGTCCCTTGTTTGATAATGAGTAAAACATTGCTTCCGTTTAAACAACATAATTTCGTATTCAGCATCATCATCACCATTTTATTATCGAATATACTCAGCATATTCGACATCATTATTAGCATCCACAACATCATTACTTTAATCATTATCTAAACCATCTCTAAACAAGGTTATTTTTATTTATATTTATATTTATTTTTATTTATTTTTACATCTACTGGGTGGCCCTTACAGATTACTTAAAAACTAAATATACAATTAATGTGTATCAAAATATTTTAACAAATCATTCTTAAATTTATATCTTTTTGAACTGAAATCTAAGGCATTAGATACCATGTTGCAAACAGACAAGCATTTTGAGATGGGTTCATATTTCCCAAGATTTGTTCTATGGAATTTAGCAATAAAAGGATCCCTACACCTAAGTGTTCTCATAGGGACATAAAAATCTATATTTTCTAATAGACCTGGAGCATCAATTTTGCTATCAATAATATCTTTAATGAAGAGTACCTCCAGGGTCTTTCTTCTTTGGGTTAAACTATGTAGCCCTAACAAGCGACAACGCTCAACATAAGCTGGCATGTTTTCAGGGCCGTAAAATCGTCTCAATGCAAATCTGGTAAAACGCTTCTGTATTTTTTCTAATCTCGCAGTATGGCAATCATAGGAAGGATTCCAAATGATACAACCAAATTCAAGAAGAGATCTTACCAAGCTCACAAAAAGAGTTTTTAATGTAAATATATCCGAAAATTCTGTAGAATTTCTCTTTAGGAAACCAAGAAGTGAGTTGGACTTAGAAATTACGTAATCATAATGCAAAGTAAAAGAAAATCTACAGTCGAATAAAACTCCTAAATCTTTGATCGAGGAAACTTTCTGAAAGAGATTTCTTCCATCATAGGAGTAGTCATACCGAATTGCTAATTGCTTACGAGTATAAGTTAGCGTATTGCATTTTGAAATATTCAAACACAATTTGTTTGCGGTGCTCCAAGCAATTAGCGAGTTTATGTCATCCTGAAACAGTGTACAACTACAAAGGTCTTTAACGGTCATGAATAATTTTACGTCATCAGCGTACATCAGGCAATTACAAGTTTTGAAAATCCCAGGTAAGTCATTAATAAATAGTATGAACAAAATAGGTCCTAAATGGCTTCCTTGAGGTACCCCAGATTTTACCTCAATAGGGGAAGAAAAATGCCCATCAGTTCTTACAATTAGTTTTCTTCTTAATAAATAAGACTCTATCCATTTCAGAAATATTGAGTGAAATCCAATTTCATTTAATTTATGCAATAAAATGGAGTGACTAACTCTGTCAAAGGCTTTGGCAAAATCCGTATAAAGTACGTCAACTTGCAAACCATTATCCATTGCATTTATACAAAAATTACTAAAAATAGCTAAGTTTGAGCTAATGGATCTTCCTGCGAAAAAACCATGCTGTTGTTCAGATATATAATGTTTAATTTCAAAAGTTAGACGGTTATTGACAATACTATCTAACATTTTTGGTATAATGGACATCTTTACAATTGGTCTATAATTCTGTATAAAATTTATTTTACCAGACTTATGGATAGGTGTTACGTAACAAATTTTCCAAACATCAAGGACAGTGCCAGTAGCCAGAGATTTGTTGTAAATTAACGTAAGCGCAGTACAAAGCGACTGCGCACAATTCTTCAAAAGCACCGGTGGGAGCAAATCGAATCCAGCACCCTTATTAGGGTCTAATTTTGAGAGAGCTTGCATAGTTTCCTCTTCGGATATTACCATAAAACCGATATCTAAATGTTGGACCAGCTGGTCGGAATAATCGAAATTTATGCTGGGATCATCTTCCACGAAAACCGAAGAGAAATACGTTGCAAATAAGGCGCAAATATCTTGAGGATTATCAGCACACAAGTTCTGGTATTCCATTGATTTTGGTAAATTTGAATATTTACGTTTCGAATTATAAAAAGTCCAGAAAGCTCTTGGACTAGTTTTTATATTATTTTCAATTTGTGAGATATATTTTTTATAAAGAAAGTTTGATAGAAAATCAAATTCTTTCCTTCGTTGAATAAATTTCTCTTTATCCGCCTGCAGATTAGATTTTAAGAAAAGTTTGTGAGACTTATTCCTCAGATTCTTATAATGACAAAGTCGCTTGTTGTACCACGGTAAACGAGTCCGCGATCTCGAAACTCGCTTAGGTACGAATAGATCAAAGGCCTCATCCAGGATCGCTTTGAAAGTAAAATACATATTCTGTAGGTCCAATGTTTTCAGAGTTGACACCCAGTTAATACTGTTAAAATATGAATTAAGGAACGCGTAATTTGCCTTACTGAAATTAAAAAGAATCTCCGATGGTTTCTCAGTTGGATATGAAAAATCATAAAAACTGAACTTAAGAATAATAGCCACATGGTGTATAGAATCTTTAGTCAAGGGAATGTAACACCTAGTTAAATAATAATTTAGGTCATTATTAAGGAATATAAGATCCAATATCCTATTTAGGTCATTTACAATATGATTAACTTGAGAGAGATTAAGAGCGTACATTGCATCACAAAAATGCTTCTCAATTGCAAGGTTCAAGTTAAATGGGAGAAGCGTTTTATCATCTGGACAATAGTTCCAAGCAATATTCCCAAGATTAAAGTCTCCCAAAACACAAGGAGTCTGTTTGCAACCTGAATTAGAAATAATGTGATTAATATTAAATATATGATTTTCAAATAAGTATAGTGGACTATTTGGGGGCAAATAGCTTAAAATGAATACAATTTCGTTCTTACAAATATTAGTTGAGTTGAAAGAAACTGAGACTGCAATTTGCTCAGTGAGAGTTTGAATATTAGGAAGAATAATTTCCTTGCTGATGAAATTAGTAGAGACTGCAATCAGTACTCCACCGCCCCTTGATAATCCGGAATTGATATCTCGATCACGCCGATAGACCACATATCTGGAGTCAAAAAGTTCTGTTGAGAGAAAGTTGATTGTCAACCAAGTCTCCACTATAGCAATAACATCGAAGTTTTGAGAGGCTACCGCCGAATAAAGCTGGTTTGTTTTAGTACGCAAACCTCCAGCGTTGTGGTAATAAATAGAAAAATCGTAATTTGAAGAACTCAGGGATCCACTGACTGAGGTAGGCGCGGAGTCTGAAAATCCAGACAGGCTGATGGTCCCTGTTTAGGGGATGAGTCCGGAACGGTGCTTAATATGTTTTTTGGTCTATGAGTGAATTTGCTCACTTTAACCGATAAAGGCCAAAACTCTTTGTTAAAGACTCGCTTGAATAATGGCATTGGTACGCCAACTTTGAAGTTGATGGAACGATATTTCGAGACATCGGCATCCTTCTTCACGAGCCTGTTGCAGGAAATTACATCAGAAGAAACGTTCAATCGATTCGCAACAAAATTTCGCACGGCCTCAGGATCAGTGTTTACTTTAAATTTAGATATGTGCATGAATTTTAGATCATGCACTACTTGTAAATCACTTGTTGTCGAAGCTTGACCGACTACTTTGTTTTTGTTATTAGAATTGGATTTATTGTTTTTCTTCTTTCGAACGGTAACCCAGTCATCTACTCTTCTCTTCGGTTCCTTTTCAACTGCTGCGGCTTCATTATACACACCTGCACTTAAAGCACAAGCAGAAGATGAAGCGGGAACAACGACGCTTACTGGTTCGGTAACCGCACTTGAAATGAGAGTAGTAGGTGAGGAGAGAACAATAATTTCTTCAGAAGCGTTGTCTTGCTGAGTTATGTTGTTTTTATTAGTCGAAAAGTTTGACGTCACAGATTGTCCGTTAGTTTTTCTTCTGGCAGCTAGCGTATGCTCAAAATTGCTAACTTCTTTCTGGAGATCATTAATTTGCTGCGACAGAGAGGTTAATTTTTTTTGGAAATTAACCGAAATGTTAGCGCAGTAATTACAACGCCACATTAAGTTGGAATTATTTTTTAAAAGATTTATGGTGTCTGTTGGCAAATTGATACACTTGGTATGAGAAACGCGACCACAAATCAAACAGCATACAGAGTCTTCTCCAAAACCGAATTCCATTACAGAATTACAATTTACACAAAAGTCGCACATTATGTAAAACAGATGGGAGACACGTCTGCACGGTTTAGCACTCTAAACTGAACTGACAATGATCGTATTTGTCAGCAATTTCATCGTCATCAACACAACTTTCATCGCGATCATCACCGTCACCATCACCACATCATCATCGTCATTGTAATCATCATCGCGTCTATAATCGCCATAACATAGACACACACAGGCATCACTTAAGATCCGATTTAATTATTTGCACGATGTCTTTGAAATGTGTAGATATTCGTTGTCATGTTATTTGTCTCTCAAGCTGTCTGTCTGTCTCTCAAAGTGTCTGCGTGTCATAAAGAATATTCTGTTTATCGATTGTTTCATGGAATATTGAAAGTGTTTTAATATTTCTCTCTTCTTCAGGAGTCGATGTGTTTTTAGTTCTCAGAAATCAGCAGATACTCTTTATCCTACATACACACACACGCTCTCATCAACTCGTTCACTCAAACTTATCATGAGTTTTCTGTAGCATTTCGTTGTATTTGTTGCTGTCATAATAAACGATTTGCTACAACGTGAATTTATCTTCATCGTGAATGAATCTGTTTGGTTGTCTCTCTCTTTCACTCCCTCTCTCTCTCTCGCTCTCTCTCTTTCTCACACTCTTTCTCTCTCTCTTGCTTCTATGATCTTAAAAATTCCAAGACAGTCGTCAATGACTTCTCATTTCCTTTTATGATATAATGGGAAAATCCGTTGCGAAACGGAAGGAAGTTCAATTTATAAAGAGTTTTGAAAGAACATCTTCTTTGTTGTTGCTTATTTTCAACTGTGAAGATTTGATTTTTGTTCTTCCTTTTTTTATAGTGGAGTAGTAAAAGTGAGAACATCAGGTGTATTTTCTATGAAGTTCTCGCTTGTGTGTTTTCTCACGTTTCTTTATAATAATGATAACGATTTACGGATAATAATAAAAGTTACTCAGATTGATGTTGATGTCATGATGACGATGATGACGTTGATGACGACAGCAATAACAACAATCGAAACGAGGAAGAAAAAATCGGAAGGAAATACGAAGGTGATGTAGAAAGAAAGGAAGAAGAAAGAGAATAGAAGCGAAAAGTTGTGAAGCAAAATTGCAAGTTGTAATGGTTGTGTTTGTTTTTGTTGTTTTTAGTTTTTTAAAAGCTGTATTTGTACGGTTTTTTAACCTTCTAACTTTTGTATTTTGATAGGGATTTGTTATTCTTGCTGTTGTTGTAAATATGGAACACTTTTGTACTATTAACTCTATCTTCAGACATTCCTTTTGAGGAAACGAACAACACGATCACTGGATAATTTACATAATTTTTAGAAATCTTTGATCGATGGTATGTTGTGGTGAATTGTATATACCGTATCTATATGCTTAATACACAATATACACATATGTATGTATGTATATGTATTTATAACCCAGTTAGAGAATATTTAAGAAAGTGAACATACAAAAAATGACTAGAGCGCAACTACGGAGAACTGACGAGGATGACAACGACGACATCCCTGATTTCAGGCATCACTTTCGCTTCGTTGAAATGAAAATACACAAGAAGTCACACATAAACAAACAAACGAAACACACAGACACAAAGTTATACCTTGCGGCCACACATTTAAGCAATGGAATTCCACAGCCGATGTATTTAACGCGGAACGACAACACAAGATCGTGAGTTCAAAAGGATTCACACAGACACACAAGCATACAGGCGACACTCGACATCGCCAGGGGTAAATGTAGGTCGTGTAATAATTGCCGAGTGCACACACGCACGCACTCACACAACCTCACATACCCACACATAGATACACACAACGATAGGCTTCAGTAGCGCGTCTTTTCAGTGGCATGAAATGTTTTGCTCTCATATTAATTTTAGCCCGAAGGAAGAATGTCGCAGCAGGAGGCAGACAAACGACGGCAGACATACCAACCTACAAACGAAGGAGCAGACATGCCAACAGATGAACAGAGCGCAGACAGACAGAAGAAGCTGCGGACGAGGAGCAGAAGGATGAGCAGCGGATTTCGTTCACTTTTGCGTTGGGCTGCCTTAAGCATCATGGCCAGGAATCTGTCTGCGTGTGTTTGTATGTGTGAATGTGTGTGTGTGCTTGTCTGACGGTCTAAAAGTGTATGAAGTTCAGTTCAGTTAAGAAGATGTTGTTTTAAAGGTTGAATCTCTGAGGTATGTTGAAAGTATTCGTAGAGAAAAAAGTTGCTGAGAGAGTGTGAGCGCATGTGTTTGTGTGTGTGTCAAAAGTTTATTTTTAATATGTGTACGCGGACGGAATGTACACGTGCGTACAGATACTCACTGCCCCCTCTCCCTCCCCCCCCCCTACCGACCACCTTTTATGGGGCGTGCGTATGTGTGTCTACGCAAATAAAATAATGGGCAACAGCTGCAGCCTCTCTCCTTCTTCGCCTTCCTCTTGTTTGTTTTTTCTTTTGGGTTAATTTTTCCCCATTCATTTCTTTCGTTACTCCCTTTTCTTTTTCCTGTTTCTTTTTATACTTTCGCTCTGTCGTGTGGTGAGATACGAGCCGTGTTTAACGACACTTTAATGACTGCAGTGGCACGTCCCGGTGTCCTTAATGGAGGACATAAGTGACGAGTGATGTGGCCACGATGCGCTACCCAGCTGCTTGACCATTAAGCGGCACTCAGATGCTCGGATTGTCCACTGAACTCAAGCTGAAGCTGTGTCTCCGCAGCACTTGATTCGCTTTGTACAAAGCACTCAACTCACTCACAGGATAACTCGATGCGACTCGCTATTAAAGCATTAAGAATATTTTGTCCTTTTTTTGTTTATTCGTTGTTGTTGGCGGTTTTTTTTTTATTATATCAGACTTCCACTCTTTATCTCCTTTTTTTCTCTCTCTCTCTCACTCTCTTTCTATCTCTCCCTCTCTCTCTTTCTCTCTCTCTCTCTGTTCTTTTTCAATATGCATGTCAACACTTTGACACTTCATCGAAAGTTTTCAAATGAACAGAACCTTCA
The DNA here is from genome assembly GCA_943737955.2 of Myopa tessellatipennis. Taxonomy (NCBI): domain Eukaryota; kingdom Metazoa; phylum Arthropoda; class Insecta; order Diptera; family Conopidae; genus Myopa; species Myopa tessellatipennis. The sequence goes on from OX031314.1 coordinate 63,637,855, forward strand.
CTTTAACCTCTCAACCAACTGCAAGCACCACATTCATTCCACACTGTCCGCCACGCCTTCCGTTCCAGTACACAACTTAAACCAATTCATAGTAAAACTTTTTACATTAAAAAGTCGATTTTATTAAAAGCGAACTTCTCAGAGGGAGAAAGTGACATAGAAGCCAATAAATAAAGAGAACACGTAACGAAAGCAACAACAAAAACAACAACTAATATTAAAACAACCATAAAAATAACGAAATCAATATATACTATATTTATTTAACGACGAGGTTTTTGTTAATAGTTTCTTTCTGTTAAGTTCACCGGATCGTATGAGTAACATTAATTTAATTGTGAAAGACAATTAAATTGTACGAAACACAATTAATGTAGTGCACTGTATAAAAGCAAGGTAAACCTTTATTGACCATACATTATAAAGGTGGCTTTAATAGCCATCCTTTATTAGCCAACCTTTATTAGCCATCTTTATTAGTAAAAAAAATCGACAAATAAAGCCAGCGAGTAATTAAATCGCGTCGAGACTGTATTGAAGTCTATCGCTTGCTCTCTCTCTCTCTCTCTATCACTCTCCTTCTGTCTCTTCCACTCACTTGTTGTTATTTATTAAGGGTTGACGCTGTCTGGATTTCTCAATGAAAGATTAAGTAAATGAATGAATAAATGAGGGAATGTTATTATTGTTGTTTTTTTCATTGTCGGCTGTATTGAATTTTATCGTTGGGGACTTTATTTCGTTTCTTTTCTTGCCTACGGAGAATTAATTGTTTATTTAATTTAAAAACAATAAGCAAAATGTTCTTTTATTTTGAATGCATTTCTTTCTAATCATATTTGCTAACATCTAACATCTTCCTTTCTATTTAATCAAACAAGTGTTGCCATCTGTTGTCAGCTACAAGATTACAAGAGAATTACATAAAAGATTAAACTGTGAGTGATGATACTTTAAAAGCACGTGGGATAACATTTGACTGCACGAACGAAATGTAGTACAAGGAAAGATTCAAACAGCACTAAGTTCGATTTGGAAATGTCATGTCAAGTCCATTTGAAGTGCAAATGGAAGTGTAAATGTAAATTTATAAATACAGAGAACCACTAAACAATGCCATGGTTCGTGCTCTCGCTTGTTGCACTCTGCTGAACCATTTGTTGTTGTATTGCATCTTTATTTTCATATGATACATAATTTGAGTCCATGTTATGAACCGATTCCAAAAATGTAGTCTAATTTAGCTACATTAGAATATAAAATAAGAACATTAACACAATCCACTTCAGCCGTAATGGTTGTGAAATCAACTGCAGTCTAGCAATGAAAACAACCACTCAAAATGTGTAGTGGTTCGTGACTAAACTTGATCGATGTAAGCAACGAAAGATAATCTTAATAAAGTGAACCTCATTTTGATAAATCGAAGTCTGGAATGTCAAATGTGGCAAATTCAAGGGAAACTGTAATTTAATTTAAATTCATCTTTAATGTTTATTTAAATTCTTCGATTCTTGGAATTAAAAGTTACACATACGTCATGATGTACGAGATATTTTCGTACGTTGAAAATATTTCGCTACACGACAGAGCAACGCGTTTCTATGGTTGAGCAATGTTTTAAAAATAATGAATGTTTAGCAGCTACAGTTATTGGAGCTCGCTATGGTGATAAGATAATCCAGCACCAGTTACACCTAGACTGTAATATAAACGAAAGTTGGTTTCAACAGGACGATGCCACATGCCATACATCCCGAGACTCAACTTAATTACTGCATGAATCCTTTCCCGGTCATGTAATTTTCCATTAATGAGCGTCAAAACGAAATTCAGCCACATTTGCGCCAAATGGTCAATGAGAATTGCGACACAAGAGTGCGTATGTGCCCGATATTAGATTCCATACATAATCCTATACTGTATACTTTATGCATTAATAAAAAAGTCACCATTTTTAATTGGAACGCTGTATTTTCTATCAAAGGTACTTCTAAATTACTAAAATTCTATTACAATTTCGCATATCTAACAATTTGTCCAAGACTCCAACCTACTGAAGCAGATGCAGATGCAGATAAATCAGCAAGATTGTGAAATTAGCAATTGCAATCAATATATCTTAAAGTCGCGCACACACACGCTCACAGGCATGTAGATATGCTTTCACACTTATCCTCTTCCTAAATGACAACAACAAATTGATTGCTCTCTGCGGTGCAACGAAACCAAAATCAAATCAAAATCGAATGCTTTGGTGCTAAATTTGTTCCACTGTACTTGAGAAATTATAACTTGTCACACAAAAACTCTCTTTATATATCTCTGTGTGTGTGTGTGTGTGTGTGTGTGTGTGTGTGTGTGTGTGTGTGTGTGTGTGTGTGTACGAGTATCATTTAATCTATCTGCTTTCCATTTCAATATCTGTTGGATTGATTGTGTTTCCGTCATTAGTAAAATTTTAAATGGTTTGATTTGTAGCCGCTGCTGGCTCAACCCAGTATTGACATCAGTACAGAGCAACTGACTGGCCGATAATCCTTGTGTCCTTGGTATATTATTGCTGTTCTGGCTGCTGTCGAATCTGTACCATGTTTTTGCCACCGGAACAACATATTGTTTGAGATAAGCAAGAAAACAATTGTTTTATTTGGCAGAGAAGATCTCGAATGACATTTAAAGTGCTGTTGTTGTTGCTCTCTAAGCCCACAATTGATTAGAAGCAGAGGAAGAACAAGAGTAGAAGGAAATTTCGAATTACGTACGTAAATCAAGAGCAATAAACCAACATGATTTTCGATTTCTTCCGGACCAACTCATTCAGAGTAGTTGAGGTTTCGGGAGGGAAAACACAAAAAACTACTAAATGGATGAGGAAATGTAGTATTTCTCTATTCTCTGTTGCTGTATCTCCCAGTTCTGTGGCTAAGTTTTCCCCCGATAACCTACACCGGAACCCTCTAAAGTGTGGTTTTTCGAACACACGCTGAACTCAAAGTATGTATGCATAAAAACCTCATTAAGTTTCCCAAACTCGCTCCCGCAGAGTCATGGAAATATTCCAATGCGAGTGAAAACAAACATTGGCGACATTTATAAATTAAATCGCCAAATAATTAAGAAAACAAAAAACGTTCGTACCACCGAGCTGCTTTTAATTGCTTTGCCAGGAAACAAAAGCAACAACAATAGCAATAACAATGGCAATGACAATGGAAATAATGAAAGCAGCACGAAATCCAACTCTGACGTCAGCACTCGCTCTTGAGTTCAAAAAATATAACGGAAGCCCATCACCACCTCTACGCAAGTTCATTGGAGTTGGATGAGAGCCTTGTAAACTAGACTTGTTTCTTGTCTTAAGCTTTGATTGTACTATAAATCTTATATAAATCCGTCCTCAATTTCACTCTACTCAGGTCATCTGTGATACCATACTCTTTTTTCCTTTGATCTACTCTTCTCATCTCCCCTCTTATTCTCCACTGTTATTCTCCTCTATTGTACTTTCCTTTGCTTTGCCGTCTCATTCCATAGCATTTCGAAACAGAGCACTCTATAAAGTTACTACCTCAGTTTTGGAAACCCCCCCCCTCCATTTTACCCTTCATCTTCTCCTAATTAATTACGAGCACCACCGTTCTTCATAATCCCCCGTCTCACACCCGCCGGCCGTTGTGATTAAGTAAACAAATTTCGAAAATTTCGTTTTATTGACTCAATTTAATTCAAATCGCTTGAGAATATTCATGGTCGAACGGCTACCGCGCCCATGCCCACCTCCATCCCACTCACTCCTTCTTGTCATTTGATTCTCAGTCTACCCTCGCTCTCGCTCTCTCTTTCTCTCTTTCTCTCTTTTCCTCTCTCTTCGTCTATCTTCCACCCATTCCGCCCTTTCTTTCTGACTGTTTACGATCGTTTGCTCTTCCCTCATCCCCAACACTTTTCCCCCTCCCTCCTCTGAGAGTATTCGATCGATGGACGCGTGTTAATTTGCGCTCGTTGAAGCTTCATTTGAGGCATCAGCAGGAAGTTTTTTATTTTACTTGAATGTGTCCGCTGCCATTCAGCTCAAGCTGAGTCATTATTTTAATCAGCTCTGGTGGATGCAGGCTAAACTGGAGCAGGAGGACTAGAAGAAGTGCGGCGAGGGGGGAGAGGGGGAAGTGGATCAGCAAGGAGGGACCCAAAGTTGCTTGGTTGGTTGGCTACGTAAATCACAAGTTTTGATTGCTTCTTTTTTTTGCTGGTGAATTTATTTGTTTGCTTTCGTTGAGTGAACGTACAAAAGAGTGAGTTAGTGAAGAGAAGAAAAGAGCGAGAGTAAAGTAGAAGCGGTGGAATAAAAACATTCAACTTAAAAGCATTTTAAAGAAAACAGAAAAAGACACACACACATACACAAATGGCTACGCGAAACTTTCTCTAAACTTTGAGGAAACTTCAAACGCAGCGTTGGTCGAATTTATGGAATATCTTGCATTCATCAGCGTCACCTTTTCGAATTTTCGAAGTGATTTTTTCCAGTGAGTAGAATTGAACGTAACAAATGACGTTAACTAGAAATGCAGGAATTTTTTTCCGTTCTCCTTCTCTCTGTCTCTCTCTCGCTCTCTCTACCTGAGCATCCATGTAGGTATACATTAAAGTCGGATACTTCTGAGACCACCCTCGTATATTAAAAGTGCACCCATGACGTGGTATGAAATGAGTTAAAAATTCAATAAAAAGTTGAATAAAACAAAAATATAATGAGCAAAATAAAAAGACGCGAAACGGAAGAAAAATTAAACAGAAAATCAAAATGAAAAACATGGAAAACTCATCTGGCTAGAAAAACAAAAGAACCGAGCACAAGAACAACATGAAGCAGAAGAAGAAGAAGAACAACAACAACAAAGGCAAGCATTAAACAACAGCGACGAAGATTGACAGAAATTAGTTAAGAGAATATCGTTGTATGTGGCTGTGTTGTTGTTGTTGTTGTTGCTTTGTTTTAACCAAGCAACAACACGTTATTAATAGTTGCTGCTGACATTTTGATAAATGGTAAACGATTAAGCAGCTGAGTTTTATTTGTTCGCGTTGCCAACAACTTTGCTCGATGCGAAAATGGCAACGCGAAACATTTGCAAAATATCACAGGACAGAACGAAGGGAAAACCAACAACAGTACAACAATAACGAGAGCAAACAAAAATAAAAAATAAAAAAAAACAAAAATAAGAGTTCAAAACTGGAATCAAAATTAAAATAAAAATCATGAGACATAATAAAAAAAAGCGATTTACTCGTAAGAACAAAAATAATTCAAATAACCACATAATAATAATAAAAAATAATAAAAGTTTTTTATAATATCGGCGAAAGTGAGACGGAACACAGGAGCTTAGAAGAAGCAAGGGTCGGAGGGGGGTGAGAAGGAGGAGAGAGAGAGAGGCGAAAAGGAGCGGTGCTGGAAATCTACGCTTCAAGTCAACAGTGATTCGTCTATGTTCATATTTCAGCGTTAAGCTTTGATACGCTTAACGTTCTTTACGATTGTTTTTGTTGTTGTTGTTGTTTTTTTGTTTTTATTTCTTGACGAAAATTTTATTCAATTGTGTTACTCTTTGCACTGGTGTTGTGTCATTTGACAGAAGTTTTCCCCAAAATGAAATGAAATTGAAACTAATTTGAAAAAATATTGTCTACAATTCGTGAATATGTATGTATATAGTACACATATGTATGTATATCTATATTATGTAACTAAATACATGGTATATAATGTATGTATGGTATATATTTTGTATAGAATATCTCACAATCAGTACAGTATATGATATAACTTCCAATGAATTCTCAGAATTCCAAAGAATAACCCATTCATTCACTTCAGTGCTCACAAATTCAATTTTATGCTCAGCACTCAATCTGGAAATTCGGCACGGAATTCTTCGGAGTGAACTACGAGTAACAGTAAATAAATTGAAAAATCCGCAGTCGGGCGTAGAGTGCTTTAAGGGAAAACGTAATCTGTAATGTGATATAATGTAATGAAACGTAACGCAATAAGTTGCGTGCGATAGAATGTAACCATTGATTGACGAGTTGTCTCGAAAATGCTGTGAAGAGAAGAGCAGACAAAGAAGTCGTGTGAATAGAATACCAACGACACAACACGCACACACACACATTTACACTAACACTCACCTTCGCAACGACACACCGAGGCACACACTCACGCTCTCTGCAGCACAACATGTAATCAGAGTGAGCAGGAGCGGCAACGTGAGAGAGAAAGGTTATCTTGGGCCGAGATACACGACAAGGAATCGTATTCAATTTATTGGATCCTCTTGGTAATCGATCATTCGTTCAGCTTTACGTGGTTTTATGTCAACAGAATTTACAAAATCGAAAACATACCGTGGGAGAAACGGACCGGTCCAGGGTAGAGGGTGACGGGTATTGGCGCTGGTGAGGTGCATCTCTTCATTATTCTTGACATTCTGAATTTTCGAAGGTGTGAATGGACATAATCGGAGCAATTTTAAAATAGATTAAATAAAACGAAGAATATGAATTCAAAAAAAACGAAAAAAAAGAAAAATTATAGCAGGGAGAAGAATCATAAAAAGAAGACACTTCGGATGTTTTATAAAAAGAAGACAAGTAAAAGAGGAAAATATTGAGGAGTTAGAAAAGAATAGAAGAGAACCAAAAACGTAAGAGCTTCTTGCAGTTCTTTTGGAATCGTACAAAAGACGTAAAACTAGAGTCTTATTAATATTGAACAAAGCGTGCAGCGAATTAATAATCTATTTGAATGCAAGAAAAATAAATAGCACCAAGGAACAGAGGGAAGCAGACACACGGGAGGACAGAGCCACATAAAAGGAAATGCAAAGCGAGAAAACTGCACTTGGTCCCTCTTCTGCTTCTTAATGAAAGCGGGCACCACGAAAGCTCCTTGAAGCAGGCGCTCACGCAGCATTCGAATGCGGCACGCGATTCGCGACACATCAAAAGAAATGCGAAAGTTTGCATTCTTTTTAAGTTTTCGTTTTTCTTTGCTTCTGCTTCTAAAAACTGCATTAAAAACGCTGTTGAAATGCATTAGCGGTGGTTCTACTAAGTCTCGCGGTGCTTGCTCTTCTTCTTACTGTTGTATGCTTCTTCTATCACTGTTGTTTGCTTACAAATAAGTGTATATTTGAATGTGTGTGTGTGTGTGTGTGTGTGTGACTGTGTTTGCGTTCGCGTACGTATTTGTACCACTGACAATATTCAGTTGCCTCGATGACGTCCATTCTTTCGCGCTTCAAGCACGTTAAAACTTCCACTCGCTTTGCAGTCGCTCCTTCGCATTAAAATGAGTTCATTTCGTCGAGAGCCGAGAGTGGATCGAGCTCCAGAATTGAGGGTGTGTATAGGTTGGAACTACAGCATGTCATTCATCACTTGATGCAGTCCTTTCGTGCAAGGAAGATGAAAAGACAACCTCTTTTATAATTAAATTTAGATTAAGTTACCCTGAAAAGTATTTTGAGTAGCTGAGCAAAATGTATGCGAACATTTTTGTTAGCTTAAGCTGATGGACTAACGAGTGAGAAAGGTAAACAGAGACGAGAAGAGAAGAGAGTTATGCATTGCTGAAAATTTCGTAATTCATATTTCAAAATAAAAACTTAATTTTCTCTTGAATTTTAAATTTCAACCATAAATTAACTGAATGTAAATTTTGAAAAATTACTTAATAGAATTCTGAGGAATAAATCTACAATACAACGCAATTAAGACAAGGAAGTGGAAGAAATATTAATTGTCACGTATTGTCAGGCACTGCAAAAACTAAAACACGTAACATCACGCGTAACATGTGACGTTCATAACATCATTTTCATTCTTCCGAGTTGACGCATTTAAATTGTGGCACATAGGCTAACAGCTGTAGTTTTTGGCATTCGCTGTTGTCTCTCTGTTGTGACCTTTAACCCCTTCGACCCTAATGGGACACGGGTGTCTCCATGGACTTAAAGCCTTCGATTTTTACTACAATACAAAGTGATACACAACAAGTAGCATTTTTGCCAAAAAAACCCGAAAAATGTTATGACCTTTGGACAACAAATAAGGACATTTTTAAATAAAATTATAACCTATTTGAGTACTCTTTTCCATTCTCACATATTCCATACTCGTCCATTGATAACTTCGAACATGGTTCATTTTAGTTGGCCCTAAAATTGAGTCCGTAAACGAGGGTTATAAGTAAAGTATTAAATTAAGTTAAGCATCACTGGTTTTTAAACTTCAAGTTTTATTACAACACTGCTTTAGTTTTACATTTACATATATGTAATATAACATTAGACGATATACATATCTCAGTATTAGAATTTTTGTTCTTACTTTCATTTAACTTACATTAACTTGACGTTAGACAGTAACGTTAACACCCGTATACCTGCTGCCTTAATGCCCTCGAACTCACGAATCGCTTTTCTCATTTCCTCCCGAGCGCATAATACGGCTTCGTTTCCCGGGTTGTTATTAAAGCATTCCAATATCTTCCCTTTAGAGGTAGATATCACGTCTACCGTTCTCCTAACCGAAGCCACTGTATAACTAATTGATTCGAATATACTCCAACCAAACTTCTTCAGAGCATTTACAAAGTCTTGATAGGCATACAACATATCCAAATCTTCATATTCCACAGTCACCTTCGACTTTCTCCTCCTCTAAAAATTAGCCATAGAAACAAGCACAAAAATAACAGTCTGAGGAATCTGATGATCAGGTGCACATTTTTAGTTCAACTTACGGCGTCCGATGCAGCGAGACAACAGACGGTAAGGAGGAGGATAACGATTGCGATCTTCATTGCTGGAAAAATAGTTTTGCGACTTCAATTATAATTAAAGAAACAGTTCAGAGTGAGCATTATCGATCGCTGCTCCGGCATTTATACTCAACTCGAATCTAATCTGTAGGTAATTTTTTTTTTCCTTTATTATCTGAATTTTATATTTATGACTTCGTAAATGTCATTACATACGTGTAATGTACATGTATAGTCGATGTATAGACCTTTGAGATTTCCCGAAATTTCTAAAGTGTCCATAAAACTTTGAACATCTAAAAAAATGTTTTCGTAGTTTTTTTCATGCTGTATATCTGCCATTTATTGTTTTGATTATATTGAAGTACGCATAATAAAAAGCAACAATAAATTTTCAACAATATCAATATTTTTGCAACTATCAAAACATTATTAACTATAAATTTATTTTTAATTGACTAATAGTCAATTATTAGTCAATTATTGATTGCTCGATAAGAAATAATTTCAAGAAACTGCCCTGAATAAAAGCATACTTAAATTTAACTGTTTGTATATTATATTGTACAATATTAATATATTATCGTCTATAATCAAAGAAGTGCGTTAAGTTGAATTCGTAGCGAACTTAGCACGGACATGTACCACAAAAAATTGGTTGCCAGGTCCGATCGATGCACTCCTCCTCCAAGGTACCCACTGGCCACTTCATCCTGACCACTTACTCACTACTAAAATAGTGAATTTTCAAAAATTAAAAAAAAATATTCGGAGAATCCACAGGAGCATGGCAGTTACATTCCTTAAAACATGATTCCATTTCCTATCCAATAGTTCAGGTCCGATCGATGCACTCCTCCTCCAAGGTAGCCATTTGCCACTTCATCCTGACCACTTACTCACTACTACAATAGAGAATTTTCAAAAACTTAAAAAAAATAAACAGAGTTCATTGAAAATATTTTTAATTATAATACTATTTCCTTGAATAGTAATTTAACAAAAATATTTTTTCAGTGATTATTGAAGACAATTTAAGAAAATAAAAAGTTCGCTACGTAGCGAACTGTGGTGGATTTGAAAAAATTGCGTGGCGAGTTTTTGTGGTTCATGTCCGTGCTAAGTTCGCTACGAATTTAAGTTCACACACTTAAATTTAATTAACCTAGAAACTGAAAGAACTAAAAGAATATTAAGAGAGAGAGAGATAGATAGGAAAGAAGAGAGGTGAAGACATGACCACGTGCAGAGGTATTCAGATAGTACTCTTCGGATATTACGCTGAGATACTCTATATATATTATTTAAAATTCTTCTTAGATGATAGAGAGTTTTTGACTGTTAAATCACTTTAGCGCTTAAAAAAAAAGACAAAATGACATCCATGCTTTGAACGACGACATCAACGAACACGAAGAAATATACAAGTGGCACTTTTGTCCAAAAAAACCCCGAAATATGTTATAAATTTTGGACAATAAATAAGTACATTTTTAAAAAAAATTATAACCTATTCGAATACTCTTCTCCATTCTCACCTGTTCCATACTCGTCTATTGATGAACTTCGAACATGGTTCATGTTACTTGGACTTGAGTCCGTAATTAAGTACGTAAACGAGGGTTATAAGTAAAGTATTAAATTAAGTTAAGCATCACTGGTTTTTAAACTTCAAGTTTTATTACAACACTGCTTTAGTTTTACATTTACATACTATATGTAATATAACATTAGACTATATATCTCAATATAAGAATTGTTGTTCTTACTTTCATTTAGCTATCATTGACAATAAGTAAGGCTGGCTGGTGCCTGATGCCTTAATGGCCTCGAACATGTGAATCGCTTTTCTCATTTCCGCCCGAGCGCATAATACGGTTTCGTTTCCCGGGTTGTTATTAAAGCAGTCCAATAACTTATCTTTAGAGGTAGATATCACCTTTGCCGTTCTCCTAACCGAAGCCACTGTATAACGAATTGAATCGAATATACTCCAACCAAACTTCTTCAGAGCATTTACAAAGTCTTGATAGGCATACAACATATCCAAATCTTCATATTCCACAGTCAACTTCGACTTTTTCCTCCTCTAAAAATTAGCCATAGAAACAAACACAAAAATAACAGTCTGAGGAATCTGATGATCAGGTGCTCATTTTTAGTTCAACTTACGGCGTCCGATGCAGCGAGACAACAGACGGCAAGGAGGAGGATAACGATTGCGATCTTCATTGCTGGAAAAATAGTTTTGCGACTTCAATTATAATTAAAGAAACAGTTCAGATTAAGCATTATCGATCGCTGCTCCGGTATTTATACTCAACTCGAATCTAATCTGTAGGTAATTTTTTTTTTCCTTTATTATCTGAATTTTATATTTATGACTTCGTAAATGTCATTACGTAATATACAAATACTTAAGCATAGAAGAGACAACAACAAAATATTCTTATCTACAAAAACAGAATCTTAAACTAGAACTATACTCTGTACATGATAGTCGATGTATAGACCCTTGAGATTTCCCGAAATTTCTAAAGTGTCCATAAAACTTTGAACATGTAAAAAAATGTTTTCGTAGTTTTTTCACGCTATATATCTGCCGTTTATTGTTTTGATTATCCTGAAGTACGCATAATAAAAAGCAACAATAAATTTTCAACAATATCAATATTTTTGCAACTATCAAAACATTATTAACTATAAATTTATTTCTAATTGACTATTAATTGATTGCTCGATAGGACTATATTGATTATAAGCTCTGATAAATAATTTCAAGAAACTGCCTTGAATAAAAGCATACTTGAATTGAACTGGTTATGACTTTCTTCTGATTATATGTTAGAATTGTATATTACATTGTACAATACTAATATATTATCGTCTATAATAAAAGTCACCTAAAATTTAATTAACCTAGAAACTGTAAGAACTAGAAGAATATTAAGGAAGGGAGAGAGATAGATAAGAAAAAAGAGTGGTGAAGAGATGAACACGTGCAGAGATATTCAGATAGTACTCTTCGAATATTACGCTCAGATACTCTATATTATTTTACTCTATATATTACTCTATATTATTTAGAATTCTTCTTAGATGATAGAGAGTTTTTAACTGAGTGGCACTTTTTGTCCAAAAAACCCCGGAATATGTTATAAATTTTGGACAACAAATAAGAACACTTTTAGATAAAATTATAACCTATTCGAAAACTCTTCTCACTCATTTCCTCATATTCCATATTCGACCATTGATGAACTTCGAACATGGTTCCTGTTACTTGACCCTAAAATTGAGTCAAGTTATTTACGGTCAAGAAAGTTATTAAGTACAGTAAGAATCACTGGTTCTTGGTGTTTTTTAAATTTCAAGATTTATTATAATTTTGCTTTAGTTTTATATTTATAAGTAGCAACAATACACGATATGACTAAACATTTGCATTATTGTTTTTACTTTAGGTTAGTAATCATAACCACGAATTTAATGAAGTTCGCTTTTCTACTTCTGACCTAAGAGCTTTCTGATAGCTTCTGACCGTGTGCCTTAATGGCATCGAACTCAAGACGCGCTTTCCTTAATTCCTCCAAAGCGCACACTTTTGCTACGTCTACAGTGTTGTATCTGTAACACTGCTGTATGGCTTTTTTAGAGACACTTAAAAGGTCTATCGTCATCTTAACTGAAGACACCGTAAAATGAATTGAATTGTATACACGCCAAGCATCGTTTAACAAAAGTTTTACGAAGTGCTGATAAAGGAAAACTATAGTCGAATCAGCATATTCCACATTCACCTTCCGATTAGTCCAACTTGGTACAGACTTAACTCCCTCCTAAAAATTAGAAATTAGAAAATGTATCTACCTACATCTCTATCCCCAGTATTTATCCAGCTCTCATCATTGTGTCCCTTTATGTCTCTCTAAATCTCTATTTATTCTTGTATTTTATTTTATTCTTGTATTTCAAACAATAAAGTCAATATTTGGTAAGAAACGAATTATTAGTTATTCGCTAAATAAATGAAAGGGACGTATTAATTTCGTATCTCAATTAATGCCTGCGCTTAATTTGTCAGGTCATGAAATTTCTTTGTTTGTAACTGCTATTTAATTCAAAACACATCCGCAGGACAACACGCAAGTTTTTCGTTGTTGTTTTGTTGAGATCATCTTGGCGGGGCAGGAGCGGATATTAATTATAATATATTTAATAAATCCGTTGTAGACGGTCTCGGATGTGCTTTGAATTTCGAGGTATTTATCGTCTTGTGCCGTAGATTCACTTCAGATGTCATAGACGAGGATAGATCGGTTCTTCAGCGAATTGCAACAGTGACAATAACAAGAATAAAAGCAGCAACCATCAGCAGAAGATTCTTGTTTACGAAGTTACGAAGCTTAAAGTTTGTCTTTAATCTTAGACCAGGTGTCTGTATCCATGTGTCCCATTTTCAGTTCGTTTAATCGATGTACAAATCTTTGATTTCCCGAAAAGCATTCGAGCTTTCTTCGTATATTTCTGGCGTTAAAAAAAATGCAAAGAAAATGCAAAAGCATAAATGAAAACAAGAGACGCGTACATTGTTTGGACGCCTTTGTGGCGTTTTGTAAGAAAACGTTAACAGTTTCGACGGCGACAGTAATTTTTGCAATTAAAAAAACCAAATAAAATTCGAATAAGTCAGATAAAATTCCATAAAAAGTTGCAATAAACTTCTAATTCATATCCTGGTGATCCCAATTGATGATTTAAACATGTTTCATGTGACTCGGTCCTTAAATTTTGTCCGTAAACAAAAGTATTAATTAAAATATTAGGTAAAGTACCACTGGCTCTTGATGGTTTTCAAGTTTCGAGTTTTATTATAATATTGCTTTAGATTTATATTTAAATATTTATAAATATATATATATTTAAATATAGCGATATAACTGAATATGAGGATGATTGTCCGTACTTTAGGTTAGTAGCTTTTCTAATTTTTCCGAGCGGCTGCTCTAAGGGCCTCAAACTCAAGACGCGTTTTTCCGACTTCCTTATCAGCACAAAACGATGCTTCCATTACAGGGTTGTTTTCGAAACACATTTTTATGGCCTTTCTAGACTTAATTAAAATGTTTAACATATTTCTAACCCTCGACGCTTTATAACCAATTGACTGAATTAAACTCCAGCCGTCCTTTTTCAGTTGTTTTAGATAAAATTGGTAAGTAACTATCTCAGTCGAAAGGCCTGGTGACAGAGTCACCTTCACACGTGATCTACTTGCATTCACCTGTTTAAAATAAATAATGCTTAATAAATAGAAGCAAAAATTAGCTATCTAAAGAATCTGTTCAAATATTGTTCCGTTCAACTTACGTTCGATGAAGCGAGGCAATAGATTGTGAGAAGGAGGATTACGATTGCGATCTTCATTTCTGGAAAAAGTAGTTTTGCGACTTCTGCTATAATTAAAGAAACAGTTCAGACTGAGCACTATCGATCGGTGCTCTGGCATTTATACTTCAATCGAGCCAAATTTGTGGTTAGTTTTTAAAGTATCTTTTATACCCCTTTATTGAGTAAATTATATATTTATGACTTCGTGCAATTTAACTTTGCGCAATATAAAAATAAATTTTCCACTTCCGCTAATATTCTTATCTCCTGCGTTAAGATAAACTCATGCATTCAAAGAAATTACTTGTCAAACTTCGTACTTGTAAACTTATATATTATAGACGTATAGATTTTATCAAAAGTAAAAAAGGCATTTTTAAGCGTAGAAAAAGTAGAATACGAAGAAGAACAAAAAAAAAGAAAATAATAAAACACTTAATTAGGCGTGAACTCTTATAATTCACGTTACTTAAGTCACACAGTTATTAAAAGCGACAACTGAGACTACAAAATAATTACAAAAGCAGAAGATTGCTTCCTTCCAATCTGTCCCAGAGAATTTTCTCGCAAAATGTGAAATAGTTCTTTTGTCATTTAAACTAAGCGTTTTCTGAAGCCAAACACATTGTTCGGTTTGGTGTACCGTATTTTGTAGTAAGCAAATGGGGTCCTGCTTAAAGGTGCCCAGCACAGAGTACATGCTCAAAAGTCTCCGTGAATTCAGGTGCAGAATCTGCAGGTGTCCATTGCTCTGAGTCCTATTTTTGTATGGCATTTTTTATGCTTAAAATGTTCCTGTTTAGCATCAGTTTAGCAAGGAGTTTCTTAGAGACTCCTTTGATTGGCATAAAAAATCTCTTAGCTTGCCGGTGACCTGTAGGCATCGCCCGAACTTTGGCAAATTCAGTCTCTTCCCAATTGTGGATTACTTCTAGTTAATATTCCTTCCATAGACCATAAAAGGGTTCCGGACCTATAAATGGCCTTTGAGTTCCGCACTTTGCAAGACTATTACTAGTATATCGTTGCTCTCATGGCTTTCATGGCCAGTGACCCCAGTGAACACTCTAAAGGTGTTGTTGCGCTGTATTGAAATTGCTACGGCATTCATCCTCTAGCTTAAAATCCTGGAATATAGTAACAAGCTTTCCCATTAGTGTAGCTTTTTGAAGTTTCACCGAAATTTAATCTATCACAAAGAGAATTAAGTATTCGATATTTTATCATTTTGAACAGCAATGAAACTGATTTCAATTTAAAAAAAAACTCCAGGTCAAGATGTAAAGGAACGGAAAGGGAAGGAACAAGAGAAAGGAACAAGATGTGTAATGTGGTTGCTGCAATGCAAAGATAAACCTTACTGCAGAGTTTACTGCGATGGACGGACAACATAGTCTTTAATTTGCATATACTGTACATTAGGATTATTATCATTCATAACTACCGTACTAACCGTGACAAACGGCGCGTACCGCAGAAGGGTCAATGCATTAAAGAACATTTGAAGACAGGAGCACCTTCAATAATTAGTTTATTGTAATACGTACTTAATAACGGTAACATAAACATTTACGGCGCTAACTTGTGCAGTTCAACAGCTTTACTGATGTAATAGAACAGTTTTCCAGCTTTACAGCTTCCAGTTTTTCAATAGTGTTTAGAATCCTTGATAGGAATCCAAAACAATGATGTAGGAACTCATTTTAATCTTTAGTGGATATCGAAATAATTGAAACTTCCGATTGCTGTTGTACAACTCCAACTCCTTCGCACATTTGAACACCATTACAACACGGAACGATTGTAGCGTGTTGTTTTGTCTTTTATTTGTTCTGTTTTTTCTATCGTTCTTTTGTACCGAATTCTTCGAATCACACACATTCGAGCTCTTTTCCGCTTTGCTAATCAAGGTGGGTAAACTCCAGCCTTGGCACACCCTACTGTGGGTTTGTAGAATTCGTCATGTGGTATTATTCTGTCCCTTTACGTCAGTTGATTTCAATCTGGTTTTCTTTCTTTTTGGTTTTTTATTTATTTGGTAAGTTTTTCTAGTGCGAGTTTTGCGTCAGCGACCCCCACCGAAAGAAAGAAAGAGACAGACTGATGTAAATCATTATAACATCACATCCGTACCTTTCAGTCAACCTCTGACAGCCAAATAGATCAATATGCTGCATCAGATTGGCATTCGCTGTTGTGTCTCTAGTGTTTATTCAAGTTAATATAAGTTAATATAAGATAATATATAATAAATCAAGTTAATATAAGAAACAACAATCGAAAATTGAATGCGAAACATGGATAAAAAAGCAAGAAAGTTTAAATAAGAGATGACAGCTTACAAGTCAATTTTTTAGGAGTGTTTTTGTGTACATGTTTGTATTTGTAAACCGAAAAACACGATAACAGTTTCAGAGCCGATGTCCGAAAAACCTTTCAACTTGCGATAAAAAAAAATAAATTTCGAGTGAGTTAGATAAAGGTTAGTTTGCTTAAAAATTATGAAGATGATGATGATCATCATGATGTTGATATTGACGATCTTGATCGCGATGTTAACAATAATTATGACATCAACATTCATGAAAAAACGTACAGCAAATGGAACTTTTTGCCAACTAAACTCGGAAAAGGTAAAAAAATTGAAAAACATGTTGGACGAGAAATTGAGGAAAATTTTACACAAAATTTTAACCTACTCGAATTCGTTCACAAGCATCGGGTTCCAGTAAAGTTCTAGTTCATGCTCTTGGCTTTTCACTTTGCTCACATATTCCAACCTCGTCCATTGAAACGTTTGAGCATTATTCACATTGCTCGTTCCTTAAATTGTGTGCATGGACAAAGGTATTAAGTAGGTTTAGGCATCACAATTTCAAGTTTTATTATAACATTGCTTTCGTTTTATATTTATATGTAATAACACTCCACGATATACGTAATTATTATAATTATTCTTCGTAGTGTAGGTTAGTAACCATAACCTTGAATTTAGTGAAGTGCCCTTTTCTACTTCTGACCTAGAAGCTTTCTCATGCCTTCTCAGCTTCTGCCCTAATGGCCTCCACTGGCCTCGAATGGCCTCGAATGGCCTCGAATGGCCTCGAACACGCGCTTTTCTCAATTCCTCCCGAGCGCACACTTTCGCTTCTTCTGTTTCCTTGTATTTAAAGCAGTTCCATATCTCCTCTTTGGATGTAATTAAAACGTGCACCGTTTTTCTAACTGCATCCAGGCCATAACGAATTACATTGAATACACGCCAAGTATCCTTAATTAGAAGTTTTACAAAGCGCTGATAAATAATCAAAACATTCGTATCGGCTGTTTTCGGATCCACCTTCGTTCTTTGTTTGGATCTACCTGCCTTCTAAAAATGATCCATACAAGCAAACAAAAAGTGAACAATCTGATGATCACGTGCTGAATTTTAGTATAACTTACTACTTCCGATGCAGCGAGAAAACAGACGTGAAGACGAGGAGCACGATTGGGATCTTCATTGCTGGAAAAGAATTTTGCGACTACAGTTATAATTAAAGAAACAGTTCAGATTGAGCACTATCGAACGAAGCTCTGGCATTTATACTGACATCCAATCTAATCTGTAGGTAGGTTTTTTCTCCTTTATTATTTGAATTTTATATGCATGAGTTCGTGCAATATAAAAAGAAATTTTCTACTCCCGCAAATATTCTTATCTCCTCATTTAATATACTGAACTCATTTCTTAAAGGAAATACCTTCATATTTACAACTAAGTATTATTTACATATAATTTAGATTTCCAGGAAATTTCAAAAATTTCCAGAAAACTTTGGAGTTGTTAAAAGTATGTTTTGATAGGTTTTTTTTAAATACAATTGCCCTTTATTATTTTAATTATGGCATAATAAAAACCAACAATAATTTTTCAACAATATTAACATTTTTATGTGACCATTAGTACATTACTAACTATAAATTTTTTAAAATGATTATTAGTTGCTTGTTTGATAAGATTATGATGGCCGAAAAATTTAAAAAACTGCCTTGAATAAAAACATATTATACTTCATTACATTTCAAATTCAAAGCTATAAAATAATGTCCATTTTATAGTTTCACTGGAAGGGTTTTTTATAGTTTCATCATTAAAAAATTAGTTATCTGTTATTTGGTTTTTGTTTTCGTATCATGATGAAGAAAACGCTTATATATCTTAAAGACAATAAAAGAAGACTGAAAGAAAGTTTGTGTCTTGGAGAGTTGGGGAGAGACAAATTCGAGAGACAGTAATAAGGGTGTTGAAAATGTAATGTATTGTAATCATTTTAATATTTTCAATACTGTTCATATTTATGTTGTTATAAAAATTTATATTTCAAGAAATATTCTTTTGTCAAAATTTTTGTAACAATTTTTCACTTCGAAATAAAATTTGTATTTGTAGAAATAATTAGAATTGTGTTATCGTGTCAATATTCATATTTCGAGGCCTAATATAATAATAATTATTATATAATAATTATATTATTAATTATATATAAAAATTATATAATAATAATTTGGCGGGCAGAGTATGCCATGGGCCTCAGCTAACAGTTCTATTTGTGTAGTTTATAAAGCCGGCAGATTTTATGCCAGGGCTTGAGAATTCAAAAGACTTGCCTTTCATGCTCTGATATAATTCTAACTTTATTTTGAAAATTCTTGACTTTTATAGTCGATTTGGATGGGCGGACTTAAAAATAATATAAACATATTTCTTAAATTTACTTTGTGATTGGTCAGCGGATTCTGCTGATCCAATCAATAATACAATGTACATATGTATATAAATTATTGTGAATAATTATTGACTGCACTATTTTCTGTCGCAGTCTCGACAGAAGGCGCCGGCAGCGAAAAGAAGGCATCAACGCACACGCAGCCGAACCTAGCGCGGTCAACGCTCCAACAGAAAACGCTAGCGTTGCAATTTTTACGCACTGCGTGTACCCTATCGTTGGTCAATTTGACTGACGCATATAAAGCAGTCATGGTGACTAGTGTGGTACACTACGATCTCTCTCGTTTCTTATCTGTTACCCTGCATACATGTACAATGCAAAATAGCAGAACAAGAAAGAAAAGTTTAAAAAACACAAGAAAAATATTCCAAAAGCAAATGCTTCTTCACTCGAGAAGCTCGTGAATTAAGAAAAATCCTCATCTTCACAGACGTATTCTATGTGCTGCGAAATCGAATTTGTCGAAAATATGACTGCAGAATTTGGGATAGATCCGGGTCATGGACCTCTACATACCTACATTTCTTCAGATGATCACAAGAACGTCTTTTATGATTTCACCCCATAATTAGTAAAATAAAATTATTAAACTAAGTTAATTAAATAAAATCTAATTGTATCTTAATTTTTTTTTTAATGACAATATTTAATTTTGAATTTGTTGACTTTGTGAATTTTTAATAACGGATTTTGAGATTGAATTCATAATTAAAGTGTATCTTATATTTTTCAAATTCTTTTTAATTTCTTTACAGTTATGGTTTATATTCTACTGGAGAGACAGCACCCCTCACTAACACCTTCGGACACTGTTCATGTGACTCATGTATTCATGGCCCCTAAGTTGCTCCTTAGGGAAATGTATTATAAACTCCGCGATTATTGATGATTTTTAAAATAACAAATTTTATTATAACATTGCTTTAACTTTACATTTATATATTTTATAACAATACGGTAGAACTAAATATTAGACATATTCTTCTCACTTTAGATTAGTTATCATATCCATGAAGTTAATGGTGTTTCCTTTTCTCACCAGTTGCCTTAATGTCGTCGAACTGTCGACGCGCTTTCGTCATTGCCCTATCAGCGCAAGGGATTCGCTGCCACTACAGGGTTTTTCATGAAGCATATCTTTATGGCAACTTTGGAGGCAGCTATAACTTTTAACATTCTCACAACTAGAAATCCTTTATAACGAATTGACTTGAATATAGATGCGCCTTCCGTTCTCAAAGAGATTATGAAGTATTGATACGCTTCCAACACATCCGTCCCGGCATATAATGTTCCCTCTAACGTTGGTTTAGGATAACCCTTCGGCCAGCGCTAAAAATTAGACATAGAAGCAAAAAAAATACTAGAAATCTGATTGGCAGGTTGAGTTTAGTTCAACTTACTCCCGCTGCAGCCAGAGTACAGATGGAGAGAACAAGGAAAAGAGCGGCAACGGTTTGGATCTTCATTTCTGGAAAAAGTGTAACTCGATTAATGCGATTTCTCTAAGACTTCTGTTATAATTAATGTTAGTGTTGCGATTGAGAACTATCGATCGATGCTCTCGTATTTATACCCAAATTGTATCTAATCTGCATGTAGTTTTCAGCTTTATTATGTGTGTTATAAATTTATATTTTACCATATAGAATAAAATAATATACTCTACGAAAAAATTAATACTCTTATCTTTCAGTTGATTTAATATCTTAGTTTTTGTAGTATTTTTAAGTTCCAGATATAACAATAAGGTTTTATATAAAGTGTGTTAAGCAGTGGGGATATTTCCACAGATATTGAAAGCGACATCTGAGACTACGAAAGTTACTTCTTCATCTTCTAAAAGAAAGCCACATGGAAGCTGTTCTTTAAAATTTACGCTTGAGCTGTTACATGATTTGTTTACCACCTTCAGACCTATTAAATGAAATCCTTTCACTCTTACCGACAATAAATCGTTTTTTTATTTAATGAACGTGAATTTGTTTGATCAATTATACTTCGTGTCAGATCATGACTTAATTTTTTGTAACTTTAACGTTCAATTGAGTCCCTTGACCACTGCAACCTCAATTGCGTACTATGACTTTAAGTCTATTGACCTCTGTCATCTTATTCATGATCTGCAAACTTTGACGCTAAGGGATATATGGACTTTACCAACTGTTAATGAAAAATTTAATTACTTTACTAATACAATAAATGAACTGTTTCTCAAGCATGTTCCGTCAAAGGTAATAGTAGTTAAAAGCAATTCATGTCCGTGGTTTACCCGTCAGGTTTTGGGCTCAATTCGTAAACGAAACAGGTTACGTGGCACTTGGAGAAAGAACCCTATCCCAGAGCGATGGGAGAGCTATAGGTCCGCTAGGAATGAGTCTGTTCGTTTACTTAGGTTAGCTAAAATGAAATATTATTCCAGAGACCTAAATTCGTCCATTCCAACTAGGATACTCTGGAAGAACCTGGGACGGCTTGGCTTAGGTACTTGTACTCGGACTAACTCCTTTCAGTTTACACATGTGGATGAGGATGAGGATGAGGTTATGAAAACGTTATACAAACTGAAGTCTAACTCGATAAGCGTGGACGGAGTAAACTTGAGATTTCTTAAGATAGTATTTCCGTAAGTTGTTGGTACGTTCACTCATTTACTAAATCATTGCTTCACAACATCTACTTTTTCTTCATTGTGGAAAACTGCGATAGTACTACCACGTGCCAAAAAGACAAATGCTTCTGGTGTTGAGGATTACAGATCTATTAGCATTCTATCACCGTTGGCTAAAATTGCAGAATCGATCATGGCTGAACAAATGTCAATCTTTTTAAAAAAAGAATAGTCTTTTAAGTCTTCAGTCTGGCTTTCGCAAAGGACACAGCTGTGCTACTGCTACATTAAAAGTATTTGAAGACCTGAGACCATATTACGATAGTGGATTCTTTAGTCTCTTATGTTTGATAGATTTCTCGAAAGCATTTGATATTGTTAATCATGAATTACTAGGTTGTAAGCTGAAGCATATGTTTGGCTTTGGGCATGGTGCAATCTGCTTACTAAATAGCTACCTGATTGAAAGAATGCAACGGGTTATGTGCAAAATTATTACTCAGACTTTAGACCAGTCAGTAGGGGCGTTCCGCAGGGTTCAGTTATGGGGCCTCTTTTATTCTCATTGTTTATTAATGATATTTTTACCGCTTGTAAATATTCCTCAATGCATGGTTATGCGGACGATATCCAAGTGTACATATCTGGCGAGAGCAATTTAAAGGATGACTTAGTCTATCGTCTCAATGAGGACCTAGCCAGGTTTAAACTATGGACTGATAATAATGGCCTTAAAATCAATGTTTCCAAAACACAAATACTCCCTGTTTTTAACAGTAAATTTACTTTTTCGGACATACCGGAAGTACTAATCGGCAATCAACAACTAAATATGGTAACAACGGCAAAGAATCTGGGCTATTGTATTAATAACTAGCTTACTTGCACTGACCATATTAACGCTGTAATTTATTCCACCCTACGAAAGTTGAGGTATTTTTCAAGTACACTCCGGTTGACACCAGACGTAAGCTTGCTATCCAACTGATTCTTCATTTTATAACATATTTTGCTGAAGTTTATAGCAAGTTAGATTCTCGTTCCTCTTTAAAATTATCTATTGTGTATAATCACGTCACGAGGTATGTGTTTGGTATCCGAACTTATGACCACTTAGGGCAATATAGAAATGGAATATTAGGCTATGATATCTTTTTCTATCAAAAGATAAGAGCATGTCTATTTTTGCATAAATTAATACACTCAAAGACACCCTCCTATCTTTACCAAAAATTACACTTTAGTCAGTCGCGAAGAGGCTTATTGCTTATTACTCCTGAATGTAGACTGTTGAATTCATGTAGATTCTTTTTTGTCAACGCTGTCAGACTATGGAACTCCTTACCTAATAATATTAAGTCGATTTCTGGGGTGGTAAAGTTTGGGCAGGCTATCGTCACACACTTCAAGGTCAGCTTTCCTTAAAAAACAATATTAAAAATAACAAATAAACAATATGATACATATGTATAACATTTATATAAAAAAAAATAAAAGAAGGAAAGAAAAAAACTCAAATGAATTTGAGTAAACAGAAGTGAAAGTGAAAGAAATAGGAGTAAATAATGAGTTAAAGCTAAAGGAAAGAATGATAGATTAGTATTAAATGTAAATGTATTCCATAAATTATAAATTATTCTTAAATGTTCATTTATTGGCATTTGCTTATCTGTTTGTTTATTATTCTAACTCATTTGCATTAAAAGATGTACATATATCTTAGTGTGCACCAAAGTCTTCTAAATAAATAAATAAAAAAAAATAAATAAAAATTATTTAACATACATTTTATGGTTCGCTGTTTATATAATCTGAGAAAAAAATTTACTAGAAAAAGCTAAATAAGTGTTAAATAAAACTTAAATAAGCAAAATAAAAATAATAATTATATAATACAAGTAATTACAAAACTTCTACTTTTCGATCTACAAATTATATACTTACACATAAATTATGAGCAGATTTGAAATATGTGTAAAGATTAAAAAACAAAACCTTTTTCATAGATAGACATGTAGGAATTCCTCTTCGTTTATTTATATAGTCATTTCTATAATTTTATTTATTTATTTAGCTTGACTGCTACTCCACGTGTCTTTTCGTACGTCCTTTTTTGTATATATTTGTCCTTTTGCTCGGTCTCTAATATTCTCTATTTTTAGGGAGGGTTCTACAAAGTCTGTCCGTCTGCGTTCACGATTGCCATCCGTTGCATCTCGTCCGTTGTTCCGTTTAATTTATCCGTGTAATTTATCCATTGTTCCATATTTTTATTATCTTTTATTTATTTTTTACATGTAATCTTCCTACTCTAATACTTTCTCTTAAAGAAACAAAGACAAAAATGCAAGAAGAAATATTAAAACAAGCAGCAGGGCAGCTTAAAAGGCAACGCATACTTTTTAGGACTCTTTTGGTGTGTATGTGTGTTTGTGTAAACGTTTGTGTGTAAATGTTTGTGTTTTTAAAGCGAAAAACACGTTAACAGTTTCAGCGCCGACGTCCGAAAAATGTTTCAATTTGGCCATAAAAACAACAAAATAAATTTCGAATGAGTTAGACGAAGGTTTCACGAAGGGCTTGAAATGGTTGGGATGATCATGATGATGTTGGTATTGACGATTTTGGAAGCGATGTTAATAATAATGATAAACCAATAATCATGAAAAAATTTACAAAAATGGCTCTTTTGAAAACAAAACCCGGAAAAGGTAACAAAGTTTAAAAACATGTTAGACGAAAACTCGAGGACAATTTCAGATAAAATTTTAACCTACTCGAATGCGTTCACAAGATTACATCGGGTTCCAGTAAAGTTCTAGTTCATGCTCTTGTGGGTTTCCACTATCCTCACATAATCCAACCTCGTCCAATGAAACGTTTGAGCATTATTCACATTACTCGTTCCTTAAATTGTGTGCACGGACAAAGGTATTAAATAAAGTTAGGCATCACAATTTCAAGTTTTATTATAACATTGCTTTCGTTTTATATGTATTTATTTGTAGTAACACTACACGATATAACTAATTAATATTATTATTCATCGTAGTGTAGGTTAGTAACCATAACCATGAACCATGACCTTTGTGCAATATTAAGAGAAATTTTCTACTCCCGCAAATATTCTTATCTCCTCATTTAATATACTGAACTCATTTCTTGAAGGAAATACCTTCATATTTACAAATAAAGCCGAAAGCACAATGGCGCTTTAGGTCGGTCGCGCTTTGATCGACGTTTGATAGACTTTACAAAAACTTTACGATAAAATCCACGACGCTCGAGTTTCATTTTCTAAAACACAATGGCGCATTAGACAGGTCGTGCTCATGTTCTACTAAGCACTGTTGAATTCTTCAAAATACCTTGGTTACGTCTCCAACGCGTTGTAAAAGTTGCAGTTATATTGCACAACTTTATAAAGCTAAATGACGATGCGTACAGCACAAAAGAATACGTGGATATTCACGACGAAAATGACGAAATGAACCGTTGAACCGTTGCGTCGTATTGCACATATTGGATCCAACAATTCCAGAGCAGAATCATTCCGCATGCGAGACACCCTCAAGAATTATCTGTATTCAAATAAAATTTAACACTTGAGCAAATAAAACTATCTATCTTAATTAGCATTTCTATATTTTATTATTTCTTCATTACATTCTTTTAAAATTGAAATGTCAAACGCAAGAGCTAGTTGAAGTAGAACCAACTAATGCGTTTGAACGAGAATTGCATGATACAGAAAAATTTACGATATAACGTCTGAGGTCGTATTGTGAATTGCCTCATAAGATTCCGTGTGTTCAATAATATCTGTCAAAGCACGACCGACCTAACGCGCCATTGTGGTTTCGGCTTAAATATCATTTACATATAATTCAGATTTCCGGAAATTTCAAAAATTTCCATAAAACTTTGGAGATGTTAAAAGTATGTTTTGGTAGGTTTTTCATGCCGTATGTCTGCTGTTTATTATATACTGTTTACGCCAAACGCCGCTCGCTTCGGGTGCCGCCCTTGACCTTAGCAAGTCAGCGATCGCTAATACTCAAGGAGAGGCGACCTGAAAGCTCGACTTGCGAACTTTTCCCCACGGGGTCGGGTGCTGAACGAGCGAACCACCGAACCATCTTTCGGCCCTTACGGCAGCCCCCGAACGAGAAGGACGTCTCCAGCCGAAGCAGCTCACACCACACATCTTTACAGCTAACATACATTTCACAATTATGATTATGGCACAATAAAAACCAACAATATTAACATTTTTATGTGACCATCAGTACATTACTAATTATAAATTTTTTAAATTGACTATTAATTGCTTGTGTGATAAGATTATAATCGCCGATAAATAATTTAAACTGCCTTGAATAAAAACATACATACAATGCATTTAAAATTTAATACAATAATAATAATGTTTATAGTTTCACTGGAGAGGTTTATGGTTTCATCATTAAAAAATAAGTTATCTGTTATTTTGTTTTTGTTTTTATATCATGATGAAGAAAACGCGTTTATATTAACACGCGCCTAAAATCTAATTAATATAAAAACTTAAAGAAAATAAAAGAAGACTGATAGAAAGCTTGTCTCTTGGAGAGTTGGGGAGATACAAATTCGAGAGACAGTGATAAGGAGATAGTGATCTAGAGAGATAGAGAGACGTACATATGTAAGTATGAAGAGATGCGGTAAGTGTTTTTATATATTTAATCGTCATGCAAACTAAAAAGAAGGAAAAGGTCATGAAGAAAGTACGGGTAAGGCATTCTACACGTCCCTTATCACGTTTCTCCTCTGTTACTGTTCATACGAGTACAAACCCCTCCCCTATTTTGAAAATCCTCAACTTCACAGACAGTGAAGTGCGCTTTTCTACTTCTGACCTATAAGCTTTCTCATGCCTTCTCAGCTTCTTCCCTAATGGCCTACCTAGTTTACCCTACCCTAATTTATTCCTAGTGTAGAATTTGGAATAGAATCTGGTCATGGACCCCTACTTGCATCTATTTCTTGAGAAGGGCACAAGAACGTGACTTCACCCCATAATTATTAAAGTAAAATTATTAAACTAAGTTAATTAATTAAATTAAATCTAATTGTATCTTAACTTTTTCTTAATCACAATATTTAATTTTGAATTTGTTGACTTTATGAATAAATATGGATTTATGAGATTATGGATTTTAAATATGGATTTTGAGATTGAATTCATGATTAAAGTCTTTATCTTATGTTTTTGCCACTGCCACGCCTACTTTTTGTACTAAATATAAATTAATCCATGCTTATAGCTCAATTTCTCAGCTTGTAGAACGAATTTGGGGTTGACATTTTGTCCAGAAGTCCACTGTCTCTGACCAAAACAGACTACCAAAAATGGGCGTGGTCCGCTCACTAATTAAATAAAACTCGATTAAAGGAGAACGAATAGATTTATTTTCATTAAATTTGGAACGAATATTCTCTGTCATCACAGGCTATTTGAAATTAAAAAGGAAAAAAATTAGAACAGTGCCACGCCTAATTTTTAAGTAAACGTCTGTAGGGTATATTAACTTCGGCCAGCCCGAAGTTAACACTCTTTCTGGTTCAATTTATTTTTAATTTCTTTACAGTTATATTCTACTGAAGAAACAGAGCCCCTGACTGACACCTTCGGACACTGTTCATGTGACTCATGTATCCATGGTCCCTAAGTTGCCCCGTAGAGAACAGTATTATAAACTCCGCGATTCTTGATGATATTTAATATAACAAATTTTATTATAACATTGCTTTAACTTTATATTTATATATTATATAACATAATAAGGTAGAACTAAATATTAGATATATTGTTCTCACTTGATTAGTTATCATATCCATGAAGTTAATGGTGTTTCCTTTTCTCACCAAGTTTACAAGCTTAGGAAAAGCAATTTTAAGTACAGCGATGGTCCTTAGAATATTACAATGGAAACTAAATGGATTTTTTAACAATTCTAACGAACTATTAATTTTTATTAAACGAAACAATTTGAATAAATATCAATTAAGCAAATGCACATTCTCTCTATCCATAATATACCCATTCCATTAAATTTCTCCCTTTATCCTAATAATTCCTCTTATAATTTACATATATATTAATTATATTAATTATACATATATTAATACATATAATTTTGCTATATTAATACATAAACGCATAAAACACCAAAGTATTGTAAACATATAAGCAATAAATTTTACAAAAAGCAACTTTCCAATTACAACTCAACGTCATGGTGGTATTCGTTTAATTCGAAGTGAATTTCTAAAGTAGATTACTAAACCTTTTCCACGATTAGATTAGACACTATGAAACTTCTACTCCTCTGGTTAGCTCATACAAATTTAACGCACGGTCATCTGATGCATAAGAATTACCCATCTCCTCCCTGTCCTTTCCCCCTGCTTCCTAAGAAACTCATAAAGCATATATTCTTACACTATGTAAAATTTGGTCAGGAAAAAAACCCTAATCTTCAAGGATTTCGATGCTCTCTCTCGACTTCCAGATCCAACCAAATACAAAATATTTATACTCCAAGCTATACTCTTTAATTTAATTTTCCATAAATAAGGCCTTAAAATAAACTAAAACGAAACTCAAAATCAGCTAATTTATTTATCCCACTTATGTAAGCTGAAGGCCATTGCTGCTATTGCGTATACAATATATATTACAAACAATGTTCGTAGTGTAATAACCGCATTAGAGAGTTGGGGAGAGACAAATTCGAGAAACATTCTGCTGCGAAATCAGATATAGCCATCTACCAACACATCGGCGAGCGGCACCACCTGCACCCAGCTGCAGCTACATCGCTTTGCCGAAAACATCACTGCATGATATAAACAAGACATCGCGGCTGGTTTATTCTTAGGGTAGAATTTGGGATAGAATCGGGTCTGGACCTCTATTTCTTCAGAACGTCATGGTTATTATTTCGCCCCATAATTAGTAGAGTATTTAATTTTGAATTTTTTGAATTTATGCATTTTTGAAAATGGATCTTTAGATTGAATTCATGATTAAAGTCGTCATCTTATATTTTTCAATTTCTTTTTAATTTCTTTACAGTTATGGTTTATATTCTACTGACGAGACAGCACCCCGCACTAACACCTTCGGACACTGTTCATGTGAATCATGTATTCATTGTTCTTAAGTTGTCCTTAGAGAACAGTATTATAAACTCAGCAATTCTTGATGATATTTAATATAACAAATTTTATTATAATATTGCTTTAACTTTACATTTATATATTGTATAACATAATGCGGTAGAAATATAAAATATTAAATATATTGTAAATATTAGATATATTGTTCTCACTTTAGATTAGTTATCATATCCATGAAGTGGTGGTGAAGTGGATGAATGGTGTTTCCTTTTCTCACCAGCTGCCTTAATGTCGTCGAACTGTTGACGCGCTTTCGTCATTGCCCTATCAGCGCAAGGGATCGCTGCCAGTACAGGGTTTTTCATAAAACATATCTTTATGGCAATTTTGGAGGCAGCTAATACTTTTAACGTTCTCGCAACCAGAATTCCTCTATACCTAATTTCCTTGAATATATTTGAGCTTTCCCTTTTCAAACCGTTTAAGAAGCCTTGATACAATTCCAACATATCTATATCGGCATAATCTATTACTATCTTCGACGTTGGTTTAGGCTTACCCATCGGCCAGGGCTAAAAATTAGACATAGAAGCAAAAAAACAATATATTAGCAATCTGATTGTCAGGTTCAACTTCAGTTAAACTTACTCTCTTTGCATCCAGAGTGCAGATGGAGAGAAGAAGGAAAAAAGCGGCAACGGTTTGGATCTTCATTTCTGGAAAAAGAGTAACTCGATTAATGCGATTTCGCTAAGTCTTCTGTTATAAATACTAAAAGAGTTCAGATTGAGGACTATCGATCGCTGCTCTGGTATTTATAGCTAAATTGAATTTTATCTGGAAATAGTTTTTACCTTTATTATGTGCATTATAAATTGATATTTTACAATATACAATAAATTTTATTATATTATTCTACGAATACTCTTATCTTACTTCTTATCTATCTTACTTTTTGTACCATTTTCAAGTTTCAGATATAACAATTATGTTTTATATAAAGTGTGTTAAGCAGTTGTGAAATTTCAACATATACTGAAAGCGACAACACAGACTTCAAAAGTTCTTTCTTCTTCTGCAAGAAAGCCACGTGAAATTTAAAATTTACGCTTGCGCTGTTACATAATTTTATTACCGTCTCCAGACCTATTAAATGAAATCCTTTCACTCTTACCGACTAGTGTTGGAAATTATAGTTCACTACAGAGAGCGATCTTTCTAGTTCAATCAGCTGTCGTGAACTAGTTCGTTCATACAGTTCACTCGGTCATTTAGTTCAGTACTTTACGCGGTCATTTAGTTCGTTAGTTCTTATAAGAGATAACGAGATGAGAAAATCGGTTTGATATTTAATTGGCAATATCTAATACTGAATACATGATTAAATTATATATTGTTAGATTTTTAGTAACATTTTTTTCCATTCTTAATTTTTTGTATAATAAAATATATAATTAACCTATCTATATACATATTTACCACAATATTAAGAAAGTAGAGTGTCTTACCATTATAAGGAGGTGTATTCTATCGTATTCGGCATTGTAAAGCTTACACTCACGTAAGTTCCAAACGCTTGTTACATAAATTCTACTACTCATTACGGAAAACGAGAAATTTCGAAAAATGGTTTTGAAAAATTGCGCTTGTTTTATATAAATGAAAGAAAATTCGAGTACCTTTCCAAAACCAATGACATGTAGCTATATGCTACAGTTCATGAGATATAGGTCTGAAATTCCAAGCTTTAAAGATACATAACTCGGAAAAAAGACGAGAGCTCCACTAACTGATATTGGTCCCAACAATAAACAAACAACAACGACAACAAAAAGAACTAAAAAATCAGAGTTATGTCATTGTGCCTGAATTGTGCCAAGATTTCAAATAAATATTTGATTTGGAAACATCCTCTGAAATTGATCTAACGAACTGAAACATACAGAAAAACTAACGAGCAGCTGAACTGAAACGAACTAACGAACTGCTGAACTAAAAGAACGAAAGACCTACTGAACTAGAAGACCGACTGAACTAAAAGAGCGACTGAACTAAAAGACCGAGTGAAGTAAAAGAGCGATTGAACTAAAAGACCGAGTGAACTAAAAGAGCGATTGAACTAAAAGAACTAAGAACTGTGAACTAGATCTCATAGTTCACGCAAGTGATTCGTTCAATTGAACTAATTCGTTCACGAACTACCCAACTCTACCGACAATAGATCGAATCTAATATGTAGATATTGTATGTATGTATATATGTGTATTGTATATTTTATGATTGAACATGGTATCGATATACGTACATATGTACATACGTGCATACAATACATTTGAAGTTGTTTCTTTTTTAACCAATTCAAACAATTTCTATTGCCAGTCGAAATGTTTAAATGGTTTTTTCAACTTTTTTTATTATTGTTCTACATTATTATTGATTACCTATTATTGGTTTAATTACAAGGTTTTGCTTTTTTTTTATTCAAGAATATTTATTAAGTATTCTTGTCTTTATCAAGATATAAGTATCTTATTAAGCATTCTTATCTTTATCAAGATTATTTGAGCCCAAAACAATTCTTTATTTCATTAAAAGCATGATTGCTTGAGAGTTTTTAGTTGCTCTCGCATTCGCTATCTCTCTCCCCACACTTACCATCTTAATTTATCCACGTACTTCTCCTATTCTTTCAATCAGTTTGTGACTTTACCCCTTCAAATGTCAAGCTTCCTATAAAAATAATTGTATCTTTCTTTCTTTTATTTGTGAAAAATATTCGTAATGAACGAACATCACCTTTTGAAGTCCCGAATGTCATCCGAACTTATAATTCAAAAGCGCCCAATCTTACCAAAAACGACTCTCTCCTTTAGTAGTCTTTCATTCCACCCTAGGACAGAGGTCGTAATTCTCTGACGTACTCAATAATTATTAGCACATTTTACATTCAGCATTTTGAAAAATAAAAATAAATGTAAAGATTAAAAAGGAAAACCATTTTCATAGATATACGATACATATCTACATATGTATGTATGTTAGTCTGTGATCTATTTTGTATTATAGGCTTACGCTTACACCTTAAGCGTGAGAGATTCGCTAGGACTCTTTTGCGACCTAAGTTGAAAAAGACTCGCAATTCTTTAAATTGGGAAAATTATAAAGACCGCATAATGTAGAAACGTGGCTTATGAAAACCCGAAACATGATTTTGAAACCTCCAAGCTAAAAGCCAAAAATCCAGCTAAGCTTATGTGGAAACATCCAAAGCCATCTAGATACTGGGTAAAAAATGAATCGTTATATAAACTCTCTCCTAACATCTTAATTCAATTCTTTCTTCATAAGCCCCTTCTTGATAATTACGATGACTACAGTGACAATTATGAAGATCTTGGCGCATCTAATTTTACAAGCATCACCAAATCTAACGTATTGAAGTGTATAAAACTTGTAAAGTCTACAGCTGTTGGGGAAGATGGAATATCAATAAAGTATTGTATATTGAAATACTTTTGGCATTGATATTACCTCCTGGTACTAACTGGTATTAACTGGTACTATTAATCACATTTTATGGCCTCGACATGGAAATGAAACTCTTAGGGCGGAGCGAATTAATAAATATATATTATACAAGACAATCTTTGGAATTCATTGCAATCTGCCTTTCGGCATGAAAACAATTGCTGACAACCAAAGTCCAAAACAAATGACGATATTGGTATACCTTGTTTTGCCTTTTAGATTTCTCCAAAGGTTTCGACAGTCTGAATCATGGATTTCTGTACAGCAAGTTGCGATCCCTGTATAATTCTTCTGCTGTGGCTATTAGATTGATAAAGTGTTATCTCTCTGACCGCTATCAATGATCTGTGATGATTAATCTGATTTTAGGTTTTGCTGTCTGTATCGGTGTCCCTCGAGGTTCTGTTTTAACTTAAGACCTTTTATTCTCGTTATTCTGAATGATATTGCGTTATTCTGCTGATTTCATTCCATTATCCTGGATTCCTCCTCATCTCTTAAACTCGACATTCTAATAAACAAATACTAGCAGGCTATTTTTTGTGAACACAGTTCGACTGCGGAATAATTTGCCATCATCAAAATTTGCTGAACAAAAACACCATCTAAGCCAGTGAAGTAGCTGAGAAGACAAAATAATAGAAAGAAAGTAGGAAAAATATCTAAACAGACAATAAAAAAATATAAAGAAATAAAATAGTAGGAATATATAAAACAAAATATAGAACATCCTTTTAAAATTGACTGCCTTTCAGAGTATTTCGTATCATTCGATGTATTAACTGATCTTGTATATCTTATCATGATATTAAATATAATCAAACTTGAGTTCATTTACTTTATTCATTTAAGTTGCTAAGTAAGTTTTAAGATAATTTTTCAAGTTTAGAGAAGCAAGAAATAAAATCGGTGTTTTGAATAGCGAACATACTGAAAGTTTCAGTCTGAAACCCAAATAGAACATGAGACAATCAACAATAATAACAAAACTATTCTATTCTAAACTATTCAATTGAAAACATGATGAAGAAAAACCCAATCTTAATGCTGCCAAAATGAATTGGTTGGAATCATATTAAATTCATTCCTTGTGCTGTCCGATAAGATTTCTGTAATTTAAATTTATGCCTGAAACTATGCTCTGAACACTTTTCGAATACTGCACAAATAAAGTTTTTTTTCAAAGGCTAGCCAACGCACACAGCAAATACATACATTTTGACAGCACGTGACGTAGTATGTATTCATGTGACGACTATACGTGTTGTTAACAATAAAGATAATAGCAATAAAAACAGCAAGAATAAAGGAAAGTAAATTTAAATGATAAATTTAAGATTCAACCTATTATGATAAAAACTGAATACCACAACAGTGACTAACTAAAGGATAGTAGATGAATAGAAAAAACTTAAGTAAAAAATAACTTGAGAAGTGAATGCTCCGCAGCTTACATAAAAGTTAAATCTCTTAAATTCGAAAATTTATTTAATACAAACTTTAATCTAAATTAAAACAAAAAAAAAACGGAGATAAGAGGAAATTGGGTTTTAAAAACTAACCCAGTTTTAATACCTGGAAGCGGTTATTTATAAAAATTATGAAAAATGAACACCAAGGTCAAAATTGACAATGACAATGAAGATATATTGAAGAAATTTCAATTATAATATTCTCCAAACGTATGGAATTTTTGATAAAATATTGTTTTACATGAATTAAAGATATTGAAAAACCCTATATAACGGTACTAATATTGTTTATATTATTCTGATAAAGACATACAGACATCAACTTTTGAAGTACTAGAATTCCTAACGGGTATGGATACCAAAAATGCTGTGGCTATTATAATCAGTGGCCTGAAAGGCACCAACGACAACAAAATTGAAGAGAATGTTACATCCTTTATTTAACGCATACAAATATATAAATTATATGTATATTCCTTTGGCCGAGCATAAGATTATACTGAACCTTCGTATTTGTAGTTTATTTATTGAAACCGCTTGCAATTATTTTCGATTTCTGTAATTTTGAAGCTATTTTTACCGAAAAAAAGTCGTTAGCTGTAAAAATTCGAACCGTTAAGAATTTTTTAATGCCTGCATTCAATTTAGTCGGCGACCACGAAAACGTAAGAAACAAATAAAACGCTTTTATGAAAAGGAAGAAAAAACTTTTTCAATTCTGAACATAATAAAGAATCACATAACTTTTTCCACTTCCACTAATTTTCGTTGTGGAAAAGTTTTCAAATGGCTTTCACGAAGTATTCAAGCAGCAAGAATACTATTCTATTGAGAAATATTTTTATTTTTCTTAAGTCTTTTCTTTTCTCTTTTCTTAAGAGAATCTTGTTTTCTTTTCCTAGTTTTCCATAATCTATAGAATGAATTCTAATTTTTCTAATAATAATAATACAAAAAACTTATTATTATTGTTAAAACTATACGATATGCTTCAGTAATTATTTGAAATTATTTTGATTATAAATTTTTTTCACCATAAACATTTTGCGAAGGATGTCGTTAACAATGTTACAACTTGACAGCAAACACTATCAACAGTAATGCATATCATATTTTAAATAATAAAAAATACAAACAAAATTAAGAAGAAATTATAAAAAGAAGCGAATCTTAGAAGAAATGAGTGTATGAGAAGCAGAGACTCATAAGCGCAATTTACAAGCAGAAATAGAAGAGCAAGAAGAAAAGAAAATCCAAATGATCAGATAGTACACCAGGATGTAAACAAGATAGTAATAATAGGATGACAAGATAATAAGGAGAAGACTAGAGAGTAGACCATAGAGTAGAACAGAATTTAGACTTCGATGTAAACAGAACGTAGAACAGGAATAGACAGGATCACCACTAATAGACCAAAGTAGTAGAGTAGACTATAGAGTATACCAAAGAGTACACCGTAGAATACATCAAAGAGAAGAAATTGTATACAGAGAATGTAGAGAGCTAAATTAAAGCTATGTAAGTAAAAAGCAAATGAAATATCAACTCTTTTCTTTATAAAATAAAGTAGTACAATTGAATGTAAAACTAAGTTCAAGGTCACGTTTAGCTTTTATTATTCAGTAACGTTCTCTTGTAATGTTTTCTGCTTTAATTGAATTCAGATGTCGTTTTTCGTTTGTAAAGAAAAGCGTTTTATCTCGCTTTTCCTCTCTCTATTGTCTTCGCTTCTCTTCACTACATTCACATCATTCAGCTTAAAAGCAAAACAGTTACGTTAAGACTTCACGCTTCATTTGAGCTTCTTGTAAAATGCTTTATCTCGTTATCTCATCATTTCTTCATTTCGCCATTTCGTTTCTTCACACCAAAGAGCGTAAAGAGAACCTTAGTGTACAATTCGTTTTTTTTTTATTTTTGCTTTTAAATTAAACTCTTATATAGAAAAATCGACTCTGCTGCGAAACGAAAATAAGAAAAGGGAAAAACAGAAAAAACAAAATACGCCATAAGCGTTAATTTAAGCGTAATGATATAATAAATGGATACGCGATATACAATATACATACATATACAATATATAAATTATATATATATGTATGAGATAGTATTTATATTTATACCATTTACGATATTATTATTTATTATTTATGCGAGTTCATCAAGCTATACAAAATCACCATCGAAGCCTGGCAGAAGATCAAACGGGAGAAAGGAAGTAGGAAAAAAGAACTAAAAAGACGAAAAAAGCATCAAAAAGGTTACAAACAAATAAAATAGTAGAAAATATGAAACATTCTTTCAAAATTGATTAACTTTGACTCAAATAGATCAAATGAAGTACTCTACAATGGATCTGTTCTATTATAAGAGAACGTACTTTATTAAGTCCTTATTAAAATCAATACTAAACTAATATAATACAGACTGTTAAACTACACGAAATTTCTTCATTATTCAACATTTATTAATATTGTTAGTATGTAACCAAAATTAATTAGAAGTTTTCAATTTAAGTTTATTATTCGTCAAGACTTTTGTTACTAAATGACCACTCATGTATATAATATAATAAACCAATCCAAAACTCCTCCATCCTCAAGAAAAAGAAGAAGAACAACAAAGTTAAAAAGAAATTCTAAAAAAAAAACAAATCTCAAACAAACAAACGTAATTTACGAAAAGACAAAGAACAAAAAAGTAACGAGTAGTAGTAAAAAAAAGTTCTAGACAGGATTTTTATATGGATATATTTGCATCTTGAAAGTAAATTACTTACGTATTTACTTACTTACTTACTTACTCATCTATTTAATTTACCATTTAATTGCCTTGAATTTACTTGCATTTACTTAAGTGAAAAATCCCTTAAAGTGAAAAATCCCTTCAAGTACAAAATCCCTTATCGGATTTCAATTGAACTTGTTGTTCTGTCGTCTAATTCTGTTGGTCTTTTGTTTACATTACATTATTATTATTTTTCTTAAAGCTTTCCGTTGTTATGGAATTTAATCCAATTTAAATTCGTTTGTGAGAATATTAAGACTTGACTTAAAATGATAGTTCTTATTGATCAGAGATTTATCGTATTTAAATACATTTTTTAGCGTATTATTCAGTCCTTGACTAAGGCCAAAAACAAGAAACAAAGAAAGGATGCATAAAAGATGATTTTTAGAATAAAGAAGACTGATATACTTGTTCCTATCAGTATCCTACCTCAAATTGACCTTAAAGTCGACGCAGGTTTGCGGTGAACCTCCAAGTTGGGTAAACGTTTTCCATTTTACTTGGACCAGTATTCAATTTGGTGAATTTCTTGTTTTATCCTGCAGCTGCTTCCACTGTTGCGTACTTAATCCTCATCATGACGCTGACATGAAATTGAGTTTTCCTTTTGCGGCTGCTGTTCGCATTGCTCAAGTTTTCCCAACTCGTTCAAATCAAATAAAAGTTGGAGTTTTAGCAACGTTTTATGCATCAAAACTTGGACCGCACGAGTTGTATACAATAAAGAAGAGCACAACCACGACAACAGCAACAACGACAATGACAACTTTTGTTCTTCTGCTGTTTATGGTTCTGTATGGTTTAATAACTGTTTCTGGAATTAACTTGAAATATCGCCTTCTTATATTACTTCCTGTCTGTCTCCTTATCTACGAGTATGTACATATATCTATAACTTTCTATATTTTTGATCCTCTTCGCCTTTATAATGTCTCTTTAATCATCAATATCATCAGCTGGACTGCTATTTAGGTCCATCTCAATACTTTTTACTATCAAGTGTCTAATGTATCTCTACTTGTACCTTGCTCTCTTATCTCTAATGTATAGTCTTCAGTAAGCAGTTTGTTCAGGAAATAGCCATTTTTTCTATTCTAGTTTCTCACCTAAATTGAATTCTAATGTCTGCAATAGAAAAGTCGCTAGCTTGTTTTCTCTAGTCCTCATTATAAGCTGGCCTGGTCTCCCTATTCGTTCGGGTATCTCTACCCTCTATTTTGCAAACTCTCCTCTCTATTGCCAATGACTAGAGACCTATCACGTGTTCTCTGGAGAAAATTAATAAGTTTATTATTATAAATTTTTATATTTTAGCATTGTTTCCGCGACGTGGCGAAATGTTACTTCTGAGAAAGAGAGATAAAGAAAAAAAGGGACACATTTTAAAAGAAAATTGCACTTGGAAAACTTTTAAGAAAATTGCAACATAGTAAAAGAATTTCCTTCAGATCATTAAACTGCTCTAGATTATTCTCACCACAAAAAGGGTGCAAAAGTCCAGCATCCGGCATCCAAATCTTCGGAACATAAAATCCAAATCTTTCATTCTTTAATTATAACGCAGACATGAAGGTCTGGACCCGGCAATATTAAAACGGACTAACTGAGAAAGGATTCTACTTAATAAAAAAGATCTACTCCTCAGGGCACAACTTCTTGTATATCCGAATGCTCTCCAATAATGGAGCTTTCAAAATTCCTTAGAATGCATTAGATATCCTAGATCGTAATGCTGAAACTTGTCACCAGAAACTTAACACTACCTTTGGAGCTGATAAGACATACCCCTCAAAATTTCTCCTTATGTTTTCTACTCTAACCTAACATAGCTCTACCAATAATTGCTAATAACTTTCCTCAGATGTCCAAAGTCATCTAAATTTAATCAAATTTAATTACTTCCATCAAGGAATCTATTATAACTCTAGTTTATTGAATGAGTGAGAAATTATTCGACCCATTATTTAACTTTGATCAAAGTTCTTGGTTTGAGAGAAGGTGTTGTTGTATGGTGAAAAGTCTGTCATCACGTTAATGACCCTACTGATGTTAATGGTGATGAATATTTTGTTGCTGGGAAGTTGCTAATACAATCAGTATCATTAACTGTGGCCATCATTTTGTGGCAAGCACGAGCCTTAAAGTAACAACATTAACGGTCATGTTGTCAACAATGACGCAGCAGCTGCAAGAGAGTTGAGAGGAAGAGCGCTGCGATTACTAATGGTTATTCTCTGGAGGCGTAAAAATACCTTAATTGACATAAACTAGAGATGTTGATTAGAAGAAAATGGGGTTTTTCACGAAAATTCAAGTCAGAAAGGAAAATAAATGAGAATTAAGGAGAAGAAATGTAAATGTAAACACAATACATAAATGGCATGAAGAAATACAAAGAGTGCTATTCGACACTGCATCAGTGCAGAGAAAAATAGATCCGGTCTCTTCAGCTGAATACGATTTGATTTCCACTCAAATTTCCATGCATTCTCAATGGTTGCCGCTGTTGTTCACAACAAGGATTCGATTGTTTACCTTATTGGTGAATTGCGTTTCTGTTTCTGGGTGTTTCTTGTTGTTTGTTGATTGCGTTTCATTGTTTTTCGATTTGCTTCTCGTTACTATCACATTCTGATTCAATAAAAATGTGTCTGCACTCGATGGGCACATAATTGATGGGGGAACTGTGGGAGCCACAAGAGGCTATCAAATTTAACTCTGAAACTCTATCAAAGATTTCTAAAACTCTGATACCTTTCAGATGTTGCGTTACACCACTTTCAGCAATTATAGTCTCTCATCTGAAATTCTCCACTGGCAACAATGGAGAGTTATTGAGTTCACATGCACAGCACTACTGCTCGCAATTCGATTTGCATACATTAAGTGCAGCTACTGACGCATTCCCGAACTTGATGCTGCTGCCACAGACGACGTGCTCTGGCATTCGTATTGAGTTGTGACACCGTTCAGTTACTCATTTCAAATTACAGGCGCCCCGCCTCCGTCGCTGGAGTCCATCGTTTGCCTCTCTCGGGATTTGCGATATCAGCGAGACACACCGTAAATTGATTGGCGGATCAACTTCCGCCTTCACATCTTCGTTTATTGCAACGAAAATTGGCAAATACGCGATTTCAGTCAACAATCACGACAAGTTCAAGGAAAATATTGAGTGAAGAAGTGACAAGAAAATCCATTTCGCTACGTAAAACCATTTAATGCTTATGGCAAACACATTAATTTCTCATTTAATACATATATATTTTTATTTACCTAATTTTTAATTTGAATCTATGTGTTTTATAAACAAAATAATGCTTTAATACTTTCGCATGTTTTGAAAATACAATATTAGGTATAAATCGTCGCTTTACAGCCTTAATTTGAGTCTAATTCGACTGCATTTTAAAATAATTCGATTTCTGAGCAACCGTATTCGTCAACATGTTTCCCGGTTTAAAATGCATCTCAAAGTAATCAAGAAATCACAAAAAACAGCTTAAAGGATTGAAGGATTCAAATAAATGCTCCACATGAACAAATGAAAAAAGTTCGACGAAACTTTCTGAGTCTCCAAATCATGTCATCCACAACAAAAGCCAAACAATTGAAAGCAAAGAAAGACAGTAAAACAGAAGGACAAAAAGGAGAAGAGAAGGCGAGAAGAAAAACAAGAGAAAGTGAAAAAGGTATTAATTAAGACACACAAATCATAAAGTACTTTACTTGGAAAGGATGAAGGAGGTAGTTGACCAAACGTCCTTGACTACTGCTGCCTGTCAGTGTAAAATATTTGGTGTCGTCTAAGGTATTTATTACGACGGTGACTCTGTTGTTGTGATCTCGCCTGTTGCTATATCTCGATATCCTGGGATTTGATGACAGAATCCTTCGTTCCTTTCCAACTGAAAAAAGCGAATTACATTTCAATTTCAAAGTGATTGAGTCACATTTAATTGACCGTTCAAACGACGATAGCAAAACGGCAGGTTGCGATGCAAAAGGACACTTCTACAGGATATGCGTCAATTCAATATTTAAGCTGTTGTACAAAGTCGATATTCGCGACCTTTGGATCCACTCGAGCGCACTTGACGCGTTTTCGAGAACATTGTCAATTAAAAAGCAAGACCAGGAATAACCAACAACAACAACAATAACAACAGAAGGGATAACATGAAGCCATAAATCCATACTCTCTTTCGTTTTAGGTTTGTTTTCGGCCAGAATAACTAAAGGCGGGAATTTTTGTGCTTTTTCTGTTTAGACTGTTTCATTTCTCTACTTTTTGTGCTTGTTTTTTTGTTTGCTACTACTTCATCAAAGCATTGACCTAAGGATTTAACAAAGGATAGAACGATGATGGGACAACCATACACACAGAGTAATGGATCTTCGCTTCGATGTTGCTGTAATGCTTTAAGGTTGATAAAATAAACTGTAAATCTTTTTTTTACTTTTACTTTACAAAAATCTCTCATTTACTTCCCTTTCCTTACCTTTCCGTTACTTTCCTCTTCCCTTCACCCCGCCCATTTTAGCAATTAGTTTATTTGAAAGGCTTTCAAGTCCACTTCAGAGTATTCAGAACTAATTTGAAGACCTTCAGCAACAGATTGTCTTTGGATTTAACGCGGATGACGTCATGGCTAATCACCCTTTCGAGCAATCAAAAGCAAAACCGACAAATGAGTGGTAGAAATGAGTAAAATGGGTGAGCGGGGAGGGGGAAGACAATGCAAAACTTTTGTTTCTTTATCGGATCGACAGCGGAGGCTCATAAAAGAGCCTTTGAGATTTACAATGCGATTTGCTACTGACAACAACAACAACGCCACTTCAGTTCTAGCTACACACCCTAAACACGCACACACACACAAATGGCATGCTACATTATCCTTGGCATGCTACACGAAAAACAACATGTTTCAACATGTTCCGAATAGCTTTACAATGATTTTTCGCAAACCTCTCAAACAAAAGCGGATGGAGCTCTTCTTCCATATGTTGCTTCTCCTTCTTAATCAACAAACTTTTTCTCTTATTCTTCTTCTTCGTGTTCCTGTTCTTCTTCTAGTTTATATTGTATTCTAGGTTATCTTCTCTGCTTCCTTATTTTCTCCTTGATATGAGAATAAGCTGCCTTATTTATGATGACGTTTGATTGAAAGTGCGTTCCGGAGTTCGTGTGTTGATGGTATGTGCATGTGTACGTTATGTGTATGTGTGTTTGTGTTCCTGACACCCTCCCCGTGCGTACAACCGCAAAAACACAAAAACACTAGCTCTCTTCTTCTTAATTGCATTTATTTTTTTTTGCTTTTTATCTACTTTTAGACTTGTTGTTAGTGATTGTTGTATTTTCGCTTTTGATTCTTACAAATTATAGCAAACAAAAGAAACTCGTACTTGAATGGGAACGAGAAATATACGCACACTGCTTCTTCATTCATTCATGCATTCAGTACTTCAACTTTAACTTTAACTCTGCTGACTTGCGACATGCTTCAACTGGCTTTCGTTCCGTTTTGTGCTTGGATCTCCTAGGAAGTAAGTTTTTCCTTAGAATGCTCTGCCCACTTCTCTGTCAGTTGGCATGCAGCAGCTCCTCAAAGTATTGAATAGCAGGTCGTAAGTAACTCTGAACCGCCACCTCACTTGCTTCTCATAATATAATCTGCATTCATGAACAATCATCGTGCGTAGCATTGTTACTTTATGAAATTGTGGATTCTTTATGATATATGAATTCTCCGATCTGACAGGCTCCACCTTAAGTAACAAGAGCAGTACCACCAAAACAACATCAACAACAACACAGGCAAGTCCAGTAACTTTGGTAAAGCAGCAGCTCATCGGTATTCCAAGCACCATGCAAAACCCGCATCTTCGAAGAACATACAACAAACAAGCTACAAGAAATTACAATTTAGGTCCTTAAAAGTATACAAAAGAGCACCTGCCACAATGTGCACGTTCGTGTAAGCGTGAGTGTTTATATAGGGGGGGGAGGGATTAAAGAGGTGTGCGAAGTGCGAAAGAGTGCGTACACTAGAATAAATGTAAGTGTGGGTGGGATTACTTAAGGTTAAGGATTACTCCTTAAATATTGAAAATGAAGCAAAGCAAAAGCTGATTTAAAATGTTGTAGGAGAAGAAGCCACATCAGTAGCAATAAGACATCAGCAGGAGCAGCCCCTGTTTTGGTTGAAGCTCACACACGCTTTTGCTTTCCTTTGACATGCTTTGACTTCAGAAAACCAGCACAACT
The DNA here is from genome assembly GCA_943737955.2 of Myopa tessellatipennis. Taxonomy (NCBI): domain Eukaryota; kingdom Metazoa; phylum Arthropoda; class Insecta; order Diptera; family Conopidae; genus Myopa; species Myopa tessellatipennis. The sequence continues at coordinate 63,680,693 of OX031314.1, forward strand.
ACTCTATCTCTCCTTTCCTTCCTCCTTTATTCCCTTCTTCCGCTATTAGTTCCTACCTTCCTTCCTTCAAAGTTTCTGCCCTCCTTCTTCTTTTCTTATGTTACGAGTATGTCTCATATTTGCCATCCTTGGCTGTCCTTATCCTTGGCTTAACCGTTTGGTGGACATCCTTTCGTTAAGCCGGTCGAAGGAGCGTTCTTGCTTTCCCTGAACGCATGCTGTATGCTTCTGAGTACCAGGTTCTGAGTCGCCTCGGACATTCGATGTTTAACGCTAACATCCGATGCCATAATTTAACAAAAAAGAAATAACAAAAATTGACATAATGACATGTATAATAATTACAAAAACAACTTTCGCGAACCTGCAATAGCAACAGCAGCCTCGTACATCAGCTGCACTTTTGTTAAGTCGAAATTATAATTGAGTTGAATGTTTTTGTAGCGCTGTTTTGTTGTTGCAGCATTTCTTCTTCTCTCGCATACAGAAACTTCACTCCTTACAGCACTACAGAGAGCATTCGAGAGAGAGCGAATTCATATTGCTTGCTTACTTTTCGGGCTTGTTGAGCGATACTTTATGGGTGTGTATATATGTATAAGTGTATGGAATAGTGTGTGTATGTGTGTAGGTGTGTGTGCATATGTAATTTTAATTTGCATATTTAAAGATCACATATAAAAAAAGCTTAAATAACAACTTAGTTTTACTGCACGTTGTTCCACGTGGCGTATGAGCGACATTTAACTGAACAATTAATTAAAAGCAAACGTTTTAATGCGCATCACTTCACCACTCGAAGAACTTTTATTGCGAAGCATGCCTCTCGGTTAAAAAATTCATGCTTTAGAAAGCACCATCGAAAGGTTTCGACTTAAATTTTACTTAAAGGCAAACCTTTGGATTTTTGTATATATTCTCAAATTCTTACTTTCCTTAAGTTTTGGTGAAGTGAATTAAAAATTTGAGACATTGATTCTTTTAAATTTATTTGATAGCAAGCAAGAGGTTTGCGTGCTTTTTTCAAGGACATCGCAAACGGTTCGTTCGGTTCATTTAATTCTAATACCGAACAATTAAGTAATCCCAAAAAACAAGGTTTACTTAGACGACAGCACGCAAATGCAGCTCATGTATTTGAATCATTCAGCTCATGTATTTGAATGCATTCTGACATTTGCACAAAAAAAACTTGGCACACCGACGAAGGAAACGATGACAACAACACAAAACTTTGATTTGATTGCATTTTGATGCACAAGAAACCGCAATTTAAAGCATGCACGAATTGCTTTCATGGGGAATGATTTGTGGTCGGTGCTAATTTTGAGTGCTAATTAAATTAGATGCGAGTGTATAAAAAAGAGACACATCTGAAGGGCAGCCTCAAAAGCTCCGCAGAGTCCACGTGTTGGAGGCACCGTTTATTTGCAGAGCGGCCGGGATCAACTTCAGTTTTTTCCTTTTCTCCAAACAACTGTTTTCATGTACGACTTGAATGTAAAACTTCGAGGGTACGCATATAATGGGGTAAGTAAGTGAGTGAGGCAATAGATTCACACGCATTAATACGAACGAATTAAGTTTTCAGGCTTCATCTGGCAATAATACTGGGCCCAGGTTCCAAGCACAGATGGGGAATGGATCTGTACTCGATAAGGTAAGCAAACGTCACAGAACCGTCTCATCAACTCGTTCAAAGAAGTCACCACGTCGCTCTTATTCCATGTCAGTTAGTCGACACTCATACGTCATGTTGTTCACTTCTCATGCACTTTATTGCATTTTTACTTTTTAAACCATGAAATATTCTTCAGGTTCCGGCAGACATGGTCCACCTGGTCAACCCCTACTGGAGCCGCTTCCCGCCCATGGACCCGCTAATGAACGATATCCTCGGCGTCTTCAGCGTGGTCATTATGATTGCAGCCTGCTGCGGCAACGCCGTTGTCGTCTACATCTTCGGCGGCACTAAGTCGCTGCGCACCCCCGCCAATTTGCTGGTGCTCAATTTGGCCGTCTCCGATCTGTGCATGATGGTCTCGCAGGCGCCGGTGATGCTCCTCAACTTCTACTACCAGACCTGGGTGTTGGGGCCGCTCTGGTGCGACATCTACGCGGCTTGCGGCTCCATGTTCGGCTGCGTCTCCATATGGTCGATGTGCATGATCGCCTGCGACCGCTACAACGTCATCGTTAAGGGCGTGGCCGGCCAACCAATGACCGTGAAGTTGGCCACGTTGAAGATCATCGCCATCTGGTTGTTTGCCGCTTTCTGGACGATTATGCCGCTGGTGGGCTGGAGCAGGTTCGTATTTGGGGCAGGGGTGGGGATCGAAAGAACAGTTGAGGAGTGTGACGAACCGCGTCTCTTCCTCATTTCATTTCTCTCAGCTACGCCCCCGAAGGCAACTTGACCGCCTGCAGCATCGACTACATGACACGCAGCTGGAAGACTCGCTCCTACATAATCACCTACTCGTCGCTGGTCTACTATACACCCCTCTCTCTCATATGCTACTCGTACTGGTTCATCATCGCCGCAGTGTCCGCCCACGAGAGGGCGATGCGCGAGCAGGCCAAGAAAATGAACGTGAAGTCGCTGCGTTCCTCGGAGGATTGCGGCAAAAGTGCCGAAGTCAAGTTGGCCAAAGTGGCATTAACAACTATTTCGCTGTGGTTCATGGCGTGGACCCCGTATATGGTGATTTGCTACATGGGTCTGTTCCGAGATGACAGTCTCACGCCGCTAACCACCATCTGGGGCGCCACTTTTGCCAAAACAAGCGCCGTATATAATCCGATCGTGTACGGTATCAGGTACGCACTCCATCTCTATAAAGTAGTCGGTAGTTGGACTAGCCATCATTATCCTTTCAGCCATCCCAAGTACAGGATCGTGTTGAAGCAAAAATGCCCATTCTGCATAATCGGCTCCCCCGAAGAGGACAAACCGGATGCAGCGGCAGGCGATGCGCAAACCGCGTCAGAGGCTGAAACCAAAGCTTGATCCGTGGAGTTGTGCCCAAAGTAAGACACAACTAAATACCTGATGGAATCCATGGAATTGAAGACGATTTAAGAAAAATTAAAAAAAAGAAAATAAAAACAATAACGAAACCAAAAGAAAAAGAAAGACAAAACGCTGAAGAACTCTGTTAGAAATGTTGCAGTAGAAGCAGACGATAAATAAATATCGACCTAAATTTCTTTGTAGTTTTAATACTTACGCTGGTATTTCTTCTTCTTTTCCTTCCTTCCTTCCGTCCCTCCTTCCTTCTTTAACGAATGGACAATGCTTTAAGAAGCTTTAAAATCGTTCTCTTCGAGCTAACGTTGTGCTGACTCAAGTATCATTGAAGCAGTTGTTGCTTTGGATTTTTATCAGTTGGATTGTTTTCTCTAAATCTTCGAGAGTAAAGTTTCCTCTCTTTCGTTGTTTTTTATATTCTCTCCACAGAGAGGAAAGGATTTTAATTGAATTTCATTGAGTTTCGAATAGAATCCATTTGTTTACAGCAGTTAACATTGCATCAGTTGAAATGGCGACCAGAGAAACAACAACGCAAAAGTCAACAATGCAAAAAACAACAACACCAACAGAAACAACAGCAATATTTAACGAAATCCAGCAACATTGTTTATTTAATTAAAAGTGAACAATTTCTCTTAAACTGTTGTTGATGTTGTTATTGTTGTTACTGGTGTTGTTGTTATTGTTGTTTTATCTTTAGATCTGTATGTTTTTATTCTCTTATTTTTATTTTTCAATCTATTTATAAAAACAAGGATTTCCATCCCATCCTACTATTTGTCCATTCATACATTCTATCTTTTTTGTTCTTGTATTTTCCATGTGAAAAGAAGATGTTGTGAAGGATGAAGTTTGATAAACAGCGAGTGAAAAAAAGGGTTTGCTTAAGGGAAGGAGGGTGGAAGGGTTGGACATCTGCTTTGAGTGTTGTTGTTGTCGCTCCATACGTAGTTTACTGACCGCAAAAGCAATTGGGTAAAGAATCGTGTGAACAAGTGAGTGACTAAGTGAATATCTCTCTCTCTCTCTCTCTCTCTCTCTCTCTCTCTCACTCAGCCCCAAATGAACTGTATGCTAAAATGACATCTGAATTGACCTACAACAACAAACATTTATTAAAGAAACGAATGAATGAGCAACAAAAGTTTTGAATGCATTTAAATAAAAAATACGCTATATACTCTTACATGCGATACAAGATAGTATGTGTGTGTAAAGAGTAAAATTATTAAAAAATATATTGTACGAACACACAAACTCCTGTCAAATGCAGCACCATTTATTCAATTCGGAATCCGGCAGACTCATGTCTTTCTAGTCTGCTTGATAGTCGTTCAACCGACATCGAGGCGTCTAACATCAACCACAACGCGAGTATCCACAACCATCTACCATGAGTATCTCGCTGGACACAGACACTCCCTTCAACTGGTGATGGCTATAAATCATGTTGGTCCAACCGTGCTGCCCTGCGCTATGGTGTTGACTCTGCACTTGACCGCTAGTGTGGTCACTTAGGAGCTCGTCGACAGATGACTTGGCACCAAAGGCAACAGCAGGAGAGGAACTCAAATCGCAACTGCATCGAAGAAGACGGAAGTAACGAATAATGACAACAACAAAAACAACTGAAGAACCAAGAGTAACAAAAAAACATGCTTAAAGAACAACGAATTTGAACAGCAGCAGTGGCAACAACAACAGCTACAGAAACTACGTTCCTTGTAGAACCTGCAAGCTGTAGCTCGAAACTAAACACTGTTTTTGACAGCAAACTCAACTCGATGAACTTTGTCAATGACACCCGAGCGATTAATGTAATATATACGAGTATAATACATATGAGATGCATATACACTGAGAGAAATGAGAATCCGAAAAAATTACCATTTCGTACTGTATTTAATTATAATATCTGTCATATTCACGTATAACACCTTGGAAATGAGACGTCTCGATGGCGCAGGAGGTGACCTGCGTGCCTTCTAGTCTTAAGGACGCTGGTTCGAATCCCACTGCGCATGGATGTCCAACTTCATTTAAATTGTTATTATATTAAAAGCAAAAACATACACAATTCATTTCAATGAGAAGATATTTTAATTGAAGTATCCCTCCGGTGATTTCAGTTTCTTTCTTATTTATTATTACTATTTTCACATTCACTTGAAAATCATACTGAAAATATTTGAATTGAAGTCATGTTGTTTGATTTCACTACGCTTTTTCTCTCTGTGTACAGATGTACAATTCCAAAGAACGCCACAGAAACGAATTGTTACTTTATACGATTATATGGAATCCGCTTCAGTTGCTTCACAAGACTTTACGACCATATAAAGACGTTATTTTATACACATATGTGTGTGTGTGAGAGTGTGTGTGTATGGCAAATTAAATAATAACCACGCATTGGCTGTGTGTTTGACATAAAAATGAGAGCAACGCTCTAGCAACATGCTCAGCAACGCTACATCGTATCGTTTTCTGCGTTCAGAGTAACCACGTGTAAAAAATATATATATTTACATTAGTTATATATGAAAGTATAATAAGTATTCCATACAGAAGTTGTATTAAGATAGATATAGACGTAGATACTTTTAAGGACTTGTTAATGAAGTGCTTCAATTGAAACTGCATCTGGTCACCTGAATATACCAACTACCGAAAACGAAATCAACAGGACTCATTTTGTCACTTACTAAACGCTTTTATGACACTGACGTACGACACCATCGTTTGTCACTGATGCTGCTGCAGATGCTGTCTCCTTCTTCTTCTTCTTCTTCTTCTTCTTTTCCCACTTCTCATCTGCTTGTTTCCCGTCAAGTATTCCTTAGCACTGACGTTGATCCCTTGCTAATGATAATCTTTGCAACTGCTCGCTTGTTGTCGAGAGTTTCTTACATTCAGGCAAACGTTCAGAGCTGTTCAAGTATGTGATAGTTTCTATATACATATATGAATATTTACTTGTGTGTGTATACGTGACGTTTATTTATTTTTAATCATTTGAAATAGTACAGGAAGATAAAACAAAGGGAAAAAGCCAATTCCGAAACCGCTTTGGCACCACTCGAAGCTTGATTATAATGAGTTTTGAGGTCGGACAAGCTGGCCATCGCATTCCTTAGCTGCGCAGAGCTGCAGACTTTGTATTGCCAAATCTGATCGCGTTGCTGCAGCGCGGCCTCGCAGGCATTCAGGTTGCGCCGAGCTTCGTCCAGAATCCGCTGCGCCTCTGGCAGAGCAGATGCAGGCAGTTCATATTGCATATATTCGTAAATAGTCGTCTCAATGGTTTTGCTGAAAAGCAGGGCCTCCTGCATTCCATCGCCTGGAATCGACGGAGTCTGCTGACTCTACGGAATAGATACGAATTCAGTTACTTTACACTACTTACTCATAAAGATTCACATGCCGCCGACGCTTACCAATGAACCACACATGATACTGGTGAAAAATAAAACAAAAATGCAAGCACGCATTGTATTTTCTTTTATTAAATGTTTTGCGTTAAAATGAGAAGCTGCTTTCGTTAAAAATTCAGCTACTTGTGATTCCCATTAAATGAATCTACGTGATATTCGCATCTCGCTGCACTATCATATACTGGAACTCTATAAAACTCGGAGCTGTTTTGCGTTTTATCTTATCTCTTTACCGCATCTTTTTATCTTGTTATTTTGCTTGCGAAACTCTGCCCGGTTAGGCGACCGTGTTGCTAACATAAAAAAGTTGTTCTACTTTATTTTAATCACTTATCTTAATTATTTCATTTCTTTTGTATAAACTGCTTATCTCTCTCTCTCTCCTAAACTCTCTCTCAAACTAAACTCTGCGGTTTATTCTGCCGTTGATTCTGATTCTAACCTTTGCTTTAATTAGTTTCTATATATTAATAAAAATATTAATAAATTTATTAATTTTGTCTTAATTTTTCTCATTTCAGTTTTATTTCCCCTTTTTACATCATCATCATTTCGTGCTAAGCTCGAACCTTTTGGAACTCTGCTCTAGCTTTCTGCATCACCGTCGAAGCACAGTCGACACTTTCCGCTTGCTGGGAACACGCTTTCAGACCCTTTCTCGCACTGATCAAAGCATACGTCACTCGCTTCACGGCTTGAATGTTTGGAGTCATGGTTTTGAACATACTCCAAGCCTCTTTCTTGAGCTGGTTGAATTGCTGCAATACTATCATGTCGGGATTATCATGAAGTAGTACCTCTCTTGGGTGCCCTATGGCGGTGTGCAGTGCTACCTACGAAAGGAAGAAAATGGTTACATGATCATGATCATTGATCAACAACAGTGATTGATTAAGGATCGTAATCACTTTTGTTGAATTAAACTTACACTGGATGCAGCGAGAGCGCAAAGGAGAAGAGCAAAACTACCCAATTCCATTTTGCAAAATGTACTTTTTTTATGATAAATCTACGTCGAAGCAACTATTCAAGTCCGTTCCTATTTGAGGTCCCGCCTTATATATACCCACAAGTTGCGCATACGATAGTGTAAGCTACATTCGCACACTTCCCTCCCTCAACGATTTCGCTCTTCGCTCTAGCTCTTTACATAGAACTAGAAAGAGACATAAAATAACTCTCTCTTAATATGTGCAAATAAAAAAATTAATATATGTAAATCTGATGTTCTACAAGTTGTGTTATGAAGTGTTTATCTTTTCTAACCAAATTCCTTTTCATCTTGATGGATTTATTACATTATGCTCGTCGTAATGTACTTAACATAACCAAGTGGAAATGTGTCGTGACTCCTCGTCAAATAAAACAAAAATCTCAAGAGCCTTTAATATAAAAAGCTAGTTTAAAAAAGGGGCAAATTGTAGTTTAGGGCGCGATGGTCATTTGGCAGATATCGTTTATCACACCAAATTGTCATAGATAATACCTATAACTAAATAAAAAACCAATAAAACTTTAAGCAATATGTTTTTTATTTAAAAAAAGTCGATCTATTAGATAACCAATATAACCTGTACATAGTAAAGTTTAAAAAAAAATTTATACAACCTTGCTAACACGGTTTTACATACATTCTCTTTAAAATTGATAAAGTGTTGGCACTAAAATACGAAAAATTAGACTTGAATTGTTTTCTGATTGTTGTTGTTTTTCTGATTAGCGCCATTTTATGTGTGTCACTTATGCAGTTGGTGCTGTTCCGGTCCCAGCCCCAATCTCTGATCTGGCTTTAGCCTCCGCCTCGATAGTCTTCAATTCGTTTTTCGACTTTTGTAATTGTAACGCGATGCAACGTATTTGAACCCAGGGAAGCATTGTAGTTGCCGTCGAGCTGCAATCGTTGAAAGCCAACTCCGCGTTGCTCAAAGTGTCGAGCACCCGCCTTTGCAGATCCTCGGTTAAAACCGGTGTTGCAAGAAACAATTTCTGCGCCTCTGATTGGAGGACGACATCTAGAAAGAAAGACGGTGGCGGAAAGCCGGCTGAAGGGCCAAAGACGCTCTGTCGAACCATGGTGGTGACCGGTCCCACACTCACTTCAGCCTACAAATTGAGTTTTAAGTTGTCAATAAATATAATAACATGATGGAGAGATTTATGATGGTTTATGTAAATTGTTTGCGTACCTTGGTCATCGTGACGATGATGGCCCACGCCATGAAGACTGGTATCGTAATCTTCATTCTTCAATATTGTACTTGTAACTGCTTCTAAATTTGAATTCTTTCTCGATGCAGTTTCGATTGAGAAGTGAGAAGCAAATCGGACGCCCCTTACGCATTTATACTCTTTGATTGCAGAGTGTAAACACATTCAATAGAAAAATGTTTTTATCTTATTATATTATTTTTTTTTTTTGTTTTTTAATAATTTATCTATTCTCGAATTTTTTATTAACAGCATCAACGCACTCTTTGTACATTTAGTGAACAGCTTTTCATCTAATATATTGCCATGACGTCACTTCAAAGATTCGTAAACATTCTGTGAAATTAGACCAAATCAACAACTAAATGACATTAATTGTTTATAAAAAATACAAAAGGAAAAAAGTAATAGTGATAACTCTTTGATAATATAAAACTTGTTGTAAATCTGTAGTTGCTTACATTTTGCAATTTCAGCTTATTCATTATAGAAATATTGCGCGATTTCCTAGAGTAGAGCCAATTATTATATTTTAGATTTTTTTTTAAATTTCATATTACATCAACCCTCACTTCGATTTTCTTTTTCCTGTAATAGCTTCTTTCGAAGTCCAACAATACTGATAATTTCTTTCTTTAGTTTCTCTAGTTTAGGAGTTAAAGGGTCTTCATCAAATCTTTTAAACCAACTAAGATAGCGTCGTAAAGTTTGTGCCATTTGGAAGATTATTTCAGAGCCTTTTTTGCCTTAAAAACCTCATACCTTCCAATATCTTACGCAGTTTAAGAGATATGCTGCTTTTATTGGATGTTTAAAAGGTTCTAACTCCAAGACCGATGACTTCCGGGGATAAAACTTATCAGTTTAACTTCTAACGGTCAAACCATTAAACATTGTTCTTTACTTGTTGTCTAACTCACTATTTTAAGTTAAGAATTGATTTTTCCAATCAAATATCTTCGTTAATATAATGTTAAAATTTACGACGTCAGTGACCTGAGAATCGAGAGAACGGCATTAAATTTTATTATCGGATCGATTTTAAAGGTCGGTTTATTAATTTCACGATTATTTAATTTAATACTAAAGTTTGATATAAATTTATATTTAAATAGTATTTATTATAATTTATTTATTTATTATAATTATAATGCATAATAATAAATAAATAAAAAGTTTATTAATTTCCATTTTCCAGTGTTTTATAGTGGAAATTGTGTGTTGATATTGAAGCCACAAACCATAGAAAATTCATAAGCAACTACACAAACCTTTTCAAAATTCACGACGGTTTTTTTAATAATTATCTACTTAATCCAACGATCCAATTTTTAAAAAATCTTTCCAGAACACAGTAAATATAGCGAATAGATAAATTTAAACCACAGACAAATCATAAACATTCAAATTTTCTCTTATCCAAAAGATATTATATAAAGTGGAAATATCGTAATATCTATCGGAGATTAAACAGAAACCAGAAACTGCAATAGTTAAAGAGATACATACTCTGAAATTTCAAGGGTCTATAACTCCTAAAGTGGGTGTGTCCTGAGATACATTTTGTTATTATGATTAGAGCCAAAAACAACAAAATTCGCAACGGTAAATCTGTTCCGAAGTGCCTTGTATCGCAATAAACACAATTATGTCGAATTTCTTGTAATTGTAAAATATGTTTCCTGATCCTTCTGCAGCAATGTGATCCTTAAGCAATGTTTATATGTTTGCCATTTATATCTCCAATACAATTCATTATATTGTTGAGTGGAATGTGGTCTATTTGTGTATGTATTTGTTTTTATTCTTATTTATAGTATTAGTTTTACTACTACAATAAGTACTTTTTGCGTAGTAATATCCTACATTTTTATCGCTCCCGAAAAACTTTTTACATCAGCAAAAAGAGTGGTCGTGTGACCTCTAACTACGCCAAAAGAAAAAGGGAACAAGAACTGTTCATTCACAGCACTTCAATTGAATAATCGTGTGACCTCGCCGATAGAGAGACCTGCTTAAATGTCATTTGTATGTCAAAAAAACTTTACAGTTCATTAAAAAAACACAACTATTGAGTTTGCGTATTTTCAGCTGTTATACTCATTGCAGAAGAGGATTTAACAATATCGATTTGCTGCAGTCTTCAAGAAATTTCGGGGAAAAAAGAAAAGGAAAGGAAAAATAGTAATATAATTGATTTACTGGTCGTCTGTTTTATAAAATTTGATAAATTTGGGATAGATTGTCAATTGCTGTTGAAATGGCTTTCGCTGGACTGAAGAAACAAATCAACAAAGCAAATCAATATGTAACGGAAAAAATGGGTGGTGCTGAGGGCACCAAGCTGGATATGGATTTCATGGAGATGGAGCGCAAGACGGATGTTACCGTGGAACTGGTAGAGGAGCTTCAACTGAAGACCAAGGAGTTTCTGCAACCGAATCCAACTGCACGCGCGAAAATGGCCGCGGTGAAGGGTATCTCCAAACTCTCTGGCCAGGCCAAGACGAACACGTATCCACAGCCAGAAGGCCTTCTCGCCGAATGCATGCTTACCTACGGTAAGAAGCTCGGCGAGGACAATAGCGTGTTCGCCCAGGCCATGGTAGAGTTCGGGGAAGCACTGCGCCAGATGGCCGACGTTAAATATTCTTTGGATGACAACATCAAGCAGAACTTTCTGGAGCCCTTGCATCACCTGCAGACTAAAGACCTAAAGGAAGTGATGCATCATCGAAAAAAATTACAAGGTCGACGTCTCGACTTTGACTGCAAGCGACGACGACAGGCCAAGGACGATGAGATACGCAGCGCCGAAGATAAGTTCGAGGAATCAATGCATCTGGCACAAATGGGCATGTTCAATCTGCTGGAAAATGACACGGAACAAGTATCTCAGCTAGTGACCTTCTGTGAAGCTCTGTACGAATTCCACTCGCAATGTGCAGACATACTAAAGGTGCTGCAAGAGACGTTGCAGGAGAAGCGCGAGGAGGCTGAAGCTCGTCCAAAGGCCGAATTTGTTCCCAAAACAGTGTTGGATTTGAATTTGGATTCAAATTCATCACCCGGTTTTGGCAACGATAACGATAACACACACCTGGGCGCCTCGCCACTGCCATCGCCCATGCGCTCACCAGCTAAACCAACGATGGGCGGAGCAGGAACGCCTCAAAAAACGCAGCAACCCAGTTGCCAGGCTCTGTACGACTTCGAACCCGAAAACCCTGGCGAGCTAGGCTTCAAGGAAAACGACGTCATCACACTACTCAACAAAGTAGATGACAATTGGTTCGAGGGTTCATTGAATGGACGGACTGGCTACTTCCCACAATCCTATGTGCAAATATTAGTTCCACTTCCCAATTAATATAAAAATGCCATTTACAATAATGACAAAGTTGAAGGTAAGAATGGTTTGAGGAGGATAATGAGCGCCGATGATAACAATTATGATGATAATAATTATATTAAAATTACAAAAACAAAATTACAAATTTATTGCTTCAATCTTTGTAATATTTAAATGGAAAATTAATACCTATTACCTACCTATTTACGATGTATGTGTTGTTTTGTTAAGAATTCGTTTTAAATATTACCTAATTGTATTTAAAATAATTAATCAGTCAAGTCTCATGTTGGAATAAATATACAATAATATATATATACATATATTTAAATATAAAATTAAAATTATTAGATTAAATTAATTAAAAACTATAACAATAATAATATATAGATATGATAATAAATATACTTTTTATTGTGTCTTTTCGTTCAATCAGCGGCGTGTTTTATTTTCAATTATAAAATATTCTGAATCCCAACAACGTGATATTTATGGCTCGATTTCCTAGAATGACTCCAATGAGAGCTGGAAAAACAACTTCCCTGAGCAACTTCAAGAATGCTCAGAAACACGCTCTCAAATGACACCACATCATGACGCGCCGTGTGGCATCGTGACGCCAGAGGTTCGACTGATTTCATGTTTTCTCTTACTTAACTGTTTTTTTTAGAATGTTATTGTATTATGTGAGTTTTATTATTATTATAATTATTACTAGCTCTCGCAATTTATTTCTGAAATATGAAAATATTCCGCATTCTTATTTAAGAAAAATTACTCAAATATTTATCAACACCCAAAAGTATATTCTGAAAAGAAAGGATACATTTCTTAGAACTATAAATACAAAACAATATGCAGAAAAATGTTGCAAATCTTCTTGCTGTCTTATTGACAACTCAACATGTACATTTTTAAAACTTGCAAATTCCTGTAAAAAAGGAGAATGGCGAAAAGGTAAAAAACAGGTGAAGGTCATTACAAGATACAATGGAAGATACAATTAAAATATTTCGAATAACGCGAACTCATAAATGCAGGTAGATTCCAAAATACGGTAAAAATATGTGTGACACCCACCATAGGTAATTTCCAAACACTTCCCAAAAATTTGAATGTCACAATTTGTTGTTGACACATATGAATATAAAAGTGATTGTGCAAATTTATAATAACACAGGACCGAAATTCCAACTCCGGTTAATTCCAAAATATATAAAAAGGTTAATAAAAATTTGTTTAACTCACCAAAAAAGGCACTATTACTTAATATTAACTTGCAGATTAATTTTGAAATATAGTTGACTCATCAAAATCAGAATTAGTCAATCGAAATTAAATTGAGGTTAGGTCGTCTCCAATATATACAATAGTCATTGGCAGTCCTCGAAAGAAATTTCTTTCCTAATAAACAGTTTCTCCATCCATACCTTGTAGAAGCATCCAACTATGAGTCTTACATCAGCGGCTGGGATTATTTCCCTACTGGATGAACCGATGCCAGATTTAAAGGTTTTTGCTCTTAAAAAACTAGACAATATTGTGGATGAGTTCTGGCCAGAAATATCGGAGTCTATTGAGAAAATCGAAATGCTACATGAAGATCGTTCGTTTCCAGAAAATAAACTAGCTGGTATGGTGGCTTCCAAGGTGTTTTATCATTTAGGGTCCTTCGAAGATGCCCTCACATATGCTTTGGGTGCTGGAGACCTTTTTGACGTAAACGCACGCAACGAATACACTGAGACTATCATAGCGAAGTGCATTGATTTCTATATTGCACAACGTGTTGCTTTCTTAGATAATCCAAAGGAAGCTAAACCAGTTGACACGCGATTGCAAGCAATTGTCAATCGCATGATACAGCGTTGTTTGGATGATGGTCAATATCGTCAGGCTCTTGGCATTGCATTGGAGACGCGTCGAATGGACATATTCGAGGCATCTATAATGAAATCAGATGATGTTGCTGGCATGTTAGCTTACGCGTACAATGTGACTATGTCTTTGATACAAAATCGTGGTTTTCGAAATGAAGTGTTGCGCTGTCTAGTGCAGCTCTACCGGGAATTGGGCGTTCCCGACTACGTAAACATGGTTCAATGTTTAATATTTTTGGAGGATCCCTTGGCTGTCGCTGAAGTGCTTGACAGTTTGACGCGATCACCTGTGGAAGCTAATAATTTGATGGCATACCAGATTGCTTTTGATTTGTACGAATCAGCTACGCAGGAATTTCTGGGAAAAGTTTTGCAAGCACTTAAAGAAACTGCACCAATACCAACAGCTCTGCCCAGCACATTTAAGCCACAAGGCACAAACAGTGCTACCAATAATGCTGAAGAAAGTTCAAAAACTGATGAGGAAAAAGCTAATTCTGCCGCCGAGGACACCGCTACCGTAGATGAAGATGCTGATGGTAACTTGCAACTTTTAGTTCTTTAAACATAAATAATTCATATCAATTATTTTCAGGTGATATCAAAATAGAGCGTACCATTGACTCTCTTAACGATTCCGAAAAGGCACATCAAAAGAATATTGAGAAACTAATCTCGATTTTGTCCGGTGAAGTTACAATCGATTTACAATTGCAATATTTGATACGCAGCAATCATGCGGATTTACAGATTCTACGAGGCACCAAGGAAGCTGTACGTGTATCAATATGCCACACAGCTACTGTAATTGCAAACGCTTTCATGCACAGTGGTACTACATCCGATCAATTTCTCAGGGATAATCTGGACTGGCTGGCACGTGCTACAAATTGGGCCAAACTTACAGCCACCGCTTCATTGGGTGTCATACATCGTGGCCACGAAAAGGATTCTCTTGCACTTATGCAGAGCTACTTACCGAAAGAGGCTGGACCCAGCTCCGGTTACTCAGAAGGTGGTGGTTTGTATGCTTTGGGATTGATACATGCCAATCATGGAGCCAACATTATCGACTATCTTTTACAACAACTAAAAGATGCCCAAAATGAGAATGTACGTCATGGGGGTTGTTTGGGATTGGGTCTGGCTGCCATGGGCACGCATCGTCAAGATATATACGAGCAGTTGAAGTTCAATTTGTATCAGGATGATGCTGTTACGGGCGAGGCTGCAGGCGTTGCCATGGGAATGGTTATGTTGGGCTCAAAGAATGCTCAAGCAATTGAAGATATGGTTTCGTATGCACAGGAAACGCAACATGAAAAAATTTTGCGTGGTTTGGCCGTCGGAATTTCATTAACGATGTTTGCACGCTTAGAAGAATCGGATCCGCTGGTCACAAGTTTGTCCACAGATAAGGATCCAGTGTTACGCCGATCAGGCATGTACACCATTGCCATGGCATACAACGGCACGGGAAGCAATAAAGCCATACGAAAGTTGTTACACGTTGCTGTTTCCGATGTCAACGACGACGTGCGACGCGCTGCAGTGACAGCAATTGGATTTATACTTTTCCGCACTCCTGAACAGTGTCCTTCCGTTGTTAGTTTGCTCGCCGAGTCATATAACCCTCATGTTCGCTATGGAGCAGCAATGGCCTTAGGTATTGCTTGCGCAGGCACTGGTTTGCGAGAGGCTATAGCTTTACTGGAACCCATGGTTAAATTTGATCCAGTTAACTTCGTGCGCCAAGGTGCTTTAATTGCTTCAGCCATGATATTGATTCAACATACTGATCAAACGTGCCCCAAAGTAACATTCTTCCGTCAACTGTACGGTGAAGTTATTAGCAACAAGCATGAAGATGTCATGGCAAAGTACGGCGCCATACTCGCTCAAGGTAAACGAAAATGAAATCTGACATATATATTTAATTTCAATTTCGCTTTTTATGAGTAGGTATCATCGACGCTGGTGGGCGCAATGCTACTTTATCTCTGCAGTCGCGTACAGGTCACACCAATCTCCAAGCAGTTGTTGGCATGTTAGTTTTTACGCAGTACTGGTATTGGTTCCCACTTGCACATGCACTCTCCTTGGCATTCACACCCACCTGCGTCATTGGTTTAAATTCTGATCTAAAGATGCCGAAGATGGAATTTAGGTCATCCGCTAAACCTTCTCTATATGCTTACCCCGCCCCATTAGAAGAAAAAAAATTCGAAGAGCGCGAGAAGGTTGCCACCGCAGTGCTTTCCATAGCTGTGCGGCAAAAGCGTCGCGAAACTGCAGACAAGAAAGAAGATGATAAAATGGACGTCGATGAAGATAGCAAAGAAACAACCAACAAAAAGGAAGATGAAAAAATGAAAGTAGATGATCTACCTAAGGATGATAAAAAGGAAACCGATGAAAAAGAGAAAGAAACAGAAAAGGTCAAAGAAAAGGAGAAGCCTAAAAATGATGAAAGAGATAGAGAAGCACCATCCACTGCTGCTGCTGCCAGTACTGCTGCTACTACTGTCGAAAAAGATAAAGAAAAGAAGGAGAAGGATGACAAAAAAGATAAAAAAGAGCCAGAACCTAATTTCGAAATATTACAAAATCCTGCCCGCGTTATGCGGCAGCAGCTTAAGGTGCTCAGTATATCCGATGGACAATCATTTGTTCCTCTGAAAGACGTTTCTATAGGTGGCATCATAGTTATGCAGCACACCGGCAAAGTTGAAGATCAAGAACTGGTTGAACCAGTTGCCGCTTACGGACCCAAAAATGAAGATGTTAAAGAACCTGAGCCCCCAGAGCCATTTGAATATACTGAAGACTAAATACCCAACACCAATTTTTTTGTTTTTACCTATGAAATTACGTATCACAAGTTCTTGTATTAAATGTAGCAGTTCGATTGAATATTTGAATAAATAAACTCAGGAGCAGATATTCAATGAACGATCGACGTGATTATCTGTGACTACTTTGTTATTGCGAGTAAAATAACAAACAGCAAAGTTACCGACAACGCGAACAGAACAGCAGATTCACGTCGATCGTTCATTAAAAATCTGGCCCTTAAACCATTTCTTGAATATTGTGACTTTTTTGTCAAAATGCATATTCAAAGCAACGAGTGGAAGTGTACTCGTTAGTTCCTGTTCGTGTTTTAGTACATTTATCTGGCTGAGTATCGTATTTCTGCTAAATCATGGGATTTCTAAAGATTCCATTTGTAACAATTTATGTAACTGAAAAACGAATGCATAGCGAATTTAATTATATGTATTGCATGCAGGTATTTTGGGATGAATTTGTTCAAAGTTATACTATCACATTTTAAAATTGTGGTATTTCCCCTTAAATTTTCATCTTTGGATATCCCGTTTCTAAGGAAAATTAATTTTCTCCCTTACTCTTTTTCGTTTTCTATGATTAAAATGTTTATTGTGAATGAAAGGGTGAGATGTAAGGTAACATAAAATAAAAACGCGCGAAAACTAGAGAAAGATGCAGATTTTGTTTTCATTTTCAGCTGGCGTTTGTAGAACAAACTTTGTTTGATTTATTTTATTTATTAGAATAGAAATATTGCTGGTGGGTCGGGCAATCGAGCAATCGATTAAATGAGAAATAAAAGGTATGATTTCTAACCGTCAAATAAAAGAAACATCTTGTGATGTTTATTTATTGTTAATTATTGCAGTATGTTGAGATATGAAGATCAAAACATGTCTATTGAACAGAATTCAACAATTAAAAAAGAGGCAGTTAGTGATAGCCCCCCCAACTCTTCAGCAACATCCACAGGGATCCAAGATCACAACTTGTCTTTTGAACAGAATTTATCAATTAAAAAAGAGGAAGTTACTGATAGCCCCAACTCTTCACCAACATCCACAGGACTGGCCATGAAGCCACGAAAGTACACATGGGCGGAGGAGATGTCGCGTGATGAGATTGGCCTGGATGATTCAAGAGTAAGTTTTAAATATGTAGTACCATAAAAACGTACAAATTTGTTTAAAGTTATTGTAATGTTGTGCACAATTTTCCTTGGATTTGTAGACATGCTCCGCTCTGAATAGCAGCAACGAAAGTCAGCAAGCAGATCAAGAACATAAGCCTCCCAGCATTAAACTAGAACCGATGACTGCTGAAGCTTCAGCCGCGAACGCTGATCGGGAAATTTCGATAGATTTCATTGGTCCGTTCTTTACTGCTTGGAACATTTTTTATATCAATAACACAATTTCGTTTTTAATCTTTAGATACCAACAATGAGCAGAAATATGATCGCCTGGTTAAGGCAGAGAAACTCAAAACACCATTCAAGCGACGTCATTCGAATACACCGAGCCATGGCAGCGGCTCTAACAGTCCGAACAGCACAAATAGCGATAGTAACCTGGAGGCTGGCAATAACCCCGGGGCGCAGGACTTCTTGCAGAAGGATAGTAAACACAAGGTTGGGAAGCGTTTGCGTCATCAGAGCTGCAATTCGTCCTCGTCATCATCATCATTTGCTGAAAGTGACGCGGCAGTTCTATCGCGTCGTCAAAAGCAAATTGAATATGGTAAAAATACACTAGCCTACGATCGTTATGTGGAACTAATTCCAAAGTAAGAACTTGAACAATTGTTGCCTATTTTGTGTTGCTTTTAAACTTCCCTTCGCTTTTATAGAAGTAGGCGCTCGCGTGATCATCCACGGACTCCCAATAAATACGGCAAGTACAGTCGACGTGCATTTGATGGTTTGATTAAAATCTGGCGTAAGCAACTGCATTATTATGATCCACCGACGCAGATGGATGAAAATGCCGATGAGAATGAAAGCGATGATTCCGACTTGCAATAAATTCTAGCAATTACAATAAATGTGCGGAGATGTGTTTTTGAATGTTTTTACAAACAATTTCAGTATTTCTGTAAATCTCAATTAATTTAATGAAAAATGTGGAATATGTTTCAGTGGTGTTATAAATAAAAATATCTGTTAAATAAAAAATCTTTTTTTTGTTGAAAAATAAAGCAATACATTTAAGAAATACGGTAACATTTTTAGGTATGGTTGGAGCTAAACACCAAATTCTTAGAACCTTATATGAAATTTAGGAATAGTGAGATGTTTTGTGAATAATGAACCTTATATGAAATTTAGGAATAGTGAGATGTTTTGTAGGGAGATTATTTCAACAATATTTGTTGATAAGTTTTATCAGTGTAAGAAACAGTCTTGTATAAAAAAATATACATCTTAATACATTTATATTGAAACCTATTTTAAAATTTAATTCGGATGAAGATTAAAGATACAAATTAACTTTCTCTTCTTTCAAGAAGATTTAAGATTTTGTCCAGTTTGTTGGACTGTCTGGTTTCATAATCAGCCAACTGAGCAAAAAGTTTCGTTTCCAGCGTTCTTAAACGAGCTTCGATATACATCTTTAAATCCCCTGTTATTAATTGAGATTCCATTGACTCATTTGGACGAACTGGCGTGATATAAGGAGAAATCCCTGGCTGTTGAGCGGATTTATGCATCTGCATATACATTTTGCATTTCTCAGCATTTGGTGTCAACTTAAGGTTGGAGCTCTGAAGCATCTGCTGCACATTATCTAAATTAATCGCATTCGGCAGCAGAGTGGTGATGCCATTCGGATTGGGTGCTATATACAGCAGTATACCGAAAATACAGATTTCGTGGCTGTTACCAAGTAACTATAGAGATTAAGGTTAGAGACCGTAATGTTATTTATTTCATACAAATGATTCCAATCACCTTCAGCATAATTTCAGCGATGCCTGATTTATTGATTTCAATGTCGTAGCGATATGAGAACACTTGTTGATTCAACGGATCATGACATCCAGGAACTGCATCATCGTTTTCGATGATTTCGTTTCCGTATACAGTTTCGTTATATTCCTTTTGCGGGCCAGTAAAGATCTCAACTTTGTTGGCCGTGCTGCACACCATTGATAATGATTCGATCTTGTAACGCGGAAAAACGCGTATCACCATCTCACACGGATTGTCATTCTGAGGATTAGGCTGATTTAGAAGTATTGCACGTTCTTCATCACTGAGAATTTCATCCAAACCCGGTCTGTTGACGAAAGGATTGAAGTCAGATTCAGAGTTAACTCACTGGAGAGTTTGGATTGCTTACTTGATGAACACATCTTCCTGAGTCATTTTTACTTGTACTGTTTTCGTGATGTCGTCGCCGTCGCAATTGTAGCCAGTCGACGACTTCCAATTGCTGAGTACTTTTACGCTGGTGTCCATAAATGTAATTTTTTGTTACAATTTACCCCCGTAAATAAAAGTTTTCGAAATTTTTTCGCAAGATTTTTGGCCTGTGACGGAAACAATATTTCCAACAGAGATATTTCCAATCTCTGGTTTAAAGAATAAATCTTTCCAAAAACCTTGTTTCCAATCTAATTTATAGCAAATATGACCGTTGTAATATGACAGTTGTCAGTTATATGTCAGCAATGCTGACTTGATTTCGTAACCGATGACCGATAACCGATGACTCCCAAACTTTGAGTTGCGGCTTCCTGGTAGACCAAATTAATCATAAATAGTACATACGTATATAAGATTTCTTAAATTTATGTAATATAACATTTTATCGAAACTCTGATGTCTTAAAACAGTTAAGGTTCCCTACATTCTTAGTGTTGTGATAATAAAAAAGAAAGTATAAAAATATTAAATTGCGTTATTCTCGAAAACTAAGATTTTAGGTAAAATGTTATGTTACATAAATGAAAGAAAGTAATACCAATAAATACCTGTGTAATGATGCCACACCAAGCAGATATCTGCTATAATTTTAGAGATATAGTTCCGAGATTTTCAAATTTGAAATTGCTATAACCCCGAAACCATACGAGAGCGGGAAAAAACGATGTTGTTGCTGGAGTCACCGTGCAAAAAAACAACAACAAAATTAGCCTTATGGTCTGAAACTAAATTTTACACCGATTTCTTTGTGATTTTTTTACCCATTTTTAAATAATCTGCATTAATTACTTTGGAGCATATCGCCGTACAACACGCCCAATTTTTTTTTTTTTTTGGTGTTCTTGTTGTTTTTGGTGCTGACTCCAATAACAACTTCAAAAAGGGGTGGGTACTTTCGGTTCCGATTTTATAGCCGTTTGAAATTTGAATTTGTTATTGGTGCCGTTCTAAAGGTACTTAAAGTGTCTTCTATTTATGTGAAATGATATTTTACTGAAAACCTTATAGGTCTCGAGAAAAACGCAATTTAAGATTTTTTATACTTTTTTTGTGAATTCAATAATTTGTTTCTAAATAAAATATGTAATTAACACATATAATTATATAAATCCTAAGAAAGAACAGATTATTAGCTTCCTACAGAAATTTATTTGACCATGATTTATTTTTTTGTAGGAACTTAGGAGAAATTGCATGTTAAAGTAAGTATTTTTTGGAATTGTTCTATCTTTTGTTGACCTTTGTGTACCTTTTTTGAAATATTCTTACTATACAACTTTTACAATCGTGTTCGTTTAAATTCGTGTTTGAAATTATAAATTAATTCGAGACTTGCCATTATCCACATTGTTCTTGGTGTTACGATTCTACGAAATTTGTTTATGATTTTCGAATATTTTTGGAAGTTTAATAAATTATGTGTTCTATTATTAAAAATGCAATTCCTCCTAAATTCCTACACCAATCATGGTCAAATAAATTTCTGTATAAAGCTAATCCCCTGTTCTTTCCTAGAAATTCTATAATAATATGTGTTGATTACATATTTTACTTAAAAAAAATTATTGAATTCACAAAAAAAGTATTAAAATCTTAAATTGCGTTTTTCTCGAGAACTATAAGGTTTTCGGTAAATATCATAGTATATAAATGGAAGATACTCTAAATACCTTTAGAACGCCATCCATACCAATCGGATATCTACTGTAGTTTACGAGATATGGGCAGTTAAATTTCAAATTCCAAACGGATATAAAACCGGAACCGGAAGTACCCACCCCTTTTTGAAGTTGTTATTGGAGTCACCACCAAAAACAACAACAAGATTGAGCATGTGTACCGCGTCCGTTATATGCCGTGACTTTTATCATCATTGCCGTTGGGTGGCAATTTTTCGCAAGTTTGATTAGTTCGAGTTTTTCGAAATAACCTTGGTGACAGTAAGTTGAGGTCAAATTTAGCAATTCTTTAGTTTCTGTCTCTATACTGCTGTCAAAACTACGTCCATCTTCGGTGAAGAGAACACTGTACTACATCAAAGCTAATTGCTATTTTTCGTCTATTGCATAAACTCAAGATGGCTGGAAAATATAAAATTGTTATGGTCCGTCATGGTGAATCGGAATGGAATCAAAAGAATCTATTCTGCGGTTGGTTTGATGCCGATCTTAGCGAAAAAGGTAAGCAACCCGCAATTCTTAGGCAGTGTTAGGCAATCACTTCATCTTTCTCTTTTGGTTCGCTCACATTACTAAAGGCAAGGAAGAAGCAAAGGCAGCAGGAAAAGCAGTTAAGGAAGCAGGCCTCAAATTTGATATCGCCCATACGTCTGTTCTGACCCGAGCACAGATAACCTTGCAAGCTATCCTGAGCGAATCTGGCCAGGAGAGTGTCCCAGTCTGTAAGACATGGCGCCTCAATGAGCGCCACTACGGCGGCTTGACAGGACTAAATAAGGCTGAGACCGCTGCCAAATATGGTGAGGAACAGGTTCAAATCTGGCGTCGTAGCTTTGACATCCCACCACCACCCATGGAGCCAGGACATGCTTATTACGACAACATCGTAAAGGACGCACGCTACGCAGAGGGTCCCAAGGGCGATGCATTCCCTATGTTTGAATCGCTTAAGCTTACCATTGCTCGCACACTGCCGTACTGGAATGATGTTATCATTCCTCAGCTGAAGGAAGGCAAGCGCATCATCATTGCTGCACATGGCAATAGTTTACGAGGCATTGTCAAACATTTGGACAGTAAGTTTTTTGTGAGAAAAACAAACATCCAAAATAACTCCAAATTCATTTTCCACATTTTAGACCTTTCTGACGATGCTATCATGGCTTTGAATTTGCCAACTGGTATTCCTTTCGTGTATGAATTGGATGATAACTTTAAGCCGGTTGTGTCGATGAAATTTTTGGGTGACGAAGAAACCGTTAAAAAGGCAATGGAAGCCGTTGCAGCGCAGGGTAAAGCAAAATAAAATGCTGCCAGGAAAGACATGTATTCGTATTTCGCCATATAAAGATGAGTCGAACCTTGCTGTTTACATTTGAATAATTTATTTGTTGTTAAGTATTCATACCAGTTGATAAAGTGTTAAGAAATTTATAAAGTAATATCCTTCATCAACAAAATTATTATTGTTCCAATAGAATTGGTGATGTTATTTTAATACAGCGTAAAAGCGAGTAAAAACGGAGTACAGCAGTCTATTTTTTGTTAAAAATAAATACATTATTTATTACCCAAATTATATAAAAACATTTTAATTTGAAATTTTCGGATATTTTTATATAAATTTATCCTTTTTAATGGAAACAATAATTGCACAATATTTTCTGAATTCAATCACTAATGGTTACGATTTAAAATATGTTTTTTATTCGAAATCAATTTTTCATGTTATTTCATCGTGATCGCAAAATGAAAAATACTCTTACGAAGGTCTCTATAAGAAATACCTCTTTGGAAGACACTTAATTAGAAGAGAGCTCAATATTCAACTTAATTTAGCTCGTATATTTCACAAATAAAGTGCGTAGGGATCAATTTTCTACAGATTAGATTTAGAACATATGTATTTATTTATTTTCTCTTGTTATTAAAGCAATATGATTTTTTTTTATTATTTGCATATCAAACTTTCTACATTTTTATCCATTTGCATTTGCAATTGTAATACATTTTCTGTTCAGAGCTTCTACTTGCTTTTGTGCTTCTTACCATCTTTAGCCAGCTCCAAACCAAGTATACATTTGCCAGGTACTTTATAGGTTTCTGTCAGCAGATTATACACGAAACGTACTTGATTACCTTGAATTTGAAGTTGTTCACGCTTTTGATTTGGTAATTTAACTATCGTGGTGCTAGCGGCAGCACCCTGTTTGCACAGCTTAATTAATTCGGGAACAATGATGCCGTAGCATTCAACATTACTGACAAGTGTCACTTTTTTATTACCCGATCTAGTGGCCAACGACAGTTGTATTAGTGGTTTATTCGGGGAAGCATCCTTGACGCTGCACATCTGATAAGAATGACTCATTTTATTGAGTATTAAACTGCTGATTTTGCTTAGTGTCGCGTCGGTGCATTCACAAACCTTGGCCAAACACTCATCTAGTTTTATTGATTTTGTTCCATTGTTCAAAATAGGTAAATTATTCTTATTCACGTATTCGCGAACAATTTTTTTTATCTGTGCACTGGGAATACCTTCACCCCGTTTGTAATTCATTTTGGTGAAAAAGGCGGCCGTTTCGTCGGTCACAACGTACAGTTCAGTTAGCTCGGAATGGAAAAGTGGCTGATCTTGACCATTAACTTCAGAGACACTTGGTTTCTTATAGTCCGTGATGAAGTTCACTAGTTCCGGGTGATCTAAATCGATTGATGTGATCTTATCAACTCCTTTAGTTTCCTCACGCACTACAATGAAGCCTTGCTCTATCATTTCGTTGAGAAAGTTTGAGAGTTTCTTATATTTTGTTTTCTTGAGATCAATTTGTTCCTGTGCTTCAGGCACAACATAGAGACGGTAGAAATTGCTAGTAAGCAATGGCAAGGCCAGTGTTTTTCCATGATTTTTTAAAGCAGCTAGAAAAGCATTTTTCAGTGTCATATCTGCTGAAATCTGCTCAGGTTCGTCAGTGCCTACTGTTGGCCGAATTTCCTCTGTGGTTATTGTCAAATCTGCAATGGGTGGCAGCTCAGATTGACCGTCCGTTTGAATTACATCTACATTGGCAAGAGAGGCATTATTAGCCATTGCGGCTGCTTCTGGCAACGCTGGATTACTTTCATGTTTTCGTGTTTCTGCGCCTAAAGTAGGAAAGTCGTCCTCCTTTAAGGATATAGGTTCATTTTTCGGGACCTGTTGCGCCAGCGTCGGCTCAAGAGACCACAATTTATCGCCAAAGAGATGTAATATTTTGACTGCGGAACCATGTCCACCGCACATATAAAGGTCATCACTTGAGCGTGGCAAAAAACCGACTCCCACCGCCGATTTATTTGACGTCAAATTGACTGCAACAATTTGGTCCTTTTTGTAGCGTCCATATATATTCATGCCCGTTCCCTGAGCTACAACGCCGGGCAGCATGAGATCTGCCCCACCCGAAAGTTTTGGAAGCACAATCGGCACTGTTGTGAAGTACGGGAGTATATTTGGAACTAGCCACAAGGCGTAAAGGGTTGGTGCTAACGCTCCAGCTTCCGTTTCAAAGAACATTGGCAGCTTGTCAATACAAAAAACAGTCGTTGTAAACTGACTGTGTGTCACCAACTTCAAGATGGAAATATTAGCTTTACTGGGCAACAGCTGCTGCATCTGTTCCGCCGTCAAATTGGGAAACGTTTGCTCCACTCGCTGACGTATTCGTCTGCTGTCGGAACCTTTTAAGGGCGTATTACTTTTGACCCTATACTGCTTCAGGAACATTTCTAAACAGTTAATAATTAGAAAAAATATAAAAACAATGATTTACACATGCGTTAATAGACTCGCAAAATATAAGAACCGTGAATAATATAAAAAACCGATCAGCTGTTTTCTTTGACACTTCAATTCATACAAACCACTTTGGACATTAGTGGCTTACCGGCAGAGGCATACCGCAGATAGCAACAATAAACAAAACTCATCTCGGGTGGTTTACGCATGTAAAAAATGGAATTGTTGACTTTCAAATTTACCTTCAAAAAATTACTCACCATGCGGAATGTCAGCTGATATTTAGGACCGTATCCCTAAGATACGATAAGACAAAATCGGCGACTCTCTTGTACTTTTCGGAAATTATAAAAACAAAAACCTTATAAAATGTCAAGTCGACGTTTTTTTGTCGGCAAAACATGACAACAGTTCAAGAAAAATACTTAAATATAACAATGAAAATTAGCTTGATATGATATTAATAATGGTGGCCGATGTAACCCGCCGATAAAGTCCAAGTTACTTCCATTCTGTTATACCATTCCATGTATAAATGTAATTCATGAAATGGAAATTGGTCACAAATTGCTCGTTTCTTTCTTTCACACTTTATCTGGCATACGAGTGCTCGATCGATTAACTCTTCTTACCCATATTCACATACGAAGTCATACAGAATTCAATAACCTTATAAGCACCGAACATTATCACACGCAGTTTGAGTCCAACCAATCGGTATGTCCCTGATCAATGTAGCTAAGGTTGAAAAGTTCTCTGCGTTGAATTCGCCTTTGTAATCTCTTTATGATACACACTCGTTGTATCCAATCCACCTCTGTTAAAGTCACCCACTGTTAACTGAACAGAAGGGAAAAACCACACCACACAGAAGAGCGGCGCTGCCACTACCACGTTATATTTTATATATTTTCGATTATTATTTGACTTGTAATGTAACTAAATCGAATAATGTAATTTAAATAAATTCAAATTTCAAATAATTATAATTTCTTTGTTTTATTTTTATAATTATAATTATTACTAAAGTAAAGTCCGGCAAATTTGCGATTTGTTCGAAAAAGCTGTTAACAAAGAAAAGGTATTGTTACACAGTTAAATCTTATTAACAGTGAATTAACAGTCTGAAACAGAAACGGATAAAGTTTTAACTTTTTAAAAAGATGTTTAAAATTTCAAAATTTTATTTCAATTCTAATTCAAGAAATTCTTTACACATTTTTTACTGTTTTCATTTTTTTAATAATAAAATGGATGTGAGAAGGTTGAAAATATTTGTGAGGCTATAAATACTTGTTTACTTGACAATGAACGATTTACATAGGGTAAATAAATAATTCAAATCTTATTCGTTAAATTTCTCGGCTAACCAAATTAATTTCTTTCTACACATTCGGTTAAAAATACGTTAAAAATAGAAGTAAAATACAAATATAATCTGATCTGAAAATTGAATTATCCTTTAACATGGACCACTAAAATCAAACTATAAAATAAAATGATATATTTTTCCTCTATTTTAACACAAATTTCCATGTTAAGGTTATAATTATGAAGTTAATTAAGTACTCAATTCTTTTTAATACGTATGTGTACAAATATATAATATGTTAAATATTTTTATTATAAATATATAATTATTTTTAAAGCTACAATGTTTTGAACACTTATTTTAGATTAACATACATACAAATACGTTATTTTATACAAAATCTATTTTACTTTTCAATAAGAATGTTTGAAACAATATATTAAATTACAATAATGTGAAAATGCATTTAGAAACGCTGAACTGATGGACGTTATTTTTGCTTTTATTCTATGTAAAAAAAATTTGATAAAAGTGTAAACGCTCCCCTAGCATTATTTTGTGTATGTGTGTTTGTGTTTGTATGTATATAGTACAATTTTTGGTAACTCCAATGAACTTCCAATTTTTGTAGTGTATTATTTATAGCGTACGCCAATTCGTTGAGATATGTATGTTGTTGAACAGGTCTCATGCCGGTACTTTTGTTGTTGTTTCACGCTTTAGCCAATCAACTATAGCTTTATAGTTGCGATGCATCCAATCGACGTTCACTTGTACCTGTTCGATCGCTTGTTTCATAGAGCGTCCGTTATCTTTGAGGTCACTTGCAACAAATGATTCAAACTGAGCCAACCAATACTTAGTATTCATGCGTTTAGTAGCGAATTTCAGAAGACTGCTCAAGTTAGACATGGATGAACCCATGCTGAAATTCAAATTATATGATTTTACTTCGTAACCATCTCACCCGAATTTTTGTGACTTACTATTGTTTGATTTCTTCCCAATTTGTGCGTATAAAATCGAACGCTATTTGTTGGCCCACAACGTTGCTAGATACAGCAGCAAAAACGCGGTAAACATCCTGCTTCCGGATGCTGTCGCCGGAAATGGCGCGTCGTAAATATCTGTACAGGATCCATGGCTCTTTGGAGCAGCCCAGGGCGGATAATAAGAGCTCCTTTTCACTCGAGACGGACGATTTTTCAAACCGTTCGAAAGCGAAATCCCACTCGTATTCAGTGCCATATTGAATTGCTGAGCAGTACACAATACTTCGAAGGTTTGGAGACACTCTAAAAACAATCCCTATGAGACCTAGTTTAGAGGGCTGGGGCACTGGGTACTTACGGGTTGTTGGCGTCTGGATTAGGCACTTGTATCCAGTTTTGAAAGTGCCGGTTACTTTGTGCTATGCAGTCTCGATGGCCTAAATGACAGGCCATACTTAAAATTTCGACGCGTTTGAATATCTTCAACATGTCTTCCTTATCATTTGAATCATCGAATCCAATTTTTCCATAAACAAATGAGAGTAACTTCAACCAATAGTTCTAAAAGGATGTAGATATAAAAGTAACAATATTCGATCTCGTACCATGAAATAATGATATCGAAATAACGGCGCACAGTGTTTTCGAGAATATGCTTTTTTACCTTACCTTTAATAGATCATAATCGCCCTGATTGACAAACATCGAATCAATGATATTGAACGCTGATATGGCTGCCTTCCAGGGGACGTGATCGTCCTCGTGCTTCAGATAACGCGTCAAATTCAAAGCCACATCATAACTGAGGTAACCGCCACTGGCAAAGTTCATGACATCGTCGATAAGTTGAGCGCGGTTGGCGGGCGCGATTTGTTTGTATTGCTTGGGCTTCATCAAGTGACGTGTGATGGCGACCCAGTTTCTCAGATCGTAGTTGGTGCGATAGTAACCCGTTTGCTGAATGTTAAAAATGAACCATTCCGCCATGTACAGATCGCGACTTTCGAATTGGAACTTCCTTACGCGTGGCACCCATGTCATGGGGCGTGTTTGGTTGAAGTCCAGATCCTGAGAAGTGGTATACGTAATCGGTATCCACCAGAGTAAATCACTTTCGCTTTGATTTTCTCGCTTGACGAAAACAAACCGTGCTTGTTCCAGATGTATGATATTCGTCCTGTTATTGCGACTAACTGATAGTACTGGATAACCTACTTGCAAGGTCCAAGTATCCATTATTTCTTTGACAGTGATCGTGTGATCCAACAAGCCCTCTGCCTTAGCTTCGTTGGTGAGGAAACGCCAAAGATCATCCTGATCAGCTGCTTTATAAGCCCTTGGAAACATGAAAGAATTAAAATAAAATAAATAATTGGACTTAAAAAAAGACTTACATTTCCTTCAAATATTTACTTAAACCACGTCGAAAAACCTTCGATGTCAAGAAGTGACTCATCATACGAATAATGGTAGCTCCCTTTCCATAGGAGATACGGTCGAATATTTCCGATATTTCATCTGGATTAAAAACTTCCACTGATATTTGATGCGACGTTGAAAGTGAATCGAGTTGGAAAACATTCTGCAGTTCATTGACCACGAATTGATCCATTGTCTTCCAAGCGGGTTCAATGGCATCCACAGTTAAATACTCCATATAACTTGCGAATCCTTCATTCAACCAGATATCAGACCACCAACTGGGTGTTACCAAGTTACCGAACCACTGATGAGCCAACTCGTGACCAACTACTGATGCGATTCGCTGCTTGTTCGTAGTGGCTGATATACCTTTATCGAAAAGCATCGTGGTTTCTCTAATGGCGTCAAAGATGAAAATGTTATTTAACCTTTGTCTAACGACTGTTCTGTATACTTACAATAAAAAACTGACCTGTACATTATTAGACCCCAGTTTTCCATGGCGCCTGCTTGGAAATCCGGCAGAGCCATCATATCAATTTTCGGCAAAGGAAACGATACATTGAAGAAGTCCTCCAGAAATTTAAGTATCCTTGGGCCTACACTCAACGCATACGCCGCCGATTGTATGGCATCTTTTCGAGCCCAAACCGAGAAATTGCCCCGACTAAGATGTGTAAAATCTGAGATAGCGAAAGCAAGCAGATATGTAGACATTGGTAGTGATTCCTCAAATTGATCCCACATGTAGTTCGGTAACCCTTCTCTGGAAATTATTTGAATTACCATGGAAAACGACAAAGAATATGCTAGAGCTTACGCTTTTCTCGTGGCCACAATGGGCATGTTTGCCACCGTCGTCATGTTCGCGGGCCGTGCAATATTCAGTGTGAAATTTGCTTTTAGTGCTGGTTCATCGAAACACGGAAACGCTCTTCTGGCATCAGTGGCCTGGAATTGAGTTGAGGCCAGCCACCTTTGTAACAGACAAAGAATAGAAAAGAACCAAACCATAATAATGCAAGGTTTATAGAAAGAAGGTTGCGCCACGCGCAGGTATTTGTATTGAAATTTTGTTTCGAGGCAATAATTTTTAATATGAATGTTTGAAGTGAATTATTGTGTGAATTATTATTCCAATAATGAATAATGAAGTGAAGTACCGTATAAAACTACAATAACAAAAAAGCAACAACAAAATTGGAGCGTTCGAGTAACATTTAACCTGTTCTAACTCTTCTTCATGCCACTTTTCAAGTTTGGCAATTGTACCGTGTGTTGAGACCCTAGTGATTTTAGAAATACTTATTGACGTAGATGTGCAGAACGAGACCACTTTTCTTTGTTTACTGGCGCAACCTTTTGTTCTATAAACCTTGGTAATAATGTACAGAATACGAGAAGAAATACGCAAATCAGAATCGATGACACTCGAAAACACTTGTGTAAACCCACATTTTGGCAACCCTGAATCCTGGTGAGGGAAGCTGTTGTGGTTGGATTATTCTCGAAATATATTTTTGACACTACGCATTACTTTGGGCGAAACCTTCTTTAATAAACTTATTTCTTTTATTATTATTAAAATATGTGTTTAATACTTTACAACTTCAAAAGCGGGATACTCCAAAAGCCTACAAAGTAGATAATTTCATGTGAGCGAATTCCACGGGGAAAAAACTAATTAAAAACGTATCAGCGAAAGTTCGCTGCGCAATTAGGTGGAAAAGAAGGTTCGAGAATACAAAGACACTAGCGACGTTCGTTAGGCTGGAAAATTAAAAATCCGAGGGAAACCGTACACTCTAGGAATCAGGGGAAATATGATTAAACTAGAAAAGCTCAAAGTAAACAACACGCCTGTTCAAGATATTACGGCGACGCCACGCGCAGATAATTTGCAGGATGTAATCGGCATACTTCCCGAATTCGATCCGCTAAAAAAGAGCACAACGTCGAACCACTTTATCTCCAAAGTAAATCAACTACAACGGGTTTATGGATGGAGCAACGAAATGGTTGTTTACGCTGCGCAGCATAAACTAAAAGGCGTTGCGAAGGACTGGCTGGACGCTCAACCGGTGTTTCAGACATGTGCTCAATCGGCATACTTCCCGAATTCGATCCGCTAAAAAAGAGCACAACGTCGAACCACTTTATCTCCAAAGTAAATCAACTACAACGGGTTTATGGATGGAGCAACGAAATGGTTGTTTACGCTGCGCAGCATAAACTAAAAGGCGTTGCGAAGGACTGGCTGGACGCTCAACCGGTGTTTCAGACATGTGCTCAATTTTCGAGGTTACTGCAGAACGATTTTCCGAGTATACTGAAGTCTGCCGACATTCCCAGGGAATTGATGAAACGACGGCGGTAGAATACTATTATGTAATGCTCGCTATTGGTGAAGAGGATTCTTGGACGACCCATCAATAAACTTGTACATTATCAATGGCTTAAAAGATGTTAGCACGACAAAATCGCTATTAGCATAAGTCTATAGCAAAAGCATGGACCGCTACGGGATCCAACCGAACGACCAAAACGCTACAATTGCAATGAAATTGGCCACATAGCGGTAAACTGTACACGACCTCAGCGAAAGCCGCGCTGTGGAAAATGTTCAAAGGTAGGTCACGAATCAAAGGATTGTAGAAGCGTGCCCAGAAGTAGTGGCCAGGGCAAATAGTTGTAACAACGTGGCAATCTGCCCACCAATTTTAAAAGAAGTAGTTGTCTTGAAAGAAATGCTAAACGCTTTAAAGGATACCGGTATGACACTACGCCCGTCTAAATGTGTCTTCATGGCAACAGAAGTTAATTTTCTTGGTCACGTTGTCAGTGAGGTTGGGATACGCCCAGGCAGAGAGAAGACTAGTTGTATTGAAAATTTTCCAACTGCTAAAACTGTAACAGAAGTAAGGCAGTTTCTCGGGATTACCGGATTCTTTAGGAAGTTTGTCTGTGTGTACAGTAAAATGTCGGAACCTCTAACTAAACTGTTGAAAAAGGATGCGACGTTCCAATGGTTAGCGGAACAACAAACAGCATTTGAAGAGTTGAAATCAGCAATTACGAGGGAGTCGGTTCTAAATTTTTTTGATTGCAGGAAAGACCACGAAGTACATACGGACGCTAGCGCTCGTGGGCTGTCAGGAGTGTTGTTCCAATGTGAGGCAGAAGGAAATTTTAACCCAGTTTTTTTCTACAGCAGGAAGTGTAACGAAGCGGAAACACGGTATGCAAGCCATGAGCTAGAGGTTCTAGCTATCGTTGAAACGTTGGAAAGATTTCGAATGTATCTACTGGGAACGCATTTCCGTGTGGTTACTGACTGCAACGCCATCGCAACAACAACTGCTACCACACCGTATAGCCAGATGGTGGCTCAAACTTCAAGAGTTCGATTTTAAATGTGTTCGTGCAGGAGTGAAAATGACTCACGTCGGAGTCCGACGTTACCAGCAGAAAATTCTACTACTGTAGCAGAAAACATCTTAAAAATATATGATTACAACGACGACTGGATATACCTGATACAAATGCAAGATAACAGTCTTCAGGATATCGTTAGGCTTTTGAAAGGCGAAACAAAGACAGACTCATCATTGCTCAAGCAAACGAAAACAGATTACGTAATATGTTCAGGACGGCTGTATCGTAAGGTGAATGCTGAAGATAAATTAGTCATTCCGCAGCAAATAAGATGGCGGATGGCTAAGGCGTGTCATGACGACGTAGGGCACTTCGGGGTGAAGAAAACCATCGAACGGATAGCGCGATTTTTCTGGTTCCCAAGAATACGCCGATATGTCAAGTCATATATAGCAGCGTGCCCTGAATGCTGTCTCAATAAAGTTAAAGTTGGGAAAGCAGAAGGTCAACTGCACTCAACGGAAGTCTTGCCAATTCCATTTAGATGCGTCCACATAGATCATCTAGGCCCATTCCCGAGGAGTAAATCTGGTATTATATTATTGTTGTCGTTTGTGCTTTCAGCAAGTTTACCATCTCACGGTCGCTTCGAAATACAAAGACGGCTCCAGTGATAGCGACGTTACAGGACATTATGTTAATCTTTGGTCAACCATTAAAACTCACTTCGGACCGAGGTACAGCTTTTACGTACCTCGTGAAAGTTTTACGAAAATTCGTGAAGTTCCTAGCAAAAGATGGTATACAACACGTGAAGACGGCTGTCAGAACTCCTAGGGCCAACGGCCAAGCTGAGCGAGTAAACAGGACGGTGGTAACTGCCCTTAAATGTACAACGCCACATGAGAGAGATTGGGATACGACACTTCCAACGGTTCAATGGAGTATCAACTCTCAACGCAACGATACAACTAAATTTACACCTAATAAGTTGGTGTTCAACTTTGATCCCAGGGATATGAGTCACAACCGAATTATTCAAGCCTTACATGACTGTCCAATGCTGAAACTCCGGGTAAATCGTGTGTCGCAGCCGAAAATATAGCTGTAGCACGACGTGCTACGTGCGAAACATAGCCAGCCGTACCAATACTCGGTAGGAGATCTAGTAGTACTGGACCAAGTACCTCAGGCTACTGGTGAATCTCACAAGCTTGATCCAGTATACAAGCGGCCTTATACAGTGGCCAAAGTTTTGAGCTCCGACCGATACTTCGTCGAGGATTTGCCGGACAAGCCACGCCACCAGAGACACTACGCCAATGTGCATGCAAGTGAGCATATGAAACCTTGGTGTCGGGTCGACCCAAATCTGGAGTGGAGTAATTCGGTGGCAGAGGAGAGGTCAGGAGAGGCCGAGCTGTAAAACCACATTTTGGCAACCGTGAAGCCTGGTGAGGGATGCTGTCAAGCGTGGCTGGATTATTTTCGAAATATATTTTTGACACTACGCATTACTTTGGGCGAAACCTTCTTTAATAAACTTATTTCTTTTATTATTATGTATTAAAATATCTGTTTAATACTTTACACTTGTTAATGAGAATAGGCTCTTACCTTGTGTGGTTGCCCGACATGTACGAGCTTCGATAAAATCCCTGCAAATAATCCTGCAACACACCGTCGAACTTAAGACTTATCTCGTACACCGCATCTTTCTGCAGTATATCGTAAAGCTCCACAACAAAGAATTGTTTCTCCTCAAGCAGGTATTGTTTGCGGATCCTCATCAAACCCTCACCCGCCTCAACTGTGTCGTTGTTGCCCAACACCCGCCGCACCGTCGTATCAGTTTTTTTGAGTTTCAACTCAATTGTGTGCATCGTAATGTTGAAGCAGTTCTCCATGACTACAAATCGGATCTTGACTTCGCCATCGAAGGTAAAGTGCTGCCCCTCCAAAATGTACGGAATTATAGTGATATTATATGTGAGCGGTTTGATGGAGCGCGGCAATCGTACGTCGGTCACGTTTCTGGTTCGTGATTTACTGTTCGACTCGGCTGCATTTTCGATCTGTGATGTTTCGTTGTCACTCGCCTTAACGGCGTGCTTCAAGTGCACCGAAGTGCAGACGATGTCCTCGCCAGGTGCGGGTGTCAACTGGGCGCAAGTGGCAAAATTATAGATGATGAAACTGACCGCGACGAGACTGCATATAAAGAAGGCTCCGAGCAGCAGCAACGTTGTTAAGGAGAGCATGAAACCACGGCGCGATGTGAATGTGGGATTGCGATGGTTTTCCATGGTGAGATTTTCACGAACGTGCATTTCCTTAAGTACCATGCCTCTGTGAGACTGGGAAGGGGGAAGGAAAAGGGGATGTGATGCCGACTATCGAAGTCGCGGAGTTAAAAGCTCTTCTTTAGCCTGAAGCGGATGAATTAATGATGAAGACCGATTTAGCTTCCTCTTTAATCTCTTCCTATTCAACAAATTCGAAGTTGCAAGATTTCATTGAGTTAGTTTAAATTAGACAGCGATGGCGTCCTACTGCAACTTAACTGCAAATTAGAAATAATGAAGAAATACCAATGAAGTCTTAATTGTTCTTAAATAATGAAAACGTCCAATTAAGGAGTTATCACATGCTGTTCATTTTATGTTTTTGTATGTTTGAGAAAAGCTGGGAGGAAGACTTCGATTTCGACGACGACGCAGAAGCGTTGCTATCATTGCGAAGCGAAGCGAAGTGTGCGCGCGTGAAAGGTTATCAGCAGTTAAAACGGCAAGTGAGAAGAGAGCCGCTTTCAATTCATGGATTATTAGAGACGAATTAACTGAATTGCTCTCTGATTTATTTTAACATTAGCTTAGAGTCGGCGAATAAAAAAGTACAGCGTTCGGAGTGAAAAAATAATTGATTTATTTAAAAAAAGGAATTTAAATCTTATATTTATGATATGATTTGCTTAAAATTTATTTAATACTGTATATTGAATATAAACGCTTCGGAGTAATTTTGAAGAGGACATATTTACATACATGTAATTTGTATTTATTATTCTATTCCTTAAATACGCGTCTTTAAATGACACGATTTAAAGATGATTTTCTATTCCACTGAAGTCACTGTAAGTAAGCACCACATGCTGCTTAATTTAAGCCAACCGTAAACCTCCAGCCAACCAGCCAGCGGCGCTCACATAATGACCGTTCACCGCTTGAGCTCGTAAGTAATTTGAAACGTGTGCCATCCGGTTAAACGGATTACAGTAAATATCATTACATGTACACGTATGTACACTTTATAGTGCATGTCAGTGTGTGTGTATTTTAGTGTGAGTGGGTTTGAGCAGCACTCATATCGCTAGCAGTAACTGAACATCCCAACGCAGCCGGCTAGTTCCTCAATTATGGGGCCGCCTAAAGTAGTAATCAGCAATGTTAACGAACTGCGCCAGAGAAACGACGAAAGCCACAAGCGTGCATACATCGTAAATCTGCGCCAATGTCAAGCGTTTTTCACCAGCGCCAAAAACAACAGCGTCAACAGAAGCAGCAAGAGAAAATTCATAGCTTTTGTCACTGCTCTGTGATTCAGTTTTGCGATATTGTTTTCTCTGTCGCGAATGTGCAAATACTTATAATATAATGAGCAAAGCAATGCTTACGCAATTTTTAAATTAGCTGAACTTCGAAAACAATAACAAAGCGTGTGTTTAACGTTCATAATATGCAGCGGCTTGCAGTTTTGCGTGATGTAATTAAATCCGTCATGCATGTCTTTTGCGTGAATGCATGCCAGCCCTGTATAAGCGACCCTGTCTAAAATGTTTGACTATCTGGTTACTAAATTGCATTTTTACTTTACAAGGATAATAACTTCCTGTCGGTTTTTGAAGAAAACCAAAACAGAAAGCCAAACCACAAAAAAGATAGCTAAAAAATATTGTGATTGATAGGTGGGTGGGAGATTGGAGGAGGGGAGTGTGTGTCTAGAGTTACGCGAAATCTGATGATGTGATGTGGGTAACAAGTAATCACTGTGGTTTTGCATCTAAGCAAACAATTTACATACATATTTGACAACAGCCTGCTTTTCAGAATCAGGATAAAAAACTAAGAAAAACACAAAATTCTGATTTCCGTTGTTTGGCTTCGTTCAAGGCAACTTCACTGCAACAACGATAGAGTTGGCCATATCCTGCGCAACAGCAACAGAAAAATTAAAAACAGCAACTACAGCAAAAAATAATAATAAAAACACTTTATAAACCCTTTTCGTGTGCAGGATGTACGAATGTGAAAACGTAATCTGTTCGATGTTCTCAGGATGCAATATACTCGTATTTGTAATAATAAGGAATATGATTGCATGTATGTTTGCGTGTGTTTGTGTGGTCGCATTATCGAAATCTGAGACGTGTTTCCTTAACTAACTTTCCTTTATGAACTTGTCTTTTTTGTTTTCGAATTAAAACTTCTCTGCTCTTTTCAACGTTTCCTTGTCTTGCTTTCGGTGAGTAATGAAACATGTGTTTGCGGTTTAATTAAGTAATCGATATCAGTAGTTCACTGCATTAGATTAATTGTTCATTTCATTCGTCTTCGTTGAATAAAGATTTCTGCGTAAGTATATCATTAAATGCAGTTTATTCTAGTAGAAACTTATGTAGAATATGAAAACAAGAACTTACAAACTGCAGGTTTGTGAACAAATTCTTACGGTGTCAAATCTAGACAATGTGTAAAAATCTAGAAAAATTAACTAACAAAAGAAACTTATGCAACAGTGGTATTGCGTAACAAAATGTGCTACGACTAACGGGTACGACTAACGACTGCGAGTAGTAATATTAGAAATGGCATCTTCTGTCGCACATAAAATATTCCTGATAGCATTCCCTCAGCATTTCAACTCGAAATGGAACTTTAAGGATTTCGTCTCTTCAAGACATCTTCCAACTACACGGTAAACGGTAAAAAAGGTTGCAAGTAGTCTTCTATTTCAGGCTTTCTCAACCACACACATACACACAACGGATTTAAATGAATCAAAGACCGTGAATCATAAACTCATCGGAACTAAAATTAAAATACGCGGGATGAATTAACTCGACTTAAACATAAGAATAAGACTAAATAAAATAGAGAAGCAAAAAATAATGAAAATTCGAAAATAGTTTGAGTTTCTATGTTTATTTCTTTTTCTCCAATAACTTTAGAACTTTTAGAATATTTTGATATGAACATAGGATGTGTAATTCTATGTACAGAATCGTATTGCATCATTTATTTAAAGCATTGATCGCAATTAAGATTACCCTTTTGTTTAAATGTTCAGCGCTAATTTAATTGAAGCAGTTAACCCATCGCCATACTTTGAACTCTTAATTAATGTAGAATTCTCCAGCTGGACGCTTAATTATTATTCTTTATTTTATGTATGACGTTAAGCTATGATTACTCATCATTTCATTTATGATTACTGGGTAATGGTAAAAATTTTAAAAACATAATCACTTGCAAAATTGAGTTCTATATATAATAATCGTAGAGTATTAAAATTATTGGAATAAGATTAAAATAACTATAACAACTCGTTTTTTTTTAATACTTTTGTAATAAAGCACAATCTCTTTTATACGAATGTAATGCTTGCTTTTATATGAATTTAATACAATTCATATAATCGAATACATATGAAAGAAGTGTAAATACGTCGATTTTGGCACAAAGATGTGTTGTTAATGCGAAAATATATGTGTGTACGTGTGTGAGATATAAAGAAATCTGTGAGTTCATAAAATCGAAAATCATGTATTATCTTTCTAGTCTGTGTTTTCTTTTTCCATACTTTCGATCTCAATAGCAATACTTCGACCTGTCTTCTTCGAGTTCGAAATAAGACTGTATAATCTGCAGATAGACTGCGGTCAAGTCTAAGAACACTTTTATTCTTCTAATACAGCAACAACATAAACACAACCCTCGAGTTTCGAAGTCATGTTTTACTTTCATTCCACCCACTCAATCCATGAATATGAATGAAAGCTTAAACACAGTCATTGGAGCAATTTTTCCCTTCCGCTGCTCTGAATGGAATCTTGCTGCTTGCTGGCGATTTAATTGTAATTTTGGAGCAGCAAGAATACTCTTTGATCTTGTTTTCTTTTTGTTTACGTTTTTCAAACCATTGACACTTGTTAAGAATTGTCGAAAACTATGCGAGTAGTTTGCATATTATCTTTACTGGATTTTCTGTTAATCATTCAGTCAATGAATATAGGAATTCGATTGATAAATAATCGAGGCAATGATAAGAGTACTCGTTCATTTCAAATTATTATTATCACTATTATTTACTGATGCAAGTTCAGTACTAGATCTCAA
Organism: Myopa tessellatipennis; assembly: GCA_943737955.2. Taxonomy (NCBI): domain Eukaryota; kingdom Metazoa; phylum Arthropoda; class Insecta; order Diptera; family Conopidae; genus Myopa; species Myopa tessellatipennis. Next base: position 63,719,816 of record OX031314.1, read on the forward strand.
AAGGCTATTTTTAGCCTAGAGCCAATTTAGCATTCTTTAATAGTGTTAGTAATAATAATATAATAATACTAATAACACTAATGATAATTATAATAATAGCGTAATAATTCAACGACAATAATAATATAAAATAGAAAGTATAACCATTTTAGTGAATGAATAAAATCGAAAGATGAATCAATATTAACAGAGTAATGACTAAGATGGCCAGTGCTAATGTAATTAGTTTCATTCAATCACTGAAACTGAAAAAACTGATTATTTTCAGTTGTTAGTTTCATTGATTTGTAGTACTCGTTTGTCGTCATTCTAGTCGTGCATTCATTTACGCTATTAATTGTTATCTATAAAAAATGTAAATCGTTAAAATGTAATAACATTTTCATTTATCAAATGTAATAACATTTTCATTTATCAAATGTAATATCGCTATTTGATATGTATTATTTATCAAATGTATAGTAATACAAAGCTTATTACGAACGAGTACGTGTTGTGAATCGAGCTTATATGTATGCACATTCTCAAATAATTATAAATAGAATATCAGTTGAAGATAGCCTTAGAATTGGAATGAAATGTGAGTAGCATAATTCGTAGTATTTGTGATTAGTATTATTATTACCAGTATTAGTGTTATTATTGCTATTATTATTATTATTATTATTATTACCGTATATAAATTTGATCTGATTTGTAATTTAACACTAAGGAAAACAACTGATGGGTTCACTTCATCTGTTTGATTTTCAGTTATAAATACGTTATAAAAAATATTTAATTCATTTTCTTAAACTTTCGCAAAAATTGAATTCGAACTTCTCAGCTGTTTATCGATCCGTGCATGTATTTTATTTGTATTAACATTAAATCAAAATCCATGTTACTCGTAGGTATTTGCGTCAAATACAATAAACAGCCCGGCGTAAACGGGCCGGTTTACGTATTAAATACGTGTCGATATACGACCGAGTACATACGTGTATATGTACATATATATATGTATATGCATATATGGTATGTATGTATGCATATATGGTATGTATGTATGCATTGTATTTTCATGCAGGAATGAACTATTTCAGCTGAGAAAAGCTTGTTGACAGCTGTTTATATTAATTTGAAATATAATACAAAACATACACAGCGGAATTCAGACTTGGATTCAATCAACTCGATCAGGCAGGTTGGTCAAGCAAAAACGGGTGCGCAACTAACAACCCACTTCACTTGGCTGGCTTCAGAAGACCAACTGGAGATTATACTAGTTACTCTAAACTCGAATTTTTCAACAGAGGGTAGTTGAAAGAAGTAAACATCAAGTCGTATACGCAACCCTGAATTATTCGATCTTAATAAACCGTAGTTTAGATAATTTTTTATTAAGATTAAAAATTCAAGCCATGTCTAATGTTGTGAGCAATTATGAGTTACTTTACTTGTATACATAATTTCGCACTTTTTAGTATGTATCGAAGTATAGAATAGTATGATAACAAGAAAAGATTTTTAATTTGTCAAATTGAAATACACGACGAACCCGTTTATATGAACTACTGTTTTTATTAAATTGTAGACTCACAGCCAATAAGAATTCGAATAGATTATTTTCATAAAAATACACTTTGATGTTTTTTTCAATATTCGCAAAGTAATTAAAGCATTATTAAAAGCCAAATAAATAACTGTGCTAATATCGTATAACATACGCAAGGTCATTTCTATTATTCGTATTATGACATTATACATATAAACATAAATATGTATGTATATGTGAGTCTATGAACTCCTCGATTACATGAATTGCATTATAGATTAGTTCACATAATGAATATTGTGGTGCATTTAAATCGCCTCTGCAAATCGAAAGATTACCTCATTAACTGCAGATTAAATACTAAAGCAAACAACAACAAATAAACAATAATTGATAATGTGCGACATTTAATAAAAATCGCAACCCATATGATTTCTATGTAGGTTCTTTCACACAATATAATCATGGAATTGGATGGAACATCTTTTGACGCAATAGAGAAATTATTGTTGTTGTATTGCCTTTTTCGCCTCTTTATTTTCCTTTTTTTATTTATTCTCTTTTATTTTGTTGTGTTTATTTGTTCTTCCCCTCGCCGAATTTACATTTGCAGAATAAATTCGTCTTAATTTATGCCAATGTTGTGTAAACATTGATGAATGATCGTAAATTTGTGAATTTAATTCGCGCATATGTTCTAATTTTTGTTGTTGTTTTGTTATTTTCTAGTAAACTGGCTTCTTTTTCTAATCGGTTCTCTTTGGGCCCGTCTCTTGTTTGTTGTGTGCGTCCATCGTTTGCGTCTGTCTATTAATTTGACTTATGAGTACATTTGTATGTATTCTCACACATAATCTTCTTCTATTCTATTTCAAAAGCAAACGAATTTTCACAAGTTTTTAATTAATGCGTCGATTTGGAATTAGTTAATGCGTCCGCTTTAATATATGACCTACACATGCGTTGAAAACTGTTAATTACAATACATATATATGTACATAAATATGTTTTTTAGGATTGCGTTTTACAAATATGATCATTATACTTTTAATGGAAATGATGTATTTTTGAAGAGAAAACACTTTGTGACCACATGTTTTTCTGGAAGAAAAAAAGGTATCTACAACGAGACGATGGTAATAATTCGATGCTAATCATTTTTAAAGATGATATTTATTTTATGAAAACATTTTTTCACCACAAACAGATTTCAACAAAAACTTAAGACGTTCAAGTTGAAAAGATTATAATTTTGTACTAAAATTCTAGTATCGCACACTATCAAAACTACAGAATTCTCCATTATAGAAAAGTAAAACGGACGACCTATAAGAAACTTATATATATATATTGGAATAACATCTGATTTAATATATGTACATATTATAATCATTTACAAAAAGGAATATTAATGTATCGATTATTATTATATTATATTTATTGCAAATCACTTTAATTTGCATATTTCGATTATATTAATAGAGGTGTAGTATTCGGTTTATAAAATCTTCCTTTTGAAAGTAATTAAAATGTGACTATTTAAATTGAAGTATCTGTAAACTCAAATCAATTCGTGAATAAAAAATTATATGGAAAAATTCTTATTTTCACTCAAACTCAATCATTGTTTTTCAAAAAATAATAGAAATACAATTCTGAAAGTTACACAAATTCGCAAGAATAATAATCACTTTTGTTCACTGTTTCGCTGTTTTTAATATAACATTATTTGTGCACTTTTTTCTTCCAAACAGTACTTGAACAGTTTTCAAATTAATTTTCCTTAATACGAGTATGTATATGCATGTATATAATAGAGCAAAAAAGATCCGGTTTGTTTGCAGTTAACCGTTAAATTAAAGGTGCCATTGAATTCTAAGTTATTATTTTTATACACTTACTAAAACAACAAATTCTTTTATTTAATAAAGTTCTCCAAGTAAAACAAGAAGAGCGTATGTGCAAATATGGGATGCGGTTTATTTATAAATGTCGCGATGTGACAATTCTTCGTTTATTGCAAATTCCGACATTTATAGTTAATTTAATAAAATGGCACAAGTGCGAAGAAGAACAAGAACGCCGACCACCGACAGACACAGTCTATGGAGATGAATGATATCGCCTCTGCGTTCAAGATTTGACTGATTGAAAATTGTAAACAAATCTCCGGTTTTGGCGCGATTCGTTCAACAATTGAGAAACTGAGTGAAAAGAAAAACGTGTGCGAGTAACAAAATCCAAAGAGTATAAATAGTAAAGAGATATTATGACTCAAAGCAGAAAAAGATTGGATGTGCCATTATTACCATGAATACACACCACTCTGCCGCTATCGAAAGGCAGCGCAGCATGGTGAATGTGGTCCAATATTTACAGTAAAACATAATTTTCACCATATTATGATTGATAAATTGTTGGTAACTTTTGCTTCGCTTTTGGTACTCACTACTCACTACAAAGAGTATAAATAGTAAAGAGATATTATGACTCAAAGAAGAACAAGATTAGATGTGCCATTATTACCATGAATACACACCACTCTGCCGCTATCGAAAGGCAGCGCAGCATGGTGAATGTGGTCCAATATTTACAGTAAAACATAATTTTCACGATATTATGATTGATAAATTGTTGGTAACTTTTGCTTCGCTTTTGGTACTCACTACTCACTACAAAGAGTATAAATAGTAAAGAGATATTATGACTCAAAGCAGAACAAGATTAGATGTGCCATTATTACCATGAATACACACCACTCTGCCGCTATCGAAAGGCAGCGCAGCATGGTGAATGTGGTCCAATATTTACAGTAAAACATAATTTTCACGATATTATGATTGATAAATTGTTGGTAACTTTTGCTTCGCTTTTGGTACTCACTACTCACTACAAAGAGTATAAATAGTAAAGAGATATTATGACTCAAAGAAGAACAAGATTAGATGTGCCATTATTACCATGAATACACACCACTCTGCCGCTATCGAAAGGCAGCGCAGCATGGTGAATGTGGTCCAATATTTACAGTAAAACATAATTTTCACCATATTATGATTGATAAATTGTTGGTAACTTTTGCTTCGCTTTCGGTACTCACTACCAAAGACTCACTACTCACCAGAGATAATGAGATAGGACACTTCGAATTCGTCGCAAAACACGTTGGCATTTTCACTAATACTACGATAAAAAATTGTGATTTTGTGCAAAAAATTTGTACTTCGCTCTAAAAAACTTGTACTTCGCTGCAAAAAATTTGTACTTCGCGGAAATAAATTGATCGCATGAACGCATGTAAAATCAGTTTTTCGGGGGTTGTTTATCAAACGTCAAAACAAATAATTAAAAATATTATCCTTTTTATATGTGTACAATATATATAAAACATAACTTCCCGTTCCGTATAATGGTAATTATTGTATGTTTACATATTTTACCCAGTATTGGTTATTTATTTCTCATTTTTACTTTGGTATAAAGTTGTCGTTGCGTTAATTTTTCGTTTCAAATGCAGAGTTGTTTACCTTTTGACAAAAAAAATTACGATTAATAACTCCAGAATGGTCGCATTTATATTTTTTCATTTGGTTTCTAATATCTTTGAAAATTATGTATTGTTATACATTGTTGATGCACTTGGGGGGTCAAACATCCGTTGGCACCTACCATTTTAGGTTTGGGAAACTTCACCACCTTTGTTTATATATGGTGAAATTTATGTTTTAAAAGCCAATGGCTTTGGCTATACGAAGTATCTTTTGAAACGGTTTCACTCAGTTCGTGGGTGAGAAAGATGAGGAAGAAAGAGAAAAGTATACACTCTATTATCGAATGTAAAGAATTTTTGAAACGAAAATAGCCCCTGCTTCTATTTCTTCTTGCGTTTCTTTGCACGCACATAAGTTGTCATGTTGTACATGAATTCAACAGTTCATAAAAAATAGACGTCAAACCGATTTTTGAAGCGGCGAATTCGAAGTGTCCTATCTCATTATCTCTGCTACTATTCATTATCTCTCTCACTATTCACGGTTTTCACCAAAGACTACAAGACTGGACACTCTCGAATTCGCCGCTTCAAAAATCGGTTTGACGTCTATTTTTTATGAACTGTTGAATTCATGTACACTATACGTGAGAGCAACCATATTGTTGTTCTTGTTTCTGTCTTTCAGTATGTTGAAAAAATCAGCTGTTTCATGTTTCACCACGGACTCATTTAGTTATGAAATCAGCTTGGCTAGACGCAGTATCTTTTGAAACGGTTTCACGATTGGTATATCGATACCATCGGTGGCTACACACTGTGGTTTCTCATTTGGTTTCAACAGTCGTAAACATGTGATGACAAAGTGTGTGTGTGAAATTTAATGAATATCCAAATGTTGGCCAGAGTGAGAGAAAATATGAACACGCGTTCGGCAAACTGCGTTGCTCTTCTTTCGTTTGACAACTGCTTTCTTATGTGCGTGCAAAAAAACGCAAAATGTGTATTACATAAGTGAAAGGTATTAAAAATACCTTTTCAACAGTACTTCGTTAGTTCCGCTACCTCTCTTAGTTTATGAGAGAAGTGACTTTTATTAAACCATTTATTTGTCCTTCAAACGCTCATAAATCCAAGATGTCTGACCAGCCCCCGATAAAAAGCAGCCACTTTCGTTCCTGATGGCCCCAACTTACGGTAAAAAAAAGATGAACAAATTCTGAGCTTGGCAGCTATTCTGCATTTATGCCTTTTTTTTGTTAGGCGTTTTGGTTGGACAGTTATTAGTTTTTTTAAAATTATGATACTTCAATTTCATCTTCTTATTCTTTTTTCGATTTGTAAAAAAAACTGAATACATTATAAACATTTTTACTTAAATCTATTATAAACAATGATTGATTATCATAATAAAAAACATAAATTTTCTACAAAAAATTAGAAATAGATGCATCTTGATTGATTTGAATGCCAGCATTGTAAGTGAAATGTATCGAAATGAAACGTAAACATAGGAGAAGTACTACCATGAATTGGAAATGAAACACTTCTGCGCCTGAAGTATTCACAATAGTTTCTACAGATTCTCTGGTTGTTTCTTAATGTGGTTTTTCTTTTGTTAATAGTAAATGCAGAAGTTTAAGGTTGAATGATACTAACTATTCATAATGAAATTACCAACTGTTTATATTACTGTGGGTACTACAAAATTCGATAATCTAATCCAAACGATTACCAGCGACAAAGTGCTACAAATTCTCAAGTCGAGAGGTTGTACCAAACTAATTTTGCAACTTGGAAGTGGACAACCGGTGAATACTGTTCAGCTTATACGCGATACATATGGAATCGAGGTTGAACAGTACGAATTCAAATTGGAAAGTGTGCGCTCAGACATTGTGAATTCCGATATAATTATTGGACATGCTGGCGCCGGCACATGCATGGATATCCTGAGCAATAAGAAGCCCGGTTTAGCTGTCGTCAATGGTGAACTGATGAATAACCATCAAACGGAATTAGCTAAACAACTGTCTCATGAAGGATATCTTTATTACTGTACGGTAGATGGATTGGCTGAACAATTAGAAACATTAGATTTTAAAGCATTAAAACCCTACGTGGAAGACAAACAAGCTATGCAGAAGTTTTTAAAACATCTAAATACCATGATGACTGCAAACTGAACTTGGAATTATTCGATGCAGGACTGGGATCAGCAATTCATTCATAGGCACTCCTGAAGCATTAAGTTAAACACAAAACAATGAATCAATTTGTTTTGCCCTAGAAGCATATATTGTTTATTTTTCTCTAAATATACCATCTATATGTATTAATATATTTGATTTCATTTAATACAGAGTTTTAATCTTGGTTTTTCTCATATAGAACAAATGCAACACATATACTTCTACAATGTTTGAAAATACATTGATAAAGAATGTAGGATTATTTTAGCATAAAACATTTACATACATAGACACTTTTTTCCATTATTTAATTAAAATTCTTAAATATTTTTAGATGTAATCCAGAAAGTATTTCTTTCCTACAAATAAACTGTTATTGAATTATAATTTTGAATATTATTTAGACGTATTTAGATTTGTAATCTCAAGTTGCTCACAGAATACATATTTTTTTTTTAGTATTTCTGATAAATTCGTAAAATATTTTGTTGCAAAAATTGCATTATACAGTTTTTTCGCCTTAGCGGACAGTAGAGCAAGCATATTATTAGCTTATGAATATTTGAACAGATTATTATTAATAAATGATCAATAATATATGGATATAATTAATGTGGAATCATGTTACAATGATTCATATTTTTCAAACTACTACTATTAAAAATATGTTTAATTTTAAGTATATAAGAGCAAATGAAAATTTTTGGTTTATTCGGGTTCAGTCTGACCTGCAGCGCCATTTTCAATAATAGCTTCAAAAGCGAAAGGCTGAAAGGCGTAACCTTGACCTTGATAGAACTTGCTCTGAAATTCAACCCTAAAATATAAATGAAACGCATAAGAATTAGAAAATGTGAAGACCTACTATATACTATACACAATTCCCACATACTTACCAATGCAAACGTAAGGTATGCAAAAATGCTGACAAACCCTCCATGAGCACAAGAATGCCCACAGTAAGGACAGCCCAGAATGCAAAGACAATTGTCAACATAATGCCAGCAAACCATCCTTCTTGCTTCAGACCAATTGACAAAACCATATTCCATAAAACCTCAGCTAACTCTGCAAGAAACGATTGTAAATTAAACAAATATTATTAACCGGCAAATCAATTAAATTAAGATTAAACTTAATACTTACGCGCATGTGCCAATGATAAAGCCCAAAGGCGCAAATACGATGCGGTATGCGAAACAGAACCCAACACATATTCGATGGTATGGATGCCTTGGTGTATAAATATCTCTGACATTTCTTCTTCGTCGTGATGGGCACCACCGCCGCCATGACCAATAGCCGAACCATTCATGCCAACCTCAGCATCAGCGCCAGTTCCAGTTATTGGTTGAACCTTAATTAAAATATATGTACGAGAATTAGTAATATTAGTAAAATGTATGAGGCATACTTTTGGATAAACACAAACACAATTACAAGCAGAATTACCTCCTCCTATTTCGATAGTTGATTAAAATTTAGTATTGTAGTTGTTGTGTTTTGTTGGATATTTATAAGTGGTAAAAAGAGAGCAGATCAGTTGTAGTGGGGGAGAGGAGTAAAAAGTATGAAAACACTTGTTAACATCTTTATGTTTACAAAACATTGATGTTTGTAAATATCCAAATTAATAAAAATGTTGATGATGATGATGAGGAGTACAAATTAAATGATGAATTCATTCATTCATGAGGAAGTTTCTTTGGATTTAATTTAAAATTTCTTATAAAATAAGGAACACATAAAGGAGATGACATTCTCCCCAATTTTGTTGTCGACGTTGGTGCATTTCCCCCTGATGGTCATGATACCTTTAAGAGTTATCCCACCAGTTTGAAATTCTGGCGCATGCATCTCCTTAACTAGGAAGGATATCCCGATAATCGTTATATAGGTTTCTTCAATATCTTTCACTGACAATATTTTATCGAATATCGTATACGTTTAGAGAAAAACGCAATTAAAGATTTATATTTGAGAAAGTAAAATGAATAAGCTTCAATTTTGAAGGGCTATACCTCCTAAAGGGGGCGTGGGCTCCAAAAATGTTTCCGTTATTATAATCATTGAGGGGAAAGGCACCAACATCAACAACAAAATTAGAGAGAATATCAACTTTTTTTAAGCATAAATCAATAAGTTTAAACAAAATCTTAAAATTTGCTATTATTAAATATAACGTGGACGTATTATTGTGGTGATGATGTGATTGCCGAATATCACAAAAACAAGATACGGCGACTAATTTAATGCACATAATTGTACATAATTACAACCAAAACAAATTGTTTTTAAATAACTGTATTAGCGACAATTAACTTACATTTGCCAGTTTTCGCTGCTTCTTAATTTGTAAAGGTTTTCCCAAAAACATTACCGGAACGCAAGCTAATGCAATTAATACCAAAAACTTTTGGATGTATGCCTGTCCAGCAAACATATACGTTTCACAGTCCTTAGGTGGAGTTTTGGGTTTATTCATGAGGACCATATCGATGAATGTTATCAAAATTGACGGAGCACAAGAGGCCGAAAATGGTGCTATAATTTACATAGTTGTATATTAATAATGTACTAATAAAACTTTAATGAAGTAGGAAATATTATTCAAACATACGAGCATTAGTCGCTGCATAACGATTCCATTTGATAAACATTAGCAAGGCCATATAGAAGAATAACGACACCAAGAAGATAATTTGCGGTATGAACTCATAGATGAGAGACAAGCGATTCTTAAAGTAGGTGTGATTATGCCAGCTCATTGTTACACCGAAGATCATATGAATGACGCCGAATATAATTGAAATCTTCATTTTATATGCATTTTGAAATATTATCTTATTTGAGCTCGCCACCTGCCAAATCGGATCCATTCCAAATGGATATGGTGTACCTTCGTAATCTTCAAATTCCGGATTAAGCTGCAAATATCGGTTCTCTAACACCGTCGATTTGTTGTAGTGCACGTGCCAGTGAGATCCAAATATGTTCAATGACTTAGAGAAAATATCGTTGTATATCAATCCAGTATACATGGAAAAAACTCCCATTAAGAAAATGATGTATCGTCCGCCAAAAAATATATTCCATATTTCATTAGTTGTCTTCTGAGCAGCCAGGCCCTTCTCTTTACGTATCATCCACAAACCAAACAAAGCCATTATAGCACCGTGGCCCAAATCACCAAACATCACAGCGAACAGAAATGGGAAAGTGATAATCGTGTATGGTGCTGGGTTCATTTCACGATACGTGGCAACGCCGTAAGCGTCAATCAGCGCTTGAAAAGCTTTGGTGAATTTATTGGTGCGATTGTAGGTCGGCGGATCCTTGAATTCCTGCATTTTATTGAGAATGGGTGGTACTGAGGAGCCCGAACGCTCGGTGCCGCGGCGTAAAGCCAATTGTATGGTCTCTATGTCGAGCACTGGTACCCAACATTCGGCAATCAAACACTTCTGTGTGACGTCCAAGTTAAACAAATTCAACGTGTGGTAGATGGCTTTTATTTTGCGCACTTTGACGAACCAATTCTTTAGATTCTTGGCGGCAGCAACCAACACACGGTGGCGATGGTCCTGCGTCTGACCGAGCACAGTATTAAGGTCTTCAATACGCGTCATAACGCCCATGGCCATTTCACGCCGATCAGCTGGTGCTTCGGGGCAAGGATAAAGTGTGGCGCGAAAACCCTCGCAGATTTTCTTAACACGTGTCTTCAGTTGATCCCCTTGAAAAAAGATGATGAACACAGACTTGTACACTTGATCACTCTAAAAATGAAAAAATAGGGAGAAAAAACATGAAATGATATAGAAAGGAAGAGAACAATGCAAGTAGCATTCTTACATTAGACGGATCCTCCAGCGGAGATTCAATCATAGCTTGCCGCAAAAAAACATTGCCTCTGCATGCTCGCCACAACATACGCTCGAAGGCAGGCAACTTCTCACGTAGAATTACGCCAGCAACGAAACTTAATTTTAAGAAATTTTCATTATTATTTTGGTTGGATTAAAAATGTTGAAAGATTTGGGCCAATCAATTATTTCATAAATTTAAATGCAATGCAATAAAATAAAAAGCCTGCATTAAAAAAAAATATCGTTTTTAACAAATTTATTAGCATATAGCGTTCATATTAAAAAGAAAATTCGAATGCAAGTAATGAAAAGAAGCTTTCATTTTTAGTTAAATTTTTCTTCAAGTTTTAAACCTTAAACTTTAAACCTTAAAGAAATACAGAAAATAGCATCATCTGAAATGTTATGTGTTTAATTTTAAAATTCGATTCGAATCGAATTGAAATGCATAAAGTAGAATTACATAAAATCCATCTCCGCAAGTGATATAATAATCAGTACGATTTCTTTATGAAACCGTTTCAAATCCATATCGATTGATCAAAAAATATACTCCATCATTAATCAAGAATCAATTGATTCTTTATCAACATTAATTCAACATTTGATTTCAATTTTCTTTCCACTTTAAATTTTTTGCTATAATTGATTGTTTACAATTCACAAAAAAGTTCATGTTTCACGTTATCAGGAAAAAGAAAAGAAAACCAAAAATTACGCATACTCGTATCGTAGTAAATAAATGAAAAGGAAGCAAGAAGCAAACTAATAATGATTTTAATGACTAATCATCATGAAGAACACACTACATAATAAGACGATGATGAAGTCATGTTCTCATGAATGTTTAATGAAATTCAACAAAAAATAAGTGTAACAAGGATGAACATGTGAATGTCTCTTGCGTGCTATATAATCAAATCATTTGTTTTTTTCCGACAAAATACATATAGGATAATATTATTTAATGTTACGAACCATGGAAGATACTCTTCACGTTCATGGGATTTTTCCAGCGAACTATAATAAGGCGCATAGAAAAAGGAAAAATAAAAATAAGAATTGAAGCTGCTTTTTTTTGTGCTAATGCTAGTCTAGTCCTTGAGTAATGAAAAAAAATTATTGTATTTTTTTTTGTCAATTTAATGCTACAAGCAGAGGCCTCAGCAACAGCATTATCAATAATTTCAAGAAAAACTTACTCATTTTACAGTTTAACTACTAACTTCAGTTTTAGACCAGAAAGCACATAAATATATGTATGTATGTAGGTACCTACCCTAGTTGAACCGGACCCATGGAATGGCCCGTTCGAACTTCATCCGTGATCAGTGCACGTGTCATGGATTCAGTGGTGGTATTTAGACCACCTTCTTGCTATAAATTTCAAAAGATTTGTTTGTTTACTTTTAAATGTATGTCTTTGAAGCTTTTGTTTTTTTTTGTTAGTGTAGACATTAGTAGTAGTATTAGTAGTATTGTGTCATATAGACTAGGAAACAGAAAAGACCACGCGACGAAAGCATGCGATGATGTTCCACTACTCCAAACTATCGTATAATACACAAGAAATTATGTGTAAAGGGGTGCTGCTCGGTCTGATTTTTATTATGATTTGATATGAAAAACCAAGAATAAAAACTTCCACCGCAAAAATTATAATACTATGTATATGTAAGCATGTATTTATATGTACGTATGTATACTAGAATGAAATTCTAGTTAAATATTGTACTTAATCTGAAACAATTCCAATTTTTAAATTATTCAACAATAAAATAATGAAAATACTTAACATATACCATATATACAACAATATGTAGATATAGTGTTTTCAGATTGAGATATACATACATAGGTACATTTAGTTATTTTCAAAGAACTCTGAATTGATATTATTACATTTCTAGCTGAATCAACTAATCATTAATTTATTTACACTTGTTTTCAGATTAATTTAGGTATGATTACATCAGAAAACTCGGAGTTATAATAATTTAATATTATGGTTATTTCAATTCTACTTTAGAATAACAAGTTGAGCTCAGAAAATCCAGACAAATACAATATATTTATATTTTCTTATATTATATTATATATTTGATATAATACGATATTTTGTGTAAAAATTTTGACTGAATACTGAAGATATCCGATTTCTCGAGTTGTAATTAATAACTCATTTGTGCAATAGCAACTTAATACATCATTAATACATAACATTGATTGTTTTTCTTTGTTTTCTTGAGTTTTCATTCATATTCGTTCATTACAAAAAATATGTGCACTTTCAAATTTTCCAAATTTGCAAGCATAAACATACTTCTCTTTTCTTTTACATTATACATACATATTATAGTAAATTGGATAAAATTTAATAATTAAAACTAACCCTAAGCAAATAATTCATATAATTACAACATAATAATGGCTTAAGAACAAGCAAAAAAAAACGAAATCTAATTTAGCATCGCAGAAAAGAAAAACATTTAATAATAATAAAACAAAAAAATTACGAAGAACTACACATAATGTAACACATCTGTTCGTTTTTTTTTTTTGCTAACAATTTCGTGAATTTGAATCATGAACTTTCTTATTGGTACTTTCATGTTTCTTCATATTTACCCAAGCTTTAGATTTTGTCCTGGTTGACTAGCGCGTACTCCTTCCTCGCCCAGGAGCTGAGCCTGTTCGTCCTCGTTCTGGTTGTCGGCCATCTGTTGGTAGCGTCGTAATTTATAAGAAGTTGTATTATATGAAATCGTTGGCACTGCCTGGCAAAACAACCGAACAAATTTTGTGGTTTGGGGAACCGGAAGTGTGGCGGTACAGGACAGGTGTTGAATATAGAAGGTAGGAAGAGGATAACGTGGAGGGTAACGAAAAACGCGCACAACATTTTAACCGAAAACGAAAAAAAATGAAACAAAACAAATAATTGCAAGAATATTCGTAAAAAATAAGCTAAGGCGAAAAATATATTAAACAAATTAAAAAAGCAAATTTCAGCCAAAATTTAAAGAGCTCCAAAATTAATGCAAAAACCAAAATTAATAACTGAATAAGCTGCTTTTAAGCATATGTTAAAATTAAAAATATAACAACATAGTTTTTGTAATAAAAAATTGTAATTAACAAAAGTAACAAAAAGTTATATAAATTAACTACAAATTTAAAAAAAATTATTAATTAATTAAAAATTATTAATTAATAATTAACTACAAATTAATTAATTATTAACTACTATAAAATTAAGAATAATAATAATAAGCTTTAAAATAAGGACTAATAATTTTATTTCGAATTGATATAAAATTGTATTAAAATTCATTTCAAATCAAATGAAGAAATTCTCGCACATATAAAAAAGCATTATTAATTTCCAAAAATATTAAGAAATAAGTGTTTTTTTTTGTTGCCAATACTAAACTTAATATACAAACGAAAAGAAGCCCAAATTATAGTACATAAAAGTAATGTTTAGGTTTTCGTAAATTCAATTCCAACTTTAAGAACTTAACAACAACAATAAAATTATACATATTATAATAAATCGTCAATTAATTATTAATTAAAAATACTTGTATATTTAAGAATAATAATACATGGAAAAAGTTAGAAACTAAATGGTACGTATTTAGTAATTTATATAAATATAATAGAATGTATATATTGGTAAACAAAATAAATAAAAACCAAAAATATAACTTATATTCGTAGTCTTAAGTACGAAAAATGCACATATAATTTGTATTTTTCTAACAACGGCTGTGTTGGATTGTGATAAAAATATGTATGTATATTTTGAGCATTGTATTTATTAAATGAAATAGAATTTTGTGAATATGATAGGAGATGCATACATTTTAGTGTGCAGTTTAAGTGGTGGTGCAATCATTTTAAATAATATTTGCTATGTCAAAAATTTCAAACGAAAATTAATTGGATTTAACAGTTTACAGTCAGAAATATAATATTAGTTGTGTTATAATAAATTAAATTATAATATGTTAAGTGGAGGCAATACTAATATTCGTGTACATTATAGATCACATGTAAAATAACTAAAATAATTATTTAATTAATTTAAAATGGCAGTTTTAAGTTCTACAACTAGTTCATTTGATTATACTTTAAAATTCAAACTTTATATCACCTTTACACTTTAGAAGAGTTATATATCAAATAGACGTAGTAGTATGTAACATACATATATTGTAAAATGTAGCTTTATAACCACCATCATCGGCTGGTTTCTTTTTCAATAATTCAATTCAAATTAAGTAATCAAATTCAATAATTAAAGATTATAAAAGTAATTCGCAAAGAAACAAGCCGATGGCGGACGCCTGCTCTGTATTCAGTCACTTCTACCCGGAATTTGTCAATAAAGAAGACACAATTTTTATTTAATCATCAAAATTTATTTTGTTGCCTGCAAAGAACTCACTCCCTTCCAGTCTGGAAGTTCCAGATGCAGTACACATTTGCCAACGTTTTTTCTATTCTTTCAAACATTTCTAATATGCATTTATTTCGGTATTTTCTTCAAAGCTGGCAGTGAGTTTTGTTTTATGGCTTCAGTACACTCAACCGGTAGCGGTAATGTTCGCTTTTTAGCTTTCAATCCACTTAAAAAATATTGTTGGATGGGAATTTGATTGGATGGATTGTTCTGTATAGTTAAGCTGGTTCTTGGAATAACAGCTACGAAATAAACCAACTATTATTATGCTAAACCGAGTTTATTTCAATAGCTCTCAAGCTCTTTGTTCCAAAATTTCCGTCATTGTAAAGTGGTATTCACACACCACAAATTGAAAGATCGCATTTTTACAGACGAATTCCGGGTAGACGTTTGACAGAATAAAACTTGAATTTAGACTTAGTTCTGAGGAAATTGCTTTGAACTAAGAATTCATAATGAAAAATATCTTTCAATATTTTGCACTCCATCTTTGCCAATAAATAAAAATATTCTTTTAGCATCCAAAAAGCTATTTAAAGTTGACTGGAATAGTAAAATCAAAGTATTGTTGCTGAGATTAGTGCAAAGTTATGTCCAACGAATATCGATGCGGTAAGATAGCGGCGCCAGTAGCTGGCCAGTATATCGCAACACGTAATATTTAAGTCACGCATGAAGTATTTTAATACCTCTACTGGTACAACTATCGTGTATCCTACCGTGCATCAGTATCGAAAGCGATTTTTATGATACTACGAAACATTTGTAACTATACACTAATCCTATGGGTGTGGGGCGTATGCGCTAAGTCAAATGCACCAAAAAAAATTAATATAAACATACTCATAAAATGTGAAAATTACATACTGAAGAGTGATTGACTTTTGATTATATTATATCTTTACATGCAAATAAATAACGAAAATAAAATAACAAAAATCTACCTCGTCGAAGAAAACTTGGGTTTTGCGCAAAATATGCTTCAATTCAGTGAGTTCCAAAAAATTACGCTTAAGTGCTTCAGCATTTTGATTAACTTCGCGCAATTCATTTTCCAATTTTTCGAAAGTAGCCTTAAACATTGAAAAACAAACGAAATTTAAATATAAATATCAAGTACAAATTTTAAGAAATTTGTAAATCTCTACATACTTCCAGGTCGATCATTTCCCTTGGCTGAGGTGCTTCAGGACTGTCGCCTGTGTCTAACATTGGAATGCCATCTTTTTTAATTTCCTTCTCCAAATAGCGAAGTTTTCGTTCCATTTCGTCGCACCGTCGCACTTCGTTAACGAATTTACGTTGGAATGCATTTACATCGGGATTAAGCTAAGGGGATAATAATATTTTTAATGCTTTTTGTTTTATTGCGGAATAGTTTTGCAAGTAAAATTGGTTAAGTATGTGCTTGTCGATTTGTACATACGTCTCTGAATTGCACCAATCCCAATTCTCCCAATTCCGACACACAAGCATACGCAGCTTCACTTTGCAGAAACAACTGACACAGGGCCATTTCCTCACTACGAAATAGTGAACCCATTTCGGATGCAACTGAGTTGATTTTATACTCTTGAACTTAATCCACAAATTATTTACACTGCAGACTTGCTGAAATAACACAAATACTAAGTTTCATTACACATTTACACGAAGCCAAACGGAAAAAACAAATTTATTTTAAATTTGACACGTATGTATGTAATTATTTATATTAAGTTTAAAAATATACATAAATGATAAATGATAAAATATCAGCAATATACTGATAGCACTTATCAGCTCTAAATATTGATTTTCCATTCATCCTTAGGGCTGAGATGTGTGACCTTATCTCCAGAATTCACTCACAGACTTCAAGCATAAAATAATACCACAATAATACATGCTTAAATAATTAGGGGAGGTGGATTTTTATGGATTTTGGCCACAGCAGTGTAATGCCCAGCAAACAATACATTTAGATCATAATTCGTTTTTAGCATTTTTTTTTTGGAGTGGTACATACATACATTTATTAATGTATGTATAAGCAGGAATCTGGCGGTGGGTAATTTACAATTCGTCATTTTGTTAAGTTCGTCCGTCATGTTTTATCAGTTATTCAACTGATAAACGCCACATCGTCTACAATCATATAAATATATATCTTTAGATGACAGTTAAAAATCTTTAATCTGTATCTCTGATGATGGTTTTGCGTTTTTAATTCTATTTCGTACAAATTTTTGGAATACGTATCAAAATAATTTTAGTAAGCCTTTAAAGAATGTGGATATGAGTTTTAGAAACACTTGAGCTTAGAAACATAGTATGTAATAAAACTCTGGTTCATATCAGATGCAATTGCATTTTTCCAGTGATATGACGAAACAAAATCAATATTAGCAATGGTGGTGAAAAAGTTATATATAATACATATGTATGCAAACGTTAAATCGTATCGACGTAAGAAACACTTTTTCTAAGCGTAGTAATTAATTTGCATCGTATCTTACTATTAAATACTTTCGTTTTTTACAAATCAAGCAGCTGAAATTTTATGGTAATCTGCAGCAATAATTATATTAACAAAAGCGATTGCAACCAACCAACCTCCAAACACACGTCAACTTCAGAAGGGAAAAAACTTCAACTAAACCAATTTGACAGCAATATTGTGAATGGGCCCTACAGTCTCAAACATTTCATTAATAGCATCATTTAAATGAAAAAAAGGTAAGTTGTGTAAAGGAGGTTAATGGTGGGTGTCACATTGGACATCTTGAGGCCGCCTCAGAAAAAGCTGTTTACGTTGCACCCTGTCACACTACAAAAAATTGTGCGCATCCTCAAACTCGTGTACGTGCAAGCGGTTGAGGTGTGTTTGTAAGCGCTTTCATTTCAACTAAAGCACGGTACGGAATGATTGATTTGACGTGTCAATAGCATAAGATATGTTGTACTTTACGTACCCTCTGTCTAATCTACCGTATATTCTACCTGCATGAGTTCGCATTATTAGAATGTAATGCAATGTTGTGATGACCTTCATTAATTTTTTACCTGTTCGCCAGCCTAGAAAAAGTTCGCCAGTTGTAAAAATAAACATGTTGTTGATAGAATGTCCGTTGATAGAAAGACAGCAAGAGAAATTGCAACCTTTTTATACATCTTGGTTTTTATTTATAATTCTAAGAAATGTATTCTTTCTTTCCAGAATATTCTTTTGGGTCAATTGATCAATATAATAATTTGTTTTAAATAAGAATACGGAATATTTTTATATTTAAGAAATAAGTTTCTAGAGCTTGTTTAAGTTTTCTAAGCTTTGTTTAAGTTTCTAGAATTATTCTAATAATAATTATAATAATAATAATAATTACATAATACAATAAAATTCTAAAAAGAAAACAGTAAAGTAAGAAAAAACATGAAATCAGTTTTTCCATTCCATACATTATTTATTTCTACCGGCATGCATGTTTTCTTAAGCGAAGCCCTTGCTGTGGCTGCTACGCATAACAAAACAGAAATGAGAAGGCAACAGATAAGAAAAATTTTCTGACCGTGCTTCGAGTTTGTATACATGTGTTAGTGTTTGACGCTCGTGAGGCAGCCAAAATTTTAGCGCTAACATTGAGGCGAACGTGGATCGAAAGCTGTTCCACTTTTTGCAATCAACCAATCAGAGCGTGCGAGTCTGGCGCATAGATGCCCAGTGTGACACCCACCAATGTACTTCGAAAACGACAACCCTTAAGAGTTTCTCCGGCAACCAAGTAGAAATTAGTTCAAACTGAAATTGAATTGGTTTGAAATGAACTTAAAATGTTCGTAATATTATCAATAATGCATTTAATTCTTTATGACATTTTCTAACGCGTTTTATAAGAAAATCCTACTATTTAATTGTGGCTTCTTATCATAGCGATTTAGTTTACATTATCTACATATATTCACGATTGTATACCACAAATGAAAAAATAAAACCTTGTGAAATAAAAAACTATGAAAGTCCACATACAGTCAATCAATTCATACATTGATTTAGTTTTCAAAAATCGTAAAATAAATTATTTAAAAACGTTCAGAAGCAAAATTTTAGTGTAGCAAAATATAAAAATTTTTTTTGAAATTTGAGAACAATTTATGGAAAGCAGTTTATATCTAAACCCACAGCAACAAGAGGAACAGTCACAAGAGAAAGAAAAAGAAGAAAGGATTCGTAAGAATTTGGAAAGGAATTTAAAAGATTCGTACACAAAAGTTGCCGGTCATCACCAGCGCCTTATACCGTTAACAACAGAAATAAAACGAGCTATGGAGGACTTTAATCGATCCCACTCAAGTACCAGTGTACCGGAAAAAGTCTTCTACAATACATTCTCCATAACAAGTCTAGTGCGTGAAGAGGTGCATAATATACTCAAAGAATTTACCAATCAATACATACGTAAGGAAGATATTAACAACTTGATTGAAAGGTGTCTGAAAAAAAAGATAAAGATAGTTCAAGATGATAGCAAAGCAGTAACCACAACTCCCAGCATATCGGATGGTAACCAAGCGATTGAGGTCACTGTCGAAATGCCTAATGAAAGCGATAAGAATAAATTAATTGTAGAAAACTTTCAAATACTTGAGCAGCGCATAACGAACCTGGAAAACCGTCTTTCGCACCTGCTACAATTAATAACCAAACTACGTGCTACTCCGGCGAAAAATGTCAAAATCAACACTGAACGAATGAGGGAAGGACTAACAGAATGTGTCATCGAAGAATTAAAAACGCCTGAGATCCAGCAACCAGAGCCAAAGCAGAAATCGACATGTGATACTCTCAATCCATATGATCTATTATACTACGAGCAGCAAATAAAAAACATGAATTTATTGAAGTATAAGCAGTCAATCACCACCATGGCATTGAATAAGCACGCTGTTTTCAATACTGCAGTCAAACCCTTCCACCCACCCACCTCTGTTCAAAAATGCAAACCGAAAATGCGGCCAATGTTCATTTCAAATAATCAGTAAATTATAGTTGAATAAAGTAATTTGAATAATTTAAAAATAAATCATAGTAAAATAAAATGAATAAACAAATTGTGTACATTTCAATTAAATTGATATTTATATATAATAAAGAACTTATTACAAGTATTATAAAACATTTTACATTAAATTTACATTTTACATTTTTCGTGATTACATAATAACATCCTTAAGCACGCTGTCGCTTATATTAAATATTTCATTCTCATCGCCATATCGACTCATATTCAACTCAAAATTAGGTCCAGCATTTGTAAGATTTCCACAATTTTCGTTATTTTCCTCAGTCTCATTTGAAGAAGGCTTTACAGCTGGTTTAAAACATTTATTTGAAGAATCCTGTAAATAAATATATAAGTAAAAATGGCATGATATGATAGATGACCAGTATTTAAATAAAGCAATTTAAAAAATTAAGAATATAATTTCAGAAATAATGAGCATTTCAAACAATTTCCTTTGCATTAGATAATCTATCCTGTAATAAGTACATAAGATATGTATGTACTTATATGTTATTTATAA
Organism: Myopa tessellatipennis; assembly: GCA_943737955.2. Classification (NCBI taxonomy): domain Eukaryota; kingdom Metazoa; phylum Arthropoda; class Insecta; order Diptera; family Conopidae; genus Myopa; species Myopa tessellatipennis. The sequence goes on from OX031314.1 coordinate 63,740,937, forward strand.
TTTCGTAATTATATTTAATGAAAAAGACGTTTTAAAGATGATGTTTACTTACTCTTGATATCTCGTTATCATTCGCTAAAATGTGTTGCTCACTTAAACTAGCATCGTTCAGCAGCAATTTCGGAAGATCTTTTTCATCCATAGTTACCAGCGGTTCTAGACGCCCCGAAGGACTTGTACTCAGATTATGGATATTCAACGATGCATCTTGCACCTTTTTAACAGCTGATAATTTTTTCTGAAGTAAGACGTTTCCTCCAGCGCAGCTTATATCCAGACCTTGGGACCGTGCAATACGTGTGCGATCATTTGAGTTCAGCGGTGTTAATGGAGAGATAACACTTGACGGTTGTGACAGTTTATGCTGTATACTCTGATCGCCAGTCTTAATAGTCACATCCTTATTTTTCGCAGTGAAATCATTTGCAATTGTTACCGAGGTAGCATCAATATCTTTTCCAAAAACGCTTTGACGTTCTTTCCACTTAAAATCCAATGCTGGGCGATCATGTTGCTGTGACAACAATTTGGACTTTGAAGCGTCTTTGTTTATAGTACGCAGTAGTTGAACTGAATCAATTATTTTCGATCGGTTTATGGTGCTGTTTAAATCTATGGAAACATCTGAATTTTTCACTTTGCGCTCAGATCGAGGTAAAGCTGCAAATTTGAATTTAATATTGTATATTAATATATATATCATTGTATATTTGCTATATTCGCATAATATTTAGGTTTGAACAGATTTATATTAAAGTACAAACTAAAAAACTGTAAAAAGCTAATTGTAATGGTTTTCCTTAGATGCGGGTCTGAACAGCTACAGTTTAGCACAATTTACAATTACAGTTGTAGCAATTCTAGAACAATAATATCTTAACACAGTACAAACTCTAGTCACTAAGAAACCCTTCTATCAACTAAGGTATCAACTAAGAAAATCATTACCTAGTAAGCTATTTAAGGTATCCATGCCTGCTTTTGCCCCAGCAACTATGCAGCGTTCAGGATTTAAAGCAAAGTCTTCAAGAAATGGCAAACGGGTATTGGTATTGCGGCTTCCCTCAATAATTTCAAACTTGATTGGTGGAGTGGCAACAAATTTCATCAACAAATCATTTGCTCTCATATCTCTTGGGTTCTCACAGCCAGACGCAAGATCACCTCGCAGCGGAGTGCACTGTTGCAATTTAAAGGCGCTTTTTCGCTTCATATGAGCGTTGAGTTTCTTTTGAAAATCCATAATTTGCGATTCAATCAGCTGCAGTTCATTTTGCAATGCGGAGAGCTCGTTTGTTACAAAGCTACTGCAACGTGGCATCTTATCCGCCACTTTCAACTGTTCCTCGATAGATGAATGCAATATATTGAATGCTGATATAAGAGTACCAATTCTTATTTTGGAAGTATCATTGAAGTCTAAAATGCAGAAAAAATACACAATATACAAATTGGAATCAAATTGATTTCATCTGTTTTACCAACCTTCATCGATTAAAACATGATCAGGAAACAGTTGCTGTATCTTTTTAAGCGACCGGCACACTGCATCCTCATCGATTTGCAGCTCGGTCTTTTTATTTTGAAACTTTTCAATAGCTTCCCTTAAACCCTGCAACGAATCTTCCAGAGATCTAATATTAGCGACTGGTTTGCTGTATTTCTGAACGAACAACTCGCGGTTGCTTGCTTCGAATTCATTTGAGAAGGAATCGTCAATCAATTGAGCAAAATCGACTGACGTACTTTTTGCGATCTGCATTAATTCATTTCTGACTAGAGCAGTTTTTCCTTTCAGCTTAACAATCAATGCATCTGCTTCAGAAATATAAGCGGATGCATACTCTTTGAAGAATTCATTCTGTTTTCGCATACGAGTTAAATTAAGATCAGAGGCTCCGTCCACATCCACCTCGCTAGTCATATATTTTTCACGCTGTTTTATCTGTTCTTGTATCACGAAACTAACCAAATTTAGCAAGAAGTTAATGAACTTCATACCACCCGGCATTTGCACAAGATACGATTTAATGTTAGACCAATGAAGCTGATACCGCTCATCCAGATACTTTAAGTACTCAATGGTTGATGAACGAAAGTTGGCTTCAGCTTTTTTGTCGTTTATAGGCCAGTAAAATCGTTTGCGGAATTCAATGGGATCTAGTATTTTAAAAAGATAATGCATCACTTGAAAGAAAGCTGGCGGATTAGGTTTTAAGAACATCTCCTCGTTGAAGCATTTTCGAAACTCTTCTGTGGGTGGGTGTAACAACGTCAGGCCCAACAGTTTTTTATACAATTTGTCGCTTAGTTCTCGTTCCTCCGCCTTCCATGGTGCAATTAAAGTGCGGTCCATTACTTTATCTAGAATTGCTGCGAAGCTCAATGTGTTACTTTTATTTATTCTTTATTGCGTTACTGGAACCACTTCTACAAAGATTGTTATAAATTCAAATAAAAAAAAGATTTGGTGGGTGAAAAATTCTCCAGTGTCAAAAATAACCAATTCAGAATGGCAGCACCGGTATAAAATACCAGAGTTGCAAATTCCATTAATCAGAGGCCTATATTTTTAATTTGAACAATTCAGGAAAAAAATTATATATAATTTCGATAGATTTTCTAGATTTTCCATTGCGTACTGCAATTTTGTTGTGGTTTTTGAAGGTGATAACAACAAAATATCGGCTAAACGTAACCAAATAACAACAATTGTGTTAGTGTTGTACTTTTTTATGATTACAACAACAACTTCTTTTTTTATATAGTTATCGAGTAATACCCCGTCAACTTTATACCACTATATCTCCTAATCTATTAAAAAAAAATTAATTATTAAAAAATTAAATTAAAAAAATTAACAATTAACTTTTAAGGACTGATTAGTCGTACTTATAAGCACTTCGAAGAACTTGAAGTGTTGTCAAAATCCACTTCTAGCTTATGGAAACATGTGTATCCGATCAGTCGTACTTAGCAGAGGAATATCAAATCGTTTTTGATATTTTGCTAAGTTCGAACCAAGTGACAGCCAAAACGCGTGACCAGATCGAACTTGACTCTATTTTTGAAGATGTCGTCTTTGCTTGCCGAATTTATAGTTTAATGGGATTTCAATATAATATTCTTTAAACAATTAATTTATACGAAATGATCTCTATTATAACAAAATACCATAATAATATAAATAATGTGAATATAAATACTAAAATTTTGCTGCTGATCCCACAAAATCATAAAAATACCCAATTTCGAACATTAGTGGCTACACTAGAATTATCAGTGATCACTGATCAGTGCGTGATAATTTTGTGTTTTTGTGTACTGTGGTCATATAAGTTCGTGATCATTTAATATTTTGCTTTTGGGTTTGCGGTTCGCGTTTTAAAATGCCACCAGTTAGACGGTCAACATACGCGTAACCAGAGATAGTTATCTCTGCGCGTAACTCAGCTCGAACAAGTAACCATCGTGTGAATGAGAAAGATGAAGAGCGCAGACACCATTGTGGAAGGAAATCGTGTAAGAATTTCGCAAGGGCGATAGATTATGGCTCCGGAACAACGTATTTAATCAAGTTCGACTCGATCAGTACAAGCTAACGCTCGAAATAATTTTGAACATCGAAACAAAAAGACGGCCAGCCGACACAATCATTAACGAACGTTTGGAACCACCAGGCGAAGATACTCGATCGAAGCATTAATGGACAACATACAAACATATAACAGTTCCTTCCAAATGACTTCATTTGGGGCGAATATTATCAAAACACGAGGCTTTAACCCTACGTTTAAGATAAATTTTTTTTCGAATGCAAATACATATTACAGATTTACGAAAAAGCTTCAACGAAGGAAAACATTACACAAACTCAAGAAATTGTATTTGATTTTATAGATTCAAGGACAAATTCACCATCGTGCAGGAGCATTGTTACCCGCCGTGAATGCTGATCACAAATTTCTTCAAATTTATTTCTTTGGAAATTCTTATGATGAAATTAATCGGCGTTGTGAGTTAAGATGCATTGTATTTGATTTAATAAAGTCATGATCGTATTAAAATTTTTCAATTCAGATATTATATTTGGGCGAGACGAAGTTCGTCGGGTCAGCTAGTTTTAAATAAACTTTAATTTCAATCATTTATACATTAAAAAGGTATATTTAACTAATTCTTGTTTAAGCTTTTATAGTTGTCAAACATACATATATTCAATTTGTCATGAATGAGAATTATAATAATAAAATGGATTCTTTATATAATGAAAAATTACAATTCTGAAATTACAAAGTCTGAAGAATAGCATATTTTATAAAAAATTGAATGTGTTTAATGTTAGTATGGTAGTGTATACATATATTAAATATATGTTGTATAGTAACTTGTATGTATAGTGTATACATATATCAAATATATGTATTTTGTATAGTAACTTATGTATTTTGAATAAAGTATCCATATCAAATGCATCTATTAATCCATCTACATATTTGGTAATTAGCGATCGTATCGTATCATATTTTAATGACAAATAAATTTTTAAATTTATAAACTCTAGAATTACATATAACTATATCTTGTGGAAAAAGGCTTCTAAATAGTTCAATGCTTTAAATAAAGCTTTCTAAATTCCTTTTAGAATAACAGATATTATGTACTTTTTTTTTGGTATATTGAAAAATAGTAACTGGTTTTAACCATAATCGGTTAGTTTAAATTAACATTATTAAAAATTTGGTTTAAATACATCTAAAATTTATAACAATATTAATAAAACCTTTAATAAAAATATTAATTGACCAACATTCATCTCTTTTCTTATTGCTCGAATTTTTGTTCATGTATATCTTAAAAATTCGTTTTTGAGACCAGATCTTTTAATATATATTTATAACATTGTGCATGCAATACGGATAAATTTCAAATAAATATGTAATTCAGATCGAGAGTTAATTAGTTCCTGAATTATAAATGGTAAACATTAAATTGATTCAAATATGATAGTTTTTTAATTTAATGGAAGGAATTGACACTAATATTAAAACATTATCTTTTGTAATCCAAATGCGATTTATACTTTCATATATTAATACAGTGGAGAATATTAAAACTTGAGGATACTTTTTCTACATACATCCTATTACATTTCTTTTAGTATTTCTGATTATTTAAGAAATCAGCAATAAGAAAGATGTGGATTCTATTAACCACAACACATGAGTTTAATAAACTAAGGTACCAGCTATTTTTCCCAAATTTTTTGTGTTTCCTTTGTTAAGCTAGGTTCTTCTGGTTCTATGTACATATGTACTACCCTCGTACGTACATACCTTTCGATGAGAAATACTTTTAAGAGTATTGACAAAATATTCTAAAGAAATTGGAAATAGAAAAATTAGTTTAGTTGCTTAAAAGCGGCGACAAACAAAGACATCGGAAGCAATTTGTTGCTTAAAACTTCTGGGATATTTCTTTATGTAAAAATAACTCTTTTTATATTATGTATCAAACTTATATACATACATATGTACATATATGTTTTTCACTTCCACGGGCTTTGAGTTAATTTTCTTTTCTGCTACTCCGTATAAAAATTTTCTAATTACAAGCGATCTGGCACTTTATTGCGTTTGTCTAAGATTTTCATCAGCTCTTTCGACATGTAGAACGGCTTCTCCGGCGAACCGTCATTGCGTTCACAATCCTCCAGGAAGCACAAAAAGAGTGTGTCTACAGCCATCGAATAGACGCTGAAAAATACGCTTGTCATGAGAAAAGTTATTACTACAACAATCGTTAAGGGCACGGCAATATGATTAAGTTGAATGTTGGGTGGATCGGTTGCCAAGAACCAGTAGGTAGATCCGCCCACTGCACCAGTCACAAGCACTTTGCAGAGGAAAAACAAAAAATCAGTAACTTTGTCCAGAGTGACAACGCGAAGAAAGTTACGCATCAGCAAATTAAATGCATCGTGAGCACTGCCGCAGAAATTCTTGCCATGTATGGCGCACATTATGTATGCGTTGCGATTTATGAAACGCAAAAACGATTCCAGCATAGAAAAAACGCACCTTATGCAGCACAGAATCGAGCGTGCGATTGCATTATCAGATTTCTTTAGATGTTCATTAGCGAAGTCAAGCATAATGCGTATTATGCGACAGATTGTGATTATGAGTGACCCAAACGCCAACGTTCCCAAATGGTAAAAGACAGTTTGCCCAAAGGCGCGGGACAACGTAAAGAATGGCACGTCGCGCTTTTTAAAAGTCCAATACCAAGTGGCAAATGCGGCAGCGAGAACCATTTCGCTAAAGGCCGCAATAAAGAACACAAGCCAGAAGAAACCAAAGGTGTTGTAAGCCATGAACCAATTAATCAAAGCTGGATGCTTCAAGTCTACAAAGACGCAGCTCGCCCTTGTGCACGGCTCGCGAGTTAACTCATTGAAGAAATTACCACCTGCAGCTGACACAGGTGGATTGTAGCAGTTATCATGGAAAATGCTTGGTTCACACGCAGCGCCTAGTGTATAGTTTTGCGCTGGACCTTCACAAATACATTTCTCCGTGGCTACAATTGGTCTGAATGATTTTCGAATTTCATTTTTTGATTGATTTCTGAATGATATCGGTTTTGTTTGCTTTACTTTTGGATCCAGTTGCCTCACCATGCGAAATTCAGGTTCACCAATCGAACCCAGATACAAAGCCACTGCAACAGAAATCATAATGACGGCGATAAAAAGCGTCCATGAAAATATAGGAAAGAATACTGTAGATGTGACGCTGGATACAGCTTTGCTACCCTCCTTGATGAGTGCTATGGCGATTTTAATGCGTTTGCGCATCAAAATCACTGATATCAATATGACAACAAAGCTAATTCCAAGAATTATTGACGCATACAGAAAAGCGTTATTCTGCTTTAGATTTGATTCCAAGGCGATCTGTTTATAGTAAATGTGCTCTTTTATGCAATAGTAAACGCCGACAATGAGACTGACATGTACGCCGACTATAGAGCACCAGACAAATAATGCGGCTAGCCAGCGCATCAGCGCAATGAGTCCTAATGAAGCTACAAGGGTGCACACCGAAGCTACTAGTATTACATGCCAAGAGTTTAAAATATCCTCAGCGATCTCTTCGCCAAGGTTTTGAGCACTATGGGTGCCGTTGTAGAAATGCGCTACTAAATTTCCAACTAATTTAGCTAATTTTGTATCCGTCTTCATCATTTTCTCCTTGATGACCGTCTCACCAAGCTGTGTTCGTCGTCGGCACTGAACAATAGGTTCTTCCATAACCTCCGCTTTAGAATCGGGCTCTGCAATGCGTCGCTCCGAAGTTGACAAAGCCAATGCCATAGCTTGCAGCTGTGGTTCCATCTGTCCAACGAATGACTGGTTGAAAGAAGCATCAAGTACCTGGCGCGGATAACGTTGTAGTAAAAATGACGGTATATAGTCACAGACCTCAGGTGAAAATTCCCACATGCACCTATTCAAGAATGGAGCACTTTTAATATACCAACGAGCGCAGCGATTTGAGTTAATCGCCAGCTCGGCATCTTCTTTTGAGTTGATGCTTATGCGGTCTTTTTCAGTGATGCAAATTAAACGCTGCTTTAACTCTTCCAATGATAAACCATTCTTCATTGTGTCCCAGACAAAGGTTTGAGTTGGGCAAGTTTTTACGCATACCTGTGGTGTTGGACAGCCGGTAATAGGCACTAATGGGTCAATGCATTTTTCAAGGTTAAAGAAGAACAAGTATTTCTTGTCCAACACTTCAGAATCAAGGCCACATTTATGATTCATTGAATCGGTGGGGATCATTAGTTTATTAAGATCACCGTTCCGTATGGCGTATTGCGCTATAAAAACCCAACCACCGAGGAAGAGCAAAAATATTAACAAACATGGTACATCGGTGCATGAGCGCCGACGCCAAAGCGGACCATGAAAATTACTATCGTATGCCAGAGGGTGGCCATATTTGGCGATCAGTTCACTATCTTCTCCTGTCATCATGAAGCATTACAATAATTAAATTGATATAGTTGATGAAATGCTGGATAACCCTGAAATGAGATGAAAGGAGTTTGTGTGAAGCAACTGTACATTTAACCAAGATTCAGATCTTAAGTGAAATATAATTGGTATGTATAAATAAATATGTACACGTAAATATGTATGTCGTGTATAATCGTTTAAAAATCAACAAAAGGTATTAGTACATTTACTATTCAGACCATGTAATTATTTAAAGCATTTTGTGGAAGTATTACAAATGTTTGTAATAAAAACTATTTACTTTCTTAAATTTAACAATAATTCTTTTTAACCCAATGACGTAAAATGCAAATATTTTGGGAGTATACAAAAATTCATAATATTTCATAATCTATCAACATTTTCAAAAGACAAACACAAAGGTTTAATTAAGCTTACAATTTTTATAAGACATATGTATGTTTTCCTTATAATAAACGTTTATATGTACAAAGAATTTAATATAGAGTAGAAATTAAAACACATGCGCATGTTCTTATTTAAACATGAGCGTGTTCTAGGTATGCATGTATTCTGTGTTATGTACACTTTTTTTGCCTTAATTTACAAAGCTATAAAAAAACACTTTGGATCCACGTGTATTAGACAACTGAATTAGGGTTAAACCGATTAGATTTTTAAAGGGCTACCATAATGTTGCGTAAGATAAATACTTTTTACAAAATTCCTAAACAATATATGGAAATAGAATAAAAAATTATTATAACTAAACAGATAAAATTCTAGCACTTATTTCAAATGTCATATGAGATGTTATTTCATGTTGTTTCAATATTTTTAACTGACATTTAACGTTAATTTAAGGTATGGTCACAACAAAATTAATACAGAATACCTTATCTAAAAAAGCAATTACATGAGTAAGTAAGAGTATATATGTATGTATAAACGCGTACAAAATTTAAATTTCATAATTAAAATATGTTACTTCATTAAATTAATTAGGCGTACCTCAATTAAATAAAGCATTTAGTAATTGTAACATTAAATTATATAGGTATATAATTATATTGTATGAACAACAAATTGTGTAGTTAATTATTAATTATTTTATATAAATTATAGTATTCACCTCTTTGAATATTCAGTAATTCCTTAATATCTCATATATTTATGTTCTGCTGACCACTAAAATTTTATGTATGATCAGTTTACTTTCTTCACGAATAAAATTTAAATCCCACTGATTCTAAAATTGTAGTTCACTATTACGAAGTCCTCTTCATTCTGAAAGTAAATTAACATAAAATGAGAACTGTTGTAGTAATGTTGGGCGGCTCTGGAAGCTTTTGAACTTGGCTGCCTCGCATCAACTCAAATGTTTTTCACTTTTTGTTGTTATTCTGTGAATATGACTTATTTTGCGCAGGAAAATGTCGACGAACTACAGGGGAAGAACTTACAATTGTTATCACTACTACAGTGGCAATTATTTATTATGATTAAAGTGTTTGAAGTCATGCAGCCCAAATGTATAATTTACTCACATAAAACGGCGAATTTTAATTATTTCAACTTTTAGATGTTGCGTCCAGTTAAATCGGAATTAAGAGCTATACTATGCCGACGTCTCGGGCTGCTTTCGTTAGTTACTCCGCTTCTCTGAATTCATGTGTCACAGACAGACAACCAACAAAAAAAAATTGGATAGTTAATATCTGTATCTGTGGCTCCAAAGTGTCGCAACATTGAAAAACACATACACTCTGTAAAGCATACATAAGTAACAAACCAGCTTAAACATTCAAGCATATAAAAATAGCAACATAAAAGGCGAAAACAACCACCAGAGAAATCGAAACTATAGAGACGAGTACTTTGTCAGGCATATAAAGTATAAACTAGTATATACATATGTATATACAATTACTGTTTAAGTTCATTCAATTTTTAATAGCCAAGCAAAATGTACAAATATGTGTATATTCGCACCTTGTAAATGTTTTTTATAAATATACAGTTTCACTCACACAAAATTGATTTCCTGTTTTATTGAAATTCAATAACTTTGAGTTTAAATGTTACTAATTACATAAATATCTACTTTTCGTATTATATTCTGCAATTTAGTTTAAAGTATAGAATATCAAATTATACACAACATTGTTTGGTTGACACAATATTTGTAAACACGTTGGCTACAGCTGATGCACTGTTGCAGCCGCTGTTTGTGAAAACGTTGAACTTACTCTATCTCTATTTTAATACACTCTTTGTATTTAATGATTTCCGAGTTATGGCTCTTTAAAATTCAGATTTTTCAGATCTATATCTCCTAAACTGTACAAGACACCAACAATATAGTATCGTTGAATTATCTATGTAAACAAAGTCTTACCAAAAAAGGCATAAATGCAGAATAGCTGCCAAGCTCAGATTTTGTTCATCTTTTTTTTACCGTTAGATAGGGCCATCAGGAACGGAAGTGGCTGGTTTTTATCGGGGGCTGGTCAGCCATCTTGGATTTATGACCGTTTGAAAGACAAATTAATGGTTTAATGAAAGTCATTTATCTCATAAACTAAGAAAGCTAGCGGAACTAGCGATGTACTGTTGGAAAGGTATTTTTAATGCGTTTCATTTATGTAATACACATTTTTGTCCATAACATGGCTGTGAAGGAATTATATTGATTTTTAGGAAAATGTGACAAGTTGACCTTGAAACAACAATTTATTTCTTCCAAACGGACACATTAAGGTATAAAACAAATTACAGTTATGGAAAGATTGTTCTTTTACTTTTAGCTGCTCGGTTGTTTTGTATGGAGTGAGACATCTTTGTATTATATTGTCTTTGATATAACGATAACTTATGGTAACAGCTGATCAAAGCACCGTATGATTGTGGACTACTTTGGATTTGCTACATCAGTACCTTCCCTTTCCCTGTCCAAGTTCTAAATGAGAAGAGAAAGAGATTGAAAGGAGAAAAATTAAATCAATTTCTATTTCTACAGAGCAGTTATGATCTCTAATATATTCTATTTAAATTAAAATACATTTGTGTGTTTGTGTTTTGATAAATTCTCATTTATTTATTACATATTACATATTAGTTACATATTTTTTGTTTATTATTATATGTAAATTAAACCATTTGATTTTTGTTTATGAAGTAAATATTCAATAAGTTAGAGTAATAGGATTAAGTGTATAGATAGCGAACCGTGACTGATGATTACTGTTAATCGCCAGCTCGGCATCTTCTTTTGAGTTGATGCCTATGCGGTCTTTTCCAGTGATGCAAATTAAGCGCTGCTTCAACTCTTCCAATGATAAACCATTCTTCATTGTGTCCCAGACAAAGGTTTGAGTTGGGCAAATTTTACGCATACCTGTGGTGTTGGACAGCCGGTAATATGCACTAATGGATCAATGCATTTTTCAAGGTTAAATAAGAACAAGTATTTCTTGTCCAACACTTCAGAATCAAGCCCACATTTATGATTCATTGAATCGGTGGGGATCATTAGTTTATTAAGATCACCGTTCCGTATGGTGTATTGCTCTATAAAAACCCAACCACCAAGGAAGAGCAAAAATATTAACAAACATGGTACATCGGTGCATGAGCGCAGACTCCAAAGCGGACCACAAAAAATTACTATCGTATGCCAGAGGGTGGCCGTATTTGGCGATAAGTTTACTATCTCCGGCCATCATGGTGCATTACAATAATTATTTATACAATTTATTTAATTTAATTTATTATACAATTATATGCACCAATGTTTTTTTTTCTAATGACAATTTGACAATTCTTTCCAAAATGCTAATTTTTAAAAAAATTTATATTTTTTTTAATGAAAGCATACGAATATATTTATAGAGAAACATTGATAATCCTGAGATATATACAAACTTACACAATGTTGATAATCAACTAATAAAGGATATTCTCTTCTCGTCTTGCAGAGCACCAGTGGAACTCTTCCACTTACCTATCTCCGTTATCAATAGCATCAACTGATAGAAACTGCATTAACTGGTAGCGACTCCAATCCTCTCTAATCCTCCTTCAAAATAGCCACCCTCTTCTAAACAGAGGCTAACACTTCCTACCCTACCTAACACAAACTACCCCTTCATAAGCAATTTTATAAAGCTCCGAGAGGAAAAGCTTTTTAGAACGTTCTGACTTAAAAAGACGAGAAAGGAGATAATATATATATCTATGTTTATATATGTATAAAAATCTCGTGTCACGGTATTTGTGTTCGAACTCCTCCCAAACGGCTCAGCCGATTTTTATGAAATTTTCTATGTATATTTGGTAGATATGAGAATAGGTCGTAAAGTATATTTCAGCCTCCTACACCCACCACCCACTTTTTTAATCATGGCATGGGAGGAAGTGGAGAAGTAGGTGTGACATATGTGGGCGTTGTAAAACTGACAGACAGCCAGATATACATAGCTCGGCGTGCTGACTGTTATGTGGTGCGTTCCTCTCTGCCTGGAGAGACCTTGATATATAAATCAGAAATAATTTACAAGGCAAGGTGGTGCGTGCCTTCGTTGTTCATAGCACCAATCAGAAATAATTTATATGGCAGAACATCATTTGCCGGGTCAGCTAGTTATCTATTATATAATATGTATTTATGTAATATATGTAATATATTATATAATATTCTATTCATAATAGCTGAGTTTTTTTAATGAACTGTATAGATCTTCCCCATACAAGTGACACTTACCCAGGTTTTACCAAGATCTCTATCTGGGTTATAGGGAAGGTTTAAGATTTCCCTTTTTTTAATGTAGCACGTATCCGTATCCTTCCCGTATTTCGAAAAACGTAAAAAAAATATTTTCGGAATGCGGGATTGAGATTTTATATGTATACCTGTATAGTTCATTAAAAAAAAGCGATTAATATTACGCTGCATTTGAAAAATTATGCAATGAAGTTGAATGTGATTTCCAGTTCAGCGAAATATTCCTCCTCGTTCTTTAAATAAACTGAATGAACTTTAATGAAACTGGATTTCACTTCTGAACTGGATTCGTAATAACAATTTTACAGTTTTGCCGAACAATGTTCGTAGTTTAATACCCGCATTAGTCATAAGTATTGTAAACATTTTGTAAACTCTGTAAAAACTAAAATGAGTATTTTGAAATGTCCCTTTTGATTGGAACTACTATAGTACGAGGGTAGCCCTAAAATTTGGTCACTGGATGGTATTGTCCTATAGTTTAATATTATTTTAATAAATTTCAGCTAAATGCCAGGCTTGATAAGTATATTTGCAAAATCATAGTTGGGCGCGCTATTTATTATACCGTACACCTAAAACTTTACTTGACAACTTATTTTTTAATAAAACCGTCCGTTTAATAAAACCGTTTTAAAATTACGGACCGCCCACTTTTAAACTACTTATACAATCTACCTCATGAAAACTCATTTATTATGAAAATAAAGTTCAAATTGGAACACAATAATAAAAGTACTTATTATTTTGTTTTGAAAACAGGTGAAAACTACCACGCCTAATATTTATACCCGCCTGTGATTAAATGTGATTGTAAGGTAGCTTTCCTTATAACCACATATTTCCTATAGTTTAAGTTTGTATATCACTTTATAATGTTATTCTTCTGCAATGAAAAATCTAAATAAATTAAAAATCTAAATAAATAAAACTATTTCGTTCATTTAAATTTTTTCAAAACTTTTAGCTGTAGAAATAAACTAAGATTTGGCCTGGCCGAATATAGTATTCTTACTGGTTATACCCTACACACGAAGTGATGAGGGTATATTCACTTACTGCTTCCGTTTGTAACGCATTAAAGGAGCCGTGACAGGTATAGAAAAGTATATATATTCTTGACCAGCGTGACCTCCTGAGTCGATTTAGCCATGTCCGTCCGTCTGTCTGTACGTCTGTCTGTCTGTCTGTCTGTGGAAATCACGATTACAAAAGAACGAATAGAGATATCTTCATCAAACTTGGTACGAATATTGTCTATCATTAGAAACTCATCGACTCATTGAGTCGGACCATTGCCACGCCTACTTTTTCATTTTTCATTTTCATTTATTATAAAAATACAAATTGCCCACCATTTTAAGATGAAATCTTATAAAATAATGGCAGCCTTAAAATAGAAAAAACATGGAAAAATTACTGAACTTAAAAAATATTATCTAAAACTAATTAATTACATTAAATACTTAATTTACTAATGACACATTAATGAAGATGGAGTTCGAGGAGAAAAGAGAATAGAGAAATAGACAGCGAGAATAGATGGGGTAAAGATAGAAAAATAAAGAATTAGATTTAGTGAAGAAAAGTGGAAAGCTTCAACTTAAATTTTCCCTTGTTGACAGTACCTCTAATATTCGTGGGGAGTGAGTTCCATAGCCTGACTGCGGCCACAAAAAACTGCCTTCCAGACGCAAGGTTAGTAAACCTTGGCATTATCAAGGTTAGTGACCTCTGAGAGCGCGAAAAGATGAGCTCATCGTACAAGTATTCCGGCTGCCTTGAATGAATTATCATGTGAAGAAATATCATCGCCCTTAACTTTAACAAATTAGCAGGCGTGCAATTAAAGATGGAAAATGACAACCTAGAAATAGGTTCTCCTAGTTTGACATTCCAAATAAATCGCGCAATATTATTAAAGACTACTTTGAATTTGTTTAGGGTGGCAGAGTCAAGATCATGAAAAATTTCACATCCATACGTTAAAATAGGAAAAAGCAGAGCTTTAGATAGCAAAAGCTTCGTTGGTGTTGGTAGATAGTGCTTAGTTTGCATTAGAAGCCGTAACCCGCCATAAACTTTACCTATGTTAGCATTTACATGGCTAGACCATGAAAGCGTCCCATTGAAAACCACCCCTAGGTTCTTTGCTGACATTACATATTCAATTTCTTCGCTCCCAATACATACTTTAGGCAGAGTATGCAACGCTACGCTCTTTTTGTATATCGGTAATACCTTTGATTTAGAAGAATTTAGGGTTAAACCATTGCGATATGCCCACGCACCTACAGAAGCGAGATCACGGTTGAGTAAATGAATTGAGCTTCCAATTTCATTAATAGGGCAACTAAAGATTAGCTGAGCATCATCAGCATACAAATGTAGAAAACTACTCTTAACCACTTGAACAAGGTCATTTACATATAGCAAAAAAAGAAGTGGGCCCATAATTGAACCTTGGGGAACGCCTGAAACAACTGGCAGAAAGGAGGACATTTTACCATTAGCAACAACACTTTGCTGCCTGTCCGATAAGTAAGATTGGATTAATGTGCTGGATTGAGTCGAAAATTTAAAATCAGTTATAAGTTTGTGGTTTAGAATAATGTGATTGACACTATCAAATGCCTTCGAAAAATCTAACAGCGTCAAAAGGCATATATATGATTTGTCCATAGCTTTACGTAATTTTTCTATAACAGCTGTCAGGGCTGTAATACAACTTCTTTTGGATCTGAAACCAGATTGACAGTTAACTAACAAATTATTGCTATAAGTGTATTCGAGGATCTGCTTACTGACTAACCTTTCAAAAACTTTAGAAAGATAAGGTAATATTGAAATAGGGCGAAGGTCATGGGTGTTATTACCTTTCGGAATAGGAATAACTTTCGAATATTTCCACGTCATAGGATAATCCGAAGTCGTTATGATGGAGTTGAAAATATATTTAAAATATTTTATAGTAAAAGGCAATGTTAGCTTAACGAATTTGGGGCAGATACCGTCAAGACCAACAGCATTCGACTTAATTGACAGAAAAGCATTTAAGACATCAATGTCATTAACACAAGATAGTGAAAATTTATCTGACTGATCATCAATAATATCAGTATGCCCATCAGGCCAATAATACGATCTAGAAATTTGCTGATGCGCTAAGAAGCGAGCATTTATCTCATCGCAGTCTAAGTCCTTTGGTAATGCGCGGCATTGTTTGCTAATCCCAATATTTTTCAACTTATTCCAATAGGATTTCGTCGACTGAGGTTGACCAAATTTCGTTCCAAAATAATGAGCCTTGGAGAATCTTATCTTGGTAATAACTTGGTTACGCAGTCGTCGAAAGACAACGAGATATTCGGTAAGTTTAAACCGCTTCCATAACTTATAGGCTGCATCACGCTTGCTCATTAGCGAAAAAATAGCTGGGTTTAACCAACCGGGACTACTGTGTGTGATAGTTTTGGTAATTAAAGGGACATGTTTATCAAACAAGGATTTGACATTCTTCGTTATGAATTCAACCTGATCATTTACCAAAGGCATATGGTAGATACTTTCCCAATTAATTCTTTCTAAATCATGCCGTAATAAAGAGTGGTTAACACGAGCGTAGCTTCTGAAGTGAATCTTTTCGATAGAAACATCCATACTAAAGGAGTACGTCATGAATAAAAGATCATGCAAAGAAAACCCTGGAGCATCCAACTGCTGGTATAACTGAACATTGTGCATGTGGCTTACAAAAACGAGATCAATAAGACTACTGGATCGACGTGAGTAGTGTGTGGGTGTATTTTTATTAGTTACAGTGAGATTCAATGAAGTCATAGATTGAATAAAATTAGCTGATTCCCCATAGTTGAATAAGTTGCAGTTGAAGTCACCACAGACTATGATTTCAGCTGTGTTGCAAGATATACCTTCAAGAGCAGTTAAAAAGGGCTGAAAATTAATACGTTTGTTAGGTCTGTAAACCGTACATAGCATAACTTTCCGATTTACTTGTAGTATTTCAAGGAAAATATATTCGAGTTGACAATCAGTATCCGATTTAGCAATGAATCTACAACTAATGTCGCTCTTAACATAGATAGCAACCCCTCCCCCTACACGTCCAAGACGGTCCGACCGAAAAATCTTATACCCATCTAGCCTGTAAAAGTTATTAGGAATTTCTGGCACAAACCAAGTTTCCGATACACAGATAACATCAATGCCAGAGGTCGTGAATACCTGCCTGAACTCATCAAACTTTTTATAGTAAATAAAATAGTAAATAAAATAGTAAATAAAAAATAGTAAATAAAAAACTTTTTATAGTAAATAAAAATTAATCCATGCTCATAGCTCAATATATCAGCTTGTAGAACGAATTTGAGGTTGAAATTTTGTCCAGAAGTCCACTGTCTCTGGCCAAAACAGACTACCAAAAATGGGCGGGGTCCGCACACTAATTAAATAAAACTCGATTACAGGAGAACGAATAGAGATATTTTCATAAAATTTGGCACGAATATTCTTTGTCATCCCAGGCTATTTGAGACTGAAAAGAAAAAATATTAGACGATTGCCACGCCTAATTTTCAAGTAAACGTTTGTAGGGTATATGAACTTCGGCCAGGCCGAAGTTAACACTCTTTCTGGTTTTTATATCGTTTTAAATTAATCAGTTTAGTAAAAACATGGAAATTTGGCCTAACTCAACAGTGCACCGATCTTTAGTGATGAAGCCCCTTCCAAAGCCACAGTATATGATTTGTTTCCGGAATTTAATCTTCAACATACCAATCTCAGTGACGAATTTCGTGATGGTGGTCCATCAATTGCTGTTGTTCCGGCAAACATCGATGCTGAACGAGAACTGATTTAAACATGCCGACATGTGACATATGCGGAGATATAGGCATCCTTAGGCATTAGTAAAAGTCAAATAAAACGATTTTGCACAAGCATTTAATCGTGAAGAAACTTTGCAGTCCCATATCCCACACAACTTAACTATATGTAAAAAATGGCTCGTGTGATTTGAGACAAAATCGTGTGATTTTGGTGGTATTCGTGGTGGTATACAGTACACAAACGTATACAGTATAGTAGCAGGTAACGAAACTTGGATATATTCATACGAACGAGAAACAAACCAACAAACGACTGTTTGAAATTGAACCAAAACTAACAAAAGTGGGCTCATCATCCTTCATCATGACAACGGCAGCTCTCACACAGCACTTCAAAAAGTCGCTTTAAACAAAGAAAAACATTGAAATAATGACTCTTCCTGATTTGTCTGACTTACCTATATCACCTAATGACTTCTCTCTCCTCTTTGGTTTTGTTAGAAATAAAATGCTAGTTAGCGGTTTTCGAAACCGAAAAAGGCCGTTGAATCGTTTAAAAGGCATGTTTTAGGTCCACCTCAGATTGCAATATATGCTTCTAGAACTGATTCGTTTAAAGGACACTCACACGAGATTTAAGTAATAAGTTTATATTACTAGTTTACATTTATTTTCACATTTCGTTGTTTTGCTTTTCCTTATATTCTATGCGTCCCCAATTTGGAAATTTAGATTTCATATTTTTAGGTTTAAATATAAATTAGTTAGATAATTTGGAGCATTTAGAAATTAATATTGTTAAATTATTATAATATTAACGGCCTATGAGAATTGTTACTAAAATTGAGTGATATACTGTTGGCGTTAATCTCGTGAAAATCTTGAATAAGATTATCATTAAACACGTACAGATTAAAATGTCGATTCAGCGTAATCAAACAATATTCTTTTTGGACAATATCGTACAATATATATATATATAAATCTTTTGTTATTCTGTAATTATTATTCTAGGATCTTTAAATTTGTGCGTTTGCGTTACTCAGTAACGTGTAGCTATGTCAAAGTAAAATAGGATAAATAGTGGCTAAAAGTCATGACTGCCTCAAAAATTATTGGTTTATGTGAACTTTTGTTAATAATTTGTTTAAAAGTTCCAAATCTTGATTTCACGTATACTTGACAAATGTGCAAAAGGATTTAATTCGATTATGACGATTAAAATATCTGGCTACTTTCTACACGAAATTACACATCGAAAAACTCTGGTCTAGTGCACAAGCGCCTTAGTTTCATAGTGTTACTGCCTTTTTCTCTCGCTAGAACTGTCAAACTTATTGAACTTATTGTCAGAGATAATTATTAATTATCTCTGCTTATTGTTTTGTTGGCAAAGCTGTTACGGCAATGTTGTTTGATACTAGTGATTGAAATATCTAAAGGATTTAAAATATATTGCAGTTTCAATTCTTCCTAAAATAGACTCCAGTAACCATGGATGAAATGAATATAGATACGAATTCACTATCCGAGAGTAACTCGCAATCCGAAACAACTGCTGATGAAGAGAAGCGAAGTCTGACGTCTTCAGAAGAAAAGACCGGCATCTGTTATTGGTAATACAACTAGAAATTTTAGTTTAAGTACACATATTCATGATTTTTTTTTCTAATAAACTTTGTAATTACATTTGTTTTAAGTATAATCTTTTGTTCATTCATTTTTCTTAAAGCGGTAAGGATCGAAACTTTAATATCGTTGAACTCCTTTGTGTTAGTTGCAATCGTTGGTATCATGAGTGTTGCATAAGCTATCAACTCGGGAAGCTGGTACCTTTTATAACGAACTATGTCTTCATATGCAAAAATTGTTCACCAAGCGGTTTGGAAAGCTTCCGAAAAAGCCAAGCAAGTATGAATAGCTAACTAATTTGATCTCAAATCTACTATTATATGTATTTGCGTTTGTTGCAGCGATTCTCCAAATGTGTGTAACAGCTATTGCTAATATGTATCAAAATGCTACAAAAGACGGGAAAAATAAGAAGTTATTTAGCAAAGATGCGGAAATAATTCCATATATAGAACAGCATTGGGAATCTATGACCACTATGCCGAGACGAGTAACACAGTCTTGGTGCGTACAATATAAAATGATCAATATAATATAAATGATTTTGATTTTTCTGAAATATATTTATATAATGTTTAACACTCCATTTTTTTTCTAGGTATACCACAGTACAACGATCACTTGTAAAAGATTTGCATACGATTTTCACCTATGAAGAGAATTCAGAAAACGGCGCTATGTTTGGTTTAATTGCAACGGATTTGTCACATATAAAACCGAACTACGACTCGATGCTCAAAATGGGAGCATTACGTTTGACTGAAGACGGATATGCACAGGGTAAGTTATATTTAAATTTTATATACAAAGTTCAATATTATTATAAGATATATTATTATAATGATGTAATGATAGCATTATTTAATTTTAGTATTAGTCGTTTCGAGTACTTTTGTTCTTTCATAATGTGATGAGATCTGTGAAATTTGGAAACATTTCATAAGATTTTGTCTATTGACTATATTTGATAATTGTTGAATATATACCACAGATCTTAAAACTTAAACGACCACTCGCTTTTGTAATATATTTCTAGTAGGGTATAGTATCTCTCGAAATCGGTCAACATAACATCGGTTCTCAATCAAAATTATTAATAAATAACTTTTCCTTATACTTGTTTACTTGTAGCCTCGGAATATTTCGACCTTTAGTACTTTTTGTCATGTTATACACTATATTTCAATAGGAAACTGAAACTAGTCTTGTGGTTCTTTTGTCTAAAAGATATCAGCATTTGTAGTCTTTACCGTCCTGAATTTAAGACTTAACATTAACGAAGAAATTTGAAATGTTTTCCTACAACTGTTGTGGGATTTCATATCAAAAACTCTAGAAAAGATAAAGAATTTTACAATTAAATGTTATTTTTACTAAGCGCTTAAATAAAAAGCTTTTCTATATGTATTAAGCTGTCATTAAAACTGATGACACATTTCAAGATCGATAGTTGTTTGACATTTTTCTGAGCAACTTCTTTAAATACCGAGTAGGTAATTTAATTCACAATTTTAATCATATCGAAAATTGATTTATAACATTCTGAGATGGTATATTTACCAAACCACCATCTTTATACACGCGTGTGTAACTTGTTTTTACATGCATACATAGAATGTGATGTAAACGTTTTCTCACAGGGCTTTTTTCTATGCAAAATACTGGTATTGTGTATGCGAATTTGATTTTTATTATTGTTTCTCTGTTTTACTTCATGTTTTTTTATCTTGTTGAGCTGCTTTAGTGATGTCGTCATTGATTTTCGTTTGCATAGTATTTGCGTTGCTGTTCATATCTTTCGTGTTCGTTCACTCAGTGTTTCTTTGCATTGTTGGAAATCTACTCGTACCAACATATTACACACTGCACTTTTGTTATTGTTGTTGAGCAAAGGTTGGGTGTACGAATTTTGTTTCTTTAATCTTTCGAGCGAGTTCTTTTTGTTTTAAAAGTTAATGCTTTTATTTTTGTTGCTGGATTAGTTGATTTATCTGCATTCTTTAAACAAAATTCTTAACGTGTTGCCCAAGTTAAAAACAAACCACGTATGATGGACAACGCAATACCACAAGAACAGCATGAGGAAGACCGTACGTAATGCCTACTATAGAAAACTTGATCATTGAAATATTGAATACGTAATTTGCTTTACTTTTTATAGTAAGTAACGAAAGTAGGTACGTCAAATTATTTTCAATTTCATTCACAACTTAAAAAAAATTTGAGCTTCGGGGAAGGAAATACGAAGTACGAAATTGTACGTAATCATTTGTTTATTCGTATTAAAAGAGTATAAGTCTAGTTTGAAAAAGTTATTGTTGTTAAGTTATGAAATTGTTAACAATTAATAATATATATAATATATAATATGATAGACAAAAGGATTGCTAAAATGAACATTTTATATTTGAAATTATTCCACAAAATGTATAGTTGAAATAATTGTAAAAAAATAAAACATTTATTGATTAAGTGAGCTGGTTTCCTTGGAATTAAAATTCCAAGAATACTGTTTCGTTAAAATTAGTTCCAAAATGAACACTTAAAAATCGAAATAATATCGTCATAGGTATTGGGCCATCGGCTGGTTTCTTTTTGAATTAAATAATAATTACAAAATAATTCTTAATTACATAATTATTAATATTACAAATAAATCCAATTATTAATACAAATTTAATAAAAGAAATCTAATACAAATCTAATAAAAATAATAAAAATAATCTAATAATTAACAACAAATAACAAAATAAGTCTTAATTACATAATTAATTAATTATTAATTAATTATTTATTAATTATTACAAATTAATCCAATTATTAATACAAATTTAATAAAAGAAATTTAATAAAAAGAAATCAGCCCTTAGGCTTACCCTTTATTACTTTCCCACTCATATATTATATGTATATTTAAAATAAAATAAAGTATGATTAAATGCCATTAACCTTGTAGCATCACTTTCTAAAAACAATCGACAAAATAAACGAAAATTTCCCGGAACTGATTCTGGAGCCACCAGTAAGAAAGGACGACCCAGTTCAGATATCAATGCTAATATAAAACTACCTCCGCATGGTTATCCTCTGGAGCATCCTTTTAATAAAGATGGCTATCGATACATCCTCGCAGAACCTGATCCACATGCACCATTTCGTCAGGAATTTGACGAAAGCTCCGACTGGGCGGGCAAACCTATACCTGGCTGGTTATATCGAACATTGGTGCCAAATTGTGTATTACTGGCATTACACGATCGTGCACCTCAACTCAAAATATCCGAAGATCGATTAGCAGTGACCGGAGAAAAGGGTTACTGTATGGCACGAGCTACGCACTGTACGTTTTCAATAATTATCGTATACACAATTTTAAAACAATTAAAATAAACAGTAATATAACCATGATAAACTTTTAGCTGTCAATCGTGGACGTTGGTATTTTGAAATTACCATTGAAGAAATGCCCGAAGGTTCTGCTACCCGACTCGGTTGGGGTCAAGAATATGGGAACTTACAAGCCCCTCTGGGCTATGATAAATTCGGATATTCTTGGCGTTCACGAAAGGGAACGCGCTTTCACGAGAGTCATGGAAAGCACTATAGTGATGCCTACATTGAGGGTGACACAGTTGGATTTTTAATTGATTTACCAGAAGAAGAAAGTACCAATTACTTACCCAATACCTTTAAAGATAAGGTAAAAATATAAAAAATTTCGAAAGTAAATTCATAATCACCATTTTCGTATATGTTTTAGCCTTTAGTGAAATTTAAATCACATTTATACTACGAGGATAAAGACAAGGTGCAGGAAACATTAAAAAGTCTCAAAAGACTGCCGGGCAGCAAAATAGAATTTTTCAAGAACGGCAAGTCTCAAGGCGTAGCTTTCACAGATATTTATTTTGGGTCCTATTATCCTACCATATCGATTTACAAAAGTGCTACCGTAAGTGTTAACTTTGGTCCGAGCTTCAAGCATCCGGAAGTTCTAACATTTACCAATTCTAAAGGGGTAAGTTATTAATGCTGAGTATTCATTAAAGAGATCAATATCAAACTGATCAGAACATAAAACTTAACAGTTGCACGATCGGATTGAAGAACTAATAACTGAGCAATCTCTATCGGAGCTATTGTATTTAACCGAGAATGATGGAAAACTGCGCCTGGACAATTTTAATGTATAATACTATTTCTTTCGTATAGCAAACAACTTCGAATTAATTAGTTGTAGTGAAATTAGTAAATATGAATATTAAGGACGAAAACACAATAAACTAATAAACACAAAATCTTCCAATGATGAGTTTCCCATTAATGAATTAATATTGTAATTAGTATTGTATTGTAAACTCTTAATCAAATAGTATAAAATTAAAAATATATATATATTTTAAAGTATACCTCAAAACCGCAAACATACATATGTACATTCATATCTGTGCAGGTATATTAATAATATTGCACCTTTAATAATGAATCTTTAATCAATTAAAAGTATTGGGCTACTTAAAGGATTTGAATTTAGACGCACTATAAGGCAAATATAAGGCATTGAATTCAAAATGATGGCGGGGGTGTAAGGCAGCCGAAATGGAGCGTCCAGTTGTCGAGGTAGTCGCAGGTGTTGTGGTCAAGCTGGAGTCTCTATTAGATTTGAGTCGAGGTGTTTGATTTAAATTCATCGTTCTGGTGGTAGCTCGCCGTCCAACAGCAGTAATTTCAGTAGGACTTACGGAGGATACTGAATACCTTCGTGGGTCACTGTTATCGTCACTTGAATTTGATTCTCGTTCTCGTTGCGACATAATTGAGGGTAAAATAATTGATTTACGATTATTAAAGAACCGATTGCTAACAGTGGCCGCAGAAAAGGGTAAATGCCAGGCAGTAGATTGCCATTCCCGTGAATGAGTAGCTGTTGCTGCCGCTGATTTAGCTTGTTGCACATGTGTAAGTTGTACGAAACTACGTTTGTTCCCCGTAAGACCCCGAAACCGTCGTTTAGATTCCAGCACATTCAAAATAGGTGGTACACGAATATTAGCAGCCTTCACGTCTTTTCGATTAAAATCTGGTATAATTGTTTGCGCAAAAAATGCCGAATCCGTAGGAGAGTTTGCACCAATTGGTCTGCGTTGTGGGAACAGTACGGTTGCTTGAGCAGCCGGCTTGATCTCAGTTGAAATTGATTGGCCGGTTCCGCTTGACACATACCTTTGGCATAGTCTCAATGGTACAGAATCAATCTGAAAGTCTTTATTAATCGTATGAAGAGTTTTTGCATCGATTTGTTTTGCCTTTTCAGATGAATGTCTGGGCTTTGTTATATCATGAAATCTATCGGTCGGGATTGCTTGCTTATTCTTACGTGTAGGTGTGGCATTATTATCATCGTAATGAATACGGTCGTCATTCAGCGTGTTAAGGGATAAGTTTGAAATTGAATAAATATCTATCGAATCTACTAGGTTATTCTCTGTGTTACGGTCGAAACTTTTTTCCTGTTGTTGATCAATTTTTGCACCGATTAGACATGGAAATTTTTGCTGCCACTCTAGGATTTCGTTACGTAGCTCTAGGTCTTCCGGAGGTTCCTCTTGGCCATGTAGCATGCGTTCAACACGTTCCCAGTCTAGTTGATTTTTTTTAATGGCATCGTCTGCCCAGGGTATGGAACCTATTGAACTGCGATCCAGACTACTCGAACTGTAAATTATATTCTGCAAGAAATCGAAATCATCGTCACCGTCATCTTCAGCGTTTTCTTCGTCGGAAGACCAGTGGAAATTGACGCCAACGTCAGTGGAAGTAAAGCTATCCTCACGTTTAAAAATGAAACGTCTTCCAGACATATTTTCGATATGGGACAAAAACAATTTCGTTTTTTGGAACAAATAACAGGTTAAACACCAGCGGCAAAAACAAATGTATAAAAATCGATTGCAGAAAACAAACGTCGACAAACGGAATAGAACTGCAATTTGTTATGGTAATGAAATGTTTTTTTCTTGGATATAGCTTTTAGTACCAAATGAAAATCCTGATAATCAGGTGTTACCAACATCAAATAAAAGCAGAGATGTTATTACGTGTAAAAATTATAACAATTAACATTAAAATTTATAACATAGTTGAGACAAACCAAAGGAGCGTTACCCTACTACCCGTAGAATATATTTAAAGTTGAATTTTAAAAATTTAACGGACCAGCGTTACGAATTATTATCACTGGTCCGATTTTGGCTTAAATAAGGCGCTTGTCAACCCTGCCGATGTTGTTGTTCTAGGTGCTGACCCCAACAAATTTTACTGCTCTCTTGTTCCAGAGCTATAGCCCTTTGAACTTTAAAAAGTTCAGGCCTGTATCTCCTAAACTTTACAAGATACCTATATGTTATTGATATCGCTGGAAAGGTAAGTGAATTATGTGAAATAATATTTGGTCGAAAACCATTCAGTTTTGGAGAAAAATGAAATTAATATTTTTTGTACTACTTTTTTCCATTCATTAATTTTTTTCTAAGTATAATGTATAATTAACCCACATAATTATGCTAATAATAATTGTATAATCTATAGTAAGAAAGTACAGCCATTTACCTTTTTATAGACGTATATATCTTTGGAATCAGTGTAGGATCTATTTTCCATTAAAATTTTTTTTCATAAAAATATTTCACTTTTATGAGCTCGCGAAGTAGAATCGCGCGATTTTTCATAAAAATCACCGGAAAAATACAACAACATTGATACGAATAACGGTAATCGTCACCATCATTTCAAAGTTCTAAAAAGAACATGATTGAAAAAGTAATAGAATGAAATATTCAAAAAAGTGCACTAATAAAATTCAAAAAAGTGCTGATATACTTACGCGATTGTGATTTTAAAAATGCGTATTCTCCTAAGATCCTAGATCCATGTGTCGAAAGCTAAAAGCCTCTACTTTCTTATTGGCATAAGTATGTGGCTTAATTATACATTATACTTGGAAAAAATTAATGAATGGAAATAGTAAAAAAATCGAAAATTTCACTTTTTCCAAAACTGAACGGTTTTTGATAAAATATTATTTTACATAACTGACAGAATATTCGTACCAAATTTGATGAAAATATCTCTATTCGTTCTCCTGTAATCGAGTTTTATTTAATTAGTGTGCGGACCCCGCCCATTTTTGGTAGTCTGTTTTGGCCAGAGACAGTGGACTTCTGGACAAAATTTGAACCGCAAATTCGTTCTACAAGCTGAGACATTAAGCTATAAGCAGGGATGAATTTATATTCACTATAAAAAGTAGGCGTGGTAATGGTTCAATTTTGCCCATTTTCAAAGCCAATGAGTTTCTAATTATAGACAATATTCGTGCCAAGTTTGATGAAGATATCTCTATTCGTTCTCTTGTAATGATGGTCATAGAGGAAAAGTCATAAAATAACTTTTTCCACTGCATTAGAAATAACTCTCAAAATAAATCTTACTAAAGACTTTTAAAAATAAAACTCATCAAAGAACATTTTTTAATGACTTTCAAAAACAAAAGTCACCAAAAGTCATCAAAGACTTTTTTTACCGACTTTCAAAAATAAAAGTCACCAAAAGGCTTCCAAGGTCTTTTAAAAATAAAAGATAAAAATAACTGCATTCCTAATTTTTATTTTTAAAGTCTTTGATAAGACTTCTTTTGACGCTTTTATTTTTAAAAGTCAAATGACTTTTTTAATAAGTTATACAATTTTTTTACTCTGGCTTTAAAGGAAATTTTTGTCAAATTAATTTACTTATAAAAAAAATTATTTTAGTTTATGTACATACAATCTCTCATCTCATTGACCGTTATCTTTTAATATCTTTTTTTGACTTTAAGTCGTAAGTTCAGACATTGGTCCTTCTGACCTAACCGGGAGGATATTGCCATCCCCCCCTCACCCATACGATTTTTTTCCTGTCTTGACTTAACCTACACGCCTCAATCTAATCGTTTGTCCCCTTTTGTATACATATATAAATATAAACATATGTAGCATATATGTATATATGAACTTAAATATAGAATATAAATTATTGTGCTTTATTTATAAGTAGTATTAATGCATTTTCATAGAATAAACATTAATTTTTTTGCAGATTACAACACCAACAGCACCTTCTTGTGCTCTTGCTTAATTATCTAATTATAGCCTTTCGAAAATTTACTCTTATAACTATATCTTACATCAAAATCCTTTATAACGGTAACCCATTCTATCCGGATATCTTTAATACTTTATTAAATTATTATAAGAATTTTAATGTTCAACGGACCATAACTCGACAACTATACAAAAGCAAAAGAAGTTGTTGTAATCAGTATCAAAAACGACAACAACAACAAAATTGAAGTGATTCTCCAACGGTAAAATTAAGCCAAAGAAACTACACAAAATCACAAACTTCCATAATAGACAAACTATGTTTTTCATTTCCTGCCATATCGGAAGAGAATTCATTTTTCATTTGCACTCATAACGTAATTATAATAACGTGAACAGAGTTTTTTAGAAAAATGAACAACCCTTTTTCTATTATACAGTAGGGGAATATTCTTTGAACATCGCCAACTCGTTGTATGATGCAAATTCAAACGAATAACGTTCTCTCCGTTTTGTTCGTTTTCCGTATATCATCCACCATTTAAAAGTTACATTTTTTAAATATTTTCAAATAGATGTGATTAATTTGCATGAGACAGCAGAACTGTTTTACCGTAACTTGCTTTTACTAATGTTTAGAGTTCTTCATCGCGTCTTCGTACATAGTAATTTTTTCAACTAGTGTGGAGTGTTAGAAAATGGTGACTCCAATGCAAAGCAATGGAATCACATCCAGGATACCTCTGCGCTCTGTAAAATCAATACAATTTGGAATTCTTTCGCCGGATGAAATTCGACGCTTTTCTGTTACCGAGGGCGGTATTACTCGTGCCACAAATTGGGAAAACGGTCGTCCAGCCCATGGTGGTTTAATGGATCCGAGGCAAGGCGTCGTAGATCGTGAATCCCGATGCTTGTCATGTGCTGGTAATTATGTCGATTGCCCTGGTCATTTTGGTCACATCGAGTTATGCATGCCAGTTTTCCATATCGGATTTCTTTATAAAACTATTAAAGTGCTGCGTTCTGTGTGTTTTTTTTGTTCCAAACTGCTTGTTTCACCGAATAATCCCAAAGTCAAGGAAATCTTATTTCGCACCAAGATATCACCACGCCAGCGTCTGAATCTCATACACGATTTGTGCAAATCAAAGAATATATGTGAGGGTGGCGATACCATCGATATACCAATTGATGGTATCCAATATTTGAGTGACAGAGCTAAAAACGGACATGGCGGCTGTGGAAACATTCAGCCGTGCATAAGACGAATTAAAATGGATTTGAAGGCAAGCTGGCAATGTGCTGATAAGTCTGAACGCCACCTAATGGTCAGTGCCGAAAGGGTTCTGGAGATATTTCGCAATATATCCGATGAAGATTGCATAATACTTGGCATGCATCCGAAACATTCGCGTCCAGATTGGATGCTAATTTCTGTACTGCCCGTGGCACCGCTTATTTTAAGGCCTGCTGTAATGACTTATGGAACGTCACGCAGTCATGACGATCTCACACACAAGTTGATGGACATCATCAAAGCAAACAATGAGTTGCGTAGGTGCATCGAGACTGGCGTTGCCGAACATTTTATACACGAAAATGTCTCACTGTTGCAATTTCATGTGACGACTTTGATTGATAATGAATTGCCTGGCATACGAAAGGCGTTACAGAAGTCCGGACGTCCGTTGAAAAGTCTTAAGTCTCGGTTGAAAGGGAAGGAAGGTCGAATACGGGGAAATTTAATGGGAAAACGTGTAGATTTTTCGGCACGTACAGTCATCACACCTGATCCAAATTTGAATATTGATCAGGTTGGAGTGCCACGTTCCATAGCCCAAAACTTAACATACCCAGAAATTGTGACACCATTTAATATTGAGGTAAAAAATCTGAAGAACCAAACTAACAGCAGGAAATTGTTAAAGTTTTTTTAATTTATTTAAGCTACCCTGCTTGAAATAAAAACCCTGCATTTAAAACATATTTTAAAACATATCGATATGAATCTTTTTAATTAATTATTAATAAAACAAATACTAAAGTACTTAGAATTAACATAAAAACTGTGGCAAACAGAAACAAACTATTCGTTGGACATTTGTTGCAAAGCAACAGAAAGAAAACGAGTAACGTGTTTACTTTTAAAAATTCATATTTAAATTTGTCTTGTAGTACAAGAGAAGTTAGTATACTTTCCTTTTATTTTCCCTTCTCAAATCATGTTTCTTCATTTACTTTTGTACAAAACTTATTTTTGACACTATTTTGCTATTCTATGCTATTTTAAGCTAATGCAAACACTTGTTCAACGCGGCAGCAGTCAATATCCTGGCGCCAAATACGTTATCCGGAACAACGGCGATCGCATTGATCTGAGATTCCATCCTAAACCAAGTGACCTGCATCTCGAATATGGTTATAAAGTGGAGCGTCATTTGACCG
This sequence comes from Myopa tessellatipennis, assembly GCA_943737955.2. NCBI lineage: Eukaryota > Metazoa > Arthropoda > Insecta > Diptera > Conopidae > Myopa > Myopa tessellatipennis. The sequence continues at coordinate 63,770,817 of OX031314.1, forward strand.
ACAATGATTTGGTAGTTTTTAACCGGCAACCTACTCTCCATAAAATGTCCATGATGGGACATCGAATTAAGGTATTGCCATGGTCTACATTCCGTTTAAATCTGTCTTGCACGACTCCTTACAACGCGGACTTCGATGGGGATGAGATGAATTTACATGTGCCACAGAATATGGAAACAAGAGCTGAAATCGAAAATCTTCACTTGACGCCACGTCAAATTGTTACACCGCAATCGAATAAACCAGTGATGGGAATCGTACAGGACTGTCTAACAGGTGTTTGCAAAATGACCAAACGTGATGTGTTTATAAATCGCGAACAACTAATGAATCTCTTAATGCATCTAACATCTTGGAATGGTGTCGTTCCGAAGCCTTGCATTATGAAACCAATCGAACTGTGGTCAGGAAAACAATTGTTTTCGCTTGTTATACCGGGTAACCTAAATATGATCCGTACGCACTCTACACATCCCGATGATGAAGATGACTGCATTTATCGTTGGATATCACCGGGTGACACCAAGGCAAATTGTGTATTTTATTTTTTTTACTCTTGTACAGTAACATAAAATTTCCATTTGCTTAAATATGTAGGTTATGGTTGAATTTGGGGAGCTCATCATGGGAATTTTATGCAAACGAACTCTGGGTGCTTGTGCTGGATCTCTTTTGCACATTGCTTACATTGAACTCGGCCACCAAGTAGCGGGCGAGTTCTATGGAAATATACAGAAGATTGTTAATGGCTGGCTGTTGTTGGAGGGGCACAGTATTGGCATAGGCGATACTATTGCTGACCCAGCCACATATAACGAAATTCAAAATACTATCGCGAAAGCTAAAAACGATGTCATGTTGATTATACAAAAGACTCACCATATGAAATTGGAACCGACACCGGGCAACTCACTACGTCAGACATTCGAGAATCAGGTGAATCGTATACTAAACGATGCTCGTGACAAAACAGGAGGATCAGCTAAAAAATCGCTGACAGAATATAATAATTTAAAAGTAAGTTGTCCTCGAACACACCTAACTGTATTGTCAAACTGTGTTTAAATCATTTTTGTATAGGCAATGGTAGTTTCGGGTTCAAAGGGTTCCAACATAAACATCTCCCAAGTGATTGCGTGCGTTGGTCAGCAAAATGTCGAAGGGAAACGCATACCTTATGGCTTTTGCAAACGTACTACGCCACATTTCATCAAAGATGACTATGGCCCAGAGGCGCGTGGATTCGTGGAGAATTCCTACCTGGCGGGATTGACACCCACTGAATTTTATTTCCATGCTATGGGTGGACGCGAAGGCCTCATTGACACAGCGGTGAAAACTGCCGAAACTGGTTACATACAGCGACGCCTTATAAAAGCCATGGAATCAGTGATGGTACACTACGATAACACTGTGCGAAATGCTGAAGGGCAAATCATACAGCTTCGCTACGGCGAAGATGGTCTATGTGGCGAGGCGGTGGAGTTTCAAAATTTACCCACCATTCAGATTTCCAACAAAGCTTTCGAAATGCAATTCAAATTAGATGTTAGACACAAACGCCAACTGCGGAAATATTTCCATGAAGAAACCGCGCGTGAAATAAGCGAATCTTCCGAAATAACTACTCTCCTAGAGGGGGAATGGCAGCAGCTGAATCTCGATCGTCAAAAACTGAGGCAGATTTTTCCCACAGGCGAATCTAAGGTTGTATTGCCATGTAATTTGCAACGCATGATCTGGAATGTACAAAAGATCTTCCATATAGACCATAGAACTAAGAGTAATCTAAATCCAATAGATGTGGTGAAAGGTAATAATTGCTTGAAGAACACAATCAATTCAAAATATTGTGTCTGTCAAGTTGGAACATAATTTTTTAAAAAGTTCACTTTTGTTTGGAATTGTGGGTGCGCTCCAAAGAGTTCTAAAGTTCTCTACCAATTTTAAAAATAGAAATAGTGCTGACAAATTAAGCACAAAGAACGACTACCAAAGTTTATGGTGCTACCTTCTTGAATGGAAGTATGAAAATCGGCCTATTCGAAAATTTTAAATTATTAGTTATAGATACATATATCGTGTAGTACACTTTTTTGTAGAACTATGGGGGTGCTATCCAGAACTCTAAAACATTTTACGAAATTGCAATATTATCATTATCAAATCAAAGTACGCAAAATCGATCATTATTGTTAACGCGTTTAATTAACGTAATTTAATTTAATTAGAAAACTATAATAATTTGTTTTTGTGACAGGTGTTCGTGATTTACTAAAGCAATGTATCATCGTACAAGGCTCCGATCGTATTTCCCAACAAGCAAACGATAACGCAACATTTCTCTTTCAATGCCTAGTTCGATCTACGCTATGCTCAAAAGTTGTTGCAGAAAAGCATCGTCTCACTCCGGATGCGTTTGAAATGCTTTTAGGTGAGATCTCAACACGTTTCCAGATGTCGCAGGTGTCGCCTGGTGAAATGGTTGGAGCGCTTTCAGCGCAATCGCTCGGCGAACCAGCCACTCAAATGACACTCAATACTTTTCATTTTGCTGGGGTATCGGCGAAGAACGTTACTCTGGGTGTGCCACGTCTAAAGGAGATTATTAATGTATCGAAGAGGCCACGGTCGCCATCATTGACTATATTCCTAACCGGCCCTTCAGCTAGAGATGTGGAAAAAGCCAAAGACGTATTGTGCCGCTTGGAGCACACAACATTGCGGACAATAACCGCAAACACAGCGATATACTACGACCCGGATCCAAAGAACACTGTGGTGCCGGAAGATCAGGAATTTGTGGACATCTATTATGAGATTCCAGACTTTAATCCCGGTATATAATAAATCTTATATCATATTTTTATGATTTTTAAAAGAAATTTATTTAAATTTTTTAACTGCGTGGCATATAATAATTACCATAATGTTATCACATCATCATTTGTTCTACGGGCTTTTATATGAAATATATGAAAATGATTTCCATAAAATTTTTCCATAAAAATTAACATGAGATATTTTTTTGTAGGCGATATTTCTCCTTGGCTATTACGCATTGAACTGGATCGGAAGCACATGACTGAGAAGAAACTAACATTAGAGCAGATTGCTGAACGTATAGCCGCATGTTTTGGCAACGATCTGAAGTGTATTTTTAATGACGACAACGCGCCGCGTTTAATCATGCGCATTCGCATTATGAACTCTGAAGAATCTAAATTTGGAGGTGCCGATGTGTACAATGATGAGGATGAAGATTCAAAAAGACGTTTCGACGACAGCTTGTTCTTACGTAGTATTGAATGCAACATGTTGTCTGACATGTCGTTACAAGGCATTGAATCCATTTCAAAGGTTTACATGCATTTGCCACAATTAACAAATAAGAAAAAAGTCTACATTACGGAGAGTGGCGAGTACAAAACTGTAGCCGAATGGATCCTAGAAACGGACGGGACTGCCCTAATGCAGGTACTTAGTGAAAGTGACGTAGATCAGAGACGTACCTTCAGCAATGATATATGCGAGATGTTCACCGTACTAGGTATTGAAGCTGTGCGAAAATCCATTGAGAAAGAAATGAATAACGTTCTGCAATTTTATGGTATTCAGCTGGAATAGCCGAATGGTTTTTGTTTCGCAATTTTTACACATTTCTTTTTAGGTCTTTACGTTAACTATCGACATCTGGCATTGTTGTGCGACATTATGACGGCTAGGGGACATCTCATGGCCATCACCAGACATGGCATTAATCGACAGCATACCGGAGCTTTGATGCGCTGTTCCTTTGAGGAAACTGTTGACGTTCTACTTGATGCTGCAGCTCACGGTGAACGCGATCCAATGCGTGGTGTTTCCGAAAGCATTATAATGGGCCAGTTGCCACGACTCGGCACCGGTTGTTTTGATATGATACTCGATACTAAGAAATGCAATCTTGCCATGGAGATTGATGGAGCCAACAGCAAGAATGCTTTCTTTTACGGGTCGATGTTTACGCCCGAAAATGTGGTGAGCACCCACAATAGTCCGGTCAAATTCTCACCTCCTATAATTGATAGTTCCCTTACACCCCAAACAATGCGCTCCGCTTGCTTTTCTCCGCTCTCCGCGGCGAATTCGTCGAATTCCATACCAGACTATTGTAATTCATCACCTTCCATATCAGTGACGTCTTTCGACGGCAGTTCTACATCATATTCGCCACCTTCTCCCTTTTATTTGTTTCATAATAATCATACCTGTAGTGCTTTTGCTGGCAACGATATACTCTCTAATCTCATGAAGTCGCCAAAATACTCACCCACTTCTCCGGAATTTTCACCAACATATCCACGTTTAATGCAAGTCCAATCGCCACAAACGTCTCCATCGGACGGTACTACTTTTTACTCACCAACAAGTCCAACGATCTCATATAAGAGTGTTACTGGTTCTACACGCTACTCGCCTACCTCACCTGGTTACACTACGCCAACAAACAACTATATTGCTTCATCGCCTCCCTATTCGCAGCGTGTTCTTTATTCTGGTCCCTGTTCCGCAGGTTCATCCAAAAGTTTAAGCAATTACATCGTCTATTCTCCTTCGTCCCCTTTAACCACACCCGAAGTATTACAGGAGGATAATAACAGCAGCTGCCAGAGCTGTGCGTCATCTTCCAGAAGAGCTACCAAAAAAAAACTACGTTCCACTCCTTATTTTTACTCTGATAAAGAGTCATCACCCTGTAGCGATGCTACGTATTCTCCAACAAGCCCAATTTATTCACCTACTACTCCTAACCATTCAGGACAAACACCACGTTACTCACCATCAACTCCAAGTTACACTCCATCCAGTCCCAGTTATACGCCCGTAAGTACTAATTATGCGTCGCTAAGTCCTACTTATTCAGCCATCAGCCCTCGCTATTCATCAGCTGGTCCCACATACTCACCATCGAGCATTACTTTATCGCCAGTAATAACTCCACAATATTTCCACATAGCCACATCACAATATTCCTCACCCTCATCTAGTCCACGTTCCTCAGGCACATCACCAATTTATTCACCCACGGAACGAAAACATTATTCACCTAGTAGTCCAAATTATTCTCCAGCCAGTCCGAGTTATTCTCCTACTAGCCCGGGATATTCACCGTCAAATTCCATCTACTCGGCTACGTCGTCGAATCCTATGTATTCACCAATAAGTCCAATATACTTGCCATCGCCAACATCTTTGATTTACAATCGAAGCAATGCCTCTAAGAGTCCACCAAGTCCATCGTTTTAATTTCTAATTTACGGTGCCTTTTAATTTATAATTTTATTAAATCTTAAATACGAGAAATTTTCAATGTTTTTGTTTTTTATTCGAGAATGTGTTCTTAGAACAAATAAATTGTTATAGCTTTAAAATATTAATGATGTTTGTTAAATTTTTTGCTAAATAAATATGAAATGATCAGAACATATATTCTATATATGACCTTGTACATAATAATTGGGCACATCATATATTAGCGTATTATATATATCTCTGGCCACAAGCCACGGTTTTTCTTACTTTTCAGAAAAATTGTTCAGTTTCAGTTTAAAATAAATTTTTTCATCTACTCATTACACGAAAAATCGACCTAAAATACTTTTTACAGTTACAGAAGTAATAAAGTAATAAAAATTTCATCACTTTTTTATACCGCTAACGACCAGTGTTCGAAAAATCCACCACTCACTTTGTGCACTCAAAATCTGAGTGAAAAACAGTTGATGCCTTCTGAATGATTTTGCTGATCACGAATCTGAGGTCCGTTTTTCCCTCAGATTTGGTCCGAAACCAGAATTTAATTTAAAAAAAAGTTGCATGAAGACATCTTAAATAGAACATGACAGATTTTTTTAACGCTGACTTGCATTAAATCTCTTTCAGTCTGACGTGCCTCCCAGGTTCATTTAAGACACATATGATTAATCTCGCCGTGTACTCCTAGCTGATCCTATATGTCGTTTTGCAGAAGCGTTACATTTGAACCATTACCTAAGAACACAGACTGATTGAACAATAAAGGCCATTCTTCCGGTCTTCCTGAGAAGAAAAGTAAGTCTCTAGTCTCACTGCATTTTGTTGCAGTGAAACTGTATTCTTCATCTGTAAAACTTTATGTTTTGATTGTGTATCCTTAACTCCTTCATTTGTAACCCTTATATATTGCTTTGTGGTATTTTGACTTTCCTCGTTGGTATAGAAAACTTGTTGAATCGAATCTAGATGAGTGAAATTAGTTGAATTTCGAAGGTTTAAGACTAACTCCTGGGTTCGTACTGGTACTGGATTGCTTAATGCCTTACTGATAGAGCTAGTATCTCATATTTTCATTGAATATATTGTTTTTCGCTCTATATTTTCTTCATCTCTAAAGCTTTTTCTTCTCCGAGTTTTCTGAGTTCCAGAGATTGGGCCCTGGTCTCTGCTTGAAGATTTGCCATTTTCTGTTTGTCCGCTTTGCTGGTGCATTTGGAACAATTTTAAGTTCGGTTTACAACCGAGTCGGTTACATTTATGAACGTGCATATGCACAGAAATGCAAAATTACACTGGAATACAAAATACATTATTTTAATATATATGTACATATAAATCCCTGTGCCTGTCTGTTAGCAAAATATATCCGGGACTTTTTTTTGGACTTCCACATTACTTAGAAACCTGAAATTTTTCAAAGATGTTCCTGGGCATCTAAAATCAAAAATCCAAACGGCTGCAAAAAATCCGATTGGGAGGAAATTTTTTTTTCCTAGATTGTGCTGATTAATTTGTCAGATTTTATTATAACAAATTTAACAATTTAAAATTTAATATAATAATTTTTCATAATAGTTTAATTTCATTGAATTTGTTTTGTTAGAGAATATTTTCAGTTATGTGTTTAGTTGTTTAGAAAATGAACATTAGAAATGTAGTTAATGTTTCTGTGTCTCAGTTAACATCCCGGAGCAATTCACTCTCCAAAAACAGAATGGTTGGGTAGAGAGAAAAAGAGGCAGTGATAAAGTCATGGGACGAATGTACACAGTGAGTGAATCGGAAGGTGAGCGATATAATCTAAAATTACTTCTATTACATGTGACAGGAGAAATCAATTTTGAGAACCTAACTCCAATTTGAGAACAACTCCACCTCAATACTTGCCTCATAATGCCGGAGGAGCACTTGATATAATGAAAGAAAGAGCAACAGGCCAAGATATGGTCGAAAGTTTAAATGATGAACAGGGTGTTACTTTTAGTAGAATTATAGATGCAATATACACATCTACCAGATCATCAAAATGCTTCTTCTTGGATGGACCTGGGGGAAGTGGAAAAACCTACCTATACAAAATCCTCTTGATCTTGGTGCGAGGAAACTCGCGGCCGACTGTTTAAAAGAAGGTCGCACATACCATTCCCAATTGAAACTGCCAGTGCCGCTGGTGGCTACGACGGTTATCACAAAAAATGTTGTTTTTAAAGAAATATTCTCAAACAATATTTGAATCAAATACTTTTGAAGCTCCAAAATAAATAAACCAAAAAAGTGTAAGGTGAGAAAGTCCAAAAGACAAAAGGTCCGGAAAAGCATAAAACTTGCCCATTCTGTTACATTCGCAGGCATATCCTATATCCTTAATTTTAATTAATATCCTTCCTATATCCTTAATTTGTAAAAAGTTTATGAGTACTAATCTTTTTAGCGCTTCAATTGCAATCGACAGGTTCTATAGATGCAGCTTTTGTAAGAATTGTTTAGAAACAATATTCTATTGAAACAATTTGTAAGAATTGCATTGAAACTCGCCGCTTTCAATCAAGTTTTCTAAACTCACCTGTCAAAAAGGTAGACAAAGCTTGTTGTTGTGAATTCACATCGGAATTGCAATCGGCACATCCAACCCAATTTTTACCACCACCCTACCGCCTTGAATCTAACCGCTAAAGATTTTTAGGGGCGTGGTGTTTGTTTAGGAATTGTTGGCGTTTAAATTTTAAACATTTCAGATTTTGGAGCAGCGATATTTTCTGAAATATTACAGATACAGGTATCGCATGCATACCGTTCGCAAGATCTACGTAGCGTCCATTTTTATATATCTAATGCATTTTTCTGATTTTTCAAATAATTATGCAATTAATTTAGTTTTACAAAAAAATGGTGAGGGTTGTATTAAAAAATGTTTTGTTCTTTCTTATGTGAAAATTAAGGGCATAAATGCAGAATAGCTGCCAAGGTCAGATTTTGTTCATCTTTTTTTTACCGTTAGATAGGGCCATCAGGAACGGAAGTGGCTGGTTTTTATCGGTGGGGGGGCTGGTCAGCCATCTTGGATTTATGACCGTTTGAAGGACAAATTAATGGTTTAATGAAAGTCATTTATCTCATAAACTAAGAGAGCTAGCGGAACTAGCGATGTACTGTTGGAAAGGTATTTTTAATGCGTTTCATTTAGGTAATACACATTTTTGTCCATAACATGGCTGTGAAGGAATTATATTGATTTTTGGAAAAATGTGACAAGTTGACCTTGAAACAACAATTTATTTCTTCCAAACGGACACATTAAGGTATAAAACAAATTACAGTTATGGAAAGATTGTTCTTTTACTTTTAAAATGGTATATAATACGTTATACTTACTATTGTATTACATTACTTTAGCTTTATTTTTCTTTAAACTAACAAGTGTAACCACAGAAAAAACATTTCAAATTAAAAAATTTTTTGCCTGCGGCGCTCTAACTTAACAAAAAAATTTCACACGATTTTTCATCAACATTTTTTAATTTCAAATTTTTTACAGTAGAGCGGCGCAGGCAAAATTGTAGTTGAACTTTTGAAAAGTAAAGCTAAAGTAATGTAATACAATAGTAAGTATAACATATTATATACCATTTTAAAGGTAGAAGAACAAGCTTTCCATAACTCTAAAATTAATAAAATTATTTCGTTCAATTAAATTTTTTCAAAACTTTTAGGTGTAGGGTATCTAAGATTCGGCCAGGCCGAATATAGCACTCTTACTGGTTTTCATTTAATTTTATCCAAAAGTAAACAGTTTTCAATAAAATTTTGTTTAACATAAATGGAAGATAATTCAATTACTTTTGCCAGAACGACAATCAGATGTAGTTATCTTCAACAGTTTAAGAGATACAGGTATGAAACTTTCAAACTTCAAAGGTGCATAACTAGGAAACCAGACGAAACTCCACGTAACTAATCTTGTTATTAGAATTCCAACAACAAACAACAAAAAATAAAACAGAAACAAAAAAAAATTCCAACAACAAAAACAGAAACAAAATCGAAATTATGCCACAATGGTAAATAGGTTCCAAAATTTCTTTTGAAACTGATATCAGCAAGAGATGCGTAGGCATCTTAAACAATCTATTAAAATTTTGCCGTGACGTAGCTGTCAAATGAAAAATATTAACGGACCTGCGCAATGCATTGCACCTTGTATTTTATCATTTTCACAGCAAAACGAATTTTATTTTTCTAAACATCAATCCAAATCGAACGTCGGTACATCTAGGTATGTAGTTTGTTGTTTAGAAGAACAACGTCGCGCTGTTGATAGTCGTCTAGCGAAAAAACTAGTTAAAAACAAATCATAAGAATTTGAAATAAGTACGACCTATAATCATTAAAAATTTATAGATACGCGAAAAGAATTTAAAAAATGTGTAGCTGCGTGTGTTTAAAGATAAAATATCACAGAGAAAGACATATTTGAAATGAAATTAAGAACAAATCCTATTTTACGGAAATCGTGAGTTTTTTCAGAAAAATTAAACGTTTTGTGGGATAGTTTTTGTGCAACAAACTTAAATTCAAAAGATGCGGCGCTTTATTATAGTCATAGTTCAAGTCATTCGATACCCATGAGTTCTGTGAGCGTTCAGCCACGATTGTAAATTAAATGCAATTGTGAAACGTAACTGCAGTGTACGAAACAAAAAGGTGAATCAATATGGTCACTATAATCATACAAACGCGTAAAAGTAGTGCAGAAATGAAGACAGATCGGTAAAGCTGGCATCGAAACAGGGTAAAATCGATTTCTGCCAAAAACCAAAAGGAAATACAAAAACACAACACAACAAGTAGAGACGAAAATGGCAAAAGGTTAAAATAAAATTCAAAATATAATATAATATTCATAAGGACACTTAATAAGTATTCCTATACGTTGAATAAAAACACCCATTAAAAAAAAACACCACACACATTACGGCTACATGCAGGCATGTTTATTTTATAGATATGTACATTTATTGGCAGTTGTATCCGTACGTACTTCCTATATAAAGAAATTTCGTATATAAAGTCACGATGACCAGACGTCGCCGATGAGCAGTAAATAAATCACAAAGTTCAATTTCAAAGCCATTTCGTCCGTCTGTCTGACTGTCCGTCTTCGTCTTTCGGCGGAAAAAGGAGAAGACGGTGCTAATATGCCAATTTTTAACTACCAGTTACTAACATTTTTATCCCCATGCGATTTGTTGACGTCCAACAACGACGACTGCGCTTATGCATACTTATATTAAACTGGTTTTGTGTTACAATTGCATGAATAGGAAGTTGATAGTTTTAGACAAGTGGTATAGCATAAAACTTGTAATATTGTATTAATACTACAATCGATCCGATTCGAACAAATTATTGTGTGTATGTGTAATAACTAGGGTCGGTCGTGGTCGAAATTCCAACCAATAACAATTCCCATTTTTAAGTAATTCTTTTTTATTATAAAATTTTTTAATATAAATTCAAATTGACGCGTCTATGACCAACAACAAATCCTCTTCTCACTCAATCAACAACACGAGAAATCTCAGTAACAAAAATGCTGACACAGTGTCCTCTAAATTCGAACGAATTTTTTTCCAATATAATCTATGCAAGATAAAGGGAAACCGATATACCGAGATTCACAATACTTCCTGACAAAATTTATACCTTTAATGTTAGATTATAATAAACAAATAAGGAAGCTCTTTTTTATACCATATATTATATAAAGGTCCGATCGTACATCTTGTTAACTTTAATATAACCTATAATACGTATAACATGATGTAATATGTTATATAACAATTGAATAATGAGATGTAGGTAGAGTGGGTCTCAAGCCCTTGACCGTCGAGCTAGCCCCGTAATATTACAACTTCAGCTTAATAACCAATAATAATAAAGATTATGACAATGACGTTGAATTAGAAAAACGAGTTTTTAACAAATGCTTTCGTTTGACGCAATAGTTGATGCAGTCTTATTAAGCAGTTAAATTAAAAACCGTCAGAGATAGAGACGTTTACGTCTACGTTTTATGGTCAACAAACACAAGTAATACATACAACATGTAATACATACATGCAATATCCAAAATGCTGCTTCAAAGCAGCAAAATGTTGGTATAAAAAGTATTTACAGCACCAGTAAGTATTTAATACACCATTAATAGTATTTTTTATTTTTGTGCAATATTTGAAATTCTTGGCAAACGTGCAAAATTATTCATAAAATCAATTGAACGAGTGCTTAGTAATAGAGGCCTATTTTTTCATAATGCCAATGAGAATGACATATGCAATATTAATTGTAATAGAGTGTATTATGTATAAGTTGCTTTCGGTTTTCTTTCGGTGATAAATACTAAATAACTAACACTAAACTAATACTAGAAACAAGACCGTTTAAGTAATAATCACTTAAGTTATCAGATAACTTTGACCACTGACCATCTTCTCATGATCTGAACTAAATGATTGCGTACGAAAAACTATGTATGTACGATAAACTATGTATATATGTACATATATCACTTGAGGCGGTATAAATAAAAGTTTAATTGACGTTACCTACGCACCGTCACAATACTTATGCATCCTTGTGCGATAACCTCTCATCACGTAACCGCGCATCATATCTGCCATCGAATTTCCTTGAGTCGTAATTATTTTCAAAATCCAGTAGATGTTGTCAACTACGAACAAAGTGAAATCGGGGGCATTTATTTCATCAGAGAAACCAATGCTTAATATCAACTTTACTTGAAATCAGAGCAAAATGTTTGCATATTGCTCTCTATTACTGCATCATTTGCAGTCGCTATTAGTTATTTAGTTAGTTCGTTTGTGTAAATTCACATATGTACATCCATACATTCGTGAACTACATATTGAGTGCAAAGCGGCGTATGTCTCTAGTGGATCATAGAGGTTGGTTCTCCCAAAGAAATATCATCCTAAAAGAAATATTTTTCTCATTTAAATTTAATTACTACACATTTAATTATTATTCAAGTGTCAAAACTTTTCCATTTATTGTACACATTAGCATACATTTATTTAGTATGGTGTATTGTATTTTCGATAATTATAATTAGATTTAGTATGTACTATATTGTATAATAATGTACATATTATATGTATTGTTGTTGTGAGTGTAACGAAAGATTTTTTCAATAAATCAACCGAAGATATTTTCTTGCAGAGAATCAAAAAATCGCTTCTCATATTTTCGTACAATATATTCGAGAAAAATATAAAAATACAAGGATCTGATTATAATCTCTTGTTTACTTTTTAAGCTAATTTTTTTATCTGTTTACATTCAAATTCATTTTCTTTCTTCATACTGAAATGTTTGTGTTTGTAAAAAAAATAACCGATAAGAAAAAGTATGTAATAAATGAATCTTTTCTTTTAAGATATTAATTTAGTATTTATACTAATGAAAGGTACAACAATTATTTTATTTTAATTTACTTTATTTTAAATTACAGTTTGTACTAGTATTTTAATAAAGTAAATTAAATCAATTTAATACTATTATAATTATATATTCAATACACAGAAATATAGGTTATGTTAAGCAGCCGTTAAAAGGTTAAGAAAGAATGTTCCGAAAATCATGCACATCCACTCAGAGGCCCACGTAATTGCCAAATACTTTCAAATGCCTATACTTTAAATAAGATAAAAATATCTTATTTATAAATATTTAAACATTTAAATATAGATACATACCATATGTATATGTGTATTTAATATAGCTTCTAATTTTATTTATTCTAGTATTATTTATAGTTTCAAGAACTGATTTCGAACAATATGCTTTGAAGTAGCACGTTTAAAAGACAACTTGCACACAATGCGCGGTAAGTTCAAAAATTATTGCAGCTAATTTTCTAAAACAATGTAATGTTGTTATATATGTTATATAGAGTTCGTGGCCTCATGTCATATATCAAACTTAACTATAATACATTCTCAGTAATGTAATAATTGTGCAAATAAAGTTAACATTCTCTTTTATATGTACATTCTCGGGTGTATACACCTTATGGCCTATGGCTATATAAATTGTAGGCATTGATTTCTGTAACGATTCCACCACGTTTATTTGCTGATTGCTTAATTTCTTATTACTTCATTTATGTCATTCAACTGATTATTCTTAATTAGGTCAAATGATAATAACGTCTATCTTTCAAAATTACATACAAATCATAACGTACAGACACACAGAAATTGTATAGAATGACGTCGTGTCCAACGATCAATACTTTTATGCAATGCTTCTAATGCAATAAGAAGACTAATACAACAATAGTTCAGAATCAAATTCTCATTCAACCGACAGCGCCTGAAGTAAGCACGAATTGCATGCAATGCGATCAGTCGTGTCGGGTATATCCTTGGAGTTTTCAAAAACTTTTATTTAGTCGCATGTCGATCGATTGTCGAATATCAATGAAAAATAAAGTGTTCATCACATATTTATTTCTTCGTTAGCGTTCATTAGCGCTTAGTTTAATCATTTTCATAACGTTCATAATTTTTCTAACTAAAACTTCTGATGTATTACTTTTATGCCTATATGTACACATGTTTATATTAAAGGTCGCCGAATTCCGCTGCCATTACCCAACACCGGGTCAATGCATCGCAAAACGAATAGCTACTATATGCGTGGTATTATTTTAATATCGCTCGTTCTCTTCATCCTGCTGCATGTAGTATTTAATTTCAGTGAGTATAAAATCATATTATTATAAACATTACGTACGTATATACGTTACGTATATACGTACTTGAAATTATATAAAATTATGTATCGTCTATTCATGTAGCTGAAATACGGGAACCTGTTATTGCTGAAGCAACAAATGATTCCACTGCTGCCATAATGTCGATGGTGCCATCGGTTTTGCATAAATTTCTAACACCGCGATCTAGAAATCAAACATTTCTTAGTGCAGGCTGTAAGTTCAAGGTTATTCACTTCAGAATTTATATCTATCACAATCCACTCATCTTTAGTAATACACAATGGCACCGGGCCTGGTTACATTAGCAGTGTTTATGTTGATGCCTATCAGCCACCAAATATAACTGAGATTAAGCGGCGAATTGCCAGTTACAATGAAATGCAAATGGTTCTAAACGAAGAAAAATTTGGACCACTTCAAAATGATTCTGTGATAATAGTAATACAGGTGAGTTACTAAAAAGGAAAGTTTTACGTTTTAAATAAAATTAGAAGAAATTAACTACATTCATCATCTAACTACATATTTATGTATGTATCCTTGTTGTATATATTGTATTATATACATACATACAGTTTTTTTACTTGGTATACATGTATATTAAACACTATTTTCGTTTGCATTTGCAATTATTTACGCATTTCACAACTAATTATATTGTAAATATACATATGTATGTATATATTATATTGTATAATATATACTTATAATTAGTTGTAGAAATATCACGTAATTAGTAAATGTCCGAAACGTGATAACAAGTAAATGTAGTTTTTTGTTGTGATCTCCTGATGTTTCTCTATTGACTTTGGATGTTCTTTCTTTGCTATTTTTTATCATGGCAACTAAAAATTTTCTTTTCACTACCTTGATGCAGGTGCACACACGCGTTACTTACCTACGTCATTTAATTGTAAGTCTAGCTCAGGCGAGAGACATTTCGAAAACGTTATTAATATTTTCACACGACTTTTACGATGAGGATATTAATGATTTGGTGCAAACCATCGATTTCTGCAAAGTGATGCAGGTAAGAAGCCACATCAAGTAAGATATACATATTATATGTATATATATGTGTTGTATAATAAAAATACTGCTTAGTAAGATTGAAATTGTACCACAACTACAGCAAGTTGTAGAACCGTAGAAAGAACCAGTTCACATTTTCATTCACTTTTATTTATTGCAGATTTTTTATCCTTTTTCAATACAAACACATCCCTATGTATATCCTGGTGTCGATCCAAACGACTGTCCTCGCGATATTAAACGGGATCAGTAAGCAAAAAGCGTTTATTTTAACCTATGCATATTTTGTATATTTCTGTTAATCTTTGTTAATCTTTCAGAGCTTTAATAAGAAAATGCAACAACGCTATGCATCCGGATCTGTATGGACATTATCGTGAGGCTGCCTTCACTCAAACCAAACATCACTGGTGGTGGAAAGCTAATCGTGTCTTTGATCAATTGGATGTAACTAGATATCATAAAGGTTTCCATTTGGCATCACTTTGTTCTTCAGTAATTATCGTCACTAAAGATAATTTTTTTTATCGTCTTAGGTTTGGTGCTGTTCCTGGAGGAGGATCACTACGTTGCCGAAGACTTTCTGTATCTGCTCAAAATGATGGAAGAGCGCACCAAAGATTTGTGTCCCCAATGTAATATATTGTCATTGGGAACATATTTGAAGACCTTTAATTATTACACCTACAATAGCAAAGTAAGTTTCTATATGATACTAATAATGTTTAGTTTGTGTATGAATATTAATAACGTTTATGGATTTGTGAAGCAGATAACAATCTCAAGCGCTTCAAAGCATCTCAAAATATCCAACAATTTTAATAAATTAAATTTCGCATAATAGAAGTAAGAGAAAAGAAAACCAATTAAGAAAACAAAAACTATCGAAACAAGAAATTGATATCAATGTGGGTGATGTCACTTACTCGGGACATATTTTAGTAAAATATCTAAGCAAAATTTTGAAATAGAAATTGTATATTTTGAAAGCGCAAAATTTGTTTATATTTTTACCTTTATTTTTCTATTATACATATTGGGTTGAGGAAAGTATTCGTCTTCTTTTTAGTAAAAAGATATTTTTTTTATGTAACAAAAATTTTATTAATCCAAATATTGCCCATCCTTTTTAACCACCTTCTGCCGTTTTTCGAGTATAACCATTATTCCTTTCTTGTAGAATTCCGAGGTTTTATCTTGGATGCCACTTTTTTCCTTAAATGTTTTCAAAAATGGCTCGATTTAATTCCGTTTCAACAGCAAACCGCAGATGGAAATTCGGATCATTAAATTTTTTTCACTCAGTTCATGAATGCAAACATCGAGCTTCTTTGTGAAACCAACTTTATGCAATTGTTTTCTGGTCGATCTTCAATTCTTTGATGCTCAATTGAACCTTAGGCATAATTTCATCGACTTTTTCAATGATAGGTCGACCAGAGCGAGGAGCACCTTTCACTCCAACATTCCCAGAACGAAAGCGAGTGAACCATTTTCTGGCAGTTGTTTGGTATACAGTACCTTCGCCATAAACACTACAAATGTTTTCACACGCCTGTGCAGCATTCTTCCTTTGTCGTAGTAAAATTGTAAAATATGGTGTATTTTTTCGGAAATTTCTGGAATCTTTGATCTGGAATACCTTCTAATACGACACACCACTCTCAATAACATATTCACTGATGAAATTATCAGCTGACTTGTACCCTGTTAAGCAAAAACAGTTTCGAGATGCAACTGTTTCAAAGTTATGACACTACAGTGAAGCGATGAAAAAAACGTCGAATACTTTTTCCCCAACCCTATATTTAAAAACATGTTTATTCATGTTTATATAATAAGTATGTTTTTGTGTTTATGTGTTGTTTTTGTTTTGGTTTGGTTTTCTCCTCACTTTTGTTTCCTTTTCCTATTTATTCTGTGTTTTTGTTATTATTATTGTGTATCTTTACTCAATATCAATGTTACTTAATTTACCACATACTTTCTATTCTGTTACCTTTTTCTGTTTTCCTTTTCCATTTCATTCACTTTGCCACCAAACGTCTATACACATAGGTACATATATACATATTTAACCATTTTGCAGACTAATACGAAATCCTTTAGCGGTCAGTATGCTTCCGCTGCGCTGATTTCTTCCAACAATCTTGGATTGTTAGGATATAACAAAAATCGTAATTCCCTGCAATTTTCCTCATCGTCATCACTGTCATCGTCATCATACTATAATAAATTAGAATCGCATTATACCGATAATAATTTTGACTCAAAAAAGTATGTCGGTGATACGAATACGAATACTAATGCAAATAATTTAAATACCATAACAAATGCAAACACACATCCAACCGAAAAGAGTTCGTCAGCACAACAGACATGGAGTTATCACGTTCTACCGTCATTGTACTCAGTCTATCAGAAGGTAGTCGTTGCTTTTATTCCTGAACTTCTTCACTAACGTAACGTAACATGGAATCATTACTTTCTTGTTGTTTTTTTTTCTTCTTTTTCCATATGTTTGTTGTAGAAAATAATGAGCTATGAAAAGCAATCGCATATTAAATCTATTTCAATTTGTCTGCATGCAAGTGTGTGCACGTGTGTTAGTATAAATATAATATAAAAAATATTCTTGGAACATTTTTAAATTCTAATGTTTTAGTTGATTGAACTCAATAAAATTATTACAAATTCAGTTACAAGTATATTTAAGCATTGTCCCCCTCTCTGTGATTTAATGTATTCGGCGTTTTTCTAAAGCAATTTATATAAAAAAATTCATTTTTATTATTATTTGGGGAACGATACGTGGACGAACGTCTACTAAGGAACTCCACCAGAGGAGTCTAGAGTTTAACAGTTTCTTAGTTAGGATTCTATTGTATTCTCTACTCCTGCATATAGTATATACATATATGCAGAACTATATATATATTGCATACATTATAAATCCTTTAAAATATCTAATATCTAAATAACCTATTGGGTTGATCACGTTTATTTGATTGTTAAATAATACTTTAAACAAGTAAGAGTTTTAAGTTCGGTCTGGTCGAAGTTCTTATGCCTTACACCCGGAGGATAAAATTATAGTTGAATACAGTGTCAGATCACGCCCATCACCTTAGATATGGACTACTAGCTGAGAAATTCAGCTGTCAAATCGGATGCATTAATATTAACTTAACAAGTAGGCATGACAGTGGTTCCATATCAAATAGAGGATTCGTATCAAATTTCGCGACAGTACTTTTATTCGTACGTAACCGTGATTTTCACTGGCAAATGGACGGATAGACAGACATACGGTAGAGATGACGCTGGTCAAGAATATAAGAATACGAAAAGAAATAAGAATAAAAATAATAAGGAAGAACAAGAATCAAGTATTATCTGTATTAATGTATTTATGTTGTATCTATATTCTACATTTTTGTATATACCTATGTATGTATGTTTACAGTTTTGCTGTATCAGTTTTTCAAATGTATTCATGTTATCTTACTTAAATGTTGTTAATTGTTTAGGTTGTTTATCGCATGTCTAAAATACCAAATACAACGAATGCGATTAAATTTAAAGAGGTACTTATTTTTATTGCCAAGGTATTATTGTTCAATTTTGTTAAAAATTAATGACACTTAGTAACAAGATTTATAAATTAGCGAAATAGCATTTTTTCGTTTGTTGTGGATTGAAAAAACTTCAACAATTTAATATGAATAGGTTTTTTTAATACAACATATCTTTAGAATCCTTTCAAATAATTTTTTATTTATAACCTACATGTATGAAAGATTGTACCTCATCACAAAAAACATTTAAATTACGAAGAAATCACTTTGTATAGATTAGCCTGACGTCTATTTGGCCCATTGTGAGTTCCTTCCTGTGAGGAGTGTCTGTGGGCTAAAAATTTAGTGCAATACAACCAATTCAAATATTTGGCTAGGGCTCTTTAGTTGCTTGCAATGCAATTTTTAAAATTAAATTTTTAATGATTAAATTAAATTAAATTTTTGCAATGAATTTTCAGCTATATTATCCTATAAATTATAACATAGTTCTAAGATAGATTTATTGCAATTTTTAAATATATTACGATTAATTAAGTTTTTCTTTGCATTTTATTATTGTTTTTGTTATAGTCGTAGTATTATTGTTTTAAAATATATATTCTAGATCAGTAGAGAGAATTCTGGGCTCTTATTATTACTCTACTGTCGTTCTACATATGCGTATATAACTGTTGTCGCACTTCATAATTGAAAGGTTGCTTTTATAATTTAGTTATAATATAAAAAATAAGACTATTTATATTTTTAAAAATTAACTAAATCGTAGTCATCATCAAGTCTTTAGTTGAGTATTACGAAGCTTGTTTCTTGTAGTATTACATATTAAAATATAATACAGCAATAAAAAAACTATGTTCAACATACCTTCAAATTTTTTTAATGATATTTTTATTGTCCGAAGGTCGAAGTAATGCCGTGGATAAGCAGCAAACACAACATGGGCTTTGCATTCAATCGCAGCACCTGGTCAGCGATACACAAGTGTGGGCGACATTTTTGCACATACGACGACTACAACTGGGATTGGTCATTGCAACATGTATCTCAACAATGTTTACAAAACAAGTTGCACGCCATGATTGTCAAAGGGCCAAGAGTCTTCCATATAGGAGAGTGGTAAGTTGATGTCGGTAATAAACACATCTGCGCCAGAGAACTGCAACGAATCGTACGATTGGCTCGGCATTCGTATTTTAGCGATTGATTCGAAATTTCTTTTCATTGTATTCTTTGCGGTTCTCTGATCTGCGCACAAAAAAATGTAAAAACTAGATAAAATTGTTCTGCTTTTGCTTTTTCGTTGCATCTCCTCAGTGGCGTTCATCATAAGAAGAAAAACTGTGAATCGAATCAAGTTATCTCGAAAGTGCAACAGGTGCTACGAATTGCACGTAACGCTGGCCAAATGTACCCAAAGTCATTGACACTTACGGTAGCAAGTCTTATTAAGAAGGCAAAATTACGTAAGGGTAACGGAGGTTGGGGCGATAAACGTGATCACAACTTATGCATGCACATGATTCAACCAAAAAAACCTGTAACAACAGTCGCAGCAGCAGCGGAAAGCTGAATCGCGGACCCAGACCACATTTTATAGAGAATTGGCCATAATTAAGTCACAAATAATAATAAAAATAAATAATAATACAAAAAAATAAAAATGTAAGCAAAGCGCACGCACATTAAACTAAGTTTACGAATCGACGAATAGCATTAAAAAAAGAACTAAACTAATAGCATTAATAAATACAAAATTCTTATATATTAATTAGAATAGCGCAAACTAGCAAACGTCCCAATAGAAAAAGTGATTCGGTTCTTTCAATGTACGAGTATCTTTTGATAGTTATTCATATTCAAATTTATTTTTGTTGTAATAAATTTTCCAATTTTATTATACGTATTTGTATACGTGTGTGTGTGAGTTACACTATCAGCTGCAAGAAGTTGATCGTAATTCGTACTAAGCTCTTTTTCTATTGGAAAAGAGTATACTAAAAAAAGATTAAGATTACTTAAACAGTTTAATTTTTATAAAGCAAGGCTTTTTTAGGGAAACTAACACAAGCGAGAGACATTTTCGAGTCCAGCTTATTTCTTATACTCTCTCATACAACGATGAAAGAAATCTTTAGTTAAAATTTAATTTAAAATACTTTATTTTAAATATATAAGTGTTTATTTAAAGGTTTTAATCGTTTTCGGAGAATAATTGCATCAAAAAAGGCATAAAAATGCTACAAAAAGGAATATAAACAATTGAGATATTTTTTACTATGATATCGTTATCATAAAAAAAATAAACAAACTCTACGAATCTAGTATAATATCAAGACTTCAAAATGTACATTTTTAATTACTCGCCAAAAGATGTATTATACTCGTAAAATTATTACTATTACTATACTATTATTAAAAGTGCAGTTTTACAAATCTCAATACAAATTTCACACTTAAATCTAGTCACACTCAAATCTATTTCTTTAGTTTGTAAAATACCAATAATAAAAAATACAAAATAATTTCGTTCATAAAGAACAAAAAATATTTTAGAACATGTAAATCAGAAATGTCAATCCAAATAGACACTGGGTTCTGTCCGCAAGAAGCTCTAATTGAAAGTGATTATTGGACAAAACTGATTATTTAGCAATATGCAGATAACTCTACAGTTAACATAATACTTTCAATATGATTTTGAAAAGAATATACGACATTCCCAGCTCCAATTTTATGTCTTCGGTATAAATTAATCGCATAAATCTGTGGTCACACTTTTAATAGGATGTTAAATTTAATCAGCAATTGTTCGGCAATGATTTTGACCAATTAGATATCTATTTAATAATGATTATTATAATTAGAAGTTTTTTGTATGTATAGATAATGTACGTATAGATGTATTTTTTTGTATGTATAGATATTTTTGTATGTGTAGATGTGTATGCATATCTTTATGTATGCAGTTAATAATCATATTCAACGCTTAAAGTTGTTTGTATAATTTTTAAAAATCGAAAATAGTTTTAAATATAATACACTCGCACACATACACGCATACAAAAATTTCATATTATATACACATAGTAAGAGATTATTATTATAAATATCTGTAAATATCTCCCAGCATCTGGTCAGACACACACAAACTGTTAATCGTTTATACATTTAGTTTGAATAAACAAAGTCTGTATAAAATGTATTTATAAAAATTTAAAAAACTTTAGGGCTTTGCATTAGAATTGTAAAATATGTAGCTAAATCTTTGTTATATATATGATATGTTTATATGTAATTTTTAAATATTTTTATAATTATGAAATCATATCATTGTTGTATCGTTTAAATACAAAAAAATGTTTACATATTTTTATTGTTGAAAATTTATTGTTTTGTATTGTTTTTAATTAGCTTTATGTAAACATTTCTTTCATACACATACATACATACATACACACATTGTATTCATATATAAATAATTCACTTTCTAGTCATCATCATTGTTACAAATTTTTAAAGTACTAATAAAAAAGGCATACTGCTTCGTTTGACTCATAACGAAAGCGAACACGCTAACAAAATATTTAAAGAAAGAATAATACAATAATTAGTGCAATCTATATTGAAATAAACAAATTCCTAAAAAATATTACATTCAAGCGTTTTGATTACACTATTTTTAATTGAATAAACAAATGTGTATTCCAAAAACGCAGCTTTAGTAAAGCCTGTATCGATTTTAATGTTCGGACTTTGCGAGATCAGCTCTTCCTGTAAATTCACAATCAAATACAAGTTAAATTGGGCATAAATGCAGAATAGCTGCCAAGCTCATATTTTGTTCATCTTTTTTTTACCGTTAGATAGGGCCATCATGAACGAAAGTGGCTGCTTTTTATCGGGGGCTGGTCAGCCATCTTGGATTTATGACCGTTTGAAGGACAAATTAATGGTTTAATGAAAGTCATTTATCTCATAAACTAAGAGAGCTAGCGGAACTAGCGACGTACTGTTGGAAAGGTATTTTTAATGCGTTTCATTTATGTAATACACATTTTTGTCCATAACATGACTGTGAAGGAATTATATTGATTTTTAGAAAAATGTGACAAGTTGACCTTGAAACAACAATTTATTTCTTTCAAACGGACACATTAAGGTATAAAACAAATTACAGTTATGGAAAGCTTGTTCTTTTACTTTTAAAATGGTATATAATATGTTATACTTACTATTGTATTACATTACTTACCTAAATAAATATAAATACCTAAAATACCTTTCCAACAGTACGTCGCTAGTTCCGCTAGCTCTCTTAGTTTATGAGATAAATGACTTTTATTAGTACCATTTATTTGACCTTCAAACGGTCATAAATCCAAGATGGCTGACCAGCCCCCGAAAAAACATGGCCACTTCCGGTTATCTGAAAAATCTGAGCTTGGCAGCTGATCTGCATTTGTTCCTTAAGTTGAATCAATTTTTCTTGTAATATCCCTTGCTGACAACCTTCCCATTTTCATTTATGTCGTAAAAATCTTGCGAAGTATTCACTTCGTGTTTACGGAGTTACGAATGAACGACGTAAGATGCTAACGTTTTAATACAGGAGCTTTTGAGAAGAGCTTTTCTATGGCAGTGAAAGCGAATTGTCAACGAAAAGAGAAACAAGACGAAGCTGCGTGGATGGAAAGAAATCCTATGATAATGTACAATTTAATGGCTTAAAAATATTTTGCTGGAAGAAGTGGTGATGACGTTCTCTCGCTCGGTAGCTTAAAAGTGTTGGTTGAGTGCATCGTTTAATTTGTAGAGATAGTAAAGAATTTCAAATCTAGCACGTATTCGTTTAATACCACAATTTGAAAAACAATCGTATGTTTAGTTGAGCTAAATACTAGTCATAGATTACACGTTCGGTACACTGTAATTAAACTTGGAAAGAATATTTAGGTTCGAGACGGAGCAGCAGCCAGAATAACAGCAAAAATGGCTCTGATGTTAAACAAAAGTTTGGGTTGTCTACATCGTTGTTCGACCATGTTAAGTACCGTGGCCGCGGTGCAGAAATCGAACAATTTTTTTACATACAGCAAGGAGTTGTCACATCCATTGCAACGCAAAACGCCGATCGTAAGTCCCGAGGAAGCTGTGTCGGTAATTAAGTCCGGTAAGTTGTGATTTGCGTATGGGGGACAATTTATAATTCACAGAGTTAGTTCCTAGGGAGCAAACGTTTGTTTTGCCAAGTTATGCAACACATTTTCTTATGGACAAAAATTTAGGTCAATGGTATTGATAAAGGAAGCAATTGAAAATTTTTCTTATATTTCAGATATTATAATATAACATTACAACTTAGATTTTAAATACGAAGCTCATACCACAGAATGAACACGATATTACTTCACAATTGACATCACAGCTTCAACAAAACTTACCGACTTTCGGTATATTAATTGGATTAGAAACATTCAATATCGAAGATGCATTCAATATCTTAAACTATATCTGCATTTCAATATCTTAAAGACATTTTTTATTGAGCAGTTTATCATATTTATCAAGTAATACGAATAGGTTTACTTTTCTAATTATATTTCAACAAAATCAGTTGTAATTTCAATAGGAATGCACAGAAAACAGCTGTCCAAAGGTTAGGATTGATGGCCCTCCTCGCCCTCGCCCTTCCCTGACCGGTTTTGATTTAACATAATACAAGCGAACAAAATAAAAACCACAAAACAGCTATGTAGAACTTTTGATCGAATTTATAGTTTACTGTTTAATGTATGTTTATATTTAGAAACGCATTTTCTATTCGATACAAGTGAATATACAATACAAACCAAAATACAAACTCACATGATTTCATAATTCCTAGAAATATGAAATATATTTCTCCATAAATGACATTTAATTAGAATGTTTGCACGCATCTACCTTGAATAAAAATGTCTAATAAGCGACATTTCATGTTATTATTAGTACTGCATTTTGCACTAGCTCCTATGTTTGCAAAAGTTGTTATATTTAAATCCAGCAAAATTTAATTGTTTAGAAAGGAATTTCATCATATCCAATAATCAAGTCATCAACAATTTCATCGTTAATTAAATAATCATATGTATATGTATGTATGAACAGAAATGCGTCACAATCGCAAAATTGATAAATACATATCTAATTTGTATTTTTGTGTGTGGCGCAGATTTTTAGTGTTCGACTTTAGGATAACGCTTAGGCGTGCTTTTTAGGATAACGCATCAAAAATAATGACGTGCAAAACTAATGGATTTTAAAAAGCCTTCCAATTTTCTTCAATGTGCCGATGTCGCTTATATAATTATGTCCATATATAGGTTTACATAGCTATGTATTTACATAGAGATATGTATTGTCCCATTTTTATTTGTTCCTTCCTTTCCTTTAACGCTAAATTCTGACGCCTACAACCAATTAGAAAGGCCTTAGTATCTGTGATTTACATCTTTCTTCTATCGTTTTGTTTTGAAAAGTGAGTTTTTTGCAAAACAAAAAATACAGTTCTGAGCTATATAATAAATATTTTTACTCAATTTTTTATAAACTTTCTCACTCATCACTCATAATTATTTTCACTTCTAGGCGATACCGTCTTTTGTTCTGGCGCTGCTGCCACACCTGTTGATCTTATTAATGCCATGGTTGAGCATGGTAAAAAGAATTGCCTGAAAGACATCACCGTGTGCCACATGCATACGGAGGGACCAGCACGATATTGTGACCCAGAGTATGCCGAGATTTTCCGTTCCAATTCCTTTTTTATGGGCGGCAATGTGCGCAAACCCGTAGCTGAAGGACGTGGCGACAACATCTCGATTTTCTTGCATGAAATTCCTCAACTATTTTATAAGAAAATTGTACAACCCGATGTTTCACTCGTCCATGTTTCGCCACCAGATCAACATGGCTACTGTTCGTTGGGCACAAGCGTGGATTGCGTTCGCGCCGGTTTGATGAACTCGAAAAAAATTATTGGTAAATATTTATTTAGGACCCTTAATTGTTTTGTAACCACATAATCTAATTCGCAAGCTGCATTTTAGCGCAAATCAATCGCAAAATGCCGCGCACATTCGGCGATGGCATCGTTCATTCCTCTCACTTTGACGCTGCCATTGAGATTGATACTCCTTTACCTCAACATGGCGGCGATGGACCCAATGAGGTTGAGAACAAAATCGGCAAACTGATTGCCGAGAATCTGGTGCAGGATGGCGCCACGCTTCAAATGGGTATCGGAAGTATTCCCGATGCAGTACTGAACGCCTTACACAATCACAGAGATCTGGGAATCCACTCGGAAATGTTTGCCAACGGTGTAGTAGATTTGGTAAAGAAGGGTTGCGTCACTAACAATCAAAAGAAATACCATCAGGGCCGCATTGTTGGTTCTTTCTTGATTGGTAACCAGCAACTGTATGATTTTGTCGACAACAATCCCTTCATTGGTGAATAGTAGCTGAAGTTCTCAGTGTTTGTGGTTATAATGTTCTGCTTTATATTTCAGAAATGTTGTCTATCGATTATGTCAACAAAGTGGACATTATTTCGCGTAATCCAAAAATGACCGCCATCAATTCCTGCATCGAAGTAGATCTCACGGGTCAAGTATGCTCCGACTCAATTGGGACACGTTTCTACTCCGGTTTCGGGGGCCAAGTAGACTTTATACGTGGGGCTGCGGAAGGCTTCGATGGCAAAGGCAAACCAATTATTGCCATGCCAGCTACGACCACCAAAGGGGAAAGTAAAATTTCGCCCATGCTGAAGCCTGGTAAAAAATTATCTAGTTTTGTTCTCTTCTTATATAACAATCTTAAAATGTCTGCTGTATTCGTTTCAGGCGCCGGTGTTGTAACATCCCGAGCTCATGTTCATTACGTAGTTACGGAATATGGTATAGCTTCGCTCTTCGGAAAGAATATGCGTCAACGTGCTTACGAACTCATCCAGATTGCACATCCTGATCACCGTGAAACACTTGAGAAGGCCGCCTTTGAACGTCTCAAAACATGTCCTTCACCCTAAATGTACTTCGATGAAAGTTTATTTTTAATTATAGAATTGTCAAGTCTTAAATTCAACCACACAAAGTCTTAAATCCATCAAGCACCAATTGTTTTTAGTTTTTTGTTCTATTCTATTTCAGAAACAGACTAAGCCATTATTAAAAATTCTTAATTTATCATCGATTATATTTTGGACAAATGAATGAACAACAGAATTTAATTTATCGAAACTGAGATTTATAGGAAGCCAAAAACTACAACATTTAATATGCATTAAGCATTTATTAAAACACAACTTTATTTTAGTTATTTCGATAGTTTTTAATGTTTTATTGCCATGCATTTTATTTGATAAAATTAAAAGTAAATCTTTATTAATTAGCTTTCTTTTCTGCCGTTTTTTAATACCCAGAAATGGGTTGTTAGAGGTGCTATTGTCACATATTGGCACACTTTGTATTGTGAATGTCGTTAGTAACTACCCAATAAAGTACTCCGGAAATGTACAGTTGACCCAGCAGAAAAACATCGATGAAAAAGGAAAATACTATCTTTTTTAATTAAACATACTAAAAAAAATCTTCATTTTTGGAAATACATATAACTATAGATATCTATTTAACTACTATGTCTGGATTAGTCACAATATCAATATTTAAAAATCATTCTAATTTACATAATTCGTCTACAGCAGGCACGAGCAATCCTCGGCTCACCAAACTTTGTCGTGCAAGGACTTCAAGTACTTTGCATTTTTACTTTTGAGAATTCTTAGTTTCCCGCAACTTCATTGTTGGCACTGTGTTAACTTAAAATTTAAAAACGAAATTTGAATCGCGATTTAAAATGTTTTGATAAAAAAAAAACCATCCTTAGCTTTAACATTTTTTTTCAAACATATAATATAAACGTGTAAACAGTTCCGGGTGTTACAAATGAAATTAATAGATTTATAAAACGACACGTATTTAAGAAATAATTTTCAAAATGTTGACATACATAATTTAGAAATACATGATATAAAAATTATTAGCAAAAAACCTTTCATTTAACGGCGTCGTTATT
This sequence comes from Myopa tessellatipennis, assembly GCA_943737955.2. Classification (NCBI taxonomy): domain Eukaryota; kingdom Metazoa; phylum Arthropoda; class Insecta; order Diptera; family Conopidae; genus Myopa; species Myopa tessellatipennis. Next base: position 63,798,647 of record OX031314.1, read on the forward strand.
GAAAATAACGATGAAAAACTGCAACATCTACTAGCTCATTTTTCGAATATTTACAAGGGTTGTCCTCCTGGCAGGGACATTTCTTATATAGAAAATACACTAACAAATATTTTTGCTCAATCTCCACAAAGCATCCATATTTTTAGTAATGTTCTAAGTGCGGTCAATGAACGCCACCTGCCTAAGTTGACTTATTTGGACGAAGTTTTTTCTTGTGCTCTTGAACTGAATAGCAAAAGGTCTTCTGGACTAGACGACGACTCTAATTTCTTAATTAAAAGACTTCCTATGAAAGCGTTTGAATATATTGCAATTGTTTTTAATAATTGTTTAAATAATTCATATTTTCCTGACGCGTGAAAAGTCTCTAAGATTATTCCTATTCAAAAAAAGTCAAACAGCTTTGAAGTAAATAACGTGAGACCAATTTCTTTGTTGTCTAATCTAGGAAAACTTTTTGAAAATGTTATTTATATAATGCTAATGTTGAAAAAAGGCTCAATAAATTTCAATTTCAATGATATAAAAATTTCGTTAGAAAATTTCCCACGATTATGCCCACATCCATAGGAAATAATGGCACTTACTGGCAGCACTTATTCTTTCGAACAAGGACATTGCAAAAATGTTGCTTATCCCCGGTCCACAGTGTAGTAAAGTAATTACGAGTTTTTGTTTTTAAAAATAGTAAACAAACTTTATTTGTTTTCTTTTTCTCTTTTCACTTTAGTTGTCATTTTTTGTTTTATTTTATCACTTATGTATATATATAGATATACGTTTGTATAGTAGTTGCTATTACATATTTAAGTTTTACTATGTTCAGTTTTTTCAAATGGTTCCTGGATAAAAGTTTCACAATTTCAATATTTCGCAAATATCTAAACAATTACTAAAAATACATAGTGTGTAAAGGGGAAGAGGGAGTTTAAAAATGGGGGATCAATGACAAATAAAGTACTGAAAATTGTGTGTTTTATTCACGAATTCCGAGCAGAAGTTAATACAAAATTCACATCGGCGAAAACTTTTTATTTAAATTTAGTTTAAGTATGATTTTCAATTTCAATAAAAATATTAAAAAATCCTTCGTCAAATCATAATCAAAATGGTAATAGAGAATTATAATTATATTATACAAATCGTTCGGAATCATCAATGAACCAACACAAAAGCCCCCGAGAAATTTGAAATATTATAGTATTTATGTGAAATTTTTAATGAATTGTATGATTTTGTATGTTATTCATAGCTGCTCGTCTTTATTTCAGTATATTAGAGAGGGTTGACTCAGAGTCAAATTGAGTGTTGTGTTGAGGGAAAACGACGAAGGGGGGCGAAAAAATGAGAACTGAGAATGTCGCATTAGCGAAAGCTAAAGCTAAACTACTGTTTAAATTTCAGCTTCACTTCAATCTCGGTATTTTGATATATGGAAAGAGTGTACATATTTAATTTTAAGTGGTTTAATATGTATAATATTAACTGTATGCATTCTTCGAGTGTTTTGGCGATTTTAGGCCGATTTTCTTTACGGATCAATCAATCAAGCATGCTTGTCAATAATGCAATTCGAAGACCTACTAGCTTAAAACTAGTTTTTTGCTTAAATTTTACTGCAGAATATATTAAAAAGAGAAAAAAAAGGAACTAATTATATATAATTTCGGCTGCTTTTGCTGGGTTTCATCTCTTAAGGAGTGAAGTAAATAGGGCAAAATACGACTTCGACTGTTCCATTGATTTATTTCTTCTTGTTTTTGGCATTTTTGCCATCGGCATTATTTTCAAGTTTTTGCTTTTTTTTGGGGTGTGCGTCGTCCTCTTCTTCCTCACCGTCATCCTCCTCATCGGTGTCCTCGTCATCCATGTCCACAACTTCGACCTCATCCTTTAGATTTTGACCATGAATATAGACAGGTCCTTCGCCTTTAATAAGCTTGAACGTTACCGACGTGTCGAAAAATTCCACATCTGGATTTACAGCACGTGTTTCGCCAGCTTTTAAGACAGCAATTGGAATTCTCAAAGAGTCTTTGACTGTGTAAACCTAGTCAAAAAGTCAAAACAAATCAAAATTAAATGGCATTATGAAATTAAAAAGAAAAGCTTCAGGTGTCTATGTAATAATTAATGTTTGTTTATACCAGATGTTGTATAAAAATGCATATCATAATACGTAACCAACAGCCACAAAAAAATAAAATAATATAATAGCACAGACAAATAATATTCAGGTGCCGAATTCAGAACAAAAATTTTGTCACAGTAATTTCGCGCTGGCCAGCTAAAAGCTATTTAATCAGTCAAGACTTTCTTTACCGACCGACCTTGAGTTCGTTCATGTTTTTTTGCAGAAGTTTATTTGTTAGCGTTTTTGCATTAGTAAAAACAGTGTCGATAGTGATGTCATAGAAATCTGTTGTATTCACAATCTTTCACAATTTTTTGCTTATATTGAACTGTTTCGCAATATTGTGTGTGCGTACTTATTTACATGCATCGAAGATGTTTCCGCATTTCTTGAGTTTTTGATGGTTTTCAGCTAGTTTTCATCTTGATAATCCAAGGTTTATAGAATAAAAGGTTGCGCCAGTAAACAAAGAAAAGTGGTCTCGTTCTGCGCATCTACGTCAATAAGTATGTCTAAAATCACTAGGGTTCGACACACGGTACAATTGCCAAACTTGAAAAGTGGCATGAAGAAGAGTTAGAACAGGTTAAATGTTACTCGAACGCTCTGATTTTGTTGTTGCTTTTTTGTGGTTGTAGATTTATACGGTACTTCACTTCATTATTCATTATTGGAATAATAATTCACACAATAATTGACTTCAAACATTCACATTAAAAATTATTGCTATAACCAGTGTGCAGGCGCCTCGAAACAAAATTTCAATACAAATACTTATTGACGTCCCTGTCAAACGAAAATAAATAACGGACCTGCGCGTGGCGCAACCTTCTTTCTATAAACCTTGTTGATGATCGGTGTCCAAGCTTTGTACAGAACTGACTTTGCAAGCGTACTGTGGTGTTACAGCAGCAGATCTATTTTCGTCGGAATATATGCTAGTTGTAATGGTAAAGTCATTAATTATTGATGCATTAAGTTTTTATTGCAATGTGACTAACGTATTTTGTAATATATTTCTATAGCCGAGTAGCTTTTTCAGTCAATGCACACTGCATTCACCATTCACCTGCATGCACACTGTTCACCTATGTATATTACAATCCATAATGGAGTTAGATATATTGTACATCGTCCTTTTCGACAAAACTAAAAGTCGTTTTTATTTTCAATGGAATCATTATTTTAACAGTTCCCATAATCAAACTTTGGCTTTCTAAGACTGTATTTCAGTCCAAATTATTATATTCACAACTCTCTTACTCGCAGTCTTGAAACTTCGATGTATATAATAATTACATAGATATTATTTTTGCAGCAATATTATTGAATTCATATTTGGATTGCTTTTGTTGTATTTCGAGCCCGAGCTAATAAACAAAGTTTTCTATGGCATCCTTATAGCATTTGAACAAATAAATATACCCTCATTACTTCTTGTGTAGGGTATAAAAATAATAAATATCATCATAGGCTGAGAAAATCATGGTTGACACTGAATAGTTGTTTATTTAAATGTGCCAAAGATTCTGCGTTGTGATTTTCTGCAGCGAATTTCCAACCCTGTTCTAACATTTCTTACATCCACCAACATTTCTTCTTCATTTCCTTAGGATAATGAAATAATGAACTAATTATTGGCTTTTCTATATACCACTTTTGCAGAAATCTCGCGACATTCCTTTGAATTACAAAACCGCAACCAAAAAACTAGAGCGTGTAGGTTGAATCGAAACAAGAAAAGAATCGCATTAGAGGCTGTGGGAAGAGCACATATTTGGATTTCACATTCAGTATTTAGGAATGCTATACCATTATTTTGTAATATGGTTAACCGGACCGGATTATGTATGGAAGCACTTGATCAGCTGATCGATTTTCGAACACCTTAACCGGATTAAATATTTTTATATTTTACTAAGTTGAAACTAAGTGACAGCCAAAACCCCGTGACCAAATCGAACTTGACGCTATTTTCGAAGATGTCGTCTTTGCTTGCCGAATTTATAGTTTAATGGGATTTCAATATAATATTCTTTAAACAATTAATTTATACAAAATCATCTCTATTATAACAAAATACCATAATAATATAAATAATGTAAATATAAATACTAAAATTTTGCTGCTGATTGCAAATCGTTGCAATTGCAATCTATATCTAATCAAGTAAAATCCCACAAAACTAAAAAAATACCCAATTTCGAACATTAGGTCAACTAGTGGCTACACTAGAAGTGCCGGTACCCCCTGCAACCCGTAAACACCCAAGTTCTTCGAAATTTATAAGTGTTAAGTACGACTAATCAGGCCTTAAGTACGACCTTATGTTCGAAATTGGGTATTTTTATGGTTTTGTGGGATTTTACTAGATTGCAATTGCCTTCGATTTGCAATCAGCAGCAAAATATTAGTATTTATATTTCCATTATTTATTTTAGTGTGGTATTTTGTTATAATAGAGATGATATCGTATAAATTAATTGTTTAAAACATATTATATTGAAATCCCATTAAACTATAAATTCGGCAAGCAAAGACGACATTATATAATAATATAATAATAATATAATATATATATATATATATGTATATATATATATATATAATAATATAACAAAAACCATACTAATATAAATAATGTAAATATAAATATAATACTAAAATTTTGCTGCTGATTGCAAATCGAAGGCAATTGCAATCTAGTAAAATCCCACAAAACCATAAAAATACCCAATTTTGAACATTAGGTCAACTAGTGGCTACAATAGAAGTGTCGGTACCCCCTGCAACCCGTAAACATCCAAGTTCTTAGAAGCTTATAAATGCTAAGTGCTAAGTACGACTAATCAGGCTCTTATAAGTGCTAAGTACGACTAATCAGGCCTTAAGTTTCGAATCAATCACCAAAATACGAACGCCGAGCTGTGCACGAACCTGATCCGTAATCGTTTTAAAGCGAACAACGAAAATAATTGCTACAAAGAGTTCGAATCAACAAAACAATCGCCACGATCAACAACACAATAGTGAAAAGGCTCGAGTTTTCGAGCTGTAATCTTTCAACACGTGCTTTAATCGTCTAATACGAGCTATTCGTTCAAGATAAGCATGACATTCTTGGAGGAATCAGCATTGCTGCGCTTGTTGTTTGTGAATTTTAAATTATGTCTCTGCTGAATATCTAAGGCCCAGATTTTCAATAATCGATCGACGTGATTCTGCTTTATTATTAACACAGCAGAGATATCGACAACGAGAAAATGACAAAGCATAATCACGGAGAACCACGTCGAACGTTTATGGGAAATCTGATGCTAAAAGCTAGTTTTAAAATAACAAATAATGATGTTATAGAATTTACCGTTATTAAGGGAGGTAAATTCAATGCAATAGATTCACAGTAGCTTTAGTATGTATGTCTATTTAAAGTTGTTGTTTATTTATGTATGTCTAACGTTGACCCGAGTATTGAATATAAAACACCTGAAAGAAGTCTCTTCCTTGCTACATTGTGAAATGCTTTGTTGGAATTGGAATATGGATGCATCCAGCAACCAAATACGCAAGGCATGATTTATTTCAGCGCAATCATTCAGTATGTCATAAAAAAATCAAAGGACTAAAACATGGAATAAATATTACTAAATTTGCAATATCCTGAAAAAAAACCAGATCTCTATACAGGCACAAAACTTATTTAGACTACATGCGTGCTAGTTAAAATGCCCGCGACCTTCCACCGTCGACAATGGTAGACACAAATTATGGGTATGTATTTGCAAGAAAATGACTTGACTGTATCTCTCAACATACACGACATATATAAAAAAGCGAAGGTAGAACACTTATGTATATACACATTTAGGTTAGAAACTTTTAGTCATTACTTCATTAAATATAAGAAAATCGAATATGATTATTCTCATGCTCATCTTAGAATGTAACTTGAATTAAAATTTACCTCGACTACATTAAATTCGTCTTGCTTAGCTTCAGCGCCCAATAAAATTTGTTTGATTATCAATTTTTGTCCCCTGGGGTAATCTTCGTCATTGGAGAGCACATCCCAAGACACTGTATTATTTTGACCAGTGAGGGTAACACCTAAAAACGGAAAAAATTATTCCATAAATTTTATAATTACATCATTAATTTGAAGGTACGAAAATAATATAAATGAAATAGCATTGCAAGTAGCAGCCGCCATTTTTAACTCATATTTGTACGCCACTTTGACAAAATAATTCTACCAATTTATTACGACATAATACATTATTAATATTTACCATAAAACGATTCGTCAGCCATTATGATTAGTTAAAAATTTGTAGATTAGTTTTTTAATTAACACGCTTTTAATTCAGTGTAAAAACTCGCTCGACAATCAAGAAAACGAACGAAGAAGAGTGAAGAAGCCGGTTTGCAAAATTGGAATAACGCCGTGAAGTTCTTTCGCCTTCTTTACAAACTTCGTTAATACAGGTAAAAAAGAAACTGTCAAAATTAAACGTGGCTTCAGTGTGGCCACCTCAATGCCATTGCAATGAAATTTTCTAGCAAACGAGGTTTTTCTGGCCTAGGGTTTATAAAATTGTAATAATATATTAGCGAAACAACAAAGATGCTGTCGCTTTGAACCTTGACTACTCAGTGAAAACTGCCTCTAATAATAATGATAACAATAATGAAACACAAGAATTATTAATATAGAAATTGGTTAAAAAGGAATCTTATAATTAGATGTTAAAAGATTTTCTTAAGATGGAGTTACCAAAATCCATCATTTTAAATGCAATTAACTAATAATTAATAATAATTAATTTAATAAAATGTCAAGCTGACAACGAGAATAGCCCTGTTAATCTTGAAAAAATAGTTTGAATGAAATTTGAGATATCAGGGAACATAATGTATTTAAGGTGTGTTAATAAAATATTTATGCTTGAATTCCGTAAGTACAATGAGATGAAATCGGTGACTCCTTTTCGCTGACATTCGTTTGTTCTTTTCGTCGACATTGACATTTTGTACTATCTTTGTTTTTGTAATCGACAAAAAACACAAAAGAGAGAATGTTGTAAATTTTTCTGTAAAATAAAAGCGTGTTTTTTCATCAGGATCGGTGCAGGATTTTGGATAAAATACTCTTTGATACGTATGATTTGACATATTCTTCTTACGCTTCATATTTCCCAGCCCAACAGGCAACCCCAAAAAATCGCTCGATTTCCAGTACACCTAGCTTTATTTATTTTTAGCTTTATCTACTCGTAGCTTTATCCATCTTTACCGTGGCAACTCTATGAGACTCTTAACCTCATTTTCCTTCTTTCTTTTTCTGCCAATTTGGCGGGCTTAACTGATTTTTTGTTGTACTTTATTACTTTTCAATCGGTTTTCATTTTGTTCCTTATCCCCATTTTCAATTTTATTTCCTTTACTGTCGCCATTCGCAGTTACTGGGCACGTGTAGCTTTGTAATCTTTATTAACATTTTTAAGTAAAGTGTTTTTATAATAGTGTAATATTTAAACGAATAACAATTATTTGACAAAATATGGATACGGATTCTTTTTATGGTGAGTAACCCATATAGAGAAAAGCGTAACTATTTAAACCGAAAAGTATAGAAAGCAAGAAGAAAAATGTCTGCCAAATGAAATGTTTTTTGGGTGGATTAGAAAAAACGTTAATTGCTGAATAATTTAATTTTTAGGAGTCACTCTTAGTGAGAAGGAACCGTTGGCACAATTCGAAGTGGACGAGGCTGATATACATGCACTGGATGTGCAAAAGCTGATCATCAAGCAGATTTGTCTTGGCGTGGAAGCCAAAGAAGGAGAATTCAATGTAGTACAGGTGAGTTCGGTTCCGCTTTTAAGATTTCTCTACAAATTGTGTTAAGTATTGTGATTTTATGTAAAATGTGTGTGAACGCTTTTCAGAAAATTATTTGTTCGATGGTGAGAATGAACAAGATGGGGATAGGGATGAATACACTTCGTAAATCTTTTAAAATATTTTGCGGGTGTGTGGAAAACAAGAGTTAGAATATTTCAGAATTCTAAATTCATTCATTCATTCATACTGAATTCAGAATTCTCGGCTTAAAATTCATAATTGTGTCGATACCAATAATTTGTTCTCTACTTTAGCTAAGAAAATTCATTAGTCTACTTTAACCGATTATCCCCGAGTTTTATCTTCGTTCCGTCAAATATGTAGAATCACAAATATGTAGATGGATGTGGGCGTGAGAGGGTGTTTAAATGTAAAATCGGGATACGTATGTATTCAAAACTACTGCGTGTACCCCAGCGCTATGGGTATCAAAATAAAAGTAATTTCATTTGCTTTTAAACTGTATATAAATATTTTAATATAGCACATTTATGTAATTTATTACATATTATTCAAGTGTTTTTTAAAGAAAATAATTTTCTGTGATTTTTTTTACAATTTTTTTACTCTGCATTAGTTATTTATACGGACTAAAACTTAAAAATATATACAGTTTGAAAGCAAATGAAATGAAAAATATACCGATTTTACATTCCAATACCCCTCCTCACGACCACATCCATCGCTGGGATCTTTTTCTCACCATTCGACTTTCTCGCGATTCCAGATATCTAGGGAAAAATCGAGGCTAATGGGCTAAGTAGATTTGTCCCCAAGAAAATCTATGAATAAAATCTTAGGAACTTAGAAACATAAAATAACTCTTGAAATCGGACTCTGTTATATAAAAAAAAAACATTCAAAATTATTAAATGAAAGCAAAAAATTTTTAAGGTTCTCATATTCTGGAATTTGTTTTTCTAGGCTGAAACAAAGGTTAACGAAAAGGAAATGATAAAAATTCCTATTGCTGTCCTAAGAGTTGGGGAAACGCGTGTTTTGCGCCCAAATGTTGAATTTCCAAGTGCTTCGGTGACATTTAAATTGATCCAAGGTACTGGTCCCGTTTACATTTATGGACAACATATAGTAAGTGAAGCAATGGAAGAAGAATGGTATCACGATGATGTGGAAGAGGAATACGATGACGAAGCTCCTCCACACCCACAGACAAACGGCAAAAATAGTAATAAAAAGAAATAAAATACAAGTAAATTTATGCCTACAAAATTAAAGGAGTTTTATTTTTTTTACATTAAGATTTTAAGCTTACAATTTAAATATACAATTTATTGAGCAATTAATTATGTTGAAATATAAAAATGCAAGAAATAAATAAATATGTAAACAAAAAATTAGACAAAATTTTCGCGACACCTTAAGTTTTTAATCAGTTTCATAAATTAGACCTGTAATAACGAAGTAAGTTACAAAAACTACAATTTTATTTTTTTTATTTCTATAAACTTTTCAGCTGGAGAACTATTTCACCAAACAACAAAACTTTCTTATTGAATCAAATACACATTCAAATTAATAATTTACTAAATAGTTCTAATAAATGATATGGAAAAGTGTGCAAATTTGAAGAAGTAAACGAATGTTACAATTAACTACATGCGCGCCACTGAAATTTTCTGCCTCGGTACCCTGAAATATTGAAAATTTGTTATAAATTTATCTGAAGTTCAAATTAAGTTTGATTATTTCGTAATGTGTTTAATTATTATAAAACATCTTAATTCGACAGAAATTCGTCAGGTGTTGAACTAAAAAGTGACTTGAATACTTTATAATTTTTCTTCGAAAATAGTGAATTTTTTAATAATGATATTGAAGAATATTCGTACTTGTACCTTATGTGAATTACACGTCTCCTATCGCTAGGATGTATTAAATCCAGTTTCTGGCTCCAGTCAATTACTTTTAATTCATGTCGTCGATTCTTACGATCGATATAAGAAATCACACAACTCGCTGGTATCCAGAAAATTGATGTGACAACCACAACAGCCACTGGTTATTAAATAAAATAAAAATCCACTACTCGTTATTTATACATTTCAACTTACTGACAATATTGTCTTTTAGGAATCTTAGCACGCGATTGATATTTATCTCTTCAATAATGTCCCAGAAACGTTCTACAACATCTTGTATCGTCTTTTCACACATACCCTGTATAAGAAAGAACTTTAAGTCTTAATAAAAGTAATACAAAGCCCTTGAAGAAGCGATGGTGCGTTCAGTGGTACATTAAATTAATACCTTAATAAAACATTGTTTAATACCTTATTGCAAAACCCTTGAATGCAAGGAGTGCCATCGGGGAGTACATCAGGTGGTTCAACAGGGAAGCATGTTTCGTTAATGCTCATGCGACAGCAGCTACATTTTTTACGCGAATTAAAAGAATAAAATTAAATTGTGATTTCATACGGAAAACATCGTGTCGACCTTTTAAACTTACCGCTTGCAGGCATCTAGTATAATATCACACATGCAGCTTTGTAAACCTTGCGTCTCGCAGTATGGAATACATTTGCCATTACGGCACTGTCCACGCTCCTGACAGATGGTGCCGTCAGCCATTGGTGGCGATTTAGGGCATTCTGCATGTGTACCAGTGCAGCGAGCCTCCTGCTCACATGTGGCGTATTGAGCTTCGCGACATTTCATGCCAGCCAGCATAAACTGACAGTTTTGACAACATGGTGAATTCTTATCACTACAAACGGCCCCCTGATTGCGCCGCAATTTACAGTTTTTATCACAACAAGCATCATTATCTTCGGTACCAAGTAGACCGGCATCACACTGCTCATCACCTTCAACACGTAAATTGCCGCAAAAAGATTCTTCTGGTTCCGAAAAACAACGACCTGATTTGGCTTGTAAAACCTTGCGTATCGAACGCAAAGAACATGGAGAGAATCTCTAAGTAATTGAATAAAGTTAATACAACGCTACTAAGTAAACAATTAACTATATAACACATTTGGCACTAATACCTTGTTGTTTACATCGTAACCACTAACTGAGTAAGTATACATCAGAAAACTTCCACCCTGTGAAGCGCTCGGAGAACATTCAGGTATGTCGGGATCATGCTCAGATCCCCAATTGTGACCAAACTCATGTGCGGTAACAAGATCAGCTTCACGTGTTATCACGCGTTGACCATAATGATTGCGGGAGCTACTTAGGCCAGAATTTAAATACAGAGTATATCCATTCTTAAAGTATTCTGTAGGATATAATACAAATAACTTTTAATTTGACAATGAAGCAGTTTAATTTATAAATTATGTGGTAAATAAAATTTAAGATAAATTGAGAAATTATTTAAAAAATAATATAAAAAAATATATTAATTTAGGTTTATAAAATAATATATTAAAAACTCAGGAAACTGAACTATAGTAACTGTATCAAAAGTATCAACATTTAATATTCTGAACCTGGAGTGCAAATGCCACCAACTGAATTACGTCGCGGTGAGCCAACGTAAGCTAAACCCAGTATACCGCCTTCAAATTTTAAATCGGTAAAGAGATGAGCTAAGCAAAAATCTTTGTGACTATATTCACGGGAAAAGACCTGATTTGGAATGGAATACATAAAGAATGTTATGGTTTCTTATAATACGATGGAGTACAAAAAGGTGACAGTAATATAAATATATTATATAGGATACTATTACATAAAATAGCAATTTATATGAACTTAAATAAATAATAAATATATTATAGATTACCTCTAGCAAATTGCGCACATCCCACTTTTCGCGTATCATATTATAGTGCGCCTCGCCGCCACGTAAACGTGTTGGCTCAGAATGAACCACAATTTTTTTTATAACGAAGCCCATGCCTTTAAAACCTTCCTGGTCCTAAATTCAATTATATAAAAAATATAAAGTTACAAATATACAGTGATAAAACATGTAATGTATGATACATATACACAAGAAATTATTTATGTATCTTACAGAGCGATCTTGCCAAACAGTATCATTATATATCTTATGAACGCGATCAATAAGGCTTATCTAAAAGAAGATATGTATGTATAATTAATATTAATCACAATCTAGTTGGTAATGAATATATTGAAATTACTAAACATGTTTAATTTTAAATTGGTTTTATATTATGGATTTAGTACATACCAAATAATTGATAGTGGTTTTCGTATTGCCACCTCCCATCTCTTGAAAGAATCTGTAATCGGCAACTAACAATAATGGGCAGCGTGTCTTCGTTGGAGTATATTCATATTGATCAGCTTGGCGTTTTGTGCGTTTATTACTGAAAGCGTCATTAATCAAGTGGCTTTTTGGGTGAAGATCATGGTCTATCTCTAGCTCATCAGTTTCTAATTCTTTTTATATTGTTTTAAAAAATTTATATATACATATAAATACATTTATTTAAATATAAAATATTTTAATAAGTAATGGAAGATAATGCTGAATCAGATAACTAACCCAGTCCTTCCTTGATGTATCCACATGTCATTGGAGGGCTACCTACATTCCCGTTTGCATTATTCCAATTCAATTTTACATCGGAAGACTTGTAGGACACCATTGTTTTATCTTTCGCTGTGGGCAAATGTCGCCAAGAGGGCTTTTGTTTGTTTGTACATTTCAAATTATAAGTTTAGTTTTAAAACGATGTGTATAAAATACATACTTCAATATGGTATATATCCTCTGGCAGATGTATGGACATGGTCATCAATTCATCATCTATATGTGCACGTACATATGAGTCCAGCTCACCAAATACACGCCCTGTGTAAAACTTATCGTGATCTGCATTTCAGGTTTCAGGATAGAATATTAGAACATTATTAATACATGAAAACTTACCAACGTGCACCACAGTCTCATTTCCATCCCCATCCACTGTGTATGCCTGAAAATTACTGTGCAAAACTTCACGATGTGGATGCAGTATGAGCCGAAATTGTTTTCCTAATGTCTTGAATTCCACCTCTTTTATCACGTTAAAGCGATTGACACTATGTTTAATTCCTCTTTTGATTACTTTGTGCAAAACATCGTCAGTACTGAACACTTCATACTTTCGCAACCTTCGATGCAAAGATGCTGTAAATGTTTAAATTAAGCACCAAGTGCTGAGAATGCAACTTTAGTATATTTGAAGATACTTACAACATTTTGTTATCAGGATACAAGTCAAAACTATAAAAAATAAACAATTCGCCACTTCGATATTCGCACTTGTTTTCATTTTTCATTAAACTGGAAATTTTTCAAAATATTGATTTTTTTGACAGTTGTCAAAGTATGGCTCAAAAACCGTTTTTACTATTTGAATCGATAGCTTAAATCGGCTTTAGTGCCCAATTTTGTTGTTGTTTACCCTGATACCAAAAAGGAGTGCTCTCTTCCATTTTTATAGCCCTTTCATATGAAATCGCCTGTATCTCTTAAACTATAACACATATCAGGTTGGTATAGTTACTGTTGTAAAGATATTAATATCTCTATTATGTTACAAAACTTTACAGTTTTCGAGAAAATTTCTCTTAAAATTCTGCACCGATCCTAATGATATGTATATCCATAGAAAGGTAAGAGCCTGTAGTCTTTTAATATCGAGATAAGTGTATAGGTTAGTTATACATTTTACTCAGTCAATTAATGAATAAAAAAAAATTTTAATTTTCTTTACTTTTCTTGTATTTATATATATTTACGTTTTCTGTCACGTTTCTTTGAACAATTGCGACACCAAACAAGATTGTAGTTAACAGCTACTACATCACTGACGATTTTCCAAATAAGAAAAAAAAATTAAAACAAACAATTCACAAACAGCTGGAATGAATGCAATCTTCAAAATTATTGTATCTAGGATTATTGTCCAATAAAATCGTATTTTTCTTTGCCATTTTTCAGTTCTTAAAGGAATTAGAAACATTACATTACACAGCTCACTAGAAACATTAGTTGGATGGTATTGTTGATAAGCGTTATCTACAAAAGCATTGAATGTAAGCCACCTGATTATTAGTCCAAAATTAAGTTTTGGGACTAAATCGCAATGACGGTAATACTGACACCGCGTATTAGTCACAAGTAAACCACCTTGAAAACATATCCAAATTAAATAGAAGTACATTCACAGATGAACTATAATGAACTGCACTCCCAGTTAACCAACGACCCTCTTGATTCAGCAACTGCACAGCCATCAGTAACAAATGCCTCAGTGTCAAAAGGAGGAACAGTAGAGGAAGAGTCTCCCGCTACAATACAGACGGTGGAACTAACTCGCTGCGCAACTCCGTCAGTAGAAATTGACAGGAAGTCTGAAACATATACACCGCAACGCAAAATTTCCACGTCCTCCCGTTTTATTAATGCCTTTCAACAATTTTACGCGAGCAGTTCGTCTTCACCCAGCAATAATACATCTGCGAACTCAGCATTATTGTGCCCAGCAACCACAACAGCTGAAGATCAGGAATCACCACGAAACAACTCCGCTGGTCGTATACCTACCAAGGGCATGGAATCAAAGCTGCTATCGATGTGGCATAATGTTAAATATGGATGGAACAACAAGATCAAATCAAACTTCTCAAAGGAACAGCCTGTATGGCTGCTGGGTCGTTGCTATCATAGAAAAAGCACACCGCCATCATCAATGGAAAATTCGTTAGAACTAAACGCTGCGATGCTGAGTAATAGAGTTTTGGCTTGCAGCGCTTATGATTCTATACAGGATGAACTGGGTCACCCCGACGGAGCAGATGCGCCAACATCTACATATATCTATTCTCCGTTGAATCCTTCACAGATAGAAGAGATTGTGGTGCCCCAAGAGCTCGGCATGGATGCGGCTGAAAATCAGGTGTCCGATAATCCTTGGGAAGAAGGCATTGAAGGATTTCGACGCGATTTCTATAGTCGACTATGGATGACCTACCGACGAGAATTTCCCATCATGAACGGATCAAACTACACATCTGACTGTGGGTGGGGTTGTATGTTGCGCAGTGGTCAAATGTTATTAGCACAGGGCCTTGTATGTCACTTTTTGGGAAGAAGTAAGAAGCAATTTTGTGTTTCTCACCGAATAGTATAGATACAATCTCGATCTCTGTAGGCTGGCGGTATGATCCGGAAACACAAGTACACACAACATATGAAGACAACATGCATAAAAAAATTATTAAGTGGTTTGGTGACAGTTCGTCGAGAAGTAGTCCATTTTCAATACATGCGTTGGTTAATTTAGGACAGCAAATGGGCAAACAACCAGGGGACTGGTATGGCCCATCCTCGGTGTCGTACTTGTTGAAGTAAGTTCTGCTAAACGCTCAAGTTTCTGTGTTGTCAAATTATAAAAGAAATTTATATTAGACAAGCCTTAAAAAATGCTTCAAAAGAAAATGCGGATTTTGATAATATTATCATATATGTAGCGAAGGATTGTACAAGTGCGTTATTCGAAAACAATTTATTTTAGTTTAGTTTTCAAATGTTTTCTCTTAGTTTATCTTCAAGATGTTCAGGATGAGTGCTGCATTCTCGAACAGAAGCTCAAACATGATGTGCCCTGGAAGGTGATACGTAAAACAGAAGAAACAAAATCAGAAAAGCAACAGCATAGGAAATCGGTGATTGTTTTAATACCACTGCGTTTAGGGACAGAAAAATTAAATCCGGATTATGCGCACTGTTTGAAGCTCTTATTAAGTACTGAATACTGTATTGGCATCATTGGTGGCAGACCAAAACATTCGCTGTACTTTGTTGGATTTCAAGGTAATCTCTATGTTTTAAGTGTTCATTCACTTAAGAAAAGCGTTTGAATTTCGTAGAGGACAAACTTATACACCTGGATCCACATTATTGCCAGGAAATGGTTGACGTTAATCAAGAAAATTTTCCCGTTCAGTCGTTTCATTGCAAATCTCCGAGAAAATTAAAAACAGCTAAAATGGATCCAAGTTGTTGTATTGGATTTTATTGTCAAACAAAAGCAGATTTCGATAGTTTTATTGAAAGTGTTCAGTTGGTATGTGAAAATACAGTAATACAATAATTTTTTGTTCTTATGTTTATTCTTCTCAGTACTTGCATCCCATGCGTTGTGCATCAGAATCCATTGATAAAATAATCACTTCCGCACAACAAATGCCTAACGTTATTGCGACAGACAATCTTACTGGAGCAGAATATACTGAGATGATAAATTATCCATTATTCACTTTTTCACGTGGACGTTGTCTCGATGATGCCGAAAATAATGATGCTGAATCACCTTACCGGTCACTTCGTCGCCAACTGGCTGAAATTCAGGAGAAAGTGATTTGCACTAACGCTCTCGATGACGATGTTGGTGAAACGGAAGAGTTCGTTCTGTTATAATTGCAAATGCCGACTGTAAAAACACCTAAACCTCTGAAAGAATATCCAAATAACCACTTTAATTTACACAACATACAAATCCATTTTGAAGCTTCAATATAATTTTTTCTTCAACATTTTAAGAACCATATTAACCAAAAGCCCAACGTATCTCAAAAATCAAGACTAATTTTAGTAAACCATTATAAGCTCATTTAATTTATTTAGTTTTTAGTTATTTAATTTTCAAATGCATACATATTAATATAATTTTTTTAGTTAACTTTTGATCTTACCTTAAGTACCTAACGTGTTATTTATTACCTATGTTAATGATAAAAAAAAATCACATATTGCAAATGTCACACACAAGCATTGCTACATTTTTGCATTTATCTTGTTAAATGTATTGTGGTATTAATGTTTTAAACAATCAAAATATAACAAAAATCAACTGAATTCCATTTTTCATATTCCATTTTTATGATATTGCTAAATTTTAATTACATACTAATTAAGCATACTTTCCTGACGCCGCGATCTGAGAATATTAATCGAGTTCATTTAACTTTTGATCGCTCGTGTATTAAAAAATATATACATATTATGTAAATGCGAGTATATACATTATTTACATATATGTATATCGTAAATATATATATTAAATAAATTATAATATATCATAATTTTTTGGAAATTATTAAAATTAAATTGAAACTTTCTCAACTTTCTAAAAATCGATTGTAATTTAAATTTAGGGACATCAATAAAATAGTAATCTACCTTAAACTGTGTTTGTGTTTGTCATTTGTAAGTTCAGCTTTCTCCTGGTTCTGTATGTGTCTCAAAAGTTTACTTAAATTTTCATGAGCTGTCTTGGCATTTTGTGGATTTATCCTTACTGCCCGCTGATAACTATTAATTGCTGCATTCCATTTGCCCCAACGATGATAGAGAACACCTAGATTCGTGTGATATAATATTTTCAGAGGTTCCGCAGCAATAACACGACTGTATAACTGTTCAGCTTCAATGTATTGCTGCATTTTACCAAAAACATTGGCACGTATAAACATTATGCTAGTCTCGTTGGGCAAATGCTTCAGAGCTTTGGACGATAAGCGTAGTGCATCTTCAAAAAATCCTCTATTATCCAACATTGTTAAGATATTAGCCCATGCTTTGGTCTGTTTGGGATTCAGGGTGACTGCTTCTTGCCAGTGATGCATCGCTTCAGAATACTTTCTTAAATCGAGAAAAAGATTTCCCATATTGTAATGACAAACTGAATAACGTTTGCGATATTTGAGTGCATTCTCATAGCTCTGCAGAGCATTGAAGTAATCTTTGCGCGCTGATTGTACAATACCGAGATTCATCCAAGCAGCAGGAAATTCCGGCAAAATATCTAAAGCGGCTTTCAGATACTTTTCGGCCCTTTGTAGATCGCCTATTTCGCGGTACAAGTTTCCTAAATTCATTAGTGCCGCCTCATATTCTGGGTAAAGAGCAATAGCTTCGTGATAATGATGAAACGCCTTTTTGCGCTCTAATTTATCGCTAGCCAATCGAGCGATGTTGTAGTGAACCTAGAACAAAATTACTTACATTACTTACATTAGAAACTTTTTTTTTCGTACCATGGTAAAAACAAAAAATATTGATTTTATACAAATTCATTAAATTAACTATTCATATATATAACACTATTACTAAAATATAATTAAACAATTTTTGAATTAACGGCTTCAAAATTACCTTTGCATTTTCGGGACACACGCACAGTGCTGAAGAAAACAACTTTTCCTCTGTAAGCCAATCTGAGGCGCGCTCTCTCGTCCTCAATAGAAATAAAATTAAAAGTAGTATTAGCATCGTCTTGTGTAACGTACGAAATATTTGGTTTTTAAAAGTAGTCTTTATATGATTAAAAGAATGAGCCATCAGTAGACAAAATCCAATCGATGGAACGTAGAGTACGCGCTCGGCAACAACAAACCCCACAGTTATTATTCCACTAGCGGGCAGAAATGGAATAACAAGTAAGCCTAAACACAATAAAATACATCTATTTCTCCTAATCTGCCACAACATTAGACCCATAAATGTATATAGAGCCAAAATACTTAAAACTCGAAAATCAGTGACACCCTGCACCAATTTCACACAACCCAACGCCCAGTCAAAACTTAACCACTGAGGGTATAGTAGTATCCAACAGTTCAGAGCGTAAAGGTAGTTTTGTGAAAGCATCTTGGTCCAGAAATTTAAATTATATGCAATTGGGTTGTCCATAGGTTTGAAGCGCGGACTATCAAAACCTTGCATCCACAAGCGCCAACCGAGCATTATTAGAATTGCTATTATAAAAACTATATTTCGCCTGGACAATACTGTGCGTAGTTGCTGCAAGAATGTCTTCAAAATTTCTTTTTCTTTTAAGACGTGATCGAGAAACATGCATGCCGGAAGAATAGTTATGGCAGTCTCCTTAAATAGCAGACCAATAAATCCTATACACATAATCGCAAAATCTCTAGTTGTCACATGGTCGTCTTCTGACGAACTTGACTTAAATGCTACCAATAATAATGCCAAGAGATAGCAAAGACAGAACATCAATTCAGCTCTACCTACGATGCCACAAACTGCTTCAGTGTGCACAGGATGGACAGAAAATAGTATAGCAGAAATGAAAGCGACTTCTTGTTGCCCGTTTTTATTAATTAAATATGCGAAACGACTACCAGAAAAAAGCTTCCAAACCAAAATTGTATTTAGACAATGTATCACCAAGTTGATCCATTTCATGTGGTTACTTTCAAATTGCAGATGTGCGTACTCTATGTGAAACATTAGAACCGTGAACGGCCGGTAGGATTTGTGGGAATCCAAGTCGCTAAGTGACGCTCCCCAGAAATCATGAACAAAGATAGCACTTATATTGGTAGGCAGTGTAGTAACGTCCTGATTCTTCACAATTGCGACTATATCGTCGAATACGAATGTACCATTCAGTGCATGTTTATAACCACCCAAACATAGTAAAATCAAGATACAAAAGGAGCTGAGTGTCGCTGTGGTGGATCTTCTTCCAGCTACAATTACAGGTTCCGATATCCGTGGTTCGATTATTTTAGAATTTTGTTGGTCCCGTAATCCAAACATTATAACTAATATATAAACAATAATATCTTTGTTTATTTGCTTCAAACTAAAGCACAAATAGAGGTTGGCCGTGACCAAACTTGTAACGACGATGTATGCATCACAGCTGGTTTCTCAACTTTCTAAAATGAGAAATGAAGATTCACAGCCTTATCATGTATCTTTTCGCGTTGCGTTTATTTCGCGTTTTGTTTTGTGCTTTTCGTATTTTTGGAAGAATTGAGATAGGAACATCTGTAAACCTCTGAAACGCAATCAAAACGCGAAACCAAATGCAAACGCAGTTTTGTTGGTAATTTACATGCTTTGCAGACTTCACTACGTTTGTCTGGCATGATGATTGAGTTATTTCGTGGAAAAAGTCTCTCAAACCAGACGATTGCAAAATGCTCGCGTTTGGTGTGATTCTGAACAGTGGCTTATACAATTTTTTTTTTCACGGCGCCACCTTCTCAAAAGATAAGTAAAAGATCCCAATTGCCCCTCTTCTGAGTATCGCCGTATTTTGTTCAATGCTATGACGCTGCGTTAGTAGTCGCACGAGGAATATTGCTGCTATATTCACTCACGCATAAGGAGCAAACGATAATAAACACAATATCAGTATGTAAACATTGTGTGCGCGTTATCAGATTTGCTTTTGTTGTACAAATTGTTGCCATACAAAAGTTATAGCACTAATTCATTGGGATTCCTTAAAAATACTTGTAAAAATGCTAAAAATGCTTCATACATGGTAACTCTTTGTGCTCTGCAAACAGGGGAAGTCTGCAAGGCTATGTAAAGTTTGTGTTCTCCTCAAAACTCAAACGCAGTCTACTCGAAAAAGTTCCATCATACCATTTGAAACGCATTGCGTTTGAGTTTGCTTTTAAAAATACATGATAAGGCTGTTAGTCTCAATATTCACAAACGTATTGAAAGATGGAATGGAGTGAACTGATAAATTTATCAATTATATTCCTCTAATTATTGTTCCAAAATATTACGCTTTATATATGTTAAACATATTTCAATTAATATAAACATTTACAGCCTTATCATGTATTTTTAAACGCAACGCAAACTCAAACGCAATGCGTTCCAAATGGTATGATCTAACTTTTTCGAGTAGACTTCCCCTGTTTGCAGAGCACAAAGAGTTACCATGTATAAAGCATTTTTACAAGTATTTTTTAAGAATCCCAACGAATTAGTGCTATAATTGATGTATGGCAACAATTTGTAGAACAAAAGCAAATCTGATAATTCGCACACAATGGTGATTGTCACACTGGTGGGTGTCACACTGGGATTCTATGCGCCAGACTCACACGCTCTGATTGGTTGATAGCAAAAAGTGGAACAGCTTTCGATCCACGTTCGCCTCAATGTTAGCGGTAAAATTTTGGTTGTCTCACGAGCATCAAACACTAGCACATGTATACAAACTCGAAGCACGGTCAGAAAATTGATCTTATCTGTTGCCTTCTCATTTCTGTTTTGTTATGCGTAGCAGCCACAGCAAGGGCTTCGCTTGCCGGTAGATATAAATAATGTCTGGAATGGAAAAACTGGTTTCATGTTTTTTCTTACTTTTTTTAGAATTTTATTGTATTATGTAATTATGATTATTATTATTATTATTAGCTCTAGAAACTTATTTCTTAAATATGAAAATATTCCGCATTCTTATTTAAAAAAAATTACTCAAAATATTGATCAATTGACCCAAAAAAATATTCTGAAAAGAAAGGATGCATTTCTTAGAATTATAAATAAAAAACAAGATGCATAAAAAGGTTGCAATTTCTCTTGCTGTCTTTCTGTCAACCATTACAACATGTTTATTTTTACGACATTTCCATGTCCTCTAAGAAAGAAGGCTGTCGAACAGGTAAAAAATAGTTGAAGGTCATCACAACATTACATTACATTATATTGCATTCGAATAATGCGATCTCATTCAGGTAGAATATAGGTTAGACATAGGTTACGTAAAGTACAACATATCTGATGCTACGGACACGTCAAATCAATCATTCCGTACCGTGCTTTCATTGAAATGAAAGCTCTTACAAACACATCTTAACCGCTTGCACGTACACGAGTTTGAGGACGCTCACAATTTTTTGTAGTGTGACAGGGTGCAACGTAAACAGCTTTTTCTGAGGCGGCCTCAAGATGTCAAGTGTGACACCCACCATCGGCTGCTGTCAGACGGATGCGTGCATACTCACGCTGCTGATTGTTTCAAGACTTTCGTTCTCCCGTGGAAGTAGTTTGCTGAATGCATATTATATGCACGTGTTTGTGGCATTATTTTGAAATTTCTATTTAAAGTTTGAATTTACAAGTTTTTACTATGGAAAAGCAAATAATTGAATTTATGAAAAATAATAGTTTTTTGTATGACAAAACCAACAGAAACTATAAAAAGGTTCCGTTAAGACAGAAAAAGTTTCAGGAGTTGGCTACGCAGTTAGATGTACCTAGTAAGTACAATTGAAAACAATAAATAAATATTGAAAACTATCATTTCTTTCAGGCAAAACCCTCAAAAACCGCTGGAGAACTTTAAAAGACACGTTTTATAAAGAGCGCAGGAGGCTCAATACGCTTTCGGAGAAGAGTGGTGTTCGACCTAAAAAACTGTGGAAGTGGTATGATGATATGTTGTTCTTAAATGACGCTGACTACGTGGATGAGAGGTATGTCGTTATAATTTGGTAAATAAACATTTTAGTAATAGCAATTTCTTTAGCACGATAGGAAATTTCCCCGAGGATATGGAGATGGAAATGTCAGCTCCCTCTTCTCCGTTAATTGACAACACCGCTTCCAGTTACTCTCCGAGAAATAAAAAAAAGAAGATAAAAAAAGTTGTAGAGCTGGAAGAGGATGCGCGGAAAGAGATGCTGGAGGTGGATGCGTTATACAAAGAGTCGTTTATGACGCAGCCAAAGAAGACATCAGCAGATCTTTTTTTTGAAACTTTGGCGTCCCAAACAAATGATTTAAGCATGACGCCAATAGAATTTACAGGTCTTCAAATGGCATTGTTAAAAACATTTACCAAATACATCAATAGTTTATAAAAGTAAAAAATAATATAAACCTTTTGTTTATTAGACATCAAATATGTAAGTTGCGAGCAGTAAATGTAAGTCTAGTTGAATTTCGAGTACACACAAAAATTACTTACACTTCTTCTGACCAGTGCTGTACCTCCAGAATCAGAAAAGGTGTCATAGTTTCTTGAGCAAGGTTTTCATATCTTGAAATGACAAAATTGTGCAACACTACTCTAGCCATGTCTATTTTTCGTGTTTTTTGCATGCACGTTTAGCTGTTTGCACAGAATTTTGCACTTTGCAGTCAACCCAGTACATTTCAGTACTCACGAAAACTTTTTAATTTTTGGTAGAAATTTTCGTTATCAAAGTCCAAAGGCTGATATAGCAACAAAGTATCTAATCTCAAAGTTGTTAAGAGCTGCTATTGCTTTGGTTTTATCGCAATTTTTGGATATGCATGCGTTTTATATGGACATGTGTTTTTTGCATAAACAGACCGTGAGATGAAATAAATAAAAGTAAACTCCTTTAATGGTTTCCGCATTTCCTGAAACACCTGCAATTTTTAATTTCTACCATCATTCGGTTAAGTGTACCAAAACCAAAACTCATTCGGTAATATAATCATCCCTGTAATAAACCAGCTCTCGCTAATCACCACCCGCAACGCTCACGGTTAAAAAAAAATCCATTTAATTTTATTTAATTCAAAGTTTTGACTTTATTTCACACTTGGTTTTATTTAAATTTATTTATTTTTATATTATATATATGTATGTATGTAAATCCACAAGTATGCAAAACTTACCACCCTACTTACCCGGTGATCCAACAACACACGGTTGATTACTGATGTTGCGCCGTAATACATTTTCGAACATATCGTTCGCTCCAAGTCTGGTGTGTAGTCTTGCAAAAAATGTGTGCAAAATATTAGTAATTATATATAGTATTGATATATATATAGTGGGCAGATTAAGCTGTTGAAGCTAAATTTTATTTTCCCTTTTTGATTTCCCACCACTCTTTCTGACGGTAGAAAATAAGTTATTTACCTAAACGTGCTGAATATGGGGAAAAAATTAAATATACTCGCTACCATTTTCATTTGAGCAAATATATACCGCAAATAATATAATTTTTATAAAACTAATGGTGTATTGATTGCCTGTTGAGCTTAACATTGATATATTTACATTTATTTCGAATCTTGATATACAATACAATGTTTTCAGTGGCTGGTAAATAGTAATTTAATCTTAAATGCTGCCATGATCGAGGGGTAGGTAATACGAGTACCTATTGTATAACTGAGTCATAGAATTTTTATGTTTAGCTTTTCTCTAGTCGATCCAGTTTTACAAGAAATGTTCATTAGATATTAAACACGTCAATAGACAGATCAGTTCATATTAATTTAATGCATAACATTTTTACTACAAACTAACTTCGATCTCAACTGAAGTTCTGTGGGTTATTTAAGAATTGACGACATACAAGAAAACAGTCTCTAAGCGTGTCAAAATATTTGTTAAATATGAATTGAAAGAATGAATCTAATCTTTAATATTAAAAAAATCTTAAAAATACGATTTAGCATATGATCCGGAAAGGTAATAATACATATATTTTAAAACTAAGAGATACACATACACTAGCGCGATCAAATGTGAAAGAACTCTTTCTGGGAGTGTTTAGTTTATATCAATAAAACGTATATAATCAGTTGGTAAATTGCACTGCTGTTAGGTTATTCTTGTAGAGTAGTATACTTCAGTACGCTATCTTCTGTTTTATTATGGGCGAATTTTTTTTTTATATATATGGTAGTTTTTTAAATATGCCTAGAATTGGATATTGTCTAGGATTAAGTATTGAATTATTTTGAATTCTCTTCACTGCCTGCCTGCCTGCCTGTGTCTAGACTGATTGACTGCCTGTCTAGTCTTATTGAAACTTGTATGTTCTATTAACCTATTTACAAAAATAAAAAGAAAATTATTAGTTTCGTTTATATTGTATATTTATTTGGTTGGTTTTAAGCATCGGTATCTAAAGGAAATTAAAATTGATTTTAAACCAACAAAATGGTGGCATGTGCGAGTGGGCAGCTAAAGACCAATATATTTTCTAGCACTCTAGTTACAGAAAAGCACATAAATTGGAATGGATAAAGGAGAATATAAAGAAAAAGCCCGAGCAAGTTTTTACAACCAACATGTTAAAACTACATTTTTAAACATCTATAATTTCACTTACCTCTCAGTATCTTCTATTTCCATTGCCCACGTTACCACCGCTAGGACCGCCACCAGTATTGTAATTATTGGCAGCGAATCCACCGCCACCCGGTGAACCAGCTTGATTGCCGCCTTTATTAATGAATTAAGATATACGATATATCAGGTTGAAAGTCTTTCTTTGAATCAATCATTTTTACCTTTGTTAAATCCACCTTGACCGTAAGGAGCTGGGCGATTACCACCGAAGCTGTTATTTCTCTGCGGACCGCCGCCATAACTTTGTTGGTAATCGTTGCCAAAATTTCCTGCAGCACCGCCGTTAGCACCAGCGCCACCACCCCAACCAGTACTACCTCCCCCGTTATTACCATTAAACCCACCATTGTTCCATCCTCCGGTATTTCCATCGGGCGTGTTATTCCACGGCCCAGATTGGTTGTTCCATCCTCCCCCACCGCCACCACCTTGGCTGCCACTGCCGAAGTTGCCATTGTTACCGAATCCATTACCACCCCAGTTTCCCCCACTTTGACGATTACCACCCCAACCCTGGTTGCCCCGATCGCCACCACGGCCACCACCGCCTCCGCGACCCCCTTGACCGCCACGACTGACGCCAGCACCACCACCACCGCCGCCACCTTGACGATCCATATCTTGTTTAGCAATAGCTTTCTTCACATCAAGCAACTTATTCTTGATTGTGTGACTTTTTTGCACTAAAATATAAATAATTTGTTAATAAATACAAATACAATACATTTATGATCAAATTTAATCTTACATATAATCTTGTCAACAGGATCGTAATCATCGAATTCAATAAAAGCGAACCCACGCTTCTTGCCAGTCTCTTTATCAGTTACAATGTTTATACCCACAATGTTACCGTAAGATTTGAAGTGCTCTCGCAGGCAATCCTCGTCATGATCATCACGTAGCCCACCGACAAACAATTTTTTTACAGTAGCTCCTGCGTTTGGACTGTCGATATCTTGTCGTGGTACTGCGCGCTTTGGTTCAACGGTACGTCCATCAATTTTATGTGGGCGTGCATTTTGTGCATTATCAATCATATAAGATTGAGAATATGTGATAAAGCCAAAACCACGTGAACGTTTTGTTTTAGGGTCCTTCATGACGACAACATCCACGATGTTTCCCCATTTTTCAAAATGCGCCTTAAGACCATCATCAGTGGTACGATAATCCAGACCACCAATGAAAAGTTTCCTCAACTGTTCGGGCTCATTGATTGGCTTAATTGATAAAGAAATATACATAAACCTTTGTGGATACCACCATTTCGAAGCTTTTACTACTTAATTAAATTTTGAAATAAGAGAAAAATGAATGAATGTTTTTTTCAATATGGAGAAACTGTACTGTGGATCTCAAAAAAAGGTTAAATTAAACACTAGAACGTCCATTGCAAATTACGAACCGCGTAATATATTAAATTTAAGATAAACCAGAATTTACATATATTTAAACACCACTTTGTATAATGCCTCCATTTTGAATTTAGAACTATTTTTCGTTCCTATACTATGTATTGTTTTACTGGAATTTACTATATTGAATATTTCTAAAATTTATATAGATATGAATAAAAAATAACTTACATTAATATAAAATGTATCAGTTCCATAAATTGATTATAGTTAAAGTAAAACTTACCTCATCGTCATAATTGCCATTCGAATTTCCATTTTCCAAGTCAGCCATTTTTTCTTTTAATAGCTTAAGGTAATTGAAATGCTGCTTAACTAAGGCAAAATTTAAATTTGCAAATCTACTGATTGCAGCTTTAACACAAAATATAATATGAAGCAACGAACCACCCGAATCCACAAATATAGTTCAAGGAATGAATGAAAATTTATAAAATCGATGAAACTCGCCGCCTGAGCAAAAGGCTCTTTCACATAAACCAGAGATAATTATCTCTGACATAAACTTTACTTGCGTGTCGGTCGAAATTTAGTTTAGCACACATCGAAGTTCTCATGTTTGTCTTACGGCTACGTTTGATGCGTGATTTTTGGCCTACCTTTACCTTTGTGGAACCCCTCTAATTTTGTTGTTTTAAATGTGTATGCTGATCGTGCTGATTACAACAACGTTTTTGCTCTCTTATAGTTATCGATTTATAGCCTGCCGAAAATTTAAATTCTTATACTTAATATCTACTTAACTATTAAAAGGCATATGTCGGCGACTTTGACACAGTTCCGATTAATTAATTTTGCCCGCTCTCGTATGGTTTCGCAGTTATAGCCCTATAAAGCTGGAATATTTTGTACCCATATCTCCGAAACTATAAAAGTTACCCGCATGTTGTGAGCATGGTTGGAAAGGTATTTAAATAATCTTTAATTTATGTAAGACAATATGTTATCGAAAAACTGCTACTTCTAGTCAAGAAAAATTCAATTTATTCTTTTTTACTTTTTGTTCAATCACTAATTTTTGACTAAGTAAAATGTATAATTAACCTATATAAATATTTCAATATTAAAAGAGCAGAGCTTCTTACCCTTCTTTGCATATATATATCATCAAGATCGGTCCAGGATTTCAGGAGGATTTGATATATTTTTAAAATCACAATCGCGTACTCGTAGCTACTATTTTTGCGCGATCATTAAAGTGAAAATTTTATTTAAATTTAGGCACCAAATAATTGACCTAAAAATATTTTTGTACTGCGTAGGCAGTGTTGGAGTTATAATCATAAGCCATATATAAGCCATCATATAAGCCATACTAAGAGTTATAATCAACAAGCGCGGCCGGAGGCATACATACAAAAAACTTGCCTAAAAATACTATTTTACTGTGTAGCCGGCGTTCGACATACATACATTTGATATTTCTAACTATTTGTAACTAAAACTTAAGCAAAAAATTAGTTAAATGATTTTTAATTGACAGTAGTAAAATTCAAACGATTGTGATTTAAAAAATGCATTTTCTCATAAAATCCTCCCCGGATCCTGATGATATTTATATTTAAAGAAAGGTCAAATACTCTACTCTTTTAATATTGGGATCAATGTAGGTTAGTAATACGTTTTACATAAATGAAAGACAATTTGAATACTTTTCCAACCATACCAAAATCCTACAACATTCAGGTAACTCTTATAGTTTCGGAGTTATAGGAAATTTTCAACTTTAAAGGGTTATAACTCCGAAACCAGATGACAGCCTGCAAAATGATGTTGTTTTTGAAATCTCCATGAAAAACAACACCAACAACCACAGAACATTGGAGCTGCGTCAGTGTGACTGACATGGCCCCTTTTTTCCACTTATTAATATCTCCTTAAGAAAAAATGGGAAAATGGGTTGATTTTTGTGTTTTGCTGACTTACCGAAGTGTTGTTGTCACAGGCCAGCAAATTAATTTAGAATTTGTGCTTGGCTATACAGTTTCCGTCTTTTGATTTACATTTCACGCAATTTATCTAGGCCCTTAGAAACGTATCCAATAATCCTTTTCTGTGAAAACGTTTTTTCGAAACGCTTCCAAAGATAGTTGCCGACATTTTAATCGATTGTATATGATTATTGTTCAGAGGTATCGTGTTACTTCCTTTTGATATCGCGAGGATAGCGTTGTTTTTCTGCAGTTGGTGGAAAACTTTGGTCAATAATTGTTTTAAAATAAATATTACTTCGTAATTGTGTTTAGAATAAGGTGAGCCCTAGAACAGTAAGTTTTTGAATACTAGTAAAATGTTAGTTATACCGGTAATGATTTTTCAAAGTCGGTGTTCAACTATGCAAACATGTATATAAATTTTTTTCCACATAGGCGGTAGCCGCCATTTTGGGAAAATTTTTTAGATACTGTAATATAACAATTGATTAATGTAAGTAATCCTGTTAATGTAATTAATTTCAGTGGATAAGGAAAAGAATAATCAGAGCTCTAAAATGGTTGGGTCACGAGTATATGTCGGTGGTTTACCGTATGGTGTTCGCGAGAGAGATCTAGAACGTTTCTTTAAGGGATATGGACGCACTCGTGATATTTTAATCAAAAATGGCTACGGGTTTGTGGTGGGTATAAGTAAAAAGTAAATTTTTGCGAGATCATTGTTTCTGACGTTTTATACTCGCATTTGTAGGAATTCGAAGATTATCGTGATGCTGACGATGCGGTATACGAACTGAATGGAAAGGAATTACTTGGGGAACGGTAAGAGTTCTATTATTGATAGTCCATAGCTAAGAACTCTAACTCATAACTCATTGCATGCGTTAATTGCGGTTTTTTTGTTGTTTTCTTTGCCTTTGCCAGCAGGGTTGTGGTTGAACCCGCAAGGGGTACAGCTCGCGGTAGTCACAGAGATAGATATGATGACCGCTACGGAAATCGTCGCGGTGGTGGAGGACGATACAATGACAAGTAAGTATTATTTATATCTTTAATTTTTACGTTAGAGATTTGGAATATTCTATGCAAAAATTGGAAATGGATTGTAATAGGTAGATTTCTAAGTAATACGTATACGATGTTATTATGTGGTACAATGCAAAATATAAAAACTAGGGTCGTAGTCGAAATTTCAACGAAAAAAAAAATATATTTAATTAATTCTTTTTTATTATAACATTTTTTAATATAAAATGCAAATTGACTGTTCGTCTATGAATGCAACAACACTTCTTCTCTTGTACACGACAACATTTTGCGTTTGGATTCTTTTTTGTGTTTAGCAACATATGTTGTAAACAATGCTTATATACTGCGGCGTAATACATATCTTTTTAATGCAGATATAATTTCGCCTCCATTTATTTTGAAATGCAATCGAGAAGAAAAATAGCTAAAAATCGGTATATGTTTTATTGGAAGTGAATAAACGGAACGTAACCCTTTTCGTGTGGCGTATTTATATATAAATTTATGTTGTCAGTATGTTTCCAAAATCTCTGATAGACGTTTTAGTCGGTTCTGAGAGTCGTTTACCATTTTCCTGAAAATTTTGTACTTTGTACTTATTTTCGTTGATGTGGCCACTTGAATCATTCAACTGTGTTAATTCGAAGAGATAAAAGTTATATGAAGGTGGCAATAAATATATTTTACAGTTAAACTCAAATTGTGTTTTAAAGTACTCAAGTTGCAAATTTTAACATAGTCAGCCGATTAAATTTAATTTATTGATTGCCGTGATAAGATATGTATGTATGTCAACATTGGTTTTGAAAGTACAAAGTTTTGACAAAAAATTCGTACGGAATAGGGTACTAAGACTTTCCTCAATTATGAACATGACTGCGACTTTTTCTTATAGAGCTTTTTCTTTCTTATCGCAAAAATTGGCATCATATGAGCTGTTATTTTTGGAAGTGGAATAAGTCCATTTTTTTTAAAAAATGAGTTAAGGGTAATTTTAGTAAGATATAGACTATCCATATTTATAATCATATATTCAATTGATTATTTTTGAATGTGGTACAAGTCCATTCGGAGATAAAAATACCGTTTATTTATTAGATAATTTTAATTATTATTACATCATAACAAAATTAAAAAGTGTTTTAACAACAAAACAAAAATAACAAAAAAAAAATCATTCAAATTGATTAGCTTTTGACAATATTTTTAAATTTATTCAAATGAAAACCCTTAAATATTCTAATACATGAAAAAATGGACTTATTCCACTTTCAAATATAACAACACAAATCTTATCTCTCGGATTGATTAACGGTTGCCAATATTTTTAAATTGATTCAAACGCAAACCTTTAAATATCTCGATACATGAAAAAATGGACTTATTTCACTTTCAAAAATAACAGCTCATATATTAAAAAGTATTAATGTACTCAAGAACAATACAAGTCGGTGGTATACAGTCTGAGTAGATTGGTAGTTTAGTTGGAATTATTGTTTTGGGAAAATCAAGACAAAAAATGTTTTAGCTTTATGTCTGTCAATTTATGATGTATGTATTATATATTGCTGTAAAAAATATAATAAACAGCTTGAATAACTTTTAAAATAATTAGGTCACATATGTGTATGAATTCGTAGATTTGTTCACTTAAATTTATATTATAGAGCAAAACATATGCAACAAAAAATGGTTTTGCTGCCTTTTTTGAAAAAAATACGGAAAAAAGGGTTTTATAACTAGTTTATACGCTTACGTTCATAAGGCAAAACAATTTTTTCACTAAAAGCAGGATTGATTAGATTTTATTAAAATTTTTAAGAAAAAACTCGAAATCATGTTGAAAAAAACAAATGCAGCTTATAATGTATATAGTAAGAAAAGTAATTGTTTTTCTAATATTTTGTAGCAAATTGCATTATTTTTGATAACTTCCCGATTGTGATTCCATTTAATCAATCGAATTTAATCATCGATTTAATCAAATTGGTAATTGTGGACAATTGTATTCCATACCCACGGCTTCTCCAATTCCTTAAAAAAATTATCTGCTTTTTATACCCTACAAATACATGCTGCAAAAGTAGTAAGAGCATTTTATGTAGTATTAAATCAATAAATTAACTAGTTTTTTATTGGATTACGTTTTGAAATCATTGGTTTATTTGTTGGGCGATATACATGAATGATATGAGAAACCTTTCCTTTTAATCGGTTTTTTTAAGATATATTTTAAGAAGAATATTTTAGATAAGTAGAAATAAATCGACACTGAAATTGTTGTGACATGTTGTTTGGCATGGATTTAAAGACATGAAAAGAATTAAGTGATATATTAATATTCTATGGTAATTCATTATGGTATATGTATTAGAGATGAGCGTTCCAGTGATTTTTTAGGAACGGTGACAGCAGTGACTGACATTTTTGTCACCGTGATTTTAACCAGGGACTTTAAGTCACCGTGACTTTGGTAAAAGTAACCGATATCAGAAGTTTTAACATGTTTAAATATCGAAAAGATTCGTATATTTAATACAAAATAAAGCAACATTGTCATAAAAACCATGTTTGTGTAATTGTTTAAAAATAATATTATGAACTTGATAATATAATTTATAAACGTATGTATTTTATTACAAGGTTTTTCTAATACCATACATATAATGCACTGCCACTAACCACGAGAAATATAGCAATGTGCTTTCTGGTAGTTCTGGTAAATATTATCCTGTATTTTTTATTTATTTACATATTTATTATTATAATTCAAAAATAAGAGCATTTTCAATTTTTCTGCGTATAATCGACTCCGTCGTTCGTTTAAAACTTGGCCAGTTTTCAGACTTTCGCAGAGCATCGATGATGCCAATGCGCAGAGTTTTTCCTGTGCTACGTGGGCTAAAGTTTCCAACGATTTCTGTTTAAAAAGAATCGTCATCCTTAACATTTTAGCCAATTGAACCTGTCTTTTCCTCTGTAGGGCATAAAACTAATATAAGGAAGTTGGGATAATACAAAATAATAATTTTGTTACTGAATATTTTCTTTTTTATCATTATTTCCATATTATTTTATTTTTCCAATATTGTTCGAACAATTATAATAATTAATATGTAAGATAAAATAAAAATAAGTCATAAGCAAATATTTAATAGCGAACAGAATGTTAACTGTCACATAAAGGCAACCCTGGGTTTTTGTATAATTCGTGAAAAAAATATCGTATTCCGAATTCACGTCACAGGAACAAACCAGTGAAAGGAACGAGTATATAAATAAATATCGTGGAACGAAGGCTGTCACTGTCACTGGTAAAAAAAGTATTCGGTCACTCCAGTGACCAGTGACTTTTAAATCACGGTGACAAAGTCACCGGTACAGAAATATCGCTCATCTCTAATATGTATTAATATTTGTTTAATAAAAAATATATGAAACTTGGTCTCAATGTCAAAATGTGGTGTTAAGTCAGCCCTTTACTAGTTTTTAAGTAAAATATTCAAAATTTTAAATACTATCTTCAAAATTGGTAATTGATTCAACTAATGAATTATTTAACTTTTTGTAAGTTTAGAATTTGTAGACTTTTTTACACTTCTCTCAATTCTTTTGACCAAAGTATTTGCTTATCCGTTTTGCCTTGAACAAGATTTTTTTAATGGTCTCGACTGATAAATGTCCTAATATTTAATGGATATAGCATACATGAATATCAAAATGATTATATAGCTTATAATATTTAAGAAATGCAATCAAAAACCATGTCCCGCAAACAGCAGTGTTGTCATTGCCACTAATTAATATTTATTTATTAAATTATTCACCAGAAACAAAAATTCCAGATCGTCCTCTCGTTATGGGCCTCCATTACGCACCGAATACCGCTTAATAGTTGAAAACCTTTCAAGTCGCGTGAGCTGGCAGGTAAGAAAACTTTTTATCTTTTTTACTTTTTATTATTCTTACAAGACTGGTATTTGTGTTTTGAAAGTTTTGTTTTTTTTTTTAATATCTAATATGGTGTTTCCATAAAACGGTTTTGCTTCAGTTTAGGGCGAAACAGTGGTTTCGCACCGAAAACCATTGATGAACCAGTTGAAAATCCATTGAAATTGTTGTGAGTTTAGCGAAAAACCAATCTTCTTTCCAGTTTTAGAAATAGATCATCTACATAGACTTGTATCTTTCTACAGCTAATGTGAGAGAACTATGTAAATACTGTAAAAATATTCTGTACCAAAATCACACACACTTGCACATAAATCAGTACCCATAAAAAAATCTTCATCGGTGGCTTTACAGATGTATAGTTTTTCAAAATAAAATCAATTTAGTCTGGAAACAATAAACAAGGTTTATATTTTTATGGAAACATCACATAAATTAGAAATTACGACCTTTTATCCCTGTGAAATGAAGTTATTTTGAAATGCAGCCAATCCTCGTATTTTAATGCATAAAGTCGGGAAGACAATGCAATTTCAATTAGTTCGAATACTTGATATGGTTCGCAAATAAAAATAATAGTTTTACAATTGCACAGTTAACCAACAAATTAACTCGAATAACGTTTTTGAAAACAAGTTAATTACTGATTGTATCCCTCAGTCCCAAGTAACATTTTGTATTTCCGTTAAGATAATGCTAAATGAACTACTCACACTGAAGTAATGTACTATATATAAATTCATTTCGCATTATTTTTGCAATTATAAGCTTTTACTTTTTGGATTTATTATTTTCGTTATTTTATACGTAGTATATGTATGTACATATATATGTACATACATATTTATATTATATTTAGAAATATACATGGAAATAATTGACCGGTGTATCCCATACAATTATTTTTTTCGCACAAAAGAAATGCAACTAATGGGTTCACCGCCTGGTTATGTGGCATAAGACGAATGCACACAGCACTGTGATCAATCGGCCTAGTGACAGCGCGGACCCAAACGGTGTTGAATTTTGAACAGGCGAAAACGGTGGTGATTCAATCGCTATCGGGTGCATCATTTCAGTGCGAATCCTACCTGAGGCAAAATCATTTGAGGGTTAAAAACGTTTTTAATAAAAAATTTTGAGATTCACGTCTTGGTCCGTAAAATCCAACTCAACTTCACGTCAAATCACGCCCATCGTCTAGCTCAGCACAACAACACAAAAATTCATAAAAATAACGAATGTACTGCCCAGAAAAGATGCATCCGTGACGTGTTCTGATGTTTATAGCTAAAATTCATACAAACTGAGGATGTATGCTTTTGAAAACGGCAAATCTAGGGATTTACCGTTATCGCGAAACATGGCATGTGGAAAAACGAAGTAAACAACCAATAAATAATGAAGAAACGAGTTCTTAAAGCATATTATTTAAGTTGTGTACAAAGTTTGAATGCTTGCAGATATCAATAACCATTTTTATTGTTTATTGAACTGACTTGTCAATACATTTTGCATACAGCTTAAATATGTTGAAAAAATTAGGTACATAAATGTAAAAATTAGTTTTTATTTATAAAATAATTTAATTTTAGACAGCCAAATTACGTTTTAGTATCCAAAAAGGTCAAAACCTCCCAAAGAAAACCTTGGCAAAAGTTCTATGCAGTCGTGACTGGTGGTGGTGCTGGTACCAACCAACGCCGTTCGTTTGTCCATTGTCTAGTGTCGTCTCCTTACTTTGCGCAAGACGGTCAGCCGCTTGAGTGTGCGCACTGCCTATAGTTGATGTTGATTTGGATGCTAAGATGGTCGGTTTGCAAGCTTTCAGCAGAGGATGCGTTTGGCCAAACTCCGCGGCCCACTTTGTGTTTACTATCCCTCACTCGCTGATGCTGAGAAGACTGTTGATACAATCTATGCTACCAAACACAAGACGCGTCCAGAGACGATAACCAGCGCCACTGACGTTGAAGAAAATGCACGTTGCCTCAGAGGCTTGAACGAACAATTTTCTTTTTCTTTTCCAGTATTAGTTCACACCTGTTCTGGTTCTCTTCTTTTGATGGTGTTGGACTCATTCTCACTAAACGTATTCGTACTGCTGGGCTTGTCACTTAAATGATGGCGTAGACGAAGACGACGACGCAACAGGCCGATTCGATCTACGCAAAACCGAGATTACCTACACCTATAACTGTATCTAACTTAATTGAAATCAGAAGATTAGAAATCTAATTGGGCTAAGGTCAAGGCCAAGGCTGCTTAGCGTTCACTCAAAACTACTCGGCAAGACGTTTGGTTATGGACGATTGATCCACATGACGCCAAAGCTATCCAGAGAACTATAAGATGTGCTTCTCTATATCTATCTTCAAGCTTACCCTCGCAAGCTTCGTCCTGACCATGAACCGACCTCCATGAGCGTACATAAGTGGCTTTGTGAAGATGACAACATTTCGTTCAATTTGGACTCGATGATTTGAGTTGTTAATCAGTTGGAAATACGTGTGATTCTTAGAGCTCGGGCCAAAAATCCAATTTGCCGTTGATGTGAAATATAAAAAAACGCCGTTGTGTACTGTTCACGTCTAAAAGGGTTTTCGATCATATGCCAAAATCGTACATTTTAAAATAAGAGATGTGTTGAAATGCTAATGTAAGAAACTACTTTCCTTTATAACATTTAAATGCGTTTAAGGTCAACTAGTTATTAACATATTTATTAATTTAATATTTTGCTGAAATATTTATTTCTTTGGAAGTCGTTTTGTGGTGTTGGAGTGAGTCAGTCCTTGTGCATTGTATCCATTGCACAATCCGTAGGGAGAGAATCCATCGAACTGATGCCGACAGAAGTTGCAGGCAGGCCTTGAGTTTAAGTTAATCTAATCACACCATGATGAAGTCTTAAGCAGTTTGACGAGCTAGATTCAAACTCGTCTAGCTGGATATACCGCGATGCTTCCGAAAAATAAATATTTTATGTCGAATTTCGTATGCAAACTTAATTTTGCTTCTAAATCTATATGCCTGTTTTTCACATGGAAATGTAAATTGTAGGATCTGAAGGACTATATGCGCCAAGCAGGAGAAGTGACTTATGCCGATGCCCACAAACAACGTCGAAATGAGGGGTGCGTTTCGAGCAGCGTGCATTCGAATATTTTGGATTTTTGCAATGATGTTTTTCTTTTGCAGAGTTGTTGAGTTCGCATCTTTGTCTGATATGAAGACTGCTATTGAAAAGTTGGATGATACTGAATTGAATGGACGGCGCGTCCGATTGGTTGAGGACCGTCGTGGTGGACGCAGTGGTGGTGGTGGTGGTGGACGCGGAAGATCTCGTTCTTCCAGCTCGCGCTCTCGTTCTCGTTCACGCAGACGTTCTCGCTCCAGGTCCCGTCGATCATCGCGTTCCCGTTCTAAGTCACGCAGTCGTTCAAAGTCCCGTGGTGCTCGATCCAAGTCAAAATCTGCAGCTAAATCGCGTTCTCGCTCACGTTCCATGTAAGTTAATATAGGTTTCATATTTTCTGGTTGTGTAAATTTCAAAATTGTAAGTTATGTTCGTTTTATTTATTAATTCTGAATATTATTTGCAGAAAATCGCGTGAGGTTTCCAAATCAAAGTCTAAATCACGTTCTCGATCACGTTCCATTAAGCGTGATTCGCGATCACGCTCACGTTCAATTTCCAAACGTGAATCGCGCTCTCGCTCCCGTTCCAAATCACGCAGAGACTCGCGCTCACGGTAAGTAAAATTCAAAAATTCAACAAAGAATTTGTACTTATTTTTCTATTGTGTGTTGTTTTCTTTCACTTCTCCTCTGTTTCTCAACGTTAATTTTTTTGGATTGCGCTGTTTTCCTGAACATAATTGAAAATTAAAAACAAAGCATTTAATTTGTGCATTCAAAACTCGGTTTTAAAATTCCAAATGAAAAAACGATTAACGTTGCTAACCAACCAACTATTATTCTTTTACAGGGACCGTTCTGTTTCAGTCGATAACAAATCTCGTTCGCGTTCACGTTCAGTATCCCCGAAAAATGGTAACGCATCTCCAGACAGAAATAACGAAAGTATGGACGATTAGACATAAACGCACGCATACACACATCTTTCTTTACTTTCTTTTTAAACCTATGTTTTCTGCTTTCCTCCAAAACTTAACTATAGCGTTTACTTTAGTTTTACATTTTTATTACATATTTTATATATATAAATACGAAAAATATAAATGTGGTTCATAACAAAATTAATCAATCCAATCACACCTCTCCCAGGAAAGTATAATCTATAATAATCAAATTTCCCCTCCTATCGACGAAGAAAAACACATACATATGATTTCTCTACAGTTATTTCATTCAAGATATAATTATTAAAATAATTAAAAACTGAAATGTAAGCAATTTAAGTTTATTGCACTTTTTGGCAAAGGAAAAATAAATCTTTAATTGCAAGAGCACTAACTAAAAACTGTTTTAAAAATATGAAAATTAAATCGTCCAATGAATTGGAGTCGTTGTTTGCGAGTGCGTTAAATTGGCGAATGTGAACGACGGATATGGATATAAATCATAAATTTTGGGTTCATTAAACCTATTAAAACCTAGTATTCCGTTATGCTGAAGTGATTGCAAAAATACTTGTATTTTTAAGTTAACTTGTAATTATAAGCTAAGTTTTAATCAATCGTTTGAAATCGTGAATACAATGGACATATTTGGTTTTAAAATCATTGAGTTGGGGGAAAAAAATAAATGTAATAAACAAAAAAAAGTTTTTTATTGTCGCAGCGTTTGCTTAGGCCAGCGGTCGCGGAATCTGGGTAAATTACCCCAAATGGGGTAAAATGAAATTTTTGGGGGTAAAGATGAAACTTTTGTGAGTAAAAAGCGCTTCGCCATGGGCTAATATCCAACTTACACAAAAATATTTTGAGGTAATAATTAAAAAAGTTCCCCGACCGCTGGCTTAGGCCCATATTACATTGCAAACAGTTTCCGATCAAACAATCACATTGTTTTTGTTTTTTGTATAAAGCTGTCAACTCTCAGTTCATCCGTGAGAGAATGAAAACGGATGAACTGTTGGCACAGCAAATACTATTATATGTTTGCAGGCGATGCGTGCCAACTACAAACAGAACAGAGTTGTTGTGTGGTGTAATAAAAAAGTATGTATGTTTTGGAGTGAAAAAGCTGCACTTATACCGGAAAAAGAAGGACTGCGTGAAAATAATTGCACAAAGCAACTCTAATCTATATATATAAAAATAAGTTGTCCTATGTTCGTGATTTTATAACTCGAGAACCACTCAAGCGATTTGCAAACGAGTACATACGTTGGAAAGGTCTACTTTCACTGATGGTTTATAAAAAAAACATCGAAAAATTTCTACGAATATACGTTATACGCGCACTTTTATGATGGTGTGTTTTCCCTATATAAAATGTATTTTGTTTCTTATTTGATTTCTGTGTGTTTATTGTCATTTAAGTTTACAGTGCGATCATTGACATTTTTTATGCTATGTCTCCACCGCAGATTAACTACTTGATTATAGCCATTATCTTGATTATGGCAGTAATCAACCATATTTACTTGATTATGAATACAATTTATAATCAACCTCATATTCTATAATCAATTGATTACAAAATAAACGACCCTATAATCAGGTATATTTCGCATGCAACTCTGAGGTTTTGGAAGAACATGTGGAAATGAAACGTTGTCAAAAAAAAGAATGACAGCTAATGACAGTTTCTTCTTTCAAATTCGGAAAATCGTAACCGAAATAATTTTGTACTTCAAGAAATATAAACAAACGACTGACAGCACGCTTTTGTCAGTTGGTGGAGATATGTTGATTTGCTGACTTGATTATACGTAATCAAATAGAGGAAAATATGCGGTGGAGACATGCTATTAATTACTGATTTGTAATCTTTCACTTAAAATTAAAATCTTTTGCATAAAAAAAAATTTTAAAAATTATTCAACAATGCCGCGACGAATGTTATGTGTTATGTGCGTCAATAGCCGCATTCAGCGGATGAGCGCTCCTTGAGCGCTACCTGATCAATGATCGCTTGGTGTTCCTGAATGGTATGCTACCTGATCATTGAGCGGAGAGATAAAAATAGTAAACAAGACGAGAAAAAAGTTGCCACGTTTGATTTTTCCACACGAATTTCAAGTATCCCACAAAAAGAAAATTCCCAAACCTAAAAGGTCAATCGTATCCCAATCTACATATTCTATATTTTTATAATTATAATTCCTTTGTTGAGTCATTCTGAGGTCAATAACTTTCAAATCAATTTTATTTCACTTAATAATGCGTTGATTTACTAAGCCAATTCTTTAAAAACACTTTGACGTTTGCTCTGTAAAAAGCGAATTTATTTGTTTTTTTGCTTGCTTGTTAGTAATGCAACTCTGGCAAATGTAGCGTAAAAGTAGCGTAGAAACTTTTCGCTACGAAAAATGGCGTCCGCTCCGTGAATATGTAAACAATAGGGTACGTTCAGTGACATCAAAACAATTGAGCGCTCAACCGCTGAATGCGACTATTGTGTAGCATCATGTTACATGTCCATTATTTCATAAGACAAAATGTCCAAAAAAAATTTACGTTTACACCAAGCTCTGCAATAAATTTTTTCCTTTTTGATGTTCTCACTTTAAAAAATTTATATTATTTTGCACTTCTTTTTCAGGGAAATGTCTTTTCTTTCTAGAAAATTTAATTTTTAATACAAAGACAAAAACGTATGTTATTGTATTTTCCAGCAACGCGGGCAGGGTTACTCTAGTTATGTATATATACTACGGAAAGTGTTTGACTGTTTGTGTTTGCAATGTAACATAGTGCCATGTTACATTGCAATTTTTTGATTGTTTCAGTTTGTTCTTTGTTTTTGTTTTCTGTACAAAACTGTCAACGCCAAGTTCATCCGTGAGAGGAAGAGAGCCGATGAACTACGGAACCCGCAATCAAAAAATTTGCCGTCGACACCTCCAAATTTCAATCAAAACGGTGTGTTGTGTGGCGTAATAAAAAAGTGTGCACATTTTGGAGTAAAAAAGATCCACTTTTACCAGAAAAAGTAATTTTGGGTGAAAATAATTGCGCAAAGCAACTCTTTATATCTGCAACCAATTCCATCGAAGTAAAAATTTACTTCGTTGGCTGCGATTGCTTATTATTTTTCGTGCTTTGAACAAAATGTTTAGCGTTTGTTAATAATTTAAGTAGAATTTCCTCTAATTCTTTAATTGTTTGCATTGTTTATCACTTTTGATATTTGTAATGCCTGCAAAAATCTCAAATCGGTATGAAATACTACGCATAGTTCTGATACTATTTTTGACAGATTGCTGCCAAACTGATTGCAATGTAACATCCCAGCAAATAAAAAATTGTTGAGAGAGTAAAATATTCCAATTTGCAGCAATCAAAAAATTGCAATGGCCTATATTACATTGCAAACAGTTGTTCGATCAAACAGCCAAAGAAATGAACTATTTCACTCTCCCGTCAAATCTGTTTGCTTACTATGTTACATTGCAAACACAAACAGTCAAACACTTTCCGTAGTATATATACATAATTAGAGTTGCTTTGTGCAATTATTTTCACGCAATCCTCCTTTTTCCGGCATAAGTGCAGCTTTTTCACTCCAAAACATGCATACTTTTTTATTACACAACACAACAACTCTGTTCTGTTTGTAGTTTGTACGCATCGCCTGCAAACAGAGTATTTGCTGTGCCAACAGTTCATCCGTTTTCATTCTCTCACGGATGAACTGAGAGTTGACAGCTTTATACAGAAAACAAAAACAATGTGACTGTTTGATCGATCAACTGTTTGCAATGTAATATGGGCCTGTGTCACCATGGCTTTTTTGTTGTTTTTC
Organism: Myopa tessellatipennis; assembly: GCA_943737955.2. Classification (NCBI taxonomy): domain Eukaryota; kingdom Metazoa; phylum Arthropoda; class Insecta; order Diptera; family Conopidae; genus Myopa; species Myopa tessellatipennis. The sequence goes on from OX031314.1 coordinate 63,839,850, forward strand.
GCGTACTATATGACTGAGTTAAAAAACTGAACCATATATAAAAAAAAACAATATTGAAACAACAGAGCAGTTTAGTGTTTCGTACTTACATCCTTGTGAATTCTAAAATGCATTGTCTCGTAAAATGCTGCATCGATCCTTGATGATATGTATATGTGTAGAAAGGTAAGGTAATTCCAGTCTTTTAATATTGAGATAAGTATATAAGTTAACTATGAAGTTTATTTAGTAAAAAATTAATGAATGAAAAAAGATTGTTATAGATTGGTGTTAAAGGGTTAGCGCAGCTAACTTGCCTAAAACTTGAGGGCGTGGCTTTTATTTAGGGGTTGGAGTTTAAATGTTAAAAATTTATGTTTTTGGCGCGTTATCTTCTAAAGTATGAAAGATAGTCTCTCACGAAAGCACTGCTTAGGATTTATCTTATCTAAGACGCATTTTTTGACTTTTCACATAATTATGGTGATAATTTAGCTTTACGAAAAAATGGAGGTGTTGGCTACAGGAGGATTTTGACTAAACACTACATTATGAAAAAAAAAAAGTAAGTACATTTAACATATATACCTTTTTAAAGGTAAACCACGAGGTTTCTACGATATATACTTTTTGGACTACTTTCATGATGCCATTTCAGCGAAAAGCAATCCACTTTCAAGGGAAAAAGACCACATTTCCTTAAAGGAACTTAACATCTATATTTTACAACTGTGGTCTAAATAATGTATGGTGAAAATGAAGACATTGGAAATGTGGGGGTGTCACACTAGGCATCTTAACGCCAGACTGACGTTCTGATTGGTTATGCGGATATTACACTACGAACATTGTTCGAAATAACTTTAAAATTGTTTTTGCTTTCTGTACAAACCTGTCAACCTTACGCTTTTAGGTTTCAAAGTTGAGTTCATCCAGAGAGGATGAACCTTTGCGAAGCAAAACAAAATGTTTGTGGTCAACGACAACAAACTTTGATTAAAATGGTGTTCTAGTGTGTTTATTGATAAAAGGTACTTCATAATAAGAAAAAAATACACAAAGCAACTCTGTAACTTTGCTTTGTATTTGTAAATATTGATATTTATTGCTACATGTGTAATTACAATTCTGAACAAAATTTTGATAGAGAGCAGAAATGGTTCATCGACAACAAACAATGTTCATAGTGTAATATCCGCATTAGTTGAGACGAACATGGATCGATCAACCAATCAGCGTGAGAGTCTGGCGTTAATATGCCTAGTGTGACACCCCACAATACCTCGCTTCAATCAATATTCATCTTTTATTGGGTGACCTTATTCGTTCTCCAACCGCCCATAAATCGTCAACGGCGGCCATACCTCAAGCGTGCGCTTATCGGAGAATATCGGTCGAAAGTAACGATAAAGAGAAGTTCATCAAAATCCCTTCTGACCCCTAAACCAAAGTTTTTCTAAAGGATTATATAAAAAATTTTTAATTTCATTAATTTTCGTTAAAATATTGTTTTACATAAATGAAAGATAATATAAATATCTTTCCAATCATACCCATAACATGCCTCATAGTTTCGGAGATATAGGTCTGAAATTTTTCAACTTGGAGAGCTGTAACTTTGAAATCAAACGAGAGCGAGTAAAACTTATTGTGGAGTCAGTGAATAACACCATTAAAAACTTGTAGGTGAGAAGATTCTCCTCTCTGGATTAACTTAACTCTTAAAGCCAACGGGTGAAATGAGAGTTGACAACTTTGTACAGAAAACAAAAACAATGTGACTGTTTGGTCAATGTAAACAGCGTTGCGTTGCTGTCAAAATGAAATTTGGACAGTTATGGAAGTGGCTGAAATAAGCAACACACTGACGGAGAGCACATCTAATGGTGGGTGTCACATTGGACATCTTGAGGCCGCCTCAGAAAAAGCTATTTACGTTGCACCCTGTCACACTACAAAAAATTGTGCGCATCCTCAAACTCGTGTACGTGCAAGCGGTTGAGATGTGTTTGTAAGCGCTTTCATCATGTCAGTAGCATAAGATATGTTGTACTTTACGTACCCTCTGTCTAATCTACCGTATATTCTACCTGCATGAGTTCGCATTATTCGAATGTAATGTAATGCAATGTTGTGATGACCTTCAACAATTTTATACCTGTTCGCCAGCCTAGAAAAAGTTCGCCAGTTGTAAAAATAAACATGTTGTAAAGGTTGATAGAAAGACAGCAAGATAAATTGAAACCTTTTTATACATCTTGGTTTTTATTTATAATTCTAAGAAATGTATCCTTTCTTTCCAGAATATTCTTTTGGGTCAATTGATCAATATAATAATTTGTTTTAAATAAGAATACGGAATATTTTCATATTTAAGAAATAAGTTTCTAGAGCTTAGTTAAGTTTTCTAAGCTTTGTTGAAGTTTCTAGAATTATTCTAATAATAATTATAATAATAATAATAATTACATAATACAATAAAATTCTAAAAAGAAAACAGTAAAGTAAGAAAAAACATGAAATCAGTTTTTCCATTCCATACATTATTTATTTCTACCGGCATGCATGTTTTCTTAAGCGAAGCCCTTGCTGTGGCTGCTACGCATAACAAAACAGAAATGAGAAGGCAACAGATAAGAAAAATTTTCTGACCGTGCTTCGAGTTTGTATACATGTGTTAGTGTTTGACGCTCGTGAGGCAGCCAAAATTTTAGCGCTAACATTAAGGCGAACGTGGATCGAAAGCTGTTCCACTTTTTGCAATCAACCAATCAGAGCGTGTGAGTCTGGCGCATAGATGCCCAGTGTGACACCCACCAATTTCTAATTTTGGTAAGCGCTATGAAGTGAAGGTGGCGGCAGATGAACAAAAAAATGTTCATGTGCTTGTGAATGTTTAAAAAGTTTTTGTCAGAACATATGTTGACGCAACGTTGTTATTTCGGTTTAGCGCAGCTTCGTTTTAAGGTGCAGTGATAAACTCAACGCACGACGCACTTATTTAGGTACCACAGTTAGGTTGACAACTTTGTCGTAGAACGTAGAATAGAACGTAGGACGTAGAATTGTCATAAACAGCTGTTGCAGTAAGAGGAATGTTGATGCTTATGCTGTTCTGTAAAAATAAATATTTATTTAGTTTATAAAAGGTTTTTTTCAACCCAATAAACCAGTTATTATTATGCGACGACGAGCTGGTCTTGGTGCCATACAGCATCAGCAATTGGCGGCTGAAAAATACAAGGACAAAGGCATCGATTTGGAGGAATCACAGTTGGAACAAATGTCTAAACAGATGGAGGTTTTTCGCCTCAAGCTGGAAGAGTTCGCCATTAAGCACAAGCAGGACATACGCAAGAATTCACAGTTCCGAAAACAGTTTCAAGAAATGTGTGCTGCTATTGGTGTAGATCCACTGGCAACGGGCAAAGGTTTCTGGAGTGTATTGGGAATGGGTGACTTTTATTACGAGCTGGGCGTACAAGTAGTCGAAGTGTGCCTGGCTGTTAATCACAAAACAGGTAGGGCCTGCATTAAAAGTCTCTGGATCAAAATGTCCAAAATTGGAATCCGATTCGTGAATTTATAATTCCCAATAAAACGAAATTGTTTCACTATTGTATTATAGAATCAGTTTTAATATGGTTTTGCAATGTATTGTTCATTGGGACGGCCTGAAATTATAATTTATTGAGTTAAGTTATTGAAGTTTTTATCTTTTCATAACTTTTCAGGTGGTTTGATGGAGCTCGATGAATTACGAAAACGTCTTATAACATCGCGTGGTCAGAGTGCGCTCCATCAAGGAATTACAATTGAGGATATATTGACGGCTACTAAAAAGTTGAGCATTTTTGGAAATGGGTAAATTCAGTTACATATTTTGCTACATCTCCTATTTTAATTTTTTAAAATGGTTCAGTTTTATAGTGCACAAGGTCGGCAAAGGTAAATACATGGTGCAATCCATACCGGGTGAGCTGAGCTTGGAGGAAACAACTATTTTAACAGCCGCTTCGAATGCAGAACAAGGCTTTGTAACTGAGAACATGTTGGTTGAACAATTAGGGTTCGTATCTGCAGTTGAAAAGCTTAGAACTTTGAATTGAAAAATTACACCTTTCTTCTCAACAGATGGACCAATTTTCGCGCTGAACAAGCATTAGAAAAATTGGTCGGTGAGGGTCTTTGTTGGGTGGATAAGCAATGCAATGAAAGCAGTTATTGGTTTCCAAGTTTGTTCCCGGGCAGACAACTAGGTGTAGTATGAGGCGAAATAAAATTAGAATATTAATTTGCCTGTATATAGTATTCATAAAGGAATAACTTCAGAATAACAATAATAATAATTGTATAAATTATTCAAGCTTTCCAATGTACACCGCTATGTGCATATGTATGTATATAATTTTTTAATTTGTATTTATTTGTAATTCTAAATTCGAATAAAAATATGTATATACAAAAAAAAATGCAGTGTTGTATAGACAATGAAAATACAAATAAATTTAACGTTTGTACATGCATTATTATACTAAGTCTTTTGGAGGGTTGTCGTTGTTGGTGACTTTTAAATCGCGGTTTTCTGCTTTTAAGTTTGCATTTTCATTCTGTAGTCGATAAATTTCTTTTTCAAATTTTTGCGTAACATCTTCCATAGCTACTTTATATCTGACATACAAAGACGGAAATAATTTTAATTAAAGATATTTTTACATATATGTATACTCATGGGTACAATTTAGGAAAGCGAATATTTAGGACTTTCCATTTAATAAGTTTAATTGTAAAGCTAAAGGATTGCTTTAATTATTCGTTTTTTTCGAACAAATAATCGCTTTAATAAATTGTACCATCTTAACATTGATTTTACTTCTCTTTGGATTGTTTATAAGTCTGTATGTAATGTTGTATTTCCTTTTCGCGTTCCTTTGCCAATCTACAAATGAGTTTGATGTACATATATGTAAGTAAATTTGGTGTTTGGATTTGGCACTAAAAACGCTTACACTTGAACCTGTTTATCAGCCAGAATTAGTTGTTCACTGCTTGCTAGTTTTAGTTCCATATCACCCTGTATCGAATGGAGTCAAATATAAAAATATTTATGTATAAGAAGCATTAAGTTTTATGAATTTCCATTATACGTACAAGAGTCTCTAAGGCCTTTTGCAAATCTTTAGCTAATTTTTCATTTTCAAGCACCATATCTTTGTACTTTAGCTCTATACGATTACAGCGGGTTTCAACAATTTCATTGAATTTTCTATGATTTAATAAATCTTCATTGAGCTAGAGGTGACAAAAATGCACATGCAATACGTTAAGATGATCCGTTTAAAAACGTTTAAGGATAAAAATCTGCTTACTTTTTCTTCTCTCTCTAGTAAAACCTTTTCTTTATCGGCAAAAGCTTTCTTTAAAGCCTCCATATCTTTATCGACCTTTTGCGCTGCTTCCTCCATGATTACCCCGATGGTCGATGCTAAATTATCGCATTCCTCTTTGACGACCTGTTCTCGCTTCTGAGCATTTTCTTTATCCGCTACAGCAGTTTCGGCGATGGAGAGTGCTTCTTGGACTTTTTGTAAAGCACGCTTCTCACGCATCAATCGTTCCTCGATAACGCGTTTCGACAGCTTTAATGATTTCTCCAAATCTTTCTTTTCATTTAATAGTTCAGTTATTTGTTCTTGCAAGTTCAAAACCATTGCATTATTTGAAAAACCGTTAGATTCTTGAAGATTTTTTGCTGAAAAAATGTTAAGAATGGATTTCGGTGTAAACTAATGAAGTTACATAAATGCAATTAGTAGCTTTCAGTATTTATGAATGAATAAAATTATGAATGAGGAACGAAAAACATTAGATTCACCAATGACTCTGAAATTGGATTTATCTTGTATTGAAATTGGATTTATGAAATAGAATTCCATGTAGTTTTTGGATTTAAACATTTATGTGTTTTTGGTTTGGATGAATCTGCTCCTCGTTTCTATCATCACATTTAACCGACCTTTGAGAGCTTCCTGAGTTTGTTGTAGGCTTTCACGCAACTCTTTCTTTTGGTGAAATAGTTTCTCAAGGATTTGGCCTTGCTTTGCCAGTTCAGACTTTTGACTCGTTATTGTGCATTCCAGCAGTTTTATGGTAGTCGAATATTTTTGTTTAACCTTAGAGAGAGAGCAAAATCAAAGGAACGTGATTTATTAATGTGTAAATTCTTATTTCTTTTCTGTAATCTAGAGATCTACTAGAGATATAGTGTTTTAATTTGTATACCTCTTCTATAGAATTTGGCTGGGATAATTGGATGCGGTAATTTTGAATTTCGTCTTGTAAGTTTTGGACGGTTTTTCGTGAGGATTTACCGAGCAGACGCAGCTCCTTGTTTTCCTGTAAAGATATGTACATACAATTGTTATGTATTGTACATTTACAATTGTTATGTACATACATATATTGAGGCCAATATTGTATTGTTTCTTCTATCGTAATTAATTTTATTATAGAAGGGGCAATGGGCGTCGAAGTAGTACTCATAGAACTTACCGCTTGCAAGTACTCAATTTGTAATTGAACATTTTTCAAAGCGTCCTTCGTTAGCTGTTCCCGCGTCGCATCATCGCGCGATTCGCCAACACCAGATGTTGCTGAACTCTTTAGAACTTCCAGTTTTGTATTTAGGTTTTGATTTTCCTGCAAGATGTCCAAAATTTGTTCTCTCAATTGGTCCTGCTCATGCTGTTAACAACGAATCAGAAAATGAGAATGATTTAATATTGGAAATAAAAAATTTTCTATTTTAACGTTGAGTTCACTCACTCTGAAAACTTCCAGATCTGTCTGAGTTTGAGTTATTAATTTTTCATAGGTTCGTGTGATTAGATTTGAAGTTCTGAGAGAAATAAAGTTTGTTACTGTGTGTGAAGGGTTTCTTGAGTTTCTTGTAGGTTACCTATCTTGAGCTACCGGAAGCTGTGCAGTTGCCATATTGCCACTGGTTAAAAAGAAGATGTACACCAACACTTTTAAACATAGTTTTTATCGTCTTCCACAAATAAGGTAACTGCAATTAGTTGGACGCTGTATCGCACTGTCACGCCGCTGCCCAACCGAATGTTTGTGTCACTTGCCATTGTCAAGGCAACCAACCAGCCACCCGAAATGAGACTTTTACTATTCAGCTTGCACTGTGTTGTTTCGTCGTTTTGTTTGCTGTTTCGTCATATCGTGAACACACAGTATGTTTTTTCAATTTGAAGTGTAATAATTTTTAATTGAAAGTAAGTCAGACTCAAGACGATGCCTCTCTTTAATAAGAAATTCGAATCGAAACCGATCCCTGCACGTTCTGGACGCTGTAACATCGGATGTCCCGCTGTCACCGAAGAACTCGACGATTACAAAAGTGTTTCTCTTAATTTGGGCAACAAGGAACTCCGATTCGCTGATGGTATATGGCTTCATGCTGCACGTAAAACCGATATTGATGATATGACGCGTCTGAATCGGCGCATAAGAAATCTGGAGGAGCAGAATAATATGTGTAACCTGAAAGTTGAAGTATTGTTGGATTTATTAACCGAACATGCTACGGAATTGAATTTATTAAAATCTACTGATAAATTGAAGAAATATTGAAAAGCTAGTTATTGTTGAGTTTATATTTGGTTTTTAATTGATTTACAATAATAAAAAATTGCAATCCTAAAACGTGTTTCGTTTATACATAATTTTAACCTTATTTAAAAGCAAAAATAAAACAATGTTACGCATTTCTTTAAGTTATAACCTTCCATAAGTGACGATTTGTTATAGTTGCAAATAAGCTTATCACTTAAAATGCAACAGTCGGCATATTAAGAATATACATAAATAAGGAAGAAATGCATGGTTGTGGACCTTAAAATAGAAACAAACTACCCGTTGGGTAAAAAATTAAGAAGACAGAAAGTATGTATTTATGTCTCAATATAAAACAGTATTTTTTAATTGAGAAGTGAATAAATAATGAATGAATTTTTGTCATTTTAAAATTTAATTTTGAGTATTTTACTGTTATTTAATAGTATATATTTATATTTAAGCATTGAACATTTCTTTATGTTTTCTTTATATTAATTCCTTCTTTAATTCAGAATGAATTGACGACCACAAAATATCCAATCCCACTGCAAATGAATGATTAATCTATAATATATCCATATCAGAGCAGATAATTCTTCTTTTATCTTTTTGGGCCACTGACTGACTCTACTGCGGATAGAATAATTTATTTCCATTGTTGTTATGATTATTGAGCAACAATTTTGATGGTGTTGTTATTGGTTCTGCCGTCGCCGATTTTCTGATAGTAAAATGATAAGGAATCAAAGCGTATTGGGAACAATCCCAGCAACAACAACCTCTTACGTTGTATGTAAATGCATTGAGTATTACGTATATACTGGTTGATGTATACAGGGTACTACTACAGGGGTTTATTTGTTTTTGATATATTCTATTGATATAAATACAATATTTCTCTTCTATTCTATATTTCAATCTATTGATATATTTCTATTGAGTAAACTGGTTTTAAATGAACCCGAGATACCAATACGATTCAATTCTATTTAGTCTTTGGAATTGTAACTGAATCTTAGCTTAAGTTAATCGTCTAATTTTCTAATGCTTTAAATGTAAATGATAAATAAAATGAAGTCATTTAAGAATTTATTGATGTTGATTCATATATTTCCATCACATACCCAGTACAAAATAAATAAATATAACTCCAGCGATTAGTAATTTAATTACTTATTTATCAACAACGGGCTACTGTATATTTGCCGATAACTACAACTGGTATTAGTTACCATTCGAGTAGTAGCAGCTGCAGCTACTTTATTGTGTACCTTGTACTACGGCTGGCTGTTCCAGCAGTATACCAGCTACACATGTTTTGGAGTTAAAAAACTTGAGTTGTACAATTACGCGCATTGCTTTATTGACAGTAATCGAATTGAGTATCTACTTTAGAGCACGGTTAACGGTGTGAATGCAATATCTATAGATTCGTTAAATATTGAATTTTACTTTTACACACAATTAATTAAAGTGACGCTTTCTTTGGTGATAATTATTCATAGAAACATAATCCATTGATAATTAACTATTAAGAAAATAAGTATATTATTTTTATGATGGCTACTTTAAAGGTGTTTCTGTCACGCGACCCAAACTTATACATACATACATACATACTATACATATACAAATGCTCGATCGATCGATTTCCTGTAAGGTATACAAATGAAAAGTGGTGTGATTGCGATCAGTTGGTTCTTCTGGTTTTTAAGAAGAGTGTTGGTAAAATACGTCACAATCTCGATTATATGAACTAATGATGGCACGGCTATATAACCGAGATTATGGTGTACTGTCAGTGTATAAAATCTCGCAGTTTCTTTAAAGTATAAAATCCTTAATTTAGAAAAGGAATTTTTAATTTAAAAAATGCAAATTTAATTATTTAATTCAAATATAAAAGACTTCAAAGATAAAGAGAACAAATCTTGTATAAAGAAAGATTTAAAGAAATACATATAAAGTGTTCCAATTAAAATAGAGGAAAGCAAATTAAAAGACCAACAACAGAAAACCCTAAATGCGTACCGCAATTTAGCACCAGTTTTTCTGACGATGGATCGCAAAGAGATCTCGAGGTCTTTGCTATTCTTAATGATTACGATGTTACTGTTGGTGTTGCTTACAACCAAATGTGGTGGATTATATATTAACTCTGCAGGTAAATTAGAAAAAACAGTTATTAATTTACAGCCACATTTCTTATCTGCGAACGAAGCGTTTATCGTACGTTACGCTTTGTGTTTTCGTTTTCCTAACATAGGAAATAACAACAAATGGCGTACGAGACGCGTTTTGTTCGTTCATTAGAAATGAATGTCTTCAAATATTTATAAACTTTTCGATTGACTAAAATAATATTAGTAAATATAATCGAGATTGTGGTGTATTATTATCCAAACAAAACAAAACAAGAGCGAAATTAATTATAATTAACAAAATAAGTACTAAGTAATCTGGTAATGATATATATTTTAAAAAACTCGTTTTAATGATTTGAATTTCTTTTCAAAAATAATATATACAAGTACATTTATGAATTTAATTTTTCTTACCATTCCGATTAAAGAAATATAACAGTTTTTTAAATGGGTTAAAACTCAACTCGATCTATTGATAAATAATAATTAATTAATAAATTTTAAAAAAACATTGTTTTTGCCAGATAATACTGAAGTAATTCAAGAAAACGCTGGGAATGATATCAAATTACAATGCGATTGGAAAGGATTAATTAGCAACGAGATATTAAACAGCGTTAAAATACATTGGTTTTTCATGGTTTGTACTATATAGATGTATATAGGTATGTACATATGTATGTGTATAATAATGTAGTATATAGAGTTATATGTATCGTGATTGATGATCGATATCGTGAATGATTTTGAATGAAATAATTTTAATTTCGTCCAAACTAAGATTCTATTGTAGATGCGCGTTATTAAAATTTGAAACTCAATACTCTTTCCTCTTCCCCTTCCCCCTTTCTTTCTCCAGCAATGCAGTGATAATCCGAACCATCTGGGACGTTCCTGTAAGGATTTCCAACAGGAGGAATGGATACAATTCCCTTGCGTGGATCAGAGCTTGTGCAATTCGGATTTATTGCTACGTAATGTCACCGAACAATATTCAGGTTTATACAGATGTACCATCTATCCATATCATTCATATGATTCCACCACGTTAGGCATACAACTTGTCAGAACCTATCAGTTGGATGTGAAACGTATGTATAGTAAAAAATATGCCCATTGAAAATGCCAAAACTATAAAAATACAACCTGATGATGTTTAATACATTGTCTTTTGGAAACGTTGCAGTTGCCGGCGTCGGTGTGCCTGAATTTTTGGATTCCCAGCCGAGTAATAAAACGACAGCAGTCGGGCTGTTAGTCGTTTTGCAGTGTCGTGTACGCAGCGCGGTTCATCCAACAATCAAATGGTTTCGACGCCTTCCGGTAGCAAGCACCACAGCGGCCACGGATAACTTGCGTATTTTCCAATACGATGGACGGAGTTACGAGCTGCTCGATACGGCACGAGAAAAATTTATCCGAGATGATACGTATTTGAGTAAATTAATTTTGAACGGGGTGCGACTACAAGACGAAGGCTTTTACGCCTGTGTGCCCATCACTTACCAGGGACATGATGTCAAGAACGATGTCGAAGAGAAGAATCGTTTAGATTCGTGTCTAAATGTACGGGTACGGTACGGGTTGTGATTCACACTGCGGACAGACAGACAGACAGATAGACAGACAGAGAAAATCGAAGACGTAAACGAACACAAGGTACGCACATATGTATGTATTTATTATCATGAACAGGGAAATTCTCTGAAATGTTGGCAATTTTTAAGTAAGAAACCATCAATGTGAATAATGGGCTGAGGAGAATATTTCCTGGTCGGAAAAGTAAGACGCCGCTGGTGCCACTTATAGCACTCACTTGGCTTGAGGCCATTTTCGACTCGATGTTTGATTTACGACAAAAAGATCATTACACGATCATTATTTCTAAACACCGAACAGTCACGTCATAATCGAGGTACAGGTTAACACCGTGTAAAGCGGCACTTCTATAGTACGGATTCACTCCCACACGGTTCGAGAATTGGGATCACATGCGAATTTGACACGGTGCTTTTATACCCCGGATTCACTCTTACAATATGAAATGTAATAAAAACTATTAAAATAGAACTTTATTTAAGTTGAAATTAGAGGAAATCCCGTTCAACAGGTCAACAAACGTGATGGATCTTTTATGGAATTCAGGTTAATTCAGATTAATATGTATTACATCAGAAGAAACTCTTAATAAATCTTAAGTATGAAAATATAATTGCATACTTTTTAGTTAACTCCCCTTTCCGTTATTACGTTCTTCGTTTCGCATAACACGGCAGTTTTTTGGATCGTAACTCCCGTGTTATACGGGGGTTACCTGTACTACATCCATACATCTTTCTGGATAACTGGGAGATAAGTTTGAAGGCAGATGTATGCGTCTATGTATGTATGTACTTATAGCCAAAATAAAAAACCCAGAGGTACCATTTATGCAAATCTAGCATTCATCTAACTTAATGGAGATTAAATAATACGTGGATACACATACATACGTACATATACATATACTAAATACTACCGAAATATACCATATAGTTGTATAGAGATAATACAAATATGCACTGAAAATAAACGCTGTTATTGTTTCGTTGGACTAAATATACTTACGTAGCTGTCAAGTATCTAAAAATATAGCGATCAGTTTGTCTTTGTGTCCAACGTCTAGAAGTAGAAAACACGTCTAGCGACTAAACGTTTCCAATGGCGCTGTAGAATTGTTTTTGTATATACGTACTCGTACATATGTACATACAAACATGTATTTGCGAAAGCCTCTTTTGCAAAAATCTGCGAAATCATTGATATATACTCGTCTGTTGCCGAAATAATCGCACCAAATCAAATTAAAATTAAGTTGAAGTAATTCAGTAAAGAGATGAGAAGTTGTGATAATCACACCATAGCCAAAGGGTAGATGACAGTAGATGTGACAGTGCCAAGAAAATTTGATGGTATAAATTTAAAATTTGGTCATCACACCTGGGATATTGTATTGGGCGTGGCGGTGGGAGTGTCAGATGGCATTGCATTATCCATTTAGGTGTTCTTATTTGCTTCATTATTCTTGCTTCGTCGATCTACTCGAATGCTTGAAGTGTATGAGTAACTACGAGTAAATCGTATATCATGTGAAAACTTACGAACACAGTCAGACTTTCAGCTTGGACACGTGTAGGGTTGGTTTTACGTGTTCTAAACCACAAAAACAGTTGTGTGAAAACAATAAAAGGGGAACAAATGCTGGGGACTGGCACTTAATAGGAATTGATATGATGCAGTTAGATTCTACACTTGCTGGTCGGCTGCGCAGTGTCCCGGAATCCAGAAGCACCAACGATTGATTCCGTCGTCGTTTTAGACAAAACTAAGTTATTTGTGTGAAAACTACAACCTAAATTATGGTATATCTTTTTCTACAATTCTTACAAAACCTACAATACAACACTCAATATTAACTTATAGGTTATTTTTTAATATTAAAGAGTTTCTTTTATTAAATATACATATATCACTATTATATTAGATCAGTCGAAGCTATGAAGTTCTTTTGCAACTGAAACCAATCATTTTACCAATTATAAGGGTTTTACTTAGAAATGTGTACTACAACAAATTTATTCCAAGTGGATAAAAAGAAATAAATGTTTTTTTTTTTGTTTGAAATGAAGTACATACATAAATATTTTGACAGACGTTTTGATGGAGCGTCCGCATAAAACGCTTATTTAGATGAAAGTATGTTTATAGATTTTTCTATTTGAACGAAAAATTCGCAGACACAACAAGCGGAAACCTTTACGAGGGCAACGTTTGAAGGGCAAATGGTTTTGGAGCTCTTTATCTCTTGCGGTTCATTTTGTGTCCGAGTTGTTGCTGTGGTTCAAGTGCTTATTTATTGTTAATTGCCGTTATTGATTACCGCATTATTATTTGCCAAATACAATTTATTTTTTGGCGATTATGGTTTGGATTTGGATTTGGTTTGTTGACAACAATTTTTGATATGAGCAGAGAAAAGTATGGTAAACATATGTACGAGGTGAACAGATGTATTTAGTAGAATTTGTAGTATAAACAAAGACAATATAATACAAAGATGTCTCACTCAGTACGTTGAAAAATTTCAAAAAAATTTTGTTCTGATCTGATAGCTTTTGTGCTTTTGAGAAAGAGCTTTCAATTTTGTTGAGATGCGACGCACATTCTCTCTCGCCTTTTGCATGGGTACATAAAAATATAATTCGCGCTCAAAACATAGTGTACACAAACGAGAGAGAAGCGAATGTTTGTTTTTGTAAAATAAATTTTTAGAGTTTGTACGAATGTGCAAGAATACCGCTCGCTCGACAACAACAAGTATATGAATGACGACAACAGCGTTCTTTACCGAACCAGAAACGAGATTTTTTGTGTTTTTATTTTTACTGATGTTTTAGCTCCTTTTTGTGACTTGATTGATTTTGACTTTGGCTACTATTTTAATAGTGATTTTGGTTTTTTATTTGGATAATTTGGCAATGTATTTATTATTTATATTATAATCGGTAATTTGTAATTAATAATAATTAATTAATAATATATTATACAACAATGTATACATTGTACAAAACAAAGTCCAAATGCGCATCGGTTTGAGGAAAATAATAAGTGTTATTCTCACAGGTTTAGTGTTTTAGATCGTTTGATAACCATAATACGCCGTAAGCATCGTTCTTGGTCATATTTTAAAAACAAACAATCAAAACTTCAAATACTGAATCATAAATAAATGTCATTTAATATTTGAAGATTTCATTTTTTATTGTTGTTTCTACTGATATAGGGCCTCTGAAAGTTTGTTATGCCACCACCCTTTGTTGTTATAATTAAAATAAGATGTTCTACATTCTGATGGCAACTGCTTTGATTCTTTACCCTCATTTGTAGCAAACGCGCTCTCTTTTGTGCTCACTTTCTTGCAAGTTGCAGCTCTTACTCTCACAACTTGATCTATTACTCTCACAACTTGATCTCTCGCTCTCACAATATGTTCATTTTACTCTCCCAAAGCTTCAGATGGGATTTTCCGAAAATCCCAATTGAATTTTAGCTGCTCGGTTTTTTTGTATGGAGTGAGACATCTTTGTATTATATTGTCTTTGGTATAAATTTGTTGTTTATAAGATTCGTATTTATCTCTTCGTTTGAGTTACTTTATGCAAGCGAATCGCTGTTGCCATTTACGTAAACCAAAGTCGATTCATTCTGCGGCTCCGCCGAAATGCCTTCCTCTTGCGTGTTGCTCCTGTGGAACTAGGAGTCAACTAGTGGCACCGCTACGACTGAAGGGAAACACGCTCTGGAACTTGTCCAGATGTGATCGGAGTTCCGCGATTTCCGTGTACTAAAAAAAAAACATTCATTAGGCTAAAGACTCTAATGAAATTCCATTATATTCCATTATTATTTAGCACCTTCTGGACAACGTTCCTGGTGCAACGTCGCCGTGATTTGTTGTTGAGGTACGCGAGGCGGTCAACTCAACCAACGATTCGTTGTTGTCGGTACCGAAGAAACGTGAAAACAAGAAACAACGACACCGAAGCGGTCGGGTTTTCTTTCTCGTTACGTTACCCCGTCCCATGACCACGTTGCTTTATGTGCTAATTTTCACCAGACCAGGTCTCACGGTCAGTGAAAAGTACATGCGTGTGCCATTTTTCCGTATTTTCATATAATTTCGTACGTACTGTACACACACGGCAATTTGGGTTCGTGTTCAAGATAGCGAAGCAAGGGATGAGCTTTTAGTACACATTGACTTGTACTTACACTTTCCGAACGCTTTGCTTTTGCGCCGAACACATGGTAATTTTATTTAAATTTATAATACTTACCTTGTACTGAAGCGCATGCTGCATTTCCTGGATCTTCAAGTCTTTGGCTTGTATGATTTGCGAGCGTGAAGAGGAACGCGAACATAAACCACTTTACATTCCTTTTTACATCCATCACGTGTTAGAGTACTTACTTACTTGTTATTACTTGTTATATTACTTGTTATGATGACAGACCATGAGTCATATGTAGTGACTCAATGTTGACTCTGTTCATTCAATGTAATTATTTGGTTATGCAATATCTTCGAAATGCTTTATTTATTCCGTTCCAACGTATCTCAAATTCTGCCGTTTTCGGGCGAAATCTTAATTAATATAATACGATTCAAAATATCGTAATATTTCCTATCTCTGAAATTGTTTTCATTTAATCGAAGTACGAAATACGAAAGCATTTAATTCATTCTTTGCATATGCATTCAACACATATATAAAGTGTTTTGAATTAAAGTAATCCTATCAATTAACATCGGTACTTTCTGATGAACAGGTTCCTGGCTCACGTTTGTCTATCAGCTCGGATGCTGATCCTTCCTGGCTCTCTGAAGGTGTACCCCAACGAGGCAGAGTATTGGGCGGCTTATGATGACGCTGATGATTTGACGAGGACCTATCCGAAAGAGTTCTGGCTTCTGTTTCTAATGCCTTTAGGATTAGCTATGTTACCGTTAAGTGTCTGGCTGTGCTTTGCTATTTCCAAAAAAATCAAGATGAACGATGATGTTGAGAGCGATGAAAGCGGTGAGCAGCAACACTACTACGTTGAGGCTACTGAGATCAGAGGCGATCAATGAATGTTAAAGAACTGATGTACTGAATGGATGAAAGAACTGGAATAAAATTGTATTTTGTTATGCATCAAATATTACGCTTATAGTTTTAGAAAGGGAAGGAGAGAGTGGGGGAAATAAAAACTGCACTATACTTCGAATTAAAAACTGATATTGTAACTATTTTCAACAAAATTGTGTTAAAATACGTTGGCCGTTTGAATAATTAAATGTTACCTTATTGTTTGGTGAATGAAATAAAGTATTGTCTGTTAAATTTATGATCTCAAAATGAATTGCTTTTATTCTTATAAGAACGATTAAAAATAACTTTAATATTATAAAACTGAGTTAATCTAATACAAATTTTAAAACGAAACAAAAACGAAGTCGAAAGTTCAACCGCATAATGAATGAATAAAGAACTAAATTTAATATAATTAGTTATGGAATTTAATTAAGAAATATGTATTATTTTAACTAAAAATTGTAAACCTTGCCGTTATCTGGAGAACAATTGCAGACTAATTAATTAATAATTGGGATATTTAAATAGTTAATAACCATTTTTGTTATGTACTTTACAAATAACTTGTTGAGCAATTTATTTAATTTTATTCCGATATGTAATTTGGAAATTTTTGACGAAAAATCACCTTTAAAAATTTTAAACTGAATAATAATAAAATTGTGGAAACAATTCGTTGTAGCTTATTTTTAAAAATCAAAATTTTAAGCACAAAAATTCTAAATTTTTATCTCTTGTCATACCTTGAGTGCGTCAATATATTTTGTAAAATATATACATGTACATAGTTTTGCATATATATATTTACGTATATTTAGTATATAACTTTGTTGTACTGCTTGATGATACTGGAGATCTATTTAAACTTTTATTTGATGCGTCAGTTTCAAGTGCACATTTTTTTTTTGCGCATCTGCATAAACATTGCCAATCAGTTGGAGCCAATTGAAGAGCACGATCGCCTGGACGTCTAAGCAATCATCCCCAGCACACGACCATCCTCCGCAGCACTCAGTGAATCGGCAGAAGGAAGATGTCACGAAAACGTTCGTTCAGACAATTCAGGCAATCACACACGATCTTGCACCCTGGCAACGTTGCTGTATGCGATGGCGACGAGATGGAAACGTTCGAATACTACAGGCCCGGCTGTTACTATACGCCCCAAGTCGTTGATGCTTGCCACACTATGCCATACAGCTGCATCCTGAATGGAATGCACTCCACCCAGTCCCCCGTTCGGTGGAATTGCTGCAATACGGCCACATACGTTGTCGACACTTATGGAGTTGCTTATTACGTCAGCGATTTGGAACATCAGCTGCAGTTGCCGAGGAGCGCGGCAACTTCGACTTTCGAAGTCGAAACCACATATACGTACCACTACGACCAGGACGAATGTGCTGATATGGACGACGACGAAGCTGACGTTAGTCCGCGGAAACGTGAACGCTTTGACGAAGTTGAGAACGACGGTGACAACGATGCGGCGGAGCCTTTGGTTGAGGTGGGCTTTCAAAATAAGATAAAAGGTCATAAGCCACCGGCGAAAAGCAGTGGAAATGTGTATCGTTCAGAACAGGGTTATCTAGTTGAGGAACCTACCGATTAATCTAACAATAACATGGGTTAAAAAAGGTGGTGCTGTTATGGAGTTAATATTGCACACATACAAATAATTTTGATATGAATTTGATAATATTATGTGGTAATTGAATGTACTAATTATATTTCCATATGATGTTATAAAATAAATATTAAAGATTATGAAATATGATAAATGCAAATTTTTGTATTTCAATCATGTTACAACTATCTGAATTAAGTTTAGTTTTGCAAAAGTTAAATTTTTAATAAACATATAATAAAATCGCTACAAATATAAAAAATATTGAAAAAAAATTGAATAAGCTCAATTTATTAGTTGCCTTAACTCATTTTCGTTATTACTCTAGTTAGGGGATTTTGGTTTGTGACCACAATTATTTCAGGAAAATAAAAAATTGTTTCTGTTCTTTTTTAGTGTTCATGAATTTGCTAAGCTATTTTTAAACACAGCTACATTTGATGGTAATCCCTGAATAGCAATATCTAGTACAGACTGATCATTTTTACTGCTATTAGTCTGTAAATTTAATTTTCTATTTTCTAAAGTAAGAGTCTCCTGCTCTGATATTAAACCCTGGGGGTATGTAAGCGCACATTCACGAGCGCACGCGATCGACTCATGACGCGTGCGCTAGAACATATTTGTGTTTTATTTGTTTATGTTTAAAAAAATATTTTTAGCGCACGCGTTCTCCGCTAGATTTTTGATAATTTCCTAGGAGTGTTCTCAGTCAAACTTTTACAAGTTTGGACTTAAAGTTTTACGAACCTCTAAATTTTTTGTTAAATTTGAATATGGGAGAGCATCGCTTTTTAAACGATTCTCTAAATACATAAGTTTAGAAAAGTGTTGCCTCCATGCATGTAAGTACTTAGTAGTTGGCCCTATTACTCCAAGTCTGCGGAGCCATTCCTTCCTCCTATAAAAAAATTTACGTTTATTGAAAGTGAAAATTAATTTCTAAAATTCGTGTTAGAGCATATTATAACAATAATAAAAACAGTATATTTTTTCATCACGATCGATGCAAGATTTTGAAACAGCATTTTACAATGCGCTAAATGATAAGCGCCAAAAACAAGAACAGAATTGGGCACAGTTCGCAACGGCAAATCTATACCGAGAATTCATATTAAAACATTAATAACAAATTTTAGCACTACGTATAAAAAAAGGAAATGCATTCTGCCCCACAGCAATTCTAAATTTTCTAATGGCAAATGCAAAATTTTACAGAACCGGCAGTTTTATTATCCGTTATATTCGTTTCAAAGCTACTGATTATAACGACTACTTACTGCTACTGATTATAACGACCGTCCAGACTCCTTGACCTCGTCGGGAAACTTGTGGGTCTTAATACCGGAAACATTGCATTTCAGAACACAATTGGCTATTGGAGTCATTCTAAAGAAATTGAATTTGTATTAATAATTTATAATTTTTTACGCAAAATTATCCTCAGAAATACTTATCTCTCTAAACAACTGATTGGAATTGTCTGTGTTGAATTTTTCTTCAATTTGTTACGAGAGCCCCTGTCGCGTACTCTGCGGCCACGGCTTGACTAACTGCACTCGCTAGCTCTGTTTGCAGGGCGGAGTTGTCGAGCCGGCCGTAGGGGTGTAACAATGACTCATATTTGCAACTTACATTTTCTCACACTTTTTCACATCTTTTATTTTTTTCCACCTTTCTCACATACCCTCTGATGGTTCATCCTGTTTAACCCTTCCTTCCATGTTCCCCTTTTCCCCCCACCAATATGAACGCTTAATTATGCATATTCTGTCTAATCTTTATTACAATTATTATTACTAATTAACTAGTACAAAATTTTATCTCTAATCAGTGTAGGAATTTCATATATCTCACATTTATAACGAAAAATTTCCCTTTTCCAGGAGGATTGAATTCCCGCCTAGTTGGGCGTGAAGTTGCCACCGTTCGAACCATGAGTATACCGAAAAACTGAATCTCCCCCTCCCACCACTTTCCTACTTAGGAGAGCTCACCGAAGTGGTTTGATTACCCTAAGGTTGGCGACGTCATCATCGACGTTGCCCCTTACTTTTCGCAGCGTGAATTATACGAGGGTCTCAAAATCCTGGTTAAGGTTACATACACGTAAATTGATAATAACAAATTTAAATTTACACACTTATAAATGCGTTATATTACGCCAAACACACCGCTCGTCAGGCTGCCTCTCCTGATCTGCCGAAGCCGTGCTCTCTCACGGCGCAGACTTCGGCCACTCAGGAGAGGCAAGCTAAAAGCTTGACTGCGAGCTCCTTGGCTCCAGCCTTGGCGATCGGATATATTCGTTTTCACTTGGCTGCCATCAGTGAACCGCGACACAGCAAATGAAGCGAATTCTAACATTAAATTCACATCTACTTGCATACAATCACAAAATCACATTTAACCTTTAAAATTGTAAACTTTGTAAAAACACGCACTAACATTGAAATAAATTTACGGAGAAACCTGCAACTGCCGTTTTGCAACTAAACAACTCACATTTGCAACTTACATTTTCTCACACTTCTTCACATCTTTTATTTTTTTCCACCTTTCTCACCTACCCTCTGATGGTTCATCCTGTTTAACCCTTCCTTCCATGTTCCCCTTTTCCCCCCACCAATATGAACGCTTAATTATGCATATTCTGTCTTATGTTTATTACAATTATTATTACTAATTAACTAGTACAAAATTTTATCTCTAATCAGTGTAGGAATTTCATATTTCTCACATTTATAACGAAAAATTTCCCTTTTCCAGGAGGATCGAATTCCCGCCTAGTTGGGCGTGAAGTTGCCACCGTTCGAACCATGAGTATACCGAAAAACTGAATCTCCCCCCCACCACTTTCCTACTTAGAAGAGCTCACCGAAGTGGTTTGATTACCCTAAGGTTGGCGACGTCATCATTGACGTTGCCCCTTATTTTTCGCAGCGTGAATTATACGAGGGTCTCAAAATCCTGGTTAAGGTTACATACACGTAAATTGATAATAACAAATTTAAATTTTACACACTTATATTAAACTACACGATGTTCGCAGGATTTAGATGCTTATTATATGAACGTAATACGAAAATTGCATTACAAAAAAAAATACTATAATATAACTCAATTGATTCATATCTATCTCTTAATATCAATTTAAGGCTGATGTCGCATATCTACATGAAACCAAGTGATGATTATTTATGGCCAAATTGGTACTGTTTTGGTGATTCAAGCATTGCGCGCAAATTTGGTATGATTTTCGTATGTTTGTAGGTACTAATATTTGGCGGCTCGGGTAAGTTTGAAATCTTTGAATTTGTTTGCCTATCTATGAATACCTCGATATTAGGTTCTCTTTTCTTTGTTTCAGATGCGGTGGCGTCTCTAGATGTTCTTTTGCGTCGCTGGATCACTATCCCAAGCTTCGTTGGAGCCTATCAGGCTTGCGGTTGTTGGTAGCTGTTGGACACATTCCTATTATTCTTTGTGGCGCCTTCCGCTTTTGTCTGGCGACACCTTCGCCACGATAACCTCTTTAAAGTCTTTTTCGTTCACCTCTTTTAATAAAACTTTAACATAAGCTTTAAACTTTCAGCACTTTTTTTTCTTTGCTTTCAAAAATAAAAATTCAAAATTCTAATAAAACTCTTTACCGTGCTTTTTACTTGACGATTAGTATGCGACTCCTCTAATCTCTTCCCCAAAAAATTTCTTTTCTATACCTTCTTTCCAATCTTTGCCAGCGATTTCGGTAAATTTCCCTGCACATAAGCTACATTTTCCAGTGTTTTACGGATTATTTCCTCTATATACCTATTATATTTCGCATTTCCCGTTGTTGCTAATGCTTTACCATTTTCTGTAAAGAAGAATTTAATTTGTACTTTTCTACCTGGACGGACATACTCCTCCCCCTTCACATCTCACCCGCCTCACACGATTTCCTAATAAAAATCATAAATTTTCGGTTTCGCAACCAGGGGCTCATAATCGTGCAGGTAGGAAGATTTCTTGTTCTGTTAGACAGCAACCATTCACCCTGTTTCATTCATTCGAAAATTATGTTTCCAACTGGCAATGCTGCTACTATGATACCATACTAGCTTACGGCAACTTGCGTGGGGAATGATACTCTCCAAAAAAAAAAACGCTTGTTCACAATAGCATATTAATGTCCTATTTTGGCATATGTCATTTGAAGTACAGTTTTCAACCGCAACAAATGTTAGAGATCTCAGTTCATCTTGTTTTATTATTCTTAAATGTATACATTAATGCTCCCGAAAACTCTGATTCAACTATCATGAAAACCTACATATTTTCATAAGTAGCATTTCTTAAATACAAAAACTATGTCTTCTATATATTACGTAAGAAAATTGTCTGTTTACGGAATAAAATAACTATTAATAAACATTTTGTTAACATGAAATTTCATCCAAGTTCGACAACTGGCCAATAATTACCATCAAACGTAAAATGTTGAAATCTCTTTCGTCTAAAAATACGTGTGGTAGGTTAAAAACAGCTGATTAATTTTGGGAAATGAGTAAATCAATTTAACTTCGTTTTACTTGCAAAATATTAGATATTGTGCAACTATAAGACTTAAAAAAGGTTCCATGATCATTTCTAGAAGAAAACTGGGTAGAAACTAAACTAAACTGTCTCCTTGATCTTGTTTACGTATTTAACAAATCTGGCTTATTGCTATGAAGAAGAGTCTTTGACGAATAAGCATATCGGATCGATAAGACAGATTTATTTGTTTTAACTTATCGTTTATCTTCACTTGTGCGTCTATCTTTTTGTTCCAAATAAATTATTACTCTTGGTATTGTAATTATATAATTTTAATGAAAGTCCGTCCCCAGCGAATAAAAGAAAGCACGATTGAAATTCACAAACCCTTTTAGTTTTCTCAGAGCAGTTCTTGTTGCTGCTAATGTACGAAACAATCTCGCTAGCATCTTAAATAAATGTGTTATTAATAAAAGTATTGTTATTGGAATTATGTATATATTTTTAGATTTGTTCGTTTGCAACTAATTTTCATGCGATAATTTTGTAAAAAATACCATCGTATCGTAATTCATTCATCATTCAAATCACCAATGTAACTTAAGCATTTAAAGACACTGCAGTAAAAAAATCTTCCACCATGGTTAACATCGATTGTAAGTCACGCAGAGGCACGAAAATCTCGGTAATTGCTTTTGGAACAGCTCTTTTTGTTGTCTTGATGGCTTACTTTGTATTCGGGGACAACAACGATGAACGAGGTTTAAGAAACTTGCGCATGATTTCGATTGTAAGTACAACGTTGAAAATACTGGCTGATTTTAAAATAATTTTGAAAATATAACAAATACTTTATTATTTGTAATAATAGTTATAATACTATTATTATTATTAAATTCAAATATATTTACTTTGAAAGGATATTACTAATCACATTTCCCGTTATAAACATACCTTTAAATAATTTTAATGAAATCGTTTGACGTTTTTTTTCGTAGCTTTTCCGTCATGGTGATAAAAATCCCAGCGGATTTTATCCAAACGATCCACACTTGACACATGATTGGCCTGGTGGTCCTGGAACACTTACACCAGTCAGTTTTCTTCCGTTTTATATTTATATGCAAATGTATAAGCCAATTGTACAAAATGGATTTCTTTCTTTCTCTACAGAAGGGAAGCTTGCAGGCTTATAATTTAGGCAAGAATTTGCGAATGCGTTATTATCGTTTATTACCAAACAATGGAATATATACGCAACAACAGGTGTATGTATTAAGTTCCTCTGCTGAGCGATGTCTGATGAGTGGACAAAGCGTCTTGGCCGGCTTTTTGCCTCCATTGGAGCATAATAATGTATTGCCAATTGTTTGGCAGCCTGCGGCAGTCAACATGATTCCCAGAATGGATGATACGGTATTGAAGCCATGTGTACATCACAAAGTTTTCTCAAATTTGTTTTGTTTTATGTGGAATGTATAGCTTTTAGCTCAGAAGAAACCATGTCTGAAATATGACAACATTCTGGACAAGCTCTATAGAAATCCGCCAACGGATGTTCGCAAAATGAACGAAGAAAACGTCGAACTTTATAAGTTGCTAACCAAACACACCGGAAAGGTAAGAAGAGGCGTGGAACGTAGTAGTGCTTTTATCTGCCATTACCTGTTCCATTATATAATCCTCAAGCTTGGCTCTTTGGTAGACAAATTGAAAATTAATACCTAGAACTTGCGTCGTGCGAAAGAACGCACTCATTTATTTATGTATATTGTTTTCACTAAAACGATCGATAAATAAGGGGGTGTGGCCGCTTATAAATCCTGCAGTACAATTGAATCGCTAACAGGACACATAAAGTTTGGTATGCACGAATATCTTTTGTAATGTATCTAATTAATATTACATAGATGTCTTTGTCTGACTAATTTTGCATAGATATATTCTTATTATATTCCAGAATATTTCAACTATATTAGACGTGGAGTTACTTTACAACACTTTGAAAATTGAGTCAGAAGCTGGTCTTGTACTCCCTGATTGGACGGAGAATATTTATCCAGATCAAATGGAAGCTTTAGCTATGCGCAGCTATACACTGTTTACTGAGACAAATCTAATGAAAAAAGTTAAAGGAGGTGCCTTCCTAACTGAAATCCATAATAACATGATTAATAAACGAAGGAGAAACCTAAATCCAGATCGCAAAATATTTCTGTATTCTGGACATGATGTGACTTTGGTGAATGTTATGAATACACTAAATATTCTTGACCAAACAGCAAATCTTCCCGACTATTCTTCGGCTATAGCTTTTGAATTACATCACAGCTTATTGTTTAAGGACGATTTCGAAGTAAAGGTTAGTGCGTTCATAATGCAGTGTGAAGAGTGATATATGTGTTCCTTTTCTAGATTGTATACTACTATAATAGTAACGATAAATTCCCCAAAGAGATTAATATACCAAACTGCGATGCACCATGTTCGCTGACTCAGTTTACCGTCGCTTTAGGTTCACTGCTAATGAAAGACAGTTACGATGAAACCTGTGAGAACCCATTAAATCCGTGTAAAACATAAATGCTGTGTATTGTAATAATTAATTTTGAATACTTAATGTAGCATGGTGCAATTAGTTCTTCTGATTAAAGGTCTTCATACATTAGAATAGAATATACATATTACATAAATTAACTATATATATTTACAATTCAAAACTCAATAAAATGTTTTTATAACTTTTCAATTCTCCAAACATTTGGTTTATCCATCGAATTACCTTAAATCAAAATAATAATAAATAAGGCCAAAATAAAAAAAATATAACTCTCAAAATCTAGAGCCTTTATCCTCGGCGTATAGGAAATAAATTGGCACCTTTGAACGGTTTGGCAAATTCACAATCTCCTTGTGACTGATTAAACGAATCGCAGCCAATCCATAAAAGAGCAACGGTAGACCTAAGCACAGTCACAGAACACGTAAGTTTTACACTTGTTTTATATAAACGTCTCACCCAAGTTAATGATCTTCAGACAGCGAAAGAATGTATCTTCCAGCTCAAGGTTTTGCAGTTCGCGCTTACTGCAGTGATACTTTATGTAGGGATAGCAACCTGCGCGCAGTACGTGGTAATTGGTGCCGGAATCAAGAGTCCAATTGAAGTGCGACATACCAAACTGGTCATTTTCGACATCCTTGAACTGCATGCGTTTAACAGAGAAATTAGTGTGCTATTTCCAACACCAAAGTGATGACTAACTTTCTTTGAAATTATATACACCTTTATAAAATACGACGTCCAGGGAGGCTCGTTGCATTGCTTAAGGTACGCAGTTAACACTTCCGAAGCTTTGGGTTGCTTCCATACTATTCGCGTTAATAACATTTTACTTACCTTAATATATTCAGAAATTTATTTATTTCTTTCAAAACAATTATCAGCTGATAAACATATTAGTACCAGGGATGAAACTTTTCAATTACTATGGTGTTCTTCAGTTCAAGTTGAAAGAAATCTCAAACCTCATACAAGTTCTTAATAGTATAAGTAGATCGGTTTATATATACGATTTAAATGTGTTTAAATTTATTACAGCCCAGGATTTGTCAAAATTGTATTAAAAATTGTTAAAGACAAAATTAAACAACACCACCAAAAATTTGCGAGACAGCAGAAATGGTTCATAGAGGCTAATAAATGTTCATAATGGTATATCGGTCAATGAAATGATTGGCCAAAGTAATAGATTTTGTTTCCTGTAAAAAATTGTCAACTCAGTTCATTCGTGAGAGGATGAACTTTCAGCGAAGCAATCAAAAATATACTGTCGACGAAGCCAAATTTCAGTTCAACAATTGAAACGTCAACTTGTCTTTTTAAAGATTGCTATTTTTTTGGTCTGGTAATGCGGATAGTATACTACGAACATTGTTCGGCACTGTGAAATTGTCATTGCTTTCTGTACAAAGTTGTCAACCTTACGCTCTCAGTTGAGTTCATCCAAAGAGGATGAACTTCTGCCAAGGAAAACAAACCGATTGCTGTCGACGAGGACAAACTTCTCTGAACAGTATGAATGTGAACTTGTATGTGTAAAGAATGATATTTGGTTGTGCTACGTGTAACCACAATACCAAATAAAATTATGCCAGAGAGCAGAAATAGAAATGGTTCATAGAGGACAAACAATGTTCGTACTGTAATATCCGCATAAGAAAACACCAAACAAAATTTTGCGAGGCGGTTCATCTAGGCCAACCAAATGACGCCGTTAAATACCAATTTATTTTGGTGCTAAAGATCCCTTGGATTCTACACGATAACAAATTATTGCGCAAAACGGAAAAATATCAAGATCACTTTCATTTGAACAACGGCTGAACAAAACGGCTGAACAAAACAACGGCTGTTGCAAACTCAACAAAATGCTGCAAAAAGCCTGTTCGATTACAATAGTTACTTTGCGCAAGCATTTTGTGTAGTGTTACGTCTCGACTAATGAAAATTTATCCAATTTTACAAGGTTATAATGAACATATCCAACTTTTTTTATCGTCTTTATCGATTTACACGATTCTCAGATTAATTGAACATATCCTTCAATTTTGTATGAATTCTGTATCTCGTTTTGAAAGATTTTTCCAGGAACATACGAGTATCTGGAGCACGGTGGAGATACTGTGTAGTGGATATAGAGATTAGTCTGGTATATATTCTATAATATTAATTATATAATTTAATAATTAATATTATTATAAAATAATTAATTAATTATAAAATAGAAATAATTAGAGACATTTATGGGATTGTTGTATCAAATTTTTCCTAATTTATTTACTTGCAGCAATATGATTTCAATTTGTCGAATTTTTTCCACCAACAAATTCTTGGCCGGCCTTTCTCGAAGTTCATTCAAGAGGAACTGTAGTGTCGTTGATACCGAACGTTTTGACGAATATTGTTTGAAAAATGAACCAATACTGGAATATAGAGAAGGTTCAGATGAACGAGCCAAATTAATTGAAGCACTTCAGCAGATCTCGACCAGTTGTGAGGAGATACCCATCGTCTATGGCGGCAAGCAGTTTACAACAGGAGCGGAAAAGTACCAAGTAATGCCACATAAGCACTCGCATAAAATAGCGAAATTTTATTATGCCGATAAAAACTGTCTTAACGAAGCAATCAGGGCTGCTCAAAAAGCTCAAGCGCAGTGGGATAGGACACCATTCGAGGAACGCTTTAAAATCTGGACAAGAGCTGCTGATTTAATGGCAACCAAATACCGTGCTCAACTTGTCGCTGCAACCATGTTGGGCCAAGCTAAAACTGTTTATCAGGCGGAAATTGATGCGGCTGCAGAGTTGATCGATTTCATACGCATGAACGTAGTATACTGCCAACAGGCCAGCATTTATCAACCTATCAGCGAAGATCCATGTGTTACCAAGAATCATTTTAGATTCCGCGGCTTGGAGGGTTTCGTCGCTGCAATTAGTCCGTTCAATTTTACAGCCATCGGAGGCAATCTGGCTTACACACCAGCGCTGATGGGCAACTCGGTGTTGTGGAAACCATCCGACACTGCTATTTTGTCGAACTGGATTATTTTTAAAATTATGCAAGAGGCGGGTGTACCGGATGGAGTGATGAATTTTGTGCCATGCCATGGACCGACGTTCGGAGAAGTTATAGCATCCTCAGAACATTTGTCAGGCATAAACTTTACAGGTTCAATGGCCACCTTCCAAAAGATCTGGACATCGGTTGGCAAGGAAATCGGTAACTTCCGCAACTTTCCACGTCTATCGGGTGAGTGCGGCGGAAAGAATTTCCACTTCGTTCATTCATCTGCTGATGTGGACACAGTCGTTGCATGCACCATTCGTTCGGCGTTTGAATACAGTGGACAGAAATGCTCGGCCTGTTCTCGTTTATTTGTGCCCGAGGAGATGTGGGAAGGCGGCCTTAAAGAGTCCCTGGCCGAGAAAGCAGAGAAACTTGTTATCGGTGACGTTCGCAACTTCGAGACTTTCACTTCCGCAGTCATCGATGATGTAGCTTTCCTCCGAATTGCTGGCTACATTGATGAAGCGAGATCGTCTGAAGACGTTGAAATTGTGGCGGGTGGTCGTTGCAACAATGTGAAGGGCTACTTTGTCAGTCCAACCATAATTTTAGTAAAAGATAAAAAACATCGTTTAATTACTGAAGAAATATTTGGACCCGTGTTGACAGTATATGTGTACAAAGCCAATGAAGTGGAGAAGGCAATGGATTTGGTAACGACAAGTACAAAGTACGCTTTGACTGGTTCGGTGTTTGCTCAGGATAAGAATTTCCTGAAGCTTGCTTTAGAAAAATTTAAATACGCTGCAGGTAATTTTTACATAAATGACAAATCAACGGGTGCTGTTGTGGGGCAGCAGCCGTTTGGTGGTGGACGTATGTCTGGTACCAATGATAAACCGGGTGGTCCACACTACATTCTACGCTGGACATCGCCGCAATCCATAAAGGAAACGTTTGTGCCTCAGCACGATATAGATTACCCATATATGAGATCATGTGAATGATCATGTGAATAATCATATGTATTGTCCTTAGAATTAATTTAGTATTAATTACTATAATGTTGAATGATGTTAAATGATATTAAATAAATTTAGCGCAAATAAATGTAACCGACCGAAACACTTTGAATGTATGTTTGGATGTAAAATGATATTTTCAAATTTATAATTAAATTTTCAGAGAAATAATTCAATTTCTGTAAGTTTATTGTTGACTCTCGTCGCATCAAAGCACTCAGGCAATCAGGTTTGATTTGAAGTATCAGATTCGACTAAAGACTAATATAAACCGTGTTCAAAATACAAACACAAAACCTAAATACAATTTCCTAAGTCCGTAAAGTCCATTAATAAATTAATTTGTTTTTAATAGCTGTTTGTTTAATAAACACTTATAATTGATGTGATAAATGTGTTATCTATTGAAAAATCGTCATTCGAAAATTCTTTTACCTCAATAAGATGTCAGATAAAAATTGTTTGTTTTGTAACATGAAATGAATTGTCATGGAAGTCGTCCGAGTATATTTGCGACGTTTTATTTAATGTTTGTATTACTAAAATTTACTTCTGGCCAACATCGATACGGAAGGGACAATGAGGTTCGGTTGGGTGCTAATGGCGACTTATATGAATTGTTCAAAAAACGATTGGAAAAATTCAACAATGAAATGGCTTTTAATACTGATAACCTCGCTGATATTAAATTCGATACATCGAATCTGGCTGATGAAAAGCCTTCCACAGTTAGAGAATGTTTATACGAGGAGTATAAAAAACGTTTGGACAGAATCAATGACGAGCTCTCTTTGGACGGCAAGAAGATGTTCGACAGAAACAGTCGCAAATCACCAATAAACAAACATAGAAAACAACCAACCGGACATAAAGCCACTAAAACTAAAGCGCGAACTAAAGCTAAAACTAAGTTTATTGCAGCCAACGCATCTAGAAAGAATTTCAACAAAGTACAAGCAAAGTTGTATCCCAAAAATCAACGAAAGGATCAACGAAGTGAACCAAGACTACCACGCGTGGCGGATGATCAAGCATTTTTCAAAAATAATGACTTCACTAATTCACAGCCGTATAGAAGCGCCTCATTCAAAGACAACAACCCAAATGAAGTAATTAAAAACAGCAACGACATCAATGACGCCAATACAGTCGACTTGCAACCTGAATTGCTGAAATTTCAAACTTACGTGCAATACAACACAAACTCGGATAAATTCCGACGTCACAGCAATGGCAACGGTAAAGTTGTTCGTGCTGCGAAAGAGGATAATGAAGGAATACCGCCCACTCTGGACCCTTTATATCCATCAGTATTAACGAAAACATTTGAAACAGAAATAAATCCTTCCACTGGGTCGCATTCAAAAAATCTTTTGTCCACAGTCGCCAGCAAATTAAATACCAGCCAACTTGATTTGGCAAAGAAGCTCGCCACAATCACGGATCTTAACTCGGGCAAAATACAAAATGATCCACAGATGACGCAAGAGTTACATAAATATATAGCAAACACTGGTAAATGTTTTCTTGTCGTTCGTATATTCAAGAAATTAAATTATTGGAATAGTTCGTACAATTAATATGAATAACTTTAAATCCATTTCTTATTATTAGTTAATCTCAATACACACGAAAGACCTACTAAAGAATCACCAGCACTTGGTTCAGTGATTCCTTCACTGAATATGAGCCCTATCTCTCAAACATGTTCACCTCAGTCTGTACCAGAGGCATCCCAACCTCAGATGTCATGCCAAATACAGAATACACCTTCATCTTCACCATCACCACAACCTCAATTCGCAGCTCCCCAGCAGCCTCAATTAGAACATCCAATCAATTCAAATTCTGGTTCCAATATAACCAGTATATTGGAAAAAGTCTTGTTTAAACTTGAGCAAATTAAAGTGGATAAGTCAAATAATAGTCAAACAGACGACTTTGTTCAACCGGACGGTTAGTATTTAAATGGTTCTTTGGAATTAGTCGGGACAATTCTTGAATTCCTGAGAGTACAAGAAATTTTTTAATATTTTATAGGAGCTCCTTGTGAAATAATGGGACTCTGGATTTCGTACGCTATTGGACTGCGTTTCGATATTAATCCAGCTCCTACAAACCCTATGAAAAGAATAAAAATGTCTTTTGAAAATACCAAAATTAATATCAAACGTACGAATACGCGTTGCGAAGACTCAGACATTGTATTAAATATTGGTGTACATGAAATAGTGCCTCCAAAAGAGCACGGAATAATGAATACCTCTTGGAAATTTACGGGAAATTCCATGAAGCAGTTCGGCGGACCATTTTTCATGATATCGTCCAAGAGATCTGAAAAGGTGTTGGCTACATTTGCAGGTTTGTATGGTGATTGCATAATTTCAGGTATTTAAAAACTTCGAAAAGACGTGTGCTTAATGAATGGTTTTCTGGTAAATTAAAAACAGGTTTTTGTCGTACATGTGGCGGCATTGACACAATTTTTGGCACATGGACTTTTATTTATCCTTCAAATGATTGCCAGGATATTACAGTATCAATTCAGACCAAGCGAGACATATTTAGGCGCGACCTTTTAGAATCCAAGCATAGAGAACGTCTTAAGGAAGTTTTAGCTGCACATAACAAAAATCAATGCTCGAGTATATAGGAAAATGCCGTTCGTCCGCATAACCATGCATCTGTTTTTAATATAAGCTCTGAATATATTATATAGTATTAAAATAGTTTTATTGTATATTTTATAGTGAAAACTGTAATGAGCTAAATACTCATCCATTATTTACTATTGCGCCTGCACATTATTGAGTAATCAAAAATCAGTACTCAGACATACATATTTAATATACATTTATGTTTAATAACAAAAATAAATATGTTTAATAAAAAATATGTTTGCAAAATACTTTTTGTTAGTGTCAGTCGGTTAGGGTATTCTGAAGACACAAATTGAATACCTACATACAGATCGCTTTTATTTCACGGTATTCGAGGATTACAATTAACAAACTCCTAGAATTCGAGGGACGTACATATTACAGTTGTTGAATTGGCGTGGATAACTGAAGAACTGCACAATGATAATTTATCTAATTTGTTCATTGTTTTGTATAAGTTCATTTTTGAGAAACTAACAGTGTGGTTTAAATAGATATATGTATGTATATATGTATGTAGTAATTCAGATGTATTGAAGTAAATGCTGTAATAATTACATCTTTTGAGTTTTGAATAAATTGTGCCAAGTCAAATAGTTATCATGAAAATATGCTTTATTTTACTTTTACTGACAACGAAGAATTATTTTTTTCTTGATTATTTATGTTTCTCTTAATATAATACCAACTTTAATCGTAAATTCGATCAAGAAATTCGAATCAATTCTATTAACAAATTCTAATCAATTCTATCAACAAAATAAATCTACAATGGGATAAATGTATACTTTAAAAAATAATGTTAACTTTGCCACCAAAAATTTTTTTTCCGAACTTTTTTTTCCAAATTTTAACTTTGACATTAATTTTCTCAAAAACTGTTTGACATAGGAACCTAATTTAAAAAGAATATTAAGAAGCGGATATTTGGCTTTAAAAATCAGCAAGCAAAAGTTATCCAGGTCAAACCATTCTTTTTTAATATTTTTTTTTTCGATGTTAAGTCGGATTTTTATAAAATGGCCCCTCCCGTCTAAACGGGGGAAAATTGACCTCCCCTCCCATACGATATTTTTCTTGTCTCGACCCAACCTACACGCCCTAGTATTCTGTCCCCTCTTATGCGAAACACCCTGTATATATGTATATAAATTGTAGATCAAATTATGTACCTTTAAAGCCTTATATAATAGGCTATTACTAAAGTAATTTTAATTGATTCCTTAATTGTCAATTAAGTGAGTACAAAATTCTTTTGTGAAACGATATACTTAACTTTGTTTTGGAAAAGTTGTATTATCTGCATATTTACTACAGTAACCGACAAGAAGCATATTACGTAAAAGAAAGGCCTTGTCTTGTCTTTAGTCTTCTGAATGGCACAATTTAAGCCGATATCTCGTATGGATTAAAAGAAATCACACTTAAAAAATGCAAATTTTAAACCCTATAACTCATAAATTAAATATATAGTCCCCCCAATTTTATATATGGATAAATTCGGTTGGCTAAGAGTTGTCGCAGTATGGTTAAAAAAAATAATCGCGAAATTTTACTTAAAGTGCACTTATACCCAGTATTTCAAGTCGAAATTGTCAATTTGACGTTTGACAATTATATACATATATGTATATAGTAAACTAATATTAAAATGTGTACACCTTTAAGAAGGTATGGACAATCGTAAGGACAATTTTTTTAACTTTAAACACCCTATTCAATAGCTATCAACATAGCGCGCTGAACGCACGCTCCTTTTTGTGATCGTGCGTGTTGGTGTTTCCGAACCATTTCATAGGATTTCTTTGATTCATGTTATCAAGAAATGTTTTTCCATATTTTCAAGCAATTTGTAATCGTTTGCTTATGATATCTAGATGTAGGAGCAAAATGACAACTACGAACATTTCTGAGGAAGCGCCTTGCACTGACATCGTATGGATGGATTTGGAGATGAGTGGCCTAGATGTAGAAACTGACAAAATTCTTGAAATCTCCTGTCTCATAACAGACAAGGACCTAAACTTGAAGTCGGAAGGACCATGCATTGCAATAAAACATTCGAAGGAGTTGTTTGAAAACATGGACGACTGGTGTCAGAAGCATCATAATGAATCTGGCCTAGTCAGCAATTGTTTGAAATCTGAAATAAACCAGGAGTGTGCAGAGGTTACAATCTTAAAATATTTAAGTAACCACATACCGAAAGGCAAATGCCCGTTGGCAGGGAATTCTGTATACATGGACAGACTCTTTTTGCGCAAATACATGCCTTCGGTAGATGATTACATGCACTACAGAATCATTGATGTTTCGACAATCAAGGAACTCGCTTTGCGCTGGAATCCTCTGGTATTCAACAGAGCTCCGAGAAAGAAATTAGCCCACAGAAGCTTAGATGACATTAAAGATAGTTTAGAGGAATTAAAATACTATAGAGATCGATTCTTTAAAGGCCTTTAATAGTTAAAAGAATTATGTGGTATTTTAAACAAATTATATTGTAGGTAGTTAATCTGTTTTACATCAATTAGTACAATTTTACCATATTAAAAAATTTAATAAAATAATTGCACTTATAAGTTTAATAAAGTACTTGAGCATAATAAGTTTCGAACAGAATTAAATACAATTAGTCCACTCTGTATAAAATTTTCTTTTAAATAAATATTGAATTGTGTTTCATATAGTTATGTGATTTTATGTACTGATTATTGCAATGGAAGTTCTTAAATTGCGGACAGTGACAACTTTATCAGACAACATAAAACCGCTGATAGAAACATTCCTTGTTCATAAGCCATACACTGCAATGAAGCTCCAGCTTCGAAAAACGTGCCCTTGGGAAAGTCGCACATTGCAAGTAGATAATACTTCAATCCATTACCACCTACATATTTATTTATATAGTGATCAAGTGTTTTGTACCCATTATCCACACTAAGTCGAGGTTATTCTTTGACTTTTTCTAGAGCTTCCACGCACTTTTACCACACTGGAATGTGTCGACGAGGCGTGCGATGATATACTTGTCCTGATATCCTTATTCTCCTTTTCCGTTCTAGATGCACGTTCGCAACTCTTGCCATTGCTTAAAAATTCCTTTACATTTTGACAATCTTGTTTGAAATCGCATACGATTTTATAGTTAGCAGAATTTGATTTAAAGACCATGATACAATTTTGACACAACAGAAAGAAATCACGCTGCAAATCATGCACATTTCGTGTAGAACCAGTTTCAATATTCTTCTTAATTATTTGGAAATCTATGTTTCGATTACATACACCTTTAATTTTTGAAGATTGTTCGCTGTATGCACGTTGAAAAGCTGCAGCGCTTTTACAGCTCATTAAAGAATTGTAAAGGCTGAGTAGGGATTTCTTTGAAGATTTGACGTCACGATCATCGCGATCGCTCGGTGTCGGTGAATTCGGTATACTATCATTGAGTGGCGTTGATGAGTACCGTCGCCGGGAACGTTGAGAGACGGAATGTTCACTGGCTGTGGTGTCGTCATCTACATTCGTGATAGGACTCTCAGAGCGTTCGTGTTCACGAAGTTTTTTAATAACAGCAGGCTTAGCAGGTGTTTGACTAAAAGTGGTATCTTCTTCCAATTTACGGTCGACGTTTATTGCTTCTTCAATCTCTTTGTTAGATTGTACACTTGGTTTCTCTGCCACCTTTTCATCATTTTGGGTGGTGGTACTGAGAGCAATAGTCTGTGAGGAGTCGTCATCGGTGTCACCCAACGAAATTGTTGGTGCATTTGTCTCCATCTCTGCTTCTTTTGTCGTAGAATGAGTAGATTCGTCCACACTCTCGACAGCCTCGGATAGCTGTAGATCTACAAGAATTATATAGTTGACAAAAATTTTATTTAACTTTTTTCCAAATTTTACCTTTGTATTTGTCAATTTGCTCTTCATTTACATCGTTCGTGCTACCCTTGTCTATAAATGGTTGTTGTTGTTGTGCTGCATCTTCACACATTTTTTCACACTCTTCTTGTTTGCCGTCTCCATTCGATTCATCATCAGTTGGAATTATGATTACGTCAGAATTGTCACTACGTGGGGACTTCTGTGAAGGAATACTTGTGGGCTCTACCTCCTTGGCATTTTCTAATTCCAGTGCAGCTTCAACATGTTCTTCGCTACCATTCACACTGCCTGCTACAGTTTCTTCGTCGTTCCGAATCCTTTCTTTATCTTTATTATGTTTGGCTTCCTTTTGATCTCTGTCAAGTGGGTCCTTTGTAATGGTACCAATTAAATTGTCTTGGCTTTTATTCAAAATATCCTTGTTGCTGGGCGAGGTACTGCTACCGAGTGTAGATAACGGAATATCATCGGAGTCGTCGCTGGAAGCAGTCTCAATTTTAATTTCTTCTTTTTGTTCGTCCGCTTCAACATCATTAATTTTTTTAATGTTGTCAGCTTCCTTGTCTTTTGCCTCAGATATTTTTTCTACATTATTTGCAGTACCAAGGTTTTTTGGCAGCTTTTCCAACTGATTCGAGTCACTTTTTTCGTTTTCCGTTTCTTCTGCCCCATCCGCATGCTCATCTTCGACACTTTTGAGAAAATCAACCTCCTCATTGATGACTGCTGCAACGTCAATGTCTTCCAAATCATCAATATTACCAAGATTTTTAAAAACTTCCAGCAACTGCTGTTCCTCATTTGCATCAGCATCAGAATCATCAACACCGACCAAATCGGTTGCATTGGCAACCGCGGTAACATCTTCCTCAATATCCATTGGCACTTCTTCATTATTGGAATCTGACACTGAGCGATCAATTTTGTTTAATTTTGCTGGTTCTACAGAGGATGTGGTTGCTACATTTATTGTGGCAGTATTTAATATGTTTGTAACTTTGTTTTTCTCCAGCAGCATTGATAGCGTTGGTGCAGATTGAGATGGGCTCAACAAAGTGTGTGATGCATTGGCTAGAACGGACAGTGATTCCGTAGGTGGTCCACTTATAGGTCTCGACAGCAAATGTGCGGCTTCACTTGCAGGTATTGTGTTCTTCAATGTAATAGCTGGTTGATTCGAATTTATAGCTCCGCCAGTTAATAGTGTTGTGATTGTGGGTGCGGTCACATGCGCTATAGTACTCAATGTCGGCGATGAACAAGTAGGTGTTGGTGACTTCAGCAAAGATGATAATAATGGCGAAGTAGCTTGTTGCTGATCACCACTTGGAATTGTTTTACTAGTACCAATAATTTCCTGCAAACTTGGATTCTTTTCCTCCTTCTTTATGGCATCATAATTTGGAGTAATTTGGAGTGCAGAACCAACAGTTGCTCTCCAGTTACGCTGCATATCTTGATTTCGCTGTTCTCGTTCTCGTAACTGATTTTCCATTTTCATCTCTTCTATGCGCTGCATTTCTTGTTCTTTTTGGATTTCCTTCCACATTTCGATGATTTCCTCATCTTTCAACTGTCCACTTTGCACCAATTTTATCTCGGCGTTTATCCTAGAATATTCTTCTTGCTCCTTGAGTATTTCGGCTTCAAGTTCCTGCATGCGTAAATTCGTTAATTGTTTCAGTATTAGATGCTTTGTAATTTGCGCAGAGTTTTCAAGTGGTGTGTCGACCGCGATATCTTCCTCAATCGACTGTGCATCCTTTTTTTGCGTTTCTACATTTTCCAGTAATTCTTTGTACTGTGCAGCACAAGTTTTATGGGAGAACCAATCTGTTGGACGATTGGTACCACATAACAACTTCATATTAGAGCTGACTGTTGTCCAGTCCTCATCTCCGCTAACCAAAACAACGGACGCTAAGCACATTTGCTCCCGTGTGGACCATTTATCCAAAGTATTTTGATTAATTTGTAGATGTTCCTGCAAAGACGCCATTCCTATGGAATAGTAAATTTGCAAATAAATCAACTTTCAGTTTGTCAAAACTATTAGCAGCGTTCAGAATGCAATCTGCCGTCCTCAGATGTTTTGCCGCCACTGAACGTACCTAATTGTTAACATTTTACATAGAGCGGTTGCCATATTTATTAGGAATATTTTACTATTTATTACATACATTTCAGTTAGAAAAAAAGTTACTTAATTCAAAACAAAATAGTAAAATTATTTTATATATAATGTTACAATTAATATTATAAACATAAGTAAGTATGTGGATTGCCGAAAACCTAACCTTTCGAAGCTACGTATTTTCGGACACCTAATCAGAAGCGTGGTAAATTTGAAATTTAAATTTTTAAAAAATTTCGATAAAATTCGATGAAAGCTATTTCCCATATAAATCTATGAAAAGGGACATTACTATTATACATTAAGGCAATTACTAAAGTCGCACCGCTTCAGAGGGGAGTAATATGAATCGTACCATTTCTTCAAATGTATTGGTTCCTGAAATCGAAGCTCTGTCAATGTTTAGAAATGAAAACCATGATTAACCCATGATAAGTAATCCAAGACAACTCTTGCCCACAGAAGATGATGTCGTTGGTCAGCTAACTGAATCGATTTACTCTATATTCCAATGTGATATATGCCAATACTGAAGTATAACCGGTAGATTAAAAAAATAAAAAAAGGAAAGTACTATATTATTAAGTATAGCAAGGTTTATAGAAAGAAGGTTGCGCCACGCGCAGGTCCGTTATGTTTTTTCGATTGACAGGGACGTCAAATGACGTCAATAAGTATTTGTATTGAAATTTTGTTTCGAGGCGCCTGCACACTGGTTATAGCAATAATTTTTAATGTGAATGTTTGAAGTGAATTATTGTGTGAATTATTATTCCAATAATGAATAATGAAGTGAAGTACCGTATAAGACTACAACAACAAAAAAGTAACACAAAATCGGAGCGTTCGAGTAACATTTAACCTGTTCTAACTCTTCTTCATGCCACTTTTCAAGTTTTGGCAATTGTACCGTGTGTTGTGACCCTAGTGATTTTAAAAATACTTATTGACGTAGCATTACATACATAAATAATACACTGCAAAATTTATATGTAACAGCAAGTTTTTGAAAAATTTCTGATCGTAATCAGTGTAAGTTTAACCGGATGAAATAAGAAAATTGTTTACATACATACGTAGATATTATTTTCCGTATTTCTCATTATTTCTGTTGAGTAGAAGTTGTAGTGCAAAAACTTGCATCCAACGAATCAGTTGACAGTTCCTGTTGTTTTAGTGCTCAGAACAACAAACAGTTTTTTACAAAATATTTGAAGACACACAGTTCTTGTTTATCCAAATAGAAGATGTCTTTATACTCGTAGAAAAGAAAATAAAAACAACACAACTGCATTTATAACACATAGAACATTTTCCATATGTTGCGTAGAAAAATAAAGCCCATGATAATAATACTGCTTTCTTTCTCTTCCTTCACATGGAATTATAAAAATTCCGCACAAGACAGGAAAATTCAACGATTAACGATCTCTGGAAACGCGGAACGTTTAAGCTCTGAATGCAACCATGAAATAGCAAAATAGCAACAACAAAAAAATTTACCATGAAGACCAAGTTCCGTTTGTAATAAACAAACGTTTCTGTTGTTACATGAAATAAAGTTTCTTTACTCGTAAAAGTATAAATGTACTCGTAAATATACATATATGTACATACAGACAATAAGATGTACAAACATAAATATAAGCATGCTGTTGATGGTTTTTCAAGGTCATGAACTAAATATGTATGCAGATGATTGTTACATTAATCATGGAGTTAAATATGAGAAATCACCTCACCAACATTAACATCTTGTTGGTTATTCAATTTAATTTCATTCAACAATTTACCTAATCATTTTATTTATATTTATTATAAGATCCTTACTTTTTACATTATATCTTTTCTTAATCATTAATCGTTTCCCATTACAATAATTAAACCCTTCTTCATTTTTCTAAGTAAAAATGTATTATTAACGCTAATACTTATCTCAGTATTAAGAAAGTAGAGTCTTTTTATTTATTGTAAAATTCAGTTCATCAATAAATTATTTCAGCAATCTATATATATAAAATCCCTGTGTCTGTCTATTAGCAAAATATGTCCGGGACTTTTTTTTGGACTTCCACATCACTTAGAAACCTGCATTTTTTCACAGATGTTCCTGGGCATCTAATGTTGATGAGAAAAAAATTCAAACGGCTTCGCCATTTTTTTGCAATAAATTCGATTAGCAGGAAATTTATATTTTTTGTCCTAGATTGTGCTGATTAATTTGTCAGATTTTATTATGAAAAATTTAATAATTTAAAAAATTAATAATTTTTCATAAAAGTGTAATTTCTCAATAGTAAGACGAGAAAGTCCAAAAGCCTTCGCAATTTTTTTTACGAAATAAATAAAAAATAATAACTTCCTGGCGAAGAAAGGCTTATATACTAGTTCATAAATAAAAATTTAAAAAATTCATAATACGAGTAGAAATGTTTCCATATAAATATTATATACAACATCTGTGATTATTTTGTTTAAACAAAACATACAAGAAAAATTCATTTTTAATGTAACAGCCAAACTGCAAAGAAGCCCATAAAATACGTTTTGGGTTCTTTCTGTTTACTTTTTGTTCATTTGCGCCTTTTATAGGTTTATGAACCTTATTTGTTTTTCTATGAATTTTAGAAGTTTAAAACGACATATAAATAGGTTTAATTGAAATACGGTTGGTTTAATTGAAATATTTATTTTCTGAAGTTTGCTCTTATGGTTCTGTGTGGTGTTTCTTCCGTGTTATTGTTTGTTAACATATTTTTCTGTATTAAGAAACTTCCTACACGAGTAATAATACTTCCATACGAGTATTATTACTATTATGGAGAAAACGCACTGTGACCTATAGGTCTATCTTGGCCCTCTTCAAAACTCCTGTATATTAGAGTATAGAGAGTATCTTCCAACCATAAGCTTTGGAGGAAGCTCAGTATGCCAAGCGGGTTTAAGTCTTTGAGTTCAGGTTTCCTGGGCCAAAAAGTGCTCCTGACTGCTATACGAGTATATGTCTGTATATTCTTATGTGCATTTGACTTGCGGTTTTCCTTTTTTAAATATATTTTACATTTAAATCAAATGAAATGGCTCAAAAAACGAATCAAAAATTGTTGAAAAATCGTTTTAATTAAAAAATTTGCGTTAAAATAATTCGCGTAAAAAGAAAATGCATTTTAAAACTAAAAAGAAACCAAATTGTTATGAAATATCACAAACTATGAATAATTGCGACATTTTTTGATTTTGTTGTACACTACAGCAAAAACAAGATCAATGAAAGTGAAAGCAGTAGAAGTATCGAATGTGGCCAGAATCTTGAATTTAATCTAAACAGAAAAATTAATTGTTAAAAACGAAGGAGAGTGGAAACGAAATAAGTGGAAAACCATACTGACCAATCAGAAGAGCCTAAAAAATAAACAAACTCCAACTCAATATTCATTGGTGTAGAAATCAGACAAGAAATCACGCACGAAGAAAAAAATCCAATCTATAACGTTCGTTCTAAGCATTTGTCAACCGACACGGAAGCCAGCGAGTTGATGCGTTTTATATCAGTTTTGATTAAGACTAAGTTTTGAATAGTTGCATCGGAAAATGCAGTCAGTTCATGGACAGAAGTGTATGTTGATGGAGAACAACATTAATGATATTCATGACGAGCTATGTTACAGTCCGTGCTTTTATAATGATTTGTATTCGAAAATTTGCACAAATAACACACATCGAAGTGAGCCCACTGATGTATCACCGACGTGTGGAAATTCTGCGATGCAATTTTATTTGGATTATGTAAATTCGAACTCCTTTCGAAGGGCGTCAAATGGAAGTTCTGGCAACTTTATGACCGGCGAACATTTTACAGATGACTGTCGTCAATTCGAAGCACAAAACTCGTGCGATTTTTATCAAACTCAAATGCCAAGATCGTTTCCTTCGAAGCCCGAATTGAAGTCTCGTCAACAGAATAATTATATTCTAGACTACATTCCAAATACCAAAGAAGAAGAGGAGAACTCGTTTGATAGAAAATCAATGGGGACCAATAAAAATGGTAAGGTGAATTAGTAAATCAAACATTAACAGGATTATGAAAGTAAAAAGAAAATTAAAGTGGGAAATTTTTGGGAAAATATTAAAAAGTTAGTAAATGAAAACAAATTTAGTGGGTACCGTATATTCGAAGCGATAAGGATATATTCCCTTGGTTCTTCCTTTTATAACGCATTAACCTGTCTTTTACCGATACAAGAATCCATGCCCCGATGTAGAAAATTTTTACAGGGTAGGCTATTGGACAACAAATTAGAAGTTCTGCATATTCAGAAAAATTTTAAAAAAATATTTGTAGTGTGTTGCTTTAAAGCAACGTTGGTAAGTAGATAGTACTGGTTTTATTAAAAGTACTTTATCAATACTGAATAAAGAGTGATAACGATGCACACACAACTCAAAAAAGCGTCTATTTTTATAACTACAGAATAACGGTAAATCTTGTCGCCTCCTCTACTCCTATTTGAAAATTTTTACAATTGCCAAAATAATTGAAGTTCTAGTTATTGACCGATGTTGCTTTAAAGCAACAGCTTTCTTTATGCAATAAAAAAACTGATAAACACCTGAAAAACCTAATACTTATAGTCAGTTTTTATAGTCGGTTTTATATAATTTCAAACATATATTTTAAGATTTAACATCAATAATATGGACACCTATTTTATTTGTACTTAGAAAAAATAGTTTTAAAAAGGGCTAAAAAAGATGTAACTGGTTAACTCATTGCTAAACCAAGTAAAACCGCAAAATTAAAAAAAAATTGATGCTGTTTAATAATAAACAAACAAATGTATCAAAAAGCGCTAATCCTTTTTGTAAAAAAAGGAACAGTAAATTTAAGGAATTTTTTAAAGTTAGTGTTTCTTTAAAGAAGCGGCGGTAAAAGACAGGTTAAAGAAGGCGTGGAAGGTATGGAAAGGTGTGTATATATGATCAGCGTCACTTTCAGAGCCGTTTTAGCAGTTTCCGTCGGTCTGTTTGTGTCACGTTTA
Organism: Myopa tessellatipennis; assembly: GCA_943737955.2. Taxonomy (NCBI): domain Eukaryota; kingdom Metazoa; phylum Arthropoda; class Insecta; order Diptera; family Conopidae; genus Myopa; species Myopa tessellatipennis. Next base: position 63,882,748 of record OX031314.1, read on the forward strand.
GAGGAAATGCAAATGTATTTCATCTGCTGAAGCTGCCTCGCCGTTTAGCTACATATTGTGAATATGGTTTCCTTGTAGAAATCTTGACAGCCACCCATCACTTGCATTAAAATTTAGCTTTGTTGTTGCTGACTTGTTAATGGAGCCGATTCATGGAGTGCCTCATATATTCTCAGTGCCTTCTCTTTTATAATTTTCCCATCCAACGGTACTTTTTTGTTGTAAATTCCCTATCCATATATGTAATTAAAAGCTTTTCTCTAGGACAATGTTTCGACAATATGAAGTTTTTGATTCTTTCCGCAGAAGTAACGGCGTCTAATCATTTGCTTTAGATGAAACCACAAGCAGAGAAGGCGAGAAAAAGGAGTTTCAAAAAGAACCCATTTTGAAAATCGTCTAAAAAACGGGTTCGATTCCTATTTTTTTACCGTGTTTTTTCGAAATATTTGAATAAAATAAGTGTAAAACCAGAAAGAGTGTTGACTTCGGCCTGGCCGAAGTTGATATACCCTACACACGTTTACTTAAAAATTAGGCGTGGCAATGGTCTAATTTTTTTCCTATTCAATCTCAAATATCCTGTGATGACAGAGAGTATTCGTGCCAAATTTGATGAAAATATCTCTATTAGTTCTCCTGTAATCGAGTTTTATTTAATTAGTGGGCGGACCACGCCCATGTTTTGTGAACTGTTTTGATCAGAGACAGTTCACTTCTGGACAAAATTTCAACCGCAAATTCGTTCTACAAGCTGAGAAATTGAGCTATAAGCATGGATTAATTTATATTTACTATAAAAACTAGGCGTGGCAGTGGTCCGATTTTGCCCATTTTATACCGATAGGTTTTTAATGATAGTCAATATTCGTGCCAAGTTTGAAGAAGATATCTCTATTCGTTCTCTTATAATCGTGATTTCCACAGACAGACAGACAGACAGACAAACAGACAGACGGACGGACATGGCTAAATCGGCTCAGGAGGTCACGCTGATCAAGAATATATATACTTTTCTATACCTGTCACGCCTCCTTTAATGCGTTACAAACGGAAGCAGTAAGTGAATACACCCTCTCACTTCGTGTGTAGGGTATAAAAAAGTTGAGTGTATAGTATTATATAATTAAGTATGTATAATTAAATATTCCAAAATTTATAATCTAATAATAATACATAAAGATTTAAATTAATGTTTTTAATTTCAAAATATATGCAATAAAATTATGTTCTTCCTTAAATAAATGAATTTCTTTAATTAATTGAATTGTATTAATTCTTCTTTAATGTATTTTTAGTTTAATAATATTCTTTAAGCTGAAGTCCTTTATCCCTCTTGCTTTATTTTCATTCTTTTTGTAGTTTTATTGTATTTTATCTTTTTTTCTAGATACAATACCATTTATAATTGATAGAAAAACAAATAAAGAAGTGAAATTAACACCGAGTAAGTCAGATCAAGCAATGCGAAAGGAACGAACCGCATTCACAAAACACCAAATTAATGAATTAGAAGCTGAATTCTGGCATTCGAATTATCTTACCAGATTAAGGAGATATGAAATTGCAATCGCTTTGGATTTAACTGAGAGGCAGGTCAGTTAAATTATCTAAATACAAATGACCTACTTTCTAAGAGCACAGTTTCATTTGTCTAAAATTTAATCAAAGAGCGAGGATAAATAAGTAATGAAAACATCTTGTTTTAGCGTCTTATAGACGAAAAAACCCTGAAAACCTTTAATTTCTAATATCGCTAAATTCTATCCTGGCTCACTAGATATCAAACCTACCATAGTTATAACGTTCACTCGCAGGTGAAATGGTATATTAAGTTCGTTTTGCCGTCTGTAGCGCACATGAGGAGGCGTGTCAGGTGTAGAGTTAAGGGATTTTCTGACCTATGTATGTGAGCACGAGTGAAGAGACATCGGCTTCTTTCTTTATGTAGAAATGAATACAAATGGGTAAATCGGTCAACGTACACGCCCACTTTTTATACAAAGACCTCGAGAACCATCTCTTTAACCATCATAGCAGGGTATCGGACTTAACTATGAAAACAAAATTTCATTTCCATAGATCTGTATGAAAGTTACTCTTGAAAATAGGGCCTGTAGAAGTTTGTACAAGAGTAATAAAACACAAGACGCATACTTCTATTAGACGCGTACTTCTATTATAAATACTCAGGGAGGGGCCTGGTCCACATTATGTGCTGAGAAAGGATTTTCCTTGAACAGATCCGAACAAATTTTACTATACAAGTACATATAAAAATGTTACTATACAAGTACATATAAAAATGTTTTATTTCAATTTATTTAAGAAAATAAATTTTGAAGAGAAACTGGCCCTATATGCAACAAAACATGGACAAAATTTAGTATGAAAAATATTCATCCAAAAGTAAAAAAACTTTCGCATTGACAAAATGTGGTGTAGATGAATTATGAATGCGCAGATAATATAAAAGAAATCATTTATAAGTTAATTTTCAAATTACAGGTCAAAGTTTGGTTTCAAAATAGACGCATGAAGTGGAAGCGAACAAAACTCGAAGAAAAAAGCAAATCGCAGTAAAACTGTTTAAATGATGATATATTTTTCTACTCCCGTACAAAATATTTTACAATACAAAGCATTTTAAACAAGTTATCTATATTTATATATATTTTCATGTATATTCTATGTTTCTAAAAAATCAAAAAAATTAAATTAAAAATTGAAAGAACTTACAAGAACTATTTAATTTTTTTATTTTTAACAAGGTTTTCTTTTTGATTTGGCTTATTCTTTAGGTAAGCTTTAGTTTTAGATAACTCCTTAACAGCTGCCACTTGCAGAGACTTCTTCGCTTTGGAAACAAAAGCTCTAATAACTTTTTTCTTGCCAGCTTTTTGTATGCCTCCCAGATGCGGTTTACGCTTTATGATCTCGTCCAGCCGATCAACTCTGAAAGGTTTTGTGGTTTTTTCATATGAAATTTTGTTTTCAACTGTATTTTCATCTCCATCTTCGTCGTCATCATCAACAGCATTTTCATTTTCAGAACCTCCATGAGCACTCTCTGCTTCCGAGTCTTCCATGAATCCGTAAGATGCTTCATCTGATGTAAGACTTCCATCTGCTTTCCAGTCCTCATCATCAGAGTCTTCTCCAATAGTGCTTTCTAGCAAATCTTTTAATTCGACCTCTTTTCTTATTTTCTTTTTTGAGTTTGAAGACGATCGAGACGATTGTGTAACCGAATGAGATTTATGCTTATTTTTATCTTCTTGTTCACTCTCACCTTCAGAGTCTTCCATGGAACCGCAAGATTCTTCATCTAATGTAAGACTTCCATCTGCTTTCCAGTCCTCATCATCAGAGTCTTCTACAATAGTATTTCCTAGTAAATCTTTTAATTCGACCTCATTTTTTGTTTTTTTGTCTGGGTTTGACGAAGGTTGCTTTGCTGAATTAGATGTACGCTTATTTTTATCCGTTGATGTATTTTTATCGGTTTCGTTATAATCAGAAATTGTTTTATTCTCCATTTCAATTTTTTCATCAGCTTTTACAATTTTTGGCTCTATTATTATACTAGCAAAATCAATTCCCAAGTGTTCGAATTTCTTTTTCAATTTGTGTATTTTTTCTAAATTTTTCTTAGTACGCTTTTGATAACTATTTTCAGACCAATCGTTGTGTTTTCTTACTTTACGTTGTAATGCTGCAGTTTTACCAGAAATATATATTTCTTTCCCGGCCTAATTTGTAAAATATTGTAAAATATTTCACACTATAGAAGTTTGGTATTATTCTACGATTATTTACCTTATTCTTTACTTTTTGAAGAGTTGTCTTAAAATAGTTGAAGCGCTGCTCATTGGGAGGAATGTACGAAGCTTTGACAAGCTTCTTAAACATTAAGTAATTGTCCATGGTTTCAGCGGCTACCTCTGCGACTTCAGGATATTCGAACTCCACAAAAGCAAATCCTTTGCTGCCTCCCGTACGCTTGGATCGGACCAGTCTCACTCGTGTAACAGTTCCGAATTGTTGGAAGTATTTCTTAAGTTGTTCCTCGAAAAAACCGTGTGGTAGATGCTTAATGAAAACAACACCTCGTTGATTATCCAGTTTCTGTTTTTGCTTTTTCATTTTTTTTTGAAGCTTTAAGAAATATACGTAGATTGTTAAACTTAAAGGTATCGTCGTAGTCCCGTTAAAGTTAACTGTACGCATACCTGTCCAGATATGACCGGAACACCTTCTGATTCATCTTCAACCGGCTTGAGAACATTCTTTTTAACTTTTTTGATGGGCGGCATTTGTTTAATGTTTTAACAATCGTACAATTGTAATAAGACCGTTTTTTAAATCTGCTGGAGAAGAAAATAACACGTGCAAAACAAAAATTATTTGACATAAATGGCTGTTATCAAGAGACAATTGAAGCAACTTATCTGTGGTTTTTAAAAGGGTGATTGAAAAGCTAGATTATTATTAACACACATATGCCTTAAACACAATCAAAGACGAAAGACGCAAGATTCAAGGCAGCAAGCAAGAAACGGCTCGGATTTAAACCAAATCATTTTCGGGAAGCAGAAGTATGAAATGTCAAATATTTGACTGTAGAGAACAATAGATTCATTCTAACCAAAATTCTCGAAGTTTATTCGAAGTTTTTTTATTTTTATGTATATTAAAATATATTTAAAATACATTGAAATAATATATTATACAGAATAATAATAAAAAAAGCAACAGAAAAACACTCAGATAATTTTACAGCAACTGAAATAGAAAAAACAATGAAATGTAAACAAACACAAACAAATAAGAAGAACAAGAACGCTTTTGCATCCGTCAAAATTAGAATTAGCTCGAATGCGAGATGCGTAATTTCGCAGCTAAGCAGGGAAGCAAAATGGAAAGCAAACTTTTTTCTCGATCTCCATAAGAGCCCGTGTAATTTTGACAGTTAAAAATGAATCTTGCGTCTTGCGTCTTTGATTGTGTTTAAGGCAATAGACATTACCTGACAACGATTACTTTTAGAGGTATGGCGCAGCTGGCTTTTTGAGTCCTAACAGTCATCTTTGCCCCGCCTCTCTACCGAATCTAATCACGTTAAAAATGTTTAGGCGTTGGGCCTTTTTTTAAAATTTTAAATTTTGAAGAGCGATATCTCCTAAACTATAATCAAAACTTAATCTATCTTATGTCTAATCTTAGATTCTTTCGAGAGCACATTTATTTATTGTAATGTATTTTAGCACATACATTTATATAGGAAAATAGTGTACGACTGTTTATAGGCAATAAAAATACCTTTCTAACGATACCACGAACGTTCGTAACACGTTTACTTTAGGTTTATCGAACTTATATTAGGAACGCTTAGTTTATATAGGAAAATAGTGTACGACTGTTTATAGGCAATAAAAATATCTTTCTAACGATACCACGAACGTTCGTAACACGTTTACTTTAGGTTTATCGAACTTATATTAGGAACGCTTAGTTGACCTGCAAACGCTTCTAAATTCGAAACGGCTGTCGTACCCCGGAAATGGATTAGCTATTTTCGTTTCTAGAAATTCTAAAATTTCTAATATTTCGTTTATTTTCGTAAAAAATAACTGTAAAAAATTGGCTAAAATCCTTTAAAGGTTCGTTCCCTTTTTTTCGTTTGAGAATAACGTCACAGTCTCTTCATTTGACAGCAACACACCATTTGAATTTTAAAAAAATCATCGCAAACAGTGACGTACATGCGCATTTTTTGTCTGGGAAATCTATTCCTTCTATCATTCTTGGATTATTATTGGTAACGAATAAAAAATATCGTTATTGGACTAAGGAAATCTAAACTCGAAATTTTTGGCTAAATTAAAAACGTTCTTGTGGCAAAAGCTAAGTTATGCCTATAAGGTAAAACTAAACCTCTAGTTTAGATCTTCAGCATAGCTGTTTTTTTTTTAAATAATTTCGCGCATACTTGAAATAAAACAACGTCAAAACACTTGAAATTAAAATGAATTTGGAATTATTACCATATATTAATAGGTATGTAATTAAAAAATCTTCTGAAAACATTATCCAATATTTGTTAAACAATTTATATAAACCGATGTTAAAATACGTGACAGAATTCTAACATTTTCCTTTAAGTGGTGGCAAAGCTAGAATCTCACGATCAGATTCACGCACAACACCTGCGGGAAGAAAACGAAGCACGTCTCGTGGTTGCTCCTTGAGAATGCGAATACGTTCCTTCTCAATAAATTCTTGCCTGAAAAAATTTAATATACAATAGAATTGTAAATATGTATTCTAAAACCAATATTTATACCGTTCGCGCTGTTGATTTGATAGAATCTCAAATTCAAGCATTAATTCTGCCGAAGCTCTGGCGCGCTGGTCACGTTGCTCTTTGATCATCTCCAGTAATTCCTTGCGATGAACCTCTACTTTCTGTCGTTGCTTCTCGTCGGAGAGCTGCTGTTTTTTGGCTTGTTCGGCTAGATAAAGTGACTCTTGTTGTTTCAAGAGCATTTCTTCGTCCTTCTGTCTATTCAATTTCAAACGACGTGTATCTTCTCGATAACGTTCCAACTCTATGCGCGCATGGGCATGCTGCCTGTGTTGCTTCTCTGCATTCTGACGATGTCGGAGATCTTCTTTAGCTTTGCGTTCCTCGACCAACAGATCCAGAAGAAGATTTTCTCGTCTTCGCTTTTCACTCTGTTTTGGAATATGAATATTTTCCATGATCATAATGCATCTAGATTTGCTTTTATCTTTTCACTCACCTCCAGTTTATAAAGTTGTTGGCCAATTTTTTCACTGCATGCCTGATTACGTTCTAGCTGCATTCGTTTCTTATCCTTATGATCCTTAATCTCCGCATCACGCTGCCTCATAATCTTAAGGAACATTTCGTTGTCATCAACATTTTTCTGACGTTCGTGCTGCTTATACAACTCCTGCGATACTAGAAAGTTATGCATTTCCTGTTTTGTTTGTTCGCGACGATTGATCAAATCCTTAACTTCTTGAGCTTGTTCTGATGCCATCTTTTCAAGAACTTTTTGCATATCATTCTTGTCTTTTAGTACTTCTTGATAATTTTGCACCCGTTTCACTTGAATTTCAGCCATTTGGTCCTGTAGAACTTCACGCAATCGTACTTTTTTGTGGTAATCCTTTTGTTCTTGTGCTTTTGCTAATTCCATGCTCTTTTTATACTCTTTTTGTATATCCGCATCCTCCTGACGCTTTATTTGTAGCTGGTGTTGTTTAATATGGTCGAGCTCTGCCTTTTGTTCCACAAGGGTTTTGGAAACGTATGCTGCACGAACCTGTATTTGCAACTGACGTAAATCTTCGCTGTTTGCGCGCAACTGCTGGCGGCGCTTCTGATCTACGAATCTTTCTTGCTTATGTTGTTTTAATTCTACAGAGATATTGAAGGTTTCATTTTCTGCTTTGTTGCGTGGATTCTCCGCAGTGGACTGAATTTCTTGGGCACGGAGCTGCTTAACACGACGATCTTCTTCCCAAATGGTTTGAATGAATTTGTTGACGGTATTGTTTTTTTGCTTTGATTCTGTTGAAGGAATTCTGCATTTAATATTCTTAAACATGGTGCTGCCAAAATAAATAATGTTTAGTGTAATTTGTAAAAAACTTAAAAAATAATATGTTTCCACCGGCAACGAATACTAAATAAAATAATTTTAAAAAATAACAATTAAGAGAAATGCGTTGCCAACTGCTGTTCATCGAAAACTGACAGTTTGTAACAACGTGCAAAAACATTGTGTAAATTAAGAAAAATATCAATTCAATTTGCATTTGAATTAAAATATAAAATATGAGGTTTTCGAATAATGCTAAATGTATGGATTAAAACTAGTTTAGGCTCAGAAGTCCAATGTTGTTGTTTTGCACGGAGATTCCAACAATATCATTAGTTTTATCTGCTCTCGTCTGGTTTCCGAGATATAGCCCTCTGAAATTTTTAAATTTCGGAGCTATATCTCCTAAACTATAGCATATATGTTACAATCGAATGAAATGCAGAGTGTTTATTGCAGAAATACAAGCGATGCTGCCAATATAGAAAAAAACTTAATATCCTATAAAAATAAAAAAATTAAAAAAAACTATAGTTTGTTTAAATTGTGTTTGTTTTCCGACCGGGTAGGTATATGATGTTCTCGAACGAAAACCGCGTAGATTTTGCGTAGATTTTTATATATTTTAGGTTACAAACAACCAAAATAAGAGAATCCCAAAACAAAACGTCTGAAAAACATTAATGCGTTTATTAGGTTGTTAGTGCAATTTACCACTGCCACTGAATATTTTACCTCGACAAAATTGTATTACATGTAAATAAAAGGTATTTCAAATTTCCTTGTAATGGTACCAATCCTATCCCGATATCTTTCATAGTTTAGAAGGGATAGTGGTGAGAATTTCAATTTTCGACGGACTCGATGACTATACTAGAGCAAGAAGAGTTGTTGTAATGAGCATAAACAACTAAAAAAACAAAAATAACGAAAATGTAGTACGGTAAAGTTGGCCACATTGCGATATTGCTGGTCTTCCTTTTTCTTTGTTTACTTAATCTTTACACGTAAATGATCGCTCTACGCTCATAGCGAATAATTTTGTCTAGTCCCTGCGCATGACAACTCCGTCCGCTTGTAGCTATCATTGTGCCTACTTTAATTTCGTTTTATTTTGAAACGCTGTCAAGTTTGACAGTTTTGCGCATAGTGTAATGTGATGCCGTACATCAATGGCATTACTTTATATTGACACTAGATTTTTTTTTAGTGTTTGCCATTCTGCTATGGTTTACGTGTTCGTTTTTTTTCGAGAGTCAAATGGCGGATATAAATAAGTGCGTGGAAATATGATAAGATATTTTTGTTATAAAATTAAATGAGTGCATAGTCTACGAAGTCAAAAATATAGTTTTTCCTTGATAAAGTGCGGCACATAATTATAGAAACTGTAGGATAGGAAGAAACAGTATAGGACTACATAGAGCAAAAAATACTGAAAGAAACACGAACTTTGAACTGTTGCAGTGTTATAAATATACATTTTTATGTAAAGTGACAGGAATAAAACATCAGTAAAAAATGTCGTCAAATCGTTTAAACGCCGCAGAAAAAGATTTAGAGAAATTTATAAAATTCTTGGCGGTGAAGTCGACGCAGGTCGTAGTGCAGTCACGCCTCGGTGAGAAGATACAAACACTTTGCAACCCGCTGGCCTCAGGCAGCGACTGGTTTAATATTGTGATCCAAGATCACCCAGATGTATATGCGGAAACGAAAAAAGCACTTAATCTTGTGCAGGGGGAAGGCATATTACAACGTCTGCCGCTGAGCATTGAGATCTCGTTGAAGACGGTGGAGGGAGATCAAATGGTACTTGAAGTGTGGTCTATAGATCTGCAGCAGACGCCGGAGCAGCAGCAAAGGGCGCATCAGGGCAACGATAAAGCAGAGGGCAAACCTGACGCAGAGCATGCGACGGGTGTTACCAATAATCAAAAAGGGACCGCCGGCGGATGCGCTGCATCAGGAGAATATACCCTGAAAGCCGCACATGCGATCTACAATCGCATGGGAATTTTACTAAAGTCGCTCATTTCACTCACTCGTGCCACACCTGCATACAAGTTGTCGCGACGACAATCGGTGGATTCGTACGGCATCTATTATCGCATCTACGTGGACAAACCACAGATACATATGCTCGGCGAAGGCTACAAAAACGTAAAGATAGGCCAGCTGAACACCATCGTAGGAATGCTGTCCATGTCGGTGGCTTATCGCACAAAAATGACCATAACACCCTCCTCACAGCAACCAGACAACTTGAGCGATGGCACCATCATGTTGAAGTCGGACCATTTTCGGCGCGACGCTACTCCCAAGCATCAGGGAAACGCCCGATTCCATCACATCAAAAAAGCCGCCGACCGCAAGGTAATCGACATTGAGAAACCACTTCGGCCAGGAGCATTCGCAGATGTGACCAAGTTGAAGCAGTACACCGAAGATGACTTTATACTTCCCGAGACGCCGCCCTTCGATTGGCTAATAAAGCGCACACGCCACGAGAGCGGCTGCAGCAGTCTCGGCTCATTGGAGTCGCTCAATCGTAAGTCAGCCTCACCCACTTCCCCACTGGGTAATGGACATCTGCACAACATTAACAACAACACGCAGAGCACTGTAGGAAATCAAAGCAACAATAACAACAACGGCTTGGTTAACAATAACAATGTGGTGGCTTTCAAAAACATGGAAAACGATGAGAATTCCAGATCGGACACCGGTTCACAGTCACCCCCTATCAAGAGTCTGTTGGTACCTATTGTAGCACTGCCCATGACCTACAACGCTGCAGCACCACGGTCACGTCACAGCTCCGTTTCCAACCTTCCGCCAAGCGATGAAGATAACTTACTTAAGGAGCTCAATTTCCCGTTCGCTTCGTCCTCATCACATGTCAATGATCTGGCGAAGTTCTATCGCGACTGCTATCACGCTCCACCTCTGCTAGGCTTGAGTGTTCCCGCCGAAGCAACGGGACAGGGAAACTGCTGTGCAGATCCGCCTACTGCGGCGGATACAGTATTCGACGATTTGTCGAAGCAGCTGGAGTTGTTCGAGACATCGCTGGAAGATTACGACAAACTTGTTTCGCAGTACACGCTGACAGCATCGTCGTCGACAGAGAGTCGCAGCAGTGAACTGCAAATGAGCAATTGAGCTCAAAGGTACTGTTTTTGAAGTCTGATGAGAGCCATTCAAATGGTTTTGTTAGTTCAGTTAAGAATTTGTTTGTATTCTTAGTTGTGTTATCTAATACATATATACTATATACGAGTAGGTCAGTTTCTATATAAAAAAAACAAGGTTTGTTTGTTACGGAAAAATAAACAAACATATGTATATTTTTTCTGATCTATAAAAATTATCATTATAGGAATTAGATAGATTTAAAACATGAGCAAGGATTTTAATAGTATTTCGGGTTAAATGTATATACATTCGTTATAAAAATGTTCTGTTTAAACTTAGACTTATATCTACAGTGGTAAAAAATATTTATAAGGTTTTTTAGTAGCCAACTGTCATTAAAATGATTTCGGTGGACCCGTGGACCCAGTTTGAAATTTAAATTTTAGGATTAATAAGAGGTTCCTGATTAAAAGTATTCCTCAATAAGCATATCTTACAATTGTTACTAAAAACTTTTTTGATCTTATTATCTTATGAAATCTTATGCTTTGTGTTAATAAACCGTGTTTGAAATTTTGGTTTCTAAACTAGCTAGGAAGTATTTTAAAGCAAACCAAAAAATCTTAAAATATATACAATGTAAAACATATTTACGGGAAAAGCGACTTTTAAAAGGTGGCTTTAAATTCATTAGTTTCATTTGTACCAGTTTTAGTTTCAAATCAGAAATTTAATGTTAATAATTTTAGTTAAACCACATTTTTAACGGTGCGCAAGGCCGACACACACGATAATAAACTGTTTTCTGTTCTGTTCATATATAGTATACAAATGTATATATATACGATATCTGTACATGTATGTATATTATTTCACTCATGTATACCTAAGTGAAATGTTCCGAAAAAAATTATATATATTTTTCTAACATTTATATAAAGTAAATAAGTCTCAAATCAGTTTCCTAAATAATATTATCCAAATAAATATTTATTGAGCTCAGATTTAGAGCACGGATGTTCGAAGCTGCAGTTATAATTTATTTGCGATCTTTGTCCTTATTATTTATTATATTGTGTAAACTAAATACGTATATTTGTATACATTATTGTTTATCAGATGTTAGACCTATATACGTTCATAAAGAATTTCTAAAAATTTGTACAATTGTTTTATTATAATATATTTAATGCCCGTATTGTAGTAGAAGTTTATAGGCATTATGTACATATGTATGTACGTATGTATATAAGGTGTAGGAAGATATTTGTAAACAACATAAAAAATGTTTGGAAATACTAAAGATTCAAGTAATACATTATCTATGGATGTATTGTATTACAATTATTTACATTTTTCTAATAGTTCTTGAATGACGTACATGACGAAGTTTGTGATTGTGTATCAGGCGGGGGTGACGTCGGAGGGGAATCGATGCTTGCTTTTAGAAAATAAGAGCATCACAGAACCTTAGAACTGTCAAGCAGGTCAAAAACCTTTACATTTATTGTTGATAGCGAATTACAAATTAGGAATCAGAAATACGACGTTGATGGCATTGGAATTTGTTGTTTTGAAATCTGAAAATAATAATATACTAAAAAACCCCGACTACATCACATAGAAATAAATAATTTCTGAATGTAAAATTAAAACATTACGAATTCTTCTATAGCTAATGTCTATGTCTGCGCTAAAAACAAAATTAAATTTTATATAAATTAAAATCGGAAACACTAACGATTTAGATTAAGTAGAAATAGTAAATAGATTAAATAATTAAGACAACAAAAGCTAAGAATTATATATAGAAAGAAGCTGTAATTTGGTAAATATACTATATGTACATATTGTAAATATATTAATGAGATATAAGCATATGAATGTTTTACTTCTTTTTAGGAAAAAATAACGACGACAACAATTTAAATGTATTAATAATATAAAAAAATAATATAATCATGATAATAATTATAATAATACTAAATTAAATTAAGAAACTAAAAAAAAATAAAATGAAAAAAGGAAAATTAAGATTTTATAACAATAAAAAAGTAGAGAAGGAATGAGAAAACTGTATCTATAATATATTTATATATACTGAACGGTATATATACAACAACACCGAGTCGCAGAAATCGTGTGGGCAATTTTAATTTACAAAATAATTTACTATAAACATGCTAATTTGGCCAAGCTCTCTGTACAACAATTGTTGCTCAACTGTGGCTGGCAGGCTATCTGTCTGTCTGTCTATCTGGTTGGCTGCAACTAGTTTTTTCGGTTTTTCCTTCATGTTTTGAGTTCAATTCACTCTATTGTCGACGTGGTTGTCGGACTGGCGACATCGATTCATTCCTCCTAAGCGAGTTTTTCATTCTCTTTCTTTGTTACCAATTCAGCCCTCCGTCCTCCCTCGCGTGCTTCCAAGTACTGATAACTCCCACTGCTTAGTTTTATTTCTTTTAAATTTAAATAAATGCTTTTAACAATGGAATTTATTTTATTTATTACATACCTTCTGATAGAAGGAAATACTTTGAAATATTTTTAAAAATTCTACTTCTGTAAATATACATAGTATTATTTTTAATATAAAAAAAATGCATATCATTCTGGTTCAATCTTTTCCTTATAAATATGAATTTGTTTCTTTCAGAGGGGCGTTTTATTAAGAATTCGTCGTGAAACATTGACATTGTAATATATGTACATAAATTCTCTATCAATTCCTTTCATATTGTGTAGTAAATCATTTATTTATTTATATGTATACAAAAATAAAAGCGATTTGCTATTTGTAGCGATATAAAACAATAAAATGCAATTATTATTATTTAATTAATTACTAATTTAAATTTGACATTAAAATCACGCTATTTTATCAGAAAGTTTAGTTTTAGAAAAACCTTCACACCTTTTTTTTTTTAAAGATAATTAATTAAAAAGTAACTGTAATTAAAAAAATGGAAAAATGCATTCAACTTTTAAATTTTTATAATGTTAACAACGAAGGAAATTAAATTCATTTTGCGCGATTTGAACCAGCACCATTAGTTATAACAGAATAAAACAGCAGTTTAACGCTATCGGCCACGCACCTCACGTAAAAAAAAAAAATTTCTGGCTGTTTTATATTCCGTGTAATAATAATAAAAATAATTTATTTTTAACCGGAACCGGAACCGGTGAATTTTTTCATTTCCGGTCAAGTTAATTCTCCGAGTAGCGCTTAAAAAGAAAAAAATCTCATGAGCGCCATCTATAGTTCCATAGCGAAGTAAAGTTTTTACATCATCGCCATGCAAATGTCTTGTTTCGTGGAGTTGTGTTTATTTTTAGTCTGAGATTTGAGTCTTCACTAAAAGTGTTGTGGTAAAAATGGTTTTGCTATGTGATTAGTTGATCTTTTTCACGGTTGTTTAAAAATTAGCGCTAATGACATTACTCAAGCTCTCCTCCTAGGGAGAGGTGAAATTGTGTGTTGTTTTTGCTGAAATTGTTTTACCCCAAAATTTCTCCAACTTAAATATTTAACGAAACAACGAGGGAAACAATGCGCGCAACTTTCGTCATTTAAAATTTTAGCAGCTCCTGTTATTTTTCACTATACAGTGAATGCAATGACAAGCAAAAATATCATTCAATAACTGTAACATTAAAAAATTCTAGATTTTTATTTAGTTTAAAAAGCGATTAAAAATATAAATTATTATAGTATTACTATCAACACATGAAATATACAATATTTTATCCGGTCATACAATTACTATAACAGCTGTAGTTGATATGTAAAAACAATGCACAACAGGACAGACACAATAATGGTTAACAGTGGGTAACATAACAACAGAACTGTTATGTGCGACTCGAGCCGCATGAATTATGTTACTGCAGTGTGTATGTGAGTGAGAGAGGGAAGCATAAAAATGGAGTTCTTCTTTCTCTCCCTTTCTCTTCCCTTCGCTGTGCTGAGGCATGGTAATGATATGTTAGAAGGAATGAGAGAGAGTGAGGGACAGAGTACGATTGTCATGATTTACCAGAGGCTTTAACGATAAATTTTGGTATGAATCCTGATGGGGGGGCACATTCTACAGGTGGTGGCAGGTCGTGGCATCATTTATAGGATAAAGCAATAAAAGCAACAACAACATGACAATCGGATTGACAGCATACCTTGGGAATTATGAAGGTGTTGCGTAAAAATCTGCATATCCTTAGGCAACAATTAAATATAATTGAATTACTATAATTATAACCGATTCCATTTAAATTCAAAATTTGTTTTGCCAGTGATGTTTGAGGTAGAAAAAGCACAAGCAACACTCAATAATGATGAAACAATGTGTACGTGTACGCATATGTATGGGTTTGTGTGAGTGCGTATGTGTGCGAGTGGCCAGAATTAGTCATGCTTCGAAGAAGGAATGAGTCACTTAATCACGATGGCTCACGACTTAATCACAGTTCAGTCACAGTACAGAGGAAGTGAGAGAGAGATGGATAGTGAGACACATTGTTAGATTGGAACAGAGAGAGAGGGAGGGTGGGAGAGAGATGGAGTTCTTAAATCTGCTAGTGTTGCTGCTACAGTGTATAAAATAATGAAGTGTTTGTGGGTGGGTGAGTGTGTGTGTGTGCGTGTGTGTATGTTGAGGATAAACACACCGTTCTTGTTGTTAGTGTTTTTCTTATTTTTTTCTTTGTTTTCTCTTCTAGTTTTTGTTACATTTGTTGTTATCGCTGCGGTCGTCGTGTGGGGTTTTCTTTCGTGGATGCACTGCAACGACCTTGAGAGAGGTTAAAAATGTTAACCGAAAAAGAATGCTTTCGAAAGACGAGCGAATGTAGAATTAAAGCAGATGGTGTAGACGAAAGTACAGAAAATGCCAAACAAATGGAGACACCCACACACACATGCACACACACATTCACACACTTTATTCATACAAGGATTTGGAGCACATGCTGGCTAAAAGCTTGCATTGCAGTTATTCGTTTGTGTTGTCATTTGATGTTTATCTCATCGCAAATACTCGGAAAAGAACAAGCATGAGTGCATATAATATAAGTGAATTCTTTCTTAATCTCTCCCTCTCTCTTGCACACATACAAACATGCATCTACTCGTAGGTGGAATAAAACTGCATACGAAATGAAAGCGTGTCATGAAGTATTAAAAGAAATATTAAATAATTTTATGAAGCTAACGACAAATTACAGTGCACAGTACATTGGAAGTCAGAGCAGCACAGACAGAAAGACTGACAGACAGCAAGTAAAACAGACGGACGGGCAAACCGACAGACAGGTACGAGTAAAAATGCTCCAAAAACACACAGTTAAGTAAACGAAAGTAATGCTAAATGATTCAAAATTATACGAGTACTCACGGAGAGTGGGGAGAATAGAGAACAGCTGCAGCTTCCTGTCCCTGTTGGCTGTATTTTATGTTTAACCCTCTCGTCCCACCCCTCCCCCTCATACACAAACACACACGCGTACACTCTCAACAAACACAACCACTCTGTGCCTGAAATTGTATAAATATTTATCCTAAATGATCCATTTGGGAGAAATAAAGAGTTGTTTTCCTTAGCATGTGCTGCATTTCATGCATGCAATTATATTTGTTATAATTTTGTTGAACACACTAACAAACGTATTATACATTCATACAGATTTCCGATTTCTATGTTTGTGTACACACACACACACATGTAAATACTTCGGTTAGAGTATTCGGTAAATTCCGAATACGTAAGACCCAAAACTATGTAAGAGTTACGGGTTTATTTAATTCAGGTCTGTAGGTCGGTATGTGTATTGTTCAACTTGAATTCAATGTGAATTGAGTTTAAGTATAAATATAGTAACGTACTTAAAGGTAAGTAAATCCTATATATTTATGTATGTGTGCGTACTTATTCATCGTATATACAAAATAAAGGTAATATAAACTACATAAACACCAAAATATAAATCACCAAAAACAATGTCAATCGTACCCACAGCAATAACAACAACAACAACAAAATTATACTACAAGACAACGGGATACACACAAGTCAACATAATGTACGCCACAAGACACAAGACACTACATACATACAAAGAACTGAAGCAACTTGGTTGTCGACAGAGATCTCCTCTACTGAAGGACGATTAAAAGCTTTTTATCTTGCAGCGTCCAGGGTAACGTCCAGCGCAGCGTCCTCTATAGCAGCATGCAACCAAGCACCAGTTGAGGCTGCTTTGAGCTTCTTGGAGAACCGTTTAGAACAACCAACAGAGCAGCAGAAAACCGAATTTAAAACGGTGACTGATAACCGATGAAGAGGCGTTGGGTGGTTAGGAGAGGAGTGAGGAGACGAGTGGGTGTGAAACCGTGGAGTAGGATGTGAAAATTGGGGGAGAAGAACTAGTGATTGAATGAGAGAGAGAGAGAGAGAGCAATAATGAGAGAGGGAAAGAGGTTGGTGGGTGGCTGGCAACAAAGTGTATTTCCCGAATAGAGTAAACTTGAACACGCTGCATGATGTCCAACACCTCCCATCGAGTCATAATTTTCTTTTGATGCCGAGCGAAGCATATCTGAAAATCGGTGACTTTTTAAGAGTTGTTAGAATGTAGTGAATGCTTTGGAATGAGTACTGAATAGTTTTGTTCTCATTCTTGTTGTTGTTGTTCTCATTCTTGAGGGACAGAGACAACAAACTTATTGACAAACTTCAAGCTTCTTTTAACACAACGGCAACTGCTATGACATCGTCACTGACTTAGTTGAAGCTATCAAACAGGAGTGAAAGAAGATGAAGCCGAGGAAGAAAAGCGGGATGAGGAAGGAGAAGAGAAAAGCACCAACAAGCAGGAAAAGTAAGGAGTGTCGCTTTTGAAATATCCGTTTGCATTCCCTCCTTTTTTCCATTCCTTTGATGGGTGCCTACATTAAAATATTGCTTTTGCGCGTTTCTCAAAGTTGTTACCGCTTTTCTTCGTTGAACTCCCCAACGTAACTCCGAAGAGCGACGAGGATAACGCCGAAGCAGTTCATTAACTTGCTTGCTCAATGCGTGGACTAGAAGGCAAGCGGTTTGTATTGGCCGATGTCAGACTAAGTCTCTTGAGGCCGGGCGCACTCGTTCTGAATGGTTGGCCCATGTCACATGCCACGAATCAACCAATTAGCGGAAGTGAGTCCGCCCTCAAGAGGCTTAGTGTGACATCGACCATTAGGTATGTGATCCCTTGATGCGTTTCTTGTTTTACCTGAAGATTTATAACAACAACACCAACAACAACAAATAATGCGTAGTACAACAAACTTTCTTCGCTATGTAACGAGTAGTTCTTTAGATTTAATGAATCATTTCACTGAAAAGTTTAGAAAAGTGGGTGTATTCGTAGCATGCAGAGTTGTCAGTAGGTTTTATATTTTTTGTTGTTGTTGTATTGCAGCGAGCAACAATTAATTGTAATGTGGAAGTCGAATTGTTTTTGTCGGAGAGTGTGCAGTTCAGGTCAGATCAGGTCACAAGCAGAAGTTCTGGTCAAAGGCAACCACAGCCAATCACCCCATCAACGACGATGTTGTTGTTGTTGTTGCTGTGCCACTGGGGTGACTGTGAATATCGTTGATGCTTTTGTTATTGTTGTAGTCGATTCTGCTGCTGCTGCTGCATTCAAAGTTTGCTGCTGATAGCAGGTTAATCACTTTTGAACTTTCAACTTTGAGCAAAGATTCGAACGGTTTTGGCCAAGAGAATGTATTAACGGTATTAAAAAGATTGTCAGTGTCTTTGTCGTAGTTGTGGCGATTGTGGTAGTGGTATTAGTAAGAGTTGTTTTTCTTATTGTTATTATGAAGAAGCTTGAACAAGTTTCAAACGAGATTTCAAAACGATTGCAACGGAAAACTGAACACATTGCATCTTCTTTTTATTGCTATAAACTACAAAAGAAAGAGATAGCTATGGCATTTTTAGTGAAACAGAGTGGCAGGGGGTCAGAAAGGGTGGTAAGCTGAAAAATGTTGGGAGAATGAAGGCATTTAAAACTTTTGTTGGCCATGAACCTCAGATTGGCTGCAGGGGTCACGTTAAGATTGTGCGCAAGGGAACATCAACATCAACAACAACAACAACAAATTAAGTATAAAAAATACATCAAAAAATATAAGAGCACAAAAAGACGACGAAGGACAGCGATGTAGAGAGCAATAACGATGATGATGATGGTGATAATGGTGATGGTGATAAAGATGATGATGAGGACTAAGAATTTGTAGATGATGGTAATGATGATGCTGCATTTGATGACGATTCTGTTGAAGATGATCACATGGCTGTTGTCCAGTTAACGACACCGACGACGCTCTTGCTGGTACGATGATTATAAGTTAGATAATGATGATGCAGCATATCATAATGATGTCATCATGGTAGCTCAAGCAAGTGATGAGTTAGTGCAGGGCAAACAAAATTCGATGCAAAATTGAAAATGAGATCAACTCGAAATTGCAACTTCTTAAAAATATCAGCAAAAAAGGAAATGAAGGCACCGAATAAAGGAAAGGAGGAGATGAAGACGATTAAATGGTTCTCTGTAATTCTGTATCCCTCTCTTTCTCTCCCGTCTTCCCCTCGCACACTGTCTCTGATTCACTCCCTGTGTTTCCCTCGTTGTCTCTCTCCTCCTCTCGACGACTCTTTCTCACTGTTTGTCAATAGATAAACTACATTATCGCTTAGAAAGGCAATTAAATGGTTGCCCTTGTTGCTCAAAACCGCTCAACTGCGCTTTTTTATTTCCATTTAATTTCTGCGATTTATATTACATAATATTGTACATATTACAAGCACAAGAATACATACGTATATAAGTGTGTATGTATTGTATTTGGCTATCTTGTGTTTCTTCATCGCACGTAGGAACCGTGTTGGAGGTTCCACTGCAGCTGGTGGTTTTCTGTAGCGGCGACGATAAGCAGATTTCGAGGACTTAAAAAACGCTTTTGCATATCTTTGCAATACTTTCGCACGTTTATTTGCTCCTGTAGGTAGTACTTAGAATAGTAATGGACCTGGTGGGTTGGTTGTCCGCGCACTGGACCCGCTATT
Organism: Myopa tessellatipennis; assembly: GCA_943737955.2. NCBI lineage: Eukaryota > Metazoa > Arthropoda > Insecta > Diptera > Conopidae > Myopa > Myopa tessellatipennis. The sequence goes on from OX031314.1 coordinate 63,902,642, forward strand.
TACCTAAACGCGGATTTCAGCACCTCTCGCGGGTTGTCCCGCGCAGCTTCATCGGCAGGTTTGAATCTTTGCAAGAGGGAGAGAGACAGCATCATCAAGTACACATCAGAGTGTATGCTAACCAACTGTCTGTCAGTCTGCCATCCGATTTCCCCCCGTCCACTTGGCACCGACGGCATTTTGATCGGTTTTTTTGCAAGGGATGGACGCTTCGCTGCATCGCTTCGTCATGCATTTTTAATTAATTTACTTTTGCGGTGGTTTATGCATCTGCATTTCGCACAGTTGCAGCTGGTTTTTTCTACTAACATTTTTAACGTTTTCATTCCCGACTTCATTTACGTATGTCTTCTTCTTGTTGCACATCTTCTTCTTTTACTCAGTTTCTTCTTCTCGTCTAAGTTTTTTCCGTGACTCTCCTCTTTTTAATGCAAATAATCTGCGAAAATACATTTAACTCACCTGACGCTGCGATAATTTAGCACAAGGCCATCACGTTGCACCGCGTTCTCCATCATTGCTTCTCTTCCTTCTCCCCTCTCTTCTCTCGCTCTGCTCTTGGCACTCTGCAATCGTATTCTCCCTTTCTTACCACTTGCAACATTTAATTGCGCTAGAAAATAGCAAAATAATTGACAAAACTGAAGTCTTTCGGCCACGAATGCACGATTAATTAATTAAAATCCAGTATCGTTTTTTTTAAACAACGGGGAGTTGGGTATTTTTTGTTGTTGCTTGATTTAATTAAAAGGAGTCTATTTTCGATAACGCTGTATTAATGCATATCGTCAAGGAATACTAAAAGAAACACCAGAAGGCACATTGGACGCCTTTCCCCATTTGCGAGCTTATGTATTGGAATTGGGGGTTAATACAACCGATATTGCCTCTTCTGTTACTTTCGAAAAGACAGAGGAAACATTATAGACGCATTTTCCTCTACGCACTTCATTTATAGTTTGTTTTTTTCAATTGCAGTGAAATTATTCCACCTCAACTACACCTCCTTTAGCGGTGGCCACTTGAGTGATCCGCTGAAATCATCCCAGCCAGAGTCAACCAATTCGGGCTCATTTCATCTCCGCTCTAAACTTTGGAATGTAAAAAACTTAAGTAGTTTCGTTTTTCTAATAATTTCAGAATAATGAAGACGAGAACGCAAACAAAAACTTTCCCTAATGTGTTCGTGTGAAGACTAAAACCACTTCCTTTAATGGAGTTTCCGTGTCCATTTCAATTACCACCTGGACGCGGCGCAGCGCTGTCGAGGAGCATGTAAATCAAATGTTTCCAGTACAAACATCCAAAGAAACAGAGAAACAAACAGCGGCAAACCGACAAACAAACAAAAGCATCGTAGAGCATTACGCTATATTCGCAAATTTAGATTCATGGTTCTAATATTTTATTCCGTCTAAAATAATATGTAGAAGTATGAGAAGAAGAAGAAGAAGAAGAGAAGTGCGAGGAAGAAGAAGTCGATGCAGAAGAGGAGGCATAGAATCATTTCTGGAAAAGTTTTGTAAAGCAACAGGAAAAGCCACAAAAACCAAAATAAGCAGAAAACATATATGGAAAATATGTACAAAGAAATATACATAAGTAACGCACATGTATGAGAACATACACATATGTACATAGAAATCACCACGATCTCGATTATATTCTTAATTATATTATGAAAATGGACTGTATTGGACTATCATTAAGACCATAAGTTCGAGATTTATTGCATTGTTTTTATTTTCGATTTGAAGTTTCTAACATCGTCTTCTTTTAACGATGAGGAAAGAAGTCCTGAGAGAACGCCCTGGAACTCTAACAGAATGCATTATTACTTGCTTTAAATGTTTGCTTTAAATTTAGGTTTAAATTGTGTTTTAATCCAAGCAAATTTTTGTTAATCAAACCAACGAAAGCAATTTCTTGAAACATGATGCCATGCTATTTTATTTGGACACGTTTTCTGCTGACAGGCCACTCAATTTATTTCATTTAATAATCACGCGGGGGACGTCACACGCTCGTTATTGCATTACGAGTAATGTAATTAAATATGCAGTGCTCACTGCAGAGGTAACTCAAAGCACACACACACACACAGATTGTGTGCGTGTGAGAGGGAGAGAGAGAAACGTGTCGTGCCGCATACAAGACGACGTGATTGTGGTATAAAATGCATCAAGTACGAGCGAATCCTTTGAGCGTAACTTTTTTTATGTGGGCCTCTGCTAATTTTAATTGCTAAATTATTTATGATTTTATTGTGGCGTTGCTGTTAGCATTATTGTTGTTGTTGTTCTGCATTGTTACTATTCGATTTGTTGTGCTGCTATATTCTTGTTGCTTACATTTGCTTATTGCTCAATATTAGTACTTGAATAATAATCAGATTGTTAATCACAACCAACAACAACAACAACCCACAATAACATTCAGAACAACAGCAACAGAAACACCATCACCATCTTCATTAATGCATAACTACAACACCAATATATTGTAGTTGGCGTGTTCAGTTTCTTGCATTTCTATGCACAAGAAAATTTGCACCGGAGAAGAACTCCGGCTTTCCTCTGGCGGCGGGGGTGGGGGGGTTTCCACTCCTCCGTCATGGAGTGGAGGACCCAGTCGTATGCGTGTCAGTTTTATTTTACATACGAGTAACATTCGAGTTGAATGAGACGATTTCATAAAACGGTTACAATTAAAGAAAATTATGTTTATTTTCGATTGTCTTTAATTGTACGAGGGTTTTTTTATTGTAAGTTCAACGACAATCGTTTATGAAATAGCTTTTGAAATAGTTTCGAAAATGAAAGTATAATAAAAATATGAATAAATGTACCGTTAATAAAACAAACCACACGAAAATCGACACGATGACATCAGCAGTATTTGCATTCGATTTTTATTAACTTTTTTATTATTTTGAAATTATTAGACTTCTTATTTCTATTTTTCTTCTCGTACATACTTTTAATATTCATAAATATAATTTAAATATTTTTCATTATTTTTAATATTTCATTTATTAAAAAAAGATTATTATCTCGTGTGTTTCATAAATTAGGGCCATACTTCTAAATAAGCGGCAAATATGCTTAATTTAAAGCATTCGTGCGAAGGACTTCGTTTTTCCTGGTCCTTGTTATGTAATATTTGTGCTATGAATAAAGAAAAAGAAGAAGAAGACGAAGAAAAATAAGAAGTTAGAGAAGAGAAACAACACGTAAAACCAACAAGTAGAAGAAAAAGTAATCGCTAATCTAAAAACCTGAACACGGAATTCATAATTTTGAACTGTTATGGGAGTGTGGGAGAAATGGTGAGGGAGGGTCTTATAGGGAGGAAGGGAGGGGCGGGTTAAAGAGAAAGCCATGCATTCCTTTGTATCGTGTGTGCGATTATAGGCGAACACTGTTGCACTACTTGAGAGGTATTTCGTAGCGCCGATCCTTCTCGGATTCGATTTAATCGGTCCCGTGAGTACGGACGTCGACCGATTAAGAAGTCTGCATTCTTAGAACAAGAATTTATAGACCTATACACATATTGAAGACATATACATATACAATACATACGTATATAAACTCAACATTCTCCGAAATTCATAGCTTTATGGACATGGGTCTATATATCTGTGCCTTTGTATTATATTAATGTATATGTATATTATTTTGAGAGAAGAGCCCAACCTACGAGGTAATGCAATACATCATTGACCTGTTTAGGAATATATGTGGTTCTCTTTAGGTTATTTAATGGACCGAGGAAGACCGAACCAAATATGAAGACTTTTTCATGGCTTTGTGTGTATGTATTGTATGTATGTGGGTATGCAGGTGGATATATGTACATATATTAATGTAGTTGTGTGTGTCGATATGTCATCTACTACGCCGTGTAGCTACTTTCTTCATTACATTGAAATTTTTCCATTCTAATAAATTTAATCTTAATTTTTCTCCTTTCCGTTTCTAGCCCCCAGAGATGTTTCTATTTTATTCTTTCTTTTCTGCCCGTAGAACTTGCTTCGTGTGGTCCCCCCCCCCTCCCCTGCCGACTTTCTTTTCTTTCATTTAACATTTTCTCATTTTATTTAATCTGCATTGTTGTGTAAAACTGTAATCATTCATTACTTCATTAATTCTTTTCAGTTTAAAGCACGCGACGGTGCTTTGTTTGCCCTTTAAAAGGCGTTAATAGTTTTTAGCGGATGTGCAATTTTCGCCGGTGGACCGAAGAGTGTGTAGAATGTATTTTTTGTAAAAATGTTGCGTGTACTGGTTAATTTTCATTTCTTCGTCTTCTTCCGCTTTCCGCATCTCCTCCTCCTTCCGACGAATCGATGGACTCACATGTGTATATGAACACGGTTCCAATTTGGTCACAGAGTCGTCAAGTTTTATTTTACGGTTGGGAAGCAGGTCGGTGCACTTAAAATTGTTTGTTGTTTTTGTTCTTTATTCTTGCATGTCCAACGGTAACAACATGTTAAAGAATTATGATTATGATTGAAATGCGAGGTTTTTGTTGTGAAAACGGTGTGCATGCGGTAGGGAAAGTGGCCCTTACGTTAAACGTAACACACTCCGGTGTAACGTAACACACTCTGGTATAAATTAATTACTGTTAACAATGTGTTCCTATGTTCGGTTGGACTGTTTGATTATAGTTCAAATTTGGACTATAAAAATACATATCTAGACATTTTGTTTTGCTTTTAAGTGGGTCCACATGCAATCGGTTCGGGATACGAAGGGTTAAGAGTGAACTCACTCCACATACTCCACATAAGAAAATGAAACCACTTCCGAAGTAGAAACTTCTGTTGTTCTGAGAAATCACTTAATGTGAGTGTTCTGTAAAGTGAACCAGTAGTATAATAAGCTTTCCTCTTGATCACATTTCAGTTGTCATCTCACACGAACACTTTCCGTGGTTAATACACCGAATTTCAATAAATCCAGTGATACGTTAAACACCTTGGCAATCGCTCGAATGTTTGTGATTATGTCTGTCATTATTACTGTTTTTGTTGTTGTTCGTTTCTGTGGGTCATGCAACCAAGCAACCAACAAACTATCCGCTTTTTACCATCCTCTCTCTCTCTCTCTCTCTCTCGTCTCTCTGTCGTTAGTTAGTCGTTCTGCTTAAGAGATGTAGTATGAGTATTCATGTGATCGCTGCATTGCGTGACATTTAACGAGAGCTTTGTTATTCTTGCCGCTGTCACAAAAGCTGCGGTGCACATGCGAGTTGTAACTGCATCGGATGCGGATTAATAAATGTGTCATCTAGCGAATTTGCAGGTGGATGGACTCACGTCACGTCCAGGAACACGTTGTAGGTTGCTCAACGACAAAAAAGGAGCCACAACTAACAACGCCACATTTATGATAACTAGCAACAACGTGTGGAGAATATACTGCAGCAATGTGATTGTGATGTTGTGTTTTCAGTGTTTTTAAATGCATATCAACAGCAAACAGTAACAAGAACAAAACACACACACAGCCACAAGTCCAGCGACCACAATCAAGCGACAAATCAAGCAACCAACCGACAAACAGGATGGATCATTTCATAATTTAAACCCAGCACGAGTTCATTTCGTTGAGCGTTCGTCGTGCTCCATCCGTCATCGGCTATCCGTCAGCCGTCGTTCTTACTTTCATCCAGGCAACGCTTTGTTTCCGTTCGCCGCTTTATTGGATTCATTCTGCACGGTTCGTTTACATACTTGATTACCGGACCAGTATCAAATCCTACAAAGCTACATACAAACAATCATACATACATACATACATGCACAAGCATGCATGACCATACAAAATAGATTGATCCAGTGAAATTTTTAGCCTACGTTGAAGTTTTAACGTCATACATGGTATTTAATTTAGGAGTATTTTTTATCTCATCTGACATTTTTCAGTAAATCTCTTTCTCTATTCAATTGTTTTGAACTTAACTTAAATTTTGTAATTAATCTCCGATTTTAACCATTCCTTTTACTTGCTTATGCACAATTCATCGTACGAGTATCAATCATGTAGTCAACGCTTTTCATTTCTTAATAGAAACTAAAGAAGAACAGTTAAAAATTGCAATAATTAAAATGTAGAATTAAATAACAATAATAAAGTTTTCAGTATACTGCATTGAAAACGCATTTTAGAACTGCAAAGAATTGCAATTTAGGTTAGAACTGCTAAGAAACGATAACGAAACGATCGGCCGATAAACCCGTTACGTGTTCTCCCTCGCGGTTAATATTATTTGCAACTTGCCGAGTGGGAGAGAGTGAATGATATAGAGGACATCTTTTGAACATTATCACTTTAATGTGTCGTTCTTCTCCAACAACAGTGAATCCTACAGCGCATCCAGCAGCTTTGACACTAAGTGGCCACGTGAGTGTCCACTGACCGCTTGGCGTCACGTGCTTCAGAAGCATAAGTAGAACGTCAAGTAAAGAGTTATTTATTCAACGTGCACGAAGCCAATGGAATCGCTGTCGCTGCGATTCAAAGGACTTGTAATAAAGGATGAAAAATACTCTTACTTCAATGTTTTCCAAGCGAGCCAAACAACAAGAAAGAATTCGTCTTGGAATGGTTTCTTGTTGTTGCACTTGTTGGTCGTCGTTGTTATCGTTCTTGTGCAAGCCATTCCATTCTCTACGTAATGATGTAATAATGAAACGTAAGAAACACATGTATTAATAATGATATTACTTTTTCCTCCCCACTTTTTTCACTATTCGCCGAAAATTACAACATTTTTGTATTTCTTTCATGCATTTTAGGAATGAATTCCTAAATATAGTACGACTCAACTGCATCTGCTAATTTTGGTTAAATTTGTTTGCTTTTATTTATACGCATTTGTTTTTAACAATCTCTATAAAATACAAAACTAAAATTCTGTATCCGTAATTCATACATAGAAATGCATCTTTTGTTGTGAGTAATAAAAATGGTTTTTGCCGTCGTTCAGCTTAGACGTCGTTATTCTCGAGGCGTTCGTTATCCTGCAACACTTGCTTTTTGATGTCCTCGTACGATGGAATGGACTGTTGAAAATAGAAATCACCAAATTTTATGATAAAGAAACACTAAGGAACAAATCAAAACAACAAACAACAAAGCCAAAGTGATAAAGCAAACAAAACTATACAATCAATTAAAAATAAAACATAGAAGCGGAGTTAAAGGTTAACATTTGTACTCACCGTTTCTATGAATGCAAATAGACGAAATGTTATGATCCTGTTCTGTATAATTTTTAGTATATTTGCGAAACGAAACAAAAACTATTACTACAAATGAAAATGGATTTGATGAAAATCTGAACAATTATTATTAAGCAAAATGAAAAGTATGATTGGAAAGAAAGAAGATTATTAAGCAAAATGAAAAGTTGGGTTGGAAAGAAAGAAGAAGGATTGAAGTATATATTTTTTGTTATGAAACATGATTTTATCTTGAAACAGAATTTTAGTACATCATAAATACAACAAACACAAATACAAATAAAGTAATAGATACCAGCAATATACAGTCTACAACAACAATCAAGCTTGATTATGAACAAATGTTCAGCATGATTAAGATATCAAACAACAAAATAAGATATCAGATAACAAAAATGAGTAATTTAATTAAACATACGACAATCAATGTACTTTAAGACATGTAATGCAAAAGTAGGGTCACTTTTAGTCTAGTGACTTCGTACTGACCTTCCAGTATCCCTCCTCCCAGCTGGGGAACATGCGCTTGAAGACGTGCGGCTCCTGATCCTGCGTAACTCGTATGATGCTGACCGTATCAATGGACCGGTGAGTGGGTTCCATGTTAATGTATTTCTGAAACATATTCAAATCATTCACCACTCGAAGAAGAGCCCGTCAATTGTTTCACTGCTTAACTTACCTTAGCCATGTCCAGTAGTTTGCCGTTCTCGGTCGCACTGGCTCCGGAACCGACCCACATGTAGATCTCATCGCCCCCATCAACCAGCATAATATCATCTACGTCGAGGTCAGCCTGTTCGAAGTGAGTCACTTCTTCGACTTTGATGCGTTCATTGCCCACTAGGCGACAGTGATACAAACGCGGCTCCAGCAATGGGGCTCTCTGCGCGATTAAGCTGCGGTCATACATGCCCTCACCGTTCAAATCCTCCCAGAAGTCACCTGGTTCGGCACCCTCCTCTATTAACTCCAACGTGGCACCCGGCCAGAAGTGCTCGAAACGCAAGTTAGCCAAACTTTTCTCGAAATCGGATGCACCCTATCGAGGAAGAAGAAGGAGTAAGATTCAAACATGTTCTTGATCAACAGTAATACATAACCTAAGCGCCTCACTCACCAATCCAACCCAAATATAGATCTTGTCATCGCTCTTGGTGACCAGAGCAAAGACGTCGCTCGACGACAAGGAGCTGGAATCGCAAGCGACTTCGCTGATGTGCATGTCGCTGGCGTCAGTGCCGCGTATGCGAAACAATTGCGCGCTGGAGTCGGTTGCGAACGAGGTTAGCAACTTTCCTTTGAATATCTTCAAGAAGTGACGTGGTTCATGGTTCTGAGCGGTGCGCACTAGGATCGCGTTCTGCTCGATGGCCATAGCCATGCCATCTTCGAAGGCGCGCTCCTTGGTGGCTTCAGAGGCCTTGACGCCCTCCCACACGTAGATGATGGTGCCGGTCTCGCCGCTGTTGGAGTGGTACTTGTAGGGGATGATGTAGGCACTGACACCCAGAATCGGCGATTGACTATCGAACGGTAGCGAGTTACTCGTGACTTCACTGGAGTCTGGATCGGCGGTATACTGAGTAATCTAAAAGAAACGACCAAACAACAGAAAGTGTACGCAGTTCCTTCGCATTGAGTTGTAATCCTACTCACCACATCAATCTCATTCTGTCCGTTGTCCGGCATGAAAGCGATAGCACGCCCGCCGCTCTTCTTCAGGTTGTTCATCACAGAGTCCACATCATCCACATCCAGTTCAGAGTCATCGGTGTCATAGCCGAGGGCGGAACGGACCAGACGAGTGTGCGACATGCCGACGTCGCGCCAGGTGGCAAAGTATTGCTTGAACGGAGCGGACTCGGCGCCCTCTACAATGCGATGGATCTGCGTCCAGGCCGGATACTTCTTGGAGCGCAGAAACTCTTGAGCCTTGGCCATGGCGTCCGACTTCTCCTTGGCGGTGGCGCCACGACCCACCCAAACATAGATGCCTGAGCCAGTGTCCAGGATGAAGCAGTCGCGAGTGTCGAGCATTTCTTGGCGCAAAGGTTTGGTGGCAATCGGTTCGATTTTGAGGCTGCCCGAGGAGTCGGTGACCTTGTATAAAGTCACGGAGTTGGCGTCCGATGTCTCGAAGGCAGCGTCCTCTTCGGCGGCCGATTCTTCTGGAACATCGCCGGGTGAACCAGAGCCCAGTACATTGAAGAAGTTTTGCTTGTCATCTTCGGTGCTGAATTCATCTAATGTAAGGGAGATGGATACATCATCGTCATCATTACGTCAATATATTTTTAGCAATATATAATATTGTAATATATTATCGAGAACGGCACACACTGAATTACTTCCTTCAGCCACTCTAACTATCAACGTTCATCATTTAAGTGTTAACGAGAAACTCTTACCTATGATGTTAACTCGTGCCCGACCGTTGTGATCCTGATCTCGGATTTGATTAGCCGCACTAATGGCTTTCAGCTTTTCCACGCGCTTCGCCTGGGCACCAACGTAAACGAAAATCTCATTACCGGCATCCAGAATGAAGCAGTCGCCCTTGTTCATGGACGACACGGAGAGGTTCACTTGCCGCACACGTACGTTGCGTTTGCCTTTGACCTGGAAGAGCCGTTTCTCGCCTGGGGCATTGGTCTCGACGTGCTTGAAACCGGTACCGACGCCGCCCTGCTCATAACGAACGCCTACGCATGAAGCAGAAGCAGGAGAGAGAAATTAGGGCATCATGGAACGAAAACATGAGTGAAAGAGGGAGAGAGAGAGAAGGAGACAGAGAGTTGAAAGAGTTGAAAGACGGGGTTTTTGTTGCTTTTTAATTTTTAAAAGGATTGCTTTTTATATAAAAAACCCCTCTTTAGATAAAATTCCCCTCCTGCCTGGGGGAATTCATTTTATTTTCTTACTTTTGCTACACACTCTACTGTAACTTTTGATGTTAGTTCACTGTAACAGGTGCTTTAGTTTTAGTTTTCGCATTGCAATTAAATATTTAGTCATTGCTTAAAAAGTTTTCAAACCATCAGTAACGAATAACATCGAGTTTTTGACAGCATTTTCAGCCAATATTTTGCTTCTCCTGAGTATGGTACTCATTCTCTTTCTTGCCCCCCTCACTGTCTCTCTGCTTCTTTGTTTATTATTCTCAATTCCTAAGCGGCTTTCCTAAAACCTACCATTTTTAAAGTAGCTCAAGAACAATTGTGATTCATGATCCTGAACTTCGCGATGTTGCACGGGACCACCATTAAGTAGGTCATCAAGTTGCACCGTTAATATTGCTGCCGCACCTGCCTCGTCCACGGAAGTTTCCGAGCCCAACCAGAAATGAACGTCCCAGTGGAGTTTTTTATCTTTCGCTTCGACAGTCTGCAATGGCAAAAACAGGCAACATAGATACATACATAAGTACATACATGCATATAAACAAGCACACGGGGCACACGGGGTACACAACTTGAGCCAACAACAGCCACAACCACAAAAGAGCAGACGGACAGGCCAACAGACAGACAGAATGCGAGCGAGCTGCAAGTTGCACAAGCAACTGTCAGTGGTGCAGTTTTTGCCGCGTGTGTTTGTGTGCGTGTAGAGTACAGAGGATACGCTGAAATACGTTTTTCGCCATTTTCTTATTTTCTGATTTTTCTTCATTCTACCGATTTTTTTTGGTTTTTGTTTTTCTTGCTTGTACCGCTCTCGCCGGACCAATTAACTCAATATTTAATGATTCTTTGGTATATGCGGCTCGTTCCCGTTTTCGCACAGGATAGACAAGATATTGAGACTTACATTTAGCACGATGAAGGAGTCTCCTGTGTAGAATTTGCCGTAGTTGTTCTTCGGATAGAGTACGGGCTCGAAGTTCTGCAAAGATACAAGAAGATGTTCAACTGCATGAGAATCACATTTTAGAGAGACAGAAAGGCAGAAAGTAAAAAGGGAAATATTGGGAAAGAGAGGGTAGATCAGGAAATGACGGTCTTTAAATCAAGAAATATTTTATAATACTTCTAAGAAAGATTTTTTAAGTAAATACAATTTTAAAAAAAACTATATTATTCAATATTATTTGTTATTCCTAAATTATGCTACTTCTGATTATTATTACTACTTCAGTTATTCTTTACATGATTCAGTTATGTGAACTCCTCTGCTCATCTGAATTCGTTTTAATTATCAGCTGCCAAAAATCACAACTCTCAAAGAACAGCTTTAAATTATAGGCAGTTGTTGATTATTTTGAAGATCAAATGAAGTTTGCAATATACACTTTCTAATATTTTGTCCATCACTGTGAGTACTCGTGTAAACACACTCGTATTTCATGCTTGCATCGTTGGTTAGTGTTGATCTTGTTGCTGTTGTAATTCCTGCTGTTGTTGTTCATCACTAAGCTCATTAAGTACAGATCTCCATAAATTGAATGAAAAAAAAAATTGCGATAATTTCGCGTGCAGATTTTTTTACAGCTTTTGCTTTTCATTATTGTTGTTTTTTGTATGTTTTCGTTGTTGTTATACAGTATTCATACATTAAAATCAATTTGAAAACTGTACTTTTGCATGAAAAATTCTTGTTTAATTAATAACAAATACTTATATTTCAGTTAATCTGTCTCGTGTCACGGTGTTTGTATTCGAACTCCTCCCAAACGGCTCAGCCGATTTTTATGAAATTTTCTATGTATATTTGGTAGATATGAGAATAGGTCGTAAAGTATATTTCAGCCTACTACCCCCACCTCCCACCTCCCACCTCCCACCTCCCACCTCCCACTTTTTTAATCGCGATTTTAATATTTTTGTATGAACAGTATCCAAATCGTTCGTATTTCAAACAGTGGAAGTGGGCATGGGAGGAAGTGGGGAGAGGGAGAGGGAGTACCTGTGACATATGTGGGCGTTGTAAAACAGACAGAAAGCCAGACATACATAGCACGGCGTGCTGACTCTTGTGAGTGTCCCTCTCTGCCTTGAGAGACCTTGTTATATAAATCAGAAATAATTTACATTTACATGCGTGCCTTCGTTGTTCCTCGCACCAATCAGAAACAATTTATATGGCAGAACATCACTTGCCGGGTCAGCTAGTATTGTATAATATTATATACTTTTTTTAGAGATCTTCTTGAAGATAATTTCTTTTAAGACATCTACACACAATATATTTATTGCTAATCATAATCATAATCATAATCATCAGTCTGGTTGAAACGTCTGTTTGATATTTAAGCTATTCATTTATGATATTTAACACATTTCATCTGTTTTAATAAACACCCGAGAAAAGAAAAATTGAAAAAAAAAGAATTTACTTTACATAGTATTCGTCTGCGTCTTCGTAGTCGTTACGTAAGCGAAAACATATGAAAAGCATATGTTATTTCTTCAATATTGTTTTCTGCAGTAGTGTTTTAAGACGATTCTAAAGAACTATAAATATGTATGTATTTTGCATGTACATATGCATGTATATACAAACATATATACAATTTTTAATAAAAATATTTGGTGAAACCTGATTTTTTTTAATACATTTTTCGTTATAATTTTTTCCCTCTGCTAATTGATGTTGCTCTGATTTGTACAAAATAAAGAAATAAAACTGAATTAGAAACAGGCTACAACCGAAAGATTGAAAAAAAGAAATTTCCAAGAAAATTAGAAAAATAGTGCCGCTTTTATCCATAATGCGTGCGTTAACAATAGAAACAACAACAATAAACAAACAGTAACGAAAAAAATAAGAAAATAAATAAACCAAAACAATGCGGATTCATTAAAAAAATAATTCATTCAACATCAGAAATTATTAAGTTCAATTAAAGAAAAAGTTATAGACATAAAGTTTACATATGTACATATACATAGTGTAGTATACGAGATATGATACCACATGACATACGATACGATATACGATCTACCAAAAGGTGTTACGATACTATTCAAAACTAACAAACAATAATTACAGTAATTTTAAAACAATTTTAAGGGGAATTATATACAAATTGAAACCGAATTCAGGTGGTCTTCAGCATGGGCGAAGTCTGAATCTCTTGCCAATAACGAAGAACAACATTTAAACGAAATTTCTTCATGTTCATACTCAAAAAGCGATACTTATTTATGCCGCGACCATCATGGATACGACTATCGAATGCGATACGACTGATCGACCAACACGACCAATGCGACTGATCGTTCATGATCAAACTTACTCGTATGTATGTTGTTTAGCGTCCGAAGAAAGCGCGATCAATGCGATCAGTCGTGTTTGATTCTTGTACCCTACACCCGAAGGGATAATCTGCTCAAATTTCTCAATCTGTAGAGTGAATTTGGAGTTCATATTTTATTCCCCGGTGGACTCGGGGAATTAGACTAAAATATACCTTAAAAAATGGGCATGGTTCGCCTACTGAAGTTAAACTTTTAACGCATTAATGAGTCAAAGCAGATTGGCCAACGAGTGGAGGGAATACGAGCTTCGGTCAAAGTTAGCACTACGGTTCATGTATTCATTCATTCATTTCAGCGCTTCAGTCGAATGATTAGCATGATCATTCTAAACTTTTATATGTTTTCGCGATAAGTCTGGGAAAAGTGTCCTTTAGTGTTAATCGATGAACCGCAAAAATGAAAAACATAGATTTTATTATTGCGATTTTATTATTTCAATTATAATTTCAAACATTCAACTTCAATTAATGAAGTGTATGAATGAAGAGAAGCACATATTTTAAATTCGTATTTAATGCATGTATTTCAAAATGGTATTTCGAAAGTATTTCATTATTGATATCGTGGATACTTGTATTGAAATAAATTCGCATCATGTTCAATAATAATGTGATGAATTAAAGTGGTCGTTTGTGGGTGTAGGGGGTGAAGGGGTTGAATAGCGGTTTTGGATAGTAGCAATAAAAGAAGTGTTTATAAGAGGTGGAATACAAACATAAACACACGTAATGAGCTTAAGCGGCAAATGAGCACAGCACAAGTGTGGCCACGCCGCAGTTCGAGTTCATTAAAGTCAATAGCATCGTAAAAAATGCGAGACTTTCCACATTCAGGGACATGTACTGTGAATATGCTCTCCATGTGTGTATGTGTATAGTATGTGTGTGTTTTACTGCATTTTTAAGTCGCATGTGTGTGTGTGTGTGTATGAATACAGCATTACAATTACAGCAATGGTCGTTACACGTTTTCATTTGGGATTTTAAAAGCTTGCTCGGCGAATAAAATAGACTTCCGAATACAACTACGAATGAATGCGAATGCGAATCCGAATTCGATTTATGTAGTTGACGAATAGAATGTACTCGTATGTTTAAATTATACGCCGCCACCGCACCTCAACCCTTGTAATTCAACACAGGCCATTTTATTAGCCATCCCATTTTTATCGCCTTTTTGGGTCATTCAACCATTCTTAATACCACACACGAATTATATGTGTAAGTATCAGCGTGTTAAGAGCAAAACTTTACACTGCTATTTCTATGTTGTTAACAATTCCTTTATAATTGACTTGTACTTGTAAACTAAGCTAGTATATAGTATGGGTCCCATTGTCTCATATGTACTACGATACGAGTTTATAATTTAGAACTCACCTCGACTCTCCATATTTCCAAACCGGGGGTACGGCCGGCGTTGGCGAAAGCAGGGTGCATTATGCGACGTGGTGATGATTTTCCGCCGCTTGCTGGTTGTATTTGATTTGTCTGCACAGGCAGTCGTGGTCGATTCTGGATGGTGCCCGCCAAACAAACGGTTGCACTCAGGAATACAACAAAAAAGCTGTGTGAGAAAACAAAAAAAAAGATGGCAGACGAAAGGAAATTATTAATAGCGGAAAATATAAACTTAAACTTTCGCTTTTTTATGGGCTTCCAAGAAATAAACATACACTTTAAAATAAACAGCAAAACAACAAAAGTTCAATATTTATAAACTGAAGTGTAAGTATGTATTCTTTGGAAATCCGGCAGCTGGCTGTACTCTGTCGATGCTTTGAACTGAATGGATTAACAGGCTAAAATAGACTGCGATACTGTGTGAGATGTGAAATGATAGCTGCCAAAAAACGGTGGCGTTTTATTGATTTTCATCCTCTAGTATATATTCGTGGATGATATCATTGGCGAAGTTGGAAATATGTCTGTGTTTGTTGCCTTATTTGCTCGTTTTTCCATCACTGGCAAATGTTTCTTCTCTATTCTTCTAGTCTGAGGATAGTTTAGTTTACAGTTACAACAGATCCCCGGATTTCGTTGGATTATAAGATTTTTACCCTTAGCCCATGTGAAACTACGAGGTCTCGATGCGAAATGTAATCCAATTTAAGCCTGGATTATTATTAACTCACTCTACTTTAGGAATTTCCTCTGTTCTATTTCCAATATTCAAACCAGTAATAAAATTACTTGAAAAGCTTAGAAACAATTTTAAGAAAGTATACAAAACAAAACAAACAGTAATGTAATGGTGAAGTAATATGATACACGTCACTACATAATATATAAATAGCACATGTTTATATACTATACACCTACAAACATCTGTACAGATTTGCACATATTTATTATGGAAGAAGAAAAGTCTAAACATTTAACGATTTAAAATCTTCAACACCATACAAGGTTCAGTCATTTAGATGGCCTTTTAAGTAGTATAAAGGACAACAGCAACAACTTGTCACTTAATGTCATTAATTGAGGAACACAACAACACAAACATTAGTTAATTTTTAACGCGTTTTGTTTTATAAAACAATTATATGGCTCAGTTTTTATTTATTTTACTTCAAGTGATTCATAATCACTTGTTTAGACTTTTCCCCAGCATATTTAAGCAACAATTTATAATGTGTCTTATTTTTTATTGTTTTATTTTTTGTTTTAATGCCTTCCTTTTAGTTGTTTTCTTTTAAGATAATTGATATAATTGTTATAGGTATGGATATAATATACATATGTATGTACATAAGTATAATATATAAATCTATATTAGGTCTGCGAAAAAGTTTTCTTGGCGTTTTCTTAGTAAAATTCAACTGGTTTTCTTATAGTCTGAAAATTAATTAACAGTTTACAGAAATGCAGTCCAAGTGATATTTTCGATCTTTTAGTTTATCTCAGTGTTTATTTTAGCCGATCGATCTAAAAATCGTAAAATGAATTGGAACAAACTGTATGAGTTGTTCGAAGAGTGTTAAGAGTGGAGAGAGTGACAAGAAGCAAAGAGAACGAGTTTCTCACAGTAACGAAACGACGGAACCATCCGATCAGATGGAGACGCAGACACACCACAAGCAGACAGACAGGCAGTCACTCGGACAGATGGACGGACAGATCGTTGCCACTATATACACTCCCGTATGAATTCTTATAATTCATCATTACAAAATTATAACATAATGTCAATCAAATAAAAAAGACCTCTAAACGAAACCACTTTTGATGAATGAAGTCTGTTGTTGTTATTATAACACTAGTAACTAAATATATAACTAACTACAACAGTTATGTACTTTAATTACTAATTTTTCTATTCATCTCGATTTGCTGTGTTTATTTATTGATTGTTTTTCTTATTTGTATCGTGAATAATAGTTGTTATTGTTGTTTTTATTACATTATTATCATTTATGTGTAGATATATTTTGAAATGTTTTAATTAAGATATTTGTAAGTACTTTCTTTAGCATTATAAGTACATACTTGTATGTTTTTACTCGTATGTACGTATATAGAATAATATCCCCTTATTAGTTATAATTCTCCCCCAACAACAAAACACAGTGAATTAAATTTTCGTCTCTGTCTCCGTGTTCGTTAAATTCGCGATCGTTGCGATGCGTTCGCTTTGCTCACCTGCAGATCACTACTGCTTCAGTTGTTGCCATTTTTCCCGTGCGATTCAACATTTTGTGAAGAGGTTTTTCTGGTTGCTGTTTCGCTTGTTGTTGTTGTTGTTGTAGTGGCTCCTGCTCCGCTTTGTTTCTGTAATTTACTTTCGTTTTAGTTGTTGATTTTTCTGATAAGTTTGTGATAAAAAAGTTTGCAGTGAGTCACTTACGCCGGTCGCAAGAGAGGCAATCACTCAATCTGCGTCACTCTATCTGGAAACTCCTCTCGCTATATTTTTGCAAAAACAACAGCAGCTAAAAATGTTTCTCATTCGTCTGGGATTTTTCTACAATTAAGAGAAGAGAGAAAATCTTAAACATTCATATAAGGTAAGGTTATTGTTATCGGTTTTATGTACACTTATGTATTATGTTTTATGTATGTATGTACATACATATAGAGAACAATGTTACTTGGATACAATAATCATAATCAAATACAAATAATTACAAATAATCTGGTAAAAAGACAAGACATTAAGAGAGTTTATGGAAGACTTATTTAATATCGAAACCCGCAGTGATACCAGTAAAATTTGGATATTAAATTCCGTACCAAGCGCCTAGCAATCGATAACGATTCTTAGTTCGTTGAGACCGAAATAGCAGTTCAATTGATATTGCAGTCCAACATGCAGTCAAAGCAGTGATTTCGGCCATTTGTGTTTTTCCACTTTCCTGATCCGTTCCGTAAGCATTCAATTCTTTTCTTTTTGGCTGCCGCATTGCATATGATTTTTAGTTAACTTCCGCTTTTAGATAATGCGGTTTAATTCCCTTTAATAATGTTAAATTATAGCTACGTAACTATGGTTAATGGAATTAACTATATATTCCAACAACTAGCTACTCATTATAAGCATAAACTATTAAAAAAACTAACACGCCTCAAGCGAAGTTACGAATCCGCAAACACACACATTTTAATATTGCGGCGTATGCGGCAATAAAGTATTCTTATAAATATGTCCATAAATGAGTGTGTGTGTTTTCAGTATGGGGATGAATACATTTTCAGTTATACACACAACCCATATTCAATGTAATAATTAAACTCTAACGCATAACTATAATAGTTCAACGTTAAATAGAAGCGCTTCATTTAACAGCGAAGCTCTCTCTCTCTCTCTCTCTTCATCCCCTTGATGCATTAACATTTGCGATTATCAGTTCTGATGAGAAGGAAGGTAAGTAGAGCAACGGAAGCTTGGCACACGTTACTAACTAAGTTAAGCTAGTCGGTTATTTAAATAATCTGTTTATAAACAAATCAAAAATTTTCTTTAAAGCATCTGGATAAAATATTCTGGGAAAGTGTTTTTATTTGAAGCCAAGAAGAAGATAACGAAGAGAAGAAGACGACGAACATGAAGAAGAAGATGAGGATTGGGGAACGGAGTGGGCTGCAAAATTGGTTGCTGATGATATTCCTTCAGGCCATCAAATTGTTGTTGTTTCTGCTGCCACCGTTGTTTTTGTTGTTGTTACTGTCGGTGTTGTTGCTGTATTAATGATAATGACGATGGTGTTACTGAGTCTAACGCCGCTGGTTGATTGTTGCTTCCCATGAATTAATTTGTGTCTGTTACTCGCTAATAACAGTATATTATAATACGCTTAAGTGTATCGTAATTATGTTGTGCTGCGTTGTGTGTTGATTTGATTTGGCAGCGCTGCCTGCAACAGCTTCATCTGAGCTGCAATTTTAAAGCATTCACACACGAAGCCCTAACAACTTCATTCAACCCCTATAAATTAGGATTTAAATGCAATTTAAGAACTTCAAAATAAATAAAAAAATTAAATTAAAAAGTTAGTTTAGAAAATTAATACAAACTTTTGAAATATAATTTAAATTTTAAAGAGTATGAAAAAATGTTTGAAATGGAAAATTTACAATTTAATAAAATAAAGTTTAGTGAAAATAAATGAAATAATAAAAGTTAAAAAAAGGAACTAAATTCAATGTTTTAACAAATTCCAAGCGGTCGGTGTTGACAGAACGTAGTCGCCGCTTCGCATGTTATCGACAAAAACATCTCATTTATTATCTCCATACAATCATTATTTATACCATTTGGACGTACATAAATCATCATGTTTGAAGAATTGCATACAATCGATGCCTGTTTTTTTGTTATTATTATAATTTGTTTGCTGTCAACGAAACGCTTCATTTCTTTTAATATAATACAATTCAAAGTCAAACATCGTAGAATTGGTATTCAAGCCTTCGCTTCGAATGACCTAACGCGAGGTATTCGTTTTATTTTATTCAAGCCTACAACGCGTTGGTATTCGTTTAACTGACATATGTTTTGATTACACCCTACAAATGACACCCTTGGTGTCATTTAATGGATGTCTTTTTAACTTTTCCTTACTGATCTCAACTGACATTACTGACTTCCAAGGATATGTGATAAAAAGGTAACTTTCGAACTGCTCCATATATTATATTTAAGTATTACTTTACTCAGTTTTAGTCTCTAATATACATTTATTATTTTAAGCCACATTGAATAGTTATACAATATGATACATAATATACATATGTATATAATATTTTTAATATAAATATTGTAATTATTTTGATTTTCTGGATTCTAAAGTCTTAAATCGTTTTTCATTCTATAACACAATTTATTATTATTATCCAACAATGTAATCTATAATCTTAAAAATCATCTTATTAAAAATAATGTTTTAATATAAAATTAATGAAGAAAAGTCGTACAAAACCGATTGTAATTCTTTTCTCATAATTATTTTGTTTACGGTTTTTTATTAGTCATTAAAAAACTAGTACTTGCCTCAGTGACCCTCAAACACGAAATATCATTATCAAGTTGAATTTCATTATTCCTTAGAGGCGGTGGAGGGCGGGGTCGGTTGTGTGTTTTGCTTATTGGTATATTGCACTGAGACATTTTGTGAAATTATAAACTAAAAATGCATTTTATAAAATAGTATTTTCAGAAAATAGTTTCATTATTTGAAAGTTGTCAAAATCACTTTTTACAAAATAGCCACAAACATACTCGAATACAATCATTCATATTATTATCATTGGTCTATATTGTTGTTGTTGTTGTTGTTGTATGTGTATAGCATTTCGAGAAGTATGAAGAGAATATTTACTAAATCTTAACCCCAGATTAATCAAGTTTAAATGTTGATAAGTTTTCATAATAAGTAAATATCAATTAATTTTAAAAGTTACGTAAGTAATGAAGAAAACACAACGCAAATCGAAAAAATTAGTTGGGGAAATAAATGAATAAATAATAAATAAGATTTTGATTTGAAAATAAAATTCGTTTCATTTCAAATTGTTTACAATTGAAAAGTAAAATTAATCTGTCTGAATTTCAATTTAAATTGTGCTAAGTTCAGATTTAAATCACTTCATTATTAGCGAGATTTAAATCATTTTAATATTAAATTCATACATATGATTTTAGTTCTTTGTTTGAAATTGTTTATGAAATTGAATTTTTCAACTGTAACTTCAATAATTAGTGATTCGGTTGTATATTTTAAAGATGCTTTAAAGATCAGTTTTTGTATATGCTTGCTTAACGATTATTAGTTTTTCGAAGTCTTGATTTGAAACTAAGATAGATATTTGAATGGATAACAGGTAGATGACTGTAAATTACTTATTATTATTCGGTCTCATTGTTGTTTAATTTTTTAGCATAATAGGGATATATTTTATAGAATAGGATTTTCTTTCTAATTCAAAGTTTAATGAGTTACTTTTGCATTACAATAGTTGGAGATACAAACACTATCTTCGTTCAACACTACTACTACTGAATAGTAATTCGATCTCAGAGCAAAACTACAATTAAAACTGATTGTTGTTATTTATGCGGTGGTCAAGTAGAAGAAACATATTATCTATGCAATTTTACACCTAATTTCAGTAATTAAATACAATTAGCTACATTTAAGAACATTTTAAACATGTTGCTTAAAAATGTTAACTGAAGCTATAAAAAAACAACAAGAATAAGGAAGTAATAAACAAACAAGTTTCCTTGAAATCAGACTTAACATAATCTACAAAATCATCAATACTATGACACAGAATTTTATTATTATTACAAGAAATGTCTTAGTATGTACCTGATGTGTGTGTGTTCAGATATCAGCTTAGTAATCGGAAACAATCTCGAGAAACTAAGCTTTCTTTGCGTTACACTGTCTAACTTGTGAACGAACTGTTTTCGCAAAAACCCGGGCTTCAACGCAGTTTTAGCTGTTGGCGGCCCAACAAGTTGTGAGAAACTAATTTGAAATCGTCGCGATGTCGCTGATTTTATTGATGAACGCAAAAGCGCGACTCAACTGATAATTCGATTCAAACAAAGGCACTCGACACCGGCTTCTGTATGCTGCTTCCTTTGTGTTTGATTGCCTGATCAAATTTGATTAACAAAGTATTTGTTTGATCGCCGTGAGAGGCAACAACAGCAGCAGCTGAACTAATTTCAATATTAGGCTGAGAGAATAGAATGATCGCTGTCATTGTTTTGCTGTTTGTCTTCTCTTATCAACGTTTAATTTGCACTCATATATTTTCTTCGAAACCCTGGCTTACAAAAATTTACTAAGAATATTCTGTTGATAAGATGCAAGGGAAATTGGAAATGATAAATATGAACATTATTAAAATTATACAATATTAATTTGCGCGTAATTATTATTATTTAGTTAGTTTGGAATATACATATGTATGTGTCAAATAAATTATTCAGAAAAATTATTAAGCCTAAAGTAATTATGAGTTGTACAAACTTAACTTGTCAATTTATGTATTTGTATCAATTATGTATCAATGTATTTACATAAATGTACATAAATATCATATTTATAATAATAAATCCTTGAAAATTGTATTAAACCTTGAATTTTAACAGCATACACATTTGGTTTATATATGTATGTATGATTGTATGATTGTATCAATGTTGTCAGTTAAACATAAAATTACGCCTTACTTATCGTTGTTTAGAAAAAAAGGTACCTTTAAACATTTAACATTAACATTTATAAGTTACATTTTTTCCGCCATATTTTGAAAATTAAAAAAGTTCATTCAAACTAGTAATAATACATTCTTAATAATCGGCCGCTGTATTCGACAAATAATCGCGTCGTCCAATATTTGAAGCTTGCTTGCTCTGGACTGCTTCCAGTTTGGGACAATCAGTGATTCTGTGCCCGAGACCGCCACAATAACTGCAACCGTGCGAATCGCCCAAATCCAAGTAGTTCTCCTCTTCAGGACACAGTTCAGCGAGGAAATCGGGTACGTTCTGCTTCGCCTCAATAAGCAGATGCTTGAGATCCAGCAGCACTGACTGTTCGGTGCTCTTGTTGACAAACGTTGTGGCCAAACCTTTTGTATTCGAACGTCCCGTACGTCCAATGCGATGAACATAGTTTTCCACATCGTCTGGCATATCGAAGTTGATCACATGCTGTATGTTGGCAAAATCCAAACCCTTTGAAGCAACGTCTGTAGCAACGAGCACATCCTTTTGACCATTGCGATAAGCTTCCACAGCACGTGATCGTTCCTCTTGATCCTTACCACCATGAATGGCCACAGCTTCGACACCTGATTATTGAAACATATACACATGTTGTTAGTAGAAGGAATCAATTAGTTTTTTGGTTTGTTTTCTCGTAAGGTGTACCTTTAAGCAACAAGTACTCGTGTATACTATCGACATCCTGTTTTTTTTCCGCAAATACTAGCACTGGCGGCGGCGTTTTCTGCAGGCATTCCAGCAGATAGACAACCTTCGCTTCTTGTTTTACATACTCTACTTCCTGCGTGACATTCATTGAAGCAGCGCCAGCACGACCTACATTAATGGTCACCGGCTTCACCAGAGCAGAGCGAGCGAAGTTCTGTATTTTTTTTGGCATAGTAGCAGAGAACAGAAGTGTTTGACGCTGACCCCTGAAGAAGGAGAAAATCGTGCGCACATCTTCCTCGAAGCCCATGTCAATCATGCGGTCCGCTTCGTCCATGCAGAGGTATCGACAAATGTCTAGAGTCGCAATCTTCTTATCCAGCATGTCCATCAAGCGGCCTGGAGTGGCGACCATGATATGAACGCCTTTGGAAATGACATCAGCTGCTTCTGAAACGGGCAAACCGCCAATGGCTAGGCAAGAGCGGATCTCGGGCATACCACATGCTAAAAGATTACTGCTGTAGTGCTGAGGTATGGAGAAAGTAATTGGAATAGTAACTCAATTATTGCAGTCAAGAAATACCGTTTACCTTAATAATGTCATATGTCTGTTTTGCCAACTCTCGTGATGGGCATATAATTAAACCGTAGGGTCCCTCATGGTTTACGAAAGGTAGTCTCACTTCCTGTTCCAATGCAAACATTATAAGGGGCAGCACAAAAACTAGTGTTTTTCCAGATCCTGTAAACGCTATTCCAATTAAATCGCGTCCCGACAGTACAGTCGGTATACCCTGAATCTGAATAGGCGTCGGACGTTTGATCTTCTTCTCCTGCAGACCCATCAATATTGCCTTGGGGAATTTCATCTCCTTGAAGCTGCGTATAGGCGGCGCCACATCTTCACCTTCTACGAGGATACGCAGCTTTTTTCTAATCGCGTCGCGTTTATGTTCCGGCATTGCTGCTATGTAGCGTGGAGGCCTCCAGCTAGTTTTTATGGGCTCTTCGTACTGTATGCCTTTGGCCAATTCTGCCACGCCCATCAGAGCTTTTTGCTGCGCTACGCTTTCGAGGATCTTCTCCTCCTCCTTGAGTTGCTTTTCAACAGCGCTGACTTTCTTAGCTTCTGCGATTTTTTTTAGTTCTGTGTGTTGGTCCAGAAGACTAATATTGTATTTTCGACCCCAGTGTTCCTCCTGTGTCTCATCGTCATTTTCATTTTCACTAGAAGATTTCGGTTGCGCTGCAGCCTCAGCTGATAGTTGAAGAACGCGACCCAGCTTCATTAGTTGCATCTTTTTCCGCTGCTTCACAGGCACGTACGGCTGGTAATTGCTATCGTCCTCATCTTCATCAGAGTTTTCTTCTTTACGTCGATAACGTTTAATTGGCGGCGCACTCTGCTCTGACATTTTATAAAATTGTTATTGCGGAAATTCGTAATTTAAGTTTTGCGATCCCAGACGTTTAAAGTTTTGTTTACGATTACACCAGATTAGTTGGACGTGTGTGCAGGTAGCAGCGATAATTAGCACATATCTGTATGGTTTATACGCCACTAACGTTTAGGTATAAACTGCAGAATGAACTTATAGTATAACTATATTACGAATTACGTCCTTAATGAAAAGAGAAAAGGAAGAAAAAATCTTTAAAACTGTATAACTAAAAAAAATTACAATAAACAATTCTTATTAACAAAACTATGGTCATTATAATACAAGAAGAGTAAGTTTTAATAAAAATAAAAAATAAATTTTTTAATAAAAATAAACAGTTATTATTATTATTACAGCTTCTTAATTTGGAAAATATATGATTTTTTATTGCAGGAAATTGCATTATTTATTTCCTATTTCGGTTCATAAGTAATAACATTAGAAAATTTACTAATTTTATGTTATATATGTATATGTTTAGGTCAACCCAGAGGAAGGCATTTTTTTTGTATTTAAAAATATTTATTCTAACTAAGAACGGTTTAAACGGTACTAAAATGTTTTGGGTAATCGAATACAAATATTCTAAAGCACTAACTCACATCAATAGATTTTTTGACAGGTGTTCCTTAAAAATAAACTTTTTCTTACGTGTAAAAACCATATATTTTTTGCATTTCAGTGAAAATTATGGAATATTGTATAGTTTAATAAAAATCGAAAAACAGTAATGTAAGTAGTCTTCCACTGAGCAGCGAATGTTTAACCAACTTTCTCATTTAGCAGTATAAAATGAGATTGATATTTATTTGGATTGTTTGGGTGACAATTGCGATTGAGTTGCGTGGAACAAATGCCGAACTTCAGGGCCCAGTTGAGTCTAAAATTGAAGAAAGGGATGCCAACGACGACATCGTCAGAAGTTCTGAGGTGAGCAATGTGGACAGCGACAGCGCAGAATCGGACTCTACAATGGAGCCGTCTATAAAAAATGAGGGCAAGTCGTCAAACTATGGGACTGATCAAACAGAACAGCATATATCTTTAAAGCTGGCAGCTCGAACGAAGCTGATACAGCAAGCATTATTCGAGCGTATCTGGAATGAGAAGCTATTAAAGAAAAAGCTCGAAGATCAAATTGAGCTTATTGAATTACAACGTGGGACACGGGAACCAGTAGATCCAACACCTGAGCAAATTGAAGGTAAAGACACACGAACATAGCGATTTAATATGTTAATATGTTACTTACTGAATGATTTGTATAGCTCAGAGTCTTTTCGAAGAGGCCAGTGCGATGATTGCAAAGCCGAACACCGATAAGCGAGCCGCTTTAGCGCTTATTCGTAAAGCAGCCAACATGAATCATTTGAAGGCACGTGCGGTACTAGCATGGAGGCATCTTTTGGGTAACGGAGTAGAGCTAGACTTCGAATTTGCAACGTCAGAGTTTGAAAAATTAGCGAAAGAGGGTGTTCCGGAGGGGAATACGGTACACGTAGTGTTGGTATTATCTATTATCAATAAAATACCTAACTTTATTTTAAGGGCCTTGGCTTCCTGTATTCCGTGGGCGTTGGTGGTAAAAATGTTAGCCAACCATTAGCTTTAATTCATTTTACACTGGCTGCACTAGGCGATGACGTATTTGCGCAAATGGCGTTGGGTTATCGGTATTCATTTGGTATCAATGTGCCAGTCAGCTGTGAGAAAGCCTTGATGTATTACAAACGTGTTGCCAAAAAAGTAGCCTCCAAGGTGACCTTTTCAAATGGGCCTATTATACACCGCATTCGTTTATTAGAGGAGTCTGAGAATTTAGGCAGTCAAGAGACTGAAATAGTTGACTATTATCAGTTGTTGGCCGATAAAGGAGATGTGCAATCGCAAGTGGGTTTGGGACAATTGTATTATCAAGGTGGAAAAGCCATACAGCAGGATCACCAAAAGGCATTGGAATATTTCACACAGGCTGCAAATGCTGGCAATGCAATTGGATATGCCTTTTTGGGCAAACTTTATCTGGAGGGCAGTGATTTTATTAAAGCTGATAACGAAACGGCATTTAAGGTAAGTTGGTGAAAAATCTTAATTACACAATTTCATTCTAATTAGAAATCCTAAAGCAAAGTTTTGACAATGTGATATTTAAAATACTTCTTTTTTTGAATTTTCATCTATCTGAAGTACTTTAAAAAGGCAGCCGAACTCGGGGATCCTGTTGGTCAAAGCGGCTTAGGACTAATGTATTTGAATGGACTGGGTGTACCGAAAGATTCTCTAAAGGCGCTTAACTACTTCACACAAGCTGCTGATCAAGGCTGGGTCGATGGTCAGCTACAGCTTGGCAACATGTATTTTAGTAAATAATCCAGTCGCCGGACTCATTGTCTGGTAACATCGTGAACAAAATTAAATAATAAAAACATTTTATTTTTAGCTGGAAATGGCGTAAAAACCGATTATAAATTAGCTTTGAAGTATTTCAACCTGGCGTCTCAGTCCGGTCACGTCCTAGCGTATTATAATCTTGGAATTATGCACACATACGGTATTGGAATGCTCCGCTCATGTCCTGCAGCTGTTGAGGTACGTTTACACATTTACATTTAATTTGTGTACACATCTTGAAGACCTTTATTCTGCTTCAGTTTTTCAAGAATGTTGCTGAGCGCGGACGATGGAGTAAACAACTTATGCATGCCTACAACGATTACAAAAGCTACCGCATTGATGAAGCTTTCATGCAGTATGCACTGCTTGCTGAATTGGGCTACGAAGTGGGTCAAAGTAATGCGGCGTTTCTGCTTGATCGTGGAGACGTCACTATTTTTAATGATCGTCACGAGGATTTAATTCGTGCATTTTACTATTGGAAACGTGCTGCTGCACAGGGCTATTCAGCAGCACAAGTAAAGCTAGGTGACTATTACTATTACGGTTGGGGAACAAATGTGGATTTCGAAACAGCAGCTGCTTTATACAGGTAAAGATGCGTTTAAATAATTAATTGTCTCAATTGTGTTAACTGGTTTTCTTTAATAATAATTTTAGAAAAGCTTCTGAGCAACAGTATAATGCACAGGCTATGTTTAATCTGGGTTACATGCATGAACAAGGTTTGGGAATGAAGAAGGACTGGCATCTGGCGAAGCGTCTGTACGATTTAGCTGCAGAAACAAATACGGATGCTCATATTCCGGTGACAATAGCTTTATTGAAGCTTCAACTACTTTCCAAGTTCGAAGCAATTAAACAGGTTAGTCACAAGCTTCCTAATATTGAACAAATCGTTCCACAGTTTGTTAGAAACTAAATTTTATCTTTTCTAGTCACCTTCTAAATTTGTATTCTATGTTGATGAGAACATCGCCGCAAACTGGGATCTTTACATGATAACAGTTTTGACATTGTTACTAGGATTTATAATGTACACGCGTCGACCCTTTCAGGTGCCACAACAAGAGCCGCAGCATCATGATGTCAATAATGCTGATAATAGTCAGCAACAAAATGATGCTGAGCCCAACTCATCTGACGTGCAAGCATCACCTGTTGCCGAAATTATTAATGAAAATAATGCTTCGTCGACTGAAGACACTCCCACGCAGGAGGCATTGCAACCAAATGCATCTACATCTACAGAATCTGCCACTAAAACACCACGAATGGTGACACAGAGAACAACAGAAGCCACAGCTGACCATTCAGCAGAATAGACTACCTTATCCTATACCAACTCATAAATGTTTTATGATAATTGTTTTTGTAAGTTAATTTAATGCGTTTCGTGTAAATAATTATGAGTAATTCTATACATTTCCAATTTTACAACGTTGATTTATTTTAGTATTAATAAGGTACATATAAATCCTGTCGTTGCTGGGAGTCTCAATTGAAAAGAAAATTCGAATTTGGCATAACATGGCCAAAAAATATTCTTCTTTTCTGGGTTCCGTTGTTTTTCGCTGGCAACTATTTTCAATATCAACTTACAGTTAAATTAAAAATTGAAATAAAAAATGTCAACGCTGACTGAAAATAACTTTTATATTTATGAATGTAATTCATTGTTTTCGCAAGGAAGCGTTTTCCATCTATTTCTGTGCTATTTCAAAGGATCAGGTTAGATTAATTCGTTAATTCAAGAAAAAAAAAACTGATTAAATTATACCTTGTATATTACGTTTTATTTAGGGTTTAGTTTTATATATTCTTTGTAGCAAATTCCACTTATACGTAGTAATTCAAATTGGCCTTTTTCTTGGCCTGCACCTCCATAATGGCGTCCATAAAATCTTCATGTGTTACGCTCGTAGCGGATCGACGAAGCGCAATCATACCAGCTTCCACACAAACTGCTTTGCACTGAGCACCATTAAAGTCATCTGTGGAACGTGAAAGTTCCTCGAAATTTACATCGTTGCTGACATTCATTTTGCGAGAATGAATTTGCATGATGCGAGCGCGCGCCTCCTCGTTTGGATGTGGAAATTCAATTTTACGATCAAGTCGTCCGGAACGCAAGAGAGCAGGGTCCAAAATATCTACACGATTTGTCGCTGCAATAACTTTTATATCAGATGTCGAACTGAAACCATCCAATTGATTTAACAACTCCAACATGGTGCGCTGAACTTCGCGATCACCAGCTTTTTCAGAATCAAAACGTTTTGTCCCAATAGCATCCAATTCATCAATGAAAATTATGGCTGGTGCTTTTTCCTTGGCCAAAGCGAATGCATCTCGTACTAGTTTCGCTCCATCGCCAATAAACATCTGTACCAACTGAGGACCAGCAAGTTTCAAGAATGTCGATTTAGTTTGTGCAGCGCAAGCACGAGCTAGCAGTGTTTTGCCTGTGCCTGGTGGACCGTACAGAAGTACACCTAAAATCCAAGTAAGAATCTTAGTACAAGCTCTTGTCTTATTATGAAAAAATAAGTACTACCTTTGGGTGGATGAATACCCAGATTTTTAAACTTCTCCTTGTGTGTC
Source organism: Myopa tessellatipennis (assembly GCA_943737955.2). Lineage (NCBI taxonomy): Eukaryota > Metazoa > Arthropoda > Insecta > Diptera > Conopidae > Myopa > Myopa tessellatipennis. The sequence continues at coordinate 63,931,993 of OX031314.1, forward strand.
ATGGGTAGCACAACAGCTTCGATCAATTCTTGAATCTGCTTATCCAAGCCGCCAATATCAGAATATTGTTCCGTTGGCCGTTCATCAACTTCCATCGCTTTTACACGTGCATCATACTCGGCTGGCAGTGTTTCCAAAATCAAATAAGAGTCCTTGTTAACTCCGACTAAATCGCCAGGTTTCAACTTTTCCGGATCTACAAGACCGATAACTGGCAGGAAATAAGCCTGTCGAGTGGAAGTCTTGATGACAGCACATTTGCCCTTCCGTTGATTGTCCAAAACCAAAACAGCGCCGTCGTCTTCTTCCTCCTGTGGATCTACATCTAGTAGTTCAATCACATTTGAAACCAAATATGGAAGGGTTTTGTTGACCTTTCATTTAAGAAATAAATATTTAAGTTTTCTGAAAGATTGGATGTTTTTTCTCATATATACCTTTATTTTCTCAGAGTTATCTTTAATTTTCTCGTTCTGTGTTTGAATTTCGTGTGTAATACGCATAACCTCACTTTTCATGATTTTAATTTCGTTGTCCATCAAACGAGTCCTGCTAACAATTTCATCCGTAGGCATACGCAGCACCTCTTCACCTAGTGTTTCTTCGCCATCTTCCCAAATGGATTTATCCTCAAGTGTGGCTGCCATGGATGCTATGGTACTCTTTCTTTGTGTTCCGCAAAAAACAAATTTTTACCAAAACATGAAACCAACTACAATGACTTGTGCAATTTGTTTTCTTTACCTTTTTTAATTTGACGTTCGCCAGACATAATCGATATCTTAACAATCGATTAATATTACGTTTATCTATATAGCTCTAGTGCGAACTTTTTTCTCCAACGATGCGTAAGTATATTTTACATAATATAGTTTTTATAATGCATTATAAATTCTTGTGTTTTTGATATAAACATGGAGTGCACTCTAGCGTGCACATAGTTTTTAGTTCAGTTAACTCGCAGTTTTTATTAATTCAAACTTTATATGCTTAAATGATGTTTATATGATTAAATAACACAATTAAATAGCCTTACTACATTGATTATAGCAACTCCTTAGGAGATTGTCTTTGCCAACCCTATCTACGGTTAAGGAGATATAGGGCAAATAAATTCAAATTTCAAAGGGTTATAACTCAATAACCAGGAGAGTCGTAAAGTTGTCGTTGTTGTTGGGATTTGCTTCATAAGCTACAACAACAACAACACGGTGGGCGTCACCGGGCGGATACCTATTTATGCTCCTGTCATTTATAATTTCGTAATATAAATTGGCTTTCAGTTTTGACTTCATGTGCAGGTTGTTATTTTCAAGTATATATATTTTTCAAATGGCGTCGAGTAAAATTGAAGGTACGAATTTTTATTTCAAATTGTGTCTTATTCGCTAATATATGAAATCCCGATACAATAATTCCGATTTTCAATACCAGCACTATAAAATTTCCAATTGGGGCAAATCAGTCAAATATACGACTCCAGCAAACTAAAAGTTCGTTGTTCCTTTTGCTGTGTTATATTTACATAAAAACAATAAGATATTTTGAAAACAGTAAAAATTGTTGACTGCTAAGGGTCACTTCTATATATCTTTGAATCTTTGCTACTGAGTGGCTTTGAACGACCGACAGAATGGAAATGAGTGTAAGTTTAGCTGAAATCTTTAGCGGCCAACAGTTGGTCACTCACTGTTTCGCACCACAAACCAGTTAGTTCTTCAGTAAGCAAACGGCCGTGCCGCTAACATAACACAATTGTGCTAATGAGAGTGAAGTCTGTCTTTAGTGAAAGTTTTTATTGTATACTTATTAACTCTTGGTATTTTAATATGGTTCCTTACTTATTGCATCTTTAGGCTGCTATGCTGGCTCGCGTATCCTTCTATCCCACTTTGCTGTATAATGTTCTCTTGGAGAAGGCTACCTCAAGAAATTGGTACGATCGCATCGACGAGAACGTGATATTGGGTGCATTACCATTCCGATCGATGGCAAATGAAGTGAGTTAAAATGTGCTAATTGTTAGATAAATAGAGGTTAATAACATGTATATCGTATAATTTCAAAGCTTGTCCAAAATGAGAATATTAAGGCGGTCGTGTCCATGAATGAAGATTACGAACTTAGTATGTTTTCGAACAATGCTTCCAAATGGAAAGTGATTGGTGTGGACTTTCTTCAGTTGGCGACTACAGACATTTTTGAATCGCCATGTCAGGAAAAACTTTTTCATGGCGTTGAATTTATCAATAAATTTCTACCTATTGAAAAGCGTATTCAAGGATTACGCACTTCCGTAAGTTCTAAGGACGATGGAACTGTATATGTGCACTGTAAGGCGGGAAGAACGCGAAGTGCTACCTTAGTTGGTTGCTATTTAATGATGGTACGTTTTTAAGTGTAGAAGTTTTTTTAATAAGAGTAGACTGTCAAACTTGACGAAAAGTGCTAATTTAGTTTAATAATCATATATTTTTAATTAGTCCGCATAAATTATTAATAATTTAGGATATTCAAATCTTACACACACACACACACAATGAATGACTAATAATAAACGATTTTTTAAATGTTTAGAAAAACGGTTGGTCACCTGATGAAGCTGTGCATCATATGCGTAGCTGTCGTCCACACATTTTGCTGCACACCAAACAATGGGATGCACTAAGGTTGTTTTATAAAAACAATATTCAGAACTCTTGACCTAAAATTCTGTAAAGGATTTTGTGTTGCAGCACTACGGTATGCAAAAATGCATTGCTGTGCCTTCAAATATGCAGATTTAAAAATTTGATACCAAAATTTTTGTAAAAAACGAACCAGAATAAATATATTTTAAGCTTTATTTTGCGAATTTAAGTTTTAAACAGCCACATGTTCGGTAGTATTGCTTCATTATTCTTCTTTAGCCGCACCTTTAACTGACCATAATTTCTTAATGGATTCAGCTATACCGATATCATTGTAAATCAAATAGAATAACCCTCCAGTAACAGCAACGGAGAAAAGATATAAAGAGAAATGTGCAACCTTTGGAAGGAGTGGGCCCACTACACTTGGGCGAATATAGTCAACCACCATAGCTTCTAAACCCCTGAGTATTAAAAAAATTGTATTATATAAAGTCAAATAAACATTCAAAGGTCATGTACCAATGTTGGTGAATCACAATTGCTACAGCCAAAAGTGAATCCATAGTTTGTGAAGGAGAAATGAATGCAGCTGGAATAATACCCATCATCGCCAAAATAAGTCCGCGTTCAATGTTCCATATTGTAGCATGATTTCCCCCTTCAGCACTGAATCTAGGCGCTGTGAGAGAAATAGTACGAGGAGCAGGCTGTTCCCGAAAAATGTAATCAAGGAAATTGGAAAATCGTTTATGAAAACGGTCTAGTTAATCAATGACTTACCGTTAGAGTCTTAACAAATGGTAGTTTTTTGGCCAAAGCTTGCGATGTGATTGCAGCAGTGTTGGTCTTCACTGGACTGAAATTAGCATGTTGCAAGACACGAGCACCTAGAAAAAAAACAAAATCACTTGTTATATAATATAAACTTTTTTACAATTGGTATTAGAAAAGAGACGATTTTATTACCAGATTTACAGTTATTACGCAAGATAAGCGCTAGTGCCATTGCATAGAACCTGTAGTGGCGTTTTATTCTGAAGACGGGATAAAATATATTTCCTATATATTCCGATGAACAAAACAAGAAAAATTTTTAATCTGCGTACTGGTAGCAACTATAGTCACCAGAATTTAATATGGTTTACACGCTAAATTTGGACAATTTCACTACCCATTATACAATATAAATACAATTGATCCTCCATTATTCGGACCTTCATTAACCGGTACATACATATGTTAACCTGGATGATGAAGGTTGATTTTACATCTCTATTTACCGTGATTTACCTCTATTGGATTAAGTTTGCACAGGGGAATGTAACACGTCGAGCGATGATGAGGATGTGTTTGTATTTGGTGAATATTTATCAAAATGTGTGTATGATGTGGATGTCGTTGGTGGTGATTATATGGTGTTTTTTATGATGAATATGGTGAATATGATGAATATGATGATGAATAAAGGATGATAGCGTTCGCAGGTATAAGTCCGAAGCCAAAAAAGTGAGAAAAGGTTCCAAAGTTGTTAGTGTTGTCAGTTCGTTGTCCAAGTTCAAAGATAAGTGAAGTAAAAGTCAAGATGCCGGAAAACAACTGTTCTTAGGTCATCTGAAACACGAACCAAAAAACGGGACGGGACGAAAAGGAATGGGACAGACTGGCGCTGTGTTCAGCAGGGTTTTCGTTTCATTAATGGGAGCCGAGCTTTGCTTTGCATGCAAATTCATTTACTCACAGAACTCATTCACTCAAGTTCTAATAAGCTAATAAGCAAATTATTGGTTTTCTTACATACATACTTAAAATTATTTTTGAAATAATTATTTATATATTGATTTATTGATTTGAAGCCATTTAAAGTCATATATGTATACATATATTGGATTGTTTATTACAATATGTTGTAAATAGTATATTTGTTAACCTGCTGGTTCTTGCTTCTACCAGAAAAGCTCTCGGCAATCACAATAACTTCCGTTTCCGGGAGTTGTCTTTTCAGCCCGCTATCCCCTTCTAAATCTTTAGACGCAGTCCTGATTCCTGTCCACCAAACTCCCCTCATATAACAAGCCATTAATTCCTTTCTTTTTCTCACTATATTATATTGACATGGCAAAAAGGGTATAATTAACAAGTGTAGATAATAAAGTGTATGTATAGTAGAAAAAATTAATTTTTACATTCTCTTTGTTCTTTTTGTTGGCAAAAAAATGTTTAACCTTTTTCATATTACCAATCATCGCGGAGAGTAAAGAAATTCGTCTTTACATTACCAAGGACATGAAAATATGAAATACCTTCTCTCGATAGGTACCCGATAGGTACACTATCTCTAAGGAGCTCCCTAAAGGAAAGAGAAATAGAATTATGGGCAGTCTGTATCGCCTCTTTTTACCTCAACGAACCCGTTGATTATCCTGCCTTTCCGACAACTTTACATACACACAAAAATATTTTTCTAGTGTAAGGGTGTGTGCCAATTGGTTACTTTTTCCTCGGAGTGTGTGCCAATTGGTTACTTTGTCCTCGATATAGAATATTTTGACATAAGAAACTGAAATTTTGACCAATTTGAATGAGGTGAATTCAAACGTCAAAATTTTATGTAGCCCTGAGGGCTAGGTAAATTTTTGTCAACCTTTGAATATTCTCTTCAACTTCGAGTATTTAAAAATTATTTAAAATTGGAAAAGAAAATTAGGAAAACTTATATTATTATTATTATAATATGTTGTGCTTTTAATATAATAGCTAGTAACAAAGGAAAATACCTTTTTGATATTCTATGCATAATTCTTTGTTTAATTTTGCAGACAATCTTGAAACCTAAAATTTTTTTTCTGTCAAAATTTCATTCATGGATTGGCACAGCAAATAGAGCAAAATTTTACTCACCAGATTTATTTCAACATTACTTACCACTATTAAAAAGTAACCAATTGACACACACCCTAACTAAAATTTAACCGACAAATTTTCTTCTAAGATCCTGGACTGATCCCGATGAAAAAACCATGTGTGAAATCTAAGAGCCTCTACTTTCTTAGTTATGGCATAATTATGTGTTTTAATTATACATTATTCTGAGAATGTAAAACAAATTAATGAATGGAAATAATAGTGCTGTAAGTCTAAAATTTCGGCAAAATATTATTTTTACATAAATGACAGATAATTCGATTACCTCTCCAACAATATCAATAATATATATTAATCTTCTAACGTTTAGAAGATACGGGACTGAACTTTTCAAACTTCAAAGGGCTATAACTCCGGTACTATATCAGAGCAGTAAAAATGGTTGTTGTTGTTGGGGTCAGCGCCGAAAACAACGACGACAGAAAAAATTACAACAAAACTGGTTAGGTCGACAAGCGCTTTATTTAATCCATATATCTTAATATATTGTAGTTGCGAAAATAAATTTATTCCTCCTTTCCCTTTTCTCTCTTTTTTTATTTAGTCGTTGGCTCTTATTAGGGATTATTATTAATAGGTTGTCGCTATGGATATTCTCTCTTTTACACACAAAACAAAAACCAAAAAGTGAGACTAGTCGAGCGGGCTGGATAGCGTATTCACAGACTTGCTGAACATTGCTTCTAAAGAATAATTGGTATTAAATTATGAACAATACGATGAACAATCAAGTGTAAACCACTCGAATCGATTAAGTTGTTATCGGTTGTTAAGTTGAATCTGTGTTAATAAAATTCCAAGTAAAACGGTGCTGCGCCATTTTTTAGTTTGTCTATCAAAAGTTGAAAGTGTGTAATTCCTGGACTGCAATACATTAAAATTTTCAGATTCTTCTGTTTCTAGATTATTCACATAAGCAGCAAGTAATTAAATACATTTTTCAGTTATTTCGTTTAACTGGTTGAAACTTTGGAAAGTGTGTTTAACAGCGAATTTCCAAGAGTCTGGTGTTTTCTTCATCGCGCGCCTTGAACTCTACATTGTGAACTTCAAAACAAGACCGTCCCCACGCTGAAGCTCACTGTGGTTTTTATGAACCGGAAACAATTTAAGCCTTCGCGTTCGTCTTTATGTATTTAAACTAAAAATATACGAGATTATAAATTGAAAAAATAAAATAATGTTTGGTGGCGCTAAACCTACTTTTGGGTCGACCTCAACGGGTACCGGTTTCGGTGGTTTTACAAATACCGCCACGACGTCGCCCTTCGCTCAGTCAGCTTTTGGGAAACCAGCAACAGCTGCTTTTGGTGCCGCACCCGCCTTTGGAACACAACAAACTACACCGTCACTCTTCGGCTCTGCAGCTGGACAAACTCAACAGACAGGATTATTTGGAGGAGCCAGCACCTCATCGGCATTCGGCGCCACTACTACAACACAACCTGGATTCGGAGGTTATACAAACTAAAATCAAATATAAAGTGTAGAAAGTCGAATTAAAATTTTTTTTTGTAGGTTTCACTCAACCACAACAGAACACTTCGATTTTTGGAACTGCTCAACCGGCTGCGAATACTAGCTCACTATTTGGACAAGCCAACACATCGGCATTTGGTGCTGCGGTCAAGCCAGGTGCTTTGAGTGGATTTGGACAGACTGCGACACAGCCAACTTCATCTCTCTTCGGACAACCAGCTACTGCTACTAGTACACCTGGCTTTAGCAGTTTTGGCCAAACCGCTCCAACTACCAGCAATGTTTTTGGAAGCAATGCAACATCGGGCTTCGGTCAGGCAGGCACACAAGCAGCGGCTGGTACGGCAGGCACGGCCATTGCCAAATATCAGCCGACTATCGGAACGGATACACTAATGAAGGCCGGCCAGCCCAACAACGTCAATACGAAACAACATTGCATTACGGCTATGAAGGAATACGAGAACAAATCATTGGAGGAGCTTCGTTTAGAAGATTATCTCGCTAACCGTAAAGGACCACAGGCAGGTACTTCGGGCACAGCTGGTTTCTTTGGAACCGCACAACCAACCGCAACCGGCACCGGCCTCTTTGGCGCCACTACTCAACAAGCCACAGGACTTTTCGGGCAAACAGCTGCAGCGTCCGCTGACAATAAGAGTCTTTTTGGCAATACCGCTTTCGGACAAGCTGCCTCATCTCCGTTTGGAGCAGCAAATCAACAGCAGCAGAGCAGTTTCCTAAACAAGCCATTTGGTGCAAATGCCGGTTCTGCATTTAGCGCCACTACAACTGATGCGAACAATCCATTTGGCACCAAGCCCGCATTCGGTCAAACAGCTGCGCCCAGTCTATTTGGTCAGCAACCAGCGGTTAGTACTGCACCTGCCTTCGGTCAAACAAATACAGGCTTTAGTGGATTTGGAGCAACAGCTGGCCAGCAACAGCCATCATTGTTTGGACAAGCTGGCACTGCTGATCCCAATAAGACGGGCTTTGGCTTAGGAGGACCCGCCGCTGGCAACACAGGCTTTGGCGCCTTTAATGCTGCTGCGGCCACAAACGTACAGGGTGGTGGTCTTTTCGGTGCCAAGCCAGCAACTGGTTTTGCTGCTGCCCCTGCTTTTGGTGCCACTTCGCAGGCAAATACTGGATTTTCGAATTTCAATATGAATAATACTGCAGCCGGTGGTGGCGGACTTTTCAATTCTACTCTAGGTAAGACAGCTACATCAGGTTTCGGTACCTTTGGCACCCAACAATCGACGGCACCACTAAATTTCAACACAGGTTCGGCGGGAACATCGCTATTCAGCAATACAGCGGCCAAGCCGGGTGGCTTTTTTGGCAACACACTGAACACTGGTGCTTCTAATACGTCAGGTGGTTTGTTTGCAAGTACCAACAACACATTTGGCGCTCCCAATAATCCTTTGGGTGGAATTTTTAACAATACTCTAGGAGGAAATGCAACGTTAGGTGGTGGCATGGCCGGCACCACACAGCAGCAGCCTATACATCAACAGATTTTGTCCAAAGTCACTTCTCCGTATGGCGACAATCCAATTTTTAAGGATCTCAACCGTAACGATGAAATCGATGCTATGCGTGCCACTAATCCGATGGCTCAGAAAGCCCTCCTCGAATCCACCAGCAACAACACCTGCAGCCCATTCAGGGTGTCATCCAAGCCAAGTCAGAGCGCCATAAAAGTGAAGCCTGTTGGCAGCACACTAACCAAGAAGGCGCTCTTCGAGGGACTTGAAGAATTTGACAGCACCGTTGAGAGCTTTACATTGAAACCGAATGCAAAACGTTTGATCATTAAACCAAAGCCGGTCAATACTGCATTACTTGGAAGTGGTAGTCCTGGGGCATCGAACACAGGCAGTAATGTTGGGGGAAGCGATAACAATTCTGAAACGTCACGCGATTTAAATAGTCCTACGGCATCGCCAGCTGCTGTTCGCAATGAATTATGTTCTACCCAATCATCAGTCGAACCACCACAAGTTGGAGGAAATGTAGACTCTAATGCAGCAGTAAACAACGACACCGTAGATAATGGTCGTCGCGAGTCTTGGCTCCATCCGAATAACTTGGAAAAAGTTCGTCAGCATAATTTAAAAATCGGCACAGATTCTGGAGGTGTTTTAAACACCACGTTATCTGAGCTGGTGCCACGCAAGCCGCTGGAAACATATCGTACCTCTCCCACCGGACGGTCATCCATGTCCACTGTACCCGAAAATCCGTTTGAGGATTCCTCAAATCCTTCTCGTCGCGAGCCGGTTACATTCTCCAAAAATGCAAATGAATCGCTACATTTGAATCGTTCAAATTGCGAAGCGGAAGAAGATTTGGCACCAGATGAACCGTCAGTTCAGCCCGAGTATGAAGAGCATCCAACCGGCATACGACTAAGAAGAGTGGGGTAAGTGTTGCCTTTCAGAGTTGGTACATTTTTATTTCCATAATTTTCTTAATTTTTTCGTAGCTACTACACAATTCCGTCATTAGAGGATCTTGAATCTTACTTAGCGGAAGATGGATCCTGCATTGTGTCGAACTTCACAGTTGGTCGCGAAGGTTATGGTAATGTTTACTTTGGCAAGGAAATTGATGTGGCTGGACTCAACCTGGACGAAATTGGTAGGTGTCAAATACTCAACATTACAATTCTTCGTACTCATAGTGGTTTTTCCTATGCTTTTAGTACACTTCCGGAATAAAGAGGTAATCATCTATCCGGATGACCAAAATAAACCAGCCGTTGGTAGTGGTCTTAATCGAGAAGCGCAGGTCACCTTGGATCAAGTGTGGCCCCATGACAAGACCAAGCATGAGCCTATTAAGGATCCTCAGCGTTTGGCTGAAATGGATTGGGAGGGAAAACTGCGTCGCGTGTGCGACAAGAATGACACGCGCTTTATGGAATACCGACCTGAGACAGGAAGCTGGGTGTTCCGCGTTAAGCACTTCTCCAAGTATGGTTTAAACGACAGTGATGAGGAAGACGATATACCGGCTGATCCCAAAAAAGCCAAAATGGCAGGAGCAGCAGTGGCGGGAGCACAGGGGAAAAGTGCCATAACAGCACCAGACAACACGGCTTCAAAAATTGTTCCAAGAGTATGGAAATTATTTTAGCAAACATTTTAAAATTCTTATATTATCTATGAACTCTTGTAGAATTCGGAAGAAGCTGCACATACCGTTGATCCTAAGTCGTTAGGCGTTTCCCCCATGGATGAATCTGCTGAATTTATGCTAATGGATAAGACTCGTAAATGACCAATCTTTAATCTGCAATCGAAAACGTTAAACACATATCTTTATTAGAATTTTATCAAAATAACGGCAATGAATATTCATTTTTGGATCAACAAAGATGTGGAGTGACGAGCCCAACCGCCGTTCTAGCAAAAAATGCGGGTACAGATTCACATAAACTGCAACTAATGAAAGCTTCGTTCTTTACAGATGAAGTTAATAACAAATCAGGTAAAAGGTCAATTCTTTAATTATATGTTTCACCAAATACATACCATCACTATCTTATCTCGAACAGAGTCATCAGATATGGAAATGCTACATGATTTTGATTGCAATGCCAACTCTTGCTTTACCTTGCGTAATCATGATTTGTACACATCTGCGCAGTCTATTTGGAAGGATGCTACTTCTAGACGAGATAGAGGCAGCGGTATTTTAGTTGCTACAAGTCAAGTAGAATTTGATTTACATGGTTCACCACCTCCGCCACCATCTTCATCGGTTTCGGTTATTAGCTTGTTTCCCGAAACCCAATCAATGGTGAGTAATCATAAATCACAAATCATAATGAGAAGTTGTCATTTTTAGACATTTTTTAATTTATTTCCGTTTTTAGTCTGTTTCACCTGCTCCACCAACCAACGATAGACGTACTGCTGGCGCCTTACAAAGATTTAAGTTGCTACCTCTTATTATTAAACCTAAAGTAGCTCCAGTAAAATCGCTCGCCGTACAAGCACCTCTTCAGAAATCTATTTCATTTGCTCTGAACAATCAGTGGTCCTCTGATTTGGGTCTTTATTATAGTCGTCGCTTCAAAGTTGGTTTTGGTTTACAGAGCACGTTAATTGTACCGACAACAAGGGATGCGGTGCCTCATGAATTGAAAAGTAAAGAATATGTTATCATAAAAGAAAGTACTCTACATTACTTATTGACTATTTTAATTCCATAGATGAAAATCTTCTCGCTGCCGCACCATTAATTTTCCAAGTTCGCTCTGAGACTGATTTCTCTGCTACCCTGCTTCAACATGTACAAATTTCTTCGGCCTTGCATTACAACAATTTCAGTGACAGTGTTGTTGGGCATCTAAAAATTCAATTGCGTCACTCAATGCAAGAGGATATTGAAGGCACTGAATGTCCTTGGATTAAATCGGATGGTGGCTCTGAACTACTTGTCAAGCATTTAGACGAAGCCGTAAAATTAATTGATTTTGGCGATCTGGAGGAGTATGCAGTTTCAGTTTGGTCGCTCTGTTTGGCTCTCTGGGGCGATCACGAGGAAATGGAAGGTCGTGAACCGAGCTCCCATTTCGTAATTATGTGCCGTCGCAATTTGTTGTCGGATTGGCTGGAAAATCAGCTGACAGATAAGGATCTGCTGAAGAAGAACGTCTCGAAGCACACGTATATCGATCATCTCTTGGAGCTTATCATGTGCCACAAAGTGACCGATGCTTGTGAATTGGCCTTCATGTATGACGATGCAAATCTAGCGCTTCTCTTGTCGCAACTATCTAGCGGTCCCACTGTTCGACAACTGATGGAAGATCAGCTAGCAGCATGGCACAAAGACAAAGCAGATCAGTTTATACAACTAGAACGTTTGAAAATCTTTATGTTTGTAGCTGGGGTGTCGTTGATGAATTCGGCCCATGGACCTATTAACACATTAGAAGGCATGGAATGGATAAAAGCGTTGGCGGTAAACTTATCAACTGATCAATCGATCACCATCAAGAATTAGTAATTCACGTCATATTATTTCTCTTCAATTCCAGGTCCATCTTTGGTATTTGTGCTCTCCTACATGTTCTATTACAGACGCGTTGTTAGCCTACGAGAAATCATTCAAGGCGGATGAATTCTACTCCCTTCCACCCACACCTGTTTACATCGATGATAGAATTAAGATGAAAGAAAAGGAGATGGTGTTTGACTTACGCTACCATATTCTGCAATTATTTTCCAAACGAAGTCACCCTCTGGAGAGTCTCTTGAATCCTGTCACCCATACTGTGGATCCGATGGACTATCGCTTAAGGTACACATTGAGATTGGTGTCAATTCTTCTAGGTAATATTTCTTAAATTTCAGTTGGATGCTTTTGCAAACTTTTGAAGCCTTGGGCTACCGACATTGCTCTGAATTGGCTGAGAGTCAGCTGCACGTTGGTTTTGCCGGTCAGCTGGAGAATCAAGGCCTCTGGGAATGGTCGATTTTTGTACTGTTGCACATAAAGGATCGTAATCAACGGGAGTTGGCAGTACAAAATATGCTCTATCGTTATGTACACGTTTCCAAAGATGTAGCGCTTTCGGTGAAGGAGAAATTCGTGATCAATAATCTGGGCGTGCCGGAGAAGTGGATAGATTACGCTAAAGCTGTCAAAGCGGGTTCTATCGGAAAGCGTCATCTTCAAGCAAAATATTTGCTCAAAGCCAAACAGTGGTCGTTGGCACATGAAATTATATTCCAATTCATTGCACCGGATGCAGTAATTAATGGTCAGTTTTAATCAGATAATACGAGAACATTTTATAATTTCAAAAAATCAATCGGTTTCTCTTTCATTTGTACAGACAATCTTGATTATCTGCATGACTTATTGAATCGGTTTGAGAGTCCAGAACTTAACAAGAGTGTCAAAGTGCCAAACTGGTCTAACCAGGGACAAATATTTTTGGATTTCATTGACATCAATGATAAAGTAAGGGTGACAAGTTTTACATTAAAAATTATGTGCAAAAATTATTTTATTTATTTTTCTCATTGTTTAATTTTATTTCTTGTTGTAGTTTAAAAGCCTCAAAACATTAAAAACTGAGGGGGACATTGAGGCACGCTGGGAAAATCTGAAGCCACAGTTGGCTGATTTATGTTCGCGTATAAATTTGTTGCCTTGTCCAACACCTAAACACCGCTTGTGTCAGAGTGAAATCGCTCAAAATCTTGCATGCTTAGTTCGAGGGGTCCTGCTTGTCTGTCCGGTGTTGAATCCCTGCTTAATAATTAAAATTGCTTTAGAGCGACTTCCCCTCCCGCAGGAATTTGCACAACAAGAATTACGTTCTTTGCTGGATACACTAGTCGGTGATCTTTCCAAAACTGATCTCAGCAATAGTCAAGAATTGACAGTGAAGTAAATACCACGGACGGTTTAATTATAATCTATGTTTCTTCTAATAAATAATAATAATTTATATATCAGATAATTACTACAATATATGCATAATGTTATGTTAAACCATTTTTAAAATGTTTGCATTTTCATAAGTCTATACGCAGCCAATAGTTTGCATCATGGTGTTCGATATAAGCCAAAACCAAACAGTCTATTATTATAAATGTATTGTGTTAAAACTATATCTTTGTTTTCCCATTTGTACCATTTTTATTTAATACTTACGTATAATAAACACATTTTAAGATATGCGTAAATAAAAAAATATTTAGAGTTTGATATTTATTGTGTATAAGATTATTAAGCGAAGTCTGTCGGTGTCTTTCGCTGGAACGTTTCTCGGGGGTCGAGGCTCTCGTGTTCGATAGACGTTGACTCAATTTGGACTCTGACAAAGTTTTCAAATTGATTTGGCCGACATTAAATCTATACACAACTAGGGAACTACTTACTCTCTTTAGATGTGGAATTTCGCCTGTGGTTGTAGGGGTAACCAATATTGATCCGTGAAACGGGCTGTTTCGCACGACTAAAGAACTTCATCGAGGGTTGCAAGTTTATGGTCTAGTAACATAACCCGACCTTTTCTTTTCCAGAATCGTTTTAAATATACTTCATAAATAAGATTGCACTTGCTTTCATAGTAATTTTTCAATTTACAACTTTTTTTTTAATGTTTAAAATTGCATATATTTCTTGAATATAAAATTACATGTTTGTGGCTACGTACTAATTGTATATATTGTATAATGTATATATAAGGACGGATATAAGGTACCCTGAGACAAAATGTTAAACAGAGGTACCTGTAAACAGAGGTTCGCTGTACTTGCAGTGATCTAGTAATAATAAAAAGTAATTACTAAAAAATCGAAAACGTTCATACTTAGTAACTAACATAAAGGCACTGTTTAAAAAAAAAGTGATTAATACTGCACATTTTAGAAAAAACGCAGTGAATATGACGATAATAGAATGGATAAAAGCACAGAATAAATAGTATACAGAAGTTTCATCTCGGCCTGCGATACCTTTTCACTTTATGGTGCGGTCGAAACAACTGAGGGGAAGATCAAACAACATGTGAAGCTTCGAGAGAGCTTGTTTTGCGAGAGAAATCTATTTCTGAGGTACACTGAAAAGATAGAAGCACGGGCGGCGCACCAATAAAAAAAAGGAAAAAGAACCATAAACATTACTCAGCTTGGCTAGACGCAGTATCTTTTGAAACGGTTTCACTACTGGTATGTCGATACCAGCGATGGCTAGATAGGATTTCTAAAAATCCCATTTTTAAATTTTAATTCAATTCCAACCACATACATTTCAAAGTAGATAAACACATTTTTCATTTTATGAATTCTTAAATACGAGAAAATGGGAAATTATTACTGAATAGATCTCGGCGTACCTTCAATCTCTGGTAAACCTGCTTCACTTTAGTTTTCTTGTTCACTCTATGAAAATCGTTGAACTAGATGTGCTGTGAAATTTTGTTAAAAGAGTAAATATTAATGGAGGAATCACAAATGGCTTGTGTTGCGGCGATGGCAACAGCTGCTGCATGCTATGTTGTAGCCGATGTAAATTCACAAAGGAATCGATGTTGGGTAAAGAAGTGAAGGAAGAATCGCAGTGTTCGTGGAAACACTCAAAAGTTGTTAAGAAATTTAGGGCCCGGCACATACGATTATAGCTGCTATTTAAGGATGGACGAAATATTTTTCAGCAAATTCTCCAAAAAGTTGGACCGGTAATTGCAAAACGTGACACATTTATGCGACCCGCAGTGCCACCGGAAGAGAGACTAGCTGTCACCCTCAGCTCAATGATATTGTAGTCAATATTGATCAACAAATTAGACATTGTGGTTCGCCTATATTATTTTCAAAAAACAAAAAGTGATTCTCCCATTTCTTATTAAAAATTTTTTTCACAGTGCATTCATAAAACAGCGTGGTAGGATGCACCCTGCTTGAAGCCTGTACGTGGACTGACTGCTCTTTATAGGAACGATCGCTAATGTCAGTGTGAAAAACCGACGAGTGCTGTCGTGTATATGTGAATCAAAGACAACTTCCAGTATTGTAGTCTTTGATGTGAATAGCGAGAGGCAACTTCTGTGTACTATTTATTCTGTGATAAAAGCCACTTTGGTTTAAATTTTAGTTAATGAAACTGATTTAACTTCAATTAGTATTGTATGTATAGAAAATAAATACTTCAATACAAATTTTTTAAAATTTCCTTTGTTCTACATTCTACGTTTGTACGTACTCGTATTTGTAAATAATAATTGCTTTCGTTAATGTTCTTCAAGAAATTCTATTCTATCCAACTGGCATAGTTGAAACTGTGCTGTGTGGTGTTGTGGGACGGGAGCCAGCTAATGAGTGTGTGGTTGATGCATGTAATGAAGCCATTGTGCCCATCTATTAGAAATTGTAAATAACGTAAAATTACTGTATGAGCTTTTGCCAAATGATCATATTTACCCTTAAATGCGCCAAATCCTCCAATTTCGTTAGGTCAGTTAATTCGAGGAAGAGTGAATAAACCACACACCAACCATAAAGGCAAACGATAACGGAAACGGACCACAGCAGCACCATCATAACGTTGTAGACAAAATATAAGTCGTTGACAATAGCAAAGAAGATTAGAGCCAATGTGCGCCATATGGTAAAAACAGCGAATGTCCAAAGCCAAGGCAAAATTTTTCGCTCATACTCCTGCAGAATACAAGGTTCAAATGAATTAGAATAAAATAAGGAATAAAAGGAAATAGTAAACATGAAGCTATTAGAATTATTCTTCATTCATAGACGTTTAATATTTTTAGATTGAAACTTCCTACCGGAATAAAGAACCTGTTTTTATATTTTCCATGCTCTTGTTTCTGTTTAAAGCCATTGTGATATTTGTGAGTATTGTGTTCAAGATAAAGTTAAGAGAAATAAAAATGTATAGAAAAGTTAAATAATTTCACTGTATGTGTATAGATGACAAAGAAAGAGAACGTAAATACATATATGAATAAGCAAAAACAACAAATTTAAATAATTTTAAATTAATATAACAACCAAAAGGTAATATATTTAAAACTTAAAGAATACAGTAAAGAATACTACAAACATAATTAATAAAGTGACATTAAGATAATAAAGTGAAATGAATCAGGGTAAAGACTTAAACCAACATATTAATTAGCTATTAACAAAATACGCTAAGAAAGTATTTTTAAAATTCCTACAAATATACAGTCTGTCAAGAATCAGTTTTCACATTGAAAATAAATTCCATTTTTCAATTTGTTTAGTAAAACAATACTACTTTTTGGTTCTTTATAGAATTTTCGCTTATCAATTACCTTAAGGTGCAGTACTTACAACAGTTTAATGAAAGAAAAACCCAAATTTAATGCACAATGTACGAAATATGCAACAAAAATCATGATTACTCAGTTTTTCAACTGTCAAGAAACTCTTTTCACAACTGTTTTGGTGATTTAATATGCGCTGCTTTTACCATTATTTAGGCATTGATTTGAATTTTTTTCCTGTTGGTATGTTAATTACTTATTCATTGTTGCTTTGCGAATACAAAAAGTTGAAAAATCGTGTTTTGTGGTGGTTCTTTCTTTTAACATAACGTTTTCTTAAAATGCCAGACAAAAGTTTATGTTTTGAAGTGATTCAGTTGGTTTATTGCAATGTACAAATGGGTAAAAGTGTACCAGAATTATCCAAAATGTTATCTGTAACACGAAAGACAATATATAATATTTTATAGTGTGAAGAAAACGAGGTAAGACTAGAACTGAAGTATTTAGGCGGCTGTAATTCTGAGTTAACTGAACGTGTAGAGCGCTTTATAATGAGGAAAATATACCAAAACCTCAAGGTTTTAACCAGAACGCTTGCAGAAGATCCCAAGGAAGAGTGTGGTGTCGTCGTTTCGCATGAATCAGTCAAGAGCTGCTCGTAAAAAGACGCTGCTTTCCGTTCAAAATATTGAAAAAAGTATCAATTGTTGCATATTTCGTAGATTGTGCATTAAATTTGGGTTTTTCTTTCATTAAACTGTTGTAAGTACTGCACCTTAAGGTAATTGATAAGCGAAAATTCTATAAAGAACCAAAAAGTAGTATTGTTTTGCTAAACAAATTGAAAAATGGAATTTATTTTCAATGTGAAAACTGATTCTTGACAGACTGTATATGATTTTACTCATTGGGGGTTCGGATAATTAAATCAAAAGCTAAATTTATATGCATTCGATATTTACCTAAAATACGACTTTATTATGTCATATAAAAAGTATTATTAAAAATGCAAACTTCTTGTCTGCAAAACATATTATCTACAAGAAAATTAAAATAATACAAATCGATCCACTAATTTGAATTGAATGCATCTCAAAATAACAACTACCATAAGTAGAAAATGTGCACTTACCTTTCTAAGAGCGATAACAAGTAATATGCTGGTGAAGAGAATTACCACACCCAGTATTAGAGAAAACAATGCAAAAATAATTAGCATATTTCGCACTGCAAATTAATTAAAAAAAGTAGAAGGAAAACCTAATTAGTTTACATTTAATTTCTTTCCTAATAAACAAAAATTTACCATGCTTGTTGCCAACATAAACAAACTCGTACGAAATAATATAGTAGCCATAATGTGTGGAACCTGGCGCAGCCATCGCTAAGCAGTAGATGTCGAAGATTGAGTTACCAATGGTAAATAACGCCAAGAACTAGCAAATATATTTATTTAAAAACAAGAAATTTAGTAATTTAAGCAAATAAAGATTTACTATTGCAAACAAGCCAATTATTAAAGCACTTTTCTGTATGTCGATGTATTCATTGTTCTTCAAGATGGGTCGCTGATACCATGGAATACGCACCGAGCGTGTAGAACGTGATTTTATAGAGTGTAAATTTGTAGAAGATCTAAGGAAGACGGTTTAAACGATATAATATCTTTAAAAATAACCATATATAGAGTTGTATTACCTTCCAGTGGCATGTGAATATACCGAAGGATTCGAGCGATACATGGACGGAGTTTTGCGGCCGTAATTCATGTTATCATTTATTTAAAGTCGTTTACGTAGTTAACAAAAAGATGCCAGGAAACTTATAAAAGTCGAATTTGAAGTTGCTACACGCTCTTAATTAATGTGAAGAAGTACTGTGTTCCAAATTGCTTTGATTAAGATGTTTCCGATTTGGGCGTCACCCAGTCAGTGTAAAGCAGCAATCAATCATTCACATAAATTGCAACTGTACTGATGCAAAATACTCCCTTAATGAGTTAAATCATTAAAATAAACCTTTTTTATAAGAAATCCCTTTTCTTAAAAATAACTTTTTAATTAAGCACAGGAATTTATTTGATATTAAAATTAGATTTTGAACAACACAAAAACCACTGAGCATAGGAATGTTTTTGACAGCACAATTGATGACAATTTTTTTATGGCAATTGACAGCATATTGGCGCTGTTTACACGTGCGACAAGAGGCAGAGTTTGTCAGCTAGTAGTTTACACACTCTTAAGGGTATATCGCAATTCCATTCCATTTTTCGGAACATATTAACGATAGTCAAAGCTCCAACTTTGTTGTTGTACAGCAATAACAATTGAGCTCGGACTATTTTGGGGGCAGAATTATAGGCCTTTGAAATTTAACCGCCTGAAACTATAAGAGTTATTCGGATAATGTTAGTACCGTTGTATATATAGAAGAGTATATTATATTATTCTCAAATCTTCATCCAGTTTGTTATATATTTCAAGTTATTTCAATTTGGATGCAGTGAGTCAAGAAGATTTCAAGAAGATTTCGTGTCAACATAAAGTAAATAGTACAGACAATTGAAATTGAAATTGAAAGAAAATTATGTATTAAGTTATTATTATGAAACTATATTTTTTTAAACATTTGTATTTATTACAAGAAATTATTAAATTAACTTCCGTCACAAAGATCACAAATCCAATATTCCGCACCTAACTTCTAAAAACGTAAATTTAAGAATGGTAAATTTCAAGTAAAGGTGCAATACGTGAAAATATATCGTAGAACAAATTCATGGTGACGGGAAGCAGCTCGGGTGATAATGATGGTTGTTATTCTAAATTGTTCTGGATATCAGGTTTTCCGATATAGACAACATTCATAAAAAACTTTAATATTGACACCGCAGTTTAGCTAACAATTAATGATCGAATTTCGAGAAAACCATACATCGTACAACAATAATGTATACCGTTTTGGAAAGCTGGTCGCGTGTAGAATTACTGTGCGAAGTTTCATGGTGCTAGCATTAGTTTTACGGATTTTCAGTATGCAAAGTTTGGGGTATCTAGGACACTCCCTTTAAAAGTTATGGCTGTTTAAAGTTTTGCTATCTTTCAGATCGAATTGCGAGAGAACCAGCCATCGTACAACAGTAAAGTATAGCTTTTTGGAAAGCTGGTGGCATGTAGAATTACTGTGCGAAGTTTCATGGTGGTAGAATTAGTTTTACGGATTTTCAGTATGCAAAGTTTGGGGTATCTAGGACACTTCCTTTAAAAGTTATGGCTGTTATGGATTGTCGTCGTCGTGACTCTGTGAATAACGCTGAATAAAATAATCAATTTAATGCTAAGATTCAAATGGCAACAAATATATTTATAATAAATAACCCAATAAATAAATAAGAACTAATAATATTATGGCTGTGATTTGGAAAACAATCGCAAACAGAAAGCGTTTCAATAAAAGGAATGTTCTATAGAAATGTGATATCTAAAGAAAAATTAAAAAAGAACGAATTAATATATGTACATATGAAAGTTATACCAAAAACATTTAAAAGATATAGGTATATACAATTAGTTAAATTACAAAATTCTAGAACTAAAGAACAATTATGAAGGTGCTAAAGTTTTTCGAATTAGTTGCAAAACAATTAACAACTGCATATGGATAAAAATACTTACAAAATGTTTAAATTCAATCAATCGATAAACATATAATACAACAGAGATGTTAGTAGACTAAAATAATTTGATATTATGAAGTTATTTAAATAGCGCTGCGAGGTTTAAGTAAAATTGCTTATAAAATATGTTTTAATGTAAATATATAATTATATATGTTTCGTTTGCTATGCTGTGCAAATAACGTATTAAAAATTTCTTGCAAGGATCGCGCAAATACTATTAAATTTTCATTACAATTGATTTACGTACTAAGACACTACTGCACGGTTTTATGATTTATTGTATCGAACAGCTGCGTACCGAGGATAATTTTTGGTCATCACCCATTTCTTTTACACTTAGAATGCTTTTAATGCTTTCGGCTTCATTTATCCAAGCTTCAATCTGCCCAATCAATCAAGATGAAATAAATTTTTTAATTGATTATAACCGAAAATTTTTTAAATGATTGCATTAACCTGTTTCAATATTAAAGTTCTGCGTTCACCTTTAGGCTCGTTGGTTACAAAGGGTATAAGTATACCCAACGCTGAGGTGTACGCCTCCAGAGATGTTTCGATCTTTTGCTCATACATATATAACTCAGCTTGTCGTCCAATATCTAGAGCACTTTTAAGCTGTGGACTGGAATTTGACATGGCATCTGAGATTATTAATTAGGAAAATGAGTTTTCAAAATTGTAAAAAAGTGAGTAATTTGAGTTACTTACACAACTGCTTGAAGCGTACATCCGGTTCTAAAAGATCTGTAATGCGATTAGCTTGCGCCGAACTTGAAGGTTGCTGCGAATGGCATGTGTTTAATGAATTAGATTTTGTTGAATCTGTCTTGTTCCCTTTCGGTAGCATAATTTTTATTTCCTCAGCTCGTTTCGCATAACTTAAGGTGCGATTGCGTAGTGCCGCACGTTTTTTCTCATCTTGTTCCTCGGTTAAAAGCGGCACAAAATACTTCAACGCTTCGCAGTATAAATAATAAGCCGATTTGTAGTTTTTCTTATTGTCACAATCATTGGCCTCACTGATCAAATCGATAGCTTTTTGTAACGTCTATTGAAATCACAACATATTACAAAATTATGATGACATTACATTATTTATCATTTACACATCGTTTATCAATGACATATTATCATTATACATATATATGAATGTATGTATTTTTGCCGAACGCACGCTGACGCGATACATTAGTGTTAGTGCGTTCCGGTAGATGTATGGTGTCCGGTAAACCGCAACACATAATATTTAAATCCGCACATACCGCACCGGTGTGCGTTCGGCTTTAAGCTGTATGGTAGTTTTATTTTTGATTAATTGATTTGCCGGTTTGCTAAAAAAGAAAAGGATACCTAATTTGCAATACTACTCACTTTTTCCGAAGGAAATGTTTTGAGGTCAATAAACGGATGCGAGAAGAAATCATCAAATCCCATACGCTTTGCAGGATTGTGTTCCAGTAGACCACAAAGAAGATCATTACATTCCTTGCTGATGCGCGCCGACGAAGGAATCATGATCTGTTCGGCGTTCCGTAAGCGCAGCAACAGCTCTTCCATTGTCTTTGACGAGTATGGAGCCTTGCCAAATAGACACTCGTACAGTATTACGCCAATGCTCCAAAGATCTGCCTTTGCGTCGAATTGTTTCTTGCGTAAAATCTCTGGCGCCATGTAGAGCGGCGAGCCTTTTGGTTGAAAATTAATTTCGCCCATGCGCAAATTTTGTGCGAAACTAATAAAAGAATAACAATTAAATATAACAGAAAATATTTATTAAATTTTATGCACACCCGAAATCGGCCACCTTTAGTGTTATATTCGGATTTTTGGTCAGCAGCAAATTCTCTGGCTTTAGATCAAAGTGACAAACATCGTTCGAGCGTAAGTATTGCATAGCCGCTGCTAACTGACGCAAAAAGTACCGACATGTTGTTTCTGGCAGAGTCTTTTTCGAACGTAGGAAGGACAAAAGGTTGCCCATGTTGCAATATTCCAGGACAATGTATATGTTTCTGCAAGGCTCAGTGTAGAAATAAAATTATTTCTACATTACAGATAAGTTACTTGTCATCCCAGAAGAAATCTTGGAGCGTTACTATGTGTTTGTGGTTCAGAGAACGCAGCAGGCGGATCTCCGTAACAAGATTATCGCGAGAGTTCTTGTGCAGCCTTGACATTTCCACGCACTTGATGGCATGATATGAGCGGTCTTTCTGCGATCGTCAAATTCAAACACGTTCCGTTGGCATGAACTTTTTATAATCTTATCGGTAAAACAAACCTTGTATCTGCATTTGTAGACCTTCGCATAACTACCTTCTCCTAATTTATCCAGTATCTCATAGTCCGTAATGCGGGGTAGGGACATCTTCACGTTGTACAGCAAAATAATTAAATAAATGTTATTTGTTGTGGTTCCGATAATTAACAATAATAACTTAACAAAAAATAAAACAAAACCAGTCTGACTAAACAACAATTAGAAGTTTTATTTTCAGACAGCTGTCGAGACTGAAATGTCATGTTCAACGCAACACTTTTTCAGTAATGCCTTAAACACAATCAAAGACGCAAGACGCAAGATTCATTTTTAACTGTCAAAATTAGACGGGCTCTTATGGAGATCGAGAAAAAAGTTTGCTTCTCTACTTAGCTGCGAAATTACGCATCTCGCATTCGAGGTAATTCTAATTTTGACGGATGCAAAAGCGTTCTTGTTCTTCTTATTTGTTTGTGTTTGTTTACATTTCATTGTTTTTTCTATTTCAGTTGCTGTAAAATTATCTGAGTGTTTTTCTGTTGCTTTTTTTATTATTATTCTGTATAATATATCATTTGAATGTATTTTAAATATATTTTAATATACATAAAAATAAAAAAACTTCGAATAAACTTCGAGAATTTTGGTTAGAATGAATCTATTGTTCTCTACAGGCAAATATTTGACATTTCATACTTCTGCTTCCCGAAAATGATTTGGTTTAAATCCGAGCCATTTCTTGCTTCGCTGCCTTGAATCTTGCGTCTTGCGTCTTTGATTGTGTTTAAGGTATAAGTATTTTCGACGATTACTTTAAGTTCATTGTGGTGCCACTTATATTTAAAATATATGACTAAAAAATCGTTTAAAACATTTGATATTATAAGTACGTACTCGCAAGTTGCAACAAATTATCAGAAACGATAATTCATTTATAAATTGAAAGAAAATTTGTCATTAATCGTGCAACGTACAAAATGCCTAATCGTGCTACTGTTTTTGTCGTTGTTGTTGTGTTTGGTGCTGACTTCAAAACTGACTCCGAAAAGGGGTGGCAATTTCCAGTTCGGTTTTATAGCATTTGAACTTGAAATTTAACCGCCTATATTTCCTGACCTACAACTCGTGTCGGTTGGCCTAGGTACGATTAGAAAGGGGTTAGAAATACCCACCATTTATATTATATACGATTATATCGAAAACCTAACATCTTTCGAGAAAAACAAAATTTAAAATTTTTAGTACTTTTTATCCAATTCATTAATTTTTTCCTAAGTAAAACGCATAATTAAAGCATGCAATCATCCCAATACTAAGAAAGAAGGAATCCTTAGCTTTCTTAAGTAAAGTATTTCACTGGGGTATGAAGTAAATGATATATCTATTTTATCCATTATTTTTAAATTCTCTAACATACAATAACTTGAAATTCCTTGCTCATTAGTACTCCAAGGAAAACCAAGTTACCTGATAAAGACCTAAGAACCAAAACTTTGTTACTGATAAAGAGTTCTTCAACTAAGAATAATCCAGAAATGTACTCCTATCGCTTTGATAATTTATAAGAAACAGCTAAGCAGATTACACTAAAATAGCTAAGATTACAAAACTAAGCAGATTATATCTACATATTTTGTGCTGATATTAGCAACCGATATCAATAAATAAAACTAATACAAATCAAGTATTAGAAATTCATATACGATTATGTTTGTATTATATTCGAGCAGGCTTATATAAAAAAATCCTATAACCAATTCCAACCGCACGCATTGTGGTCATCTCTGTATATTCCGGGGATCGTAAAAGTGGGAGCCGCACGCCCAGACATCGATATCAAATGTTGGGACAGTGCTTAGTTGACGTGTGATATGTACAAACGTGTACACACAGCTAAAATTCATTAGTTGCCAATGTAGTGTATGCCACCTTGAACTTATAAAAGCCAGTGATTGAGAGCAAAATAGTTTAAAAAAATAGTAGTTTTTTAAATCATGTGGATCAAAGTTCTTGTGGCGATTTCAGTAGTTGTGGCCACAGTTTCATGTTTTCCAGGCCCACGGGTTGTAAATGGCACGAAAGCTGAGCGATACGAATATCCTTTCATTGTGCGGAGGTTTATTAAATCCTAAATACTTCAGCTCCTTCATTTAACTATTGTATTAAATATTTTAATTATATTAATATTATATTATAATTATATTAATAATATTATAATTATTAAATATTTTCCAAGGTCTCACTGCGCGTAAACAGTGAACACAACTGCATGTCATGAGTACAATATGTTTAAACAGAATGTAAACGATATTGCTTTGTTGGAGTTGCGAGCTGAGTTGATCTACAACTATAGAACTGTGGCTCCAATAAAGTTGCCAGAAAAGAACTTTGAAATCGTTCAGGTGCCTGAGGGCGAATCAGGAATCCTCCTTGGTTGGGGTTCTAATACGGTGTGTTATTTTAATTAATAAACAGGCATTTTTATGAAATATGGTTTGTTGTACAGCTCTTTGATCCGGCAGAGACCGATTTGCAGCTAGCCGAACTCAAAATCTATTCTGACGAAGAGTGCAATCGACGTCATGAAGGCAAAACCACAAGCGACCAAATTTGCGGTGGTGTTGACGAGGGCGGCAAGGGACAATGCACTTATGACTCAGGAGGACCCTTAATCTACAACGGTGACGTTCAAGTGGGAATCGTTTCGTGGAGCCGAAAGCCGTGCGCGTTGTATCCATTTCCTGGTGTCTATACCAAGGTTTCTCATTATATTGACTGGATCAACAGTCAATTAAATGAATTATAATTATGTTTAATAGAAAATCAATAAAACCGGCGCAAGTTTTGAATGCTAGGAATTTTTTGGGCCTCAAGTTGATTAACCGTCCCGGGCTCCATGAGTCCTAGCTACGCCTCTGTATAAATAGTAGGAGTGGTCGTTACCTGTTTTCAAAATAAAATAATTAGCTTTGTAGTTTTATTATTGTGCTCAAATTTAAACTCCCAGTTTTGATGGTAAATTGTTTTATTGGAAAATAAGTTGATATGTAAAGTTTTATTCAGGAAGTATATATATTTAACAATATAACCATTTAAGACCCTCTTTTGCCTGTGTAACCTAAAGTGGGCGGATCACGCCCATATTTGGCGTATTAACGGATAATGCTACTCTATACGCAGGAATGAAATTTTGTTGTCGTAACCCAAAAACGAACGCTGATATCACATTTCCAATAAAAAATAGGCGTGGTCGTGGACCGATTTTGCCCATTTTCAATACTAACCTGACCCCACAAAAAACAATATTTCTGCAAAATTTCATCACGATATCTTCACCTGTGATCGGGACGGACATGGCTAAATCGACTCAGAAGGTGATGCTGATCAAGAATATATATACTTTTCTACACCGATCTATATCTATTTCTATGCGTTACACACTTGGTGACAAAGTGATTATACCCTTAACCTTAAGATGTAGGGTATAAAAATTAATATTAAAAGGTTAATAAATACAATGTTTACCTTGTCAATGATTTTAGTTTTTAAATTAAACTAATCGACTCTGTTCGACTCTCTACATGAAACAATCTATTATAAAACTAATTATCTATGTACATATTCTGTTGATATTAACAATCGATATTGATAAATAAAATTAGTACCAATCAAGTATTAGACATCCAGTGTCGATTTCAGTGGCGATTTCAGTGTCGATAGTTGTGGTCACAGTTTTACGTTTCCCAGACTCACGGGTTGTAAGTATTACCAACGCCGAGAGGTACGGGGGACCCTTCATTGTGCGGGGGTGAATTAAATCCTAAATACTTGAGCTCATTCATTTAAATATTGTGCTAATTACTTTAATTATATTATATTAAGATTCTATTAGAATTATATTATAATTTAGTACATATGTCCTAAAGGGACATGTATTAAAGACATTGTATAAAGGCCCCTATACCTTTCAATACATAGAATATTTATTTCAGACGTATGTATGTATATTCACAAACATACAGACAATTTTCTTGATACTTCATTGTTTTCTTTTCATAGTTTGTGTCAGTTTTAAATAATTTCTTTAAAAGGTTTTACTTAAAAGTAATTCAACTACTTATTTATTGTTTATATAAATCGAATTTACATTTATCTAATAAGTTTATTAAGCAATAAGAAATAAGAACTTCTCGTTTTATAGTATAATAATTCAGTTTTTTTTGCAAATCGACAAAAACAATAATAAAATGAATTTGAAACATCAATATTTTAGAAATGTTTTAATATTTATAATTCAGTAAAACTAAGTACATAATTACAAATTAATCATCAATTAAAAAAATCATATATATATACATATATACATATATATAAACTAGTATATAAGCCTTTCTTCGCCAGGAAGTTATTATTTTTTATTTATTGCGTAAAAAAAAATTTGCGAAGGCTTTTGGACTTTCTCACCTTACTATTGAGAAACTACACTTTTATGAAAAATTATTAATTTTTTAAATTATTAAGTTTTTCATAATAAAATCTTACAAATTAATCAACACAATCTAGGAAAAAAATACATTCTAGGAAAATCTAGGATATAGGAAATCTATCTATCAATCTAGGAAAAAATAATGTTCTCCCAATCGGATTCAAAAAAATGGCGAAGCCGTTTGGATTTTTGAAATTTGCGATTTTTCTTATCAACATTAGATGCCCAGGAACATCTGTGAAAAATTTTTACCCGTAAATTTTTTAAATGTAAAATAGATATTTACATATATTGTTCAGCAAAAAAAACCAAGTCCATTTGTTCAATGTAATAAAACAACAATAAACAGTAAAAAAATTAAATATGTTTTATATATAGTTTTCGTATTGTTTTTGTTGTTTTTTTTACAAAAACTTTTTCCCAATATTTCGCAATATTTTAATATTGTAATCGCCCTGTGTTTCTTTATATTTTAGCATTTGAAAATAAGCATTTCGTGCCTACAAGTTATGAATTTTACTTTTATACTCGTAATTCTTCAAATAAGATATAGTGATTAACATTATTTTAATAAATGTCGAAAAGGAAATAATTACAGCTGAGCTGTCCACAAAATCTGCATAAATAATTGCAATATGTTGCTAAATTGAACTCGAATGGCATTTAATGAAATTCATATTAAAATTATAGCGAGAATTTTAATAAGAATTCTTTTAGAAGAAAGAAATTTTTTCTTTCTAATTTAGAAGATTTATTGAATGTTGTCCATGTTGGAAAACTTACCTTTTGAGAACTTTGACGATGATGAATCCGGAGATCAGTTGTTGTACCATCCGTGTACCAAGATGAAATGAGCAATGGTAATTGGAATTTGCGAATTGTATGTATACTATTTTCCAGTTGGTTGAAAAAAAAACGCGGTTAATTCAAGGCCATACTTGGAAAATAATTGTAACAACGGGAAAAGAGTTAACATCTCCATACAAATTCGCAACTTAAATGTTTGCAATAAAAAATGTTATTACTTTTATTTCGTGTTTTCCTATTGAAAAGTCTCAGAAAACTACTAAAAGTTATAAAAAACCAAAATGCTTTACCGTTATAAACGGCATCACTTATATTCCTTTCACTCACACACACACTGTGTGACTGAGAACACCACGTCTTCTTCTTGGTTTTGACGACGAAAATTAGGCCTGGCTAGACGTAGTATCTTTCGAGCAGTTTCACGACTCTTATATTGACACCATTGGTGGCTACACACTGGTGTGTGTGATATACACTTCATAACCAACTGTCGGCCAGAGTGAGAGTGAGTGTGAGTGAGAACGCGTGGCGTTCGGCAAACTACTTTGCTCTTCTTTCGTTACTTGATAACCTTGAGGAGGGTATCACTAGGATAGCAACTGAGTGAAATTGTTTCAAAAGTTCTTGTTACGCAATGCGTCTAGCCAGGCCTATTTTCTTCATCTCGCTTATGAAGCATGCTCTCATGGAGAGCATTTTCCAGTCTTCCACTGAACATTCTGAACATTTTCTCTCTGAGAGAATTTAGCCTTCGGCTGCCGAAGTGGCTTCGGCAGCTACTTGCCGGCAAGTAAAAGAATGGACAACATTACCAACCAGTCGCCATACAATTTCTATAGGAATTTACTGGCCGGCAAGCTTGGCCAGTAACTTGCCAAGCCGGCGGCCAGTAAAATCATTCATTCGCCGAATGGGGGTGGGAAGGGGAGCATTCCAATCTTCTTTCTCTCGCGGAGAGAGAGAAACTGGAAAATACCATACAATATATGATAAGTGTGTATGTATGAGGTAATCGCGTTTAACTTGCAAGTGCAATTTCATTCATTTGGTGGTTATCGTTTAGGAAAGTTTGTTCTATAAGAGATCTTGGCAAAAGTTGTTTCGAAAAGCACCAGTATTTAAAAATATGTTTAATATTGTATTAATAAATTTCCAGTACGGAAGAACAAACAAAATAAAGTATTCATCATCCGAATAGAAAGGATAACACTTTGCAATACCTGCTTAGTTTGTTGTTGGTGCGTAAAATATAGCTGTTCAATTTGAATTCGAATTTGAATTTGAACAATAGCAAATCGAAAGTAATTTACCAATAAAACAAATTAATTAAAACTTAAAAATATAAATAAACCTACAAGAATTAAAATGAAATTCAGTTCGAAAATTAAGAAATAAGCACAAAAAACAAAAAATTTAAATTATACGATATTTGAAAATTCTTCCATTATCAACTGGGCGAAACATTGACATTGACATTGAATTAAAAAATGATTAGTGACTCGTTTTAGTACATTCGCTTAATTTGTGACCTTTGTGAGGCGCTCTGTTGCTAAAGTACAAGTTTGGTTTTTTCTGTTTCACCATCAATTAGTTGTTCATGTCGTTCTTGAGCAATTATTGCATCCATCCGTAGCGAGAAGATGTAACAAATGCATTTGCGTCGTTCTAATTACGAGGCTTGCCTTGTAATACTGAAGGAATCCATTAGAGCAGAATAAATCTGAAATAAAATACGCGAAGAAAAATTAAATTAAAAAAGTTAAATGAAATGGATGCAGCTGCAAATAGTTGTTGTATTAATATACCGTTAAAGTACCTGTACGATGTGTTCAACATTTTGAAGCCGTACTTAAAAAATATCATGTACAAGTATCATGTAATCTTTATGTTGTGATTTCTTTCTTTCTTTATTTTTGTTTTATTATATTACACAGATTTTTATTTATTGTAAAATTTAGAGAAATAGAAGAATCACACGATCAGGAAGAGGCAAATAACTCTTCCAGAAATCGAAGATCAAAGAACCAGTGACTTCTTTTGTGCATTTATATATTCCAGTGAAATTCCAGGAACATTTCATTAATTCCAGGATTTTAAAACTGATTAATTTAGAATGCATTTCGTATTGTTCTTTTGTTATTATTGTTTATTATTTTATTATTATTGTTTTTATTTTATTATTGCATTATTATTGTATGTGTTTTTATGTATTGTTCTTAATAATATTATTATTAGTTTGTCCTTAATGTTATCCATAATATTTGATTTTAAAAGAGTTAAAAATTCATGGTTCAACATTTCCATGGTGACTTTCTTTTCTTATTCATTCAGTTCTTTTAAATAAATCTTGTTCTTTCAGTTGAGTTTAAAATCCTCCACTCCTTGTTATCGTTATTTTCTTCATCGCCTTATTGTTGCTCTTGTTTAACACATAGATCAAGTACATACTATATAATATTTATTAACTTTCTATGTTCGTTTTTCTTATTATCTTTTTATACACCACACACGATGGTAAGAATTCAGGACAGGCTGAAGATATTTTCGCTAATTAAATAAAATACGAGGGTACGAGTATATTCAATACATACATATGTCATTTGTACTAGTATGAGTGTGTGAATTTGAAGTAAAGATCTGGATAAATACAAAATTCGTGCAATTATTAAGAAGAGACACACGAAAAGACAATAAAATTGAAGTAAAGAAGCAGGAAAATGTAAACAGAAAATAATCTTGCGAAATCGTTTTTTCGATCGTGTAAAATCAATCAATTTGATTTCAATAAATCTGTAAGAAGTACAACAGTAAAAAGAGTAACAGTAGCAATAAAAAATTCAAGTGCGTGTAGAGAAAAAGAAAAGATTCCTTAACTAAAGCAACGATAATAAAGTCGATTTCAAATAATAATAACAACAACAGGAACTGTAAATAAATAGATTACAAAATGGCTGTAATCAGATCCACAGGGATAACATCAAAAACAACAACAATTACAACCACAACAGCAACTCGTTCAATCCGTAATACAACAGCCACTCGCAATCGCATTCGTACTCGTCACATTATTGGTTACGCATCGCAACCTCTTCAGTTTCTGAGTTATCAGTACCTTGTCGCATTATTGGTGGTAGTTCTCGCCGGTGTAAGTGTTACCAACGGACTCAAGTGTCACATGTGCGGCCAGTACAATGAGGGCGTCGGCTCCATCACCCCCTGCCTGAACTACTCCGATCAGTACGCTCATTTGTATCTGAAGGAGTGCACGAAGTCCAGCGAGAAGTTCTGTGTGGTAAGTCGTCATCATTATAACCGACACTCTTCGTCATCACATCGATCTTTTTGCACGCACCAATATATCACTTTTGCAACTAAGCATCAGTTAAGTTGTGTTCAAGTAGTCCAAGGTCATAGGGCAATAGGTCAAAAGTCATAGGGCAATAGGTCAGTAGGGCAGATTGACTTCTGGTCGATCTCCAACAGATCCATGGTCTAATGGATTGCGGTTTCGCTTCCAGTCGTGTTCTAATCGGTTTCATATATGAACCTGTTCAACTACGAACTTAGTTACAACTTAGATCTTTACTATAGTTAAGGAGAATGAATGAATACGTAATACGTAAGCAGAAATGGATAGTTACGGCTCTAGTTTTAGTTTTCGTAACTTACATATTAACTCTAACCGTATTTCTGGAATTGAGAATTCCACAAAAAATACCTTCACACTTAATGAACGTAATACGAGATTTAAAGTGGGTAAAAATGTTGTAACGGGTAAAAGTTTTGCTGGAAGAAATATGATACAAGGATATAAGAACCTCAAAGGCTTTTTTGTTTTTCTCATCAGAGTGAGTAAAAAAGTATTCATTAGTATCAGTGTTTAAGTATTTTTTTCACGTATCCAATTGTGTTGAAATTTTCCTCAAGTTCGATTTCATTCGACATCTAGACAATAAAATAGTAAAACTTAAATTAATACCGTTTATAAATCGTGAGTAAAGAAAGAATTTTAAGGACTTTCTAGTATTATACCATCGTCCCCCTGCCATTCATGGAGGTAATCACAATGAGTCACATGAGTTTCTGAATGAACGTGGTGGATTTTTTGTAGAAACCACACCCGTAGCCTAAATTGATGGCATCTCCCTCATCTTCTTACAAAAAAGCGGAAAATAATATAAAAATTTTAACAGCATTCAACTGTCAACAATTTGTCCCTTTCTAAGTTTGTGTGAGTGTGTGTGTTTGTTTGTATCCTTTCTTCGTTCTCAAGGAAAGCAGAAGAAGAAGCAGGATGTCAATTAAAAACTAAAGTTTTAGCATCGTTACGACTATTGAAAGACTCTGTGAATGTGTTTGTGTCATTATCACTCTAACGTTGTGGTTGTGTAGAAGATGTCATGCACAGTGCTGGGCATGCAGACGTTAATTGCCTTGGTTGGTGGTGATGAGTCACAATTATGAGTCTCTCTTTTCTCCTTCCCTTTCCTAATCGACATAGGAATCAAAATCTTGATTTGAAGGAATTTTCTTTAATTAAGTAGAAAATTCAACGAATAAAGCAATTTGTTCTTATGATGTTCTTTCTGACAACATCCAAGAAGAGGAGCGTCATCTTCAGAAACACCTAGATGAAGAAAAGCTTTCGATAGGAAAGAAGAATCGAAAAGAAGCTGTTTAAGAAGCACTCCGGACACCGTGTTTATTCGGAAATTCCACGAACTTTAAACAACAGCATTAAAAATTTACAATACAAAGTTATTTCGTTGACTTCAGTATCATTAGTTAATCATAAATAATGTAAAAGTAAGAAAATGGCGATTATAAGCAGCGCAATATTATGATTAAATTTAATTTATGATTTCATGATTATTATAAAAAAATTAACATGATATCGTAACATCCTCCATCGTTTGGAAGTCAACGTCAACGTCTCGAAATGTGCGCTGGTTTTATTTTTTTGGCAGATGCGGATGCCTCCTGAACAGCCGACCGCCCATCCTCCGACGAGCCCATCATCAATGTTGTTTGTGTAGCAGTGAACAATTTTAGCACGATTTTGAAATGGCATAAATTTGTCACAACTACGTAAATATTTAAACGACTTTCACTTCGGTCTTCAGCTGCATTGCTTTCGGTCAGGTTCCTCATTTCACTCTAGGCACAGGCTGAGTTTGAGCAAGATTTTAGTTATTTTTTTACAATTTTAATTGAATCTTAACTACTGTCTGATTGGACTCGAAGACAGTTTCTACTCTGTAATAGAATAATTATTATTAGTTCTTTTAGTTGTTGCAAAATTGAAAGCAGGGTAGAGTTGAATTCGTTAAGCAGTCGGTGAATTCATAATTCATTACCAAGTCGGTCGTAAACTCTTCAATAATTTAATTAAAAATTCATTATAAAAATGAGCTGGTACAGCTGGTTCATGGTTTATGGTTCATGTAAAGTTCTTAGAGTTTCTTTAGTTGTTGATTATACAGTCCTTTATGTTTCTATTTCAGAAATTATATTATATTATAAGAAATTATTATTAGCTGAGACTAAAGGTTGAATATCGTTGAATGTATTCTAGTCTATCCTACCAAAGTCATGCCGTTTAATAAAGTTACTTCCGGTGAAACTGGTTTTAAAATGATATCTGTAAAGGCTGATAGTCCAGTTCGATGAAGAAAATAAATGAAAATGAAATTTGCTGAATGAGTGACTTAACATCTTTAAATTCAAATTGAATTCCGGCAGAAGCTTGATTGGCCATTCAAAGCTTTTTCTATGGCAGTGAAGAAGTTCTGACTTGTAATGTAATAAACCTGTAAATGGTTGATAGGGACTGAGCTGTGAAAAATGATTGATGAAAATATGGTAAAGTACTCCCAAAAGCCTATTTTATTTTTAGTTCTGATTTGTAGTGCTTCGTCTTTGATTTTGCGAGGAAATAAGGCAAAAGACGAAAGGCAAAGGAAAAGCAACGAAAGGACACTCCAGTCACGCTTTTCATTTCGGTTCATCTGTGGCAACAGCTGCAATGGATCTGAAATGAGCTCAGGGAGACTTCGTAGAGATTTTTCACATTTCTATGATTGGTAGTGATGGGGAATGAGAGAGGGATGGTGAAAGAGAGGGTTGGGTGGCGGGGGGGGGGTCACATAACACAGCATGTTATTTTTGCTGTGATAAAAGTATTGCATCTTTTTTTGTAGCTACACCTAAAGGTAAAAGGGTATATTAAACTTGTCCTTTTATGTTACTGTAGGAAGTGACTGAATGAGGCTAAAGAAGGGGCTGATTTCCTGCTGATTTCCTCTTCTTAATTCACATAGAGAGTATCTAATAGAGTTAATACTTGGTTTGGAGTTAATATTTATACATATTTAATATGTTAATTTACTATTGTTATCACATTAAATGATTAAAAATAATTGAGTAATATTTCATATGATATACTTTTATACTTACTTATATAGCTTTTGCTTAGTAAAACGGTAAAATGTTGATTAGAATTTCAATTATTCCAAGTTTGCGTTTAATTCATTCACTTATTTCCGTAACGGAAATGTGCGATGTGTTTTTTAAGTGGAAAACGTAACGTAATCGTATTTTTTGTATTTTAATATTTTATCTAATGCTTGTAGTTTTTTCCTATTTGCTGTTTTTCATATCAGTTTCATATTTTGTTGGTTTACGAGCATCGGCACAAGCAGCAGTTCTGAATGTCCTTGATGTTGCCTCAGAGAATCGTGATTCGTGATGGCCAAAATTTAAACAAACCCAACCTCAGAATAGTCTACTCTAGTCCAGCCCAACTTCAATTTGTTCTCACACACACACACGCACACACACATATGAGATTTAAATTCGGAAGCTTTAAAAAAATATTCCTTTTCAAAGGTTTTCATACAAGCAAATATACACACATACATTTACACACACAATTCGGTCAAGTTGGCTGAAACAACAACAACCACAACAGCAAAAATTCGTATCTACCGAAATGTCAAAATTCAAATTTAAAGAATAGTTGAAAATAAGTTCAAAAATAATAAAAAAGCCTTAAGCTGTCAAAAAAGTTGTACAACAGACAACAGCAAAAAATTTTAACAATTTCAAAGAACCTTTCTCAATCTAATTTCAAAATGTTTTATTATTAAAGATTGCACCCAATTATATACAATTGCACCAAATGTGAACACTTTTCCAATCCTCAATTCTTTTCATTTCGATTTGGATTACATATCCGTTTGTTTCTTGTTAGTGCATTTAGAATCGATTTCCGTTTAATTCCATTATAAGTCACTAAAGTTTTTGCAATTGCCAGCGAAAAACTGTTATTCTCTGAAATGTTGATGAAATGGGTAATTTAAATGGGGCGGGGGAGGAGGGACGGTGCTGTGGCAAGAATGTTGAAGAGAAAAATTCAGAACTTCAAGTAGAATGGTTCATTTTTAGTGTGTGATGTGGAGGTGTCCTTCTGAGTCCATGTGATCGCGGCCCATTTTTTTGAATTGGAATTTTTCGAAATGGATTGGATTGACATTGGTTTCCTTTGACTTGGGTTCCTTTTTACATTTCTTCGAAATATCTGCCCATCCAAAATTTGTATTTTTTTGTTTTTTGTCATTTGGACCATTTTTGTTGTTTTTGTCGTTCGTTCACTACTTTTGCTGAATTTTAATATTTCTCCATACTGCTATTGAGATTGGTGGAATTCATGTGTCCGTGAAATACATGGTTTATGGTCTTTGGTGCTGCTTTGGACAGGCATCGACTATTCCGCATCGTGATTGAACGTCTGTAGTCCTTCGTCCTTCGGAGGTTGGTTGGGGGCAGGTTCTTCCGATGGGCACGATGTACCGATGTACCGATGTTAGTGGGTGTTTCTTCACACTTCCTCAATTTTTTCATGTTCGTTTTTTTGCTCGAAATGTTTAAAAATCGATTTATTTTGTTTTTTATATAAGTTTCGTTGATGGTTTTTAGTCAGTTCCGTAGTTTCGAGATTCATGGCGTGTATGTGAGTTTTATGTTTTTTATTTACAATCACATAGCGTCTTTGATTCCTCTTTTAATACTGATTTAATTTTAGTTTTCTTGAATTCCTTTGGAAAAAGAGAGACCTTTTTATCCATATTTTATTTTCTAGTCTCTTTTTACCCTGGAAACGCTACAAGCCAATGAACCTTTTTAAAAGCTTCTTGTCTTGTATTTCATATACATAGTGGATTCTGTTGAGTGTCTGAACTGTAGTCGGGTTCTTCGGGAAGCAACTTTTACTCGTTCTGAATCTATTTCTTGGTTAGTTGGATGATTTGTTCTCGAAGTTCAGTTAGGATAACTGTTATAATAACAGGATAGCAAAACGTTTGACCCAATGTAATAAGCGAAGAAGGCGTAAATTTGATAAATTATTATACAAAAGTAAAGGTGAGGATAGCTTTTTTCAGTCGTATATGCATTTCCATAATCTTGCTGATGCTGTTGAGCTTCTTGACGTCGATGACGACGATGACGACGATGATAGACATAACAATGTGCACTTTTCATCAAATTGAAAGTGGAAATGAAAGACAGCAACGAATAGCTCACCAACGTCCCTCAGCGTCGAGAACAGTTCTATTCTGATTCAGAATTTTTATGACGAAGATACAAATGTATCGTACGAAAATTGTAGAGTAAAGAAAACATAAAAAACAATATAACGCATCAGAATAATTTGAAAAAAATGCATATAAATGAAAAAATGTCTCAGTTGATTATTCAACCTGCAGCTTTTTCTTTTCCTTCACTTTTCTCTCATTCTTACTCTCTCTGTATCACTCTCGCTCGCTCTTTCTATCTCACTCTTTCTGTCGTTGTCCATATTCCCTCTCACTCTCTAAAGAACTTTACCTCCTCACGTAAATTTACAGTTTTAATCAATGATTTCGAAAGATGCTCTTTTAAAATGGTTTGAAAAGAATGACAAAAGCTGCGACAACTTTTCGTGGACGAAGGCGAACCCCGCCATCATGTTTCGTTACACTTTTGTGAATATGCAACGTTGCCTTGGATCGATTATCTTCTAGCACCTTCACCTTGTTCTTCTTCTTAAACTGCTTCGCCTTCTTCTTCATCTTCTCCATCTTCTTCGCCATCTTCTTCTCCATTCAATAGCTACTGCTTCTCCATTCATCAACACATCCCTTTCAGTATTTCCTCTGATGTAACGTGAAATTAAATTCGAAATACGATTACGTTTTGTCTCTCGGTTTTTATTGTTGTTAAGAGCTTTGGAATGTAATGGATGTGAAGCACTTTTATGCAGCAACAAGAACAACAGCAGCGGCAAACAACAATGTTGCAGAAACATTACGTTTTACTTTAGTTCTCGAATCGTTCCATATTTGTATGTCCCTCTTTCTCTGAAAAATACTCGTCCATATACTAAATAAGTCAATTCTTCATTTCCCCTCCATATTATCACCGTTCTGAAATACAATGAGTAACATTAAAATTCGTATGAGGCAAATAATTATTTAATTTATTTATAATTAATCCCTTTAAAATAATCGTCCTCTTATCTTAATTGATCTTAAATAACAGAGATGATATTCACTGAGATTGAGATTGGTCTCTGTTGACCAGGAAATAAATAAGTTTATAATATCAAATTTACTTACCACTCTTTACCACTCATTTATTTTCCTAAATCTGATGTCTGGAGACATATATAATCCCTGGAACCCTAATTTAACTGTTTTGTTTAGTGCTCTTAATCGTTTTTCAGGTGGGTGTCTCTTCTTGTACAAAGTATACCCATCTAGGGTTGCTGGAGGGTGACCAAAGAAGGACTCACTACTGATCTGATTTGATTCTGTGTTGCTTCTGGGTGTTTGTGTGGTTGTGGTTAAATATTTAAGTCATATTATTCTCGAATTTCACATGTGTTTGCGATGGCTTCGGGCTTTTGATGGCACTCACAGTGCTGCTTACATAATCGCTTGTCGGCATAACACGAACATTTGCAACATGCTTCAGATATATATGTAAAATCGTACTCGTTCGACGTTTATGTTAATAGAAGCTTAGTGTAATTTAAATCTTTTGAATGATAAATATTTTTAAAGCTACTGTAAATTCGAATTCTACTCCCATTCTATTGATATTGAAATAGTTCCTTACTTAATTTTATTGCTTTACACTTTATATGTTTATTTTATTCAGTTCTTTTCTTTTTTCTTTTTTTATGAATAGAAGTAGGCGTGGCAGGTATAGAAAGGTGTGTATATATATTTTTGAATAATATATTTTGAATATATTTTTGAATATAGCGTCATCTCCTGAGTTTATGTGTCTTTTCCGATTTAGCGCTGTTCGTTTATTTGTATGTTTGGTGGCTTGTCTGCCTGTGAATCTGTCTGTCTACCTTTGTGTGGAGTTATGAAGAAAAATTTAAGATATTTACACCTGACATCAATACTCCGGGTCGTTTAAAATCACAAATGTATTTGCGTACCCTTCAAATGCTTGCATTTCATACGGTTGTCTGTTGTCTGGTTTAATCTGAACTAATCGGAAATTAAAGACCAAAACCTAATAAATATCTACTCGTTCTATCCTTCGGTGGTCGGAGTCCATAGGTTATCACTGTGATTGTGAAGAGAATCGGTACCGGGACACGTTGCAGTAAAATAAATCATCCCGGTTTCAATGAAATCTGAATTAAATTACAAGCAATTCTCATCACTATGTAGAACGGTAAACATAACCAAATAGAAGGGGACTTTCAATGTAGTATATTTTATATGGCACCATGGTTATTGTGCGACGTAAAATACGTGCGAGTGTGTGAATATGTGTGTGTGTGTGCTACATTGGTGTGCTACATATCTGTGCGTTTATTTGGTTTGTGTGGTATACTGGTATGGTCGTTACTGCATTTATTTCCCGTATCTATTTTATGAAATGAGGTTAAGCAATATTGTAGTATCGATAGTATTAATATTATTGCAAATGCATAGACATTTTTGGTCTACCTATAAATTGTCTCCAGAAATTGTCATAAAAAGAAAGAAGGAAAAAACCATATAAAGAGTTATTCGTATCTAGGGAACAATTTCTTTACAGAGAGAATGGGCTTTAACAAAAGTTCGCTAACATAAGTGATGCCAATTTATTATTGAAATAAAACCACAAGGTTGAGTATCGATTTCTTGCAGTTTGAGGGGTCTCTTTATTCCGGTTAACGAATACATTAACTTAGAATATAGTTACGTAATGGCTTACGTAAAATTTGTTTGGCTTAAATTTGGTTGATATTCAGAAATTCACCAATAGAGATGAGAAATCAATTTTGTTAGAAATCTTTTCCTCTTATCGAATCTGGAAGTAATCTCTCTAAACTTTTGAATATTTTACATATATTTAACAGCTGTCACAGTTTATTTAGAGTTAATCGAGTTAAGTTAAGTTTATGGTGGAAGTGGAAGTGGAAGTGGATTTTAGATGAGTTTCATTCACAAAAAAGCATATGTTATACGACGATGGTCGAAAATATTAGAATAACATCTCCAATTCAATGGATTGCAGTGGAATTTTAAAAGGGATGATCTGCTTAGGACAAGTCTATAAAATTTTTTAAATATGAATTCTATTGTAGTATAGACTTCTTCAATAGTATTTGATGGATGCCGACCTCTGATATTCTGTTGAAAAAAGGTGAGATGAACCAAAGTTTCAATTGGAACTTCATTGTTATTTTCTGCCGTTCTTATCTGGAGCACTCAAACATCGTAACGAAATCTTTGCGCAGCTTTTAATTCTTCGGATTCATAACTTCTATTATATTCTCGTATAATTGAATATGATGTTTGATTTTTTAGAAAATCTAAAAGATTACAATTTAAAAACTTATAATTTAACTACAACATAATCTTATAGATATTATATATTCCGAAATTCGATCTATTCGAATTAAAACTTCGAAGATTTTCGAATATAAATTTTTATAGCTTTCCTAGTTTGAAAATTGTATTCTTCTCGTTTGGGAAATTTATCACAGTATGATTTGGTTTAATTTTAATCTCTTTTGATTTGTGAATGTACATATATGTACATATACTCGTCCAATCCATTATTTATACATCCATAAATAAAGGTTTATAATAATCAACTTTTCAAAGGATCCTGAAATAATTTCAAATTTCATATATTCAATTGTTAAACTTTGATAAAGATTTGCTACACTTTGGATCAAAAAGTTTGGATCTGAAAGCGCCCTGGGTGGATGTTAATCCTTGAATCCTGTTGGATGGGAATCCTTAAACCTTAAATATAGCGTTCATAGATTCCACTCTCGCGCATTAATGTTTCCTAACCTCAAAGCTTATAGTGTGTAATCTTTAATTTTCAGTCCTTCAAATATTTGCAAATGGGCCTGCCGCACATAAAACTTGTATCTGTATGTTTCTGCAAACGAGTGTGTGTATTTGTGTTTAAAGGACACACGCAAACAAATATAATACATATACCAAACATACATATAAACACATTTATATATACTGTATGTACATATATATAGAAAATACTCATAAATTTCCTCTCTTCACCAGACAGAGCAGAGCTTTTTGCATAAAGTGTTGAGATTAACGTAGATAGTCGAGTGAGAATTTGTGTTACGTGCTTGCCATCTATTTATCCATCTGTCCATCTGTCTGTCTGTATGTCTGTCGGTTTATCTGTCGGTTTTGGGTTATTATTATGTTTTTCTGTCGTCATTGGTACGTAATAAACGAATGGTGGTGATGCGATTCATGCGACTTCAACCATCAACCATGGAATCTGCTCCTAGATAAAACCTATAATTTTCTTTGTGCTTTTATAAAAGCAATATTGTGAGAACTTCAGAGATTATTGTTTTATCTGGTTCGATTTGAGTACAAAACTCAAGTAAGATACGAGTATCTGAAATTGTTAAAATATTTTCGAATTGCGAGTCTTTAATACGTGTTGTGAAAATTATCACAGGAAAGAATCACGATTTAATGAAGAAGCATATTTGGGTTTGGATTTAATAAACAGCATTATATTTTATTCAATTCGAATCATTTAATTATCTACGTACTTAAATTTCCATCCTTATGATTGGAATTTAATAACATTTTTATAATTGAACGATTTTTGAGTGGCTTGTGAATTGGCTCGTTTGGCTTGAATGAATCGGTTTTCACTCCTTACATCGTGAACGAATATATGATTTTTATCCTTCCGTTTCTAGTGTGGCAGTTATAGAGAAGTGTATATAATCTTACTTATCTCTAATATAAGATAATGTCAAATGCAGATTATTACTAAAGTCAAATCTAACATTTTTGATCGTTTGTGGAGTCTATGCCAGGCTTTAATGGAATTAATAAGTTGTTTCCTATATCGTAATAAGATTATTTGCAATATTTCTTTAAAAGAATTCATGGCATTCTGAGGCATGATTTATGATATAATTTCAGTAGTGAAACAAACCATAAATAAGAGCGTAAGAGCGAAAAGCGAACAACCTCAGAAATATCGGCCACAAATTTTATATGACTATCATGAGAATAGAACAGAGTTATGTACTGTGTGCGAAAGTAAATGTAAAAACCGTCCATGACAGAAGCAACACAAACACCAACAACAGCAACAACTCACACTTGCCACATGCATGCGGTTTGTTGGTCAGCTGATTATTTGTTTACCGTTTTTTCTACTTATTTCTTGACCTGCATTCGAATGAAAAACATTCTGTCCCATGGCTATGAATCTCAGGAGGAAAGAGTATGCATTAAACTCATAAATTCCTGTTTCCAACTCTTCTTTTTTCATTCGAAGCGAAGTTCTCCTTTCCGATCTCTTCAGGGAAATTGATGAATAATGAAAAATTAAATGAAAAACTATTTGGCTGAAATCGTTTTTATTTCTTCCTTCTACGAGAGAGTGTTTTATTAATGTAAAGGTTTTTTATTGAAACCGGACGAATCTCAGTTCAATTCCTTTGAGGGAGCTCCAAATTTCAGCCGGTTGGCCATCTAGAGGATTTAAGGACCTGCTAAGTCTTAAAACAAGTATCAAGTGGGCCATTTTTAGGTCCACTTCCTTGGTGTCCTTGCCATATAGGTTTGGATTTTCTTATTGTACAC
This sequence comes from Myopa tessellatipennis, assembly GCA_943737955.2. NCBI lineage: Eukaryota > Metazoa > Arthropoda > Insecta > Diptera > Conopidae > Myopa > Myopa tessellatipennis. The sequence continues at coordinate 63,974,202 of OX031314.1, forward strand.
AAAGGAGCTGGTATGGTATGGTAGTGAGCTGTAGTAATGCTGGAGATCTACTTTTTTGGAGCTACACCTGATTTGCAGCTCTTTTAGTTCTAGTTGTATGGATAGTCAAAACTTTAACTCTCTTCAGAAGAAACATAGCTTTCCTGAGGTTTTCTTGTGAAGCCTTCGAAAAGTCTCTTTAATATTTAATAATTTTTTAAATTCAGTTGAATACTATTATTTCAGTTTGACATATATTTCCGGATCTCGGGCCCCATGTGCCATTTACATGCCCCATGTACACTTACCACATACTTAACCAAATTCTTTCAAGAACTCGAACTGTCGCAGCTCTTTAGGCCTGATCCTATGCACGAAGCATAGGCCATTAGATGTGGTATAGTGTTCTGCTCATAGACTCCAGTGAATAAGTGGGACCACGGTCCAGAGGCAAAGACGGGCACATCTTCACCGCCGTGGGTTTCCAGAGCCAGTGGTACGGCCGAGGGGAACTCATCGAGTGCTTTGCCCGTCACCACTTTCGTTGGGTCTCGACGCATGCCAGTGACACTGTCGTAGAACTTTGAGTAGCTCGGTCCGTTTGCGTAACTGAGCCTATAATAGGGCTTCTTATCTTTTGGCTGTCCCAGCGCAGTGCCAAATATGTTGCTGCCACGTTTCTGTATAAAAAATAGGCATATTATCTCTGTCTCTCTCTCCCGATTACAATTCAAACACAACAAACGAATGCAGACAACGAACACTTACCGCGTAGCCTGAGAAGCTGAAAGCGTGCGAATGATCTGCGGTGACTACGATCAATGTTTCCTCTTCCCTGGTCAGCTCGCGAGCGGCCTGGATGGCCTTTGATAATTCGACGGTCTCGTCCAGGGCAGCGCGCGCCAAGTTGTCGTGGTGCGCGAGATCAATGCGGCCGCCCTCAATGAAAATAAAGTATCCATCCTCGTCGCGACTGAGAAACTCGATCGCCTTGCGTGTCATTTCCTCGAGAGTGGGCTGATTGGTCGTCTCGTTCGTCTCCAGATGGTAGAGCAGGTGACTGTCTTGGAAGACGCCCATGACGCGTTCCGCCGAAGACAATTCTGTGGCGCTCAAGAGCTCATCACGCGTCTCCAAGTAGACGTTTCTGGGATGCTGCTTTTTGAACTCGTCGATCAGATTGCGCCCGTCGGAACGATAGCCGCGCTGGTACAGCTTGGAGTCTATAAACTGTGACTTTCCTCCGCCCATAACGAAACTGAGCTTGCTGCCCACCTCGCCGTGTATCAGCTGGTGAGCGATGTCCGGCACACCACTGTCTTCACCACATGCCATATTCACCTGTTTATCATTCTCCCATCCACGATTGGCCGAGTGCGCGTAAACGCCGGCGGGTGAGGCGTGCGTTACTCGGGTGGTGGTTACGACCCCGGCCGACTTGCCCGCATCCATGGCCCACTTCGCAATGGAGTGTACATGGTTGGCCGGATCCTGCATCGCTTCGCAATCACCAAGTTCTACCATGCCATTGACGCCTACAGTCCCTTTTAAGGCCTTGACGCCGCCCAGATAAGCGGTCGCCGTGCAAGCCGAATCCGCGACGATCTGGTCGACGGAGTAGGTTTTTGATAGGCCTACGAATGGGAAATTTTCGAAGGACAGTGATTGAGCTTCGCCGCCGAGGAGAGTACGAGCTGCCGCCAAAGTGGTTAGCCCCATGCCGTCACCCAGAAACAGGATCACATTCTTGGCACGTTTCGTGTTGAGCTGCGCACTCAACTTTTGGCGAATGAAGCGTTTACCCTGTTTGTACCAGAAAGCGCTCGTAGATTCGGGACTCAGTTGATCTGCGAACGGCTGCCGTTGCACTTCATCCTGCAAATCAGCGTGCATGAAGCGATCGTAACACTCCTCATCGTTCGGCTCACATCGGGGTAACGCGTTAGCCTGGCTGAAAAGAGCTAAAAACACGATCACGAGCACGTTGTGAACGGGCAACATTTTAAACTCGAACTGAACCGTTTCTTGCTGTGACTGAGTGGTAACTAGAAAAGAACCAGAGAACCTAGCTAATAAATAGTGTGTGATCACTCGAATGTTCGATAATCCACTATCCGATCACTCGAATGAGAGCTGAAAAGTTGGAAAACAAAAAATTTGATCGAATTGGATTGATAAGGATAAGATAAGGTGTTCGAGACATGTGCTAGGTCTGCGATACAAAGCACTTGCTTAAGCAAGGTATCGGTCGCTATTAAAAAGCTTTGATTTTAACTGCTTAAACGTTTACTTAGACATTCTATGGTAGGAAATGCTGATAAGAATTATAGAATTCTTTTTGTCGAAACGTCGAGATAGCGACTGTACTTTGGACAAACTGAATTCCTGTTTGATTCTATATGACGATTATCTCGATTTTCAATTGATTGGGTTCGTTTATTGCAAATATTGGGGGTTGTCATATTGTAAACAAGCAACCGTTTCTGTTAAAAAATTTGTTGTGTTTTCTTCCTGAATTTATCATTACCATGTTTTCATATGTTTCAAATCATTATTAAGTTCTCCTTATGAATGAATAATTTAATGAACCGAATTTTCAAGGTCCTCCTTTCTTTCTTCTGAAGAGATTTTGAAATAAAATTTCGAATTGACGAGAAATTGACAAAGAAATTCTGCAAAATGATTTACAGAAGAACAAAAACAAAAAAACAGATAGTGATAATTGATTTAATTTAATGAGTGTTTAATGAAATAATAATAATTAAAAAATACCACAGCAACTCATTGCGGAAATCGCTCTCACTTAACTGTGGTCAGCAGCATTCGACCACAAATTCGATAAATAATGTCGGTGTTGTTGTTACTGTCATTTCATTGTTAGTTTTTGTGTTGTTTTCCAGTGTTAACAGGTTCGATAATAAACAGTTTATTTGTTTAAATGGTTACCGTACTCGTAAAAAGAGCGAAAATTAGCCACGTTGTTAACGCTTTTCGCTCAGAAAACACAAAAACAAAAATAACACTCAAATAACATGCAACACAAAAACAGAGTTGCCACTGATGGTCACATGCAACGATACAAGCGCATTAAGCGTTGGAAAATCAGCTCTCATTGAACTCAATATTAATTCAATTTATTCAGCGTGTTTACTTTAATCCCTTTTTTCATGTTTTTTTTTAATTGCAGAAATATGTCAGCGAGCTGTCCACGGTTCGGGACTGTGCCACGGAATGCGTTGAAAAGGGTAAATAATATACACATATTTACATTGTTTCTATTGTTGATGTTGTTTGCTTTCATTGAAAGATTTAATATTCAATTTAATTAAATAAGTACATTTATATTGTATTGTATCTGAATGAAAATGTTATTATATAAAATGTCACATTCACGATATTTGTATATGTTTATTGTCTAACTTTATTTCCTTGGAATATAATCTCAATGAAATCATTATACGGGTTTTCGTTTAAAATCCATCTTCTGAAATAATCATTGGGAGTAAATTTTGAAAACTTTATCATGGATACCGGAATTATTGTATTTGTATTGAAAGAAACTCGATCGTCCATTTGCATAACCTTGTCATGGTGTGGTATGACACGTCCATGTTTATTTATGTTTGTTTGAGTATATATATCTACATACATACACTATATACATACACCATGCAATGTAGTTCCATGCTTAAATGATAACCAAATTTTAATTGACTCTTTGAATTACTTTTTACTTATTGATTTCAGAAATTTGGGAAACTCAAACGTATTGCTGCAATCAAGATGGCTGCAATGGAGCTGGCCCCCTCGCTGGATCACCCTACACTCGGCTCCTTGTGGTGCCTCTGCTCTACGTCGTTCTTAACACACTCTTTAACGCACTTCAAGAGCGACACTAAGTAAAAAGAGTTCAATTTTAAAAATGAATGCAATTTGTTCCTCTTCAAAGAATAAATAACAAAAAACCAAAAACACAACCACAGAATATTTAATTCATTAATTTTTGTTTGCTTTTTATATGCTTGTATTTGCACTCAAATTTGAGCTGAGAACAAAATTAAAATATATTCGAATATTTTAGTGACCTAAAAAAATGTTTTTAAATTTTCTAATTATGTATATTTTCAAATTTGTTTCTATTATCTGCACTTTTCGTTTTACTTTTTTTTCATACTTCAAACAATGTTGTAAAAATTTGTGTTCGAAACTTTTTTGTGTTTGCCATTTAATGAGTCTTCCCAGGAATAAAATATTGAATATTAGGATATCGCAACGAAACAATATCACAAAAACAATAAACACACCACCCATTTGCAGCTATTGAAACCATTCAATAATAATGACAAATTTAATAAAAGAATGATCATTAAAAAAAAGTATATTAGATAAAAGTTTTAAAATGAATCATGATTAAAAGTAACCGCATTTCAAAAAGGATGCAAAAGAAAACATGAAAAATTAATTTCAAGTCTCTTTCACACGCACATTAAAAAAACACAATTTTAATTATATTGCAAATATACCGTAATTTCGGGTTTGGACAGCCCACTTCAATTTCTATTAAATACAGAATAAAGATGAAAACGAACAACATTACAAATACTTTTATTAAGATTAGTATTAAAAAGTTGGAAATAAAAGAAACTATTTATTTAAATTATTTGCTATTTTATAAATCACATTTTTTATAAAATTCTTGGGAAAAAAGTCGACCTCCATTAGTTTTGACCTCGAATTAGATATGAATTCTGTACGATTTCGACTTGATTTCGAACCGATTTGACTTCGAACTGATTTCGACTTGAATTGATATCTCTTTGGTATTGATTTAATTTCGATTTCATTTGACCTTGATTTAGACAAGATTTCGAATTGTTTTTTTATAGAAGGATTTGGATTTCATTTCGAGTTGAATGTGATTATCAACTAGGAAAATAGTTTCACTTAAATCAGATAAATTCTCTTTCGAATTCTTTTTTTATTTTCTATCGATATTTCTGCATATATCATTCATATTTAAATCATGGATTTCAAGTTTTTAAGAAAGCTTTTCAGAAAGAAAACCTTTAGAATGCCCCGTTTTATTCTTATATAAATGAAATAATTAAAAAAAGACAAAATATAAAAAAACTAGGATCAATTAAAAATGTTTATTTTCATTATTTTTACAAAGCAACGAATTAATTAAATTTAAAGAACATTAGAAACATGTTCAAATAAAATTAGAAATAACATTAAAAATCCACTTTAAAACTCACAGATTCGAATATCGACCATGTGTCCATATAAAATAATTAATTGAATAAAAGGATAAAAGATAAAAAATTGAAAGTGAAATGAATCACAAAACGAGATAAAAGTAAAAAGAAAAAACAAAGAATATAATAATTAACAACGAAAGGTTACAAGAAAAGAGCAGACTAACTTTAAAGCTGTACAATATAATTAATTGAATTAAAGTGTGAACTATATTTAAAGTGTTATTAAAATTAAAAGCAGCAACAACAAGAAAACAGAGACACAAACATTTGTGAAAGAAATTCTAAATTATTCTTTAATTGATGTTGTTATCATTAGAAGGAAACGAGTAAATAATTCAATAAATCGCATAAAACTAATGTAATTTGCAAAAAAAGCCACAAACTACAACAACAAAAATTTATTATCTAATAATTAGAGTAGAAGGAACAAAAACAAAATACATTCAATTAAAATACAAATTAAATAACAATTTAGACAGAAAAAAAATCCAAATTAAAGAAGTTAATCATTTCATTCATCCTTTGTTCATATTTTATGCTTTAGCATTTACTTTTTAACATATATATAATAATATTAAAAAGCTTAGATACTAGATGAAATCGCGAATGCAATTAATTAAGTACCTAATAATGATTGAATGAATTAAGTTCCTCTCAAGCTTGGAAATATTTTAGAGCACTTGAGTGTTAATTAACAACAACTGTTTAAAATATTTCAACAATAAATTCAAATAAATTTTCATTGAATTCCTTTAAATACAATAATATAACAAAAGCAATAACGACATTTTCATTGATTTTATTGCTAACAAATCTCAATATTTTTTGATTTTTTTATTTTATAGTTTAAGTATTTGTTTCATAAATTTAATTTTTCTACAAATACACGCAAAAACAAAAAAAAAGGATAAGAAAATAAAAAATCTTCTAAAATTCTTCCGTTTCTTCGCTTTCTTAATAAAGAAATATTTTGAAATTACAGCATTACTTATACTATACACTAGACAGTACAGTAAACACACTTACCTACCCTTATATTTTGTTTTTTTTCTTCATTATTATTATTATTTCAATATTTTAATACAATCAATCAATATACACGTATACCTGCATATACATGTATTCGTATCATTTTCTTTATATTTATAATTACTTTTAAATGCTGTTTCTTGGATATTCGTTAATATAATTTATCATTCGTAAACATTGTGATTGCTCATAATGCTTGTATTATTATTATTACACTTACTATTATTATTATTATAATTGTTATTATAAATATTATAGTTATTGTGAAATAATGAATGATTATTGTGAATTGATATTGTTATGGTGTTTGCTATTATTCGCTCGTTTATTACTATATTCGCTCTATATACAAATATATTATCTATGAATTATTGAACTTGAGCAAACATGTACACCTACGAAACATATAAAGGGTATATGAACGATTATACCTACTCAATGCTATACATATATACATACATGCAAATACATATGTGTATAAACGATATAAATGAATTCATTAATAAAAACTTTTAATTTTAGAAATAAAATTTGAAGAACAAACCGACGATTGTGCATTTTTCACTCCTTTGAATAGAAAATATTTTATAGAAAATATTACTATCGATGGTTTTTATTACAACAATAAAATCACTTGACCGGGTGCTATATTTTGAATTCGAAACCTTTAGGAATCGGGATGTGAATCTGTGGGTGGAGATCGATTTATATACGAATCAAAGTGCGATGGATTGCAACGTAGTCCGCTGCTTCTTTTACTAAGTAATTCGTTTTTGTTGTTTTGTGGCATTTTTGTTTTGCCAGTCATTACATTGAACTAGTATAAAGAAATGTTATGTTTAAGAAAAGAAAAGAACCTTGAAATGCAGCCGTTCACTTAACAAGAAAGTGCAGAGCATTCATTCATTGTTTCGTTCGGATTGCAACACAAATGATATAAACTATGTTGCTGTTGTTGCTGTTTTGCTTGCGTATTTCATGATGTTACGAATAATAGTAATAATAACAACAACAACAACAACTGATGCTGCAACAAGACACCACCACGAACACTACGACGAATTAAACAAACAGGTTGAGAAAATCCGAGGACATGCATTCTTAGAACTGAAATAAATCGTTGTTTATTTTCGTCTTGCTTCAATTCATTCTGCGAGAGGAGGACGCGAGAGCAGAAGGATCTCTGCTCTTTCACTGCTCACTCACAGGTTTTTCAGAGAGAAATTTAAACAAAAAACATAGAAGAAGCAAGAACGTCAAATAAGGAGAAAACGACAGCTGGCACAACGCACCGACAGCGGGACAGATTATTGGGATCCATTTGAGCCGAAGCACAGATTGTGTGACATGTGTACATGTGTGTGTGGTTTTTACCTTAAATTTTCATATGCCTAAAAGTATGCAACGAAAAATGTTCTTAACTAAAAAGATCCGTAAAGGCTTGCCTTCAAAGGAGTTGACAGCAACTCAAATGTCACGTTAGTTGTTAACAGTTGCATAGAAAACATATTCAAAAGGAAAACAACAACGACAGAGCACAGCACACACACACACAAACACTACGGAAGAGAAGAGCAGAGTGATTCGACTCTGCATCAACTCAACTGAACTCAAAGGACATGCAGAAAAACGAAAAAACAGCAACGATAACAAAGTAAGCGGTGTTCAGAGGCAATAGCGACGGGTTTTTATTTTGTTGAATTTATTTTTTCAATGTTTTCCCTTGCAAAGAAATCCTTTAACGAGTTTTTATTGTTATAAAAAATACGTGAAAATGAAACAAAGATTACAAAAAAAGAAATGGTAAAGAAAAAAAAAGAAGGAGAAGCGGATGGTAAACAGGAACACAAAAAAAAAGGACACGTAAAGGAAAATATCTGAAGAATGATGAATTAAATCTAATTATAGTCAGAGTGACATTCATTCATTTCGGGAATCGGCTGCAGTGGCAAGTGACTTAAACGCACACCTGCACATGCACATAAACTCTTTCTCTCAAACACACACACATCTATAAGCTTATATATATGCATAACCACACTCAAGTACAGAATTCACTGAGTATTAGAATCCACTTGAACAGAATCATTTAAAGAAAATATGACGATGTTCAACATCTTCGTGTGACCTCGAGAACTCTGCGTGCCCCATCAGATGTTGCATTAAGAACTCACACACACACACACACCAAACCATCCCTCCCACCATCTTTCACATAGCTAATGCAGACCTCGTTGATGTTTCAAAGCTTTTCTTTTCAATTCGAGCACTTTTCTGCATTCGCTGCAGACGCGTTGCCGTCGGTGCATCTCAAAGCAGCAGGAGTAAGCAGCGACTTCGAAGCTACAGATGCAGCTGAGCTGAACCGTTGGAGGAATCGTTGGGGTGGCCAAGAAATCTGCATTCATCGGTATTCATGCAAATCCTTGTGGTATTTGTACAACTTTTGTTTTTGTATACGCGCGCATTTTGCATTGCTTTCGAATCGCCAGCATCGGAATCTCGAATTCTCAAACATTCCTCCGTCCCCGTTGACCAATTATAAGTGCCAATTTTTTTTCAAATGGATTTCTGGTTTTTCTTTTGCTTTTGCGATGCTCGTTTCTCTATTCAACTAATTAGGAAAAGAAAGGAGTGTACAAAGAACGCAAGTTTTTCTAAGCTAACGACATCCTTTCTGCGGAATTTTATTAAAGTTTTTGCTTAGGGCGAAATTATGTCTATCCTAACCAATTCAGATTAAATCTGATATGAGGACAAAAGATTTGGGGCCATTAGACACTCTGACCTTCAGAGATCAGAAGTTTCAATGGTCAGCTCACATCACTTGACATGACATGACTTCACATGTTTGTGGTTTAAATTGACCACAGCCATAAGGTGAAAAGTCATAAGTTCTTTGCTTTTCCTAACAAGAAAAGGATGTCCTAATGGCATGCCATGTTTTGGGGTTTCGACTGTGACCTAATAACGCACACACACTAAGCTAACTACACTAGTGATGGAATCGTGTGACGTTACAATCTTATCGCATTGCATCACTTCGATGTCTTTCATTTATTAGAGAGCTCAACGGCCATCTCTCTGTCTCTCATCACAATGACCTCAATGCTCATTGCTCTTCGATAAACGATGCTAATGAATTTGGTGATGATAACGAGTGACGGTGATGTTGACAAGAACCAAGGTAAGGATGATAATTACATGGATATTTAATATTTTCCCAGAGTGGAAGGATATTTGCTATGGATTTTACAAGAATATTTACAAGAATATTACAAGAATATTACAAGAAACATATCTTAATTAATATTGACTGCACAAATCTGGAAATTGATTAGAAACTAGTATCCATTATTTAGCACTTATAGTTCTCTGTTCTCTGGTCTCTGCTCTCTTTGTGAACTATGTAATTATTCAGAAATGAATGTGACATGATTTGAGTGTGCATGCCGAGTGTCGAGATTCAATGGGATGAGGAAACTTCGCAACTGCGCTGGATGAGCATAAAAAACATGGCCCACACATGGAGCTGACATGTAATTTATGCGCAGAGATTTGTTACTCCATGACCAGCATTTATGTAAATGCTAGAGAATTTATGTTCATCTGGAAGTGAAAACGAATCAGGAGTCAACTTAGAAGGGAGATTATTCGAATTTTCGGTATAGAAATGAAGAGAGAACAAATTATTTAAAATTGCTAATGTTCAAATTCAATTGAGTTCCGATTCCATTCACTTCTTTTAATGAAACACATCAATTTTCATTACATTTCATAGCTTTAATTTCAATCTTCGATTGAGATCTCTCAACGTCAGTCTGAAGGCAGACTGAAGAGTACCGCGTACCATGTTGCTTGCAACCTAGTGAAGCGTACCGCTACCGACATCGTTCGGCATACCGCTACTGTTACCGACATCTACCATTACCGGCTACCGTACCGCACGGCACACACTGCGTTTGGCGTTAAGCAGCGTAGTAGCTTTTCTTCCGCGACTTTGGCGACATTTTGACGAGTTACCTTTGTGACTTTGTTTCTGCTTTACGAAGCAGTCAGCTTTAGCCTCACCTCGTTAGCTTCGGTAACACTTTGCAGAAGCTTCAAGAACTTTGAGAGTATCATAAGTTTGAGAGCAACATAAGTTTAAGTTGAAAGTAGTTTCTATTTAACGTGAATTATTTCTTTCCATTAAAGAGTGTTGCCGGAAACACTCCATCTAATTAGTTAATTAGACAAATTAGCACAGCGTTGCTGAGTGGTTGGTGTTCAGCTGGTGTTGGTTCATTCGAGTGGCGAGATTCATTCATCGTACGTAAAGGAAAGAAAAGGAAACATTATTAAATTACTAACTTGAAGTCTTAAGGATTTGCTACTCAGTCGTGGTTTTATTTAAATTCAAATTCCATTAGAGTAAAATCTTTGCTTCTGTCTCCTTGATCGTTGTTTCAAACGCTTTTAGCTATTTTGTGGTAAGGCTGTTTTTTTCTTTTAAAGAAGTTTTTGAAAAAAATAAAAAGATAAAAAAGGAAAAGAGGAGAAAACTGAGTGAAAAATAATGACAAAGATGACTTCCTTTAAAGGCTTTTATTGAAATGACTTCTATCATATAAATGGAACTCAAGATGGAACTTAATAACTTTGTGACGAATCTGATCTTTTACTTTTCTCCTAAACTTTTTATAGTGCGTTTCTTCAATATATAATAGAATATATACATATGTATACAAAAAAAATAGTCTGCTTCACATATTTTTTTTCATATTTTAAACTTATGTAATTAATCATTAATTAATGTAACGAAGTAAAGAATAATAATTTTATACCTGAATGAATCGCTGAATAACTGAAATGACATCGTTGAGCATTAATTCTGAGCATTATTTCTGCATGCAGAAAATTAATTGAAATGCGAATATACGAATATTAAAAAACTTGCTGCACAGACATGTCTGGCATACTAATTGAGTCGCTTTTGCCTTCGCAAATAAATCAGTTCTCCGGGACGCATGAAAACGAGTTTCAGTGTGTCTGTCCGAACTCAGTTCTCTTTAAAGGAAAAGTAATAAAAGAAGAATTCTCAGTTGTGTATCGAAACGAAAAGAGAAATCGGAATCTTCTCGTTCCATATAGAAGTAAGTATCAAAAGCTACTCGAAAAGTAATTCAATCTTCTCACAACTGAGGGAGAGAGAGAGAAAAAGAGAGAGAGAGACAGGGAGAAAAAGAGAGAGAGAGAGAGAGAGAGGATGCGTTAACCAGACGCTTCATACCAATCTTGTAGCGTGGGAGGCCGTGAAGTAGTAAAAAGCCAACAGGCCAGAATATGAGCCTTGAAACAAGATTGAGATTTTATTTCTATATATTGTGCAAGCTTTTAAACAGAGGCAGAGTAAGAAGAAAAGGAAAAGGCGATGAAGAAGCAGTGGAGAAAGTACTCCCATTTACACGTTACTGCCACCAGAAGGGACATCGAAGAAACATAGGGAATTATTATCAGATTTGCATCACGTTCTTTGCATTGATTTGGACTTTCCGACTTTGAAGACAGTGAGTCTGTCAGTCTGAACAGTTGGACACACAGAAAACAAACTCTGCTGGACTTTATAATCACAAGATTTTTAAGATTTTTAATATGTAGAATAATGTAATAATAAATTAAGGATTCTTTAGAAGATGCTCTCTAAAAGGATTCCCTTACAGAAGTTTAAACGAATAAAGTTTATATTGGTGTTGAATTCTACAATTTTCTACATAATTAATATCGAAATCGAATTGAACTTAATTTAAGACTAAACTAATTAAATTCATTATATTCTTAGCTGGTGCAGAAGAAAAAAAAAGATAAAAGAGCCAAGGAAAAACATAGAAGAAGGTGACAATAGTCAATCCTGGCAACCAAATTCTAAAGAGTCAATATTTGCTGCAGATTTAAATACGAAACCAATTTAATCGGAATCAAATGAAGAGTAAGGAGGCAAAAAAGAATCAGAAAGAATGATTGTGCAAATGGAAAGACTGTAAAAGAGCGCTACTCGTCACTGTCACTAAAGTTTCATCATCATACTCCTCAGATGGGGAGCTCCATTTTATTCTCACCTCAACTGAATTCACCTGACCTCACCGCACTGAAGATAGTCGGGGAAGAAAGCGTATATAGACTTTTGATATATGGATGGATGAATGAATGATTGGATGAATGAATGCATAGTTGCATTTCTTTTCAAAGTATACATTGGAAGCTTTTATGTGATGCTTTGTGGCTCCCGGGTAACGGTAATGGGGACGGAATGGGTGCTTGGCACAGTCTCCCATGATGTATCCGGAGTTAGTAAACCACAAACTAATGTTGTCGAACGATGAGGTTGTGGAGTGTAGAAGACAAAAAACAGAAAATTCATTTTAAGCATTTCACAAAGTAAGAAGAACAAAACACCAGACAAACGACACTAAAGAACGAGGGAGAACAGAAAACAGAGCGATTCGATGAAATAAAAAAGAAATTCAAATTGTTTCTGGTTTCGTGGCCAATCTGCGGGGTCCCTAAATTGCAAATTAGTCTAGCATGAATAATTCAAGGCCCGATGTGGCACTTCAACCGGTAGCCGGTTCTACTATATCTTTGAACTTTTTTTTGGTTTTAAGATTGCAACTCGTGGTGTGAAATTTCGTTGGGAACGAAGCAGAAAATTGGTTTTAGGGGAAACAGTTTGAAGGATACTAATTCAAAGATTTTAGAACGTTAATTTAATCTCTTCGAATCTGCAGCGTTACATTTTTTTATCTTTCAATTAATTCGTACTTCGAGAACTTTTCTTGATATAAATATAAATGCTCTTTTGCGTGAATATAAAATAAATGTGTTCTATATTCAGAATTTTGATCCTGTTTCACATCAGTAAATAATACTGGCTATCTACAAAGCCTCAGATATATTGTACTGATTTTATTTTTACATAGCGGGAATACCATTTATTTTTATCCAGTCTAAAGTCCCAATATAGTGCCTAGCTGCAATGAATATTAATATCTGAAACTACAAATAGGAAAATTCTTCTAGATTTTCTTCGAACTTCAGAATAGAAAATATTACATGTTCTTTCATTCGTACGAGTACATACAAATATACAAAAAGTCATACATACATACATACATACATACATATTCACATATATCAATTCAAGAAAACCCTTTCATTCATTTATTCGAAGTACACATCTTGAATGATGGAAAGACTCGTACAGCGTTTCTCCTCAAACATTGCCTTCTCTTCATCCAACATCCTCTTCAAGACATTCAATAATGGGGCAAATAAAATGTGTACAACTTCGCTTCTGGTTCTCCACATTTTGTCCGTTTGCTACTGACGCCGTCTTTGCAACTGCATGACATTAAATTCACCCGAATCCAATTTCATTCAATGTTCTGTGGCGTGTGCCATGCATCAGTAAGTACTCCGCTTTGAGTGCTATTTATCTGAGAAAATAAAACATGTTTCATGTATGTACTTGAATACTTGTTGTTGGCTGTGTTGGGTTCAGTCGGCAGCAACGGTACTCGGTATTGCAAGGATCGTGTTTAAATTACATGGATTTTCCCAGAATAATGACTTTGAAGCTAAGCTTTATAGAGATGGTACATTTTCTTGAACAATAGTATAGTATGTAGTAATTTCATTAAAGTCATTTCTAACCACAGCCCTCATCTGTACGTCAACCGTACCGGGTACTTCTGGGACTACCATCGTGTACAGTGGTTTTCAACAGCAAATTCAACCTTTCTATTCTTGAAAACCAACCAGTGGAACAGAAGTCTTAACAGAAGTTGTGATATTCCCGATCTGGTCAGATATTAAAAGCTATACATTCATATGACCTCTTGAAGAAAGACGTTTGATCTAAGAGTCATTAAGAGGGAAATATATCAGTATATCCAACTCAATAATACTATGAATTAAACTCTATAATAAATGTTTTAATTATTATTTCCTTATCTTTATTACGATATCTTTAATGTACTACTATCAGTTGACTACTATCAGTTGAATTACTTTATCACTCATGACCTCTCTAGACCACCACTTTTAATACTCAAAGTACCCACAGAATTATTACTACTAACCCGGAAAACGAAAAAATTCTGGTCGGAAGTTTTTTTGAGGTGATGAATTCATACAGTAAAAATCCCAAGTATGTTACCCATGTGTAGTTATGATATTACCAATAAATATTTGAAATTGCAATATTTATTATCAAAAAGCAATATTTTTAATCTTTTGAATGAAGAAATAAATATGTATTGCATTTAAATCATATTTGGGAAATTTTTTGTATTTCGAATTTTGATAGCAAAAAAACTATTTGAGTATAATATTAAATTAGTCGAAAAGCATAGCATTAAGCGTAGTCTAGTGTGAAGCGTACATGACTTTGTTTGCAAAGAAGAACTGGCAGAAAAAAGCGATTGAGCGACTTCGGTCGATGCATTCGAATGTAATGAAGCAACTTTGAATAAACTTGAACTGGAAATTCTTTTATAGTTCAGCTAACTTGAATTGCATTCAATTTTTTATTTCACAGAATATTTTATTTGAAGGCAGCATAATAAACCTCCTCCTTCCTTCAAACCCCTCCCACTCTTCCTCTTCAATTAATTTGAATATGGAGTACGGTGAAAGTCCTTTTGACGAAGTGCTTGCGTTCGTGTTGCATTTGACGGACGGGTGGATTGATGGATGGATGGAGTGCATAGATGAATGAGTGGATGGACATGAGCTTGCTGTGTTGGCTAGCGGCTCGTGCAATGGCCAAAATTCCGTTGGAAGATAAAACAAATTAAAAAAAGCCATGAGTTTGTAGAGAACATTTAAAGCAATAACAGAAGAAGCAAAGAAAAAAACTACAAGGAAAACAAGAGAAGTACTACTAAAAGCAATAATAAATAAAGGAAAATAATGATAAATGAAGTATGTAAACATTAAATTAAACATCGGACGCATGTTTCTTCAACACTGACCGCAGTACTCGTAGTGGGCCTGAATGTCAGATAATCCTAAAGCTTGTTGTTGCTATTGTTGTGGGTTCTTATGGATTTCAGGAGGCCTAAAACGACAGCAAAAAGATTACATAAAAAACCACCAGAATCTATTAGAGTGGCTGGAGGCGGTGGATGTTATTTTCTTTCCGAAATCAAAGAGCCAAGTTTTTAATTAAAAAGAAACAGAAAAAGCAACCAGAAGAACAAGTTTCTGCCTACAAAATTTGCACACACTAACAGAGAGAGGACATGCTGTGGCATAACGTGTCCTTGTAATGTTCGTAGCCAGCTCGGGAGCAAAGAAGCCAACACGTACGTTTTTGACAGATCAGAGCTCTGATTCCAAGCGAACTGACGATGGTACTGTGGTGGTTCTGACGGGGGTACTGACAAGGGTAGTGATGGGGGTACTGATGGGGTTACTGACGGCATACTAACGGGGGTGCCGATGTTGAGAGAAACTGGTGAACTACTGTGGTCACGACGCGATGCTAGTGATGCAGGAGAAATTCGAGTATTTGTATGAGTTTTAATTGTTTTTTATTTGTAATAGTTTCACTGGTCCGATTTTTAGTTTTTGAAATTAAAGTACTATATTGAGTATGACCTTCTTCAGGCCGCCTACTGGCCTGAAGCGAAGAGTGCTGCGTGGGGCGTGGTTTCTGTTCTGTATTAAAAAAGGCACAAAACATTAGCACAGCGTCACCCATTTTCACTTTCACACTCATACCCACATTCACACATACGCATTCATACACTCATGCATGCATTCATGCTTACAGTTAAACACGCATGCGAGTGTGGTTTGATGATTTAGTATGGCAATTTTTGGATTTTTGCTCATTGCTCAACGCCTTTGCAAAGCGCCACATACCTAAATCTTTTTTAAACGGATAAATTTAAATGAAACGATTTATTTAACGAGTCAGGTTGCGAAATGTAAACAATAAAATATAATAAACATACTCATACATATACTCATACATACGACAAAAGTGAAATCTGCTGAGTTTTGTCGAAATTATTTGGCATTCACCCAAAAATGCTTCAGCGTCAAAAATATGAGTTTATAAATTTTTCTCAGTCATAAGAAATGTTGTCACTTTCTTTTTGCGGCACATGTTTTGCTATAAATTATTGTTTATTCGTGTTTTTGTTTTCATTTATATGTCTTGTGTTGTTGTTTTAAAATTAGATGCGAACAACAACCGTTTTGTAGTCGTCTGGATCCTTAAGATAGCTTATTTAGAAATAAACCCGTCTCTCAATCTCTCTCTCTCACACACACATACACCAAATCATCATCTGTCAAGTATGAATGCTACGAACATCCAAAAAAATATCAGGGAAGCTTTAATTAATCGGTGTCGTTTGTTTCTTTCTAAGCTCATGATTTTTCGAATAGTATTCATTATTCATCACATTGGCTCCTACACACCATTAGTTGGCAACGCGACAGCATGGATGGCAATTAACGCACCAGCAGCTGATTGATGAGTGGCGACTAATTGGCAAACATGTTTGCTGAGCGCGGCGCTTGTCTTTGAATTGACTGATCCTTTTTGGGGATTTTATCCTTGGCTTTGCCAAAATATATTCGTGACTAAGATGTGTTTTCGTGTGGCTGACTCTTAAGCGAGTGTGTGTGTCTCTGATGTAAGATTTCTTTAATTCTTTTATCGAAGTTTATTTATGGTAGCTTCTTAGATCCTATGTTCGTCTTCGGCTGCTAAAACCTAATGATGAGCATAAATTCGCAGCACGAATAAAGTTAGGATACGTCGAATATAATTATTCATCCGATTAAAGAAATTGTACTTTAATTATTATTGCGTTTTTTGGGTAAATGTATATGTTTTGTGGTACACTTCATCAAAAGTGAACAAGTTCTTCACTTTAATGAGACCTTAGAGTTCATTTAAATCTTTAGCATTGTGATTAAAATAACAACGAGGACAAAAATACCAACAACAACGATAATAACAACAAGCAACTACAAATATAAGTACAGAATTTATTGCTTGAATAACTGAACGATTGAATTTCAACCGATTGCGATACTTTTTGCTATTTTAATTTATAGCTGAATAAACGAGTTTGAAAAGGTGAAAAATTGCTGTTTATAAGTTGTGTGTTGGCAACAGGCACAGGCACAGGCACAGGCACAGGCACACGCACAAACACACACACAAACCAGACACAAACACACACAAAAACTGCTCGAAACGGTTACAATGGTCAGTGAAGCCGCCGGCCGCAGGAGAAGTGAACCATTCTTCTACGTGTTTTTTTTATGGTTGTTAATGTTGCAGGTATTCTGCAGGATTTCAGAGTCCCAAAGCTCCCCCTCACCTCCCGCCCAATTTCAAAAAAAGATGAAAAAATTCAAAAAGCCCTAAAGTAGAAAGAAATGGATAAACTTAATTTTTTTTTTCAATCGCTAGCTTGATTTCCGTTTGAGTGCTTATAAAAGGATATTTTTTTCGAAAGGAACTTAAATTGAGAATCTGCAGCGGTTCGCACTATTACACAAGCACCAGTTACAACAACAAAAACAACAACAAAAACAAAAACAACAACATTAACAACTAAACCAAGAACAACAACACTAGATGCTTTACTGGCAACGATTTAGAAAACTGCCGGAAACAAGTGCACACCAACGAATTGCTGCAAGGATTTACTTAGCAAGACGGGGGAAAGAGTGGAGACGTAGGTTGCGGGGGGGGGGGAATTATGGAGCTCTGCTTGGTGCCTCGAGTGTTCGGTAAATTCGGTAACTAATTGATGCCAGCACTCAGCACGCCAACGCTAATGGCGCATCATGTGTTGGATTGTGCACAAGCCGTTTTGTGGTCACAGCTACTGTTAAATCCGGGAACAGTTCAGCAGAAAACCGAATCATGGCAACCAGGATTTCAATCAAATCATTACAATTAAATTCTGCTCTCAACATTGAAACTTTCCGATAAAAGTTTCCACTTAAAATCTCTCACTTACCCACTAGCCACCTAAACATTATTTACTAGCAATCCATTGCTGCGACCTCACTTACTCTCACTCTCTATCTCCCTCTCTTTCTCTCTCTCTCTTTCTCTCCCTTATTCACTAATGAATTGATTTTTTAAGCATAACAATAATATCTATTGTCTAATGCCTATTATATTTGAATTAAATGTAATTCTAAACAACTTGCTATGAATTTCAACCACGCGAAAGCAAAGATTTTTTAAGCGTCACAATATATCAATTAAGTGGTTACTCTCCCTTTAATCGTTGACAATAATTTATATAGCAAATGATTTGTAAATTAACATGATTTCGATTTGGTTTCATTGAAGTTAATTGAAGTTGGAAATGCAAAATGCCGCAAAAACATTCGCTAATAATAGCAATAATAATAATTACTTTTCTGAATAAAATCTGCGTAACGTAATTAATTTTGTTTTGTGCTGCGATTAGTTATTAATTGACAATGTGTTGTATTTGTTCCAATTTAGCTTTTCAAATTCCTTGGAAAAGAGTGGTAGAATGGACATGGTACACTTGGAAAGCATATCTGATGTGTACTGATGGACCGACCTCTGAAATAAACTAGAACAGTACAAGTACAGTATTTTATACTGTTTATGAAGACCCGTCAATCAGCGATTTAGCCGTTGATTCAAATCTTTGACTTTTTTCTGTTCTCTTTTATTTTTCTCAGTGCATCTGAATGCATACTTCACACTTCTCAGCAGCTCCCGAGAGAAGCTTAAACGCTTGAGAGGTACTCGCATGTACTTATTTAGGTTCTCTATACATATTTTTTAGCTTATGATTAAATTAACTGTAGAAGTACGTGACTCAGAAAAATCCTGGTGCCTGGTACATTCAAGAGTGGTACTTCAAGAGTGTGTTGGTTGAAGAGAAGAGCCAAGAAACCCCGTGGAAACTCTTTTTTATCCCTCATTACGGGTGCACACATGCATTTTCCACATGCTCTTTAAATAATGCATCCGCACGCACCAAGCGTCAGACAAACAATATCCGGCGAATTCGCGTACTCAGGAAACTGAGTGCCAGAAGGACTGACGGAAAGATAGACTGATTTTGCATGGATTAAAATGGGGCGTCACTGCGTAGCTCCGGTTTGTTGGCTCAACTGGTTTATATGTTTGGTCTCTGCTTAACTCGGTATTTGCACTTGAGTCAACTTTAACCTCTGAGCGTGTGCTGAGCACATAATTTCTGAGTGGTTATACAAGGAAGTGCAGGACAGACGACATCATCATCGGCAGCAACTGTTGTTAATGAGGTCAGCACGGCAAGGTTCCAATCGCGATACTCGAAACTTCTTCTTCTGTTGCACGTCCAAACAAAGAATATAATTTGACTATATCGAGGGGTAGAAAAGTAAATGGATTAATTGCAGAACTCTTGATCTGGAAATGGGCCATAATAATTGCACCAACGACAACACTCAACAATCTGGAAAAACACTTGCATTAAATAAAAGAAATAATTTGTTTGTCGCAGTTATAAGGACAAGAGTAGTATATGGTATAATATGTATATTGATTGTGAAGCTATGAGAAAAGAGAGATATCAAATATGGGTTTTCCCGACAAAAGCCCAACCATGATGAGGGTCAGGTGTCTTTATACACCTTTATATAGTAAATAGTATAGTAAAGTTACTAAAGTTTCACGCTTGTTGACTTACGACCGATAGATATTTTAAATTTTCAGTGAATTTAAATTTTAAAATGGTTAAACATCAGAGCTTGATAAGGGAAATATCTACACCATACTTAGGTTGCACGTATAGGGCCCTTGGGTATAAGGGTCATACATATAGTACATATATATATGTCTTTAAATATTAATGGTAAAGAAAGTATTATTATTTACTCTCTTGAAAGGGTTTTACGAAAAGTCCCGTTAACTCAAAATAAAAACCAATGTAAATTTAAATGCATGTATGTCATGATAAATGTTATGCATCTCATAGAAACATTCACGTTTGCATAGCATAAAGATTGAAATTAAGAGTGAAGACTTCTTGTAAAAAGCAAAAATATGGATTTTCTAGAAAAAGAAAGTGTTATGTAAATACTCCCGGCCCCACACACACACTCTCTCTGCGTCTCTGTCCGTTTCGTAGGCTTGCTGGTCCTATACATGTACCTGGTAATGTTCACTTTTATGCCACTGAAATGGTTGTTTTGTGTTAACAAAATGTCAGAGCCTCCGCAGGGAATCCATTAATGGCGGATGTGGAAAGGCGCCGGAAACCGGAGATGCAGAGCCCTTTTCACCGACGAGGAGACGTTGTTGCGTATAATGACTTTTTTCCCCATCACTACGTTTACCAGAAGTAGTTCGCAGAGCATCGCCGGAGCAGGGGACATGGAGGAAGAGGGTGTGCGAAAACGTTAAAAACAATGTTAGCTTCTGAATAAAGGTTTGTGCAGCCTCGGTGCTTGGTGCTTTCGTCCACGTCAAAACACCGTCCGATGCAGACGTACATCCTCCGTACCGCCTCCACCTCCTTCCTGTGCTGCAAACCATAGAGTATTATTTTCTGAGCAATAAAAGCCTGATGGCGCATAATATGACGCAGCTCACGAAAAGTACGAGCCAGAGTGTTGTGCTTCGCCCCAGGATATGCTACGGGTTGGTTGTTGCATTAGGTTGTGTTAATGAGCAAAAATTCCCAAACAGTCTTTTTGCAAGAAACAATAAGAACAACAACAGCAACAAGAACAAAACCCAGCAGCAGCAACTTAATGTATGGTCCTTGTTAATATTTAATTTGAACCGACGAGTACAAGATGAATTTTTTGTAATGTGTTGAAGTTGGACCATTTGCAGCACCTCCGGGTTGAAGGTTGTGTGTGTGAATTATGTAGGTACACGAAGTGCAACTTCCGGTAGTCGTAGTTGCCAAATAATTCGGCGGATTTAGGTTATGTGGGTGGCATGAGAAGTTGGCTATTCTCGGTTGGTTGTCTAATTAAATGCTAGGAAACGAAATTTTGCCCAAGTTTCAGATTCACTGTAAGCATTGACTAAATGTAAGACTAAATGTACTCGTATATTCCAGTAAAGTAATGTCTTTGTTGCGCTTGAAGCGTATTTAGTGTGAGACCAAAGCACCCCCTCACACCCTTCCTCCTGCTCTTCTACCTTCTCCCTAGCTTTCCTTTCTGCAGTGTTTTATATAAAAGTATTACGTAACTAACGAAAGAACGTACACTCGCTAAGGAAATCCTTTCGCTCTTATGTGAAGTGTGAGTTATATAAGGTTTTCTCATCACTCGCTCGGCTAACAGAACGCTTGCATAATTTTCTTGAACGCAGAGTTTGCTGCATTACAAAATCTGGTTCCATTTCGCATGTGCTTCTTCATGTTTCAACACAATTGTTTTTATGAACACATTTTTGCTGTTTCGTTCTTGACATTCGTTACAATGAATTCATAATCGTTTCTCTAGAAAGGTAAAAAGTAAGTGGGAGAAAACGTAAAGATTGTACAAATATTGCACGAAATGTGGTACCTTTTCCATTGCAAATACCGAAATGGAATATATTAGAATATAGACTACAAAATATACATTATAGAATATAGATTATATATTATAGAATAAATATTATAGAATATAGATTATATATTATAGAATATAGAATATAGATTATATATTATAGAATATAGATTATATATTCTACAATGTAATTAATAGAATACAGTGCATAGAGTAAAGAATTCAGATAGTAGGATCTAGAGTAAACAATATACATAGATTAGAGAATGCATATTATAGAATATCAAAGGTTATATGATATATTATATACAGTATGTGGAACATAGAACGGAATCTTATTCATATGTGTATTCTTTATCATATAATTGTATGAATACATATGTATTTATATATTATCTTTTCTGGTAGAAACTCACTTTAATATCACATCTAAAAAAAGCTAATTGCAATTTTTGAAAAAAACATACGTCAAGGATTGCTAACATACTTTGTGCTTCACTGAGGCGAATATGAAGTGTTATTTGCTTTTAATTAACAATTCAAATACAGATGATTTTCAGTTCGTATGTATATATGTATGTAGGTATAGGTATATGCACATCTATGAACTACACTCTTCTTGCAAAATGCTGGCATATTTTTTTGTCATGCTATGTATAAAGTTTTCTGAAACGGTTTAACATTTTTTAACCAAATAAGATTTTGTTTTTTACAAACAACGACATATTTTAGAGGTGGTTGCTCTGGGTTGCTACACCACGCACACATGGATTCGAACGAAGGGAGAAATGGAGACAATTTAAATCCTTCTGAGAGAGTTTTCTTCATTAATTATTTAACATGTAACAACATGTGGAGTTGTGGCAAAAGGTAGGGTATTCAGAAAAGTTAGTCAGAAACTAAAGTCATAACCTGAAAAAGTTATGTTTTGGTTTAGAAGCCTTAGTTTAGAAATTTATTAAAAGTGCTGATAAGAAAAGCTCTATGAAAATGTTAGGTTAAAGTTAGTCAGAATATTTTGACCAACTTTTTGAAGTAGTTGAGCTTACATTTTAAATAATCCAAAGAAACTTTTTGCTAAAGATGCTTTCAATTCGAGAAAGCGTTTAACATGTGGCTAAGAAAAACGGTAGAAAATAGTTTCGAGTTCGTGTAAAAGGGGATAAAATCAGAATTCATTCGGAATAAAATATAGCAGTGAGAGATGTTATTAACACATTGTGAGCTACGAGTAAAACGTGCATTGATTTAAATGTTCAAGGACACGCCAGGTGCGGTTGTTCGCTTCGAAATCTGCTGCGTAGCTTAAGTTTAATTAGGTGAAAATTGAATAAATCGCTGGTGAAATCTGCAGAGAATATAAATAAATGAAGGAATAAATCAATAAATAAATAAAATAAAACGGTGACCTTCACCTCTGCTGCGACATTCTGTGGTAGATTGGCAGAGCTTCGCACAAACGATGGATGGAAGACGGAGATAGAGATGTGAGGATGAAAGTAGCGACGGTGGATAGAGCTGAATTCACGAAAAAGCGTTCTTTTTGAATGAGTTGAATAAATAAAATAATGGATCATTAAATCATCATCGTCTAAAAGTTACGCTAAAATGTTTGAAATTTTGGTACGACACGAAAAAAGCACACGACAACAATACATTAATTTCCATATTTTTCGTTTTTCAACCACCGATTTTAAAATCTCAGGTCATCAGCGGTATTTTCTCGAATGCTGGCTCAAGCGGAGATTCCGACAGACGGCATGTTTAATTAATAGCTTCCCGTTTGCGAAATGACTGGATTAATTTGACGACAAAGTTACTCTTATTAATGAGCGTGTTTAATTTTCATTAAATCGCAATTAAGTGCTGTTTAAACCGTTTCTGGATCTGTTGACGGTGCTCAGAATCAACGGGAGAGTTCATAAAATATATTACTTTACCTTTTCCATTACAATTTCAGTAACCGATAACCGATTCCAAGTTCGAAGGTTGAGTATGTTGGTGGCGGCACCTCATTAAAGCTCCATAACAGTTTAACGGCATTAATTAGTACGCTTTTAAGATGTTCATCTGTGTGTGTGTTTTGCTTCTCTCATTATAACCCACGACTCACCATTTCTATGCATTTTGGCTTTTGAAAGTTTTTGTTTTTTCGGCCTGTCGGTCCAGCAACGCCTGCAGCGTAGTGGTGAAGCGGCAGAAACCACTTGTCGGCCAGTGCTCTGCCTTGAAGCTTGCTATGTGCCCCGCCCTTCTGTCCTCAACAAAGCCGACACTCTTCCATGACAAAAGAAATGAGCTCGGAGTATGAGTTAAAAACAATGACCGGATTTTAAAAGTGGTTCTGTTTTATAGTGAGTTGGAGTTTTTCAGCGATAGGATTGTTTTACCAGACCAGGTTATTTTTTTTTGTTTTGTTAGAAAAACACTTTATTAGCTAGATAGGGAGTTCGTTTCTGAATATCTTTTGTAGTGATTTTCTAAGTAAATATTCAAACCCGCAATTAAAATATTTAAATTTCAAAAACCAAAGGATTTATTTTGTATTCTTTCTTTCATTCGCGATATATTGTGATATATTAAAGCGAATATATCAGTGTCCGAATCAATGAAGTGGTGAGAGGGACAAAAATAAGGGACAGGGAGTGGTGAAAATAGGGAGACAGGGACAGGGCAGGGAGACACCGAGTGGACACGGAGATATGGAGAGGGGGAGAGAGTGTTTTGTGTTTTCAAATGGGCCAAATCGGCCAAGCATTTGGTATGTGAATGGAGGAATATCGTATTAAGAATTAAAGTAGTCTTCATTACAAGCTCTACAATAATGACGCCTTATTCGTAGACATAGTATATTAAACATTGTTTAACTAGACATAGCCTTGTTTCTTTATAAAATACTCCCACTAGTCTTTAAATTTAATTTAAAAATCCTATAATTGAACCTCTTAAGAGTTATTAGTTTTTTTGGTAAATAACATGCCTTCGCCTTCAACATTAATTAATAAGCTCTGAGTTCTTTTGTCATATCGTGCTTTATGAACCCGTACTTCAACGGAAGCGAAAAGAAAACTCAAACGGCAACAAGGACAGCTACCAGCTTCGTACATCTCCATCTACTACGGCGTAGCATTGCAATTAATCATCGCCAAAGGAAAATACTTGGCAAAGTTATGATGAGTGACAAGCCTTAGCTAGGACATCGTCTCAGTTGTAGTTACTCGCTGACAAAGAGCACATTTCAACGACTTAATCTCGGGTCTCCAGAGAAGTTCAGAAAATCGCTGAATAGCGAAGTGAAACGGATTAAGGGCAGGACAATTGAAAAGGCTGAACTCATGGGCGTAGGTGTCTTAAGTTAGCGAGGGCGCCGCTAATAAATCGGGACTCTGATCGATCGAGACTATGATAAACTATGAAAATGTGCGGGGAGGGAGCTAAAATGCAATTGTACTTTGAATTTAAAATAATAAATCATGAAGCTAAATTGGAAAACTGAGAGAATGAAGAAATCAGAAGTCGGATGTAATAAGAAAAAAAGTTACGAATTATTGTAAAAAAAAATCTCTTTGAGAAAAGTTTTGAGCAAAAGAGTAGATTCCCAGCAGTACTTTAAAAGCATTTCGGCCAGGCCAACAAGCAACGGAAGCAGAAAACGAGTCTTGTCGGTTGTTGGCTTTAATCACCATGCTATCACCTCCGGTGAAGGATGCCTGGATTGTTAGTACTTTGGCAGAACTGCGATGTTCGTGTGTATATTTCGTGTGTATATTTCGTTTGTATATATAATACATATATACGAGTATATGAGTACATATCTAAGATCCTTAAAAGCACCATCAGAAAGTAATCAATACCATGAAGGAATGCAACTGATAGTCGTTAAAAGCTAAGAGTCTACCGATGACTCATTGAGAGTCAGTTGTTGAGGCAGGCAGAATCAAGAATAAAAATAATAAAAAGTAACCTGCAAGTTAAGAAGAAGACATTTTTTCGTTCGCTTTCTTTTCCTTTTCTTTTCTCTACCCCCTCTCGCAGCCCCTCCTTTCCATGGACTTCCTTTTATATAAAGCAGATGATTGGATGATTTGTCCATTTTAGGTACTTAAAAGCAATGATTGAGTTTCCGTAGTTGATTTCCTTTATTTTCGATTCCCATTTTCCGCATTTAACGCTGTTCTTTTGTTGTTTCCTTTTCCGTTTGCTTACGGGCTGATTAGTAGAGGTTGGCAACTGGCTGATAGCGCCGGCGGCGGCCGAGTTATTAGATGCTGCCCAAGTTTTCTCCAAACGGTACAGAATAATAAACTATTCCTAGCGATTTAGGAAATAATTCCAGGTTATGATCTCCACCTTTTATGCCGTAGATGCTGCCGTTCCGTTTCCGGCCGTTATTACGGCAGCTACATCGGTATTTGTATCTGTAGCGCTGCTTGTTTCTGCATCTTTGTCGTTATCGGCGACGTCGTTGTGGATACAATCAATTGATAAGAAGTGGATGCAATTGAGATGTGCTTCAAGGGAAATCAGTTTCAATTGCTTCAAGCTTAAATGGATGTTTGTGTAGAAAATAAGAACCAGATTGCCAATTCCATCTTTCAAAATAACACAAAATAACACATCGATAAATTTTGTTGTTGCTGTTTTTGTTGTTGTTGGGAATAAATCACTAAATTTTTCAATTTCACTCTTTCGGAAATTGGTTTAATTCTTTGTTGGCATTTGTTGGAGTTTCCTCAAAGTTTTAAACATCTTTAGTTTTCAACAATAAAAGTCAATCGAAATCTTCTTCAACACAAATACACCGGGGTACCAACCAAGAATGAACAATGTACGGACGTAATTTTCAGTTCTTTTCAACATTTTCGACAAATAGTTTTACAGAAAAATAAAAAGGCAAAGAAAACAATGACGAAGCAGTAAAAAGTACATGAAGATAAAAAAAAGTAAACAACACGAACATAAGACGACTCATATGTCCAGGGGCGGACCAATAAGAGTGCCAGCAGAATTGTGACATACTTCACACAGTCGCAGAGATACAATTGAATCAGAGGGTTTCTAATACAAGAGGAACGCAAAAGATTTCTAGGTAGTTCCTTGATAGTTCTTAAGTTTTCGAAGCTTTATATAGAGTACTAAAGTATTTCCATATATATATATAAAGAATGTTTATACACAATATATAAATACACAATATATACTACAAGTGTTTAGATAGATGATGAACTTACAGCGAATGCGTTTGAATGAATGATTGGTGAATCTTTTTGAGTGGCTTGCGAATTGACACGTTTAAATGAATCGTTTTTTTAATAATCTTGTTGCCTTGTTTTAGAAATGAAGTTCGGCGTGAATCAGTTTGTTAAGGTTGTGAATCGAACGTGTGCGGCTTGCTTAACGATGATCAAACACATACAAAAGTAGATAATAATCTGAGTAAATAAATAATCTGAGTTTTTCGTCACATTTACCAAAACATATTCATATTTATAAATATTGACAATCGACTATTCCTTAAGTCGCTGATGATGATGGATAGTTAGTGCTCTCTGTTGTCTTGTCCTTGGCCGGAAAGGATTTATTACTATGTAAACAAGCAAGAAAAAGTTTCTTTTGTAGCAATATTTCGCTTTTATACAATATATAACGAAAATTGATGGACAAAGAAGTGTTGTAACAACAATGTGACTAACGAAAAGAAAGTAAACTTAAACTAAGTATATATAAACAAACTTTCGAGGGCACTTTAGCTATTTGATTAGTTTTATTTTAGTTATTGGATTGTTACAGCATAAATTAAGTTGTTTGCTTTTATAGTCGGTGGTTATTACAAAAAAATTTAATCAATTTGCGATTTTCTTCAATTTCCATTGCTTCGTATAGGAAACTCTTTATTTTTAAAACATAATTCAAATAAAAACATATAATTTATCGGTTTCCATAATTCGGTCCTAAGAAAAACTTGTTGAAATCACAACTTTTGGCATTCTACTTGAAGTTGAAGCAACAGTTTTGAAAACGGTTCTTGCAACAGCTAAGTTTCAACAAAATTTGGAGCTCTACCAAGAAAGTGATATACGTACATATACGAAAGAAATAAAACAACACTGAGAATTGTAGTCAAGTGCCTTTTATATTTTGGCCAACTGTATAAAATTGGCCAACAAAAGAATCTATAGAAATAATCAAAGAAATTAACAATTATTGGCTTGATTTCATTGAATCTCTGGCGTTCAATTTGTGTTAATATTAAATATGACAGATTAAAAAAGTATGAGTACAAATAATAGATGTTATTATTATTGTTGGGGTTGTGTTTTTCATTCAGAATAATTTAGCTTCCTTAAGAACATATAAGGAAGCTTCCTTCCTTCAAACTATAAAGCTTGTTTAGCTTAGTTATTAATTAAATAAATAAATAAATAAATATGTCCTATACTTACAAAATGGACGAAGAGAATGAATGATCCAAGAAAAGGACAGTCAACAATAATCATCAATAGAGTAGTGTAGAAACCAGGTTCCAGGCATATAGGAACCACTATAGACCAATATTTGTTCTGAATTCAGAAAAGAGTGTATTTAAATATGCGATTTAAAGCTTAAACTCAACTGACTTACCACTGAATCATAATCTTTTTGTTTACTTTAGGTGCTTATATGCAGGTTATAAGTTGAAAGGGTTTACGACTGGCTTTAAGGGGCTTTTACGGCGCTCCTCCAGAAGGCGGAATTCGGGAAGGAAGGAAAGAATTTACAAAGCGCTGGGCGACGAGTGCAATCTATGCTTGCTGCTGTTTTTATTTACTTATTTCGCAGACAACGTTTCAAAGTGTATTCGCATGTTGAAGGATTCCACTCCATGCGTGCTTGATTGTATGTTTGTTTGTGTGTGTGTACATTTTTGTGGGGCGCGATATCCCATCGTCCGCTTGTGTTGAATGCAGTTAATATGCTATGATGCAGGATGAGGTTCCAGCGGGGAGCTGTCAAGGTCATCCGTACCCAGCGGTGAACATCTCTCGCAAAAACGTTTTGGGTTTAATTGCTTTGGTTTGGTCCTTTAATCCATCTGCAACCTTCCAAGCGTTCTTCTGAGCACTCCGGAGTTTTATCTTCTCAACTCACGCTCTTGGAAGCCGCTTTGCGTGACTTTACATCCGCCGCACGCGGCTAACCCCTTCTCCTGCACTCGCACTGTGCCAGTGCTGCACGTTTGTCATGTGTCAACCGCAGGGTTTCCCTGGTTTCCATCACTGAAAACAATGAGTTGGCAATTTCTGTTTCTGTTTCTGTTTCGCTCTCTTCTCTTTTCATTTGCTTTATTTGCGGTAGATGATGTTGGTCCGAATGTCGTTACTTTCGTTCGTTAGCTTGCAACTGTCAATTTAATGAGTGCACGCCAAAATCCACTTTATTATTCTGTTGACATCTGATATTTGTTGCAATGAAAAAATTAATAAATAAATAATTAAATAGTAAATAATGAAAGAATGGATCAGTCGCACGTCATCGACATGACCTTTAGTCGTCTTCTTTACTCTGTATTACAGGCTTTGAAACCGTCAAAATTTCTTTAAATATTGGCCCCTGTCATCTGGCATTGATCCTTGATGTACTGAACAGAAGGTCGGCTATTCAGATATCTCAAGCGATTGTTCCTCATCTGGCCGGGTTAATATTTTTTCCGTGAAAATAATCCATAACTTGTTCATGCTTTTGATATCGCTTAAGGTTACACACATCTTTTCTCGAATCGATAGAATGGATCCACTTGTTCTCTCCGATTCGTTGATTGTATGGAATGGGTGTATATAGATTTCTCGGGAGAGAAAATGTCTTACTTTTATAATTAGAATAGAAAGAGCTTCTTGCGAACTTGAGAGCAGCCAAAAAGAATGGAAGAGTATCGAAGGTCTGTCAATGTTACGAGTAACTTAAATGTTATATAAATAAGTAGCGGTTCCAACTATATTAGTTTTTCATAAACTATTTTAAAGTACGGTTTAAATCGTTCTTGTTTTAGATAGAGAGGGGGACCCAAAAGCTTCCGCCATTTTACACACACGAACTGCACACTTCGCTAGAATGCTTTCGCTTCTGTCTGTTTTCTTCGAAATCGGATAAATTTCGTAATGTTTGGTGCTCGAAAGCATTCGTTCGCTTTTCAAATGAGGACTTCAGGGTGCTGCCGGAAAAAGTGTGTTTCAACAGGAAGGATGCGAAGTCCAGTATGTTGTGCAAACTGTACTAGAGACGAAACCATTTCTGACCAAAACGAGCAAATATATGAATGGGCTGCACCATATCTAGCACTCAACAAACCCACATTCAACGCACGTGTCGGTCTTTTGGGAGGGAAGGAGGATCCGTACTGCAGTCAGATTAAAGTTTCAGGCTCCAACCAATTAAACTGCTCTGGTTGTTGTTTTTGTGTTTGGAATACGGCAGCCATCCACATAAAGGCAACAAGACCAACAACAATAACAACATCAGTTACAATGGAAGTTACACAGCAAGTCTGTCAACATGCGATGGAAATGAAATGTGTGAAGAGTATTCAAGCATGGTCGATATGATTTCACTGCCTGTGTGTTGGATATTCGAACCTTTTGCAGGTTTAACCAGGATCTCTTGCTTATTTTAACTCAAACTTCACTTCAGTTGGCCCCATCAAACACTATTTTACGGAAGAGTCGAGTGCTCCTGGTGATTTTCAGTCAGTCGAAATAATTTGTAGAACGCAAAATTCTCGTGTAATGTTTCGTTTGAATGCGATCAAAAATATATTGAAAAATTCCACAAAAAATCCTATAAGAATTACCGCAAAACAATGTCCGCCCGCGAACGCCTCGTCATGTTTCCGTCACGTGCCAACCACGTGTTTCTGAAGCAGCGCCACGTCAGCGCCTTGAAGGGGCTGAATCTGCTCAAACGAAAACGTGACGCACTGGAATTGAAGCTACGCGAGATAAGTTTCGAGTTACGTCAGTGCAGCTCCATATTGAATGAGTCAATGCGTGAAGCGATCTTCACGATTACCAAAGCTAACTACTTGTGTACCGATTTCAAGCCGGCCTCAGTGATGGCCGTCGATCATGCTGACGTATATCTAACGATCAATTTTAACAAAGTTGTGGGGGTTATGTTGCCAATTTTCAATATGGTTGTACGGAACTCGACCAGCTTCCCGCTGACGGGGCTCGCTCACGGCGGCGTGCAAGTCCAAATTATTCGTTGGAAGTTCCGCGAACTCCTCACGTTGCTGATTTCAATGGCCTCAATGAAGTACGCCTCGAAGGTGCTGCAAGAGGCAGTGCGACAAAATAACATGCGCGTCAATGGATTGGAATTCGTGGTGATTCCGCGAATCCACAACACCATAAACTATATAAGAGACGAACTGGACGAGTTCGAACGAGAGGACTTCTATCGTTTAAAGCGTTCGCAGGCGAATCAAAGAAGGGCGAAGGAAAAGTTCAATCAGTTGGTAGAAAGCAAGAAGGGTGCTCTTTTGGTACCACTCCCGGAATCGGTTGACCATCCATTTGATCTGGATACGTTTGAGCAACCTACGGAACCCCCCGAAAATGTACGGAAGAAGAAACGTGTTACACTGCAAACGGAGCCAGATGAAGAGGAAGAACAGGCAGGTGGAAATTAAGAACGACCATAACGAAATTCATTGGCCGATAAATCGAAGTTAGGCCCACAAAGTAAGAATACTAGAGTAAAGAAAGAAATCCGCTTTCGAGTTGTGATGAAGACGGATTTTCGTCGATTTTTAAGCCTGAATAAACTCGCATCCGTAAAAATCCGGTCGGACAACCCAAAGGAAGTTTTTCTAAATTTATATAATTTGGTACGATGTGATTAGTGTGATCATTCATCCTATGAAAGTATCTTTTTTTGATGTTCTGTAAAATTTAAAATTTACTGAGTAGGAAAATGTTTTAAAGAATCAATAATTTTGTAGATGTTTAAATGGCTTTTAAATGGTTTTGGTGATTTTGTACAATAAAAAATCTGCACTCTTATAAAATACATAACATTATTTCGCCGGGTCACCATCACTTTGTCATGATCGCCCCAAAGGATACAGTTAGTAACAGTAACATTGTCAGTCGGATAAGTTACATAAACATTATTAATAATTTCCCATAAAAAACAAAAGCAGTACTCCGAGTGATTACTCGTAGTGATTATTCCGAGATGAAATGAAAATAATGAAGTATCATGGTCCCTGAATCGCTAAAAATGGTCCCTCGAGTCTCCGGTCTTTTTCAGGCTCTCATCACGAAATGAGCAAGAGAGAAAAAAACGGAACAAAAACAAAGACCAAAAGTGATATGAAAGCACAGAATGAACGACGGTAAATTAATTAAGAAGTTTAATTGCATTGGTTTCAATTTCAATTTATTTGATTGTGCTGGCGAGTTCTCATGGCTGCAGAGTGACAAAGACAAACTGATAGGAAATAGACAGGGCAAACAAATGAAGACAAATACAGCACACATATGTACGTAACACGTAGTTACGTAACACGAATTACTTGTGAGCTACGTAAAGGGTTGCGTATTCGATGTTGGAATGGGTTAGCAGTAAATAAGAGGGACTCAAAAGAGGTACATGAAAGAGATGATTCAACTTGTTTAACAGCAGATAGACACTCGAGAGAGAGAGAGAGAGAGATACTTAGTAAGACGGATATGAGATGTTTCCTTATTGCACTATTAAAATTCACTTCTATTGCACAATATTGAATTCATGTGGTTCATGTCTTGGCTCTTGTCTCTTTTTATTCCCCTCAAAAGAGGTTCGTATTTCACAATTTCTAAATATTGTATCTACGACCCGCTTAACAGCGTAGTTAAAAGTCGTCATAGTTCACTGAGTTGTTTGCTTCTTATTTTATGATTAAATATTGTGTGATAAAATATATATGTATGTGTACAGGCGTCCCCCAAATCACACGAAGTCTCGAAAAGCCCAGTTCAAAATGGCCACAATCCTCGAATAATATATCGCATGCAGGAAAACTGAGTATAAGTAGTATGCACTAATAATGCCATAGTTCGTTCTTTTATCTATACCATGGTAAAGGTTTTATTCTCTTATAACAAAGATTTGAATAACACCGGATTAATTAAGCGTGCTATTCGAGGGACGACTGTATATATACAGTATAGATATATTTTAATCTAATCATCGCACAATATCAGGAGCGATGTTTATAACTTGCAAACAGTATAATTTTTAGTTTGTATCTTATTCAAATGAACTATAAAGTACTCTATAAGGTTAACATGGAAGCTCATCAATAGCTCCTGAAGGTTTTGAATGAAGCATAGCAGGGTATAACCTTAATTAACCCTAAAGTAAGTACTGAAGTTGTTTCAGACTGATATATTCTATTTTCCTTACAATCTTTCTGATTATGTCCTATTTGTCTTGAATAATCAATCTTGTTAAATGCGTTATCCACTGGATCTCGACTGAAATCGACGGAAATCTTTATGGTGGCTTTATGGTCAATTATTATTTGATATACGATTGCTGTTGCCATCTCGTTGATTGTTAAAGGCAGAGCCGTGAGAAAGTTCATTCATTCGCGATTCAGTACTTCAAGTAAGCAGAACGGGCAGACTATTCATTCGAAATGGCAAACTGGACATCGTACGCAAGGATTTCATCACTACTCCTTCTACTGTTGGGTGTCGGAGGAGGACGAAGTAAGAATTTCTAGTGACTGTTCTTGTAGTAGTGCTTAGTATTATCTTGATTATGATCTTTTCGCAGCTGATGAGTTCGAATACTCCAATCAAGCCTCCTGGTACGATAAGTTCGAGCAGTGCAGCTTACATCATCAGTCGCCCATCGAATTGAACTCCAAAGAAGTGAGTATATTTTTGGGATTTTCCTCGAATAGACTAAATATTGGGATGAAACCTTCAGATTCATCCTCTTCAGGGGATTTCTCTCTCTCTCTCTCTCTCTCTCTCTTGTAAATGGATTCTATGCGATCTAATCTTTACTGTGGTCCCGAAGAGGATTATTTTTCTAGAGAAGGGCAATCCTGGGGTTTATTTTCCTTTACAGCGTTTAAGAAATTACCAACCCCGTGATTTTTCTTTTCACTATCCACAAGTAAAGAATTCATTTAATTCCATTTTTTTAAAATTTAATGGTTTTAAAAAATACTTGAGTTTCTGCGATAAAGTTTAAATATGTTTGCATGGAATATGCTCAAATATGGAAAATTCTTCCTATACAATAAATTTTATGAATCAATTTAAATTTTAAATTTTTTATAAATTCAGTTTTTGTCTTTGATGCCTGTTTTTTGCACCGTCATTGGAACTGATAAGCGGTTATTTAACCGCGAATGAAATAAATGTTGCATTAATAAAATTATTAAATCATAAAAACTTTTATTCCTGGGATGGGAAAAAATTCCATTCATTCTCCTGTCGGAAAAATACGCTCAGAAGCGTAAGTTTAATCACTTGATGATGATGATGATGATGATGATGAGTACTAGTTTATCGTACAAAGTCAGAGAAATGTTTATCGCTGGGTTATTAAAATTAAGATTGTAACACAAAAGTTTAATAGCTTTTTTATTTGACTGTAAAAACTTGGAGGTTTTATTTTCCTACAAGTTTGATGTTTACGAAGAAGTAGAAGAAGTATTAAGAGAATATATATAAGTGAATATGTGTGCATTGTATAAGAGAATAAAACAAACGTAAGAATTAAATTTGGAATTTCAATTCAATTAATGTTAATTCAAGAAGAGTTCTTTAAAAAGGGTCCTTTAAGGACGGTTTTGATTAGTTTTAAAGAGCATTTGATTTCAATATTTTTAATATTCTTTGTATTAAGTTTGTATTTTGTTTTACGTGTTATTATAATCTCTTCTCTTCCGTTTCTTATAATTTCTCGAGATTAGTCGGATCTTCGTTATGATATACCGCCCATTAGTTTCGGCAACTATGACAGCGAGCAATCGTCACCCGCGAAGATTGCCAATAATGGACACACGGTCAACATACAACTGCTTCGGCCCACAAGATTGTTAGCGAACCTTCGACAAGTTGATAATGAGAAGATGGCTCCTTTCATCACCGGCGGCCCCCTGCCACACGGGCGCTTCGTGGCCGAAAGCCTACACTTCCATTGGGGCTCCAAGGATGCACACGGCTCGGAACATGTCATTGACAGTGAACGCTTCTCCATGGAGATGCATATCGTCCATCGCAACAGCAAGTATCGCACAATAGACCAGGCCCATTCACACGCAGATGGACTCGCTGTCCTCGCGCTGATATACACCGTGAAGGTAAGTTCCTCTACAGAAAGCAAGAGTTTCTATCTTTATTGAGGTGATCTTTAATGTTAAACCTTCTCCACAGTACGAGGACGTTGCCACTGGCTTCACTGGTCTGGAGAGTGTTCTTCGTGCCCTTGAAGATATCAAGGAGTTTAATGCCACCACCGAAGTGTCCGACTTCAAGCCTGGAATTCTCATTGCCGAGTTAGATCGCTCGGAGTTTTACACCTACGCCGGTTCGCTCACAACGCCGCCCTGCTCAGAGGCCGTCACTTGGATCGTCTTCTCACACGTGATTCCTGTATCTCATCAGCAAATGAGCCGCTTCCACAAGTTGTCGGATGATCACGGAGCCAGGCTGGAGAATAACTACCGATCTCTGCAGGCCAAAGGGAATCGTAGGGTGACGCTGAGGAAAGAACGCAAAGTTATCGATTCGATTATAGAGTTGCCCATATTTTGGAAAAATCTCGTGTAAATGAAGTGAAATGCAATTGAATCAAATTGTTGATTAAAATTGCGGGAGTTTTTTGAAAGTCAAAAGCTTTAGATTTAAGATAAAATATCATTTTAAGATAAAATATCTGATTAAAGTTGGAAAAAATTTTCCACTTTAGATTCAACTGATTTGATGAAATTTGAATTTATTCATGATGTCATGCATTCGAATTTATCTCATGACATAATAAATTGCCATATAAATAAATTATTATTGCCATATAAACTGAGTTCTTCTGGGTAGTATTTAGATAAGGTTCGTCAATAGAGATATTGACCGAATAAATTTTGGGAACGAAAAAGTGTAAAGAGAGATAATTAAAAAGCAGACAACAGCAGTGTACACAGACAACAGAGATAAAGGAAAAGGAGAAGAGGAAATGAAAATAATACGGAGGTAATGCCGATAAAAAATCAGGTGCTACTTGCTCAGTGGCAATTAAAAGAAATTATTATAGATTTGTGGAGTCAAATAAGTGCTGAAATTAATCAAAATCCTAAGATTTACGTTTGAATGTAGGCTTAACGTTCGAAGTTAAGTTCGATGGTTTTTCATCGAAAGTTGAATACTTTTAATTCCAGATCTCTAAAAAAGAAATCGCCTTCAACTAATGAAATATTTACCTCAAAAAGGCGTTAGAAAGTTAAATTGATTGGTTTTTCGTCGGCTTTTAAAACATCATCCACAGTGTATTACATCATCCACAGTGTAACAACAAGAACAATAACAACAAATGCAATTACTGCCACAAGAATTAGTACGAAAAATTAAAGCGAGGCGCTAAAATAAAGCTTAATTTGCATGTAACACGCTTCATTTAATGAAACTTTACACTGTTTTAAAGAACAGCGGGATTCGGTCAGGGTTCACATTAAAGGACAAAATTGATTCTAGAATTTCATGGGAAACTTAGTTATTGTATATAAAATTACAATATATGCATTAATAAAATTGAAATAATAATCAATGCTTTTAAAAATCCTTACATTAAGTTAATGAATAGATTTTTTTTCATATAATGATGAGTACGAAATCCAGTACAATGCATTTTATTGTAAATACAAATTAAATCTGTCCTCTGCTTCATAGAAATGTCCGGAAAAAATTTTACCTTTTACGTTTAGTTTTAAACATGAATTTCAGTTCATTGCATATTCAAAATATTACAAAATAACTTAAATTATTCTTTCGTAGAAACCAAAAATTTATATTAAAATTTAAGTAATACAAAATATATAATATATAATCTGAAGGTAATCAAAAAGTTAATAATTAACCTGAATTAATTTACGAATCTATCAAAAGCTCACTTAAATATTATCATTCCATTGCGTGAACATACCGTTTTAATTGCTATGCCATTTAAAGACTCACACTGAAGTTAGTTACACACTAAAGTTAGTTACACACTAAAGTTCAGGATCAACTCTACACCCTCTATGGGGCCTTATATATGTATATCTCTATATTTGGTCTATGTCTTATTCTATTTTTCTGTCTATAATACTCTTTGTTTCTTTTTCACTTTCTGTCTTTTTTCTCCGCTTTCTACTCTTTTTATCTCTGGGTTTGTGACCATATGGATTGCATATGGATTGATTTTGTATTCCGTGCAGCAAAAAGCGATCGAGAAAAATTGTATTCGGTTGATTGGATTGGTTATTTAATAACCAGGGCCACGACCAGGCCATGTACCAATCGAACTGACTCTACATTAGATGAGTCTAAATGTCTGAAGTTTAAATTAAAAATGAGCTTGAGTGAAGCAAATTTTTAACCATTAAGTTAATTGCGTTATTATCTGATAATGAGATGTGGGCGTAACTTGTCGTTAGAGTGAGTTGATTTTAGTTTTTTTATGGAACAAGTTGAGTCTTTTTATTTTTAAAGTTTTGGAAGCTTTGGACTCAAGATTAGAAGTTGTATGTTTTTGAAAAAAAATGTTTCTATATCTTTATATGTACGTTTTTCTATTTCTTGAATGACAGTTCGTAGCTGGCTCGTTATTCACCTCATTTTTACCTAAATTTTCAGTTAAATGAAAAATGAAGAATCATGGAAAACGTCACTTCTTCAAATTAAATCCCTTTCCACAGCATGCTGCGACATCATCATCAACAGCCAAAATTTCAGGAATTTCGTTATTATACAGCGTTGTCGAATTGCTAAATGTTGAAATTTCTTTCCCCGTCTCAAGCGGAAGCCACAAGATATGCAACGAAATTTTGCTTATAGTTTGTCTTTTGTAGCCTCTTGATGCTGAGTAGTCACAATTTTCGTTTTATAGGGGGGTTTGGGGTGTATTTCAGTTTCGACAAGGTCGCAGATAGCCTGCTTATGGGTTTCTCTTTACTGTGGAAATATTTTGAACAGCGGAAAGAAATGCGATGGATGGTTATGCATTGCATTTAAGAAATAAAATTTTGGTGAAAAACATATGTTTCGTTGTTATTGTTGTTGATCTTGCAGTTGTTTTTTTTGTTGATGTAAGAATACTGTACGAAAATAGTATTCTTCATTTAATGAGGGGAAAACTTTTGCAGGGATTGTTTATTAGCGGCATTATATTTTGCCCAACTTTATCACTTCAACTTATCAACTTATTTAATGATGCTTGTGTAATTCAAGTTGCTTTTCTTCAATTTAATGATTTCTGTTTCAGTTTGGTCTCGTCATTTAATCATCGGTGGAAAATCGTATTTCATAAGAGATCTGATAGTACTCGCTCAGCGGAAACCAGCGGAAACATGAAATATTTTAAAAATGTGACTCGCTTAAGAATTCTGTACGTTCGCCTTTCGCAAGGGATTTTCTAACCGAATTCTAGACGTCATTCCGGTTTCATCTTCCCTTCCACTCTCCATCCATCACTTTCCCGCATCACGTGCTGAACCTTTTCGTGAAAAACTAGTCTACAGAGAGCCATTTTAATATTTATAGCTTTAAAGGAAATAGACGTGGATCTGCAAAACAGCTGCAAAAACTCCAGATATAAAGACGAAGGTGAAAACAAGCAACGAAGATGAAGATGAAGAAGGGGGAGAAGAATAAAATGAAGAAGACGTGTGGAGTGGAGCAAGCTTCCGGGTGTTGAGTGTTGAGAGCCCCCACTAAACGTGTTAACGGAACATGGCGCCACTCTAGTAACAGCAACAACAACATTACCACCGCCATCGCCAACAACAACAAGAAAAGTAAAAATTTAGACTTGTTCAGAAAATCTGTGTTCTTCTGACAATTTATCGTCTATTTTTGAACGATTTCTATTTGTACCCTACACCCGAAGGTAAATGAGTGTACTACGTTTGCCCTTTCGTTTGTAGCGCACAGAAGTAGGTAGCTCATGTGAAAAAGAAGAGTCCGTCCTTTGAAATCTGTACACAGAATATCTTTGCATCTCGGATCTCTATTATATACTCATCTATACGATGGGTGTGGTCCGCTCTTGAGGGTTTGAGTTATTTAAGCTTCAAGCGGGTCGAAGATAGCACTCTTTCTAGGTTTTTTCAAAAGACTTTTTGAAGGGGTCGAGGTGAAGGTTGCTGTGCGAGAAGAGGTGCAAACATCATGAAACTGTTTTTTTACCTTAATGTGTTTTTAATGCTTGGAAAACCAACAGGGAGATCTTTCTTGGTTTCACTTGGCTGGGCTCCAAGAAAAGTGTACCAGAGTGTCACCAGCAGCAGCAGCAGCATCGCCGAAAAAGAGCGGCAAAAATGGTCAACCGCGATGCTGGAGTTTGTGGCTTGAACGATGTCTAGCAGCATGGCGGCTATTTTCAAAGTTTTGCTTAAAACGAGTGCTCGATTTTTGTTTATCTTCCTAATAATTTTGTGAGAACAGATACACAGCCTCATGAGGGGGTGATGCATTGAGAGGAGGAGGGAGAAAGAGAGAGAGGGAAAGCAAGTGGGAAAGGGAGATGAAGGTATAAAATTATCGTGTAAAATCAAGCGATTCGTTTTAAATATGACAGGATAAAACACTCTTGTTTAGTGCAAAAATCTCTCTTTCTCTCTTTTTCTTTGTCTTTCGCTTGCTATTTCTCATTCCTCGTTGGCGCTGTTTTTTCAGTGTAAAGTGGCCAATTAAATTAGTTAAATTTATAAAGCATGCGAGTATATTTATAAAGCATGCGAGCAAATAGAATTTCATCGCTTTATCAGGAGCGACAGAGAGTGAGTGGAGAGAGAGCAACTCATGTACAATATAAATGAAATTTCTGAAATAAACATCTAAACATCTAAATAAATAGTCAACATGACAAATGAATGTTGTTTTCCCAAAAAAAATGTTTCTTATAAGGAAGAAGAAGCAGTAAGAGGAGACGAAAAGCAAGAAGAAGAATGAAGAATTTTACTTCATGCTATTTTTCATCCATCTAACCCACAGCCAACAACAAAAGCAGACGTCCGCGTTGCAATTCATTTAAAATGAAGTTGCAATTTTTTTACAGAAGAAAGAGAAAAAGAAGAAGAAGCAGAAGGCTGAAATAAGCTGTGTCTCTTGTTGTTGTTATTCTGGTTGTTGTGTTATTCTTTTTTTTATGCTCCTCATTATTGTTGTTGTTGTTCTTGCTCTTCTCTTGTTCTTATTGCAAGCTGTCTTCAGTGCGGCACACATTTTGAAAAATTTGAATTTTCAAAAGCAGCAGAAGCAGAGACGCAGCAGCGACGCAGCAGCGACTTCAACTCGTTGTATACCGCATACCTTGCGGCCAACTTGTAACAAGTGAGTGAGTGAGTGAGTGAGTGAGTGAGTGAGTGAGTGAGTGAGTGAGTGAGTGAGCGAGTGAGTGATGAGTACATGTGAGTGGATGTGAGTGTGTGTGTCTCTGAATGTTTGTGTGCTTTACTGAGTGTTGAGTGTGTATGTGTGTGTGTGTTGTGAAAAAGTAAAGCAACAAATGAGACATCTAACAAGTCTAAAGAAAGCACAGATAGTCACTTATAAATACACACACACACACATACACACACATACTGAGATTTTCTCTGCGTGCTTATTTAAGCTCATGTTTTAAATAATTTGTTCATTTCCTTTCAAGGATCTCTTCTTCAGCCGTCGTCCATCATCGCTGCTTCTTCTTTCAGTTGCTCACATCCACGTACGTTGCTCACATTGTTATGAGACGATGCGACGACGACGACACTCGTTTGAAATAACAGTGAATGTGTGTGTGTGTGTGTGTGTGTGTGTAGAAGAGTGTGCTGGAGCATATGTTTGAGCGTGTGCTTGAGCATATGTTTGATAGAGCGAGAGAGATGTTCGCGAATTGAAGTGAAATGACATCCCATTGGAACGGGAAGAGCAACAGAAACAACAACGACAAGCTTTCGGTTCAAACTGAAGGACGACAATTATTCTAACAGCAGGTTGCTTGTTGTTTTACGCAGATGCACCTGGAAGAGAAACACACTTCACACACACACACTAGCGACTAGCAAATTAAGAGCTAAGCACCTCTTCAGTGTTTTTAAAAAAACCTAAAAAAAAAAACAAATAAAATCCGCATCCGTCGCCGGGTTTTCATCGTGAGTTTTTAAGCAGCAACCATTTTGAACTCTTCCTCAATCCCCTTCTTTATTCCTCCTCCTTACTTCTCTTCCTCATTCCTCTTCTTCATTCTTAATTCTCAATTCGTGTTGAGACATTTGTACTGCATTTAAGCAGTTAATAAAAATGGTATTTACTCCTCTACCGCATTTTTTTTAAAGCCAGACACAGAGTAGCATTCTTTGTTGTTGTTTTCATTATTTTTCTTATTTATTTTTGTTCTCGTTTTTGTTGTTTTTGTTGCTGTTTCTTTGTCTCATTAAACCACGTGTCGAATGGTACCGATTTTGCTGAAGTGAATTCTCAAGTGAATAACAACAACAACAACGTCAGCAGTATTTCTTTTTGTTATTTTCCTCACTTGTATTGTTTCTGTACATAAAACAAAATCCTCTCCCGTCCACTCCAATCCGCTGCTTTCTCTCATTCATTCTCTTGAAATGAATCCTTTATTTTTATTGTGTGCTTTTCTTTTCTTTTTTGCTCCGTTTTATAGAGCAGTTTTACCGTTTTTTGGCGTGCACCGCAGAAGAGTGCAGCCAGATCGTGAAAATAATCCTTAATTTTCATGCGGCGATAATTTCTGAAATATAAAAACAAACACAAGAACAATATCAACAACAATTAACAGTCGGAAAGGAGAAACGCGAGTACTGAACACTGATCACTGAGCTATGAGAGAGCCTTTTAAATGTTAAACGATGAAAATGCTATCGTAAAAAAACCCCTGATGAAGGATCATGAGTGGAACTCTTCAAGGAAGAGTGCAGAATTTGAGCACGTTACTACACGCAGCAAAGTATGTTGGGTTATTAAATCAGTTGAATTATTGCCGCTTGAGCTTGAAGCAGTAAATGTCGCACGCTGCCGTTGAAAGCTGTCAAGGACACACCACGTTAGCAACAGCAGACGACAGCAGAAGCAACAACAACACGAACAACAAAAACCATATCAGCAACAATTACAAGTCACCACAAAAGCTGTAAAAAACTTTGATAAAAACGTTGTTGTTGCAGTTGTGTGGCGCTCCATGACGTATACACAACATGCGGCTTCGTTTGAGCTCACAAAAACTCTTGCTCGGCTTTGAAGTTGGGGGAAAACAACAATTTTTGACTTTTATTAATTTTTCCGTACAGCTTCGTGGTGGTTTTTAAGCAAAATCTGCACTGGAGACAAAGTCGTACGAAATTCTAGTGTATTTTTTGTAATATAAGCATGTTATTATAATAACAATAATAATAACAATAACAACAAGAAGAAAAAAAGAAGAGAAAAGAAAGGAAGAATAATAGTATCAGGAAGAAGGCATCATCATCTACAATACAATCATCGTAAGCACGAATCAATTAAGCTAATTTTTCGGAAAATAACGCAAGGAAAAGCTGCTGATGGCATTTTCAACAACAAAAAGGAAGAAAATCATTCTACCTAAAAACAAAAACAATATACAGGCAGAAAGAGTGCTATCTGCGACTTGACCAAAGCTGAGTACACTCTACACCAGCGTGACCTCTGACGGAAGTTCCTTTAAGTGAGAAGCTTTAGAACGAAGAATACGAAGAGAAGAATATGGAGTGTACAGATAAGATTACAGCTTACTACAAACAGTTAAGCATACATTTTTGTAGAATTTGTCTTT
Organism: Myopa tessellatipennis; assembly: GCA_943737955.2. Classification (NCBI taxonomy): domain Eukaryota; kingdom Metazoa; phylum Arthropoda; class Insecta; order Diptera; family Conopidae; genus Myopa; species Myopa tessellatipennis. Next base: position 64,017,062 of record OX031314.1, read on the forward strand.
CAAAAGTGGGCGGATGACGTCCAGAGTGGGCAAGGTACTTAATACTGAGATTAGAAGTATACACGTTATTCTATTCCCCACCCACTAGTACACTTCTTTCATTCCGAGACAGTCAGACAGACAGACGAGTGAACAGACAGACCGATGAGCAGACAGACCGATGAACGGGGCGGTGAGTCCTAAATGGACTCAGGATGTGCGGCTTATCAAGAATATACACCTGCCACTTCTCCTTCTGTGAGTTACACACGGAAGGATAGTCGTGATATTCTGATACCTTCGGGTGTAGGGTACAAGGAACCTACAAACTATCAACAGCAAACAAAATAATATGAACATAAAAAACATACATAAACATCAGTTAGGTACAGTACTTACTTGCTTATTCCTCTTAGCTTCTGACTTAATTTCTTTTCTTTTTTCTCTCATTCTTTCGTTCGTTCTCCTTCCATGGAAAAGCTATTAAAACAGCAACAAAGTACAACGTCTCCCAAGTCAAATGGCTCAGAATGCGTAATTTTTTGTTTGCAGTTCATAAATTTGACCTCCAGCAAAATGGTTCGTTTAACAACTCCGAGGACCTCTTCGCCTCGAAGGGCCCGTTGTTTTCGGTTTCATACTAAGTATTTAACTATGAAAAATCCAATATTTCTGTATTTTATTATTATGTCAGGGTGGCTTGTGCAGCACTCGAGTACCGCGACTGAAGATAGCCCATTGTGCCAAGACCCTAACCTACAACTAGAGTAGCTGTTCCACTCTAGTCCTATGAACTTCATAAGCTGCGTACGACTTTCTTTTCCGAAGATTAACCTTCTAGTACTATTCAAAGCTGGACATTCAGATATGATGTGCAGTGATGTCTTCCTTCTCTGAGGGTCGCATATTGTTTAAATGATGTTTCGAAATGCAGTGCCCAGTAACAACTCTCACCGGGGTTTTCGGACGTTTCCTGTCGAGCTTCAATAGAGAGTTAGCTGCCGATAGAGTGTATTTAGGTAGAAATAGTTTCTTGCATTTTTGTCATATTCTTGGGCACAATATGTGTTTGCCTCCGGTAGCGCCCATTTTTTGATAAAGTGTTTGAACAGGATTTTGCTCCACATGGCGTTTATGCAATATAAGGATACATAAAGTATGTTCTGTGGGTTGGTTGTACATCAGAGAAGGAGGCGTGGCAGGTATAAGAAATATATATTCTTGATCAGCGTCCCAAAAATGAAATTCGTTGAATAGATTGGAGTGAGATTAGAAACAACTAAAGCCATAAGCAAGGATTTTCCTGCTTGCGGTGGGGAGGTGAGGCGTGGGTGTGTTTGAGGCTCTGCACTGCGCAATTTGCTTGTTGTTCAAACAACATGTTAGCTGAATTTTATTACCTGGAAAATTTTTACACTCAGCCACGACTTTGAGGAGATTCCATCCTCCCCCTCTTCCTTTTCTTCCTCTTCACTGACCTCAGCTGGCGCCATTCAGCGTCTTCGTTTTACGCACTAAATTCGCCTCGTTTCAGGACAACCAAATACTGTCGTCGCTGTCGTCATCGTCTTCGGCATCACTAACATCATCGACAACATCGTCACCACCATCAACATAGACCACATCATTACAATCAATCTACGTCATTATTTACATCTGAATCGTTTCAACATCATCATCATCGTCAGGAAGAATCCTTATCATCGTTGAGTCAGCTTCGTCAAGTGAAGTAAAGCGCCCTCTGTACGCACTAATTAGCAAATTTCTTGTGACGCATTTTCGCTGCTTCTTTTTTTCGCTGCTTTCTTTGAGTTTCTCTTCAGGTGAAATTTGTTTCCGCTCAGTTTCTGCTTAAAGCCCGCTCTTTCCATCTTTCTTTCCTTGTGTTTTCCGGTGAAATTGCCTTCTTTATTTCTTAAATAAGCAGCTCATTTAGTGTTCACCGTATTAAGGCCAACAGTTAAAATAAAAATTGAAATTGTGTAAATGGTTCAATTCAAAGTCCATGACTCGTGAAAGCATTTTAAGAAAAATGCTTTTAATACTCTTTGACTCGTATTTTGAAGTCAGTTTTGCGCTTAAACAAACAGTTGTCAATATTTGATTGAAATAAAATTGAAAACTACGGAGAAAAAATTCGGGGAAAAAAATTCATAAAAAGCGTAGAAATGTGTTTAAACTTTAAACTGATATATTTACATAGATCAATATTTGGCGAATATTGTTATTTATAGTATATTCATATAAAACCCTTAATAAAATATCAACATTATTACTAGAAAACGTATTGACTTTAAACTGAAAAATAAAATGAAATGCAATCAATTCTAGCAACTTCTTTCCTATCTTTAGACTTCCCTTTAAAGAAAGGGAGCTTTTCTTTAGAAACCCTTAAAATAGCTACCAATTTTTATTGTTTGCACTGTTTGAAACCTCTTCAGTCGTCAAGCATTCATTTCGTCATAACATAGTCGGATCCTTTTAGCTTGGTTCTGAAAATGGCATTGTTTGAATATGTCACGGTAATCACTCGGCAGTCGCTGGAGGTTCCCCGCACTTTGACAGCTCTGCTCTGCCTGCCCCTTCCCGATCCCGCGTCTCCATCCGACCGACACCAACACAGCACGACGAAGGGAGGAGCTAAATGAGTATGTGTGTGTGTGTGTGTTGTTACTAGAAACGGAATTACGTATACGAAAGGATATGCAAAGGAAACAGTTGCAAGGATACGCTTTCAGATTCCTTTTTGCTGTACTGCCACGTGGTTTTCCCTCTGTCTGTCCTGCTATCTATTCTTCTGTCTGTCTGTCGGAAGTTTATTTGTGTTCTCATTGTCGTTTACCGTTCGTTTTATTTTTTAATCCAATTCCTTTTTTTGTTGCTTGTTTGTGACAGTCAGTTTCTGTGTTGTTATTGATTCTTTATTTGAAATCCCATTCATTTCCATTGAAATCCCATTGTCGGAAATCTGCTATTATGTAGATTTGTTATTATATTATTAGATGTCTATTTATTTGATTTTGTATATATAAAGTATAAGAAATTAGATTTGAGAAAGTTTTTGTATCTTTGCTTTATCCTTGAGAGTTTGTATGGAGATATTTTGACAGAGGTTTTTAAAACGAAGGAAAACAATGACGATTAAACATTCTACATCTAATGTAACAGGGCCAAGAAGAGCCTCGAAAAGGACAACAATTTGCTGCTTTTTTCCTTAACGCCATGTTAAATAAAGTCGTGTAATCACAACCGCCTTGTAACATACCATCGTACTTTGAAACATTCACTAGGTACTTTGAAATATGACAGCATGGATCAGTACCGCGCCAATGCTGCCAGTGCTCTTCAAACTCTCTAATACCAGAAAGCTTTTAGAGCTTCTAGAGCTTTTAGCTTAATAGGATGGTTAAAAAACCTGCTAAGACAAGGAAAGTTCTATTACAGTTGAGGGTGTATCTTTTATATGTTAGAATAAACTTTATTAAAAGTCGATTTGGCTCCAAAGCTCATTGGCATCTTTGCTTTTAAAGCTTCTGTGTAACATGTAAGCTCACTTGTAACCTTTAGTGAAATACACGAACCTTGAAAAAATACCCGCGTACCAATGCAAATAATCCAAAACTTTCAAATGAAGTCCTTGGACCATTAACCCTTTGCAACGTCTATTGTATTGATGTACCTAAGTCAGCACTAAGGATTAATTAGCATGTATAAAGAACATTAGCCTTATCCCATTTACATACATAGAATTTCCACCGATTAGTAAACCAACCAATAAGTGGTTGAATATTTTGATTGAGAGAAAGCTAACATATTTTAGTAAGGTACTAAATGAAGTACTTGATCTTTCGAAGATCAATGAACATTACTTAATTAATGGAGATCCATGTCGAAAGGGTCATTCATCAGGTTACTGATCTTATGCGGAGAGCTTTGTGAGGTATTGATCTCAGTGGAGAGATATAAAGTGTTAGTTACTTCGATAAACTTGAAGAGATAAATGATAAACTCTTATTTAACAAACACTTACCCGTCCATCAAGCCTAAAGTTGAAAGAATACTCATGTAGATCCCCTGATGAACTCTTTTCTGTTTATATTTGTGGCGTCTTCTGTCCTCGACGTGCCTTCAAATCTGGAATATGATTTAAAAATGCCCTGATAAATTTAAACGGCAACTAAATCACTCAACGAGGTACGAAAGGTAGAACTTTAAAATCGTTCACTCTGCCAACCCTCTTAGCAATTACTTGACAGTAGTTATGACGTGGGGAAGGTTTGACCTCTAAATGCTTGGAATCCTGCCGAGGTATCTTTTTATGTTGTGTAAACACGCACGTGTAGAATTTTTTACCTCATTTCCTCGCCGTGATGATTGTTCCATGTTTTGTTGGGTATCCGTCATTAAAACGCGGCGTTACCTTTAAGGGAAGGGATGGGTACATAAGCTCGTAGTATTCTTTATGTTTTGCTCCGTTTTATTTGTTGAAGTAATCAGAAGACTGTAGAAAAGTAAAAAAATATATTAACCTGGGGTAGATAAGCGAAGCATTCGATTTGACGATTGAGACGTCGATATCATTCGTTTGGTGTGGTTGAGGTCTACCCATAAAATGCTGAGCTTGATTCTTCTTCTTCCATAGTTTCTACATACAAAATTTACCATTTCTCTGCGGACAGAAATTCACAACTTTAAGATGTCGTTTTAGCGAAATGAGGACGTGTGATCGATCGGTCTTTTCATCAGCCATGGGAAAATTTCAGACTCTTATTAGCACCTCGCAGCACCAGCTTGGAACCACAAACATCTAGCCGACCTCCCGCTTGAACCTTTGCTTGGTACAGCAAAGCCTTGCTAGCCTAGCGTCGCTTAGCTTAGCTCGGCTTAACTTGGCCTTATCAACCAGCAGCTCCCTGCCAATTTGCGAGTAAACAACGATCGCTACGCTCCGCATCAAAGTGATTTTTTATACTCCCGTACCACGCCCCTCTTTCCATGCCTTGTATTGCGCTGTAGATTCGCATTCAATTGTTACTTCATCGCGCGTGTTAATTGATTTCATGAATGTTGCTTATGTGAAAAGCACGAGAATTTATCTGATCTTGTCGATCGCGGTCATTAAATTCACATTGATGTTGTTGCCTTTGCTATTGCTGTTGCTGTGTTGTATTTTAATTATTGTCAGCTAACCAATCAGCTGGGCCTGAGGCCGGCTGTCGAAAGCCGGCTGTATTTTCGCCAGCGATTCCAGGGACCAATGAGAAGTCGAGCGGCTTCAGTGATCTTGATTGGCGCGACAACAAAGCGATGTGCAACGTAAAAGATTCGCTGAAAGGTGGGATGATCGTTTGTATCTCGAAGATATCTCGACAGATCTTGGATTAAGAAGCCTGTTGAAGTCTGTAATTCATCGAATTACCTCGTCTAGTATGATTAAGATTACGGTAGGTTTTGTCCTCTAAATGAGTTTGTAAATGGTGTAGACTAGGAATAAAGGTGTCTAAATCTTGGTACAAAGTCCCAGGGATCTGATCGCCCTTTATTATATGCACTCGAACCATAAAACGGAGAGAAACGCTTCACAAAATCCCTCGCCTAGTAAAATCAAAATAGATTAAATCGTAGCTTTTGTCCACTCCTTTGAAGATTGTGTTTGATAGTAAAAAAGCAGAAATTTTTTGCTAAATGGTTGTCTTCCTTATCTTTCTATCTCTCTCTCTCTCTCGCGTGCTCTTTCGCTCTTGCTCTATGGAATCCTCACAATCTCAAGTTTCAAAATAGTATCGCCGGATTCCGAACGCTAACAATTATTTCTTTGCCTTTCCTTGAGTTCATTCGAGTTACTTGAACTGCTGCCGTTAAAAGCTTGTCTTTCTGTTGTTTTTGCTTGCATTTCCGAAGTGATTCTAACGCCCAACGCGTTGACTAGATTCCCGCTTTAATTGCGATACGGCGGAGAACTTGAAAGCGACCAAGATGCGATTTGCCGAAACATATTGAAACATTTATCAATATTGAAAAGAACAACTCGTGCAAAAACAAAAACAAGCGAGTAAATAAGAAAAACGAATACAGCAAAAAAGTGACTTGATCTGACAAAAAATGTTGTAATCAAACTAGAGCATAAGACGATGAGAAACGAATGGGAACAAGATCCGGGCGAAGTGGTAAGCAGAAGTGCAAAGTGGCATGTGCAGGCGCACGCTACAGCCGGCATGCGGCGACATCTGCTGCCACCTACCGCAAGCCCCCGCGACCTTCGCAGGCGATCGGCGGGCGCATAAATCAGCAGCGGCTGACAAACGTCGACTTAGCATGAAATCGAACTTTTGATCTCAGCCGCCCGTCGCTGGTCCACGGCGCGGCGGCACGGAGCGGCGCTACGCGGGATCGGTTGTGAAATTGGATCATCTGCGTAATTAAATGAAACCAAATGGCTGCAAACTTAAGCGCTTTCTAGCGGCTGCTGTTGTTTTTTACTTCTTCCTCCGATCCGTGCGATCGTGTTGATTTATTCCTTTTCGCATGTTTCTGCTTAACTTTACGACTTCAGCACTTCAATACTTCTACAGCGGAAACACTTTTTATTAGAGTTCTTCTGGGTGCATTAGAATCGGGCGGCATGTTGGCGGAGATCATTTAAACGTGGGTTTTAGTTGTAGTCTTATCTTGCGTATAGTGGATATGACTGGAAATGCGATATTCTCACAGAGGATATTCGAACGGTCCCCAGTTGAAGATCGAGAAAAGGATCTCGAGGTGTATTTATGCTTTGCGTGGTGATGTATTATGATGTAGTGTAAGTAATGATATGGAAGCACGATAGATTGGGTGATTTGTCATAATAGTGAAAATTATCATTAGCGATCATCATGCGGTCATGAGAGTCATACATGTAAGTCCATTAATGAGTGCCTAGGACATCATAATATTTGACGGAAATCCTTAGAATGAATAAAGCTCCTTTTTCGTCATTGCTCGAAATAATGCAGCAATGTCTCGAATTTTTAACGTGGGAATTTTCGAAAAACTATGTATTTAATGAGTTACCTGTTGAAACGTCGGTCTCTCTCGCCGGACTGGCCTACTTTTGAAGCTTTGGTGTGAAAAATACACGCACTTTGAAAATCGTTTGGTGAAAACTCACGTCTCGAAAGTTCAGTTGAAATCACATCTCTTTACAAGTTGCAATACTCAAAATGATTTGAGTACGTTTCCCGAAAGGGGGATCATATAACGGAGTACTTAAAAACCTGCTAATAAAAGTTTAACAATAAAATGAAATGTTATTAAATTAACCGTTCTTTGGTTCGTGGTCATTAAAGTCGTGAAATGTGTTTGTAGAATCATAAAAAGAATCTGTATGTGAAAAAATTAAGAAACTAAAAACCGAAAATCGAAAATCCAAAACAGAACAGAAACGAAAACAATATAAATATGAAATAGTATTCAAACGGTTCGGATGCTGATCGAAGAAATCGTAAATGATGCGTGGAAGATCACAGAGCGCAACAAATACAATAAATAGAAAAAGTATTCACACAAAAACACACACACACACACACACACACACAACACGTACTCGTTCCGAAGCAACAAGTGAGTGCGCGTGGTAAATAAAGCAGACGGAGTAGCAAGCGAACAGCAGCGCTGGCAGAACAGCAGCAGTGTCGGAAGAACACCCACCAACAGAATCGCCGGCAGAGTTAACGGCAGACAGCAGAGTCCTCAGCAGACGGCAGCGATCGTGGTAACAGCAACAAGTGTGCACCACACGACGTGAAGCAATTTGACGAATTTGATGAGGCCTGTGTCTCTGCAACAGCGCTGCTTGTTCACTTAGCAGCTGCTCGGTATTGTATTTGCATGGCACTGAGACTGTAACTGAGCCCGTTGCAGTGGCAGCGGCGCAGCGTTTCTGCTTTGTTCATTGTGTCGCTTTTATCAATGCGGAGTGCGTTTTTGCTGTTGCTTTTCGTATTATTGCTTTCGATTGCAAGTGTGCAGTGATTGCTAGTTACATTTTCATTTACAGGATAAAAAAGGACGAACGATTGTGCAATTCAAAAGTGATTTTATTCAGTTACTCTGCTTTAAATCAGTTCAAAAAGTAGCTGCGTTTCTTTTCAAGTGCGAAACAATTAAAAATTCAAGTGCCAACTTCGGCGAAGTCTCCGCGATGAGCTTCGGGAAAGTCGGCGAAAGAAATGTAAATCAACATGTGTTCGGTGAATCAAGCACCCGAAGGAATGAAATCAAATCGTGCGCTGTTACGATTGCCAACACTAGGAATGTATTTCAATGTTGGTCTAGAATACGTGAGAGCGTGTATGTGTGTGTTCAACGTTTAATGGACATGTTAGAATGCATATCAAGACGTCAAGTCACCGAATGGAATCACGTTTGACAGGCAGTCTTGGGACAGCGGCAGGCAGACAGACAAACAGGCAGACAGACAGTCAGAAAGACGTGACAAACAAACGGGAGGCAAACTGAGAAAAACACGCAAAACAAACGCCGAGTAGACGCGAGCGCTGATGATCAGTTGCGTCGCTGCTTCTTGATTACTTAGCGGTCGCCGTCGCTGTCGCTGTTCTGTAGCTGCCACTGCCGCTGTCGGCGCCGATAACCGTTGCTGCTGCCGCTTTTTGTGGTGGGTGCAACCCTACGATTTGTCGTCGAGATCAGCCAGAGCAGTTTTCGTTTGGGTCTCGTGTCGTTCGTGACGAGCTTCGTGGAATAACGGGTGATTTAAGCGTAGCTTAAAAAACAGCTACGAGGAATAAAAATATTCGTAAAAACCGCCGGAAGTGAAGACAACCGAGTGGACTTTGCCCGAATAATATTTTGGAATATAAAGAAAATCGCTTTGTTTTAATTTCGGCAAGATTTTTAAGTGCTTTCTTTGCAACAAATTCACTAAAATGGACGTGGAGACGACCGAAAGCATTGCCACAGCGAAGTGTGACAAACTGAAACCCGTGGAAACTTTGGTGCTGGCCAACTATGCTGCCAAAGCGGAGCAGAAGCGGGCCGCGGGCGGCGACAGGCTGGGAAGCGGCCGCAAGGAGGACGAACGGATCACGAGTGCCGTGATGAAGGTGCTGGAGGGTTACGACTGGAACCTGGTGCAGGCGTCGGTGAAGTGAGTGCTGGTTTGTTTTGTTTTTGCTTGTATTCGCTTTTTTAACTGTTTATTGCTTTTGCTGTCCATTGCTTTGTCATTGAATATGTCAATAAATAAGAGGAGGAAAACCCTGATCTGTGAATCATGCTGTCAAATTTCGATATCAGCCTAATTTTATAATTTATTCGATGTTTATAATTTTTGTTTACTTTGACTCTTGAACTATTTATTGTATTCGGTTATATGGACATGAGATGCAACTGCTGCCACGCCTCTCTGCGATAAATCAAACATTTCTCTCAATTTATCGGCGTTTAACAAAATAGAACGCTCATCATTTCCTGAATAAAATTGAGGTAGCCACAAATTGATTAGATTCATGCAGTTAAAAGTCTCTCTTCGTGTGTGTTCATGTGTTTGTGTGTTTGTGTGTTTGTGTGACGGTGTAATAAATGCAATCACAGCGCACTGAGTGCAAACAGAGTATGAAAAATAATGCTCAACAGAAGGTAAACAAAATAAAAACAAACGTGAAAAAAACGAGCAAAAACGACGGACGTGTTCGTGTGTGTGTGTGTGTGTGTGTGTGTGTGAGTATGTTATACAGTCATCTCGACGTATATCCTTGTGTTCGGTGGAGAGGAGGTTTTTAGATGTGCCTTGCTTTGAGTCCTGATAAAGTTACCAGGTTGCTTTTCTAAGATTTATGAAGTCAACCACATATATGAACAGTTCATAAGGGTAGTAAAACAACACTATTATCAGGCGTGAAGTCACCAGGTGAGAGAGGTTAAATAGACAAGAATAGAGAGGGAAGGAGAGAGCGACCACTCTGCAGGACAGGTTAGAAAATAGAGTGAAATGAATGAGCGGACGGACAGACTTGCTTCCAGCTGCGTACATTCGCTAGTGAGTGTTAATTACCGAATCAACAAACTGCTGGCTCGCTCTCGCTTCCTCCTGTTCTATTCCCCTCTCGCTCTCTCTTTTAACGAGGAAAACTGCAGTGCCAATCGATCAACAGGACAATCGTCAACATGGACAAAGGAACAGCTCGATTCTCTGACGATATCTGTTGCTAGTTGCCGTCACTTTCGCGATGAGTTGAGAGGCGTCATCTTTCGATCGGAATGTTTTTCTTTTTATAATCGCTCTTCAAATGATCAAGAGATGAAAAACAAAGGAAAAAGGAAAGAAAATTAGATATTCTCTCCGATGCGAAAGACTTGAAATAGCCTCAAGTATCTCGTTAGTCGTTTAACACCCTGATGTTAAAAACGTATTTAAGCGCTTCTGTCGCTTCACTTGATTTGTATTCTTTGTCAGATTTGAGTGGTAGCTGCTGGTTGTTGTTGTTATTGTTGTTGTTGTTTTTTAAAGTTGTTGGTTGTTGTTGTTGTTTTTTAAAGTTGTTGGTAGTTGTTGTTGTTGTTGTTGTTGTTGTGATTGTCATTCGGCCCATCATATTTACTCTCTGTCTACTTTATGTTGCGTATCTGCTTTAATTACTTATTTACACAAGGAGAAGAAGAATACAACGAAGAAGGAGGTAAAGAGGAAGAAGAAGAAGACAAAAGTAGAAAAGGCTGAAAAGCAAACTCTCGATATGTAAACGAGTTAAACGTAAACAAGTAAGTCCAGCGAAACAAAACGATCGAGATGTGGCGATGCTGGTTTGATGTTTGACAAAAACATGTGCTAATTACAATCACTTGTACGGTGCTGTTATTCAGATGATTCATGCATTCATCGGCAGCAAAGAAAAGAAATCAAACACCAATCAATAAAGTGAAAAAAGCAATAAAGTGACCTCTAATCAAGTACTGGAGGATCGTAGGGGAATATCGAAGACTATGGAAGGAAGAAGATTATGGAAGGAAGGAGTCTATTGAAGGAAGTAGACTATGGAAGGAAGGAGTCTATTGAAGGAGGGTATCGAAGGAGAAGGGAGAGAAATACTCTTGCTTTAAAAATATGTAGTTTGAAAAGGGCCAGGATATTTTTCGTATTTTAAACCTATCGAGAGCATGAACGATCGATGATTATGGTTTAATTTTTGTTTTTATGGTCTAGTTTTTTTATAACATCCTGATCGATAGTTTTTTTTTTTCCAAAACATCGATGGCTTTAAAACTAATCTAATCTAAATTTGCAGCTTTGAGAGGATTGAAGGATTTCTTCCCTCCGTTCTTTCTTTCTCCTTGTTACCTTTTTTAGTTTCAAGGCTTTCAACTGTTCACTAAAAAGTTACAAGCGTCGTCACCGCAAAATCTAAACAATACACGGAACTCTGAAAGAATGCAACACTTAGTTTTTACTTAAAAAAGTAGTAAAAAAAGTGTACTATCTGCTAGAGAGTCATTAAAGTTGCTCGTACATCACATGAAAGCTCATCCCAGAAGTGACCACGAAAGAGCTCAAAGGATACCGCTGCACAGAGCCAAAATATATGCAATGCTTTATGTACAGCGACTCAGAGACCAGGGCGAGGGTGGGTTAATGGGTAATCAATACTTTGCCGGGGCGGAGAGTGTTTTGCAGGATATTATTCATCCAACCCGAAAGATACGCCGAAGAAAGAAAAACAAACCAGACAACGAATTGTGCAAGCCAAGTGCACCCAGATGATTCCCAGTGTTTTTATGCTTGTTACCGACGTTATTAAATTTGTTGTTGTCGTTGTTGTTGTTGTCGTTGTTGTTGTATATGATATCTATAAAGTCAATGAAAACATAACAAGTTTATGCTGTCTCATGGGGCAGTTGAACCCTGTTTAAAATGTGAGTCCTCGTATCGGATGCTCACGGCATCCAACAACAACAAGTATGTCGTTGTTGTTGCTGGAAGGATGTAAAGAAAAAACTTGACTTTTAGCTTGATTAAAAAGAAGCTGCTTTTATTATTTATTTTATGCTGTCTCGTGCTGGAGAGTTTTAACGGCTTCTTTTATGGTATCTACCATGTTACAGAGGTGAAGTGGTGAGGTGAAGGACATGGGTGAAGAAGAGCTAAAATTCCTGCAGGGATATCGAAGGATCCATCTGCTTTAATTTACCACTGTTCGAAAATTTTTACATTTAAGGGACACAATTAATTTAGATATTAAATTTAAAAACTGAATTCGTTGAAAAAGATGAGTGAGATCTGTACGCGAATAGAATGATGAAAGATAACGATTTTCCGATGATGACGATTATTTAATAGCATTCAATTTACTTCATGAGTGCAGATAAAAGTTGATCTCAATTAAAACGAAGCCATGCAAATAAGATTCCCAATTTTTTGGTGGTACCATCGACTTCACCGAATTCCGAATGTTATCTAGAATAGTTTCCGATAATTCATAGAAAACGGATCCATTTTTCTGTGGAGATGAGAAACAGAAAAATGTTATCGAACTTAGAAAAAGCGCGTTCAAACAACCACAAAAGGAACAACCAAGCAAACAAACCAAGAAATGAGGCGGGAGAACAAACAGCGGACAGAACCTCAGAAGGGATTCAAAGAAATGCTACAACAACAACAACTGCATCAGCCACAATAACAATAACAGTAGCAGTAGCATTAACAGCATGTTAAATGCTATAAAATGCGTGGGAAAAAATTCAAGTACCACAAAATAATAGAGAGATACTTTAAATATTTGTTAGATGCGGATAACTAAACGTTAACTTGTTGGTTGCACTCGTAGCTCCAGTAGTAGGTAGCTGCTGGCAAACACAGGTGTCTCAGATAAACATACAGCAACAACACGCCTCTCAAACGAAACGTAACCAATAGCTTTATATAGTATTGAGGTCCACATTAACTAAATTAGATGCTAATTGGGCATTTCTTCTGCTGTCACATTGCTTCTACTTTTTTCAGGTTCAGAGAAGTGATGACAAATATAATTCAACTCTACTTATATAATAGATTTTATACTATATATAGTATGTAGTAAATATAGAATACATATCATATCTCAAAGTATCTATGATTTCTGTTTTAATTTAATGTTTTAATCTGCAGCATCTGCTGTGGATGGATCTCCGAGGAAGCGGTTTTGTCATGCTTATCGTGTGCAGTATCTGTAGCTTTCCAGGACACATTCCATTCCATGCTCACATCTTGCATTTTTTTGTTTAATAACGAAATTCGTTGGATGTCATTAGTTAGCATTTAAAATCAGTTATTAAAAGATAAAATTAAAGACACCAAACAAGTGATGATATGTACGAGAGAGAAAATTGCTACACAAAAAGAAGGCCGAATAAAAATGAAACAAAAAGGAAGACAAAAAGAAAATCAAATGAAATCCCGCGAATCTTTCGAAGCTCATTTTAACGTGATTCAACATTTAATCACATATCAGATGCTGCTACATATTCGTAAGATCCGCTGCTGAGTATGACAAGCGGAATGATGAACACACACACACACACACACACACACACACATGCTTATATATACAATACGTTATATAAACATACGTACTCAAATTAGAGACTTGTGAAGTCTCCTATACAGATTCTCCTCCACGCCTGACGTGACGCTAATCAGAATCAAGTGATGCGCTCTGGACGCTGCTCGCAGGCTTCAAGATGTTACGAGCTGTCTTCCGAGATGCGCAAAACTCATTAAAATGATATCTTGAAGTACAGCTTCGGCAGTTGATGGATGCAAGAAGTCTTGTATGCAAGCAGCATGCGCTGTTAGATGCGGGAGGGGAGGGATTGCGGCGGCAGGTGGCTGCTAGCTTTTGGCTGGCTGGGCTGAGGGCACTTCGTGGCACTAAATGCACTAAATATAATTAAGTTGCATTTTTCAGAGACACAGTGGGACTAGACGAGGCGAGATGGGACGAGATGAACGAGATGCGCCGAAATGAGACGAGAGGAGCCGTGATGACATGAAATGGTTTTAAGTGATATGAAATGATTTGAAATTAGATGAAATTCGAATCAGACGAGTTGCTGAGTCGCCGGACACAACATGACAGTCGCGTTGATCAAACGCAGATGGAAGCACATGTGCTTCTTATAATGTCTGTCTGAGGTCGGGTGAGATGCCTGGAAAGAGTGGTCTCTGTCCCTTTAATCCAGGGTTTAGAAGTCAAAAGCTGCTTATATTAATAGGTTTAGGGGCGGGCTTCTACTTATGTTCGCTGCAAGTCCAGCAGTCTTTCAGATTTAAGGACCTCTGTAGGGTCACTTAGCATAAGTATTTGTCGTTGTATATTATCCTATACACTCCAAAATCAATATACGAATTTATGCTTGAAACTTAAAATATTGTATTACGAGTACATGCATGTTAGGCGAACAAAGGTGACAATACACTAAACTTTTTTATTCCTCGTTAAGTAACCTTCTCAATTTCAATCCCTCAACTCATTCGCCATTCATTTGCTTCCGCTGGTTAAAAATCCTCAGCGTTTTTGAAAGCCTTTCATCTGTTTGACGTCGTCTACGCGTTACTTAAGTTCCAAGCACTGTAAATTGAATTTGGATCCACTACTACTACTCGGATGCAAATTGATACGAATACTTTATTGTTTAGCAATTTGCATGCTTTTTCTCTCAGTTCTCTGGTCTCCGGAGACATTCTGGTCTCTCTCTCTCTCTCTTTCTCTCTGTACACCGCTCTACAATGCTCTGTAATCGTTTTCTGTGGAAAGATGTTGGCAAGGATGTTGGTTTCTTGATTACTTTTCTTACTAATGACTGATGTAGAGCGGTGCAGTGAAAAAGGAACAACTGCTGCACCGGAAGTCCGTTTGTGGGTCTTTTTTAAACCTGCTGCAGACAGGTGTTGGTGATTCTTTGTTTCCTTTCACTTTTATGTGGTTTTTCTTTATGCGGTATCTGCTGCATGGTTTTTTTTCAAATGAAAAAGTTCCTAGAAATATAAGAAGTTTGATGCATGTCATGATGAATTCCTTGAAGTGCTTTGAAATCCTCGCTGATGGAGCTGATTTAATCAAAAAGAAAGAGAAGTGGGCGAGGAAGGAAAGAGAAAGAGGGTTTCATGAGAAATAGAGGTAGAGATTGCGAGAGTGAGAAGGAGAGAGAAGGAGGAAATTCAGCACAGAATCATTACGCTGCTACTGAGATTGATGCTGTTGGGTGAATAGAGTGAGTGAATGGTTTGCTGTCGGTGTTTTTCTTGTTGTAGTAGTTGTTGTTGTTTTGCCGTTAATTCAGTTGTGTGCGTGTGGTCGCCATTTCGCCATCGTGATTCCTGCAACCATCACGAGCTGGCTGCATTTCTTTGCCACAAACGCACAGCACTTGAATCAAAGAGTGGACTGGAACATGGAACGGTGGCTCAACTTGAGTTTACTCTGTGAAGTGCTTCAAGCATAAAGTTGCCCTTCAGAATGGAAGATTGCAAGCAGTTTAGAATGCCAAACGTTCAGATTATTTCTCAGGGTTTTAATTCTATAAAATGTACTATCATTGCACTTAAAAGGACCGGATATATCATTGTTAGAAGGTCGGGGTTGGTGGGGTTTCGGATATCGGTTGAGGATGGATATCGGTTGGATGGATTTACTAATTTTACTTTGTGCTTAAGTAAAACTTCAACTGGAAAATGTCTCCATATCACATTTTATTTCACATTTCAGATCTCCATCGGATCGAAAGAGGGACCACATAAAACGCCCGATGAACGCTTTCATGGTCTGGGCTCAGGCAGCAAGGCGCGTGATGTCCAAACAATACCCACATCTGCAGAACTCAGAGTTGAGCAAATCCTTGGGCAAACTATGGAAGTGAGTGAAAAGCTAAACATTTAATTCTAAATTAATTAAACCATTTGATGATTTAAC
This sequence comes from Myopa tessellatipennis, assembly GCA_943737955.2. NCBI lineage: Eukaryota > Metazoa > Arthropoda > Insecta > Diptera > Conopidae > Myopa > Myopa tessellatipennis. The sequence goes on from OX031314.1 coordinate 64,032,982, forward strand.
CAAAACAAATAAATAAAGATAATTCTAAAGAGAATTCATTTAAGATTAAATTTAATATCATTCTTCTATTGAAATAAAAAAATCCTTGTAAACTAAATTCTAAATTCGTTCCCTCCCCTTCTTTCCTCCCTTCTCGAAACATTGTTCATTCTCTAGTGGCAACACGAAGTGGCAACACTAAAACAACGAAGGAAGTAAACGAATCTTTGTTCTTTTCATCTGATGTCCTTTTTGTGGTTCTATTCTATTTGCTATTTTTTTATGTTTTCCTACATTTTGCTATCCTTTCATTGTTATTTCATTTCAATTCAAAAAACATCGATACTTTTTTGTTCTTTCCGGTTGCTGGTGGGAATTGGAAACTGAAACGCGCGCTTCAGTGTTGCCTACGGTGTTGCAGTTTTCGTTACTTTTGCCGTTTTGTTTTTCTTTCACTCGTTGATTGTCATTTTCCGCAAGCAACAAAATTTTCACATTCACAAAAGTACCGGAGGGAGGGGACTAAGCAACAGGGAGGGGGAGTTGCCAAAACCTGCACCTCTCCAAGGATCGGGTCCGGGGAGCGGGAGGAGGCCAGAGAACATTCCAACAGAAATCGAAATTGAACAAGAAAGAGCAAACAAGAAAGTAGAAAGTCAAAAGTGTGATAAAATAAAAATAAAACAATTTTTTTGGTGATTTTTGTTGGTTTTGTTTTTTTTTGTGTTATTTGATTTTATTGTCACTTCGAGTTGTAAGGTTAGATTCGAAACCTGGATCTCAATAAATTGAGGTCTGGTTTTATAAACTGTCAACTCGACAATAAAAAGAATTCCAATTATGTGAGTTCAACGAAGATTTCATGGTTCAAACACGAGCTGATAAGATTTCATTCTATTGTGATAACCGCGAGTTATATGAAAAAAGTACTCCTTTTTTTCAACACTCGCCTTCGCTGGCTCGCGAACACTTTCATTGGCTTGGCGAGAAGCGTCTGTTGATAAGACAGCCAGTAGATCATCTTCGCCGAGATCATCTCTCTGACTCGATGCGCTATCAGCAGGTCAATTAAAATTTTTCATTATAAACAAAAAATCACCCTACAAATTATACCGCTGCAGCCGGCGTGGTTCTTATCTGTGAACATGTATCATTGATGAAGTCAGAACAACTCGGTGCGGAAACTGACAGCGACAACGACGACGGGGTTAATTGCAGCTGTAATCCAACAAATTGTTTTGAAATTGAAGAATGCTGAATGTGAAAATAAAAAACAACAGCCAAAGAAACAAATAAATAAGTTATTTACTTTGTATTTGCCTATCATTGAGTGAGGTCTAAAAATTCGATGAGTCCTAACAATTGTGGGAGAAACCCGAAATTTTAGTTGTAATTTGTAATTTCAAAGTATGAACAGATTTACATCGGTATACGGTATACTGTAGAACAACCGAATGGTCTTTAGATACCTCCTAATCGATTTCCAGAAGCTAAAGTTATTAATGTCGATTCAATTAATGAGTCTCCTATAATAACCCGTCTGACTACCATCAATGAAAAGATTCTTGCGAACTAATTTCTGTTTATTTACTAAACATTAAATAACTATATTAAGGTCTGTAGTATTTGTAGAATCTATCTAGGCATGTAGATGAATAATAGGATTCTATTATAGTTAAATTGAGACTAATGTTGAGGGTCAGAAGAATATTGAGTATCCATACGGTCACTTTTTGCTTGATTACTGGACACTAGTGTTGAAGGGACCGAAAATGAAGACGAAGAAATGATATGCCACGAGGTATCTGAACTTTAAAACCTTAACTGATTTACATTCATAAACCACATCTTTTCCTAATCTAGCCTATAATCTGTATAAGTATATTAAGGCGCCTTATCATCGTTATCATCTTCATTTCTTCCGTTATAAATAACCCCAAATCACTTCGAACTCCTTGTATTTCTGACTTCACCCTTTGGGTCGATTGAGTTCGAATCCGATACGATTGTTTGGCATAATCTCGTATTATGTATATTAGTGGCAAATTAAATGTAAATTATTACCTTCCGGTGTTAAAGATATTGTAAATAAGCCTGAAAGTGGATATTACTTTGCATATTATAAGTTGAATTCGCCCAAAGTTATAACTGAGGATTATATGTATTAACAAAATATCTGACAAGGGACTTTGACCTGACCTGGAATCAGAAAAAAGAAGAACCCCAAAAAGGACGTTGGGAAAGGAACGACTTTGGCAAAGGATAGAAGAATTAATTTTTTAGCGCTGGAATAGCTGAGGGTTAGACCACTATATTTACACCAAAATCACATTAAATTGCCAAAAGGTGAACCTCGATGTTAAGGCTGAATATGAATTCAGATCAACTGAAGTAAAAAATGCTTTAAATATTTGAACAACGGTAGAAAATTTAATAAAAATACAACGATGACGATGATGCAATATTAAATATTGTCGAAAGAAGGGAGGAAGTTAAAAAGTATTTGCCACATGAATTATGAAATAGAGTTTTTGGAACTTTTCCTTTCTGGCAACGGACACAAAAATGTTCTTTTTTTAACCGGAAGGAAGGAAAGAAAAGGAAAACCAAAGATGAAAAATTGTACTTGTTGTAAGTTTTGTTTGGCTGGTTTATCGTAATTGCATTATTACCAAAGGCTCTAAAAGGTAGAAAATAGTTAGCACCGGCTTAGCAACGGGTAGTACGACCCTCTGAGAAGTCCTAGTCCTTAAACAGCTCGCAGTGAGCTACGAAGACAAGATTTGTTATCTGCATGTTTAGTATCAAAGGTACCCCTGGCATAAAACAGTAGATTTGGGTCGCCTATACACAGTATTGGGCTGTAAGGTATTTCATAGCACTCATTCTAGTTCCCGATTCTCATTTGTTGTATACTATTTAATTGGCTTTATATTTTTCGATTCATTTATGTTGGGTTTTCTGCAGATAAGATACGCAAGCTCTATGAAAGTCATGACACATAAAAGCCAACTGAATCAACACACAACTTTATCATCAAGTTTTAATGATAATGGAGTTGATAAGTTAAATGAATATTAAATCAAACTTTAAATCATATAAAATCCTCGCTTTTTCTAACGTATTTCAGTAGATATATCATTATCTCTATCTCTCTCTCTCTCAGAAATCTCAAAGATACGGACAAGAAGCCTTTCATCGAGTTTGCCGAGAAGTTGCGACTGACACACAAGCAGGAGCATCCAGACTACAAATATCAGCCCCGGCGGAAGAAGGCGCGCAGTTTAACGGCTGGCGGAGTCCCGTGCGGGTCCGCAGAGCTCGTAGAGCAAACGGCAAAGACGCCGGGACAACCACTGAGAGGAGCAACGGCAACAAAACTGACGGCCTCCACGACCAAGGCGAATCATCAAACATCCCGAGCTTCTGGTGACAGTAAACAAAACAACGGTACGAATCGCAGGACATCCGGGAGCAGCAACCACAACCATGACAACACCAACAACAACACCAACAACAATGGTTGTTGCAACATGACACCGACGGGAAACGGAGAAGCACTGAAACGGCAACGACAACAACCACCTTCGAATGCTAGTCGGTGCAGCTCCAACAACGTGGCTCACCTCAGTCCTGGAGCACAATTGACCATGCCTCTGGTGGGTGATGTTTTCACCAATGACTCTTTTCTGAAAACGCTGAACAACGCGTGTGCAGCCAGTCTTCTGGGACAGGACACCGATCGCTTGGAGTTGCCTCAGCAGCGCAGGTACGACGATTACGGGCGGCAAATGGGTTCGCCGTGCTCTACCGTGAGTTCGCTGCCATCGTCTGTGCCGAGCGGCAACGACGGACAGCCGCTGACGCCGCCAGCGACTCCTTACACACTCAACATGCCCGGCATGGGCGGAATGGGACACATGACGGGCTTTACGGCTAAACGAAGCATGACGCCCACGACGCAGCAGGGCGGCCAGAGCTTGCTGCTGCGACAGCTCAGCGACGCCACATCCAGCAACTATGCAGCGGAATTCTCACCACTGCTGCTAGACACAACGGGACGCGAGTACTTGGCTTTGGGAAGCTCTGCGGGGACCAGCGAAGCGTACTTTGCAGGCATGGACGGCTTGGACTTTGCTCGAACGACTTCATCTGCGGATTTTCTGCTGGCGGCGTCTTCGAACGCCATCGAATCGACGACTTATTTGACGGGGCCGACTTCGCAGTACCAAAGCGGTCCGTCCGGCTTTCATCACTATCAAAATTTCAGTCAAGCACACAGTTCTTGCGCAGACGCCTCCTCTGCAGCAGCCTTCTTAGGCTACAATGGCACAGCGGCTCCTGGCTCAATAGAAGCCGCTACAACCACTTCGCTTCACTCGAGTTCGCCACTTAATTACTTGCAGTCCGTGGCTATAGCGCCGACAACTGGGACGGCCAACTCGAGCTTCATGGCTCCCGTGGGTCCGCATGAAGCCGGCGACGCCGTAGGCGACATCGATCCCAAAGAAATCGACCAGTACCTCATGGATCAAGTGCTGCCAATGGCGCATAACATGGCGCAACCACAGCCGCTTCTAGGGCGAACGCATCGAAACCAAGCAGTTGCACCGCTAACACAAGGCCAATTGGCAAACGCGCACATGTTGCCCATAACAACACCAGCCACAGCAGAAGCAGCAGCAACAACAAAGACTTCCTCCTCTCTTCACTCCTACTGTCACCAAAAAGCTATAAAATCCTCCACAACATCGACACCGACACCGACACCGACGACGTCGACAACGTCGGCTTCCTCACAGGCACAACACATGCTAGAACAACAGCGACAACCTGTCGGCCAACTGCGAAATGCTATAGGATCGTCTGCAGTATCTGTACCAGTAGTCACAACAACAACAATAGCAGCCACAACAACATCATCTTCCAGCATAGAACATTACTTTTATGCTCCGCATTCGAACCCAGATGAGCCCAAATTGACTTCCAGCTCATCAACACCGCAACCACATCACCATCATCTTCATCATCAACATTACCATAGCCAACAGCAACATCACCAACAACAACAGCTTCCGCAGCAGCAGCCACAGCCGCAATACCTTTGGGGTGGTTATGTGAACCCTTAAGTGTCGGAGAGCACTCGGTGCCATCGGCATCCGATGACTGAATGCGGTTTTCGTAGAATCGTCAACATTTCATGGAATTAAGAAGATTTTCCTTGTTGTGCCCAAAAGTGTTGTCCCTACTCGACGGAAACCTCTTTTTATTCGTCTTGTTTCATTCGCAAGATGATGGTGATGAAATATTTCCTGTCATCAAGGCGATGAGTTGACGATTGCCGGGTTGCGTCGCAATTTATAAAGAGCTTTAATGGAGAGTTTATTATTATAAATAGTTGCTTAGTTTTAATATTATAATTTATAGGTTAATAAAGATGAGTATGAATTACAAAAAAGCCATTTATTATTATTACCAAGTAGACCCCAAGTATTATTGTTTTGAGCAATTTACAGTGCAATTTGACACCAGTTCCCATTAAAATGAGTAAGTTGGTTGCAATTTAAAATAATCGTACACTCGGATTTTCATTTCGCAAAAGAAGATCAGAAGAAAAAAGACATTGGAAAGAAGAAAGAGCAAAGAAGTCAGAAGGTAGAGGAATCATTTGCAGAAACATCTGAATTAGCATGGCTATACGTGGTATCTTTTGAAGCAGTTTGTTCGAATGAAAACATTCGTTCACATTCGTTATTTATTTATTTAGATAATAATTGATTATTAAATATCCGCAAAATGTATGCATCCGCAAATTTATAAGAAACGTGTTAATTCATTTAAATGTTAAATGTTTAGTTTCAAAAGTTTGTTTGTAGTACTTGAAAAAGATAAAAATAAACAAACACAGATTCTGTTTTGATGCCGATTTTCTTTTTAAGCAATATCTCGTATATTAACACCTTTTTTCATGGGAATATTTCGATCTGAGATGTTTGTTTTTTTCTTTATTATTTTCTTTATTATTCAAATGTTTCTAAATAAATGCAATGATTGGAATTTTAAATTGTATTGTATTAGTTCTAGGCTAATATTTGAACTTTCAATTTGTGTGCTGCTGCTACATTCAAATAATGTAAACGGATTCGCAATGAATGAATATAAATTGTATCACTTGAAAGAAAGCATAAACGACTTAATTTTGATATCAAGTATAATGAATTTATAAATATTTATAGCGCGGTTTTACACATATTTTAATAACTTAATTATTGTAGTATTGTAAACTTACTTCATAAACCAAACAGTAATACTATACAGAATAAAACCTTTCTGCAAACAAAGAAGACTAAACTTTAAAGGATATAAAATAAAGTTAATGAAACAAGGCACTGAAGTAAAGAAGAGTCATTCAATTCGTTTAGTTTATGAGTACAATGAACCAGTCTTTGTAGATATTTCAAAATTGTATTGCGACAAGCCCAATCCTGAGAAAAGTTGTAGATATCGAGAGAAGGGAAACGGGCGAGGACGAAACTGCTGCTGTCACTGAAAGCGACTTCAGTGTTCGTGAGCAGATTACAGATGAGGACAGAGGAAAGATGACGATGCTTAAGGTTTTATGATGAACAAATTAAATTATTGTACAGCTAATAGACGTGTGTTGCTGAGGGATATTTATTCGTGTGAAGAAAGGGGAGGGGGTCTCGAAGGAGAAGGTCTTCTTTATGACTCAAGTGTCAAGTCCTCGATTTTTTTTACAGACAACACACTTCGGAAGCAGCTGCAAAAGCTACAAAAAATCGAATGAGCTTATATGAGTATCCTTCCTGCGTTGCTATCTTTTTTTTGTTCTTTGTACTTATCCAGTTTTATTGCCCACTGCTTACCTCCCACAACAGCTTTTATAAATAATTGGATTAAAGATGATTCGAGGTCAAATAAATCATCAGAAGCCTGCAACAAGTGCCAAAGTTTATCTAAACTCTGGTATCAGTTGTAGAAATGTGTTGTTAGAATTTAGATAGAAATGTGGACATTCTCCATGCCTTTAATTATTTCAGATATATGATGTGAGAGCCAAAGAAGTAAACACAGATATGCCCAAAGCTGATATTATTATCACAAACAATTGCAAGCTTGATTTAAGTTTAAGCTAGTTAAGATGCTGGCCAACGTTTGGCAGCACATTTGGAGGGTACCATTTCAAGATGTTCCATAATATGATATATGTACATATAAGTTCTTTTATACATCATCTGGTAATTAAAGCAGGTGTTTAACTTTATTGAGCTTACTCTGGGACTCTTGATTGAAGCTGGGCGAACCAAATCGTCGTCCATTTTTTAAAGACAGGCCTTTTAAAATCGAACAAACTATAATACTGCGAACAGTGAACAAGTCGCGTTACGCCACAATAATTGTAAAACGTCTAAGAGCTATTAACGGTCCATTTGTGCTGTTTCGGCGAAAGCAAGGAAGAGAAGAAAAATGTGAACAATAAAACCAAACAAAAATCAATTCATTCACCGTTGACGCATGAAAACCGTAATAAAGCACCCTTTCCAGGTCCTTATTGCCAAGAATAAAAGCGTCAATAAAACACCTAGAATGCTCAAAGGATTTCATATTCTTTACATTGCACAAAATCAGCACATTAATTGAGAGGCCATCTTCACTGTTCAAAGTGTGGAGCTTCTGCAATCCATCGACTCGTAGGTTGTTCAGGCAGAGCACAGAAGCTTCGTATTGCGGATAGCATGTGCACGAGTACAGATGGATGATGGACGAGTCCATGTTGTGTCTCTTTATATGTATGTATGTTTGCGTGTGTGCGTGAGTTAAATATTAAAGATGACTTGCTCTTAGAGAGTGCTCAAGTGCATGTAATGGTTTTTGATCCCCCCACGTACTATTTTGTGGTTGTACTTGTTCCTACTTTTTGTTGTCATTCTCTATCTATTTCTCTATGTATCTCTCTCTCTCTCCCTTTTTCTTATTATTCGGAGCTTCATTTTAATGATAAACAACGAGAAATTGAAATCGAATCCTTGATCTTTCTTTAATATGAATAAAAGTCTTCTTCCGAAACACCCGGTGCTGCTCTCTTAAGTAGATTTACGCTCTTCGCACTGACAACCCTCAGAGAGGTTGTTTATGCTCTCTGACGCAAGGCAACGTTACGTACTTCAGTTTCATTACGTTTTCATCCACAAGTGTTTGGTTGAGTTCTCTCCTTTAGATGCCGTGTTCCGCTCGGCTCGGCTCGCATATCCTTGTGGCAAACAGTTTGACACGGGCAGCTCGACCTAACGGTTCATCTTACGTGAAATTCCTTCAAATCGCATCTTCAATCGCTTGTTCTTTGAAAGAGTCGCCTGAAGTGATTTCGATAAGCTTGCGTGCGCAAGGATTGCGGTTTGCTTTCTTTTTGTTGTTGTTGTTGTTGGTGTTGGCGGTGGTGTCGGTGGTGTTGGTGTTGTTGTGTTGTTCTGGTGCACTCCTGTTTAGTAGTCGCAGGTTCAATTAAGGTTTCACACGTCGTCGCGGTGCTCAAATCACAGACAACGTCAAATCACAAAAGAACTCGTCGTGGTGATGTTGTTGTCGTCATCAGTTGTGTTGGTTGCGTTGCCGTATCCATTGCTTCTCATTCAGGTGAAAAATAACTGGTGGCTTCTGGATTCAGTTGATTGGTTTGCGTGTCAAAGCGAAGTCTGGAGACTTTTTTCTAAACGATACTTGATGTTCTGGTTTGGATGTTTCCGTGATACTGGACTCCTTTTGGATCCCCTGGTTTTCGATCAGCTCACCTCAAATGCCATGAAAGAATCGGAATATTTTAACCCCGGTTCTGAATTTATTAGATTCTTGGGAATAGTGCCATTTTCAAGTTACTTCTGGTAGCTGTTAATTATTTCGCTTCAGCTCACGACAAACTTCTCTTTGATCCTTTGAACTTTGATCCACTTTTGATCCAAATGATTTTGAACTTTTTTTATCTCTTTCAATACTTCTTAAATACCCCTTGAATACAACTTTTATTGATGTCCTACGACATTTTTTAAATTTAAATTCATTTTAAACTACATGCAATAATTGCTTGCCTTTCTTCTCGATCAGTTTGAAGGTTAATTTGGGAATGTATAATAAAAAATTGAAAATTGAGCCACTGTATTTACACCCGTATTTAGGCCAATCAGCCAGAATGAAAAGAGTGAAAAATAGATCTTAAGTGTGATAAACATTTGGAAAATATTTTAAATTCAGAGAAGAAACAGTGACAGAAACTCGTAACGAGACAACAGAAAAATATTCGGAAAGCACACAGAAATCAGTTAAAGACATAAGAAAAGCAAATAATAGAAAATATAATAAAAATAAAATAAATCAATCAATCAGCAAACAAGGAAAAGAAGGAGCGCTGCGACTGAGCAAAGATTCGATTAGAGGAAGAATTTTCGTGAAGTGCCGCGTCACGCCAACAGCATGTTCTGGATCCTGCGACGAACCGGTGCGGCGAGTTTCTTCAATTCCCTGAACAACAACTGTGGCACGTCCAAGGGCAGCAACAACAGCAGGAACGGTAAGCGCTACTGGGCGAGTTGTATGCATGTCTTAACTTGTCCTCGTGGGAGCACATCTCATTCAACGCAATCCGATTTATTTGATCCTTTTCTAAGTCCGCATCCTTGCAGCGTAACGATGATGATGATTGATGTTCTCGCTCTCGCTCATGCAACAACAACGCAACAGTTGTTGTCACGCTGCGTTTCGTACGAGTGCAAATAAGTTGTGCCATTTGTTGGCATCACTGTTGCGTTCTGCGCTTGGCGCTTTTTATACCCTACACCCGAAGGTGAGTGAGTATAATAAGTTTGTCCCTCCGTTTGTCGTGCACAGAAGGAGGCGTGGCAGAAAGAGGCTTTAAAGTAAAGTCACCTGCTTAGTCGATTCAACCCTGTTCGTCCATCTGTCTGTCTGTTCGTCCGGAGTGCCATACAAACCATGAGTGTAGGGTACTCACGCTTCGGCCAGGCTGAGGATAGTACTATTGCTGGTTTAGCATCGAATGCTCTTGTATAGATTTGATACTAATTCTCTCATTATTTTTATTGAACTATGTACGTAACTTGTAGTTATGCTGTTTCTATGAGATTTTATCTTGATCTCCCGCTCTGCTTCTCTCTCTGTCTCTTTCCCTCTGAGGTGGATGCTCTATCCTTCTGTGACGCACTCGTAACACCTGCTTGTTATCCTTCGTCTTCGCCACTTGTCACTTGTCGCTTGCCTCATCCAGCTTCGCATTTCACTGCTTTTTATTTAACGCTTTTTTTGGCGTGGAAATCCAGCATATTCAAGGACTTTGAACATTTCTCTGCGTAACACACACATACACACGCTCCACACATGTTCGACTAAACATGCTCACCCACGCACACAGACGCTCAAACGCTCTGTCGCTCTCAGAGCTCGTGGCTCTGTAATTAAATCAATTACAGTCGTTATTTTTGTTGTTGGCGTTCGTGTTGTTGCTGGTGTGTTAGGGTGACGATGGACCATGTGTCGAGTGTGTATGTGTGTGTATTCATTTGATGTGTATGTGTGTGTGTCTTGCTGTTTGTTTGAAACTCGAAACTATTTTAATTTCTTGTATTTTAATATTATGACTTTTTTATGTTATTTAATTAGTTGTTTAATAAATTTATCTCATTTTTAGTAAACTATAATAATGTTTTTTCATATTTAGTCATTTATTTTTAATGGAATTCTTGAATGCATTTCGTTAGTGTTAATGACATTATCATATTAACTAAAATGAATTAAATTAATTTCGAAAAATTTGTTATAAATGCTTTGTTGTTGTGCTTTCAGTTTTCCATTACATTCGGCTTTTCTATTGAAATTTTGGCACACAAACACCAGCCTACAACAACAAAGCATTTATAACAAATTTTTCGAAATTAATTTAATTCATTTTAGTTAATATGATAATGTCATCAAACTTTTTTATGGAATCCGATAATCTTTGAAAAATGTACTTTTGCTCGGTTTTGCTTCATGTTTTGTTTTGTTCCGTTTTTTCTATTCTTGTCCCGCTTACTATCCATTCATGCAAGTTCTCAGGTGATTCCGGTAAAAATTAATCGAATTTGCCACGTGTTTATACCCACTTGAGCACTAACCTTTTCATATCCTTCGAAAGGTTATGAGTCAAGTAAACTGCAATAGCAACAGCAACTTAAACGACAGTAAATTTAAAAGTTTGACCCGAAAATGAAATGTTTCCGGTAAAATGTGATTTTTTTCTTGTAAAAACGGGGTCATGTATCTGCAAATGGCATTTAAGTTTCACACACGCACACACACACACATACTTGATGTATACACACATCTGATGTACACAGATATACACATCCTCATACATCACTCACTTTCTAGGTAATTTAATTATGCAGTCGCAGCATGTCCTTGTATCCTCTGTACAGTTATTAATCTTAATAATTCAGATTCCAAAACACACGGAATCATTTATTAATTCCCTCTCTATCGCTCTCTCTCACACACACAAATACACACCTCTCTCACACCAACACAGCTCAGAAGTACTCTCATCACAACGCTGACGCATCCGTTCATTTCAGCCGACGCTAATCACTTAAGCATTTCCTACATTTTCATTAAAAGCGACAAATTTTATCACTTAAGTGATGAGCTTTCGAATCTGAGACTAATTAAGAGCTGCCACAGCTGATGATGAAGATGGTGCTGTGGCTGGTGTTGTTGCTGCTGATGGTGACGATGATTAAACGTGGTTCCGCGCAACTCATGATCATGTTCACGTTCAGTAAAGATTAAAACTTAATTTAGCATGTTGAATACAGAGTGTCTTTCAGTTTCGGCCAAATCGAAGTTCATTTACAGAATATCCCCCACCCACACACACACATACACACACCGTATTTAATATAACATCAATACAATTAAAACAGTACGTCGTGGGTGTAGTTGTTGTTGTTGTTGTTCCCTGGTTTTGATGCTGTTGCCTGTGATGCTAGAATATGGGTTGGTGCAAGAGAATGTGTGAGGGTGGAGGAAACTTCAGCAACGGAAGTGAATGTTTTAATGTACTATTTTCGATTCTCGAACACTTGAAGGTTGTTCGGTTGAGGTTGCGAAAACACGAACACTTCCAACAGGAAGACGAGCACGAACACGCCTTCAAAAACATCCAAACTTCTCCCACGGATCCCTCGAGGTGTAGTCTTTTCTCTTGTCTGAGCACAAATAAAACAACTTCTTTGGTGAATAAAATGAAACTTTAAATGAGACCGAAGACAGTTACAAACTTCCACCAGGACAATAACGAGATGTTTAGTATATAAAATCATTTATACCAAGTTTTATGCCAATTTTCATACTACTGTTATAAAAGCTTTTTAACTAAGTACCGGTTTTTTCACCAACCTTGTGTACATTTTTATAACGAATTTTTACAAAAAGGTGTGTATATAGTATACCAAGTCTTTTATCAATATTTTCATTCTTTCCATTACATTAGTTTCATAGTCGTTGTCGACTTCTGTTTGCACGTTTCTGCTTTTCCTCTGCAGGGGAATTCTTTTGTCCCCCCGTCCTTGATCACTCCATAATAAAGCTTGCCAACAGCCATTTTGCATTACGTACCACAAAAGTACGAGTAATTAGCAAGGCCCTTGGGATATGGACCAACATATATAATAGTAAAGAGTGAAACTTAATGTTGTAAACGACAACCTAATTGTACCCACTAAAGGAAGGCGGATGGGGGAGGTGGTGGTGGAGGAATGAAACCGTAATTAGGAATGAGGCATGAAATATTCGGGCTCGCGTCCAGTAGAATATGTTTTCTGTGCTAACTCTCTGCTTCCAGAACTTATTATGGTCATGTTAATGTTCTTTATTACGTAAAAAGAAGAAAAGTACAGAAATAAAAAGAAAAGAAAGCTCCTAACTCGTTTTTTCTGCTAATTAAGTTCTTTTTCCTCTTCAAATTTTGATGTTGCTTTGTGTACACTTATATTTATCTCTAGTTAAGATTTATTATTTTTTTATATTAGTTTTTTCGGGTATTTTTCTCACTTTATCGTAATTTCAAAGACAAAAGCAAAAACAAAAAAAAAATCAAATTAAAATGGGTCAAAGAAAGTCAATCGACTGAGAGTGTCACTGGTATCTGGGACCACATGCCATTGATATGAAGACTTGCAACCTCAAGAGTTGTGCATTAAAATTCCTTTATTGACATCGATATCTCATCGACATTCAATTCGATTTCTTTGCACCATGAGTCCAATGGAACCTACAGATATTTCTAGGTCACAATGAGAACAACGTAAAGATTAACAGAAAGTTTAACTTCTGTGAGGGAGGTGAGAGCAGAATAAGACAGAGAGAGAGAGAGAGAGAGAGAGAGAGGACGAGAGAGTGAGAGAGCAGAACCACTGACAAAGATATGGTGTATGTCGTCCAGATGCTGTCAATAAAATTGATTGGGTGGGGATGCAAACTCAAGGCACCCACAGAAGACGTTGACCAGCTTTGAGTTAGGTTTGAGTGACGTGGAATGAGTACGAAACTGGAATGTTTTCGAACTGCTTGATTGATTCCTTAGACGAAGGTCCATCGTGATGTGGGTTCAACACTAATAACTTATTTGCACAAGCTCACATTCACCCTAGCTGTTTTTCTAAAAATTCATCGTTCTCCCCTTATGAATTATAGACATCTCACGCATACTCGTATATGCACGTGTGTATATACTAATGTCTCGGTGTATATATGTATGTATACCACTCATTTAATAGTCCACTGCTCTACTCGCCAACTCATCTACTCGTCTACTCGCCAACTCATCTGCTCGTCTACACAGCTACTCGTCTAATCGTCCACTCATCTACTCATGCACTCACTAGTCCACTCATTACTCGTCCACTCGTCACTCGACAACTCGTTCACTCTCCACTCGTCCACTCCTGACTCCTCACTCGTCCCACTGACACCTCTTCACTCTACCACTCTTGCACTCGTCACTCTTGCACTCGTCACTTGTCCACTCTCCACTCCAGTCACTCGTTCTCTTCACTCTTCCACTCGTATCTTCTTCGCTCATCTCTTGTCTACATGTTCTCTGTGTTTTGTGGTTGTGAAACTATTCGAAAGATTTTCTAAACAAAACTCATTAATTGAAAAGTTTGGAGACAAACCGGTTTCGACGGTGTGTCATCTTCAGTGTGGGGTTTTCAAAAAGTTTAACTTGACATTCGTGATTCCCCCACTGAACTTTCGTCATGATAATCAACATTCCTAAAAAACTTTAAATTCAATAATACGAAAAGTGAAGAGTTTCTTAAGAAATAGAATTAAATGCGCTCTTCTGTTATCCTTGATGGTGAGATGATGAAGAGATTAAATTGATAAAAGGCAAAGAGTGAAGAACTATGAGAAATGACATTCATTTAGTTGAATCTATTCAACGATTTGTAAGAATGAGTGAACAGTGAAAAGAGCAGTAAATAAAAAATGTGCAAATGGAGCAAACGAGGAAAAGACTTCTTTGGGTCTTGGATTCCCTAAAGACAAAAGCAAAGAGTCTTTCGAGATGGGTTCTTAGAGTGGTCTTTAGAGGGGTTCCGTTAATAGGTAACACATTCATTTTAAATTAATTCCCGCCGTGAAACGCTTAAATTTCAGGTTGTGTGAAATGAATTCCGAAGCAATGAAATCTTCAGACAAAACTCTAGGAACAACGGAAACATCAACAAAACAACGACAAAAAGAATGGCTTTGTACGGTGGAATAAGTTTTTAAGGAGAAGGGGATGAGAGGATAAGGGAGAGCAGGAACCGGATGAAGGATTCATTTGCTTTAAGACGGAATACTCAAAAAGACAGGCTCGAACAAAGCAAGACAGCATCAGCTATCATATCCACTGAGTGACTGTACTCGTATACTGTATAGCATACTTTTGGGCTGCGTTGTAAAATCCAATCGATTATTTTAGATTCGACTTATGTATATATGTAAATAGTTTCTCTGAGAGAGCAAAATTACATAAATAGGATTAAAATATAGTTGCATCTGCTTGATTCCTTATCCTCCAGCCACACTCTCAGCCCCACCCCACCCCCAGCTCCATCCTAATTACACTTGATTTAAAACCGTGTCGGTCTTAATGCGGGTCTCCTCCTCATCCTCGTCCTCGGCATACGATGACTCTTCTGTGTCACTCGAGCTACTAGCTTCACGCAGCGATTGTGTTGTATTCGGGTGTTAAGCTGCGATCACACGTGCTACTGCTGTAGCGTGCGTTGACTTCACTTGCCTCAGTTCTTGGAAAAGCTGATACAAGAAACAGACATACTAAAGCAGCAGTCCCTTTATTCTTCCGTTATTATGGCATTGTTTTTTTTTTTTTGTTTAATACAGACTAAGTTAAGCGATGTTTAAAACGTACTTTAAATACGAGTACATTAACTACCAGGTTATAAAGTTATACACACACAGCCATACATTCTACATAACCATTTTCTCTTCCTCCCGCTTACGTAAGCACTTCCTAAGCATGTCTCACTTAAGCCTGAAGTACTGCAGAGTCAAATAAAAATTCGTGCTGAACTTCCGACTGAAGAATTGAACACTTCAGTGGAAGAAGTCGAAGTTAAATTTTGTTATTTTACCCACACATATATATTTGACATACATACACAGGTATAAATACACATATGTACATATATCTTGAACAAATGTGCTTGAAATACTTTAATACACAGAAAACATTTACAACTGTTAAAAGTTGAAAGTGAAAAAGTGAAACACTAAAAACCTGTTGTTGTTAAGCAAAGAAACTTCAAGCAAAGTATTATATTTAAGTACATACTCGTACAACTAAAAGGAAGTACGTGTGTTGCTGTGTGTGGGTATTTGTGAGAATTATTATTATAATTCTTTTCAATATTTGAACATATCCAAAATGCTTCCTCACAACTGTTTTAACTAACAACAGTTGAAATTTACGGGATAGCTAAAAGTAGAAGCTTCCGTTGGAAGAGTTGGACAGTTGTTAGGAAAATCTGAAATGTTAATAAAAATCAAGGAGAAATCAAATGGAAAAACTATTATGCTTTTTAATACCACATAAAAGTGAAACCTTGGAGAAAAGAAAAAGCTTATCGTAAACCTTACATTTACCTTCAAGCACAATATATTGAAGTAAAAGGATACTCTCATCCTCATGCCTTTTAGATTCGATACTCAGAGACTCATGTGGTTCATTGTGATTGCTTTCACGGGAGGAATTCATGGGCTAAATAGTCGAAGAACACAGCACGGCATCTTTTACTCACGTGTTGTAGCCGAGAATCACTTTCTGCTCTGAATAAATCCCAGTAAATCACACACACTGCTGGAATCTTTGATATGTTCTGGAAAAATCTTGAGAACCCTCAGTAGTTGGAAGCATCGAAGACTCATGATCTTCTCGTTGTTAGAGTACTCTTGGCTCCAACCACCTGAGGTTGTTCATGATTACTCGAAGAGGATTCTTAATTAGTTTCTATTCGTTGACAGTGGGATCCCTGTAACGCTGACGTAACTCTTGTCGCAGAAGAAACCTTGTAGAAATGGTAATCTTGCTTCCATCGTATTCTGAAATGTGGTCCACTTGAAAGAAACATGAAAATAATGTCGCTTCACGATTCACCAGCATCGCATTTCAACTGAATACTTCGGAGTCCATTTGGCAAAGTTTTTCCAAGCTGCCCGCATTTAAAGGGCTTTTATTGCGGTCGACTAATTGATGAATGGTAGAACCAGTCCTTCATCTTTAGGGGTTTCACTACTTTGATTAGGTTGGTAAAATTAACACACACACCAGCAGCTCGCAGTCCATCGTAACTGAAGACGATTTCAGTTCAGAGAACCAAAGGAAGGATGGAAGATTTTTCGCTACAAGAATAAAGCGGGTTTGGCCTCTGTACATATTTGTATATACGTCTGCTTATGTGTGTGTGTGTTTTCTTATGTGTTCGTGTAACACGCTTGTGCAAATTGTATTTCATGTGCCTTTCTGCTGTATGTAGCTGCAGGTCCTTTGCATATAATCGATTTGCCAGAAGATTGCTTCTTTTACGTTGCCCAAATACAAATGACGCTCATCTCGAAGAGAGAGTGAAAGAGAGAGAGAAAGAAGAGAGAGGGAGAGAGTGCAAAAGAAAACTGAACAAAAGCTGAACAGACTTTAAATAATGTTGGAAGATGGTGAAAGTTTCCGAGGCCCCGAAGCGGAGTACTTTTAACTGTGCTCAGCCGTTTATATCGTAATCATGTTTGGGTTGAAAGCAATTTGAGGCAGGCAGGGGAAGGAAAATCGTGTATTGGAAGAATTCACCACTAGAATGCTGCCCTGAAGAAGATTTCGGGCTCGTACTTCAATGAAACCTACCAGTCGGGGTGCTCCTCTGCTGCGCCTGCAGAGACGAGACGGAGCTACATATAAATTAAGTAGCCAACGGTGAAAACAGTGGGCGAAAGTTCACCGTTCAAAGTTCTCTCTATCTTCACTCTCTCTCACACTCGAATGTCGTATCGCCTCAAACAATCCGGAGGGATTTCTGCGGCATTAAAGGTACGCAAATTCCTATCAACTTCGCAGTTGGAAACTCTTAAATAAACAACGAATCTAAACCAAAAGTACTCAGTTTGAAAACTTTTCAGTCGACTGCAGATTTTTGAGTTTCCATATTTTAACAACTCTACGAATTTCAAGGGAGTTTAAACATTGGATTTAAATTAATTCACTTCAACTCGAAAGGCGTTTTAAAAGAGTACGTTTTAATGAGCCATCGTAAAATGATTTAATGCTTAATTTTAATTTAATGTTGACTTTTTTCCTGTCAAATGTTGGTGGCAGGTATTTTTTTAAAAAGCTGTAAAAGTAAATGCGAAAAGCAATGATTTGTTATGTTTTATAATGGAATTTAAACTTTGTTTGCATTTTATTAGATTTTCCTTTCCATTCCGTCCTCATTGCGTTTATTAAAACTTATATAATTCACTTATGGCTCACTTAATTTTTTCAATTTAGGGCACAAGCGAAATCTACTCATGAAGAGAAGTGAAGTCATTCAGATTCAGTGGAGAGTCATTTATTAATAAGAGAGAAATTTTGAAATCTG
This sequence comes from Myopa tessellatipennis, assembly GCA_943737955.2. Lineage (NCBI taxonomy): Eukaryota > Metazoa > Arthropoda > Insecta > Diptera > Conopidae > Myopa > Myopa tessellatipennis. The sequence goes on from OX031314.1 coordinate 64,051,173, forward strand.
TAGACATTTTCAATAGTTTCTTGAATAGGTTTTTGAATAGATTTTGTAATGATTGGGAAATTCATTAATGCAACTCAAGATGTCATGTATTCGCTATGAAGAATCTAAAAAATTGAGAGTTAAATGATGTCCTTGAAATGCTTGGTGTCGCTTAATTCGTTTGGCTGTAGGTAACTTTATATTATTTTGTGTTGTCAGAACGGGAGGCTTGAATGGCCTCTTGATTGAATCGAATGATTTAAAATCTTAACGAAACTTGACATTTCATGAGGAGTTTTCATGATTTTTAAATCAAACAGTTTTTGAGATTCTTCGGATATAAATAATAATTATAATAATACCACTATTAAATCTTTTGTTATTTTTTTTATGGCGGGAGAAGTTTTCGAAACGTTATTTGTAGTTTTCTTTTATTAACTACACTGTTCACCACGACGTATACGCACCTCATCTCTTAATAGCTTCAAGGCAGCTTCGGTTATAGAAATTTTATTTAATAGATATTAAATTTTCTCTACTATCTAAGAATGTAGTATATGTACCTTATTTAAAGAATGAGAATGTTTAATAAAATGTGTTATTAACGTCATAAAACTGATAAAGTAAGAGTAAAAATTGTGTAAGGATGGTCATTGGATGGTTTGTTTTTGAATTAGATAGTTCATTTGAATAATTAATTAAATTGCAGTTCAATAATGTAGAAACTGTCTCACGAACGACGACACGAAGCTGCCGATCATTAAAAAGGAAGACAGAACGATAAGACAAACAAGACGGAGTAGTGAAAAGAACGTTAACGAGAACAGCCAATGCAACATATTTTTAATTTTTCATTATATTAATAATAAGAATAATTATGATTATAATAAGCTATATTGGAAGAAATGAATAAACGTGTTTTATATAATATATCCTACAATAATATATTAAATTGTTAAAGATTAATTCAGTTATTTAATTCAAAAAGGAACCACCTGATGGCCCACATTTGTAAGTAATAAAAGTGTTATATAACGTGATATCATCGTTCTTGGGACAACATAAAACCGTGTAAAAGAAGATAAGAGAATATCTGGGTTCTATTATCTCCTTTACTACTTTCTTATTACTATTTTACTTACTTTTATAGTATTTTCTCTTAAGAAAGCAAATGAAAAATAAATTAGATTTGAGAATGAAGAATATGAAAAAAATGTATCGGGGAGCTCTTGGAATACTTATTTTAATTTATTTATTATTTTTATCTTTATTTTATCTTTACTTCTCTTCCTTTCCTCATTATACATATATTCATGCACACAAACAAGAGTGTCTGAGAATATATGAATGAACACATCAAAAATGATATGCAAATAAAGAAAAGCTTGACTCTATAAGGGAAGTAAGACGTCATAAATTCTTGTTTGCCTTGAGGAATAAAATCTTGTCTTCACAGAGTCAATTTTCAATTGGAATCTAATTTCATGGAAGAATGATTTCGTTGCAGCTTTTGTTTTGTCCATGATGTTACGTCAGGGAAAATTTTAAGTTTCCAAAAATAGGAGCAAAAGAATTAATTTCCTATGAAAATCTCTAAGATAGAGCCCGACAACTACCACAATAAATAAAAGAGTATCTATAAAAGGAGCGACTATTGCTTCGATTGTTAACAGCAGGAAGAGGCAACAGATGTAGGTCAGGGCCCTCTAAGGAAATCCTGCCTAAATGCGCCTATTAAATGAGGTAAAGAAGTCGGTGAAATGAAAACGTCAACCGTTCAGTTGTTCACGTTTACTGAAAAATTCAATGGAACATCCAACAGAGTATCATTTCCAAATGAAATGTGTGCGCAATAAATATTTTCTCCACCGCTCCATTTCCGCTTACATTCAATAAACTTCTCATTTATCGAAAGCCACTATGCAGGTCCTGTAAAGTCCTGAACCAGGTCGAAGTAAGGACCCAATGATCGGTTTCATTCATTGTTTTATTAGAGTCATCAATTGCAATCTTCTGCAGTTTCCTTTGAATGGAAGTACCTCAGCTCCACAATCATCCGTATCAACCCGCATCTATCTGAATCTATCCACATCCTTTCAACGCTGCTTTCACCCACCGACTGTGCATTGATGCGATGCCAAGCGAGGCGCACGATTGACAACAGCGTTCAGTTCCTCCATTGAAGGTTAAAAGCAGTTCATTATTGTCATCAGCATCGTTATCATTGCCCTTATCGTTAGCGTCATCGTTTCATGCTTGCATTTCGTGTGCACTGCAAATGTCTTTATTGTATTCGTGTCGTCCTGACTGAGTATTGATCCTTAATATAATCCTGCTGTGTGTATCTGTCGTTTGCGTGTGTGTGTGTGTGTGTGTGTGTGTGTGTGTGTGTGTGTGTACACGAATAGTACGTGTGCTCCGTACATTTTGCAAATCAAATTATTTTCAGCTGTACATCGAAGCGATTCGAAACAATATCAATCGCTTTTTGCGTACACAAATAAAATCAATCAATCATAAAATCAATGCCGTTAAGTGTACAAATTTCGTTTAAATTGTTGTTGCTCAAATATACGATAAACATACATGAATCAACATATACATACATTATATAAGATAAAATCATAAATAAGTTATGTAAAAAAAGCTGGGTTTTTACAACTTTCAGTTTCACATTTCTCATGAAGTTTTTTATTATTTTTTTGGACGAGTGAAGAATTCTATTAAATTCTTTCATTCATTTAATTTAAAACTTTTCTCCATCACAGCAAAAACGTACTCTTCAAAGAACTCGTACTTCTTCGGTGTATTTGCCTTTTCGGTACGTTTTTATTTATTGAAAATATCAAAATACAGGGCCGCATCTGCGTAAGGCTCAGGCACGTGCCTCAGAACATTTGACGAAGCGACGTGATGCAAATTATTTGAAGTCTTTGAATTCAACTCGAACTTGTGAAGAAAGCAGATTTTATGGTAAGGTTTCATTTTTGTTCTTTAATACGAGTAATAAAAAAGATTGGGAGGCGACAAAAAATCACATTTAAGAAGCACTGATCCCAGCTGATGACAACAGCAACAACAATGAATATAAGAGGAGAAAAAAGAAAGGAAGAGACGAAAACACTAACAAAAATTGCCGAGTCACTGTTACTGTTGTTGTTTTTATTATGTGATTTGCAACTCAGTTCCTTTTTTGTGAAATTAAACGCGTTGTTTGTTGTTGTTGTTATTTTGTCATTTTATTCAGCAGCAACAACAACGTCGTATGGCTGCTTTGACGCTTTTAACATAAGCTGAAGAAAGCATCCCTGAAGATGATGTCAAAAGGTATCAGAGTAAAATTCTCAGTAGAAAAAGTAGATCCTTGTCTTCTTCTTATTGTTATTATATGCTACCGGAAACAACCAGCAGCATCAGCAGGTGGCAAGGTCCCTGGTGTCGAAAGGGGTGGGGGGCCATTCAGCTAGCTTCCATCGTCTGTTCTGATGTCTTCTCCCTTTCTTCCCCTTCTCCTGTTTCTTTTGTTTTTTTCTCCCATTTTCCTGGAAAAAATGTATGTATGTTGTTGTTCTTACTATAGTTGCTGTTATTGTGTTTGCTCTTTCGTGTACTTTTGCTTCTGTTCTGTCTTCCATAACTTTTGCTGTTATTGCTTTGTTGCTTTTAATAACTATTCATATCATTTACGTCAATAATTGCTCTGAAATTCAATTCCCTTCGAATCGAACTCGATTCCATTCCGTTCGACCTTTTAATTAAAATATAAGTTTCTGTCAAAAGGAATGAGTGGAGGAATGTTTTTATTCTTTTGGTGCCGTTTAATGTGCTTTAAGGGAAATTTTAAAATTTCAAATAATGTCCTCCTCTATGTAATGTTCTGCTTCCCGTATCACAGAAAATTAAAGAGAAATGAAAAAAAAGAATGAAGAAGAATTCACACCGTATGTAGATAAGGTACATTGTGCGTCCGTATCTTGACAACGATTGCTTATTCAAAGAAAATCTTCTAGCGAATATAATGTTAAGTGGAAGAACAATACTTCACACGCATATAAGTAGAACTGACACTTTGTTACTATTTCAAATTCGAATTCGAATTTCATTCGATTCGATGCGTTTCAATTGCGTTTCAATTGGATTTTTCACACATCAAACAAAGTTTAATGATGTTTGTTTTGTTGAGTCATCATTTTGTCCAACCAGATGGCGCTACAGCGGCTGCCTTTTTCGCCATCGATTATATTGAAACAGTTGGGTTAAAAACAGAAACAAGAAAAGCTATTCCGTGGAGCAAAGAGTAGTAGATTGGTATAAACTATTATAAATCATTTTTGTTTAGCGTCTCGGTGATCGATCTACAGAATTTTAATGTCCTGCTCAATGATGCTCTAAATGGATTTTAAAAGATTACACATGAAATACTTAATCTTAGTACTTTTTAATACTTTTCGGGATTTAGGGTTTATAAAACTAATAACTATATGGGGTTATATCTTCAATTAGTAGATATCGCCTTAAGAATCGAAATTTCAGTATATGTACACCCTAAGCTCATGATAATCACAATCACCCTCCGAATGGACGTGGTATTACTTAACTAGAAGCCTCCATTAACCTTTGTAACCTAACCTAACCTAATCAACGTCTTAGAAACGTTTAGCGTAACGTAGAGTTCCACGTTTATTAACGTTTAACGTTTAGAGCATGATTAAAGCACGATTCGAATCGATATAATTTGAAGTCTAAAGCTATAGTTTACATTTTCTATTCCATGTATTCTATTCCTCAGACAGAATTAATTATCTAGCTGAACAATGAATTATTATTAGTGTTTTGTACAAGTTGTTGTTGTTTTTATTCCCTGTTGCAACCGAAGCCTTTGTTGTCGAGCTTCTCTGATTTTATCGCTTACAAATTGATATTCCATTATTATAGAGTCTTCCTCACGCTACAATAATAGCGACAATAACAACAACAAAGACAACAATAGCAATGCAGCTGTATCGATCTCGGTGACCATATTAAAATGTCGCACAGGTCGTATGATGTCGGTATGTGATGTAGGTTGGTGTGTGTGTGCGTATGTGTATAGGAGGGTGTATGTGAGAAGAGAGCGGAAGAACGAGGGAGAGAGCGTGAATGTGTGTTTTTGCTGCCTGTCCGATTTCAATGTAGAACGGTGGACAATTATTCCATAGTGTGTGATAGTGTATGTGTGTTAGTGTATGTGTGTGAGTGTAAGTGTTCTTGTATATGCTTGTGTGTGGATTTGTGTAGATGTGTAAGGTGAATATTTCGCTGAGTTGGGTCTTTCTGCATTGCCATTTGGTTATCTGCAGTTTGTAACATTAATAAAATAAGGGATAACGTAAATTACACCGTTGAGCACCGCTTTAATCCGGTAATTGATTAATTATGTAATGCAATTGCTACGTATCCAGAAAGCTGAAATGAATATGAGACACAACCAATTAATTCTGCAACATTTAATTAAAGCAAGCTCCAGAAATATCAGATTTGGTAGTTAACTTTTGTCAATTTTATTAAGAGTGTGTTTTTGTGTGCGTGTGTCCTTGTGTGCGTGTGTCCTTGTGTGCGTGTGTCCAATTGTGTGGGCCCAACATCACCTTTGGCAACATCTGGATTTCTCTTGAGGCTGCCATACAGCATTTAAAGCTTCCAGTGTATTTAAATTATTGCGCTTGTTCTTCTTCTCTTTCGAAAAAGTATGCATGTCAAACGAAAAAGAGGGAGAGAGAGAGAGAGAGGGAGAGATATGTAGATATGTTAGCTTAACCTCTCCCAGTTGAGGAATAACCATAAAATAAGCCAATCTTATTATTGGGCTGTCTGCTTTCTTGCTATCGTTTTTCTTTTTGGCTTTTCGTCTCTATTGCTTTCATGTTGTTGTTTTGTTGCTCTGTTGTACGATTCACGTACGTCTAGAAATGTTGTAGCGTGTTACATTTTATGAGCGCATAAATCTAAGTATTGATTTTGCCATAAACGAAAACAACAAAAACAAAACCAACACGTAAAGTCCAACAACAACAACAACATTTACGTGGATTCAGTTGTTGTTATTGTGAGCAACCTCGTTGCTTGAAATGGTAAACCAGGTAGAACCGGAAAAGCAAAGCTCAGGCAAGGCACCATTTTTATAGCCTTGTATCCTTTTCCAGACCCCGAGGAAACACTGAAATTTCGCAGTTGAACTAGTTTTTGTTCCAATTATTCCCCTTTTCCTGCTTTTCTGGAGCATGTCATTCACTGTGTCTGGTATTCCGATTGAGTTTTCTTTCCGTTTCCACTTCCAGGACTTCATTCATTCAGTGTTGCCAGGAGTCATTGCTTTGAAGGTTTCTAAAGAAAATATTGTTTCTAGTTATAAAATTTATATGAAACTTAATTTCAATACCAATCATTTCTCTTTTAATTGGTTGATGATTTTTTTTATGTTATACGATTTTCCTTTATTACATTTTTGGCTTCTTTAGCTTTTTTCTGTTCAAATAAATACTCGTATCTGAACTCTGAATATACTCAACACAATTAGTAAAAACTTCCGAAGCAGATTTCGAAGCAGATTCCAGCTGAAGTTAACTCAGATGTGGAGCCAAAGTTTGGATGAAGCTTCGAACCTACGCTAAAGCATAGAAAAACACTTACTCACTTATACATATGCAAGCAACCACATACATACGATTAGAACAACACAAACGTACGGCAGAAACGGGAAGAAGTGATTACCTTTCTTCATCCTCTGCATCATCACTGTTCTCGGCCTCCTACTACGATGTGTCAGCCACCGCACACCGCACACCCCCTCCCCCACCCTTTCTATTTTTCGATTAAAAATAACAACAAAAATTAATTGAAAACTAAAGTAAAAATCAATTCAATACAATATTTATTTCAAAACAGTTCTCATTCAAGCGAATACAAAATTTTCCATGAAAATGAACTCAGAGCTGCAGGTGAAATGTTTATGTGTTAATATATACATATTTTTGGATGTAAATGTGTATGTATGTGTGCGTGTACCATATATTGTGATCTGAGTAAACAAATTTTGTATTTGTGTAAACGTAAAAATTAATTTTTCTATTTCTATTCGTTTTTCATGTCGATTATACAAAGAAGCAAACAAAATATGTTTACTTAATTCTGTGATTTCAGAAATGTGTTTATAAAATGTTCCAGTTTTAGAATTCAATGCAATCACTTTAATCACTTAATTATTTATGATTCATTTTACTCTATTTTAATCTGAGTCCACCGATCAAACGAATTGATTTCAGTGCCGGAAGGTGCCAGAATGAGGGTAGTCCCAGAACTACCCGACCGAACCGGGGAAACATAAAACATTTGGGAAAAGAATATACAGATTTCTCGATATAGCCTCCTTTTAGCTTTTTCCTTTCGATCTGCCCGAAGCTGAGGCACTCTGCACCCTCATACCCTGTGTGGAAAGATACTTTAATTAATAGCCTTTAGAAGAAAATGCTAAAGTAGGGCACCGGACTCATGTGGGATTTAAAATGGTTAGATTGTGTTAAAGTGGATGGACCACGCCCGTTCTTCGTAGGACGAAAAGTGCTAAACGTACTAATGAACATTTTTGTAGATTACTGCAATGTTTCCAACGTTAGTCTTTGTATCCAATTTAGTATGTAAAAATGGCTGGCTCACTCTCATAATTTGCAGTACTGTTTTTCTGCTTTCTCTGCGACTTGTTTTGTAAATTGAATTGAATTTTAATTAATAAAAGTAATCATTGAATTTTTGATTACATGCATGAGTAATATATTGAAGTCAGTTTAAATCAGTCTCGAAGCTTCATTTTGCAAACACTTGACCTGATTTCGTCCTTAGAATCATGTTTACGATTGATATCCTGCATTTGTGTGGATACATATTAGAATTATGAGACAGACGTCGAAATAAATTACCGCAATTTGGTGCCTATCGGCGGCAATAAATCCGTCGCATTTCATCGATTCCATTTCCACATTCCAATCGGTTTATTTTCGTGATAATAACGCTTTCATACTCACTTCAGTTTTTTTATTTCTTTTTCTATTTCTATAGATAAACACGTGAAACGTCCTCCACGCAAAGCTTACGGAAGACTGAGCGTCGACTCCGATGATGCTACGTCGATGAAACAGCAAATCGATGATCCTTTCGAGGATCTCGATAACTTTAAAATGATTGCACCTGGTAGCAAAGGAAGCTCTGGGACGGCGATGGGGACGGGGATGTGTGCTGCTGCGGACTGCGAGGGAAACTATGTGGAGGGAAGCGATTCAGACGCGGGGCCGGCGAATGTATGCGACCTGACGAGTGTGGATGGCGCGATGTGCCACGGGGTGCTGGCGTCGGGCAGCTTCGGCATATCCTGTGCAGCACGCACACAGAAGGAGCTGAACGAACAAACTATAAGCCGATTACAGGCGATGGTGATGTCGGATGATGAAGATTACGGTGAGTAATGACGATGGTACAACTCGTGGCTCACTGACGGTGGAGTTGTTGCGGGTGATGTCGTTGCTGCTGTTGATGGACAGGTTTTTAGTAAGACGAGTAGTCTTTAAATGCATATTTAAAATAATAAACCTACCTATATTTACTGTATTAACATTATTTAAATTTGGTAATAAATCAAAATCGTAAATATCAATCTAAAAGTTTTTTAATACAAGTTTCTTTTCTTCCTCTTTGGTTATCTTTATTCTCTTTCTCTCTTTTCTTTGTCCATCCAGATGAGTCCCTAACTTGTAATGTCTGTGACAGAGCGTTCCATTGTCACCGTCAATTGGCATCACACCAGCAGAAGAAACGCCATTTCGGGTAAGTCAACTCCAACATGATGCAGTCTCTCTCTCTCTCTCTTTCTCTGTCGTGCTCTCTTGTTGAATCGGTGGTTGTTGACAACGTTGTTAAAATGTTATATTCTCTTTCTTATATTTTATACTATCCATTGTGATTATATTCACTGAGTTGGGCCGGACATTGAAGTGTCGAAGTGCTGAAGTGACGTGAAGAGCGGATAGTAGAAGGGTGGATAGTAGAAAAGGAGAAGTGATGGAGGGGGATATTAAAAAAATAACCAATAAGAGACAATGAATTGTATTTTCCCGTACATACAAACTGTCGATTATAATTAACCACATCATTCAAAATAGAATCGAAATTGATTTTCATTTATACAAGTAAATACAAAAAAAAAAGCACAGAGAAAGCAGTTCGCTTTCATGTCTTTGATTTTGTGGTTTTTACAATTTTCATGTGTTTATCATTGTAATTTATGCAGATATACTCGTAATTCTCTCACAGACACTCGTACAAATCTAAAGGTTGGAAATGAATATTCACGAGGTTATAATTTTTGTCTAATATTCGCACCTTGAACTTGATTCGTGATGGGAAAATATAAATCAAATTTCCGAAATATGTACTTCTGTTTTCACATTAAATACGATAAGAAAGATGAGAAAAGGGAAATATTAATAAAGTTATAAAAACAAGATATTAAATGCGATACTCGTGCATCTTTATACGTAGGAGTATAAAAAGATAAGAAAGAACAACGAATGAAGTAAAAGTAGAAAGAAAAGGGAAGGGAAAGAAGGGAATAGAAGCGAAGAAAGACAAGTACAGAAAGGGTAGAGAAACAAAGGGACTGCAGACGACTTTACCAAAAAATTTAAAACTGGTCCAAGCAGCATGATTTTGATAAACAGACTGAAGGAAAGCAGTATCGAACGTAGATGGAAAAAGTTGACAAAAAGATGACAAAAGTTCATCATAATTAAACGTTAATTAATGCAAAATAAAGCAAACGCTAATTAATTGACAAAAACCGATTAACTAACTTATAAGCTAAGCAGTCTTTTAAAACTGTTTCTGTTAAAGACGTTGAAGTAATTAATATTTAACAAAAAATGTTAATTAATATCGTAACATATCCGATATCCATTGATAATATAGTATATAAGAGCTTGCACTTTCCCTTCTTGTAATTGTTGAATTGAATTGTAAGTTTGAGTTGAAATATTTCAGTTATTATTTGTTAATTTGATTCGTTTTGCGAAATTATGTTTTGTGACTTCCGATTTTTCTTTTTCTGCTTAACAGTTGCGGCGGCTGTGATAGTCTCTTCCCATCACTCATGTTGCTCGAACATCACAAGGAAGAGTTCGAGCACTGGAGCGACGATGAGCTGAGTCGTCGCTTCTGCTGTCGGCGCAATCGCGGCGATGATTACTTCACCGACACCGATTCCTTTACCAGTGAAGCTGAAAGTGAAGACCTGGAAAGGCTGCTTTAAGGAGCCGCATTTGCACCGAAATAAATGAACTGCAAGCTGAAACCAATATCTGCTATATTGAGCTAACCGGGCATCTTTATTTTGATATCCAAAATTTAACTACAAGGAAAGTGTGCATTTTCGAAACGATTGTGTTTTCCGCACAGTCGCGCATTTGTACTCGCTTCAACAGTAGGTACTTGTTATCCGAAGACTAGTGACAGACTAGTTACTCAGAGACTAGTTATCCAAAGACCAGTTACCCAGAGACTACTAACCTAGAGACTAGTTACCCACGAACTAGTTGCCAGAGTGTTGTTAATAATTATCAGAAAAAAGAATCAATTTTAATGAAAGAGAAGAAAAATCGATCTCTCTCTCCCTCCCTCTCATACCTACCATATCAACCAAATCGATTACTGAATTTTTTGATGACTTTTTACTTTGGCGTAAGCATCGAAATTTATATGTACAAAAATACGGAAAAAACAAAAAGCAACCAAAAACAAACAGAAGAATTTATAAGGAATTAAAAAAATATCATTTTTACTAATAATAATATACATATGTATATAGGAAAATTCATAAAAAAGTATATAACAGAAATGTTTTAGTTATGAATATTATTGTGAATCGATTAACTACAATAAAATGCCAATCAAAATTACAAAAAGAAATAAGCAGAATATAGATAAAAATAATGCATGTATTTGTGTATAAATGTGAAGAATCAAAGAAGAGATTTTTAAAGTTTCAATTTGAATTGAATACTTTGGCAGTTAAGCAAATAAATGTATTAAATCGATGTATTAAAATCAATATAAATTTCTTTATATAAAATGGCGAAATGTCACAAAATAACAGTAGTTTTTATTTACTCAAAGAGGGTGGATTAAAAAAAATTAAATGAAAAAAACTATTAAGTGTTTTAATGAAAAGCTTCTTCATATATTCACGGAAGGTAATTTTCGGTCCTTGTTCAGGTGCCGGTCAACTTTAATTAAAGTATTAATTATCATCATCATTATTTTTTATTATTATTATTATTGTTGTTGTTTTTATTATTATTGGTATTATATTTTAAGTACTCTCTTATATATCAATACAAATATATTGTATTTATTAATATATTATAAATTCTATACTCACTTAAAAAGTCTCATTAAAAAATTGCACTGTATTCAATGAATTAATTTCAGTTTATATTTTTAAACATCAATAAATATAACTTAATAATAATTAAAGCGATTGACTTTCCTTAATATAAATAAATAAGAACTCTACTGTACTTTCAAGGATTACAAAATTCGTTTACTTAATTAAATATGTTACTTAATTGACTTTTTCACTTTACTTAATTTAATTGCCTTGTATACAAAAAATCCTCCAAGTGGAAAGGATTCTATTGGAAGCTTTAAAGCAAACTTCCATTGGGTGTAGAAGATTTATCCGCATCTGCAATCCACCGACGTCTTCTTAGCGGCAGATAGGAGCTTCCGGGTACCACATCGATACCCATGGGCAGGTAATTAATTGCGTAATTTTTATCCACTGGAAGCGGCGCGAATTCGTAGCTTGGCTGGCCGACGGCGGGCGAGAAAGGCCGCTGTATATAACGCACATTCAACCCGGGCGCCATCGATTCTGCTGTCTCTGTCCGTGCTCCATGAGTTGGCCCCCTCACCAGTCCTCCGCTAGACATCTCGTATCGAGTGGGTATTGCCTGAAGAGCAGCTGGATACGCTGGTATGGCACGGTACTTGATAATATTCACTTCCGCTGGAAGCTGTTGGCATCCGGATGCTTGGAATCCGTGCGCCACGCCGACGATGTTCGGTTGTCTGTTCAGCACGTGGACGTGTGGTTTCGGTTGTGGTGGGACCGCGTTGTGGAACGGTGGCGGTGGGTAGAAGTAGTTTCTGTAGTCATTCTGCGCGTTGGGTTCCACAAAGATGACTTGTAGGTCCTTTTGTAGTCCCTGCAGCTCGTGGCCATTCGCCAGCTCTGGTCTTTTGTCGGGGGCTCCAAAGTGGTAGAAGTTCTTCGCATATTGATGCGTTACTGTCTGCGCCGTATGCGTATGTTTCCGGTTCCGCGGATTTCCGAATCTTCTGTGCCCGTGGTGTACACTATTCAAGTCTGGATGTGGGTAGTTGTAAAAGACGCCACCGGAGCAAGTCGCACTCAGCAGGAATAAAATCTGCAAAGTGATGTTCGGATAATTAAGGTAAATTTTATTGAAGGTTACTTAATATACGAGCAGCTGAATATATTGTATGCTGTCCAATTGGTGATTGTTGATATGGTTATTTTTTAAATGTGTAAAGTGTTTTTTATCTCTAAACGTCACTCACTCACAATTACAGTTACACTTAGCATATTTCACTGTATTAACTGCTTCATTCAGAGCTCTGAGTATCGATTTGAATTAATAATATGTTAAAACTGCTGCTTAACCACGACTTAACCACGTGCGGCGACCAACTCTCAACCAGCATTGGGCTAGGCGAGTGCTTTAGCGAGTATTTTTATACCGATGTCCATAATTTTTGTTAAAATATTTCAAGTTCAGATCCAGTTTTCTATGGTATTTTTTTCTAAAATTAACATAAAACGGTGTTCGATTAAATAATGTCAATAGAAATAATTTCTCGATTCTCAAGTCGACCACTCGACCACTTCAGATATCGTAAACCATGTATTGTTGATGTTATGCAAGCCGGCGAAATACCGTGTAATCAAGTGTTGACTTTTTACGTGAGATTTGCTTCTTATTAGCTTCGGATTTTGCTCAACTAATAATAAACGAATGTTGAAAAAAGATAAATTTATTTCAATCATAAATCGGCTTGAAAGGAACGTTTCAAGTCCGGTCCGACGGTTCTTCAGTGAATCATAAACATATAAATAGATCAAGTTTGTGTTTAAGTGTGTTTAAGTTTAAAAGAAACTGGTAAAAATAGCAGAAATGTTTGGATTCTGTTAAAAATTTGTACTTCATTTTAGAAAAACAAATTTTTATAAAAACCTCTTTAAACTCTTTCTTTCTTTCGCAATGAATAAGTTCAAACCAGTTACGAACAAGTTAACGGACGATAGATAGCAGTTAATTGCGTAGGTTGAGGCTACAGTCAGTGTCTAAATCTGGTTTCTTATCCGTGTTGAACCAACATCTTGAAGTCAGCATTACTTCAACTTATTGCGAGTATCTGTGATTTAATGAAACATGTTATTTTTTCAAACTCCATGACTTCGAAAGCTCTTTCAGTTCTTCTCGTTTTAAAATATAGAAATAACTCTGCTGTAATTCAGCAGAAAATAATTCAGTTGACACACAGCTCACCACATTCTACGCAATGTGATAAGAGATTATAATAATAATCTCTTAGGATAATGATAAGAGCATATCATACATAAAGACGACATATAAATATCTTAACTCTAGTGTTTAATCCAAATTTAAAACATTTTTATTACTATAATAAAAGCAAATCTTCCTCTTAATAATCAACGAATTAACTTAGTTGAATTGGTGGGTTCACGTTCGGGTTCTACCCTCGAAGAGTCGACTTTGTACTCTACTCCTTTGTTCCCTGCTCATCCAGTCCCGACGTCAAGGTCATCGATTGCAGCTCCCTGGATCTCTTCTCTGTGGCACTCTTCTTCGCCGTGGACGCTTCTCCAAACAATAGGTTCTGCCACAAGCGGCGCGCGCCGACATCCAGGACCACAAAATAGACGAACAGCACGAAGCCCTGCAGCGTGGCGGTCAGGCAGAAGAGGTAGGAGAACACTATGCCCGCCTGCATGTAGGCGAAAACACCAAAGATCCAGGACAAGCCGAACAGGAAGAAGAGCAGCACCGACAAACGGATCTGCTTCTTGATCATCCGCCTCTCTGATCGCCTCTCTACATGCTTCAGTGAACGCGAGATGCTGTAGAAGACGCGTGCAAAGACGTAAAGGTTGGCGACGGTGATTAAGGTGATTGGCAGCACCACTCCGAAGGTCAAAGCATGTCCGGAAGGATAACAAACGGCGTCCGTGTGTAGAATCTGATACTCTGAAGGCACGTACGACTGCGTGTCTGTGAAGACCGCCAGCAGGGTCGGGATCAGCGGGAAACCCCAGGCGGCCGCAGCGGACTTCAATATGTAGTGCTTGGGACGCTCGATGCCGATCACCGTGACATAGCGTTGGAATTGCAAGAAAGCCATGATCAGCATCCAGCTGAAGAGCACCAGCACCGTGTACTGCATGAGAGCGCCGAGCACCACGCACGCGACGATGTCCTGTTGCTCCAGCAGGTCCTGTGTCAGGTCGTTAGTGTTGACGAACAAGAAGAGAACCAGCTGTAGGGTGAGCACAAAGCAGAGATTCAGCAGCAACTTGTTGGAGGCCAGCGTTCGCCAGCTGCGGAAGAATGCGGCTGTCAGCCAGATCCCGAGCAGTCCGAGGAGAGACATCGAGCAGCCTAACAATGAAATTACATCCAGAGCCCGTTGCTGCAGCGGAGTTATTAGAACGTCAGCACTGGGATTGCCTTGTCTGAAGCTGCCGCCCATCAGGAAGGAGAACTGCGTCAAGTGAAGGCTCCCGCAGAGGATCACAGGGAGGTGTTGAGCATTCGACGGCGACTGAATGTCGCTGTCACTCAGCCAAGTCGTGTAGTTCCAGTAGCCGCAGCCGGTGCCTTTGCTATCGGCTTGCGCCAATTGAGGGTGGCTTCCGAAGTATTCGTTACGTATTAAAAAGGGCAGATGCTCTTCAAATGGGCCTAGTTTGAAAATTACCACTTTGAGAACTATTAACCAAGCAGTAATTGCATCAACTTACCCCTGTGACCCGGAATGGATATCGAAAGAACCTTGCTTCTCGGCTTCCGGTCCAAGTGTTCCCCCTGCTCCACGAAAAGACAATCCGTAGCGTACACCTTAAGCACAATCTGGGGCTTCTGGCCACGAGCCAGCAGCTTTTTTCTTACATTGGCCCAGAGTGTGCGGGGAACAAAGCTGGCGACCAGTAAACCGGGTTCTTTCAGCATCTCTGCAGAGCTCTCATTACTGCGTATGACGCGGTAGAGAAAATCGCCGCGAGCCTCCCGATACAGCTGATGGGTGGTATTAGACGCTGTTGCCGGGTCGTAGACAGCGATTCCTGTTATTTGGGCAAACTCCGGATCCACGAAGAATACGCTTAGGTTCGCAGACAGATGAGCTCGAACGCCCTGGAGCGGATAACTAACGGTTTCTATATGCGGCCCTGAGTGTGTTTGTGAAACAGTTGGTATGTCATCACTTGGAGGAGCACCACGGACAGCAGTCCCGGCCTGATCGTCCATGAAATGCTCGAAGGTTTCCAGTACTAAATTCGTTGCATTGATTTCGCCTGAAAGACGTAGCACCTCAAGGTTCTGCGCCATTAGGTGACTGCAGAGGCCGAGCACGTCGCGCGTCAGCTGCGGATCTCCTCGGATCCGACTGACTCCCCTAATTGTAGAGCGCATAATTGCAGCCAAGTAGTGCACATCCGCCGGCAACATCTGGTCGCTATTCTGCAGCATCGTCGCCACCTTCCGCAGCACCTGTCTGCGACCGGCAGCTCCGCGCTGCATGACTGAGCCGCCCGTGACTTCCTCATGCAAGCGGCTCAGGTCGGCCGTAGCAATGCGCTGTCGTGTCCAGCGCAGGCACGAGACGTCTTTCCAGTGGGTGATCTGCTCCCACTCGGCAGAGTCTCGGGCTGAGTTGAAGAGACAAGCTCTAGTAAGCGGCAAGCCATTTGGCAGCAAACAGAGATCACGCGTTGTGGCTCGCTCCCCGACCCGGGCTCTCTTCCACACATTCGTCGTCGGCCGGCTCACCTCATCGGCCGTAATGTAAGCGTGGTGGAATTCTTCTGCTTCGCAATAGTAACGGGAAACTTCGAGCTCAACACTTTGCAGCGGCTGCTGCTCAGTCGTGGGTGTGGGCAGCGATGTCTCATTATTATATGACGAGTTTTTAAAAATTCCAAACTGAGTCCCCTGAGTAGTTTCGTCGTAGTCTTCGATAAAATCGTCTTCAGATTTGTGGCCATCTGAATGCGTTCCATTGCAACCTGGGCCAAGGGTAGGGCCAAAGATATCGTCGGCAGTTCTTGGAAACGGCGATGCGCTGTCCTCTTGTCTGATATGATCGACGTAGTTCTTTATTCTCACTTTTAAATGCTTCCAGGGAAATCGATGCGATTCGGAGCTGACGATCTGAGCCGATATGAGCAGAAGAGTAAAAATCATTTCGAATCGCATTTTTTAAATTAGTGTAAATACGAGTATACTTATAGTATGTACAAAACTAAAATCTTAATAATTTTATTATCTGGCTGACTGCCAGCCATGTTACTCAGCGCGATCGCGACTCACCTCGAACTAAATCCGTGGCAAGTGAAGTACTGAGGTGGTTGAAATCCTCTCCGATCCTCAGTTGGTCGCTCTTCGCAGTGTGCCTGATAAAATCGAACCTTATCGGACATGATAAGTAAGCCCAGTGCACATGAGAAATGTACACTAAAAAAAACATACGCACCACCACGGAAAAATTGAAAGAGGAAAAAAGAGAAACAAATATTTCATTCGAACTACTCTTGCATCTACTTCTTCCCCAGAACACTCTTAGATATTTATTTCATTATAATGAGGATGTTTATAAATTACCATTTTATTAAAGTTAAAATTATTAAATAATTTTCATATGTATATGAAGCAGCGAAAAAGCCTTAGACGGTCCGTGTAAATGTGTAAATGTTTGCTCGTATTTATCCGCTAAGCTGTAGAATTTGTATATTAAAAGGCAATGTTCGAGGAACAACGCCAGAAAATCTTGTAATTTCTTCTCATTGTTTCCAAGTAACCGTTTTGGGAGAGTTAAAGAAGTTTAACAGTCCGTACAAGAATAAAAGTCGCCTATTTTCTCTATCTACCCTCTCTTTGTCGCTCATCACTTCAAATAGTTGTGCATAGCAATGAATTACAACTTTTTTACAAGAGCACCTTGTTTACAGTTTAAAAAGAGAGTATTAACTCGATACAATGCATCACCAGTCAACACTTAATTAGACTTTTGCCAATTTTATATTTCAACCTGAAGAGATGTCAATCAATCAAAATCATCGTAAAAATAAGAACTGCGAAACCAAGAATCAAGACTGCATTCAGGTCAAAACAATGTAAATACATCTGCTAAAAATGTTTTTAAAGAATTTACATTTACTATATACTTCAGCTTGTGAAGGGAAATCTCAAGCACAAACAAATAATTATGAGAGATTATAATCATAAATAATTTGTCTGTGTCCCCCTGTTCTTAGTTAAAAATAACTCACTCTAGTAGAACCCCAACCAGCGAGGACTCCTGGTTCGCCCTCAGACACCTGAGCGATTTCAAAGTTTTTTTCTGGCAAATTTATAGGAGCCACACATCTTAGTAGTTGTAGTTGTAGTTGTAGATCAGCTCACCTCGCAACTCCAACAAAGCAATATCGTCGCCAATAACATTATATTTATAGTAATCAGGATGACATATAATTCGCTTGACGGGAATCACGTTGGGACCTTGTTCGTTGATTTCAGATACTCCATATTGTATGGTAAGTTCAGTGGAATCATACTGCTTCACACAATGAGCTGCAGTAAGGATCCATTTCGGCGCAATAATGGAGCCGCCGCAGATGTGTTCATTTCTTGCGCGAAGTGAAACCTTTGAGAATATTTAAATGAATATTAATATAATTACAATATACAGTATTTGAATTAATTAGCTAAAAGTATTTCGAATTTAATAAAACTTCGCACAATGAAAGGATAATGGTATTTCTCAGCTATGGTGCCATTTACGACCCGTGCCTCTGGGAAACATGAAACTGTGCCCACAGCTATTGAAATCGCCACAAGAGCCTGGATCCACATCCATCGTGTACGATGTTATTATAAAATTTCAGTAAAATGGGGTAAGCGGGTGTGGCGCCCATACAACTAAATATATTCCCTGGGTATATCTGAATAACTCTTGGTTGATCTTCAATATCATGTAATATAAATATCATATAATATATTGTATATTAAATTCAAAAAAAGTAGTATTTACCTTTTCTAGGGGTGTTAGCCCCATAAGGGCCGCGGCTAGCAACAGCACTGCAAGATTTAAGCGAATCTTTTGTTGTTATTTAATATTCGGTGTATCAACTAATATCGATATAGCCTCCTATCTGTGCCCTGGAATTACAGAGATTACACAACCAACGAAATTCGTTTTAGCGGAAGTCGTAAATTATTTTCTGGAATAGGAAAACAAGATTCAAGTTGATTAAAAACTGTATAGATTATAGAAATTATAAATCTGAGCTATTTTTGTGGATATACTTAAATAACGATAATGTAATGCTAAAATTGAATAGTGGGCAATTCGCAACTCGAATTTCGATGGTTCCTTTTCGGATGTTTATAAGGCGGTTGGTTCCGAATCTTCAAAAATGGTGATTAAACACCGAAAGAACTATCCTTAGAATCTTCCTTTATATTTCTTTAACTTCCATGCTTTCTCTGCTTCTGAATTTAATCCACCCAAATTAGAATGGTTTTATAAAAAAACTAAGTAGTCTCAAATCAGCTACCGTTTCCAGAATTCTGATGAAAAAAACCTTATCTGATGAATAGTGAGTCATCAGTTTCACAATGAAAAAACTTATCATTTCTAAACTTGTTCGAAAACCCATTCAAGTTTTCTTTTTCAACAAACCGAATTTTAGAAAAACCGAAACAGTTTGTTGTGATTTCTTTTCCTTTGAAAGTGTGACTATAAAAATCGATTCTTGTTTTTTTGGCGTATTTAATGTTGAGTTCTTCATAAAAATAAGGTTTTCTCTTTGAGGGCTGTAAAAAGAAAACACGATTTCCTAATATATAAACTGCTATATTCGTATGCCTGGGGAAAAAGTCAATATTAGAATCAAACACAATTTCAATAACTTCACTTCAATTCGTGTAGCAACAATTTGAGTTTGAAAACACAGCCACAACAGATGTCGATCGTAATAGAGAACTTGGATGTCCATAAGTCCGGCAGATTTTTCCTGCTGAAAGCACTCGTTCCTAGACAATATTTTCTGCAAAATTTGTGAATTTCAATTAGAATAATATTTATTTCTCTTATTCCATAGTGCAGAATGCAAAGCAATTGCACTTATTAAAATTTTGCAATCCATTGCATCAACTCGTTGGCACCACGCAACCAAGAATACGAAAATCGAATATTGTTTTCATTTTCAGCAGCTTATCAGCGCTGATCTAAACAAACAAAAGTGCACGAACAAATCAGCTCAGCTCAGCTCCGCTTTCTGTCTGCACGAGGCCTTAAAAATGATGGTGTACATTGAAGTCCGGTGTACCAAATTAAAGGTAATGAAACGACCGTTTCAAATTTATGGAAATTATTAATTATTATTCACGTCCTTTTTTAAGAAAACGACGTTTTCTTGTGATTATTTTAACTTTTTTTTACATAATCTGCATTAGTTACTTATAGGGACCAATTAATAGGAATAAGAAAAAATGATTTTGGTCATAATTCAAGTTGACGGACTGGCAACATTTTTTCATAGCTGAATGTGCAAATCTTTCTAAGATTGTACAAATAATTCACTACTGGCAGCACTGCAAAAAATACAGCTTGGGCCACAAAAAGTAATTAATTTGAGACAAAGTAAAAACTTCCCGAACATCCTGTGAACGTAGCGTTCTAAATAGAATTCTGAGAATTGCAGAGAACGCTATTTTTTTTATGGACAATCATCAGCGCCATCTATAGTTCCATAGCGAAGTAAAGTTTTTACATCATCGCCATCTATTTATCATATAATGAGAAGAGCAATTCGTTTAGAATTTCTAATCCGATTTCTAATCGATTAGGAAACTTTTATAAGCCGAAGAAAAAGAAAAGCTATTATTTTGATCTAGAGAAGTCAACAACCATAAGTTCTTAAGCTTTGAAAAGCACAAAGTTTTCGGCTTAAAATCGTGTAAATCGAAAAAACGCTGCAGCAACATTCAATTTATAGGACCAAATCGATTTAAAAAAAATTTATAAAATAAGGTTTAAATGGGATTAGTTATTTTCTTCACAAGTGATTCGGTGAGTCTTCTGATTGATGGTTATAAAATAAATAAATTTATAAATAAGTAAATAAATATAAATCTCACAGCACCTTATTGTATATTACTCAATCAATAAAATGGAATTATGAAAGTAAAAGTAAGAAGATGGTATCGATTTAGAAAAAAACATGTGACTATTTAATGAATTTAAGAACACAACAGCGAAGATACACTATTACAGTAATTGGTAATTCATATAGATTTAGAAAATGATTAATATTTCTATTCAAATACCTGTCCAAGCAATACAAGTAAACATAATAAAATAATATGTAAGATAACATTTAGTCGAAGAATATTATATAAAGCTAGAACTGCATTCATTCAATTTATGACAGACTCATAAATTAAAGCGCCGGTTTCATTGCTTTTTTTTACACATCATTATGATTCATTCATTTGACTGTAGATCCAGTCAATGTAGTGAGAGACCTTGGTGTAGACACCAGGATACAATTGTGCGCAAGTAGTACTGGGAAAAGTAATACGGTTCCACGAAACGATTCCCACGTGCATGTTACCCTTGTAGATTAATGGGCGGCCTGCATCACCTGTACAATGTCCCTTTCCACCGCCGCAAATTTGATTGATTGTGGTTAAGCGTTCGAGACGTCGATTGCACTCTGCATCAGAATAGATTTTCAGTTCGACTGACTGCAAATTGGTTTGCATCGGACCATTAGCCTTAATATAAAAAATTAGATTTCCTAAAAATCCAAAGAGTTCTTAGTTAAAAACAAACCACTCTAGTAGAACTCCAACCAGCGAGGACTCTGGTTCGCCCTCAGACACCTGAGCGATTTCAAAGTTTTTTTCTGGCAAATTTATAGCAGCCACAGATCTGTTGTTGTAGATCAGCTCACTTCGCAATCCAACAAAGCAATATCGGTAATATCCTGATTTAATGGATCGTACTTATGATGACAAATAATCCGCTTGACCGGAATCACGTTGGGACCTTCTTCGTTGATTTCAGTTACTCCATATTGTATGGTAAGTTCAGTGGAATTAATGTTCGTCACACAATGAGCTGCAGTAAGGATCCATTTGGGCGCAATAATGGAACCGCCGCAGATGTGCTCATTTCTTGCGCGAACTGAAACCTTTGAGAACATTTAAATGAATATTAATATAATTATATTTTATTTAATAATATTTTTGTTTTTTACTAGAACTACTTTTCGTATTATCTTTATCTTTATCTTTATGAAGAAGTCCAATTTGAAGTATACATTTGAAGTATCACTTTATTAAATATAAAAATCGGACGCCAAAGAATCCGTGGACCACATCCACGAAAAGATTCATCATCCATCAGACATCCATCGTGTACGATGTTGTTATAAAATATCAGTAAAATGGGATAAGCGGATGTGGCGCCCATACAACTAAATATATTCCCTGGGTATATCTGAATAACTCTTGGTTGATCTTCAATATCATGTAATATAAATATCATATAATATATTGTATATTAAATTCAAAAAAAGTAGTATTTACCTGTTCTAGGGCTGTTAGTCTCATAAGGGCCCCTCCTAGCAACGGCACTGCAAGAGTTAAGCGAATCTTTTGCTGTTATTTAATATTCGGTGTATCAACTAATATCGATATAGCCTCCTATCTGTGCCCTGGAATCACGGAGATAACATAACCAACGGAATTCGTTTTAGCGGGAGTGGTAAATTATTTTGTGGAATTGTAAAAAAGGTTCAAATTGAAGATTATAGAACTTTCAAGTCATTTACGAGAAGCTTTGCGTCATTTTGTACGATTTATTTGAATTTATATGAAATGTATTACGTGTTTTATGGTTGTGGAAGGTTGGTTGAACAAATACAGTATCGGTGTACCATCAGTAAATAAAACAATTTGGTATATTTGTCCGTGTTACAGTAAACAACGCCAGTAAGACGCAAGGGGCCCCATTTGTGCCGTCGAACGAATAATGCAACAAATATGCTAAATAGTACAACAGAAAGGACGGACGAACAAATCTATCAAGATAATGAAGATGTGCGTGGAAGCATGGGTTTCTAAATTTGTTCGAAAACCCATTCAAGTTTTTTTCCCAACAAACCGAATTTTGCAAAAACCGAAACAATCAGAAATTTTTAAAAAATGAGATTAAAATTTCCATCAAAAACAATATTATTCTAGAATCAGTTTATTTCAAATAAATGTTGAAATTAATATCAAGAAAATAAAATGCGATGGGGAATTCATGAATGTTATTTTGCAATTTGTTGTTATATTGTTATTGTTATTACATTTATTTTGTTGTGACCACTATGTTATTTATTAATTTGTTTTTTTGTTCTTTTTGAATATGGACTAACTGGCTCCTTTTAAATTTCTGGTTTTTTTACCTCTTTAATTGAGAATATACTTCTTTGAGGGCTGTAAAAAGACAACACGATTTCCTAAAATATGAACTGCTACGTTATATATTCGTATGTCTGGGGAAAAAGTCAAT
Source organism: Myopa tessellatipennis (assembly GCA_943737955.2). NCBI lineage: Eukaryota > Metazoa > Arthropoda > Insecta > Diptera > Conopidae > Myopa > Myopa tessellatipennis. The sequence goes on from OX031314.1 coordinate 64,074,126, forward strand.
ATTAGAATCAAACACATTTTCAATAACTTCTCTTTAATTCATGTGGCAAAAACTTGAGTTTGAAAACACAGCCACTGATGACAACAGAGTTGATGTCGAACGGAGCACAGAACTTGGATGTCCAATAAGTCCGGCAGATTTTCCCTGATGAAAGCACTAGTTCATAGACAATATTTTGTCTATTTCAAAATTTGTGAATTTCAATTACTTATACCGCCCAACAACGCTTGTTCGTTGTTTCGCTTGTGCACGGCGGCGTGGTGGGTGGCATCGTGTCGATCGATGGTGCTACGCTCAATTTACAGCATTTGAACGTGATGAACTGTAAAACAAAAGAAGAAAACAAAAACAACGCATGGTAAAAAAGACGTGTGACAGTTGAAGCTAGCGATTGACAACTGAAACTGTCAATTTGAGAGAGAATTTTTATTGCATGCCACAAATATTGCGCGCGTACACGGAGCAAATTAAAACACGTTGCTTCAGAAATCACGTTGGGCTGGGGGACTTTTTCAGTCCGTGTAAATATAAACTGACAGCACTGAATTGCAGAACATCAGGACATCGAAGGAGCACCATCGATTTGTATCCACATTTCAAATTCTGAGTTCGTATGAGTCTTGATGAATATTGTAAATGCATTCACAGTGCAACTTAAATGATTTTTCACATTCTTTCCAGAACCAATATTATATTCCATCCCTCACTCATTCTGGTCTAGAGATTAATTCAGTTGAGTTTAAGTTTGAACTTTTAAGCTAGCAAAAACACGTGCACCTAAAATAAAATCTAATTATTATGTGACTGAGTTGTGTTGCTTGTGTGTGTGTGTGTCTGTGTGTCTGTGTTTCGATTTTTGTGTGTACTCAATTAAAATTTTCATAATTAAATTGCGCCTAAAACAACAACAACAGAAAACCAAACTCTTCCCTTAGAAATCTTGTTAAATGTGCACACGAATTGAAATATCTACATGAAGACAGCAATAAAATAAAGCGTCTTTACACATACACGTACAAGTGATCACACATACATACATACATAGCCAAAGTGTGTTTAACTTATGCTTTTTATGTTGATGCTTTTCTTCATTTTGCTTTTAATTTTGTTTACGTGAGCTGTAGTAAAAATATGCATAAAACCAACCACTCAGACACATGTAAATACATATACATATACATTTATTTATATACATACAATATAGTTATTGTAACATATTGTATTTTGATGTTGAAATGCTATTCAAGTGCTTCATAATTTTTGGTGGATGAGTGGGAGAAAAACACGCTCCTTCATTTTCAGGTGGATGTATTTTGGTGTTTTTCAATTTTAGATTTTTTGATGAACTCGACATGAATTTTTAATCATGATTGGTAACTCTTTAAGGGTTCTTTCCAAAGCGAAAAATCTTCAAATTGTGGCCTCAGTGCTTCGTTGTGTCATGATTTTTATAAAATGTCGCTTCCTGGCTTAGTTTCTAAACTGATTTTACTCTTATCTTTGTTTCTGATTTGTTTTCGTTTTTAATTTAGATTTTAGTTAGTATTAAGTATATTTTCTATTTTCTGGAGATTTAAGTACTCTCCAAACAAGAAACAATCCTCGTGTATTAAAATCTGTAAACGAGACGAGAAACAAATTACGTCATTTAGTAAGAATCTAAAGTACACCCGGTATACAATCTTGTTGTGCTCTATCCCTCATTCTTCCCCTCTCCCCTCCTCTAAACTATACAGAAACTACAAATGTTTTATGCGCCTCGTAAATATTTAACGAGTTTCAAGATTTGCAGTTTAATCGAGGATAAATTGCAGCGCCTTTATTTGACATTCGCGTTAATGGACTCGTTAAGCGTTTTCTCTTTCTCTCTCGCTTTCTCCTCTCTTCCAGTAAACGTTAAACATTCCTCAGTCAACCCATTTATGCTAAATCTATTGTGCAACTGTTGATGAATAAAAAGCACCAAGCAAGCACCACCACAACAACAACAATAACAACAACAACAGTAACAACAAGTAGGAGACCAGATTACAGCACTATAAAAGACAAACATAACTGTGAGTGCGACCTGATTTCGATTTTTCACTTTTTACTACTTTTATGGACCTCAAATCTATTTGTGTAGGTATTTCATGTATGTACATATGTACACAATGTATGTAATGCCTGTACATGGACATTCGAATGACATCCTGGGTACCAGAACGATTCATAAATCAAATTTGTTTCGCATTCTTTAGCTTAGTAATTTTTACAGGCTTCATTCGTCTTTGTAGGTAGGCCGAGAATCCTTACGATTGCTCACATGTTTTGGGCCAGACGCCAAGATACCGCCTGCAGCTGCATTTGCATTTCTTAGTTTGCAACATGAAACACGCGATTTGCTGTGTTGATGCACGAATACAACAGATCGAAGGAAAACAACAGAAAGCACACAACAAATTACGGAAGCAGTTAAGCGTTGATAAGAAACTTCAAACGTGCAACTCCGAACTCCGTGTCGCGTGAGTGTTTCGAACCTGTGGTGAGTTGAGAGCATAAACGCACAGGCGCAGATGATGCCTGTGCAGAGAGGCTCTCGAAACTCACTCACTGGAGCTCACTGGAACTACGAGTATGAATGTGCGGCGAAGAGTGGCCTTGTTTGGCGGCGAATAGTTGTCATCGCCGCACTGACCTACTTTAACTGTCGGCTAGGTACTACAACGAGGTATTTAGTTTAGTTAGTCGATGGAGTAGTTCGTATGTGATTCTGAGAACGGCATGTTCTTCCTTGACCTCAGTTTGCACGACAATAAAATGTTTAATGGTTTGGTCGATTGTGCGAGATCGTCCAAGAAACTTCGGCATAAGTTCATCTTAGAAGCTTCATTAATTTCTTGACAAGGGGGCAAGAGGGTGAATGAAAGAAGTTTGAAGAAGCAAATAGGTTTCAGATATTAAGTGGGATATAAAATGAAGAATTAACTTACAGAGAACAAACTTTTCTTGAACAAATCTGAAGAAGCTCAAACAGATGACGGATGTCCTTTTATAATATTAATAACTTAAATGTTATTAGTTAATTAATAACATTAAATTATATATTTCTCGTATCGTATGTTTATATAAATATAATAAGTTCTTTTAAAAGGTGGTTCACCCTGAAGCAATCATTGTTGTAACTCGCATATCGACTGCCGCGTGTAGTGCCAAACTACTCTTTGTCTCTCGCTCTCCCTTCCTCTCACTCACTCTCGCTCTACTGTCAATTTCAGCTGTAAGCAAATCTAAGTACTAGCTAGCTTATTTACTGACACAGAGTATCATCCTGTCACACAAACGAGGACACCAGCAAGGTACCATTTTGCATGATTGCAGGCACTCCGTAGCAGTTCGTATCGGAAACTTATATCGTATCGTATCCATTAACTCGATCTAATTGGTAAATTGATTGTTTTCCAAGAACTTTGAACGCTTGGAAGTTTTCGCAGCAGCACTTGTTATGGCGCAGCCATTTTGCGGTTTCCTCAATTGTTACCGTCATTTCCGCAAGTAGTTGGGTCGCACAAACACACTCACACACACGCAGGTAACGAAACATACTCACACAGAGAAAAAAATACTGCAAAGTTCTGTCACTATTGGGCTAAGCCATTAACTTGGCTAATCTGATGTTGGAAGTTTTTGAGAATTGCACTCGGTACCAATATTATCATTATTACGCTTTGAAACCATCAGAAGCTATGAACGACTTGTAAGGAGTTGAGTGAGTCAACGTACGAGTAAAAAAGGTGTTTTTTTTTTATTTAAATCTACTGTATTTTTGTCAGTGTTGCATTTGTGTCATGTTACCAAAAGAATAATATTTTTACTACGTTTATCGATAGCAAAATCAATTGTTAACCTGCTCGTTTAAAAGCTCTAAGTAAGTGCACCATAATGATTGTGTGCCTTTTTCCACATGATTTCTAGTTCATTGTTCCTCTTCTGCATGTAGAAGTCCCACAAGAGTTTCCGTTGACTGCCTGCTTCACGTGCTGAATGCCACAAGTAAACCAGAGTAACCAACAGCACCCGATCGGTGCGACCCGGCCAGCTGCATGCATGAGTTAAGCGTTATTTGTTAAGTAGTTTCACTCGTGTCGAGGCAACAAAATCAATTTATTTTGTTGTTGTTTTTCAATGAAATCCTCGTACGCCTCCCTCCGTGCGTTCTTCCTTCTTGCAAGCAGTCGCATGAGCACCGAGAATTACTAACTACTGTAGTGAGGAGTAAAATCTGTTGTTTAATATTTCGCCGGTCGACACGATGCACATTCATGTACCTCGTTAGGATGGCTGGAACTCAAAGTGAGTCGAATACTTGGACTAAATCTCTAATTATTTTGAAATGTTTTTCTACGTTTACTTTTATTTAATGTTCAGCGAGTCAGTAAATTATGGAAATTGATTTTATTGCCCTCTTTGTTGGTTGTTCACTTGGTTGCTGTTGCTTTAATATTTTGTAGTTTCTCAACCCTTCACAGTTGCTTTTTTAACTTGGTAGTTTTTCATCCACTTAATTTTGTTTTTGGTGTTCTGACTTTGTATGAATTTTTGGGTGAGCTTGCGTGCGGCTAACTATTGACCAGTCTCATAAAAATGTCCGAGTGAAAAAGTAACCCAAACATCTAATCTAATCCAGTCCAATATATCACTCAAAATATTGTTATTATTTATAGCACATTAATTACGATTTGTCGTGTTGAGAATGAGGAATACTAGGAACCATTGAAGATTTCCGTGGTATCAGCTTATTTTTCACGGTTTTTTAATTTTTTTACAAATAAATAATCCACTCTCTGACAATCACTGTGATAAAGTGAAGTCGTTTTTTTCACATGCTTCAGGTGAACAGTAACATCAATTGTAACTGTAGATACTTTTTGTGGAAGTGGTGCACGTTTTCCAGTGATACTCGTAGAACGCTCTTACATATTCAGATGAACTCACATTTTGGACCTGATTAACGATTAAATACCTCAGAACTCTTATGAACATTGATAGAAAAGATGTCCGATGTGAAAGCTTTTCGAATTAGATGTTCCTTCAGATGATGTCTTTTGCACAGCTACAAACGATGTTTTTTATAGCTCAATTAGATCTCACAGGTTCAGTGCTTTTAGTGCCTCTAAAAATCTAGCCGGTTACCATGAGGTGTCGACACGTAACACGGGTGCCTGTAGTCTAGAAAATCTTATACTAAATTTACAACAACCTACAATCCATTATCAACCTAACAAAAAGCAAGACTCATAAAACAATCCTCTGCACGCTGCCGCCAGAGGTCAAAGTTGAATTAAAAGTAACACGACTTCTGACATCTTGTTGTGTGAATTATGAGCCTTAACGAAGAACTCTAAAAAATGCCCAACCCAGTCGCGTGATCAAAGCCATGAGCAGGAATTAGAATTGGAAACGTGGAAAAAATGGAGAGCGGGGCGCAAAAATGTACTGAGTTGTCGTTTTAACTTGTGGAAAAAATACGCACATTAATTTGTCGCCTGAAGCGGGAGGAGGAGGAGGAGGCGGAGGGAGTCACCAGATGCGTGTCAGGAGGTAAACGCAGCAGTTAGCTAATATACACCAGGTTAAATTCAGGATAAGTCCAGGGCTTAAAAGACGCCCTACGTGGCCAACAAGTGTTGCCAACCAACCCTTTTATGAGCGGCAACAAATTCACGCAATGTGTTAATCTTCCGGCGGAGGCCACGCATGCTTCGTAAGCTCTGCAGTCAAGGACGAGCTGGCTCAAGTGTGGGCGTAACCCGAACTAATTGCGACACAGGGCAGCTATTAAAAAGCTCACTCACAACTCTGGTTTGCGGAAGTCTTTCGCTGTGTGGGTTTTGAGGGGTTCACCGAGTCAAGTCCCTGTGGTGAGACTCGGCATAATATGCTAATCAGGTTTACTTATCTTAATTAGCAATTCATTTAAGGACCACAAAACATGAAAATATAAAATACAACAACAACTAAATAAGAAATAGAATAAAATATTCAAAAGCTCAATTTAAAAAGTTGGCGTTGTGTTGTCGTGTTTATTTTCGGTTTAGGGGGGGGGGGGGGGGGGGCAGAGGGGTGGACGGATGTCAGTCTAAACACAGGAGTAAAATAAAATGACAGTAAACGCAACAGTACTTTAGATTAGATTACCAGAAAAGTCAGGTAAAAATTAATATATTTATTATCAGCGCGATAATGCCATGATTTCCCTGACCGAGGTGTGGTAATCGGATATAATATGGAGAAATTTTGACGACTTTTTATAGCAGAAGGAATTGATATTGTCCAAGAAATAACTATATTGAACAAGTGAAGATTTTGTGAAGAATTGAGAAGGAGGAATTTAATTCGCAGCGAAGAACTACTGTAGTTAAGAGACGCGTGTATAATGAAGCTCCAAAGTAGACACACACTATCTTTACGTCAAATATTATTAAGAGTCTACGAATATAAGTTCGTTCAATAAAATGATTTAGAGTAACTAGAATATTATTTATAATAATTTATTAATTAAACTCTTAAATCGTATATCTTTCATCTTTAAGATTTCCTCAAAAGCAAACGTTATAAATTATATGGTATAGTATAGTATAGTAATGTATGTAAATACCGAACATTTCTCGAAAACAGCGAAGGATAAATTCAGCAAAAAAGCGTCTAAATTCACTCAATCCATGAATACCGTGCATAAATAAGATTCAAATTGAAATGTCTCCCCTTCTCTCTCCCCTCTCCACTCCACCGCCTTCTGTAAATATGGCCAATGATCGGTAGACGCTGGTGGCACATCTGTGTGTCAGGCCAGATGCATCAGTAGTTGATGGATTTCTGACTACCACCAACCTTTGACTTTGTGCAGCACTGTTTTGAATACGGGCACCTTCACGGGGAAGGGGTGCGGAATCTTTACCGGCACATATTTCACCACCGGATAGGGGACGCGCTTCTCCACAGGCACGGGGACCTGCTTTTCCACCGGGTAGGGCACGACACGTTCGACTGGTATTTTCAGTTCCTGCTCGACTGGCACCTGCACTTGTTGAACGACAGGGATCTGGATGGGGACTGGTTTGCGAATGGGCACGATGACAGCATGAGAGAAAGGTATCTGCACGGGCTCGTGCACGGGGACGTGCAGCTTTTTGACAACCGGGTAGGGAATGTAGTTGATGACATCGGGATGTTTCTGCGAGTGGATGTCGGGGTAGGAAGAGTGAGCCGAACCAGTTGCCGGATAGTGGGAGTTGACGTCATCGTAGTAGGACGACGAGGGCGGCGAATGTTCGAAACTGACTGGCAAAGCCACATCCGCCGGATACGATGACGACGATGGTGCTGATGGCGTGTCTGCATGTGCAGCGAAGTACTGAAGTTGCTGTTCATCACTTGAGTGAGAGTCGGCAGAGTCGGCGGCAGTCAGATCGTCGTAAGCAGCATTACGCTCGTAATGATGCAGAAAATTGCCCCCATAGCTTTTATCACTCGAATGCGGAGGTGTCGAAGGAGCTGCTGTCGCTGCTGCTGAGGCAATCGTGTGGCTTGGATATGTCGTCAATGCATGCGCAAATTTGCTGTCGTTGTTTTCGTAGTTGTTGTGGGCTCCGGCTGTTCGTAGGTTGTAAATCGCTCTGCTGATGCTGTCACGAGTACTCGATGGATGGGATGCATAGTCAGCATAGGAACCGGAAGTGGAAACACCCGTTGCTGATGGCGCATAATCGTTTTCTTGCTGCTCTTCATAAATTGGTATCTGTTGTTTCTGGTGTGCTGTTGTTGTTGCTGATGCGGATGCTGATGCTGCGTCTGCTGCGCCATAACCACTGCTGATGCGCTGCCAACCCGTAGAATCTTTTAGTCCATTAAATGCGCTTGCTGCATTGGAACTGCTGGTGTAGCTGCGGCGGTCCGAGTGGGACACCGTATCGCCATCGACGCTTTCCACATGAGTAGCAGCACCGTAATCACTGTTGTCGTAATGGTATTGTTGTTGTTGTTGTTGTTGTTGTTGCAGCGCCAAGTAATTCGTATATGCGGCCATGTTTTTGTGGGCCGCAGTGGTTGCCGATGAATCCGTTGTCGTCAATGCCGCTGTTGATGATGATGATAATGACAATGGCGATGATGTGGCCATCACTGTCGATGGTACAGTAACACTCGAGACAAGAATAGTTGTTGCCAGTGCTAAAATTAGCGCCTGCTAAAACCATTTGCAATCGGTTGCAAGGGCGGGGAAGAGAGAAGAAGCAAAATGGTTGTGAGTATGTTAGTTGCTGTGGCAGTCATTGGATTAGAGACATTTGGGTTCTAATACGATTAAATTTATGCTAGATTCGTGGAGAGGAAAGAAAAGAGAGGAGAGGAGGGAAAAGGGACCTACCTAAAGTGAGTATCGAGGAAGTGACATTCAATTGATGGATCTTTTTCTGTAGCTCGGAAAATGTTCTTCGAATTCTTTCTCAGAGAGAAAATTCGAAAGAAGGACAAGAGTATGAAGAGTATAGCTTATTATGTTATTCTCTATGTTTATACAAACTCCATTAAGTCACATTCCACTAGAGTTCAATTATATCTTAGCAAATCGAAGTCTTTCCTCCCTTTTTCTACTTACCCAGTCTGTAGATGCGACAATCATGTTCAACTTTTCCCCCCACCCGAATATTGAAGGCCTTCGAAACTTCTGTAGATTCACTGATACGATACGCTGCTCTGGAATGCACTCGATGTCGATTGAGTAGGGAACGTAATGGGATCAACTTGAAGCTGGTGCAGCATTTTATATGATTTCATTTTTCCGAAATTTGCGAGACCAATGAAGTGTTACAACATTCTCCCGAACGTCCTTCCTTCTTTCCTTCCCGTCTTACTTTCTCTCGCCTCTCCTTGCTGGTAGGACTTCCATGATATAGATGTACAAAGAGAAGCATTAAGCAACAACGCAAGAAATTGAATAATACTCAAAATGCTACGAGTTTGTAGGGAAGCGAGTGAAAAGTCACAGTTGCCAATAATGTTCAGTGTTGTTGTTGTTGCTTTTGTTATCAAATTTGTATAGTAAACAAGTAGAAAGCTAACTTTTCTGTTTTATTTACTCAGACAGGAAGGAAGTTTGAAGAGTTTGAATGGCAGAGGCGGCATTATTGGCATTTCTACATTGGATTATATAATAAGTTTAAAAAATATGAATACAGAATAAGAGCGATTGTATAGATATTTCTACAATATTACTTTCTTTGAACTCAAGCAACCATACAATCTTCGCGAAAGAAAGGGGATGGAATGGAGTATATTCCACACAAAGTTTTGGACTCTCGGGACTTGATTCACTGTTCACTGTTTCACTGTTGGGACTTCTAAAGAAGTTGACAAGGAAATAGAATTGAATGCTCATATCATTCGTAGCTTTGAGTTTTCAGTCGTATAGTTAAAATAGTTATTGTGGTGCACCGTCACTGGTTCTTCCTTTCTTTCTTTCTTGCTCTCAGAAGATACTCGTAGCTATCAGCTGGTAGGTCGGAAGTGATGGAAGTTGCGCGATCACTTCAAGACGTAATCATTACTGGTTACGTTATGTATAACATTCATTGCAATCTACAGAAATGCACCACGAATTGCCACAAATCTCGGACGGCTGCAGACGGACGGACTCTCTAAAGCCTCGGCTTTGAACTTCATGCGGCGCCTAAGAGAGTCCGCCAGGCCAATAAATGGGCGATCAAGCCAACAACAGCAACACTAGCAACAACAATCAATGGCAACGGCGATGCTTTACTTTCTGCGGTGAGCCATCGAAAGTAGCCACTGAAGTGGATCCTACGCATGAGTCAGTCGTTTTAACGACTCGTTCACTCGTTTGGACCGCTCGCTCTTTCAATCAATGGACCAGGCTGAAATGAGAGCACGCTTTGGAAATGCTGCCAAAACTGCGATGTGATGTTTGTTGTGTTGAAGTGTGTTTGTTGCCCTCGTTGCTCCACTATTATTTTAGCTAACGAAATTTTTGTTTCTGATTTAATTTTGTTGCTGTTGAACAGCTCTTTAATAATGTTTGTTGCTGTTGCATTGCTTTATATAATTTCTAAGCTTAGGTTTACAATTAAATCACTAACTCGCTTCACTACTCGCCTTCACTTCGTAATTAGTTGCAATTTGGTGAATGCTTCAAGGAAAGTGAACGCCGTTTGTAAGCTGCACCTGCATTTGGACTGGCACCTGCAGCCGGCTAGCATATCGTCCGGATTCGAAGGGTGCTTGAAACTACTGCGAAAGTCCCACCTTTCGTTGCACAACCCGAATGAAGTGGAAGCTGCTGAGGTTGGTGGAGATTCGTTTGTCCGTTGCATAATATAAAAGCAACTTTAATAACAGTGACTGGAGTTAATGTTGAGGAGGTTAGAAATAACTGACGGGCGAAGCACTGCGCAAGCTTTCATACTTTCTGGCGTACGTCCAGCAAAACTCATTGGGTTTGGGTTGGTCTTGCGTTAGTGTTGTTGTCCTTTTGTTGTTGCGGAACAGAGTCTTGTGATTATTAATTACACTATCAGCAGAGTCGTGAGAGAGAGATGGGGAGACCGCAGAAGCTTGCGCAACGCCTTATTGTTATCCTCCTGTCTCATCCCCCCAAATCAAATCCAACGGAGCATTATTAGATGTCATGACAACAGTAACAACATTAACAACAACAACAACAATAATAACAAGTGTCATGACCACCAGCAACAAGAGACCTTCAAATAATAGCAGCGAACAGCAGGAACCATCAGCTGGTTGTGGACCAGGGTTGCCCACGCCGCTGTCTCTTAAAAGGATCAACGTAAGTGGCAAGCTTACTTGAAGCCTTGTGAATTATAGTAACCACAGAACCATGCAACCCGAAAACCCCCTCTTTGCAGATGGGTGCCGGTGTGCGTCGATGTTTCGCGTCACAACGGGTCCAACGGCCCGATAGAGGGCATGTTGAATGGTGCGGGGAGGGTCCTGCTATATATTCGAGTCCTGCTGTTGTTCGTGGACTTGGACTAAAACGTATATAATCTCTAAACGAGTATAAATCTAAGTGTAACTGTATGTATATTATATTCAAATAAACCCGGCAGAGACGGAGAGAGAGAGAGAGAGAAGATCATCCAAACGTTACCTATCACATCTATGAGATGTGGTTTGTTTTTTCATATTATTACTGCTTTATTTTAATAATTGTATTATTTCTCAATGATTTAGATTAATTTTGTAAAATTAAATATTAACAGACCCCTGAAGTCGCTAGACAACATGAACACTTGACTATCAGGAAAAAACAGCAAAGAAAATACAAACGAAAACAGAAATAATAAATTTATAAGCATTATAAAGGAAATTTATTAGCACAACAATAACGACGACAACAACAACAGCAACGAAAAACTGAAGTAACTCAAGCAAGGCGAACGTATTCTGGAAAAAGCCGGCAAACCCGGCAGCAAGCAACCATCGAACGCGACTCACTTGTGGGCGAGAGGCCGGTGCGGAGGGTGGTGGAGGTGGTTCAGTGGGTGGATGTGATGTGCGTGTTTGGGGCACACGGCTAATAAATGCAATTTAGTCATCAAGCGTGAAAGACCGACAAAGTGCGCCACACACAATAACAACGAGAGCAACAAAATACAAAAACAACTCACAAGCACAGACTAAGGAGTCGGCAGATGTCCCGAATGCCATGCATATGACGGTCTAGAAGAGGGCGAAAAGGAGGAGGACGAGGACATGTAAAAGGATGCATCTGAGCTTGAGTAGACAAGCACGAGTGAGGCGTTGAGTGACGCGGAGCGAATCGAGCTGTTTTTATCTCCAAAATATGCTCCATTCCAACGACAGCGTCGATGACGGTCCTTCGAGCCGGCAGCCGCACACAAATGACTTTAATTTAATGATACTTTTTCTCTCCTCTTTATACTCTTTCTTTTTCCTTTCTCTACTCGCATTCTATGTTCCCCTTCGCACTATTTTCCATCTCCTCTCTCTCTCTCCTGTTCCTCCTCTCTCACAGCATAATCGTCCTCACTTTAGGGTATTTTTTCTCGCTCATTTTCGACATTACAACCATATTAAATTATGCTAAACTACAGAAAAGTGCAGAAAATATGCTTTTAATTTTTATTATATTCTTATAAGTTTGTTATATATTATATTTTGTAATTTTTGGCAGTTTAAAAAAAAGCCAACAGATGTAAGAGACAAAAATCTACTGTGGAGAGAAAGTGTTCCATGGAGAATTATTCGAAGAATTTCTTCGTGGAAGAATTTCTTCTTTCTTATTCGAAGTGAAAAAAAGAAGCTTCCTTATTTCTCCCTAATCTTCATTTATAACATTTGTTATTTTTTACCCATTGTGCAGAAAAATTGTAAAATCTGTTTTTGCAACATTTCACAAGCTCACTATAGGATGCAAGGATAAGAGAAAAAAGATAATAGGAAAAAAAGAAAAGAAGAAAAAGAACACAAGAGAAGGAAACAACATCGCTTCATTCGAATGCGTTCTTTATTTTGTTTTTCGTTGGCACAGGTTCGCCTTTACCTCGGTTGGTCTTTGCATCTGCTTTTGTTTCAATATTATTATTATCTCATTATAAAGAGAGCTAATAAGAGCTGTCACTCGTCATCGTTCTCTCTTTGAATGTCGTCGAGCTGTTGTTATCCTATACACGATATTCTGTTTATTTGTATGTTGCTTTGCATTTAATTTCGCTAAGTTAGTTTCTTTGTAGATATCCTTTGAGTCGAGAAGAATGCGCATTTAATCAAATTAGGACCTTGGTAATGATGCTATGAGCTAAAAGACAAAGCGGATGAAATAAAAACTGAAAACGAAAATCAAAAGTTTTCAAAAACTACGCTCATTGAAATTAGTTGGGCGTGTTTATGTTTGCGAAGCTTTTTGTACATCCACAACGTGGATAATCAAGTGAGTGTTCCATGGTAAAACAATCTGTGGAGTGGATCCTTAAATGGTTCTTACTTGAGCCATATTTATGACTTGTTCAAGATCCATGTTATTATGGATCGTAATAATGCGTTTAGTATTAAGTTCCAAGCTTTTGAAAGAACCTGTTTGTGTGTGAAATCGATTTCGACGCACCGTCCCGGCGCGAAGTTCTCAAGAAGCTTTCAATGCAACGGATTCGAATATTTGAGACTGATTAACAACTAGAATTACGATCGATAGATTTAAAGATTTATTTGATTAGCGAGGGAATTTTTGGGGTCTCACATGATCCAAACTGTCCCTGAGATCGGTTCATGCCATTATAGTTCAGATCCTGCACAGTGTCGATGTATCTGGAGTAGCTCTCTGCTAGGAACTATTTATAAATACAGTAATAGAAACTATTCATGTGAAGGGAACCATTTCACTACTTTTAGTACTAGAATGGAAATGCAGAACATAGAATATGGTTTGACATAAAAAGTGTTCAAACTTTTTAAGCGTTGCATTGCATTTCTGCGCGGTGGCGCGTGCTTTCTAATTTATGTATTTTTTAATTTATTCAAAAAAGTGGGGAGAAATTTTAAATGTTTAGTTGCACAAAAAGTTGCACAACACCGCGTGCCTTAAATTCATGTGTTGTTTTAATATTATATATTTATTTTTATTGAGAATTTTCATGTATATTAGTTGCAAAGTAAAATATTTTAATTTTCTCCACACATGAAAATTCAAATGTGTAAAATTATATACAATTTATTACAATGTAGCGTGCAGCAGAGTGGGGAGGGGGGGGGGGGAAGGAGAAGCAGTCGCAACTGCAACAGTTTCCAAGTTCAAAGAAGAATGGGTTTGTTGAAAAAAGTAGTAGAAAATGTACAGCAGCGCAGCGTAGTATTAAATGTGTTGGCTTATTTTTCAAGCTCAAATGTTTCAACTGCAGGATGTGTGAATAACGACAGACATACATATATAGATATTCACACAGAAACACACACACACACATACATGCATTATATATAATATATATACACATACAGCCACATGCCAAACGCACGATATGCTGCACAAACTTTGGTCTGAAAAATGTGTGAATATTTCTAGTTTTTACTTTCAATGCGCTGCAGGAGCAGCAGAAACTTCTTCCGTTTCCAAAATTCATTAGTTCATAAATTGTTGAGACGGCAACACCAACAAAAACAACAACAACAATAATAACAACAGCATCAGCATCTCAACAAAGATACCACAACACAGATATTCGTTTTCAAAAATTATAATTAAATATCCAAACAGTAATAATAAAAGCAACAACAACACTGAAGAACACTGAAACAAGAAGAGAAAAATTAATCACCATGAACTAGAATAAAAGTTATTTAATAAATATGCGGATATACACTCACAAACACTCATACATACTCGTGTTTATGTATGTACGAGTACATGTGTATGTCGTCTATCTTATCTACATATATCCATATGTATCTTTCTAACATGTGCATGGTGCAAATATTATTACATTAATATTGTATGTCTTCTTATTTGTATATCTCCTAAGAAGTTCAATTTAAGATTTATCAGTAGGATTTGTGTTGAAAACGCGAAAAAATCATTCCTTCCTCATTGAAAGGATTTCGAAGTGTGTGATATCTAACATCTCTCTGTTCGGTTACATACCATATGTACCTGTACAGTTTAGATTTCTCTTTTATCTTGATTACGGAAAATCCACTTTCATATTTTAACAACCAGAAGGTTGAAAGAACTTTCTAAAGGTTGTGATAAAGTACTTTTCATAGAAGTTGGTTTTGTATACAGTTAGTTCTATTCTAGTAAAATGAAAGTTAGTTAAAATGGACTTATTTGTCCAATGTATAGTTCAATATAAATATAATGCAATATACATATCGTATTCTCCAATATTTAGTTCAGTATTTAGTTAAGTGTACAGTCCAGTACATTGTACTGTACTATATACTGGAACCCTAGTATAGAGGTATACAATATATGGTATATTTCAATATATCCAATATAATACTCGTACAGTTCAATATTTGTTATCTTAGTTTAGAGTTCTTCTTCCCCACAGACTCTTATTTAGTCCTGTCATTGAGTCGTTCCATTGTGACCATTGATTTGTGCTTTTATTTAAAAATTGAAAGTAAAACTTCAGAATAGTCTTCCATAAGCTACGTTAAATTAGCATGTCTTCATCACACTTTGACTAAAATATAGTCTTCTATGTAATTCCCAAATCTTATATCACATTGGCTATTATACATCCGTGTTTCATTCACCTTCACAAGATGAAAGCTTGTTTACTATTCTTGAGTGTTGAGATACTTAACTAAGCTGAAGTTATAAACATAAATATAAACACTAGAAACGATAACCGACTGCAGGGAAAACTCAGCTAAAGTTGAGAAGTGGAAGTGTTTATTAATCTGATATCCAGAGAAAGAGAGAGAGAGAGGGAGAAAGAGAGGGAAAGAGGTTCGAGTAGAGTTCAGTGTGTATTGCATCTGATTTAAGTTCTAGATTCATTTAAATTTGAGATTTATTCAAGTTTAGTGGTGTACCAAGTAAGTTTATTGCACTAATTTAGTTCTCTATTAAGTTCAGTAGTTTAGACCAATTGAATGAGGATTTTAGATGAATCAGAACTCAGTGATTATTGTATTGCAATCCGACCAAGTTTAATATACGTTTATTACTGCTTTCGAAATGAATACGCACAGATTATCCAGCAGACCGTATTTCGTATTCCAACTACGTAGTTGTTGGTTCAAATATAATCAAAGATATTTTATAATTATTTAATATGCAGAATAAAAGCATTGGTCCTTAGAAGCTGCGTGTAGAGACACATAGACGCACATATAGGTACAGATATACAGGTGAATAGTTAGAGTGTCGGTGATTGTTGTGAAGAAGAAGAAGAGGAGATGATGAAACGGGTCAAGAGCAGGAGAGGGTTGCGTGAGGAAGTGCAAACAAAAGCATTCAATGCAAATAGTTAACCATTTGGTGCGCTTAACCGAGTTACCACCGAGTACCAGAGCAAATGTGCATAGAATTTGCTTGTAGTCACGTGATTTGAAGTCACATTTGACGGCGTGCTGTCAGACGGGGTGGGGAGGGTGGTGTGTGGGAAGTATAGCGTTGATTGCTCTAAAATCCAAGTAAAAACTGTAAAAATTAGTTTAGTTTGTGATCCGAAGCAATCATGGCCATGGTACTCGTTCGCTTGTCTCTCAGCTTGTCGGGTATTTCATTAAAGCTTCATACAAAAACTAAAAGAACCCGGTACTCGGGTTTGCGTTTGCTTTAGATTCCTATTCGGGTGAACATTCAACTTTAAACTTGTGCCAACAACATTTCAAATTAGGAAATATTTCACGAGATGTTGTTAGTCCTTAATGCCTTTGCTGTTGTTTTTGTGTTATTTCACATGTTGTGTGTTTCCTTTTCTTTCCTATTTCTCTATCTCTATCTCTATCTCTATCTCTATCTCTATCTCTATCTCTATCTCTATCTCTATCTCTATCTCTATCTCTATCTCTATCTCTATCGCTATCTCTCTCTTGCTCTCGCTCTTCCTTGTTGATAAAGTTTAGTGCAAAAACAATTAATTGTGGTGCTAATGACAGTGATAAATATTCACACATTTGTATTCACATCTCTGTGTGAGTGTGATGGTGTGTGTGTGTGGGTCCGTGTATTGGGATGTGTCAAATTCCACAAACATACAGACACACATACACAAACATACGTATGTATAAATGCATCGTCATCTACTAACACTCACTAGGAAATCCTGTGAAGTGCACGAAATCATGTGAATCAACAAATTCGTGCAGAGTAAAAGCATAACGATATTTGGTGCGCTTTTGTGTGTGTGTGCGTGTCTACTAAAATGTACGTGAATGTGTGTGTGAACTTCTTCGTTTCTTTGTTTATTTTTCATCACCATCGCTCTCTCTGCTCATCACGAATACGATTGTTGTTGTTATTATTTAACAAGTTTCAGTAACTCCTTATTTTTAATAATGTTTTGAAATCTTTAAATCCAAAAATGGAATGAAATAATATTTAAAAGAAAGAAAGCTAAACAAAGCTTCAGTTTTGTGTGCGATTTTTTATTTGTAGTATAAACGAGTATTTGTTTATATTCGCCGCATTTCCGCCAGAATTCGCTGTCGCTGTCGCTGTCGATGCTTAAACAAAAATATTTCCCTGTCTGTGAGAAGCAGGCGAATAGTCTTGTTCTTTTCTTGTACTTGTAGTTGTTGGTCTTGTAATTTTAACAAGTTTCTGGCTAACAAGAACAACAACAACCACCACTTCGTAGTTCACATGTTTTTAGCTTGACTCAGGTGAAGTTTACTCGCACCGCGTGCAATGCACTTGTGCCGCAAACGTGGCTTAATAGTGACATAAATATACACACACACACACACACAAGTACACATAAAGACATAGACACACTTATATTAAAGTTTTACAGGAACAGAAACACACACACATACAAACAAACACCTCTAAACTACGCCGAAAAAGCAAGTCGCATCCTTCGCTGCGTTCTTTTTTATCCTTCTTTTGTGTCAGTATTAATGAATGCACTACAGGAACGTGTGTGTGTGTGTGTGTGTGTGTGTATGTGTATGAAGCGAACCTTTTGAGTGTGTGTGTGAGGCGAAGTTTGGCCTTCAAGTTCATAACCAAGCGCAGGCGGCACCTTTTATAAGCTTCCAAGCAGATTTTATGAGGCTTTACTTGGTTTCAGGTTGGCTACCAGCGGAACGCAGCCACGTCCACACACACACACACACACACACACACACACACACACACACACACAATGACGATACAGGGGGCACGCTTCAGCAGCTCAGAAAGTTAGTCAGCAGCACTGTCCGTAGTCTTTCTCTTGAGTAACGTTTAAAATTTACGAACGACGAGTTTTCATTTCCGGTTTCTTGTTGCTCCGGCTTCTCTTTGAGGCTTTGTGGTTGTGGCTGTGGCTGTATGTACATGCATTTGTATGTATGTATGTGTACTAGTTTGAAATGATTGTACATTATTTTGTTGGAAAATTCTGTAGCCTTTTCAGTAGAACACGTGACCATCTTAAGTTGCGATTCTGAGAATACGATTCCTGTCAAAACTTCAAGTCGCTAGCTTTAAAAAGTAGAAAAACCAGAGGAATATGTAAAACATTTTGTTTCCAGGAATTTGTACTCTTCCATATACCGTTAATCATCTCTTGTCTTCTATGTTATTGAATTTTTTTGGATTTCCTTTGAACTGGCTTTTAAATGGGTTCGCTTCGCGAGTTTTTCATCGTTTTTCTCCCTGCATTTTTTGTAGATGACCCTTAATTGTGTTAACTTCGCCAATCACCCTGTATGTAGTTGCTATTGCCTACTTAATGCTTTGTATAGTACGAGTCATTTTTCGTTGGTTGTACTTGCGTTAAGTTGTGTAAATAAAGTTATCAAAATATTTCGAGTTGCTCACACTTCCTGGCTTTCGTTCGCTTACTTACGGACGTGAGTCAAGCGCCAACCGCACGATGCCCGACCCCTTTCCGCCCCTTCTTAAAAGCAGTCATGCGGTCGCTTAGCAGTTGCAATCCACGGAACGAGCCACATCGATTGTGTTTACTGAAAATCGACGTGCATCCACTCGGAATGCTTAACAGTCTGAATGGTTACCCGTGTACCACAAACTTGTGAGTCTTCCTTCTCCCACTCTTTCGTTTATTTGGCCCTTTTATCCTCCCTCAATACAAAATCGAATTGTCTCCGATTTGTTTTCATATGCTGCGGATTTCCCAAAGTCGCTTTCCGAAAAAAGGCACTGAAACCGGTCCACAAACTCGACTTCATTCAAAAAATATTCAGCTGTTGAGCCAACATTGGAGCCATTTCGAAGAACTGCACTGAATTATAAATATTTTATTGCCGCACGTGTGGATGGAGAAGAAAAGCTGCGGTAGAGTGTGGAATTTTTGATTAAACCATATCTTTGCACCAATTGGACCCAGCCCTCTAAAACGTCCTAACATCTTAAAGAATAAACTACACCAAATAAGAAAAGAGAGGACTAAAGCACACCATAGATTAACCGAACACCGCCCTGGGCTGGGCCTCACCTCCAGTTGAGGGTTTAGAGCATAAAACCAGCAACAACAACTCCACTGGTGACTGCTTATAATATCACAAAATTTGGATTATCGCATCTTTAGGTTGAATAACCAGGTATAAAGGACGATCAAATTCTTGCCTGCGGAGGACGACATATTTTGCTGGTATCTGGAAACAAAATACCACATGATAGGGATGAAGAAGATGATGATGATGCTGAAAAAATATGGCATTTTCAATTTATTAGGAATGGAAAAAATGCCAGAAGCGAAAATTGAAAATTGTTCGATTGGGCGACCCTCCGTGGGCCACATTCGGTTGAAATGGGTGCACATTACATCTGCATCTAGTTTATAGTTTCAATTTGGAATAAATAAAAGACAAATTACTCCAAAAAGCTTGCTCTGAATACGGAACGACCGACAAGGATCAGAGAACAAGAGGAAAGAGAGAAAGAAAAAAAGAGAACCGAAAGGAAAATCACCAAAATGAAATTCAGTGAGCTTTCGGAATGTGAGAGTGAAACTGAAATAAATGGAAAAAACAATCATTGCTTTAATATTGCCTGGAATGGATGTAAGGTTATTCTTAAGGTGTGGAATCTGAGAGAAATATCTGAAAATGAAAACCCGCAGAGGTTTCTGATAAACAGAAAGATTAAACCAACAGCTTTAAATCAGCACTTAAGTTGTTATCCTTCATCTTGCAAGAATTGCATTAACAACGGAAGCAACAACCATAACCGCCACCACTAATACAACAACAACAACCACGACGAGAGCAATGACCTAATAAATTTGTAACTTTTCCATTGTAATAAACCCTTGGAATTGAGCCAAATTGCTTCAATGCTTAAATGCAAAACTTGCTCGAACCAAGTCTAAAATAACAACAAAAACAGCAACAACGGCAGCGATACTGTATAACAGCAACATCGGCAACAGCTCACACAGCAACTACGAGTACTCACAGAACAACAGCTTAACAACAACATTAAACAGAACTTCAGCCACCACTTAAACTATCATTTTAGCCTTTCTTTCCTGCACAACGCCCCCGATGACAAGCAAAAGCAAGAATATTATGAGCAAAGCGACCGGATATGTCCGGATGTAGCACATCCCCCTGCTGAAAGGTGCTTACATCTTTACATTAAGATTGCTTCAGAATCATTTCCTGAGTGAGAGAGCGGCACTCGCCGTCTCCTCTTTTAAAGGGGCAACCCTCCGGGTATCCAAGCGTCCCAAAAATGACAAGACTTAAGAGTCAGTAGTTGACCAAAGTCTTGGCCATTTAAAGCTTTACTTCGTCGATGTTTAAGAGTAGCAACAGCAAGAACTACAGCAGCTCGAAAAGCACAGCAAGTGGGTGGAAGGACGAAGAGACGGCTGAAGGGTTGGATGAATGATTGGAGTGCGGAATGCAGTCGGCACCCGAAAGAATTAAAATGGTTTTATAAGTTGCCAGAGTCGACACCTACCGTCGAACAGGTGTTGCTGAGCACCGGGTAATGCAGTGTTTATTCTTGTGCTAAGATACGGGTACTTTTGTTTTACGGCTCTGCTCTTCACTGAGGGTTAGCACGAGAAAAGGGAAAGGGACGACTTTTGGCCAGCACGAATGCTGAGCGGCTGAATTGATGAGTTCAGAAGTAATCGTGTCTATCGGCAGGTGGATAACAATGATAACGCGAGTCCATGTAGAAGGAGTATCTAGGTTGATCTCCGGCTTCTTATTTAACAGACTGCGAAACCTGGCTGATGTAATGACCAACTTAACAGGTTTTAATTGTTTCTTTTATGTCCCTGATTAATAAAAGCACACAACGAAATGCGCTCCGCTTATTTTCGCATTACCGTTATCGCTTAATAACTGCTACGATAGCTACACGGTATACAGTTTCGAAGTACAGTTATAAATTCGGCTCAACGAACGCAAAACGCGTCTCATAATTTGGACGCAAAACGCCGCTTTGCGGAAAATCATTTCGAATGCACTAAAAAAAGAAAGCACAAAACCAACTACTGTACTACTTGAACGCTACGCGAAGAGATGCAGGCATGAAGGGACGCTGCTTTGGAGGACATATCAAGTGGCAGCGTCACCATAAAAGTGGCAACGCTGCTGGAAGAAAGCACACTCTAAATGCAATTAAGTTCTTAAATACTCGCACATGGTTGCTTCGGTGAGAAGCTTAAAACGCTGCTCTATTGATGCTCACTTAAGTGCTTGAGGCCGCTCAGTCACCACGAGCGGCCGTAACATGAGGTGGATGCGAAGCGAAAAAGTAAACTAAAGCAGCAAGTTATGCATCGTCGAAGGCCCGTAAAAAAATGACGAAAAAGCGAATACGTGGGGAAGATGTTTTGTTTTATCCTGGCCTAGGCATCTTTCCTTACTATAAACTTCAATTTCTAGAAGCGCAAAACCTTTAATTGATCATTTGAGGATGTTCTTAGGAAACCGCGTTAAGGAACATTCACTTTAGCATGATTTGTATGGAAGGGCCCGAGATTTCGTCGCCTGAATGCCTGCCCGCCTCTGGACGACCTGATCTGCCCTGTCCGCATCTGCATCCGCTTCGGCGTCGCCGCTTCAGCCAACCACTAAACCATTTGAGTGAAGAAAAACGACTCAATTAAGTGCTGGCTGTCCATTTGTATGTGCAGGTGTGTGTCTGTGTGTGTGAGTGAGTACGCAACTAATGCAGGGTTTAATTTCCTACCAGAGGAGGAATCCTTCGTGGAGGTGTGAAATGATTTTAAACTTTTGCGGTGTAACTTTTTTGATAACCATGAGAACATGAACGCTTAACTCTTGTCATGTGAGGAATTTTGCAGCGCTTCACACATACGTACATACATTCATAATTCTGTGCTTATATGTTTGTGTGCGTATGTGTTCTTGTGTAACGTATACCCGGGTATGTATGGTTGTTTACCCTTAACATTAATTATTATTTACACCCTGTACAACTGAATAGAACTAAAGCTGAAACACAAAATTTACAACTTTTTATGCTAGCCTTCAGTGCGACGCTCTTCACACCGCCATCACCATCGCCAGCTGCTGGAATTCGAGTTTCCGGAGCAGTGGAAAAGCCTTTCATGGACAGACTTCTCTTTACTTTAATTGCATAATGTAGGTAATCAGTTGTTGTTGCGTTAGTGGTCATTTCTGGGGATGTTAGTCTTGTTGTCTCTGTTGCTTTGTAGATTACGTTTGGGGATTTTAACAGCTCGCTTCTTTAACAAGTGTCAAAAACGCGTTTTACACACTGATGGGTATCTACAACATCAAACTTCATCATCGCAATGATTTGCTTTATTCACTCATGAATTCTTTCTTAAAACAGAAACAAACAGAAAAGGAAGATGGAAGGATTCGTGGATACTTGACTTAATACATAATAATTGCCGTTTCCACCTGAAGCATTTCATTATAATTTGAGTGGATTCCTTCTGCGATTTCATGAGGAAGGCGTGGCAGTTGTAGTAAAATTAGTCCACATTCTTATTCTTAACCCCGGAAATTAATTTTGTGAATTAAACTCTTCTCCAAGATTCAATCGGACTGTTTCTGAGTTTCCGAATATTTCTGGATACTTTAGAATACGCAAATCCTACAAGACTTTTAGAAAGACGGACACACATTGTGCACTAATTGGCGAGTATACGGATTTTGGCCAACTTATCAAAGCACAGCTTCTGTTGTCGGTTTGCTGCATGCTAGCAACCTTGTTGCCGCACTACTGAGTTTCGACCAAAGCGCGCTCGGCATCTGCTATGGTTTCGGGCTGCAGTCGCTTCAATTAGCCGAGCGAAACTTTTAATTGGCCAAAGACGAATCTGCTTCCGTCGAAAACGCATTCGTCTGGCCAGCTAACCGATATTTATTCGGAAAACCATGCGTTGCACTGCTAATGAATTTTAATTACGTATCTCGTGCGCTTTTATCCCTCCTTCTCGCTCCCTCGCAATGTGTGTAAGGCCATTCTTATGGGACGGCACTAGAGGTTTGCGGGACCGGGGTAACTGGCTTAATTAATGCGGCTGTACACTGGAAATGCACTCCTAACGAAATATCTTCAATTTAGCCAGCGACCACTTAGAATGCAGGACGCATCTTAAAGTTACTACCACACAATAAGAGGAAATGTTATTCACTTTGGACGTACTCGTAAATCTTGAACTCTTAAAAGAAAATCCTTTGTATAAGTCTCTATTTTGGTCCCATGTCTCGCTCCATTAGAACGGTTCTTGAACCTAGACCAGAGTTTAAATGAAGGAAACAAGTGCTTTATAGAGAATACTTTCGGTCATCTTCAGCCAATCTAGGAACTTATCCATCAAAGATATCCAAGAACTTATCCATTAAGAACTTTCCATATCCGCTGTAATTCTGATTCCAATGCAAATAGGAACAATTCAGGCAAAAGTATGTCCTCGGATTGATTTCCCTCCGTTTCCCGCTTGAGTTGCCCTTATTTATTGTCACATCCGTGCCGCCTCACCTCATCTAACTCACGTCTGTTGTCTCACTCGTACAACTGAATGGTAAATTGATAAAATTGCTGAAAGGCGCAATCAATAACTGCGAAAAAAGCCATCCACTTAACATCATTGGAGCAACAAGGCGAAGTCCTGCGATTCTCATAATTAAAATAAAAACAAGGCGATCAATTTTGCAGGCGCAGCGCAACACCGAGAGTTCGCTCTTCATCGGCGTAACTCATTCATGTGCAATAAAACTCCATTTTATTTATTGTTAAAGTTGTGCTTCCAGCGCCGGCAAGCTGCGTTCCGTCTACCAGAGAGAAGCACACCAACAAACACACACATACGAACACTTGCTTGACTAGCTGACTGGCTCCAAACCTTAGCAGCTACCGCAATATTTTGTGGATGCAACATTTTATCGTCGCCTCAACACTTTGAGCAACTACTCGTATCTTTCCACTGTAGCGTATACGCGTGTTAGTGTGTGTGGAGGGGGTAGGAGGGAAATTGTGTATGCTGGAAGCAAGTGTTGCCCACCCACACATCCTTTAAAAGAAGAATACTCCGGCGAACTTTGCAGATCTAGGAAAGGCATCGCCTAGCACCCCGAACAGGTGCTGGCTGACTCAAAATCTGCATACCTGTCTCTCAGTTTAGATGTCTGTTTAGCTGTTTAGATGTCTGTCTGTCTGTCTGCAAGTCTGTCTGCTTGTATGAACACTTTCGGGAGCAAAAATGTAGAAGCAACAACTACAGCCAACAACTTTCATTCTAGCAACAGTCTCAGAGCTGAATTTGAGGTTTTTATTTTGGTTTCATTGTGGCGCGATTGTGGCAACTGTTAGAAAGGGTCGCGATGGGCGAGGGGCGATGGTGCTCGTCTTCTTCTTCGCTCTCTATCCATCCATCATCGTAGCTCATCCATCATCTCGCATTACAACCGCTAAAAAGTTATGCGGGGACTTAAAGTTACATTTTCCTTTGATCTTCTCAGCGTTTTCGCTCCTTTCGGTCTTCACTTCTGATGCAGATGGAGTGGTTGGCGTAGTTAAATGCTCCTCTACGGGTGGAAAGGCTTAAAAGCTTTTAGCAATTGCGGCTCGAGGACAGTTAACTCAGCTAAACAGGTCCTCAACAATGGCGGCGACAATTGAGCAAAGGACTTCGACGCCGCAACTTCACTAAAATTGAAATCAACATCAGACAGTTTTTCAAGAGCTCTTCTTTCCAAGGCTTTCGAACCAAATCGTTCTGCAAACTCAAACTACAAGTTGATGTTGCTTCTGCTATGTGTCTATCTATGTACATATCTATCTTCATTCTGCTCAATACTATAATCTGTCTGCAAAGTACATATACATATATGATTCCCTCCCATTACTCTGCTAATCTCTCCTCTGTTCACTAAAAAGACGGCTTCTTTTAAACCTTTTCGATAGATGACATCACCATCGAATTTATTAAATAAATATAATATTATGAATATTATTTATAATAAGCAATGATATATAGTAAAAAATCATAAGAAATTGTTATGATTCCAGATTTAGATGCCTAACAAAACAAACCTTAACCTTGAAACAAACTCCTTAACGAATTTAAGAACTGAAAAATATCCTGCGTTAAAATAATATTTCTGTGATTATTATTCTTTAAAAAAAAGCATTAACTGCTTTATTTTTAAACCTTAAGTGCTTGGAGATATTGGGATTAGGTTCGTATAAAAATGAGCAATCTTTAGATTCTCCTTCTTAGGGAATCCTTTCTGTACACATTTCTCATTCAGTGCTCTTTAGCGAAAAGCCTAAGTGGTTTCTTGGAATCGTCTTGCCTCAGGTAAGCAGGTGCCTTTTCTATTCAGTGCAACCCATTAGCAGGCCAACACAAGTCCAACCACCGCAAAAATCCTAGAAGTGGTTCAGTACTCACCTTTCACCTTTCTGCGGCGGCTGCTGTTGCTGCTTCTACTAGCACTAGAACAACAACAAAAAGCAGAAAAAAGCCCAAACAAAGAAAGAAACTCAAACGTAATCCTGAACCTGAACCTGAACACGGAGCGAACATCGTTTTTAGATTGCTTTTTCGAGAGTTCAACCGGACTCCTTGCTTGGTTGGTTGCTTCTCTGCAGCAAGGTGACCTTTACACCAGGTCCCGGTACTTCTCTCTGGCTTCCTTTCCTCGCTTATCCCTTTTCTGTTATTTGGATCTTTTCATTTTCTTTTCCGTTTTCCTTTTTCCGTTTTTTATTTATCTGTTGTTTCCTACAGTTCCAGTTTAGAAATTCCACCAACTTTTTGTTGCTCGGGCGGTTTTCGAGCGGTTTTCGGGCTTTTTTCTTAATATTTCAGAAGCGACTTTATTTAGACGTGCCGCCGGAGGAACACGTTACGAATTTCCTGTTCTTTGCGCTGCTTCTGAGGGCGAGCGGTGTTGGTAAAATGCAACAATTTTCATCGGCCGTTCTTTGGGGAGTGCATTTCAATTGGTCATGGTGTATTTGTTGTTGTTGTTGTTGTTGTTGTTGTTTTGTTGAAATTACAAGTGCCTTTTGGAAGTGGTGCCAAATTTGTTGCTAGCTGCGCCTCTGTTTGCTGTTGTTCTTGTTTTGCGTCTTTAATTAGTTAATGGAAAATGCAGTCCAAGCAAAGCGGGTGTCGCGGTCGAAGTTGGTTCCGGTGCCGCTGGCGAAGTCAGTGTTTCGAACAGCACTTAAGCTTATAATGGATGCGCTTTTTAAAGCCAAGCAGAAGTACACTTTAAGCGCCTCTACCAAAACGGCCCTCCCTCCACCCGGATCACCAACTGGCCATCAGAAACAAAGCCTCATTTGAAGTTAATGAATGAAAGAGCTCTTGGCTCAAGTTAATTAAAAGTAGTTGAGAACAGAACCTGCTTAGATGCTTAGTGCCGAGATCTGCGTTGCTTCATACTGAGCACGTTGGTTGCATGGAGCTCTTATTTGTTGCAATTAAAAGATGCCGCCCTGGTTGTTTCACAAACACTCATTCGATTTCTTGTTGAAAAGTTTCAATGCCTCGGCAATCAAAGACTCCCCTCCGACTGCGCCCGCGGCCGACTAAGTGACACTCCAGTCGATTTCGTATGCATAAATTTGCATTGAGTTGGACCATCTGAGTCACCATCTTGATTGTGGCCACTTGAAATTCATTAGATACTTTTACACATTCACCCGCATGCAGCCACTCACTTGCTCTGCTATCCGCCAACCCAACGAAGCACCACCAGCAGTCATTAGAAAACTTTATCATTGGACCAAAAAACATGTGGTGAATTTAAATGTCCATCACTTTCCGGGACTCTATGAAAACTTGCCGTGGCGAAGAGTTGTCGTTGTCATAAAAATAGTTATTTGTGGCATTTGAAAGCTTTGGCCATCAGCCAAATTGGTCAATTAAGCGCTGCTTCTGCTGCTGCGGGTTTGTGAGGGTGGCCAGGACGGATGATTCAGTCCTGGTTTCCCCGGCGAAGCGAGCAAAGGAGAATAAATTCACTTTTAATTACAAACATTTCTGAAGCCATAAATTATGCAACGTTAATGGGTCCTGGTAACTGTAACGTGGCTCACATAAGAAAAAACCTCACGCATTCCTAGCATCTCAGCGCCATTCATCATTCTCCATCCACACCGCGGCTGCAGAAGGTCATCCGAAGGCAGCACCCACATAATCCAAATAAAATCAGTTCCATCTCATCCCCGATCGTAGAGCAAACATCGTAGAAAAAGTTCTTTTCACTCTTATTAATAACAGTTTTTATTTTGTTGCTGAGGTTGTTGTTTTTGCTAAAGTTATATCAATGCATATAAATCGGAACCCCTCTTCTAACCATTTTAGGGGGGGGGGGTCCCATTAAAATTCGAAAAATCTTGATTGCTTTTTTCTCTCCTTGATCTGACTTTTATATTGCTTTATGCTGGTTTCTTTATGGCGGAATTATATTATTAACAAATGGGATGTTACTGCTGCTCTGCTACATTCCCCGCCCGGTCCTTCGGTCGTGTGGTATTTGTGCCGAAAGTCGATTCGATGATGGCCTTGTAAGTGGACCGCATTTTATCTACGGCGATTAAATGTTTACACAGACCATTTGAGGGTGATTCGAACCCATTATTTTTGCATTGGGGTGTTACATAATGCTATGCCAAATACGTTTAGATTATCGGACACGTTGAGGATTATGTATTGTGTTAGTTTCAACTTAAACGCAGTCATTTAAAGAGCACCCTCTTCTCTATAATTTATGTGCATATCTCGATATACAGCTGTTCATTAGAAATAGTTTATGAATAGTTTATGTGCTTTCAATCAATTGATTCATGGATCCTTTACATCCGTAACAATCGGGGTTATTTTTAGGTGACAAAATCTTTACGATGTCATTCATCTTTACGATTGTTGGAAGTTTTCGATTCCTGTTGCCGGTGGCAAAGATGCAGAAGCCATCTTTAGGTATTCCACTGAAAGACGGTGTTTAAGCTTCATTGATACATATCGAGTATATTGCATATCTATTGCAGATAAGTTGACGACACTATAAAATGAGAAAATGAAAATCTTTATGAAGCATATCAACAGATTGATGTATGTATGTATGTATGAGGGAAACGTTTCTATGGAACTTGTGTGCAGTAAACATAAACATTTTCAATTCCATTCTCCTAAAGCGTGAAATGCGAAAGTGTTATTAGCACATTAGTTAGTTCGTAATGAATAATAATCTTCCGCCTTGTCAAAGAACTACTATAATCGGTATATAATACTTTCATTTTTCACATCTCGAACCTTCACCATGACATTCGTTCGCTTGGGGTATCGAGTGACACGCAATGAAGTCATCGACATGCACGCGTCATGCTCACTTGACTCACAGCATCACCAGCTTGTCTTTGGTATCTTTTTCCTTTATTCGGGGTTGAATTTCCCGATTGCGGTGACTAGCAGTTATGTTCGCTTAGGTTATGTAATGATCACTAATCAATAACTTATGCCAGTTTAATAACTTGCCAAAATTTAATCAAATTTATTAATAAGAAAGTAAAATATAATAAGAAAAAATAAAATCAAACGAGGAACATGTATAAGCTTCCTCATTTCCTAGAAGTTTCCTAATCGTCCTAGAAGAGTGTAAAAAAGTATAAGAACATTTTTTCTTTAGATTTCAGTGTTCATTGTGATGCGAACAACAGCGGCTGATGCAACTTTCACTGCAATTCAAGGCATTGATACAACAACAGAGACGTGCGAGCGGCACAAAATAACTGCGGCAGCAGCATCTTGTGAATGAGCAACGACATCGCCATCGGCATCCGTTAGCGATGTCATATCAAATTACGGCTTAGGAATGCATCCGAGAGACACTGCCCTCACATCCAGCGTGCCAGCAACAATTGAAGCAGCTGCACCAGAAGAATATGGTATAAAAAGCAGGCAACGCACCGAATTGCATTTAAATAAAGTCTCTACAACGTGTGGGGAGGTTGTCAGAAACAAGTCACTGATGCCGTTGCTGTTGCTTTGCGCCATCCAGGGAGCTTTATAGTGTACAAAAGGATTACGAGTCAGTCGCACGCACTTGTTCACACACACACGCACGTGCACATGGATTAAGGAAAATGTTAGCAACTTATCTATGTATATGTTGCCGGTTCGAACGACGCTGCAGTGCAACTTCATTAATAAGCTACGCATTAATATTGATTGTTACGTTGCAGCAGCGACAACATGTGGCTGCATCAGTAGTACCCTCTACCCGAACAACAACAACAACACCAACGCGACAGACAACAAAGGGATTTGCAAATTCTGCTCAATACGGCGAAGCTACACGGAATTATTACCGCTCTCGAGCCACGAACAACCACGAACAAGTGCCCAACGCAGCAGCATATGGCAATTATTTCGCTGGTGCGTCTGCTACTTCAGGAACTGGGGTCTATGGGCCAGGAAGAGCCGCAGAGTGGTCAGGAGCTCTGATTAGACGCGATAATCTGGCAGGATTGTACGAAGCCCCAAACCCAGCCGATTTCACTCCGACAACCCTGACGGCAGCAGGACAACATTATGCAGCAGCAGCAGCAGCAATAACAGCCGCTTCAGCGAACGAAGAATACGCCTTGCTACTTGGGGAAGCTTTTAAGTCAGCCGCGGGTGACAAAATCGCTTATGAGGAAACAAATGCGGAAAAATATGAGACAGCCAACGAAGGCAGTATGGAGACGGAGAGGGAGAGAGCGAGCAGTGGACCTTACGAAGCGATAAAGCATGAACAACGGCATCAACCGCAGTATGATTCAACATCAGAACATCAGACTGCGCGCGTTGAAGCAGAGCTGTACGACGACTTCCCATATGACTCGGAAGACGAGCCGCATTCGCGCGATTATCAACGGCAGACATCGTTTCCCCATTTCCAACAGCAATCTGGTTCCACTCTTGGCCATGAATTGCCCCCTTCCTCGGACGTGTTTGAAGCCAATTATGCAGAAGATCCGGATGGCCACCAAGAAAGCCAGCGTCTGAAAGCAAGGGAGTCGGCTACTCATCAGCGGCCTCAACGGCATCAGCACCAGTTTCCCTTTTCTGACCATCGGCAACAAACAACGGCCTCTTCCCAGCCGCAGGTGCAAATAACAGACAGCACAGGTCACTCCATACGCCACATTTATGCCGACCACACCGCCAGCGGAGACAGCGCCCGACAGTCATCGCTCTACGACAATCAGCATCATGCCGAGCATCAAGTGAGCTCCAATCACCTCGACAGCAACCTACAGCACATGCAACAGCAGTTGCAGCAGCAGCAACAGCAGTTCGCTCAGCTGCAGCAACAACTGAAGCAGCATGACATACAGCTGCAACACCAACAACATCTGGCCACCCGAGAAGCCTTGCATCAAGCGCACGTCCGCCCTCCCCTCCCTCCCATTACCACAACCGTGCACCACACCCCAGCCAGTGCTGCAGCAGTTTCTGGGATACCGCTGGCCAAGCATGTCCACGTCGCTAACCATGTCCCAACCTTGGCACATTATCAGCAGCAACATGTTCCGTACAAGCAGAACGTGCCCATCGAAATACCCCACCCTATCATCACCACCGTGCCACGCCCCTATCCGATAAGCATACCCATATCGAAGACGGTCGCCATCCAACAACTGCAGGATGTAAAAATCCCAATCGAGAAAATAAAACCTTTCCCGGTCGAACGTAGCGTGCCCTACATCGTGGAGCGTCGCGTTCCATACCGCGTGGAGAAACAGGTGGCCACGCCCTACTATTACCCGTATCCGATTAAGGTGCCGGTGGTGAAGACCATCGTGCATCGGGCACCAGCACCCAGCCATCATCACCATCCACATCGTCAACATCTGCATCATGATGCATGATCAGTCAACCGAACTCGTTTAGAGTGGTTTATAGATGTTTAGCGTTAATATTTTGTTACCACGGTATACATTGTTTATTATTCTTCTTGTAGAATTCTTAATAGTTCAGGAACCTGGAACCTTTCCGCCCTTTATGCTGTTCCTCCTTGATTCAAATAAAACGGTCCTTAGTGGAACGATAATTTATTTTAAATATACTGTGTCTTATATTTAGTGTTTAAGACTCGACATTCACTGAAATTTAAACTTATAATTAGTTTCCCGATACAATTATTATTATGTGCGGGGCAAATCTACAGCGTCGAATTTTCTTATAGAATTTTCGGAGCATTCTACGGTGGCCATAAGAGTTGTTGTTATATTTGTTAAAGTTCTTCGTACAACCTGCTTGTACAACTTTAGTTATCTTTAAGTTATCTTTGGGTTATCAAAGAACTTCTTGGAAGATTTCAGCTTTTGGGAATTTTTCCCATGTCAATCAGCAGTGATGACGGAAGAAAGGTGATGATTAATCCTGATAACAAATGAATGTTGGATGATGATGGGTGATGATGAAGAGTGAAAGATGGGTGAGGATGAATTATGATGGATGTTGATGTAGTATGATGATGAAGGTGGAGATAGAGCGTGGTTGTGTTGTATAGAATTGTTTGTTTAGAAGAATGCTCTTGACTAAGTAACGCCTCTATAAAGGTAGGAAATTTTTATACTGGTTTTTGTCTCCATTTAATGTAGTTTAGATTTCTTTCTAACAATAGCCAGAGATGATAACAGAAGAGAACTTTGTGGTTACGTACTGATAAATATTTGCTTTTTTTGTTGTAGACCTTTATTGAGAATTATTATCAGTTCATTCGAATTCGTAAACTTAGACGTCTTCGAAGTATGTTCAATAAGAATTTTCCTCAATTAACTTTTTCGTTGTAGGTAAATAAATTGAGTCTTTGAATAACCCGGCAGCTAGATAAACAAACCGAACTTCCGCTAAGTTAAGCAGTAATACCAGTGCACTGTATCTGCCCCCCTCCCCTTCCCTTAAAGTAATCACGCTTTGCTCACACATAAAACGATTTCCGTTCCGACTTCAAGTTCCGCTTTTTCGGCTGCAGTACTTCACTTCAGAGAGTATGGTGTTGAAATTAATTATTTCATTGCACAGAAACAATTTTCCGATAGAGAGTTTTAGTGTGGGCTCACGTACGTCTTAACCGTTCCTTCTCTATACCTCTCTCTTTCTCTCTCTCTCTCTCTCTTGCTTACGTTGCGCATCTTTCATGTTGTTTGCGTTCGAGAGCTTCGCAAGGATGCGATGTTTTTTCCGGTTTCCTGATGATATAAAATACTAAATTGAAAACTTAGTTACATACACAAACACACACACATACACCTTTCCGTTGAATAGTTGATAAGTTGAAGCAACAAAAACAATATCGAACTTATATGTTGACGTTGGTATCTGTTGAAGAACAACCTTAAAATCGATGTCGACAACATCAGAAGAAACAACTAAAAATACTCAAAATATTAGCAGAGCAAACAAAACAAAAACTGCTTAATATCACAAATACTCTGTTCCATTTTCTACATCGTTCCACAGCACTCAGTCTGTGTCCTGCCGACAAGAACAACAACAACAACAGCAGCAGCAACACCGACAATAATAATTAACCACGCTTCTGGCTGTTGCATCACCTCGCATAATCGACTCAGCTGTGCCAAGTAACAGCAAAACGAATAACAATAACAAGAACAACAACAAAGCAGTAAAAACTGCTGTATTTTTCCTTGCTGCCAACTTTATTTCATGTTGGAGCAACAGCAGCAGCAGCAGCAGCAGCAGCAAATGTTGCTGATTACTCAGCATTTGCAACTTCCTGTTGTTGTTGATAGTGTGCCGTTTTTGCGGATGGTATTTGGTAACATTTTCTAAGATGGCGTCTTTGGAGGGTTCCGCTGACAAAAACTTAGACTGACGATAAAATGCTTGGAAATTTGTTGCGTACTTACTAAACGATGCCGACGATGATCACCCTGATTGCGGCAATAATGATGATAATGTCTCCGACGGTGTTGTGATGATACCTCTTATGTTAGTGACTAATGTGGTTATGAAAATAATCCCGGAATGTGATCGATTATGCTAGATGGCGAATTGGTAGATGATAGTATGACTTTGAATGAGGATGAAGTTTGATGGACGAATGGAGAGAAATGAAGACGGATGTTGTCGGATGATGACAGATTGAGGAATAGTGGTGATCTTCAATAATGATGAACTAAGAAGGATGAATGTTGATGAATGATCATAGATGATGATGAACGTTTATGGGGGATAATGATGTATGTGCTTGGCTACACTAGAATAAGAATGGTGGTAAACGGATAGTGATGAATAAATAATGATGTATGAAAATGATGAATGACTATGATATGTGGATGTGATGGTGTTCTTAACTTGATGTTATTATATTGCTTGTCAAGTAATGACACTTCATTTCGCAAAATTATAATGGCTAAAATTTAAAGATGGCCCGAGCGAATAAAATTAGTTTGCCTTGAAGTCTGAATAACCTCTGAGATCTAAAATACTAACAAAAGTAACATACGAGTTTGTGGATGAGGTGAGGACTTAATAGGAGTCATATTAAGGATTAATTTTAACAAAGAGAAATTATATTGTACAATAATACATTTTAGCCTAAGTCAAATAAAGCAATCCATTTGTTGAAGTCGTTTAAAGGACAGGTTTTTCTACTCGTACTTATTCACTTGTGTTTAACTAAGATATTTTAATTTATTAACCAATTATTGAGTTTACTTTGAAGTCGTAAGTACCACACAGTAGGAATGCCCTGGGAGTTACGAAGCTAGTCTTCATCTATCTTCACTGTAAAGTGCTATATAGCACTTCAAAAGTTACACACACAAAAACTCACAACGAGTCCACGAATCGTTGCGTTTATCTCTTAAAAACTTTTTCAATTCAACTCGAAATAGTTTGGGTTGGGAAATTTGTCGGAAAATTTATTGTTTGCATATGTGAGAAATTTTCATTGCTAAATGCTAAATTACGCCAGAGTGCAAAGCATTCGTTTGGGTTTTACAGCTATTTACTCGAAAAACGTACCTATTTGAAGCGTACCCACTCCCACCAAAGGACTGCATGTGTGTGTGTGTGTGTGTGAGAGTAGGACCTGAGGTGATGAGGGAGGTATACGGTTAGGGTGCTTATGGGAATGGAAACATTTGAAACAAAGAGAAAAATGTAGGTCTATGTTTGGCCTCTAATCAGCAAAAACGTTTGTACATAGATAAGGTATCTATTCAAAAATCTATGCATCGATAGTACCCAAGTACCGAAGTGCAATGCAACAGGCTTTGTATACTTGGTTTTTGAAGGCCGGAGATTAATTTGTAGTCAATACTCATTCAGTTCTTAGAAAGAACTTCTTACTCGCTACGCAACTACAGAATGTAAGAATCTTTAATTATTTTAATGGCTTTAATGATGCTATAAATAGATCTCTTCCCAGTACCTGTGACCCGTCTGTAACTTAAACATTATTTCGAGAAATCTTAAAAGAATTTGAAATACAAAAACCTTGTTTCTTTTTCTTTTTCTTAAAAGTTTATACTAATTGAAATGAAGAGTATTTGTACTACTTAAAATACCAATATTTACGGGTATTCAAAGATATTGTGATTTGTAAATGTTTATACTTTTTATATACATTTACATATGGTGGCGTTTCCGGTTTTTTGGTATATTTTCATCATCATTGGTATCATTGTTAGCTTCCTTTAGTCCTCAAACAAAGTGGTCCTGACCAACATTTTTGCCATGGGACATTGAATGGTTTCTCGTGTATGTGGCAACATGTTATTCGAAATGCTTTTCAATTAGTTTAATTGCTGTAAGAGCGGAGCCGATACTTTAATCCTCAAAAATTAAAAACAACAGCAATAGCAATAATAACAACAAAACCAATATACATATATCACAACACAATGAAATCAATTCGTATATGCTGGTTATATCGCCGATAGCGCCAGATTGTTGTTGTTGCTACTGTTGGACTCATTTACATGAATATTTATTTATTTCTTATTTGCTGGAGAGAACCCATTTTTTCCATAGGATTTTTACTTCGATGAGTTCTATTTTTGCCTGGTTATTTGAAGTGGTTTTCTTTTCTGTTGCTGGTTCGCTGGGTTTTTGTTGCAATGGATCAATCAATTTGAAAAGCTGAAAAACCAGAGACAGAGAATGAAACCGAAAATGAAAAGCTAAAAAGTTTTCTGCTCTGCTGCGGTTAGTTTTGGGATTTATTTTTGCTGGTTTAGATAGCGGCAGGTTATGAATTCAGTTCTGGAAATTTCTGGAGTGAAAAATCGGTTCGCATCAACGACTCTTGCAAACGCAACGTGAATTAAGGAGGAGATCTGGCGATGTTTGCGGAGGTTGCAGGAC
The DNA here is from genome assembly GCA_943737955.2 of Myopa tessellatipennis. Taxonomy (NCBI): domain Eukaryota; kingdom Metazoa; phylum Arthropoda; class Insecta; order Diptera; family Conopidae; genus Myopa; species Myopa tessellatipennis. The sequence continues at coordinate 64,109,642 of OX031314.1, forward strand.
GGTTCTTTTCTATTAAATCGATATATCGTAGAAAACGCTCATTGAAAGCGTCTATAAATCATACGCTTATGAATTTAGAAGTACCACGTTCATCGAAGTTATTCACCATTGAATTTGTTTCAGAAAAATTCAATGGTATAAATAAAAAACTTATTAATTTAAATTAATTTAACCGCATGCCATGGTGTGTGTGTTTGTGTGGGTGTGTGTGTGTTTGTGTGTGTGTGTGTGTGTGTGTGAGTGTGTATGTGTGTTTGCCTGCACTGAGATGCGACTGCGAGGCGTACGGATGGCGAAACCGCATCAATCGCGCGTTTAAATTGATTTCACTTTCGTAATTGGACTCGTGGTCGTCTTCATGAGGTTACCGACGATGTGGTGACACTGGCGGTGACGTGCTGAGGTTGGTAGGCTGAACACCGGTTTAATTGATAATTTTAATTGGCAAAAATTATAAGAAATCAATAATAAAGAATCGAAAACCGGCCTCAACAACGCTTTCGATAGTTCTATAACAGTGAAGGATATAGTAGATATCTATTTCGGAAGTGAAGTTGGGAGGAGGGTTTAAAGAAGAGTGACTGTGATGAGCGTATAAAGCTTAAAATCGCCAGACGTTCAGGTGAGTTTATAGACAATATTTGTTTTTTAATCTCTGAGGTTGCCAGTTGCAATTCGATTCGATTTGCCGCGATTTCTTTGCCGCAAACAAAAGCGCGCCAAATTAAGCTACTTTTAAACTGTACACATACATCCACACACAGCTATGGACGGACATGTATTATATACCTGTCTGATCGTATTAGTGGTTTTCCGGTGACTCCGACCAGCTGTCGAAACTTTTTGCCCTCTTTTGTATTAATTTGTTGGACTTGATTTCTTTTGGTTCGAATCGCATTCTGGTTCGGATTCTCCTTGTGGCCAAGCTTCATGTGGCACTGCATGACTTCCGTTTTTGCGGTGGTACCGGCACAGGAATCGATTCAGCAAATTGAATTTGCTGGAATTTGCTGATCCGAGTGCAGCTTATTGAAGCATTGAAATTACTTTTTAAAAAGTTTCAACCCAAACCAATTACATTCATCAATCTGCGCTCTGGTGGTGCTACTCCGGAGGATGGCGCCCGAGGAGGTTGTAAACTCCTCCTCTTGTGAGTCGTTTTTCTGTTGCTGGTGCTGGTTGCTTGGCTTCTCCTTCTTCTTCTTCCTCTTTCTATGGTGTCCAAGTACTCGCTGTTGCAAAAATTAGGTATGAACTTTCGCAGAGAAACGCGGCATGGATTCGAAATACTGCGTTTGAAATCGTAATTTATACAAATATACTTATTTTCTCTTTGAGGCATTTTATGGAAGCGGCTGCTTCTTTTGACCGCTTTTGAGTGGCAACTTTGACTTCGTGGAATTATTTCCTTTGCCAATTAAAAGCACTCGCTTCCTTTGAACACCTTTTAATTGCCAATTTAATGCAATTTGTTAGTTCTTCAGCTTCAGGAACTGGCGAGGTCGCGTCTTCCTCGTGCTTGCTAATCAGTGCGTTCATGTGCCCAACACCGTGAACACTCTGGATTCCTTTTTCGTCGTCTCCTTCTCCTCTCACTTCTTCTGTTCCCGTCTTCTGTTCCCTTCTTCTTCTCATTCATCATCATTGCTTTGTGGCTTTACTTTGAACTTCCTAGCTTCTCCTGCTATTTTTCAATTCGTTTTACAGTTACTTCAGCTTCGGCTTCGGCTTCTTTTTTTGTGCAATTATGAGCAATCATCACCACGACTGCACCGCAACAGCATCACGAGGAACAACAGCTACAACTCAAGAAATGTCAACAGCAATAAAGACGAATACAATGAAAGAAAAAAGTGGTGGTTCTGTTGTTGTTGGTTGTGGTTGACGCTTCTTCCTCTGTGGCATTCCAGGATGCAGGGTGTGAAGCCAAACAAGTCAAGGATTATGTGAAGGGAAGAACGGAGAGAGTGTGCTTTTGAAGACCCAATTAAAAAGCAAATTAAAAGAGCAGCAGAAGCAACATAATCAACAACAAAAGCCCCAACTATTACTGTAAATTTGCCACTGCAATAATTTAGGTTTTTTGATGATGGTATTCTTTTGGCAATTAATTGCTGCACTCTCGGTCGTTGTTGCTACTAGTAATGAACACGAACTCATAATAAGAACTCAATTTATTCTCTCAATTTAAGGAATCTTATAAAATTATCCTCCAGATCTAATAGTTAATATTGTGGTTACGTAAGTCGGAAGTCTGTTTAACTATCATTTAAAATTCTAATAAAATTAAAGCATATATTTTGGGAATTATCCTCTCTCTCTCTGTAAAAATATTATAATATTTTTATCTAAACAACCTTGTAATAAATCTTCAAATAAAAGAATAATAAAAGCAGCTGAAAAAACACAACCAGCGTCGATCTTAACCTTGGTCAAATAAAGGAAAATTAATTTGGCCACCTCAGTTGTTTGTCTTTAATTTATAGTGTGCTTTGGAAGTAATTGATTATTCTGTGGCACGCTAATCATCAGCACCATTAGCATCATCACAGCATCACCGACGGCGGCAGCGTCATCATCCTGCGCCGGGCAGAGGACGGGCAGAAATCAACAGGCTTGAGAATGATTTAATGGACCCTTAACGTAATCTCAGCATCTCGTCAGCATAATTGATGTGATGCGAACACAACAGCGAGCTCAATTGTCCAAATACCAAGTTTCGTTCACTCACTCACACACGCACACATACACAGATACATGCAAGCGACATCCACGCCCCATACACACAAATACACATCGATGTCTGGTCCCGTCTTTTCTTGGAACTCATCGACTTCATCCCTCCTCCATTTAAATCAATGGCAGATACTCCTGTGTAAGCATTTCGAAGGCGTGCAGGAGGAGGCGAGATTCAGATGTAATGTCCAACGCTGAAAGGAAGCGGAAAGCAGTCTTGAAATGGAGCTGCCGATATCAGAGCAGGGAGGGTGTCGGAGCCACTGATTTACAAAGCAAAGTGGAGCAAAGCAAAGCACTCAACACGTTGCAAGACGTCATCATCGCTGTATTCCGACTGAATTGAAATTAAGTGAAACGGAAAATGGAACAAGATGATGATGGTGATGATGACGATGAACGGAAGTGGCCACAGATGGACGCAGCTCAAGAGTGTGTGTGTGTGTGTGTGCTTGTGGAAGTGTCGAAGTCTGTTTATGCCATGAATCGCCCGTCTCTGACATGAGCGGAGAGAAGTTGATTAGAAGGATTGTCAATTGCTACGTCCTTCGATGCGCTTAAGTGAGTGACAAAGGAAGAAGGACGAAAGAACTTCGCTTGCCGCACGAGTAGCTCAGCAATGAATTTCAAAATAATGAAAGCTACTATTTAAGGTTTTCAGATTTTCAGGAAATGAGTACAGTTTCTAGATTATATACTTCATATTCATCTTTTATTCATGGAGTTACTAATCCTTGAGCTGCGATGCGTTGGCTTTAAATGCGGGGTTTGCGAGATACCCGCGTGGGAAGCGGTTATCAAATCTCAGCCTGCCCACCGCAGCCACAAAACAGTTCTAAGAGAATGCAAGACACAAGAATGCGAGTCCTTTGGGTTTGCTACCCCCGCCCTCACTTTCAGCAGCTTATTTAGTGCTTTTCCATAAACCGTTTCGCATTCAATTTTGTGTAAAGTGCAAAACAAGGTAACAGCAACATTAGATTACATTAGCTGGCACCGCAGCCAGGAGGCTGCCGCAGCGGAATGCGCAGAAGGACGTTTAAAGCGCCAATTGAGCGCGCGCGTACAGCGTCGAGGAGTGCGAAGTGGCGCCGCAAAATCCTCCAACCGACGTAATTCCGTTTTGAGTTATAAATGAAAGATACGAGTGTGAGCAAAGCAGCGGAGCAAAAGGACCGAAGCGAAGCAACCCGTGTAAATCCAACGCCTGAGCTTTGATACATTCGTGCACCTTACAAAACCTGGTCCGTGTTCAGCGTTCATTGAAAGTTGTTGCTACACTACACATACATACACTCATACAAACACAGATACACACCTTCAGAAACCACACAATCAGCCTAGAACCGGGTTCTGGACGTGGTTGAGCTCATGCTCGTAATCCTCAAAAGAATTGCGCTGCTTGTGGTTCTAGCCAATAAAATATTTATTTTTCTTCTTCTTCCTCTTCTTCGTGCATTTTTGCTTTCTGTTGATTTTATTACCTTTTATATTTCATCTTTTAAAAGTAAATTTTGCGTGTAAATTTAATTTCTTACTCGCTTACAGACAGCCACAAGTGCGACCTGAGTAGCATCGAGCACAGGCGAAGGAGGAAGTGCAGGGGAGGCCGAAGCGTTTAAATAAAATAGAAGAGAAGAAGAAATAAAAAATAAAAAAAGAAAACGAAAACGAAAGGAAATAAAAGAGATTTATAAATATAAACTGACTCGATTTCCCGAGATAGACGTCAGTGGATCAGGGGGCAGCATGAGGGTGCTGTGGTTAAATGCGGTTGGCAGTTGGAAGTGGTCGTTATTTAAAAAACCTTTAAGCGTTATTTAAAAAATTCCAAAACTACGAACACTTTCAATTTTGGGCCAAAATTTAAAACTTCAATATTGTTGATAGCACGGAGTCGCAAGACGCGAGGAATGTTGCACACATACACAGCACTGCGTAGTTTAAAGTTTTCATAATTTTCCATAGAATAATTTTATGGTTTTACTTGTGAAATGGTTTTGTAATTCGTATTTGGATAAATTACTTTTAACACCGCATTCTTTTTTTCCACATAGAAATTCCAGCAGAGCCTCCGTCTTCAGTGAAATCCCAGGACAAGCTACAAACCCACGTTTAGCACTTGTTCAGTCTGGCAGCACAACACAACTCAACTCAACGACACACCTCACCGCACCACAGCAGGTGGCAATAAGCTGCTGTCGTCACCCAATGAAATACTGCTCCTTAGCCCGGCTTGTGCTCAATTTTGAAGACGATGATTTGCGAGGAGATAAATAATGAACGCTTCAGTGGCACTCACTTCACCGGAAGGCCTAAAAATAAAAACAAAATTAAAACAAGCCTGCATAAATAAGTGCACCACAAGACGCGGTAAGGACAGAGCGCGAGGGAGGCTTAAGGCGCCTTAGTAGTTCACAGGAGGTGTATGGAGCCTGTGTAAGTATAGGAGTGTGGAATAAATTCCAACGCTACTAAACACTGTTACAACAATTGAACGCTTTAAGGATGCTTTCAAAGAAGTGTGAGAAGAGGTGAGTGAGGAAGCTTTTTGGGAGATAAGTTTTTGGCGATAGAGGCAGGGAAAGTTACGTTCAAAGTAAATAATTTCTCGAGAGTCTCTTGAGAATCTGTCGATATTTCTATTCACCAGTTCAATAATAATTCATCTAAAGTTTAAACTTTACAAGTTCAGAGTTAGGAAGAAAAAATTGTTTAAATTGCGAGTACCTTTTAAGGTACTCTTTGCTCCTTCATGGTTTCAGTTTACTCCATCGTGGAGTTTATTCAACAATGTGTTGTATTAAACCTTGTATTTCGGTATATTCATATTTTAATTTCATAAAAACGGAATGAAAAGAGAAAGTAAAAGCAATTTCCAAAATGCACCAAACCGGAAAACGCTTTATTCCAAAAGAAATAAATTCGCTCAAATTGTATGCAACGCGCTTAAAATGCAGGAAATTCAACCAACATCCAACATAAAAAACACCCCATCAACCACACCCCCCCCCCCGGGCAGTCGGGCAGTCATGAAAACTTTCCGCGAGAACCAGAAAAACCGACCGCGTACGTCAACCAAAACAAAGTCGAAAAGCGGGGTTCGCATTCCGCGCGTTTTTGAAGAGTTACTTTCGAAGAGTCGCCCTTTTGATAGAAGTCAAATGGGCGAAGAGCCCCGCATATACACAAGTGGTACCACGTGTGCGAATGGATGTATATGTGGGTGTGCATGTAGTGGTGCGGGTTTGAGGACGCTCCTTGTTAACATTCGAAATACAGAATGTAGCACGATGGTCAACATGACCATCCGGGAACAAAGGAAAAAGCAACTAAAAGCACCGCAGAATTACAAATTCAAAAAAGTGGTGCTTCGAAAGAAAGCAGAAGAAGTGAAACGAACAACAACGAATATTTTGGCCAACGACAGCAAAAAGCGAAGAAAGTACTGGGCAGTGGGTAGTGAACGCCATTTTAACAGTGGGCTGAGTGTGGGTGAGTTGCTAGACCTCTCCACAAGCCTCGCTTCCCGCTTCGACCGTAGGTAGAGCTTCCAGGCGCGTTCAAAGCATGACAAGGATTTATTTATATTGAAATTAAGCTGCTTTGTACGCGACTTTTGCAAGACTGCGTTGAATCCTTGCGTTCCCTCGCTCACATTGAAGCTAGGTTTGTGTTTAGAATCAATGAATTCTTACCAGAGCAGGATATAAACAAATGGAAATTTTTAGCTTTGATGCAAAAACAACCGCACACAGACAACAACAGCAACTGCGCAAATCGCAAAGTGGTTTCAGCGACGTAAGCGTTGCCAGATGCGACCTGCAGATGCATGGGCAGCCAAGCTTGTTGTGCGATGGGGGGCTTTTCTCCTGACCTTCGAGGTTCAGCATAAATCTGCTAAGGATGCTAATTTTGCGAACTGCCAACAAACAGTGAATTCAAAGTGGTTCTCTTTTAAAAAAAATACTCTTGACTTCAAGTTAAATTTCGAAATTAAATTAGTTCTTTTGTGCTCTGCTTTTGCACGCGAAGCGACATTTATTTTGGCTTTTATTTGGAACTATATACATTTTTAATTTAGGCTGCTGTAAAATTTTCTTATCTACATAATTGCATCACGACTGTGAACAAGAATCTTCCGGGAAATAACAGACTTTACAGCGGTTACTGAAATAACTCGAGCGGTTACTCAAGTTACTGAAATGGGTTACTCAAGTCTAACCCAGCATAATGAATTCTAACCTAACTTATCATAGACTTTCATTATTTCACCTAACTTAAAATCATTGTCCTAGTTCAGCAACCTTCAGCAACCATCGAAGCAGCTCCGTTTAGTGAAGAACAGATGATGAAACTCTCTGGTTAAGAGTTTAAGAGTGATTTAATAAAGGTTTGTTGACTTCTTTTGGGATTTCCTTATCTCGGCTTCTATTAGTAGCTACTAGTTACCCAATAAAGTGATTGCATTTAGGTATATTAACATCTCTGTCCCAATTCGATGCCGTTTAATCTCGATGCTAGAAACATGGAAATCAATAATTCATTCTCACATGGAAAGTGAATAACTAATTCATATTTCACTGTCATCAAGTCGATACGTAAGCCGAGTTCAACACAGTATACCACCTAATATCTATCTCATTCTACTTAATATTCTGTATACAATCCCATTTTCGCTCACTCTATCTGAGTGTCCATAGTTACTGCAAATAATAGTAAATAAGAGTCGAATTAAGTGTATTCCACCCAGTTGAATCATTAGATATCCACGTTAAAGATACACATTCAGCGTTTTGACAAGATATGTACATAAGTATCTGTGCATATTTTTGATATCTGTGTATATTAATGATATTAATGATATCTGTGAATATTAATGGTGTGTATGATCTCTGAATATTTGTGTATAACAATGAAGCTCAGGCACTCATTGTCGATGGAGGTGCATGGACTACTATAGTCGCTGTCTGGAATGAGGCAACCGCTGAGCACACGCTTCATCATCCGTGTCCTACGCAATTAAAGGAGTGTTGGTTCTGGAACTGTTGAAACTTTCTGGATGAGTGAAGTAGCATCTGAATACATGAGATTTCAGCTATTTGAATGTTTTCTTCCAGTGATTTGAACTCTAAACAGTTATCAAAAATTGTCTTCAGTTCTCTTTGAACTCTGAGGACCAGGATAAACTTGTAAATTTTAGAAACATTAGTAGGAAAACCTAGAAGATTCCACGAAAACTTTGTGAACAAATTTTCAAAAACAAAAACAATAAAAAAAACAAAAACTAAATATTTATGTTATGCGTATAAAATATCTCTTACTTATACTGAATATTATGGACCTGGTCAGAGTTATTCTTCTGGTTATAGATGCTTCTGGCATGGTCTCTACTATTATAAAATAAAAGTTCATAAGGTTGCCTCTTCTTACACAGTTTCCCATGAGAAGGTCCTTCAGTTTCGCCGGCCGAACTTTGTGCGTGTTTGTATTAATAAATACAACGAAATAGATTAATAAAAATTCCAAAGAAACTGAAAACATTCCCAGAAAACTTTTATAATAAATCAGAAAAAATTCAGGTCGGCAGTTCCAGGTCAACAAAAAAACCCACTCAGGAATTATTAAGAATAACCGCAATAGATTTGCGAGATTTTCAAGGATGCATGCTTTTTTCTTTGATTCCCTGCAATGATAATGAGCAACAACAAAAACGAGAACCAGCGAAAATATTATATATACAAAACAAAAGTCCAACCTAAAAAGGTAGCTTGCAAAATAAAAAAACTAATAATTCTTCATCATTTGAAAGCTCTCTCATTCCATCTATGCAACTCTTCCCTTTTTTCTCTGCGTGTGTCTCTCTTGCTGCCCGACTGTTACAGACCTCAATTCCTATTCACTGCGAGCGGGCAGAGTATCATCTTGACTTTGAACGAGTGAGTGATTCAGAACTCACATTTACATTTTTTAGTCTAGTACTTCTTCACCTCGAAATATTCCTGTGGAAATATACTCGTATTTTTGTGCTACATGATTTGCATTCCTTTTCATTCGTTTTCATTCCACAATCAAGCAGAATTGTGTCATAATTCCAAGTGCATTTGGGAGAATAAACAAACAAAAACTATAGAGAAACATTTCGAAATTAACCCCTTTACATATATTTTGCTTTTCTCTTATTATTCAGATATTATTTTATTACTGAATTCATTTCAATTCAATAAACTATGGAAACGTTCACTCGTGCTTGTTTCTGAAATCGTACTCGACACGATACGCGAAAGAGTGAAACGAGCCGAGAGTTGCAAACGGAATCACCCAGAACCACTTAGGTTCGAGTGGTTTTCAATCAGGCCCATTAGCAGGGCGGTGAAAAAATGGCTCCCCTTGTACTCTTGCGTTTACCGGAAACATGACACTTAAAAATTTCAATACACAAGCTTTTGTGTGAGCCAATAAATGGTGCTTCGAAATCCCTCTGCATTCACGATGGCTTCCTGCGTGCATAGAGCTTGGCAAAAAATTACCGTAGCGAAAGTGTGCTTAATTTGTTGAAGAGCTCAGATCATCGCGAAGAGGGAAGGGGGAAGGGGGGGGGAGGGAAACTGAAACATCATCACTTCAAAAATGGAACTATGATTTAGGCTGAGCCTAAAAAAATTGAACTGAGTTCAGGGCGCAGATTAAAAATAAAGTTAAAGGAGGTTAGGTTAAAATGTCAGCCGGAGTAACCGATGCGCCCAGATGAGGGCTGTTGTAATAGCAGGTGGAGCATAGTTGCTACAAGGATTGTAAGGAACGCGAAAGGATTCGAGTGGACTTCTCAAGTGGTCGCTTTTCATACAAGCGTCACAGCCTCACTTACATCCACTGACGATTTACTGCTAACGTGGCTAATATGTGGAATCCAAACCATGTTATATCACTGATCCAACTGAAGTAGACTGTTTTTGGTTTGGGTATGAATGAATGAGCGCTCCGGTAGCTCCGTTTCAATTCCAATCCCTTCTTCCCCCTTCGTAAGCCAGCTTCTAGCGTATGGCAGCGGCGTAAACCAGGCACACTAACGGCAAACATTTTCCAATCCATTAAACGACAAAATGTTCAACGGAACGAATTTTTTCGCGCGATTTCAATCAATACTATTGTACGGTTGTAGTTAATCGAAATGGATGTTATTGTGATGTTGCTGCAGCTGATTCTGTTGCTTGTTCATGGTGTGGGGCATTTTTTCAATATACCATAATTTTTTGTTGTTGATTTTGTTGTTAGTGAAGGAGGAGTAAAAAAGTTCATAAAAATATTTCATGTTGAATTGCATTATGAGGAATAAGTTGTTATTGTTGTTGTTGTTGTTACTGTGGTTGTTGTTGTTATCGTTGCTTTTGTCACAACTGCGAAGAACTCTTTCGTTTGTTGTTACTGTTATTGCTATTCATGTCGTTGACTGCGTTGAGTGTTGTTAAAATCGAGCTTATAAAAAAGCACTTTCATGTTGCTTCACTTTGAGCTGCATAAAATCGGTAACAGCAACAATAACCAGAAAAGCTGAACAAGCTTTGAACAAGGGAAAAAAAGGAGAAAAACAACAAAAAATTCATTTTTTGTCTCTCACAAAACATGTTGAATTACTTAATCATCGAAGGGTTGTTTTGTTGTGGGCTTCGTTTGTTTTTAATTTTTGTCAGCAATTTTGTTTAAAAGCTTATGTTTTAACCATTTAAACCATTTGAGGGACATTCGTACTTAAAAAACAACTATTTCAACAATATTTTGTATTTAAGTAAAAGTTACAAATGCTACAATATTAAGAATAAAAGACACGAGTTACATTCATCAGTTAAAAATGTGCTTTATTTTATTTACATAAAAAAGAAGTACACAAATATTCAACCTATTCCGAGAGAATTGCAGTCATGTAAGATGAGAGAGCTGAGAGTCTTGCAGTCATCATTCGTTATCTGCATACAACGACTCTTGAGGAGCAGCAACTCGTATCTACACCAGTTCATTGGTGTATCTGCCAATCCAATTGAATCTTTGAAAACCAGGAGAATGACAGCAACAACTACGAACAATCGCCCACTCAACAATTTTTTGCTTCTGAAGGTAATTTTCTGTCTTTCAAAGTCGATTCTTTTGCCTAAGTTCGATAGTGATGATCTTGCTGATGTCAATTATGATAATATTGATGACGATGATGTGGAGGATGATATTAATGACCATGATAAACCTCTAGTGCGCCACAAATATTCTTCCTTGATACAATCTGCGATGAGGTACGAAAATTTGCCAAGCCTCCTTTTATTCATTAGAAAAGGAAGGACAAACTTAATATAATATATATTCAAGTAATAATTTGAAATTTCTGAAATCTTTTGAATCACAAAAGTTCGCAACATTCGATTATTTAAGAGAAATGCTATAATAATTCCAAAAACTAATAAGTCACGACTTTCATAGAGAAAATGTATTGAAAAATAAACAGAAAAATAAGTTAGAAAAACAAAGTGTAATGTAAAAAAAGAGAAAAAAAGGTATCCAACTTCAACCAACAAAAACAGCGACTTTCACTACGACGACGACGATGACGACGACAGTAGTTAATAAAATAGTTTCAATCAACTAAACAGAGCTTCTGCAAACTTGTTCACGTCGTCTGCCAGGAGGAAATGAAAAACTGCTAAATCCATAACTCGTAAACAAACATCTACTTGTATATCAAGAAAAGCGAACCGGGGGAAGGGGTTGAGAGTGGGGAGAGATGTTGAGATGCCGTTGGTGGGGCGAAGGGAAACTTTCAAAGTTCATGCGAATAAAAAAGGGAGAACTCTTGATTTGCTGTTGACTTTCGAACTTTGAAGAACAGACTTCACCTAGCTACTCTATTCTACTCCATTCCCATGCACTTCTCGCCCAACCCTCGTCCCATCCAACCCAATTCGGTGGACTTCGTAGGAGGTAACTTCAATTGGCATCTACAAACAGCAAAAAAACAAACCCAGATGAGGAAAGAAGTATCTAACTTTTATAGTTATCGTTCTTGTTGTTCATGATGATGATAGTGATAATGACGATGATGATAACGGCTTCCTTTTTGTTATTGTTTTGCTGGGTCAGAGTTCTTTCTCTGAAAGAGGAAAATCCTACGTTTCTGCAACGAGTTGCCATTGAAAATTTTAAATGTATTTTTCACATGAATGCAAATTAAATCTACAAGCAACTGAACTGCTCCAATCCAAACGCAAATACATACAAATATACATACATACATCTCGTGCCTACATCTTTGCACACTTCGGTATTTTTGCATCCGTGACGTGTCACAGTTCGGGGTTAAGAAATTGCATTTTTAACTTCCAAATGCTTTATAGTTGCCATTACCTCTCCCTTCTCCATAAATTAGGGGATGCACCCTCCCCCTGCTAGCCCAGCGCCTAACTTGAATTCTGACAGGATGCAGCTGTTGCTGTCGCTGTAGATCCTGCTGCTGCTGCTATCAACGGACGCTGCATCTGTTTGCCCACGTGATGCATGCAGCACGTTTGCATTACATACGCCGGTAAGTTGCCTTTAGACAATTTGTTGAGTTTGAGTTTGTTTTCTAACTTCTCATCCTTTTTCTCAGATCTCCTCGTCCGGCGCTTCACAGACAACAAACTTTAAATTAGCTCTACTAGAGTTTGAGACACTTTCGACTTCTAGGGAAATGCTTGATTTGGTAGCAAAATCAAAGAGGCAATTCGAACCGAATTCAAAATATGCTTTCAGAATATAATTTTTAAGCACGTGACTTCGTAATACTTAAGGGGACCGGAGAAGAGAAGGAAGGAACGGTCGAAATACTTCTAAAGACATTCCTGTCCTGTCCCATGCAATTAAGATTTATAACAGTTGTTGCTGTATTGCTTATCGCAGTATAAGTATTTGTCTTTTTTCTTTCACTTAACTTGAATCTGCCAAACCCACATTTTATCCACTCATAGAAACTTCCACTCGGACTTCGACTAAGTTGTTACCTGTTACCGAAAGCTTAGAGGCAACATCATGCTGTACTGTACTGTTTTGTGGTATTTCCATACGAATTTCCAGCCCGAGTTTCAACTAAAATACATTATCATTTCTTTTGTCGAAATGGACGCACTTCAGTTGTCTCCTTCCCGCAGTCGCCGCTACTTTTTATGGGGTCAGTTTAACCCGAACAAAATAAATTAAATAAATCGATTTATACGTGGCTCTTTTATTGTCTCTCTGTTTATTCTTGTGCTTCCCATGGCGATGCAGCGAACGGTCCTTTGTTGGTCGGCCGATTCACTTAAAGCAGTGCGTGGAAGTTTCATTGGTTCGAATCCAATCGAATCGAATCAATGGCGTGTAAAGAGATGAAAGCTTCAGAATCTAGATTTTAATAGCTTTCGGTATTGCCACAAAAATCGGTTTGTGTTACTTTATTTTTGCTTCATTCGCAAAAGTGGAATGGCTCGTCTTTGAGATTTCCACAAAAAGTCACCGTAACTTTTGTAGTATATTGAATGGTAAAAAAGACAACTTAGGAAAAGTCAATCAATCCGAGAGATTCTCCCTCTCGGGAACGAATTCCCCCTCTCCACGCTACTAGTTTATGCAATGTGTTTTATCTACAATTTCGTTCGATTCTGTTCGATTGTATTCGATTCTGCTCTACTTTCCTCTTTGCGAGGACATGATGCTTTAGATAAGATTTCACTGTGAATTTCATTTTAAATGTAAATCAAAACTGAACTAAAAATTTTATCTGCAAAACTTGTTGAATAAAAAGCGGACGGAAACTGGACAAAAACAACAACCATTTTCGGCGAAGTAATCGCTGGATTTAAGTGGTGCATCAAATTCCGTTGATGATCCTCGCGGCGCCATGCCTCAGAGTGAATTCAATGTCCACTTCTTCGACATCGTCTGTGGATTCTCTCTCTCCCTCTCTCTCTCTATCTCACTCTCGCTGTGTGTGCGTGTTTATACTGAGCATCGTTTTCCGATTTCTGACCAAATAACTACGAAACCAAAGGATTAAGGAAAGGAATACAAATAATAATAATAACAATAATAACAGCAATAAAAACAATAAACGCAGCAAATATTGAGTCGCTGTAGAAAAACAGTGCAGCTGAAAACGAAAGACGTGCCAAAGACGCACGAGTGCTCGTGGAGCGAAAATGTTCAGATCCGGGACTCGATACTGAGATCGGAACTGAAACAGAGTTTCAAGGCAAAGATTTGCGATTTTGCTACGCAGCGTATTGATGTCGTTTCCGCTGCATTTGCGAGTAATGATGCTGTTCCGCTTTCGGCGCTGTGTGTCTGCAGACGCATCCATACTCAAGGGATCTGGGCTCCATTCGATGGACCACTTGGAGTACTCAGGTAGCGTACAGCAGACGCAGGCTCTGCAGAAGAAGCCACGCTTATTTCCAACATCGCCGGTTTTTTTATGCTTGCGTAGCTGCTCAAAATTTATTTTCTTTTTGCTGTCTCCGCAGAACAGAAGAAGAACAGCCATAAGAAGCAGTACAAAAAAAGAGCATTAATGCAGAATTTATCTGCGTTTTTCACACAATTCTTCGCGATGTCTTTTGCATCCTTTCTTTGTTAATTTTTTTGTCTAAATCGATTTTGTACTAAAAGCAGCAAGAAAGGGCGCTTATTTTTTTGTTCAATTGCTTTTTCTTCTTTCGCATTTTCTTCAGTTCCTTCAGCCATTTCTTTTTTCTCTCAGCCTTTTTATCCTTATTGTTTTATTTTATTTTCACATCTTCGGAAACTCTGCAATTTCATGATTTCCCTGAAATTCCTTTGAACACAATTCAGTGCATTTCAATTCCTTTTCTGGCGCGAGGAATGTCTGCTGGAAATCATTAGGGACATCTAAAAGCTATGCGTTTTGAACGTCATCCATTTTAAAGGCTTTCAATCTGAAAAATTAATTTATACACTCGGCTAATTTATTGTTGTAGGATGCCAGTGCGGATGGCGGCAGATGCTGGGCTTCCCTTCTGGTCGGTAAATCAGTTGTTGTCCATTTAGCCAGACTCGTGCATGCATGCAAACAAATCGGTTTGGTTGCGTAGGATGTGCGTCCATCTGTTTGTGTGGTGATTTCATTTATCATTGCAAGCGATTGTCAATCATTCAATTTAACACCAAACTGCCCATTCACACTTTAACACATACACAAACGCACGCACGCAAACACGCATAACAATATACAATACATTCACATTGAATTGTTATCGTCAAACGCAACATTCGATTATTTCGAGCCAAATTGATTTGAGTTGCGGCTGGCTGGCCTCGTTTGGCAATCACATTCCTTGTCATGTTATTAAGTTATTTTAATGACAAAACCAGTATGTACGTGTGTGTGTGCGGAGAGAGAGAGAAAGAGAGAGAGTATTAACACAACTGCATTTACATACAAATACACAAGCGCTAATGTTAAGAGTTATTCTGGTCTCGATTCTAAAATGCACTACTTATTCGTGGACAACATTTCAATAGTTCTCAAAGCGAATAATCAACATTTCAGTGACTAATAACTTCGAGAAAGAGGGACAACAATATTTAAGCACAGACTGCAATAAATAAAAAAGCACTCGAAATAATTTGTGTGGGCGGAAATCGAAGCCGATTTAGTGTTAATTTAGAACATTCCAGAAGCTGAAAGAAGGAAGGATGAATATTAAAGCACGGAGTGATTTAGTTTGGACAAAATTTAATCTCTCGAAATCGTTTTGTTTTTCGAAATCAAACAAAATGAATGCAATTTCTTCCACTTCCAATTCAGATGGCTGCATTTTGCGCAGATCACACTTAATAGTAAGCTGACAGTGACTAGGAATAGCATCAAAGGAGCCAGCAAGGAGAAGAAAAGGATTGCAAAAAACAACAGCAACAACAAGAACACCAAAGGAAAATCTTTAAGTACTAAATGCTTAAAAGCCAGATAAGCAAGAGTCCATCTCGAGAGAAGAAATAAAAGAGAAGCTCAAAAATGGGATGAAAAGGATTTTGAGTGTCTGTTGAAGAAAGCAGTAAGACAACAACAGTTGACAACAACAACAACAATGTCATTTTTTACACTGAGAACAATTGACTGTCTGTTGAGAGATCAGGAGTGGCTTTTATAGCTGATCGAATAAGCTGATAAATATAAAGTAATAAATTGATAAGCTTGATTTTTATTTATCCTTTTCCTCTAACTTAAAAGAGTATCTTTAATAACATGTGGACGTATTTCTAATGTTCTTTTGCACTCTTCAATATCCTTGTGTGCTATTTTCACAGCTTACCTCAGCTCTTGTGGCTGCGCTTCTCTCACCTCGGCTCTTCTTCTAATGTTGCTGGTTTTTGTCTCTTTGCCAACTTTGACATATAATTTGCGTGGCCTTTAAATGTGTGTGCGTGTATACTAATACGTAGTCTGTGGCTGTGTGTACTAATGTCCTTACATTTGACACTTTTCAGTTCGTCTGTAAGCGATTGAACTGTCAATGCAGGTCATAATTTAACATAATTTAAAATAACGTACTTTAGGTATCATGATCGTATCTATAATAATCCTACATCCCTAGCGTATCCCTAACATATCTGTATCTATGTATGTATGGATCTGTAATCTCTTGCAGGGTGAGTAAACTCCAATCCCAGCAAATAGAACAAACATTACCCTTAATTTGAGTAGCTTACTTTTTCGTAAACATACCCTTCAGATGCTGTATCGCGCATAACAAATATACACTGAAGAAAACACCGGAGAGGGTCACAAACTTGCTTTCATCGGAAGTCGTTCGAACTAAGAAATCCACCCACACACCCGGAATATCTACAAATGTTAAACGATTTGATTTGGTGATTCAAATGGAAGCTAAAGGGATGATGGTAGAGGGGTCAGGAGGCGTAAAGGGAGATCTCATGTGGACATACACACATACTCGTATGGCACATGCACATGCACACATGTGGTACATACATACATACATTCAAGCTGTGTCCATTTGGCTGTGTTCAGGCACGAAATGAAATTTCGCTCCTTACAGGATATTCGTACAATTCGTAGAACAAAAAATTGAACTGAAAACAGGAAGTTGTTGTTATGCTGTTGTTCTTGTTGTTGTTGTTAGTCACTGCCAGCAGGGGGAAGCTTTTTTGCGTTTTTATTAAATTTGCATAACGGCTCCATATCAGTAAATAAAATATTTAATGCTCCAAGGTATTTTTACCCCAAAACACTTTCATTGCCTTTGTTTACAATCCGCAGTATTCATCGCTGCCGTGGTGAGAATAATAAATTTTTGATTGTGAGTAGTACAGTGGAGCACAACGTGAAAAGGTAGCTCTAGAAATTATATACATATACGATAAGAATTCATATACAATACATCTACAAAGAAAACCAACACCTCGAGCATAAATTTTCTCTCTCTCTCTCTCTTCAGATGCAAATTTCTGAGCAGAGAAGAAGAACAATAAAACGAATTAAAGATGAAAGGGAAAAAGAATATAGTAATGAAATCAATTTTATCTTTTCTAGAAAGCGCGTCTAACAATTTTCTGAAAGCACATTACAATATACAGATGAAGGGCGAGTCAGAAAAATGTAAGTAAACCTTAATGTACAATATATAAAAGTATTGATTACGATGATGATTACGTTATGAGTGCTGGTGATCATGAAGGAATTTCGTGATTCTTTGTAAATCCAATTTTTCATCTTTAAAAAATCTTCTCAACAGTTTTCTGATGACAATTTGAACACAGAATCCACGGTTCGGGCTTTTTTGCGTATCGAATCCACGGTGCGTTTTATTTTTTAACCCTTTGAATGGAGGCCCTAACAATATCGCTGATTTGTCAAACTTGATTTCTGGAACTGTGTTGGTACCTTGAATCTGGCGTTGGTTGATATTTTTTTATTTTGTTTTTGTAATTCGGCCTAAAGGGTTAACAAAGTGTTAACTTATAACAAGAGTGATTTTCACATTTGTTTGCATTCATTGCATCCATTTATTATTATTTGCTTACGTATTATTTGGCATGTGTGCAGGTGTGCGTGAGTGTATGCGGGTGGAGGGGCGTGGCGGGTGGTTGTTCGGCTGAATGTCTGTATGCGAATGTGTGCTTGAGGCAGTAAAGCGTAAAGTTCTTGTTGTACGTGTGGCTTAATAGAGGAGGTGTTAAACGGCTGTCCATTCGGCCGTCTGTCGCTTCGAACTAAGTCCAAGCTGAGAGGATTGTCATCATACTCATGAATGACTCGGGGAGAAAAGCATGGAGAAAAAACGACTTCTCCCAGGAAATCTTTCTGCAACTTGACTGAAGGGACTGAATTCGAATGAAAGGACTCCGCTGAATTCCCTTTCGGTTTTTGCTTTCATTTCCCTGAGTGACCACTTGTTTTTTAATTAAAAAACCCGACCAAAACAGAAACCATTTAAGTAACCAAAGCAAACAAGTGACTAAGGAAAAAAGGACCGGGTCTATGTTCTCTAAAGAAGTACGCAAATGTATTGGGTTTTCCCCATCAATGATACAACAACACGAGGGACACGGCATCAAGTTTCCTTTCAGAAACTCCCAGAATCCAGGGCAATCGACCAACATAAACACCAGTTAGTTTTCGTCGATTACGCCAGCTCTGGACCGTCTTCAACGTCTCGTCAACACAGACGCTGCCAGTGAATGCATCCATTAATTAGCTGTTGATTTTAGTAAAATACCCACACAGCGACCAGTTGGCAAGTCGTCAACACAAACACCACGTTATCACCAACACCCACACAAGCGCAGTCGCCTCTTCCCCGTTCGGTCGTGTAGATCAGCCCGCCTGACTGGCACAACCAGTTGAATGCTGGATGAGCGTGTGTGCGTTGTTTGTATGTAGGTGCAAATTACATTCAAAGTGAAATCGGCTATCTGAGCATGCATGTGTGTATGTGTGTATGTGTCGCATGTGTGTTTGTATAAGACCAACAGTTCTTATGTTGTTCGTGTTGTTGTCTGGCATTAATTGCATTTTCATGTATCTCTTCTCCAACGATGCAAAATCAAATGAGTTCCTCAAAGGCAGGCCCCAGCATTCACAAGGACAATCAGATACGCACACACACACACATAGACAGGCAAACCCCTTTGGGAAATGAAGGTCCGTCTTGCAGCCGGAATAGGTTCGCATTCGCACATGTCCTTTCGCTTCGTTTTTTAAACCCATCTAGTCTACATCGACATGCAGCTGCTCCTGTTTCCGCAATGGAATTTAATTAGTTTAACTCGTGCGTCACCCGCCAGCTTTCGGTCTGCTTGTTCCATCCGGCCTTCTGACCTTTCAGTGTTACCTGCGTATTTAATGCAGTTGGTTCAACAGCAGAATCAACAATCATCTAATGAATCCCCTTCCACACCGAATCTGAGTTAAAAGTTAAGCTCGACGCTGAGTGAGTAGGGTGGCGATGATGTAATAAACCCCTCGGCATCTATACTGACATTGAGCGGAATCAATGGTGTGGGCAATGCCAGTGTACACCGACCAACAACGCAAAAAGCGAATTTAATGAATATTATTTCCGCTGCTTTCTCTCTGTCGATGATTTCGGACATTAACGATTCGTATAGAGAAGAAGAGCAACCTTTTTCGGGTCACACTTTAGCAAAACCCAAATTGAGTCGGGAAGTCAGATGAGTTTTTTATTAATTCATGGCATTTTCTCATATGCACCTCAGAGGCACACGTACATGCTTAAAGGAAGGTGAGAGTAGTGGAAGTACAGACAGCGATATTTCTATGCAGAAGAGAGGCACGTTTGTGGCGTATTTTCGTGGACATCAGCATTTATTAGAAAGGAAACCCATGAGAAGAAGAGAGACCTACGAAATGGTTTTTGAATGGCGGACTAAATCAAGCCTGATGAAGCCATAAAGCCTAAAAATGTGCAGGGAGAACCAAAGGCGAAATCGCAAAGAAGTACTTAACGTACATAAGGAAATCATGGATTATATATACATATACATATACATATATTCAGACATTCAACTTAATGGTACAAACGTGTCTGCACAGAGCAGTGAAAATATGCAGCTTTTTATAGCCCAGTTAAAGTGAGAGCCGCAGCCAGAAAGCAAAGCAGAAGATTTGCGTGAAATCACCAGCCGGTGGATGTGGCGACAGAATAAGAGGAAAAGCAAAAACAACAACAACAACCTACATATATTCTGTTTCCATCTACCATTCATGCAATCTTCCAATGGATTAAACCACTTTGTGTGGCCACATTGGAAGGTTTTTCATACACAACCCTGTGTTGCATGTTGACAAAATATTTCGTTGATGCTTTGTAGGAATAAATTTTTTTTTAATTTGTAGGAATAAGCAATTAAAAGAAATTATTTGCACGTACAGGAATGGGTACACTCACAGAAGTTGCGGAGATCTGCATTGAGAATTGTACTCAACAGCAACTTACCTGCTCTGTATCCTGTTGCATGTCCTTCCTTTGTTCTTTTTACTCAACCCTTTCGTATGGCACTCTTCAATTCTTTTAGCTCTTGCTGTAAATTGTTGCATTTCCTGTTCTATTTTTATATGGCAGTGATTATGAAATTATAATGTCCTGATGCCGCAGCAGTCAGCTGTACCTTGCGGTACGAAGTCCAGCTGCTGAGGAATTTGTGGGGACTTAATTTCAGAGATTTTGCAATTATGAGCAACCATGCATCCATCCAGAACGTATACTGGGAAACCTGACCACACGTACACAAACATACACAGCCTCTTACAGTAATCTGTGTGCATGTGTATAGTATGTTTGTGGGGTAAATGTTTTTCGCGCGGTTTTAGTATTAAACACCGCTGGACATATCTACAAGCTTTCTTCCTTCGGCTTCTCTTCTGACAGGAAAAACAATCAACTGGCTGGATTCTTGTTTGCTCTGCGAAGAAAAGTTTCCTTACTTTTGCCATGAATTCTGACTTAAACTCTCCGGGTTGCATATAACGATAGAGCACTGTTCTTGTCCTTAATGTTGCTTTTTGAAATGAGTTTTTGCCAACCTGAAAAAGTAATGTGGAACGATTATGTTTTGTTAATACTTACGGAGTGCTTTTTTCTTACATCAATTATTAATCCGAAATCCTTTGATTACCTCAAAGCGACCATTTTATGGGAAAGATATGAAAGAAATATAAAAGAATTATGAAAGAAGAATACACGAACTTTCATGAAGTTTACTTGTTCTTAGTTTAATGCCACTCATAATATTTAGTAGTTTTCTTGCGAACTAAATAAAGTAGCCGTCGAAGGTAGGTAGCTCCGTTTGACCCACTCTATGGGCCGGCACTCATGTTCTCTAGAAACGGAACAAATTATAGCTTTTTCATAGTGCAAACTTGTTATCAAAATCTTGGGATATGTACTTATTTGCGGAATGAAGCACACGGCTGCTGCTTTCCATGAAGATGCTTTCAAGGTATCGCCTCCATCCCTCCCTGATAACTTAGTTATGTCCTTAAGTATGACGCAATGAATAACTGCTCTCTGCTGTTGCTCCACATCAAAAGTTGCGCTTTACGTGGTATTCAAGTAACTGCATTAAGATTGCGACGAGCAAAAAGTGCAAGCAGCAGAAGAACAACTGCAAGCAAATAAAGAGCCACGAAGTCCTTGCAACGGCCCCAGCAAATTGCATTTGCATTCAATCGACTGCGAAACAATTTTGACGCTGCTTCGTCTGCCTGCGGCATCCGGTCGCGTGTGCGGGGGATCTCCGGCTGCTGGCTTCTGGCTTCCGTTTGCGTTGGTCTTCTTAGCGGCGGTGGCGCGTTTTTCTATTTCTTGTGCTTCTTCAATTGCTAGTCAGCATCTCGATTGCTATTTTCAATTTTCTATTCGACGTAAAACAACTGAGGCAACAATAACAACTGCAAGGAAAACAAATGGCTTGCCTCTGCTTTGACAGCGAAATGAGGCACAGCAATTGTGACAGATCCTGGCCGCTTCCATCTACACCACCGCAGCATTTATTCTTCGACGCCACGGAGTTCGTGGAAAAATCGAAAAAGCAAAAAGAGAAAATACAAAATGGCTTGGTAAATCTTTGTTAGCAGTTGTTGTTGTTATTGCTTCGTAGTACATATCTATTAATTTCAACCGCCACGAACGCTAGCAAATCACGTTGCACTTGCTGCGTGCTACGCTGGCTGCAGCAGAATGTTACTTCCGCTGCTGTAGCCTGCGTTCGTCCTCTGTTGATGTGCTAGAGTATTGGCAAGAAGGAGGATGTGTGTGTTTTCATGTGTATCTGTGTTTCATGCTAAACGCTAACAATGTGTACTACGAGTTCGCTCAGCACGTAATCAATTACGCCATGGTGCATATACAGGATCCGCTGCTTTTGTTGTATACGTTGTTCCTATTCTATTCAAAGGATTCCATTTTTTGTTTCGCTGACTTTGTCTAGCTGGTCATATTTTTTACGGATTCATAAAATACGGATCACACCTTCGGCCCGTTTCGCCAGATGAGTGTTCACTTCCACTGAGGCGCAGTCCAAGGAATGGGACGAAATTCCGGCAGGATTCACAGTGAATCATTTGAGTGTCCTCAGATGTTGGATGCCAACATTTTTGGATTGTTTTTATCTAGATACAAGATGGTGTAGAAAGTTCTGCAGCTGTTTTTGGAGTTTGTTTGGAGCTTGCAGCATTATTTCTTCCCATGTACGATTTTCAGAACGATTCTAGATTTTGCTTGGACTCGAAGGACCTGCTTTCTTTTCCTTTAGAGATAAACACTTTAACCACAAACTGATTGGGAGTTTATGGTATTACTACGGATCGGGTATATCCTCCTTTATGTACCCTGCTCTAATCATCTTCTTGTCAAAGAACGTATTTGAATTAACTCAGAATTGCTGCTCCTTTAAATAACAAATTTCTACTTGGAAATTCTTCCTCTGGAAGACGGTAATCACTGGGTGTGTTCGGAAACATAAATAGGTTGGGCAGTAAAAGCATATTTATTACTGGCAACTATAAATCAAGATCAAAAAATGAATGGACAATGGAATACAATGTGTTCAGTGGAAATCGTTCTGTCATAGGAATGTCCTTCAACATTCGGCCATGAATCCAGTGTCCACTACGCTGCCCATCTTCCAGACTTGATAGATTTTCATTGACAAAAACCCAATCTAAAGAGAATCATTATGAAACTTAATCATAGCTTGCAAACATAAGAAAATAACCGGGACACGTAACGGAATGAAAGTACATAATATAGACACCTTTATGCAGGGACTAAAATTTAAAGCATTTGGGATAAAAAGCTAGCCAACTAAGGGATCAATGCTGAGGTAGACAGTGCTTAGTATTGTGGTACAATGCAAGTAGTGGTTATGAAGAACTCGATTGCTGACGGAATGCATTCATTTCCTGTGAGCGGGTTTTATTCCCTTTATACCGAGTATTTTATCTCTCATTCGCTCTCTCTATTTCTCTTTCGTACCACGAGAAACGTTTCAGGTACAAGAAAACAGGAAACAGGAAATGAAAGAAACTAAGTAAGAATTATGTGCTCATATATCGCAATGACGTCTGCGGATTTGTTGCACTTCCCTGCCTACCGTAGGGAAGAAGGTTGTACGTGAGCCGTGAATTGAATGAGAAGTGATTTTGAGCTTTCAACGACACTGCGGCCCGGCATCCTGGCAGTTTGTCAAATTTATTGCTGGATCTTTGTTGAAATGTGCTGGAATTCGCGGTTGAACGCTTGTTTCTCGGTACTCGGCTGCTGTTCGTGGGGAAATTTTATGGCTATTAATTAATTATTTAAAAATCGAAGAGAGATCAAAGAGTTGGGAGAGTCCTTTTATGGCCACAACGCTTTCAATGGGCATGAAGGATAGACTGTGATGGAGTGTGTGTCTGACTAAAAAACGCAACCTTGGTAGTCCAGAATGGTGTACAGCTCTTTTTCTTCCTTGTTCTTTTCTACATTGCACTTCTTCTTGATGGTTTAGTGATAGTGATAGTTTCGGTAGTCTTTGAAACTCAAAGTTAGGCTGGTTGTGTTGAGAGAACTAACAAATATAATGTGTTACCCTACTTTGAAGTTACTCTCGGTTTTGTGAAAAGTTACCATTTACCAGAACCAGTTACTTATTTACCAGAAAGTCATTTCTGTCTTTTAAGGGATTGTTCTGGAACCCTACGTAGCCCTAATGAGCACCATTATCGAGTTTTAATCACGATGGATGATTAGGATCAGAATCAAGTATGCAATCTTCATTAGTTGTCCAAATGTTGCATTTTTTTACAACTATTTGTTGTACGCCATCAATACCCCGAAGGCTTATTATTGTTATTATTTCGAAAACAAGTATCCTGCTGTTTGCTTGACTAGCCGACGCTGGGGAGAGATCGAGTGACATAAAGACCCGCTAGCTACACATTTCTATCATAACAACTCGAAAATCAAGTCAACCCATCAGAATTATCGCGCGAACTGACAGTTTAGCTGCCAGAAAAGTGGGTTGCTCATTGGCTGCCTGATTGGCAGACTGCCAGATACCCTTCGCTTATAACAGAACAGTGCAACAACAACAAATCAACAACAACAACAACAGCCAACGTTCCCAACGGAATGAAGCAGTTCGAATGGGGTGAATTATTGAGTTGCACTCATTAGAGCCACCTTTCGGGTACTCAACGTGCACGTAATCCATTAACACTTCGAGAACTCGTTAAACACGCTGCAGCAAAAGCGTTTGAATAGCGGTGAGCACTGTACGGAAGCGATACAAATGAGGGTACACGGTGGTTAATACCCTCAAGAAGCCACTTTCTAAGTCATCAAATATTTATGCCCTCAATGTACATACAATTACAAATGTTGAAATTAAAAATAATTTCGCCTTTGAAAAACGAATATAAGTCTTGAAGGTTTTTTTAAAAAGCGTCTTAAGCTTGGAGATGACCGAATCGACATCGTTTATCTATCGATGTGGACACATGGACTTAAGGAACTTTAGTTGTCCTAACTTCCATCTTGTGTGTGCTCTATACGCTTGGGACAAAAGGTAACTCCAAAAAACCATCTTAAAGGTTGTCTTCTATTTATTCTTTAGAGACCTTTTCTATGAAGACCATTTGGAGTAGATGTTAGTTTTTTCCTGTTTTTCATTCACATTTTGCGTACTAAGTTTGGGAAACCTTTTGTACTACTTAAAAAATTTGATAAACGAAAACCTCCACCATCATCGTAATCAGCATGCGTCACATCATGCGTCAATATCAATTAGTTATATTTGCGTAAATTTGTTTTTCTTGAATCTTATTGGATCCCAGATTATGCGGAAAATTAATTGATATCAATCATTATTAACTTCCTGACAACTGTTTGCTTTAGATTAAATCCTAAAGCTGAAGATATTTCTGTACTTCTTTAAAATGATTTCATTTTCAAGCATTCTCTATTATCATATTACAAGGATATACTGCTCAAACTCTTTCTTCATAGCTGACTGTCTTGAACTATAAACATTCCCTTGACAAAATCGTTAAATTAATCGTGGATTTTTACGTACAGGCACTTGAAAGCTAGTAATTAATGATTCTCCTTAGGGAGAGTGTAAAACTGAGTCAAGTGATTTGTTAATCGCGGAGATTGTAGCTTACAATTTTAGGCAATTTTTCAGGGATAAGCCGCACAGTATTTATTGAGATACTCTTAGCAATTGACAGCTGGTAGATAAGGAAACAGCACCGAAATGTCGTTCGCGCGTAAGCTAATCAGAATGACAAAGTGCTGGAATAAGAATTTGCACAATACTAAAGGCTGGAGCTACGCGGAGGGGACCACAGGGGGGTTAACTATCCACACAAATGTTGGTCGTAAATTTCAAGCTCTATCAGACTTGAATTATGTGCGATAATGAGATTTAACATTACAATAATGAGATTTAAAGATGTCGACAGTAGATGCATCTTCTGTCTTAAATACTCAATGTTTTAGAAATCCTTTAATACTCATACATAGTTTATAGAGATATTATTATAGTGAATTCCTTTTTCCGCTCGCACTTCTTCTGGATCCCTCTCTTTCAAATTATATTACATTTTCTTTATTACGTTCAGCCGACACATCCTCAAAACCGGTCCAAGTTTATTGGCAGATACATCGTAAATCCCCAGCCAGCTGAACAGCGAAAACCGGGCAACGAACGAAGCCAAGACACCGAGCGACTGCCAACTGGAGCTGATTGCAAATATTTGCACACGAGCACTGTGAACATTCGATTATGGAATTATGAGCAATCAGCAAATGTTTCTGAGCACCAGAATCCTCTGGAAATTCAAACAATCAGGAAATATTAAAAAATCGCCCAAAACACAGAAAAACAAAATGGACAATAATATGAAAGGAAGAAACAAAACTCGCCGCAGCCCACAGAGAGCCCAAATGTGTTTGGATAGAAATTCGGGTGTGCGAGAGTGTGCGTGTTTTGCCACTGAAAGAGTGGCTTAAAATGTTAAACACATTTACTCGCTCTCTCTTTTACACACACACACTATAAAGGTTCCCAGTACCTTTTCTAATATTGCAACTACAATAACAACTGAATTTCATGGCTGAAGGCACCGAACTGACAGAGTAGGAGGCGAAATCAAATCAAAGAACTGCCCCTTTTTGGACAAGGTCGAAATGGAAAAGTGTGCAATATTATAAGGATTTATTTCTACACATCACAGTCAGGATATCGAATAGAATGACTCTAAAATTCACCGACCTGACGTCGAACTTCACCGAACAAGCAGACCGGACAGACCAGGCAGTAATGTGATTAAGTGTTGCTCCTTGTGGAACAAAAATCGTCCAGACAGAAAAATGTACCCTTTAGACAAAAAGGCATCGCCATCTTTCACCATCTCCATTACATCCGATTTGAAGGATTGAATTGAATTCTATGATTTCGCTTTGCTGAAGATGCTTGTAGCGTGGATGTAGCGTGGGTAAAGGATTTGTGAACGTGTAACGATTTGTACCAAATAATTGGAACACATGAATATTTCTCATGATTCCTTCGAGGATATATTCGCTGAATCCCAATTCTATAATTTTACATATTTTATAAACTACATTAGAACATTCGAAATATTAGTTTCGAAAGGTTTCAATGCTTTATACAGTTATATCTACACGGATATCTAGCCAGTTATCTACGCAAGTAGCTAAACGTGTATCTGCACGTGTATTTGTTCAGGGGTATCCATGGTACACGTATGCATATCTAAATACGATTATTTACACGGCTATTTATTAGGGTATCTACATGAGTACCTTAATCTAAAAATGGTGCCCAAATCGTAAACGTATAAAATAATGCTTAACAGTCCAAGGAAAGTACGATTGCTTTGTAGAATTGGTTCGTCTTAGTGGTCATCACGAAGACCAAATTCAGATAAGGACGTTTCGAATAATGGACGACTCCATTTTTGTTCATAAAATCATTTACAGTAGTTGCGGAAGATGGTGATTGATATAGGTTGAGCCGAAAAGTTATCTATTGCATGAAAAGAAAACGTTAGGTGTCTCTTGCACTACCTGGTAAAATGATTAAAATAGACATCTGAGTCTAAAAAGCAGTTCAGGATGATAAGAACCGGATTGGTGTAATTTGGATAGTCATCATAGTTACCCAACTGTCTGCCTTTCTTCTAAATAGACACATTAGAATGTTTGGTCTCAGTTGTAATTGAATTATTTCCATTTTCATATAGTGGAGTGCAAATATTTTGATAGGACAAATTAAAACGTCAATTCTGTCGGCAACATCACCAAACAACAACGTCTTTGCGTGAGCTTCGTCGAAAAAAATACCCCAGACGCTCACGCAAACGTCTGAGTAGCTCTTTGAAAACCGGCTCAAAATGTGTGGGACGCGTCGCTGGGGTTCGCTGTGGTAATCCATGCAGCCGAATGGAAGTATTCACTAGAAAAGCACTTGAAAGGCGCTTCGGTAATGCGATGCGATTGATGAATAGCTGAATGGATGAGCGGTTAAAATGAGTAGTGAATGGGTGAGTGGAAGGACAAATGAATAAACGGATGGATGAATGGATGGCTGGATGACAGGCGTCCTTCGCAGATTAACTTAGACTTGGCTCTTGTCATCATGTTTGTGCCTGATGTGGTATGGTTATTGAGACCATTACAGTAGTTGTTGTTGCAGTAACTGTTTGCGTGGACCTGCAAGTTGAAGATAAAGAAATCATTACCATATTCATGCTGCGTATAATGTTTTAATTTTCCACTTTACCGGCCAATGACAATAACAAAAACAATAGAAAAAACCATAGCAAAAACAGCAAAACCTTGGAAACAAGTCACGATGATGAAATTTCTATTCAATTTATGTAGAAGAAGTTTAGAGCAGACAGTTTTTAGATGGGTCCCATCTTCATCATCTACTCAATACTCTGTCCATTCACTATTCTGGAATCATATTGATATACACACAATATGTGAGTACAAATAAGAGTATAGGGTGTGAAGCAGATAAATCAAAGCACCACCAATCAACCGCTCGTCCGCTCGTCCGCTCACTCGCACGAACCACTGACAACATAATAATTCACGTGACATATGTCAGATTTATATGCAAATGTGTCGGGCGCACACAGACAAACAAACAATTTAATTGCCAATCTGGTTTATTATCGCATGCTTTGGCGAAGGGTGACGCGCCGTTATCTCGTCCTTGTCGTCGTCGATGTCTCTCTGCGGGCGTGGAGCAGAGAGGGTGTGCCTGGAGGGCGGTGTTCATAGTGCAGACAGCGAGTTTATAAAAGCATTATTTGTTTCCTTTTGATAAAGTATGATTTTTATTTACATAGCATGTTGAAAGTTCGAGAGAGTGAGTGAGAGAGAGAGTCAGAGAAAGAGAGAGATTGAAAGGAAAGAGGAAGAAGGAGGAGGGGGAAACATTCATTGCCAGCAGGAATAAAGTTCAGTTGATTGCTGTTTTAATGTATTTTAAAATTTGCAATTCTTTTTGCAGGAGCAAAAATTATCAATTGGATTTTTTTACCCAACTCATTTCACATCAACGGCTTTCCTCACTGGAGTTCATACATGCACCAAAGATATTCACGATTAGTAAAACTGGGTGCAGCACAACAACAACAGCAGACGGCATAACTTGAACACGTATTTTCAAAATAGGTTTGAAAGGGCTCTTGTTTTCATGGACAAATATAAGGACTTCTATTACCATTTTTATCCTTGAGTTATATGGCACAGATATGTTTGTAAGTGTTTAAGTACCCCGGCAAAAGTATGTTTCTCATATAGAATTAAAAAACATCCTACATTGAAATACTTAAAAAAGAAAAGTTATTCTTCGTTATTCCAATCAAAAGTCAGTGGACAGAGAATTTTTGTATTGACAAATTATTTGTTTTCACAAAGAAGAAACGTGTCATGTGTTGTTTGTTTGATTTTTTGAAAATTTAATAAAATCATTGATGTGTGGAAAATCCTAAAAAAAATAAAACTCTTTAAAAACACAATTTGCATTCTATCAACAGAGCGTGATTTCGACAGTTTTCACGGTGCTCTGTGCGTTTATTTGGATGTATAGTATATGTATATGAACATGTATCTGAACATACATACGAATGTGTGCATGTGGGCGTGGGGGCGTGTGTTTGCTTGTATGTTTCTAAGTTTTCGTGTGGCAAATTAGCTATGCAAATTTAACATCTCCTTTCGCTCTCATCCCCTCTCCACAGCCTAATGATAAGCTTTAACTGACATAACCGTATTTTGCTTATGTCACCCCGAAAATGTTTCGAACAGAGTTTCTAAATTAATATACTCGTATTTTGCACTTTAAAAATATTTCATCTTTATATTGTATTTGTTTATAGCATCTGGCAAAACATGACGTTCTTTTGATTGATGATAACATTTTGAATACATGCAGTGATGTTGTATGTACGAGTAAGTATATTAAATTCGTGGCGTTTATTGTGGAAATCCATCAATTCACAAACTACTAACTTCATTTCAATTCAATTGTACATTTATACACCCAAATAAATTACCGTCTTGTAGTTTAAGAAACCTCAATATCAAAATAATACTACAAAGACCTGTTGCGCTGCTAAGCTAACTACTGCATAAAATACAAGAACTTATTGTGAGTTATAAAGGGTCCTAACACCCATAAAAAATAAGAAACAAAAGACTTTAGATCAAGAGTTTGAAGTGAGAGTAAGCTTCGACAAGCAAAACATTTATCTGCACATTTAGTAGTGAGTTGTTTATACTACCAGGAACAGGCGTGGTCAGCCCACTTTAATATTTTTATACAGACATCATGTATGAATATCTTAACATATAGTATCAATATTACAATAGTTTCGTCGCTCGCAATAGTAGTGAAGCAACACACATCGTCTAAGACGAAAAATCCCGAAATCCGATGAAATACGAAGGGATCTTTATTAACCTTAATCAGACCGTCGGTTTCCTCATGGGATCCTTGTCTTTTTCCCTCATCGGCTTCCTCTTCGTTTTCGTCATAGGTTTCATCATGGGCATCATTGTGCAGAGAAGTTTGTCAGTAGAAGTTCGATTGTTTTTGGAACATTAAAATAAATCTCTATCACAAAAACCTCAATTTACATTAGAGTTCCGTAGCGTATTCCAATTTGTGTGTGGAGCTCACTGTCCACATAATTCTTGAGGGATTTAAATGTCCATTACTCAGTTGGCGAAACAGGTTCGAACTGGCAAACCAAACATGTGTGATTGTGGATGATCAAATAATTTTCTTGCCTAATCACAGCGTTGACATAATGTTATGTAATCATCCCGAGTCTCAGCAATAATCTGATAATTATAGTAATATACCTAAGTTCGCAATCATTTTCCGGACACAATAAATTCATTTAATCATTCGTTTAATCAGATTGCGTGCAGAAGCAATTAGTTAATGCAACATCGATGTGATATGAAGTGGATAAACTAAAACCGCAAAGGAGTGGGTGGGACGGGATGTTGGGGGATCGGGGTAGGTTGACTTGGAAATGGGGTATATTCGTTGCATGTTCGTTGTGACCACATGCTGCCAAGCGGCAGTGCATGTAACTTGAATGCTATGCAACAAAGTGCGAATGCGAGAGCGAGTACTCGTTTATTTCTGTTCGATTGTACCTGAGGGAGAACCTCTCCTCTCAGCTTTTCAACTTTAACCACAACTTCATTTTACCTTTGACTTCATGTCAAAGCATACAAAACTTTGGAGGGGGGAAAGAGGGAGAAGGAATATAGGGGAGGTGGTATACACTCATAAAACTCAACTCATAAACGGACTAAAATCGCTGATAGTAGCAATAAACGGGCTTCTGGTTTTGTTGTAATTGTTGTAGTTGTTTTGAAATAGCAATTTTCCCCCATTTTTATTACTTTCAGTTGGAAGCCCCAGAATTTTCCGAGAGAATGCATCGTTTATTCAGCGCCAGGAAAAGAAAAAGTACGCGCAGCATGAAAGCAATGGCAAGAATATACCGTTCGATCAATCCCTTCGATTTCCACAAATCGCACGCTTCGCTGGATACAAAGATTTCACAGCTGGAATTGCTGTTGTTGATGTTGTTGACGCTTTCGTTGTAAATTGATCCTGCAAATTGTTTGAAAATTCATCGGGAAGCTGATGTCCGCGATGGAGACGCCAGATAAGCAGTGCTGTCAGTCCACGTGACGGGTTGCGAATTACTGCCCGGCCAATTAAAGTGGGGGACGGGCAGAGCACACTTCACTGTGCTCACTTTCGAGGAGCTGCAGTTATTCTGCAGAGAGAAAGTTTTTTATTTCTTTCAAAGCCGAGACGATCTGATAAACGTCTGGTTGTCTGTCTATCAATACTTGCAGCAAGCCATCTAAAATTATCCATGCATCTCAAGTCTCTAAATGTCTGTCTGTGAATCTCCCCTTCCTCTGTCCTGTCCTGTCCTATCCAGTCCTTTCATTTCCTTTCAATTCCCTTCAGATTCTTATCGCCTTCGCCAATTTGCTTGTAGCAAGAGCGTTTCCCTTCCTTCCTCACCCTTAAAATTTCAAGCACTTAATGCGTCGCATGTGCAAAGTTTTCCCGATAAATCTTTGCCGATAATTGTTCGAATGCGTTCGTCTGTGCAGATTTGAAGAGTCGTTAAAATTGTTTGAGTTTGAATTTTTCTATCTCCTTTTTTGTGATACATAATTTTAAAGGATTTACGGGCGCTAGAAATGAAAATATCGAAAAATAATATCGACTCTGAAGTGATGCAAATCGCATTTTTGCTTTTTATCGTAAGCGTTGAAACGTGTTCAGGATTTCGTATTTCAATCAAGCAACAATATCATTTGTGCTCTTGATCTTAGGGTGATTTTAACACTCTTCGTTAAAAGCACGCACAACTCATCCTTTTTTCGGGGAGATTTAGAAACATGTTTCTAAAAATAAGAAGAATATTATTTCCATATTACGGAAATGAAAATAAATAATTGGAAAAAATTAAGCTTAGGCTCAGTTCTAAGAGATTTTAATTATAAACTATGTACTTCTTAATTATACACTTCTTCTGAATGTCTCTCTTTTGTCCTTGGATTCTATACACTATTACGTATAGGTATGGGATTATGTATGGGAATACGTATATATAGAAGTACGTTACACTGGAATCTTGATTTTTATGACTGCTCACAGTGGAGGTTGATTTGATTGCATTGATGGTTGATTTCTCTGTACAGCTGCACTGTCCCTCAATCCATTTTTAACTATCTTTAGCTACCCTCGCGTTACCATTGGGCACAATGGGCATTAAAACCCCTAAAAACAAAAAAAATTCTCACCCCCTGCTGCGAGTTAACAGTGCTGGTTCTCGCGTGTATTCAACGGTATCAACGGCTACAATCTGTTGGTGTTCCGTTGCTGCTGCTGCTGTTGTCCAAACTATTGGCACTAATTTTTTCAGTTAGTCTCATGATCAACGGGCATTTATTATAATTTAGAAACAAACGCGTTTCCTCTCCCATTCATGTCCAAGAGAAAGGAGTCGCCTTCAGACGCATGTGGTCAACGTCCATTACGTAAATACAATAGCGTGCGTGTGAATCATCTAAGTTTATATCCGAGAACGAATCCGACTTCGACTTGGATGTAGAGTCCGACTTCATGTTCGCGTTTCCATCGGTTTCCGTTGCATTGAAATATATCAATATTTTGACAACTGACTACAAAGTCAAATCAACTCCTCGTCCTGTCTCTGTCGCTTAGCTTCTGCTTCCCCCTCCCATTCAATACTCAATACTGTTATTATATTTTTGCTTTTTCCTTTTCGGTTCGTATAATTCTCGAAGTAGGCGGACAGTCCTTTTGCTTGGTGAAATAATTCTTCGAGGCACACAAAAGGTTGAAAATTTATTGCATTTAAGTAATGAATTCTCATCAGAAACCCTGTCAGAAGCGCAATACAATGGAGCCTGCTGAGAGATGCTTTTAAGAAAAACACATCATTCAATCTTCTGTGA
This sequence comes from Myopa tessellatipennis, assembly GCA_943737955.2. Lineage (NCBI taxonomy): Eukaryota > Metazoa > Arthropoda > Insecta > Diptera > Conopidae > Myopa > Myopa tessellatipennis. Next base: position 64,142,986 of record OX031314.1, read on the forward strand.
TTCTGGTGCTTCCACGATTGTTGTTGCTATTCCTTGAGGTTTTCGGTTGCATTTGTTTTTATTATCCGCATTAGATCCGATTTGTTAGACACATAAATTGACAGTTGCCAATTTGGCAAATTAATTTAATACGATGTCAACTTAATGAACCGTGACAATGTCTCGAAATGGTACAAAATATTTATGCCGATTAACACAACAATATAAATACAGTACGATTAAAACAAATGTACTGAAACTTGTAAAGTTCAACTTCGATAGATATGAAATCGGGGTTTTCCCCCTTTTAATTTAGGCAATTTAATTTAATTTCCTAAAACAAGTAGAAAAACGAATTCCAATTTGACATTTGTCATATTTAAAATAATACTTTGAATCTTTGTGATTTCAAATGTGGATATTGTCTGTCAAACCAATCAAAAGTGGGTTCGATATTTGATCAAAGTATGTACACGTAAATCTAATAGTGTTTACATATGTATAGTAATACATATATTAAAATAGTAATAAAAATCTTGTTCAAAAACCACATAATGAATGAAGTATCTGTCACATGCTTTCACGATACAAATGTTTTAGAAATCCCAAGGATATCATATTGTACTCATTATTCTTAAGAATTCAAAGTTATTAATAGTAACAGCTTTTAAAAGGAAACTAAAACCAAACTATGATCTATGCTAGGGTCAAATCCATCATTTGAGGCCCTCTGATATCGGATTAAGACTACTCAATCTTGGTTAACTTAAGGATCCTCAGCAAAATTTGTTTAGTCTGCATGGTTCGGTCCTCAATACTTAGTCCTTCAGTTTCTGAGTCATAATAAAATATATTCAAATAATTCTTTATAATGCTGTGTCGTTCGTTCACGGCATAACAACACTCGAGACCCGAAAGGTGACAGTACTATACACAATACATACATATATCTAAACATACATACATGCATCTATCTGAACATATATTGTACATATGTATGTATATCTACCACACTATATACTGTAGTACGACAGTATTCTACCTCGTTTCTATACCGTCAAGACCATGATGAAAATTCTTCTGACTGGATTCACTCACCTTCATATATTCTAGAATTTGTATGATAGAAAGTATGATTATCCAAAGTTTTGTTGTTGTTTTGTTAGTGACATGTTACGAATAGACATCTCCACGTCGTTTCTGACGGTCTTGAAGGCGTCTACATGTGTGTCCTGCCTGTCTGTCCTGTCTACAAAAACAACAATAGCAACAACAACAATATCAAGGAAAACACTAACACGCTGTGTGTTGTTAACATAGAAATCAACAGTGCGAGTGAAAGCGAAAACGGAGCGAAAGGAAATGCCTTGTGTAGAAAAGATTTATTAAAATTCCAGCAAAGATATTTTTTGCTTCAAATTTTGCTTTCAATTTACGACTATTTCAGTGGAAGAGTGTATTTCTTTCCGTATAAAAAACACTGTAAATATTAAATAAACGCAAACAAAAAATAGGTATGAAAAATATTTTGCAGAAATACAAAATTTAGACCTACTCGTATTTTCGACCTTAAAGTAGGCTCAAGATTTTACGCTTGAAAACTTACAGAAGTTTTGAAATTTGTCAGCTTTTGCTTTTTTTTTTGTTGTTTTTTCCTGAGTGTAGTTTTCTCAGTTCTCTTTCTTTCTCCTCGAGTAACTTCAGTTATATAAATATTATATTTTATTTGTTTTTTATGCGTTATTTATGTAGTTTGAATGTCTCACAAGCAACTGAATGGCATACGTCTGCATTTATACGGAAAAATACGAATAACGAAGGGTAAAAATTTGTTCAACTCGGTGATTTCCGAAAGGGATCGATACATAAAAAGACCCGAAAGGCTAACAATGAAATAAACAATAAACAGTGTGTATTTTAAGTAATAATTTCAGGCATGTAAATTTAATATGCTGCAACAACAACAACAGCAACAACCACGGCAGCAGTCATCAACTAAAAAAACATACTCGTGCAACAACAAATGTTGTTTGTTGGCGTCTAACATCGTGTATACTAGCGGCAAATATTTCGACCTTCTTTCAGAAAATATTCAGCTATAATGGAGAGGGAGGGACGGGGTTGTTGAGTCGACTGTGGCTGCCGCCCATTATTCGCTCTCCGCTTCCTCTTCATCGCATTCTTGCAAGCATATTTGATAATTTGAAGTTTGTGGAAATTGTTTTTCTTCTAATGCGGAAAATGCTGCTCCACTGATTTTGTTGCTTCTCGCACAACATGGTTCTTTGTAGCTGTATTGCTGTCGTTAGTGTTGTTGTTAGGAAAAGCTGCCTGTGTGATGTGCAAAGTGTTTGTATGTGTGCGTGTGCTTCACATTGTTCACACAAACTGGCGGTGTTCACTTGAGTGTGCAAAGTTATTGCCAAAAATTTCGAATAGACGACGGACTCTGATTTATTTGACGGGGGTCAGGAGGAGAGAGGAATTGTAGTGGAGTGGAGTGGAGTGGAGTGGAGTGGAGTGTATGCAATCAACTAAGAAGCGAGCAAGGAATTCGTTCGCCGCCTGACTGGTTACACAAACCAGACAAAACTCATTCACTGGGTTCGCTTCGCTACCTGTTCGGCGATTGAACAGTCTGACCTGCGTTCCTGCGCCTGCCTGCCTGCCTTTCTGGTCAACTTCTCTTTTTTACCTTTGAGTTCAATTAATGTGATCATCTGGTTGTTCATTTATTGACCTTGTCCTTGTAGTTTATGGATGTGTGTGTTTAGACAAAATTATGCATGCTCCCGTTAAGCGGTGTTCACGTTATAGTGAGTTGTCTGTACATGCAATTCTATTCTGTTCTAGTCGAACAGCAAAGACTATTTCTATAGATTTTTCTTAAGACTCTAATAAATTTTTGTTTATTAAAACTTCAAGCAGAATCACGAATGCTGCAACAAACCAAACTGAGTTATTTTGTCATTTAATTCCAACTTTTTTGAGTTAAAAAATCAGAATATAGCGCGAAAACTAAGTAACCCAAACAAGAACATCAACAACAAAAATAATCATTTCATCAGATAAACCAACCAAAGGCAATTCGTAGCAATTAGCTGAATAGAAGCTTGACGTTAGTCCGTCGAAAGAAAGGTCGGTGCAGTCGCAGGACTACGAGTGTTTGTATGAAGATGTACGAGAGCGGGGACGACGGGGACGAGGCAGAGCCTTTTCACTGATTACACGAAAAGACAGCGCTTTGCAAATTGCTAAAATTATGCGAAACAAAACATTGTGTAGCGAGAGGATGACGATGAGACAGAGAGACACTTTTGCTGCTGTGGTAGACAGAGAGAGATCAGGAACAGAAGAACGACTGATGGAATTAATTGGGAAACGACTCGAAACGACTCGAAACGACTCGAAACGACTCGAAACGACTTGAAACGACCCGAAACAACCCAAAACTAACTGAAGCAGAGCAGAAATTAGACAACAACAACAACAACAACAAAGGTGCCCAAAGATTTTAGTAAACAAACGGAAGACTTTTAATCGATCAGAGTAGTGAATGCAGTGCAAAACATGGACAAAACAGAGGAAAAAAACAGGAGACGTGAGGAGATGAAACGACTGACACAGGAACGAAACAACGAAGGGATAAAAGACTTCAGTCACTGTGCAAGATTAAAGGACAGCAACAGCCAGGCACGCAACAACTTCATTACGACTTTTTAATTGGACTAATTAATTTATGCTCTACTCTCCAAGCTCGTGGAACGACCTCAATTCAAAGAACTAAAGAGCACAGCAGGAGAAGAAGTCCCACAAATAGAATGTCTGCATGCCAGTAAAAAGGCCACGACAATTTAGAGAGGGGTGGGAAAAAAGCCGCTCCTTCAGAACCCTCGACTAAGGACTCCCAGTCAAGTTCCGCAAATTGAAGTTCAGATTTTCAGCTTCAAGTGATGCGGATAATGAGTGACGTGTGGCGACAGTGATGAGCACCGAACCAGAGTCATTCGGTCGTAATTACGAGGTAAAACATTTAAGGAAGCAAAAACATACGATACACGGTACACGGATCACAGCACTGGTCTACATAAGAGTATACGACGTCAATTAATACAAATGTTAAGCTTTAATGTTGAAAGAAGTAGAGTTTAGTAAAGCAGAAGACGCAAAAAGGATTTCTGCAACTGCCACTATACTCTATTCTTGCAACTGTCCACTAAGCTACGGTCTATATCGACATTTAATAATCGTAACTCGTACTCTACTCCACTGTCTAATCTCCTCTCTATTCCTGTCTTCTGTCTACTTCTAAAGATTCAACAGGAGGCAACTTTAGATTATAAAAACAAATATCGACCAATCTGTACCATTGTGAAAATGTATAACAGAACAAAACATTTACATGTTCCAGGAATAAAACAACTTCTGCATTAAGTATTTAATTAATTTCCGTATTCCTTCAAAGATGTTGCCTTTTTAATTACCTGACACTTGTTCTGTAAACGGTATCCGTTGGTCATAAAATTCCGTTAGCCATCTGAGGAGGAATGGAGAGTCTAACTGGTAATTAAATTAAGAACGTTTTGCACGCTGTTATCTAGGGAGCAATAAAACAGACAAAGTGCTTTAATAATGTTCTTATTTGAACCCAAAATATTTTCAGCAGGAGAATGAATTCGGTGGAAACCTGGTCTATACGACGAGAACAACAGACAGCGCATAAGAATTACTCTTAAACATTTAACAAGACTTTTATGGAGGCGATACGGTAAATAACCATCCATTCCATTCATTGTGTCGTCAAGCAGAGTCATTTAAACAACACACTTCGACACACACTCTACTCAAATGACATTGATTTTCATTCTCGTTCTCAGGACAACAAAAGCTCAGGGCAAAAATACGAGAACGAACTCTGTTAAGGCCTTAAAATGTTGGCTCTGGGAAACACACGAGGCGTCAGCAGATGCATTAAAAGGACAAAAGCAACAAGCAACTTGCGGCGGTTAACATTAAAATTTAATGGTCCAGGAAATGAAAATAAATTCAACGAAATGCAGTGGGACAAACATCTAGGACACGATGAAGAAGGAAAGTAAAACAATGAAGACAATTAAATCCGAACTGACGCTCAACTGGAAACTAGTGAAGCATCTCGAGCACCTGTTAAACAGTTCTGGACCCATTAAAGTATTAAAGCGCTTACCGTTTGGGATTGTGTGCCATACACTGGATCCAGTTTGAGTTGAGACTCATTTTTACCAGAGGACATTCTCGAGATTGAACTCATGATACGTTTCATGTATAAACGTTTAAAAACAAGGTCAACATTCTTGAAGCTATATAAACTATAGCATAAACGTAAAACGGAACATAAAAATCACCTTTAAGGATGCCCTTTTGTCTTTCAGAGCCTTAACCAGGCTTGCAAGAAGTTCGCTTTGTTTGATGATCAAAATTGCAACATTTTCAACAACAAAATCAAGCCCAAGCAATATAGCGAACTATGAACATAAATACGAAAGCCTCAACCTCCAACTCAGTCAATTTATACTGCCTGTGTGAGGGTTCAGAAGCCTGAAGTAATTCTGCAGGACATTTTGCAGTGAAACACAGAAAGCACCGAGCGAACCCGACGACAACCCTCTACAACCCGTGCGGAGAACTCGAGGAGTTGGAGTTGAAAGAAACGCTCCGAAGTGGTTGCTCGGGTGACTCATGATCTTCGTGGGATGGCGTAAAATACTCCGGACCGGAGAGCAAAATAAACTCTTTCGCTCTTTCATGATTGCTTTGCCATTTTTGTTTATGCAACTCAATAAATCAGGACCAACGTAAAGAACCGAAGAAACCGTATCGCAGCAGGGTTCTTATTTACACACCTATTTCCAAACTGATAGCTGCCGCCGTCGAGGAAGTACAAGAAAAACGGAAGCGAAATAAAAAGGAAGGAAAGCAAAGCAATCAAAACGTCCGAAGAGGCTGGGATAATAAAATCAAAATATGTCTGTGCAAAGAAAACAAAGGCGTGTACAGCCAGTCGTCACTCTACTGTCGACGACCGACCGGGAGGTATCAATTTCAAATTTGCACAAGCTAACAAGGAGATCGAAGAAGGGTTGCACCCGCTGCGTGTCATCATTGATGCCCCCGAGTTCCGAGAACGGGGCGAGACTGATGCGGCCGCGATGCTCACTTCCTTGATAGCGTCGCCAAACATGCGTCCAGGGGCAGCCTGGAGATAGTACCACAACAAGAACAACAACGACAACAACGGTTTAAAAGGTTCAGCAATAATTTTGTTGAACCTTTTGAACCGTAGCACTTAAGTATGTATGTGTACATTTCTTGTTATTGTTGCGACGCTGGCGATCTCAAGCATTGCCTCGTGTCAGACACGTGTTGCAATCAAAACAGGAGTGGATGATCAGACATTATCTCCCATGTAAGAATTAATGTCTGGGATTTACAAAAAGCACGTATAAACAACCATCCGACTGAGAAAATATCAGATAAGTACAATAATCAGATTCTCATAAATTGAAATCAATGTTGAAAGCAAAGATTTGTCTGATTTATTTGTCGACAACGGCGAGAACAAATGTCATGACGCTAGCCAAGTTAATACAGTGGAGCGATTTTCGAAATTCGTTGCACATTTGTCCCTGCAATCAAAGCAGAAAAGTGAAGCAGTGAAACATCCGAAATTCTCGGAATATGAGCGAGATAGGCGATAGAAATATCATTTTCAAATATTCAAAAAAGCGGTAGGAAATAATTTCTGAATTCACTAATGAGGTTCATGGAGAGAACCTGGAGTACTCTCATCTCAGCTCTCCTACGCAATATTAGTTTTTAGTTCTATAGTTCTGGGAACAGAGATCCAATTCCTATATCCTTAGTTACCAAGTTTGTTGTGAGTTCAAGAAATGTCCTTCCCCCTTTCAGTCTCGATTATATCGCCCAATCCGAATTCCGAGTTATTCCCTCTTTGAAATGTGCGCTTTTTAACTTTCTTTAGCATTTACCCTCTTAACCCTTCCCTCGGCAGTCTGCAAATTTGTATTATTATTATTGCTGTATTATGATGTTATTTTAATGACTCTTAGAGTCTCGGATTCCTTGGATTTTTGTTCGTTTCAGTTTTAATTGAGCTTGGGCCCGATCCAAGCCACATTCTTTTGGACAGTCTTTCCACTGTCATGTTTCATCGCTCCGAAAGACTCTTCCTTTCTCTATCTGATGGTTTCGCTTTGAATGTCTCGTCGTTCAATGAAGCGTCTGTGAGAACAATTCCGGCTGCTAGACGATGTCGCTCCTTTCTTACCACAACTCATTTCAATAAAGCGTCTGGATAAAAGACTCCTCTGGACAAAGAATACATGATTTATAATTCTTGGAACGCATCCAAATTTAATTACGATACTAACGAGGACGCAAACTTATGATTGAAAACGAGCATCAAATTGATAAACAATGAAACTTCATAAAACTGTGTGTGTGTGTGTGTGTGTGTGTAGCACAAACTTGGCACGCTTTGGATTAAGGGATAGATTCAGAAAGGGGCGTTTCAATATTTCGTGGGAAAGGAATGCATTTCGTATTTTAATTAAATCAGTATTTAGCATCAGTGTTTAGACACATTACGCAACTGGAGGGTTAACTGTGGGACTGCGGTCTAACGTATTTATAACGGCGTATGCGTAACCCTGGCACCGTTTCGACTGGTTACAAAGGTTGGTTATCATGCTCATCCTTGTTGTTGTTTTCCTTGTTGTTGCTCATTATAAATTTGTTGGCGTTGAGCAGACATTCGAACTTCGTTACTTTTCCGAAGCTTTTCAAAGGATGCGTGCGTGTTGCACGCGCACGATTTCGTTGTTTATTTATTTAACGGTTTTCAGAATTTATGATTTGCGTTTCGTTCGCGTTGAAAGTGAGACATCCTGCTGTTAATTTTATGATTTGCTGGTGATTGCGAAACCAGCATGAGTCATGTGAATGAAATTCGAAATTTTACTTATACTGTTCTTCTACTCTTCGAACTGCAAAATACAAAAGAACAGGGGGCAAATCTTGATGGACATTGATTGCTGCTACACGAATATTCGCATTTCATAGCATACGATTTTCAGTACTTCAAGTTTTTAAAAGAACTTTCAATTTCAGTCGAAGCAACAGCTTCAAAGTCGGATCCAAAATATTTACCAGAACGACTGCTATCTCCGACATGGCCGAAATTGAAGGCCCTCGTAACCGCTGATGAAGGAACGTATAACTGCCCCCGTTAGTAGTGCAGGTCATGTCGATATGGGCAATTCACACCCATAACTATAAAATATGTACTTTTCTATACCTGCCACACCTCCTTCTGAGCATTAAAAGAGAAAGACAAAGGATGCTTTTTCTTCGGGTGTAGTGCATAATTCAAATATTTGGATAAAACTTACTAATTCCAATCATTCACTGCACTAATTCCATGGCTTCTACTGTGTACTGTGTGATTTACTGTGCAAATATAGACTAAGACTAAAATAGTATTATATTAAAGCTTTAATATATGAGCGAGTATGTATGTATGCGCAGTATTTAATACATATGAACGTTATTTATACAATTCTTGAATTCCGGAGGCTAAAACTGCTGTCGTATTTTCTAAAAAAGGGCTGACAAGTTACGAGGACATGTTTATGTGCACATCTTTGGTACTTCTTTGGTAATTCTTTTATAAAGTCGTATTTTACTGGTGGTTGCTTTTGTTGTAGTTATTGTTGTTGATGCTTGTACCGTTGTTGTTGTTTTTGTCTAGTCGTCTGAGTCATCGACGCTGTGTCTCGTCTGTGACAATCTACAAGGGACGCCCACACCAGCGATAGCGAGAGGAGGGGTGAAAGAGTTGGAGGACAATGAAATAAATTTCACTAGATTCTAAATAGAAGTGACGCCAAAGCAGGGCGTCATAGTTTACGCTTTGGTGTGGTTTGAGCCAAAGAAACGTCACTTTTTTTGGAGACCACAAGATTTACACACAGAACAATTCTGCTGTCGATATGCAGAAACATGGGCTTGTGTTTTATGTGCGAGTACATCAATGAGTACCGACCGATCTCTTTAAAACGGAGTGGATTTTATTTAATTGTTCCATAAATACATTGATTTCAATAGTGTACATATGTAAAAAACTCACTCACTCATTGAAATTATGGTATCATAAAATTATCATCTCTCAGATTGTCTTTTATTGCCTATTCAGTGCAATATAATTCAATAAATCACAATTTTTCCTATTTGCTTATTTTCCTTCACTAAGAGTTCAATTATTTCACTGCATAATAGTACTCCAAGAAAATATCCCAGCCTTCCTCCCTCCCTCCCTCAGTAAAACGACTCACGACCTCAAAGCAGTCATTAGAAATTCTGCTCACTACATCACACTCAAGCCAACATCCATGACCACACCACAGAGTTGCCACTAATAGAGGTGAAACTGTCGACTTAGTGAACACTGGCTTCGACCCATTCTATATACCACTTTCATTACCCTCTCTTCCGCTCTCTCACTCTCTCTCCCTTCCGTCAACTATCCCACGATGATGTCTAACATCATCAACATCGAAGAAATAAACCGAAAATAAATTATTATTCCGCCCCGAATTAATATTAACAAATCATGGTTGCATGTTCGGAACCTTACACTTGTCACGTGACAAGTCATATCCGGAGACCAACTACGAACACACAAACATATGGCAGGATGTAGTGAAAATGCTATTGTAACGGTCTATTGACAGCTCTCGCAGCGCAATCTGAGAATATGGGAAACCGACAACAGTTAGAATTCTATAAAGGCAACGGCTTAATCGCTTTACAAATCAACATTTAAACAATTAACACAGCAAAAAAAGAAACCATCGAACAGCGAATAACGAACAGGGAAATAATCTGAACGACGAATAACGAAGTTGTATTTGAGTCGAGGTCATGCAATTAAATGAAATTGCGCTGTATTTCGTATATTTTTACAGCTGTTAATAAATGATTTTTTCCCAAACTCAATGAAGTTATAATAATGGACTTCATTGTGTCTGCGGTTGGTCGCCGGTTAAAATGAGGTTATTTTGATTTTAATTTAAGGCTTCATTTCATTGAATTCGCTACACAAACCAACATTATCAATGAGTGTGAGAGAGAGGGCGAGGGAGAGAGAGAGAGGGAGAGAGAGGGAGAGAGAGAGGATACATATCGGGTCTTCGGGTCAGGGGAAATACAAAATGGAATCCCTTCCCGGAATAAAAGGTCAACACGAATTTGTGACTTGATATGGGATGAATTTCCCCCATCATCACCACAATTTGTTTGGCATTTCGACGCTGAGTTGCCAATGGAACACATACAATATGCATCATAAAAACTTCAAATGTTCTGAACAGAAATGGAGCATCCGAGTATATCAAATGAATGACCTCGATCAGCACTCAATCAGCACATATGTTGACCCCAAATAATACACTCCTTTGTTTGTAACAACATTTCTTGGGAAAGTTCATGAAACATGAAGTAGAAACGGTGTTATTTTCGGCTTGGACGAGAGTGAAACACCCTACACCAACGTGACCCGTTAGTAGAGGTTTCAAAAGATCACAATATATTGATATTAAATTGATATTATATTGATATGAAATATTCAGGACTTTTAATAAGCCCCGATTTATATCTATGCGCGTAAGAAAATGTTTATTTATTCAACTCATTACAAGAGAATTTTCCGTCCTCTGAACATTTAAAAATCTCATACAAACATGCACCGATGCTGTCAACGTTCGCATGGAAATTCAAATGCCAACTCTGAAAGACTGAAAGACAGACTGAAATCTTTCCATTTCCGCTGGATCCAGTGGAATTCTGCATGCTTATCTGCCAAATGTCACCTCGGGAAGGATTTACATTCACTCGTTGCGTGAGAGTGTGTGCAGGGCGGTTGTGTGTGTATGAGTCGCGGGGAACGTACGCGAAGAGGGGACACACTTCGTCGCATAGAAATAATCCTTCATCCATCACATTAGAAACTATGGCAAATGTATTCACTGAAGTATTCCGCCGGGAGGGGGGGGGGGTAAAGGTGGCTGCTAAATACTGCCAGACATAAACAATTCACAGTCAGCCATTCACACATGAACACAACGCTCATGCATACACACACACAGATATACAATACAATATACCTACATGCGTACCCTCTCACACATCTGTACAAACACAGACACTTTTAAAATTCCCCTTCCCAAATGAACTCTGCTGCAGCACACAGCAGTATCTATGCATGCATGTATGAACGAAGCTACGTGTGTCATGTGTGTTTGGAGGAATTAGCCGCGTTACATCTGCCTGTCTCTGTGTGTGTGTTAAAGCTTATTTAACACTGAATCGCTTAGAATTCAGAGGGAACAAAGCACGTCGACATCACGTTGCCTCTCCGAATCGGTTCACATCTGCCACGAGCTCCTCCGTCCGCATCGTGCGCGAAATCCTGTCGCATTTAAAGCGAATGCCACTCGACTCGACTGGCGTAAAAATTAACATAAACTGAATAAATGGCTGGCAATACAGACTTCCGCTTGCACTTGAACGTGAATTTATGCGTTGTGAAACGTACCATAGTCTCTCTGTATGTATGTGTGTGTGTGTGTGTGTGAAGTGTGTTTGCCGACTTAAGCAGCAGCATCTTGAAAGCAAAATATAACGAAAAATATATCTACGCAATTAGATGTAGAAAATAGCAAAGGAAAGGAGATTAAAGAAATAGGAAACGAATGCTTCTTCGAGTCATGCCCCATGCTTCCGAGACAAGCCTCAACCATTCGAAATCCGATCTCGTTTGTATTCCTTCTCGACAAATTCAGGTACTTAATCAATGCTATATTAATCCATAACGTCCTCTAATTCATCATTCCTTCCAAGCCGAAAAAAAACAGAACCATTCCGACAAGTGTCAACAACACACAACTTATAAAGATCAAGTATATTCGTCCTTCGAGAGAGTCGAAATAACGTCCATTCACTGTGATTCTTCACTTCGACCCACTACAAAGAAGTTTCATTTCAGAAAACATCTAGATACAAATGACTAAAGAAATATAGAAGTACAAGATACAAAAAAGAATCACTTAACAGTGATATCGAAATAGAACTCGATACTCGATACACTTCGCACTCAACACGGATTAATAATTCATTTGTGGTTGTTTAAAAAGGTTGGAGGATTATAGAACACAGGATTGGAATTAATCAATTTAAAATATTTTAGATTTCCATAATGAAGTGTTTCGATACTTTCAAGACGTTGTCAATAGGTTTTATTTCCAGAAAAAAGACGACTCACAAGTTTCCACCCATCGCTTAGATGGGATAAAATATTATATTAATTAATGCAAAATATTAAGCAGCTCCATTCGCGTTTCACAGCGCAACTCAGCTTAGAAACACCTCCGCCACCGACTTCAAACCTCAGCTGCTCGGTTTCAGTGCCATTCATGTTGCTGCAATACGCGGGCTTGCTTAATCTTATCGTATTTATTATTCCATGTTCGTTCATCTCGCCGTCCTTCTGCAGTGTTTGCTGTTGAGGTCGATACTCGCAGCATCGACACTTCACTGTGGCAGCGTTTTGCATCTTGTTAACTCAATATTCTACCCTTCCGCATCCGTAGACGTCCTCGTCCTCGTATTGATCCCTTTTGGTTATGCTTCATTTTTTGGTTTCTGTAAAGTGTAAAAGTGTTCGATAATATTTCACTTTTCCTATTGTTGTTGTTGTTCATCTGCTAGTTGTTGCTATAATCTGCTGAACTTCGATTCTGCTTTTTCCGATGGTGAGGATGATGATGAGGAGTAGGATGATGATGATGGGGGTATGATGCAGCTCCTTTAAGTCCAGTTAAATTTATGCATGACGCCATTCCTTTTTTTTTCCTGAATGCTTTATTGTACACCATCTTTCGGAGCAGCGTTCTTGGTATCGATGCCTTAGAACCGTTATCGGCACGATTAATGCACTTCCATCGAGACCGCCCCCACGCGGCCAAACCGAGATGGTGGTATTGATAATGATACCGCGGTGATGCAAGCCGGCTTATCATAGACCAGGCTAGACACGTGAGGAAGAAGCTTGGGCTCACGGCTGTGGATTAAGCTGTTAAAGCAGAGAGAGAGAGAGCGAGAGACAGAGTGAAATAAAGAGGCTGTGTTTATAAATCATCTTTTTAATCTAGAGATCGTGTTATGAATTTCAAAAGAATTAAGTTTCCGACCCACATCACGAGTGGATATACAATATTTCATTTTTGGAGCCTGTTGAAAATTTATATTCTTCTAAAGCCCACATTTTCACCCCAGATGAAAGTAGAAAGTAGAAGAAGATAAATTAATAAATAATTTTTTGAGAACTCAATGTTTAACCTTCAAGAGAATCACTCAAAGGAAGTGCACAAGTTCATTCTGTGATTACCATTAAATACATTTACGAGTATTTATTAAATAATACTTGTTAGAAGTTTTTAGTTAATGTGCTTCTGCTATCTGTTTATAAGATATTTCAGTAAATCAGATCGCAGTACCGCAACAACATGGATTCTCAATTAAAGGATCCTTCACCAGAGGTCACTGTTGTGGAGAGTATTTCAGCTTCGGCCAGGTCGAATATAGTATTTGTTAACCTCAACAGCATCAAGAATATCCTCAAAACAATAGCATCAAAGAAGAATTTCCAGTGATGTTGCTACCAAGAGATGTGGTTCATCTAACCTAATATTGTACTCTGCTGCGGTTGTACTCGAATATTAGTCTATCTAAATAAGTTTTTGTTTTTTATTTTGATGTTCTGATTTGATTGCTGTATCTCCATTTGCAAAATATAACAAAAAGTTCAACGTTCTGCTCCGAGCAGAGTTTTCGTGCGCACTTCCGGTTGTCGTAATGCTTTTGGCAATTTTTGAATTGTTGTCGTTTCCGTTTCTGAATTTGTCTGTTGGACTTGATTGTTTTTTTATGTTCTTTCTTTATCCTTCTCCTTTATTCAAATGTGAAAACCAAGCTCTTCCTTTTGCAACAATGTTGAGGTTTTTTCTGGTATATCAGCATCCATCCATTTTTTTGTTGTTGTTGTTTAAGCATTAAAACTTTTACATTTTGTTGTGGTTTGTACAGAATTTACTTTCGCCATTAGTTTCATATTTTTGTTCTTATTTTTATGATTGCATACATATATATATATCTATGAGTATATACCTACATATATATATGTATGTCCATGTAGCTATTTTTTATTTTTATATGTACAATGTACATACATAGGTTTCTAAAAAATGGGTAAAAAATAATCATCGCTGGGAGTGTGTTAAACTAATTAAACATTCTTGTGACAATGATGTATGAATGATTAGTTGTCTGTATTTGACTTTGAAAAGATACACCCACCCATTTGCAATAATAGGTTGTTCGAGTGTATATATGCAGTTCGAAGTTGAGTTGAGTCCCTCCTCTTGGAAGAGGGAGGGCGAGTGATGAGTTGGCGAGAATCCGTCATCATGTGGTTAAGCAACGATAGGCGAGACATATCAACAAAAGACCTCGCGAACAACATACAAACTCGCATTTTCATACAAGACGTGATTGATTGATTGATGAAGTGAAGATGCGTAGCTTCATTATTGGTCGAGAGCCACACAAAAACAAGACGGTCCGAGTTTACCCGAGATTACCCATTACCTAGTAAGCATAATAGTCTTTTTTAAAAAGCTTTCTTAGAAGATTTTTTATCCTCAGGCCTCGAATTGTTTCTATTGCATTCTTTTAAAATTGTACTTCTACTAAAATTCGATATTTCTGACTGAACACGGAGTTGCTAAAGTGAACCGCTTTGGTGATTGTGTTGAGAGGATCTCATCATATTGTATAATCCACATTTGTAATGTATTCACCAACAGCTCTTAACTACCTCCCCAAAAATAATACATCCCCGTATAACTTTACATTATTGTTCCGGGAGCAATTTAATTTCATACTTGATCCCATATACTCGTGAGTGGAGTAGGGTGTTATGTAAAATCTAGCTTTCAGAGCGGCCAAACCAATAAAATGCTTCCTTTTCGTGATCCTGTATGAGGCATGCTTTGCATCATGCTCAGGCATGAAGAGTGCCTTCACCATGCAGACCTCTTTCATTTAATTGCTGGGTATCTGTTTATCTAAATGTGTATTTCATATTTGTATGCGTACGTATGCGTAGGTATGCATCGTATGTGCATATGTACGTCTGCTTCTAGTCGTAAGTATTTATTGAGAATTTGTTAACCACCTGACATGTATACACCAATTATTCGGTCATAGCAACCGTGATTCAACAATGCACTACAAACAGGTTGCGTGCGTCGGTCGATCTGTCGGTCCGTCCATTTCTGCTATAATAGGCAATCTATAGGAGTGATCAGCTGGATGCATCCGCGGTTGCGGAAGGAGTGGAGTGGTTTGGGTCGGATGGCGTTTGTGCTTACGTTGGCGCTGTTGTTATTTCACAGCTTACTAATGCAAATTAATCGTGATTAGAGCATAAGCAAATTTTACGGTTTTATAGTAACGTAATGAACCGCTTCGAGGCTGCGAAATCTTGCGTTTTATGTATTGTACTCGTATTACACAGACTGCATCCCATTCGATCCATTTCCTATTAATTAGTTTTGCAAATTTAATTGAAAACCCAACCAGATAACCAAGCAGTCAGTCGAACAACCAGCTGAAAAATGTCACAGGTCACAGCCTGTCTTTGTACAATATGTAAATGCATCGGCATTTGTAAGTGTGTGCGTGTTTGTGGGAGTGGCTACATCTAATGTGTGTGTTGTTTTAATTAATTACCCGAAATATGCATCTACGTATGTTAATTTTGTCAATTTCGAGCGCTTCAATTAAATTTGCCCGCCGTAATCAATTCTGCTCTCGAGTCAATTAATATTCGATTCCAACTGGACTGGAGCCAGAACGGTGAAGGCAGGCTCACTATAATCTAACCCCCTGATATTAATTTGATGATTTAAGAAAATTTAAGTTGTTTTACGCTATACGCACAAAATCATCGAAAGTACAAAAGACCTCTTTGAAAAACTTAATTGAAACTTGAAAAAAGGATTAGAAACCATTCACCAACATTCGCTCGAAAAAGCCTCAAATGAATTTCAAGTCATTAACAAGGCATCGAATATCTAAACGTACAGCAAGTCTGCAAAAGCTAAAAAATAACGATTTGTTTTTAAATAAAGAAAAAAAGTACCCCAAAAACCACAACGTTAACAAAAGAATTATGCAAACTCTTAGTAGCTGCGATAGGAAACTAAATGTTCTCTCTACTTGAGTTGTTGTTGCTGCATTTATGCAAATTCTACGAAAGCATTTCCAAAGTAAAACAAGAAGAAAAATACAACAATAAATCCATGTTCTTTGCTCCCGTTCATGGTGTTCAATATCAACAACAACACGAGCAACGTCGGAGCTTCTTAATGCCAAAAATGGGGGGCAACCCGAGTGTCACGATTGCACCATGATGACCATAAAAAAAGTGAAATGTGCTTAAGGACAATTTATAGTGAAAACGGGGCAATCTAAATGAAATTTGGACAACACACATCGATTGTTATGTAACGCTGTTTGGTATTGCAAATGGGCAAAATCGGTTTACGACAGCGCGTGGACGCCCATTTTTACATTATCCCTACTTTTAAGATTACTTGACTATCGATATTGAAATTGAAGCCATAACAAACGCAGCCAAGCAAATGACAAAATGTTTTTACAATTAACATTAAGTTTTGCAATTCCTTGATTCTTCCGTTTCTGCTTCGTTTCCATTTCTGTCCATAGACGATATAAGAGATTATTATAACAATAACTACAACCACAACAACAACAATGCTAAATATATTGTCAAGGGGAAATGAATCATCACTTTGAAGACGCGTGGACAGTGTACAGTTCTCCATGCAGTTCTTCATACTTCTGAAAACTGACACAATTTTAAGTCGCAGATCTAGACTTAAGCTTTTATTGCTTTAAAATTAGGTAGGGAGCCCAATTAAACCAATTCATCCAATGGTTAATGCGATTTTTATCCAAATTGATCTCTCCTATCAGCGCCAGTAACGCCTGACGTTGTTTAGGGCGTTCACATTTCGCGTTTACACACGAAGTCGAGTGCTAAATATTGTTTCTATGGTAACCTATTTTCCTGGAGCTCTAGCAATCTTCACACCCAAAATTACCAGGTTGGCATCGATTCTTTCCGAAGTGTTGGCGGTGGTGTGGAGCTGCGGGGAAGGTAAAGATTATTTTGTGGTATTTTGGTGCAAACCGAACACAAACATACATTATCAAGCACTCAAGGTAGCAATTGAATGCAGGGCGTGGGGAAGGAAATGCACCCGAAAATAGCAAGAACAACAAATACCAACCTGAAAGAGGACTTACGTGTCAATAAGGAAGTCAGCTACCGATATATGTTGGGCGACTCGCTCAGCAACACTGACTGAGGCAGTGACTATGACAGGAGTTGATGTGGATGTGGATATGGATGGTGATATGGTGGTGTATCTGCAGATACGACGTGGGTATCTCGAGGATTCCAATTTGAGAACTGAATGCAAATGCCTGTGGTTTCCCTTGGAATGAAAGTGTGAATGTCGGAGGATTGTGAGTGGCCTTTCGAATGTCTCCGTCGTTATTGCTTTGTTGCTACCTAGTTGACTAGCTCATTGTTGTTTTTGTTGCCTATTAGAGTTGGATCACGTGTTACATCTCTGAGCCTTTCGGCCGACCAAGCTTTGTGTGCCTTTTTATGTGTTTGTGTGGATTTTTGTCTGGAGTGCTCAATTTTGAGTGCATTCTTTCAGATGCCGCCCGATTCGAGTCAACTACGAAGTTATGTAAACAAGTGAAGTGGAGTGATTCTCTGTGGCCAACACGTCAAATGTTTGCCATTTCAACACGTGTCGTTAATGGTCCAGAATTTTCCTGTGCAACACAAAACCATCAGACTACAAACGACAAATAATTGAGCGGAAAACAAAATGGAAAATCCAAACCGAAACGTACTCGCATATATGAATGAACTCCACTAGAGCGCCCTCAATAATCGACCCTCAACTCTTGATACTCGACCCTAGATAATAGTGGTTAATAATATTGCAATTAAAACAAAATTCCTAAAATACAATAAGTGCTTGAGAATCTTATAATTAAAACTCGTACAATTATAGACTTGTTGCTCCCAGAAATGTAATGAATTACAATTTAAATTAACAATTATTTAGTATATTTAAATAATTACTTCGTATTTCTATTGAATATTTAAAATATTGAATAAAAACCCATTCTATATATAATATATTAAGAAAGAATTGAACTATAGGAATTCTTCAATATGAGTTTTCTGTTCATTCTGTGTTCTGTATTCATTGTTCTTTATTTTGTAGAATATTATTTATTCAGTATTTTCTCTTCTATATCCTGGGTGTCCTATGCATGTGTGTCCGTGTACGAGTATGAGTGTGAGTGTGAGTGTATGTGTGTATTCTCCTGCCAGCTTTAATTAATCATATTGCTCCTACTTTTGAATATTTATTTGACTCTATGTTCATTTCCGTGCTGAGCCAGCAACACTAGCTGATGGAAGCCAGCACTCAGCAGTCATAAAATTGCCAGTAGAATTGTCTCTTTCTCCCTCTCTTTCCTTCTCTTTCTTTCTTTCTTCTCGGTTTGTGTGCGGCTGAGTCTTTACGTATTATATTATTTTCTTTAGTTTTGTATAAAGCAATCGTAAAATTGAGTTGTGGGATTTGTTTATGTTGCTCTGAAATCGATTGTATTTGGTAATTATAGTTCTACTCTTGAGAGAATTCGTAACAATTAATCGCTCGGATAATCGGAATATCGGCAACACAGCCTTAAGCAAACCATGTGTACTTCGTTTAAATTGCAAAGGAAATCAGTTATCAAGAATAAATGGAAAAATTTTAATCCAGTTCTAAATAATTTGTACGTAATATTATTGAAGAAATGAATATTATATTAGAAACATCGAAATTGATCTCCTGGAAAAATCGAAGGAAAGAGAATGAGAAAATTCGAGATTTGATGATAAACCCGAATGTTTTGTTTGAAAGGAAGAACTATTTTTATTAATTTTTTCGTTTTCCTGGAGGTTAAAAAAAACTCAAAAAGTGTACGTTTATTTATTTTATTTAAATTAAATTTTTTCTTTGCTCTTTCATTTATTGCGGCGGCTTGCAAATGTTTAAGACGTGAATTGCATAAAAGTACCGAAAGCAATGAGAACGACTTGCAGTGAGAACAACGCCCTCATGCGGAAGTATAGCGAAACTATTGCTCCGGCCAAAAACCAGTCAACACCGTTTTCACTCTTTCGGGTAAAGCTTGTGTCTGGGTGAACGAATGTATGTGTGTGTGAATGCGTGTATGGGTGTATGTATGAATGCAGAACAGCGCGGTCCTTTCTGCCAAATGCAACGGCCAAGGAAGTGAACATTACGCCGGAACACTTTATGGTTTGCACGCTATACTCTGCATAATTAATGCGTGCAGACAGCCATTACGACCAGAAATAAACAAGAAGATGGCGGCGGAAAGCAACGAGAAACAAGAAATTAGGCTGTACATCGCTTTGGATATTCCCGGGCTTGCAAGGGAAAAAGAACAGTGAGAAAGCATTTTAAGAGAAGCTTCATATTAGTCGTTCACTGCAAGTCGCGTTGAAAACAGTTTTAAATTAAAAACCAATAAAACTATGTATGTAATTAAAAAATGTCATTTCATAGCCGGTTCTCCTGCAATTATAATAGAAGCGTATCATATCGTAATAAGAATCACTCTACCGTCCAATAATTCTATGGGCGACCAGCTTTCCAAACAAGGCATCGATTATGAGGTCCGGTTTTCTTGCTTAGGTGTTGTTTCTAGACACCAGTCATTATATCATCTATCATTTAATAAATTTATAAGCATCAAATGCTACGAGTAACGTGCCATTTGTCTGCAGCAGTTCTTGGAAGGAGAAGGATAAAGTGGAAAACGAACTACAACAGCTTCATATACATTCGATTTCTACGCATGTCTGGCACATTATTACTTTGTAGTTATGCAACCATATCCACAAAAATCGAAATGAAATGCAATAAAAGCTCGATCGCATTAACAATAGCAGAAGGAGGAGCAGACGTAGAAGCACCAGGATCAGAGACTCAACCCAGTTTCGAAGCAAATTTCGTCAAATGAAGCGGATTTTAAAAGTACATGTGACAATAATTCGGATTTCACTTTTAAGGATATCTGTTAAACTACATCAACAACAACAAGAAACAGAACGCTATGAGTTATTAGCGAAATATAATAGAAAAGACAGAACAACTTTACACCAGAAAACTGAAAAAGTATTTCTTACCAAGAACTCTTTATGTAGCAATGCTGTAATAAAGCTTTTAGTCTTGTCTTCTGGAAGATGTGCGACTGATGAAGATCAACAATTGTACAAAATGATTAACAGCGATCAACAGTGTTCAGCAGGGACAAAGAACGATCAGCAGGGATCAACAATGATCAACAGTTTTCTTGTGAGAGGGTTTCTTATATGCTCTTGCTTACACAGCGATTCCTAAGAAGGTCGCTGCTTTTGCCAACTGGGTCTGTCGACAAGATGCTTCGTATATGATTATATAATCATTATATAATAGTATATACGAGATTGAATTTTGTTGCTGTTGGTGGTGTCATTGCCAGTTTTGTTCGTCTTCATTATTACCGATAATGTTTGCAACAATTCATAGGGTTTATTTTTTCTAATGTGCCACAATAACAGTTAAGCCACAAAAGGTTACAAAGAACCGTGTGGTTCTTGTTGTTGTCATTTTTGTTTCTGTAATAATATAGTAGATACTCGTTGTTGTTGTAGTTGTCGTTATTGAGGTTTACTCGGTGGTTGGTTGCATCACTACGACACAACGTTCAAGATAACGAAAAACCAAACCCATATTTTAGGACCATATTAAATAGTAAGGAAGCTCTTGAAGTAATTTGTTCACATGTACTGTTACATGTTATTCGTTGCGATAGTTTTAATAAGAAAGCTGTTGAATTTCAGTTAAATTATTGCATGTAGAGTTGAGAATTTTCAACAACATTTTTATTCCGGTTTAGTTTTTTCCAAAAGAAAGTTCACAAGTTTAGTTCACAAAGAAAGTAGTTTTATTTTCTAAAGATATAGTAAATTCAAAAGAAACAAGAAGAAACAAGAAGCAGAAGACGAGGAAGATGGCACCGTGGACAAGATAAACGCAGTTAAATAGATAGACTGTGGGTAATGATTTTATTTTTCCTTGGACGTTTGAATTATGTAATCATTAGACGTGCCTCAAGTGAGTATATATGAACATATGGAAGTATGGACGTACACACGTGTTTTTCCGTGTCCGTCTGCTTCTGTTACGCAATACTGTTATGTAAATAGATGTGAATAAATGAGCCCAAGCCGAAAGAAGGACATCCGGAACGTGCTCAAGGAAACAACAAAATAATGTTGATAAATGTGGCTGTGATTGCGCTTAGCGTGAGTATTGAGTATGTGGAAATGAGATATTAGAAGCATGTGTGTGTGTGCCTGTGTCATTGATGACATTAAAGGATCTACGGGAGCTGACAGGTGGGATGTCTTTTGAATGATTGTGGTCAACTTATAAGCAGAGCGAGACCACATCAGCCATTAGAGTTAAGTTCCAGCAATTGATCATAGTGACTGGGGACCATCTCATGACGAGTCATCAGCGTGTAAGCAGATCGGCTTATAGTTTGCCCTCATTCAGGTTTTTCCGGTGAATTGACCCCGAATGTGCCTGTCACTGAACTTGGAACCAATGCAGTTCGTTCCTCATCATAAAGTTGTATGAACAAAAAAGTCATCTCTGCACGTTTTTAGTTAAGTTATCGGTGGGGCCATTGGCAGCTGTATCTTTAAAGTTGTGAACCTCACCTGACACGTAGCAAAGCTAGAGATTAATGATATATTAAATAAATGGAAGTAAAACAGCAATAACAATAAAAGTTACACCAACAACTTACAGCACACATCAGTTTCTTTATGAGTAGTCATTTATCATGGGTAGATGTCCATCACCAGGACAGCAAGCATTCATTCGAAAGCCGCAACAATACAGGGAAGAGAGGGGAAGAGGGGCAAAAGGGGCAAAGGGAAAAGGGGAAAAGGCAAAAGGGAAAGAGAGAGAAAGGCACCATGCATATATTTAATCTTACCAGAAAAAGTAACCTTATTAATATTAATACAATATAGTATTGTTATGTATTTAAAAAAAATAAAAGAGCATGTGCACAATAACAGTTTCTCAAAATATTTAAATATTCATACGAAAATCATTCGAAACAATTGAAACTATTATATTATATTATTTACACGGAGCAATATTCAAAATCGGAGAGAAATGTTAGTTAACTAAAATAGTTGCTGACATAATTTACTTTGTACTTTATTCTCAATACAATTCTCTTTACTTTATTCTCAATATAATGCTATCCAAAGTTTGTACGACCTTCGGGACTCCTCCCCGGAAGTGGACGGCGATTTCTGGCGCTGATGATGACATCATTGGAGGATTATTACATCGTTTCTCGACCAGGAAATCTTTGAGTTTTGTAAATAATTGATGTGGAACCAAGAGAGTGACAGAAAAAGAGAATGAGAGACATAAACCCATTGTTGACCATACTAACCGGAAAATAAACAACGAACAAACAAAGGCGTAAAGTAAAGGAGAATGAAATGATATAAAATAAATTATCATCTCGCCCGTGCAGTTGGTGGCTTGCCATAACAAATAGCTAAACAAACAGGCAGATAAACAAGCGAACAGACGAACAGTCAGACAGGCAGTCAGATAGACGGACAATCCTACATGCAGAGCAGCGACAAAAAGGGACACTTTCTGCCTTCGAAGAAAGCTGGTGCTTGTCGCATGCAACCCTCGTCCTCGTTCGTGTTCGTGTGCGAGTCAAGGAAGGCCAAAAAACTACCAAACGTACAACACGGTAAACCAAAAGCAAATTAACGACAACAGCAATAGACTACGAAGCATGCAGAATGGAAGGTTGAAAATATTGCCACCGCGTAGATTCATGCGGAGGCTCGGCATTTATGACGTTTTTAACACTTTGTCGGTCATCATTGCAACATGGAGAGCGATACAGTCGTATGTGTGATAGCAACAACAACAGCAACAACAACAGTTCTTCCGAGGGTTGTTCTACAAATCAACATCAACAGAGGGATAAATGCAAAGAAAGGTTTTTTATATTCCTCCCTGTATCCCTCCCTGCGTTCGCTCCGCCTTCTACAAATACAATGCTTTGAAGGATTAAAAAAACAAATTAGAAGAAGGAGAAAAAAAACGATGGGATCAAGCAGCAATAAAATTAAATCCTTAAATAAGAGAATTAAATGCACTTCGTTGCATGTATTTGGGCGCCTTAAACGGCGTTGTTGCCAAACAACCGCTGATGGAGTGCAAATGCAGTGAATGCGTATGTCAACAGAGCGACAAAAAACCCAACAACAACAACAACAACAAGAACAGAAGCAGCAGCAGCTGGATTGTTTGGTGCTTTAAAACGTTAAACAATTAGAACGACGGAGTGAAAAAACGAGGTGAAAAAGTGACAAAGTAAATAACAGTTTAAAGGAGCGCCAGCGTCGGGATTTAAAAACAAACACACACACAGACGTGCATACATATAGATGCCCATAAATGTATGTATTAACTCACACCCACTCACACCCACCCAATTGCGAAGTCACAAACACACCCACACACACACACACATTCAAGTGAACGTGTGAACAGTGCGGCCTACTAGAGTCGCTCCTCTTCGTCTTCTCCTGCCCCCCAACCTCCACCCCCCGCCCAGGGCCTCCCCTTCAATTGTATTCCACTGTGCACTGTGCTTCGTATTTAATGCCTTTGTTGATACTTTTGTGTCTGTTCTTCCTGTTTTCATTGTTCGGCGTCGTTGTTGCTTTTGTTGCAAGTCGCTGCAACATCCTGCAGCTGCAGCTGGTGCCGCTATTTGCCGCTGTTGTTTGTCGTTGTTGTTTATTTATTTATTTACCATGCACTTTCATCAATTCAACAATAAAAAGGGCAGAACATAAAAGAGCCCAAACCCCGGCACCAAGTAAACCTGGATGCCGAATAAACAAAAACAAAAACAGCAACAGCAACAGCAACAGCAACAGCAACAGCAACAGCAACAACGACAACGACAATAAAAAACAATCACTACGCCAAAAATATAAAAACATGCATTCACTCACTCACTCGTGCAGTCAAACACTTAAATCAGTCCAGACAACATTCGGTTTTTGCTATTCATGGGTGCGTCAAGTGTAAAATGGAAGAGGAGAGTGTGGGGGGGGGTTGGAGGAGCAACGGGGATTCCCTGACGTAGTCAATTGCCTTATAGAGCAACGAATTGCTACTCAGTTGTCAGCATGTTTAAACCAGGATAATCGTAAATCAATTATTTTCAATTTCCGAACAATTGTTGCTCTTTCGCGTGGCATGCGTGACGTTGCATAACGTAACGCAACGCAACGCAGTGTAACGTGTCACTCCGCTTCGGGGCAGTGCAATAACATTTATTCTATTCAGAGACGTGACGATGATGTTTTCACCTAAAGTTAAATTGTATAATTTTATAAGATGAAATATCTGCTTAAATATTAAAGAACCAATTTTTGTGAATTCTTCAAGAAAATTATAAATGTACGAGTATGTATATAGATAGGTTTAATATAAAATAACATATATTTAATCTGAAATCATTATTAAATGATGAAGAACCACATCATTAAACAATTTACAGGAACCAGATTTAACGATCTTTGAAAAATCTAAAGAAATCTTGGACATTTGCGAGTACAATTTATGTTCTATTTCTTCTTCTGTACTTCTGGGACCTCCCTCGTATACTGGCAACAAATGGTTTTGTTATGCAAACGAATTCAGGATCGGAAAACGAATTCAATTCTTTTCATCTTTAAAAAAGAAGCGGAAAGTCGTTGTTTTCAACCGACGTTTTTGTATTTGTTTTTTAGGTGGCAAGGGTGGGCGTGGGGTGGTAAAGGGGGAGGGATAAAAGGACCACCAAAGTATCTCGAAAAGGTCAGCCCAACAAAAACTTGCATAAATTGAGAGTTTCTCGCCCTCTCTTGCTTCTCCGAGTTCCGTCATCTCGGCTCTAAGCTCGAGATCTGAGTTTTCTGCGTGCAGCCCAAAAACTAATCCTATCAACGCACCCGCCGCAACCACGTCTGTTGGCTGTCATCGCTGTGGATCCAACAGAAGCACTGGCAACGGCAGAAGCAGAAGCAGCACCGCGAGCAACGGTTACAACAGCAACAACAACAGCAACAACAACAGCAACAACAACAGCAACAACAACAACAACAACAACAACAACAACAACAACAACGTTGACGATGACGACGATTCCGAAAGTCATCAATGAAAAACATGATTTGTGGCTTTTATCCGATTTAAATGCCAACCGTTTTTGGCTGAATTTCCAATTTGCGCCCTCAACTCGGTGTCTATCTGTGTGAGTTTCTGTTCAGACAGAACAGACGTTCATCTGTTTGCTATCTGTCTTTACGGATATGCGTTGCCCGTTTAATTTATGCATTTAATAATTTTTAAACACACATTTTATTGTACATGAGGACTTTGCGTTGTGTTGCGTTGCATCTCCTCTGAGATCTGCTTTTAAATTACGTGAATTCGTAAGTCCTCGATTCCTTGCCTCGTTTCGCCCCTTCTTCTGCGGTGCCCTCCTCTCCAGCTCAGTTCGATAGGCACCCTTCGTATAGCTAATGTTATGAAAGTCATTTATTTAAGCCTGCTTAATGTTTTTTTCGGTTTTTCGTTGGACATTCAAACGAAAAAAGGACTTTTTGCATTAAGTCCTTACCTAAGGATTAAATGTTTGTCCGTCGTTGCGTCTGCCGTTTTTAATTTTATGCCTGATAATTTTTCACATTTTCTTTGGACTTCCCCCCTCCTCCCTTCTTCACTGTTATTGTTGCGGTGGTCGCTGCCGTGGTTCTTACGTCGTTGCTGATACGATCTTCTGTGTGCTGTCAATTAATTTTTTCTGTTATGTTTTCCTTCTCTTTTTATAATATTTTATTTTTAATTGTAATAAATCGCTCATTCAACGCCCCTTCGTGTCCTGGGTTGTATTTATAATTTTTTTTCTTGTGTTTCTTTCTCTACTATTTTGACATTTTGTTAGCGTTGACTTATTTTGTGTTTTGATGGATTCGCGGGCCAGGTACGAAATCTGATGAAACCCTGCGGTTGTGCAGCATACACAATTTGTTTGTTTTCTTGGGTCCTATTTTGTGGACCCTTTTTTTAGGTTAGGATTCCGAGCTCGAGCTGAATTGTGAATTTTTATCGGCTTTCAGTAATTTTTTGGGTGATGGAGGTCGGGTTTCGTTTGAGCTGGTTTGGATTTGTTCGGTCGCTGAACTTGCTCAATGCAAATTATGTATTCTGGCTACGTTTTCCCTTCTTATAGTTTTTCTTAAAGTCTTAGAGCCAATTCAGGTAATTAACTTCATTTAAAAGTAAAAATCGCGAAACTCCATAAATTTCAGGGAAGGTTCGTGTGAAATATTTTTAAAAAATAAAGTAAAATTAAAGAATGAGAGAGAACAGATAAGGAATAAAAATAATGCAGGAACTTCGTATTTACGTACATGAGAAGTGCGTAGAGTGCTACCCACGCCATTCTAACTGCTCGCCTTCGTCAGCACGAAGCGAATGGCACTTCCACGAGAAGATTCGCCTGTTGTAATGCTCGCTGGTGCAACCAGGAATGTTTATAGCAACAACAATGGACACACGTTGAAGAGGGCAAATGGAAGTGAGACTGTGTTGCGGAAACATGCAATTTTCCATGTATTTGTTCATGTATATCAACACTTTTCGGAAAGCGAAATGGAAATGTTCCCTTGTGCTCAGAGAATTTCTCAATGGAAGTCGGAAAAACCTCGTCCGAAGAGCGATGCGAGCGACGAATTTACAGAGAGTAGAGGCAGAGAAAAATGCGACCAAAGAGTGGTTGGATGAGAGAGAAATTCGAATATGAATCTGGATTCAAGAATAATATTTACATTTTATTCTGTGGCAAGTTGCCAGCATCGGAAATTCAAATACATGGTCTCTCTTTCCGCCAGCTTCCTCTCAGCGCTCAATTGTGGTTTTTTTTTGTAGATTCTCGCAACCAATTTCGAGCCGGATTCCAATTGGAAGGCACACAATTTTCGTTAAATCCGCCGAAAAGCGAAAGAGTCCTTTCTTTGTGCGCCACTTTCGGGTGCTCGTTTGTTACTTCGCTTGTTCGTGATTGCCGGCGCTCTGAACGAAGCACGAAGCCGACAACGGTCAGGGTTCAGTTGAAAGGAGCAAAAACGGTTAGTTGATGGTGGACTATACGGCTAAATTGACACGTTCTCGCGGCAGCCGTTCAACGGAAACGATTTCCAAGTTAATGAAACAAAAACAACAAAATACAACAAAATACAACAAAACAACTACAAACAACGGGAAAATTCACAAGTACTCATTCGTAAACATAAAAAAATTGAATAAAGTTTTTAAATTTTTGAATAAAAAATGTTTTAGAAACTTAGTTTTGAAATTTATGTAAAACGAAACAAAACAATTACTCAAAACGGTGGCATACTTTCAGGCGCTCACGTGCATCAGCAAGTATTTTTTGTTCAAGCTGCGGTGAATACTTTTGCGCGGTTTACATAACATGCAGTGAAAGCAAAAGTGCATACTTTCTGGATGAAAATTAAGATTTAAATAGTATTAAAATGTATCATTAATTGATAAACACATACAAAGACAAACAGAAACACACAGAAACGCGTTTGAATTCAATACAAACGCGCAATAATTTGTCGTTTAAGTGTATAACGTGTTCAAAGGAAAGCTTTTTGACAAAGTATTTGAATACAAATAGTATAAAATCCCAGAAGTTTTTTAATTGTTATATACTAAAGATTATATCCTGGGAATTGTAATCTTGTGCTTGTGTTTGCACAAAAGGATAAACCTAAAATTATGCTTGAAGAATGTTTGAAGATTCCATTATAACGACGCAACAATAACGAAAAAGTGAATTTATATTGTTTGAAAAAACGAAACACAGCAGTTTTTTGGATAATTTTTATATTTTAAAAAAAAAAAAAAACAACACTTCTTGTGCTACAAAACCAACAACAGTAAGAAGAACAACCGGAAACATCTGCTCCACACAGGCGCGTACACACACGCACAAACACATACACATACACAATTCATTTCCTCTCATCGGATCCAAGGTGTGTGTGAGTGTTTGTAATAACTGGGTAAGTGGCTCACTTCCTTCAAACCATTAGTAAACTTTTCGGCGTTGCTAGCCCAGCCGTCATTTTCGAAACTCGTCAAACTCGATTTATATTCTTTTCTCCGCTCCATTTAATTTTATTCTCTTTTATCTTTCCTACCCACCTCCTCCACCCACCGTCGTTGTACAAACTGATGATGATTCTATTTTCTAAATAATATTATTGATATTTAATGGTTTTTCCCGCCTCCACTTTTTTTCATCATCTGCGATGCTCTTTAGATATATGCTTTGTCTTCGCTCTGTCACTCTCTCTTCCTCTCCCTCTAGCATTCATGCATCACCAGTCATCATTCAATCATTATTCACTCAATATTCAGTCAGTATAATAGAATAAATAGTCCATTAAACTAACTCGGATTGTTTGATGTCAAACTTTCAACATTTTTTGATACTCGTAGCATTCGAGAAGAGCAGAAATACTCCGCCTCTTTTCGTCTCTGATGGTCGATGGTAGACGTTCTCTTGTCACGACTCACGCATTTTCCATCTTCGCATTTCGCTCGCTGATTAGTTCTCAATGAATCTCAATGTTCGAAATGGCAAATCGACCCGAATATTTTATGCCTTTATTGAGGTAGGTCCAAAGTTGGTCGTTGTTCTTGCTTGAGTACGATTTCGTTCAGTTTGATTTTGATTGAATGGTTCCCGTCGTTTGCTATGTGATGGTTTTTCCTGCCTCCCCGTCACCCTCTTCTTATGCAGCTACAAGTGTTTCTCATCCTCTCGAAAATGTCACCGTATTAACTTCAATACTATACATAATTTAGAATTACTAGTGCTACTAGTAAATTATTATTTATGGATAAAAGTATGCACTGTATTATTATTTATGGTTATATGGTTTTATATTATTAGTTATGGATATAAATATGGATTATTATAGGAATATGGATAAATTTATATGTATAGATAATCACTTTATGATTATGGTGGAGCGAGAGAGTTTCTTCTTGTTCTGATCACAAAATGGAAATCATTGGGAGCTCTATCAGAGACGTCTTGTAAAAGTCTATACAATAAACACAAGTAATATGTAATGTAATGTAATGTAATACAAGTCTTATAAACAATTTATCTTGGAATTGCATTAAAACTGGTGGGAAATATCTTTATGATCCTCAGTTGAACATATGTTATGGTCTCTTCTTTCCATGTATGTTGATAGTTATTTCTTGCAGTACTTGCAGGTATCATGCAGTGACTTAAAACCATTCATATTTATAATAAACATATAAAAGCCTGGTCACAACATAACACCAGCATTTATTTAATCATCAATTGAATTTAAGTCAACTGCTTACCTTATTAAAATCGATTTGCTTTACCTTCCATCCAAACCAAATTAAAATTAATCGTCAGCACATTTAACCGGATTTTCATGTATTTCGGAGTTTAATTAATGAAATCTCTTTGAAGACTCGAATTCATCGAATTAAATTCCATATTTTTTTTTTAATTATTAATAATGAATTCGAATTTATGAAAACAGTTTTAATTACTTTGCAAACGTGTTCGTTTGTCTCGTTGTGCTGTTTTTGTGGTTTTAATTAGTATGGATTTTAAAATTCAGGCCATTCGTCGTGTGACTATGATGAGTGTTGTGAATAAATTAAACACGGAGTACGTGGGACATTTCAGCACAGTCGAAGCTGTACAAAGACCAAGAGACTACTCAGTAATGCGAGATTCATTGAAATATTCCCTTGTTTGCTTTCAACTCATCTCTTCTTTCATTTTCGAAGCCACCAAATTTCTTCGTCTTCTTCTATGTGATGTCTATTTTTCTCACTGGGTATGGGTTTCTATATCTACCGCTCTTACCTCTCTTT
The DNA here is from genome assembly GCA_943737955.2 of Myopa tessellatipennis. Taxonomy (NCBI): domain Eukaryota; kingdom Metazoa; phylum Arthropoda; class Insecta; order Diptera; family Conopidae; genus Myopa; species Myopa tessellatipennis. The sequence goes on from OX031314.1 coordinate 64,173,378, forward strand.
TCTCTAACCCCTTCCATTTGTTGTCTCTGAAATTCGGTTGCTTTGGTTCAGAGCATTTACCGCAGGATATTATCATACAATGTTATAAAAACCTCACGAATACGTATTCAATTAGACTCAAACACATACACATATACTACTAAACACTTCCATAGCTTTTATTAAGCACAGATAATATATGTGTATATGTGGATATGAGCACATAAGAGTTGATACGAGTTAATCTCCATGGATATCGTTCCAAGATATTTTAGTGGATATTGTACAAGGAGGCCGGAATTCCATTTTCTTGTTTCATTCGCTTTCGTATTTGAAAGCTTTAGATATTAGATGAAAAAGGTTCTTCCAAAAACATGGATGCAGATACGGATACAGATAGAGATCGTAGATATACGAGTACGTAGAGTGTTAACGAATATCTTGACATACTGTTGTATGTTCATACAACATGTGAAATTATGCTGCATGTAGAGGCAACAGCAGCAGCTGCTCTCAATCACAAGGTTCTCTAAGGAATCCGTTGCTTGTCTTCTCCTCGCCTCCTGCGACGCATCTGAAGTTGGGGAAACTTTAATTAAATTTTCTCTTCAAACTTTTTCACCATTAAATGTAAATGTTGTACATCCTTGAAGATGCTTTGCCATGGAAAAAATTCCGTACATTGAAGGCGTCAAGCTGCCGGAGGATCCGTACTCTGTATGAATAGTTAATGAATATTAGCAGAGATATAGGCCATGAGAAGAGAAAGACGAATTGAGAAGCTCAAGAAATAGAAGAAGGTTAAAGAGAGAATTAAAAATAAGAAAAGATAAGCAAGAGGATGTGGAGCCAAGGTCATGACCTACATACGCTTGTGGCATCAAAAACAGGCTGATTTTGACAAATCCGTTTGAAGACGTGTTGCGGAATCGATTAATTATTTAGTTTTTGAGGTAGACCCTATCCACTAAATCATTAAAAATTAAGCACAACGGATTCCACCATGAGCGGGTTTCGTTCCAAAATAAGTTCCTTCAAGCAACGTCTTCTGGGACCGTATAACTCTATAAAATATTAATGTAGGTATTGTCACAGGTAGGATCTGAACCCATGCTCTCACTTTTATTTACTTAAAATTAAAGCACATTTTATTTGTAACTCTCAGCGCAAGAATCGAGTGACGACTGATAATTTATTTGTTTTTCGGAAGCTATACCATCGATTCCGTATCAATAGTTTGTATTTCATGTATTGATTCATGTGAACATAACAGTAGTTAATATAGACACAAAGAAATACAATACATTTTATTTTTACGGGTGTGTTTATTAAACTAAAAACCAAAAATATACAATATGTACGAGTATATATGTATGTATGTGTTTGTATGTATTTATATAAACTGTTAAATACGCACATGCAGGGAGAGATTTTATGAACCTGATTTGATTCCAGTCGAATTCAGGTAAACAAACTGTTATAAATATTTACTTTATATACAATATGATTTACATTACGATATTATTATTTACATTATGTAAAATATCGCTGTTTAATAAACAAACAAGTACAAATAACAAACAAATAAAATTTTAAATTTTTTTAAATTTTTTTTTTAAATTTCTAAAAATATTACAGATATTACTCCATAATTAAATTTTAATGCATATAATTTCAATATATAATGAAGAGCATTTATTAGTAACAATCCTCTAATAAACATGAAGTCTATTCCAAGAATGTACCAGTAAAGGGTGATGGAAACCCTTCCTCGTTACAGCACCGGTTGCATCTATCATGACCCTTTCCTATCAAGGGTTACTTATTTTCTGTGTTAGCAAAGAACTGGAATGCTTTGACAGAAAAGTTATTTAACTATTTAAATTATGTTCCGCAAAATTGTCGTTGTTTCTCTTATCTTTCTTTCCCTTCTGTACCTTTCATATAATTAAAAAAACTGACTTTTTAGTAATTTAGTATTCGCGGTTCTACTCAATTACTGAATTTTAAAAGGACTTTTAAAGAGTACTGGTACAACGTTGCGACGTCTTCAAGGAGTATTTGTAGTTAGTTGTAAGTTTCAAAGAGAGTCTACAGAAAAAAGTAATTTAGAATCTAAGTTAAAAAAATCTTTAATGTAGTAACAATATAATCTGATTGTAACGTGGAATAATCCCAAAATAACCTGAATAGAAGACTATAGAAGTATAGAAGAGTAACTGGTTTTTGTTTGTGCTTTCTTACCCTTTTCAAAAACCTTCTAAAAAAAATAGCATTTCTGATTTAACATCTGAACGCCTTTTCTAAAGCCGAAGCCTTTCTTTCTCTCCCCCGCGCTCCACTGGACCCGGTACCCGATGAAAAAGGTAGTCAAGAGGCTTATGACCCCTCAATGAACTGTTTTCCCGCACCGCAGTCAGCCTGAGTTGTTTATCCTCTTCGGTTTTCTCACAAAACAGGTTGATGTGGCTCGAAGCCTAAATAAATTATGTTTGCATGATTGAGGGTTTTTCAGTGTTGTTCTTATTGTTGTTAGAATTTGCTAAAGTTTGTTTATAACAGCAGTGACGCAGCGTGCGGGGGTGAGGTGGGCCATTGCCCCGGGCGGCAGAGATATCAGGGGAGGCAGAGCTATCGGGGTCGGCCGAGAAGGTGTGTGCGCGGGGCAGAATATTTGTCACCGGCCCCGCGTGGCAGAAATTCACACTACGCCACTGTATGACAGAGTGGAAGAAAAACCAAAAAAAAAACCGTAATTTTATTGAGAATAAAAGCTTAGATACCAAAAAAAGGTTGTTTTTTGTTTTATTATAGCTTTGAGATTTCTCTAAGATTTGAGATCTCACGTCAAAGTGCAGAAAATAGTCAGGTCGACATTTTGGATTGCGGGGGATGCAGGGAGGAGCGTGGGCGGGAGAATGCTTCCTTACAGTATGAAAATAATAGAAGATCCTTGAACATTTAAAGTAAACTTTTATAACCTCTGAAGCGCTGGCTTGTTGATAAATGATATCATTTTAATTCAACTTCTACTTCTTTCCTCATTAACGGAAAAATACGATTTTCTTACGAGTTTCTTACGATTTACGTGGAAGTTCCTTTTGTACCCTGAATATATTTGAAGATAGTGGATAGCTTTTCTTTTTTTACATTTTCTTACATTTTTTATTATTTACGACATTCTCTGTTATGTTTTGCATCACTTTAAAAATGTCTTCTTTTCCTTCGTCTACAACAAATGAAAGGATACGATACGACAGGAGAGTTTAATAAACATTTTGTCTCTTTATAGTTTCTTTGTTTAACTTTCAAGTCAAAAACTATGTTCTGAGAACCGGTAAATTAGTAACACTTCAGTTCATGTTACTAAAAACTGTCTGTAGTTGTAACTGTAACTGTAGCAGTGTCTGTATATGTTTCTATGTTTGTACGTGTGTCCAGAGCGTTTGAGTTGGGCATCTATTCAACTGTCAAACATGACAAGCTGTCACATGTTTACAGTTCCACGACAGTTTTGACATTTATTCGTGGCACAAAAACAACAAGAACCGCTTTGCCGTTCTTTTTTCTTTGCCTATCAACTAGCTGGCAACAGAGGTTCATAGTTGCCACTCCTCTTTGTTCAGCTTCTTCAGCTGAAGTGAGCCTCTGAGTTGATCAGAGACAAAAACTCTGCCTCTGTCACTTTCACTCTCTCGTGCACACTTCAGCTTCTTTGTATTAAGGAAAATTTATTGTGTCTCCGTCTTCTTCTTGGTGGACATTTTGAATGAACTTATTGTCACTTGTTGTCACTTGTCATGAAAACTAACGACGTTAATGACTGCTCAAGCAGTCATCAGCCACATACACACACATATAAACATACAACAGTACTCGACATACATACATAAACACAACAATGTACACATACACAGATACACATACTCTCAATAAAACAAAACAATAAAAAGGATTCGTTGTCATTTTAGCGGAGTGAAAAAAATTACGCAAAAAGTTCCTGGACATGGTTCCATGACACGTGTCGGTGTACATTCACCTTGACACCAATGCTTTTAAACCAATAAAAACTGAAGAGAACTAAAATAAAAAGACAGAAAAACGCATAAACAGATTTGAACGTGAAATCTGACGGCGACTTTTTTGTTGGACAGAAATTGAAATGGAAAAATTAATCAATTCCTAGAGTTGATAAAGGAAAACGTAAAAATTGCTATGGATTTTATTTCAGACGAAAAAGAATTTATCAAAGGAAATGATTTCGAGGATTATTTCATTGCTCAGAAATGATGCCCCATAGCGGGGAAAAAAAATTTCCATAAATTACAGAAGTGAAACAAATAAAAAGGAGCTCAAATACTACTATTTTTTTCTGGAAAAATGCCCGTTTCCTACCTGGTCCCTTTATTGCACCATCGATGATTAAATTCCTGACGCATATGGATAGAATATGGAAGGATTTTGTATGAAATGTCAAATTTAAGAAGATAAGAACACCAGAAACACCTTTAAAAGGAACATCAAAAACAAATGTACATATGTTCCATGAATAAACTTGTATACACACACAAAAGTTTAGGTTTTTCCCAATAGATTAGCACTATATGCTTACGAACGATATAAGCTGCGTTACTGCAGATGTTGCTAGGTTGCCTACAGCATCAAACATCGGAAACTCTTACTGAAAGCACGTGACAAAGTGGAGCACGGATAAAATAAACAACAACTACAATAATAACAAAAACAAATAGTTACGAATGTATTCGTGACGTGAAGCCTTTAGCACGCAGCTACGCGTTAAATCTCTAAATTATTGGCAACGAATCCTGAACCTGATCGCATCCGGATGCTTTAATAAAAGGCTTTACTAAAAGAAGCAATCAGAACAAATCAGAGATTTGCAATAACAAAATGCTCTGTGTTTGTATATCATTGAAGCTTAGATTAAAGCTTATAGCCAAAGGATAAGTTCAGCCAATTAAAAGCTACAAACATACTCATGCACGCAAAAGTGAGTACACACACTCACGCATATTTTATGACATGAATGATTCCACGACACGCTTCCCTTCGATGTCACTTTGAGGATTGATCCATAAACGCAAATTTATTGCAAAACTGAACGCTGGCGATCACCAAGCGGCAGCAAGCGGCACCAGCAGTTTAGCGTCAGTGTTTCAGAATTGTATTTAATTTGCTCCTTTTAATTGCAGCAATAAAACAGAAATCCAACGAACTCCTTTGACGTGCCCCTTTGCGAGGCCTCAGTTCCACGTTCATAGCTCAGGTAAGAGAAGCAGTCTCTACCTTGCCCTCCGTCCCTCCCACACCTCTTTCGCAGCACCTTTTTACAGCTTGTGGTGCCATTAAGTTTGTCAGTAAATTAAGAGCTATAATTAACATGAGCTCTGAGGCAGTCACTAGGAATGTAAACGGCGAGGAGGTGTTTCAACTGCAATTCTAATAAATGACTCTACCTGGAAACTGGCTTATATTTTTTACACCTTTCAGTGTGTGTGGTACTTGTTTGAAGTTTTTCGAAGTGAAATTAAGTGAATTTAATTAACACTAATTGTTAAATTGTTCACGGTTGCCATACGAGGTCGTTATTTAGTCTTCACCCGCACGCAACATTAGAAAGAAAGCACTCTTCGAGCCCTTCCTTCAATACCCTTCCTGCCATCAATACACTTCCTTGAATGGCCCTTCTCTACCTTCTAGAGTCACGTTTCGAATTAAATGTTTTCAAAGAAATGAAATGTTTCCAAGTGGAAATGAAGATTTTGTTTTATTCTTATTCTCAGAATGAAAATGTTCGAGTTTTTATTACTTTTCAAAAAATACCTGAAATATAGATTAAATGCTTTAAGAATTTTTCGCTTTTAAACCTCAGACTCATTCGGATTTTACAATGAAAATTATATCTGAAGTGTAGAAAGGAAAACAAAAGAACCTTCGGAATCTTGTTTTAAATGAAGTGTTTTTTTTTTGTAGAAGCTTTTAAGTTTCAACAATTAAGCATGTCATGAAAAACTTGTCATTAATTCTTCTTGCAGTGTCATGGAGACCGAGAACGAAACTGAAATGCATTGAAAAGAAAGGCACAAAAAAAGAAAATAGAAGCAGAATTCTTTTATTCCTGTCATTATTCTTCATCTGTTTAATCCAAAGGATCTATTAAACGAAAACACACACACATTAACTGATATGTAAATCTGTGAGAGAGATAACGAATGATCTACATGCATATACACATACACACATACAAACACTTACACACATGCAGACAAACACATATTCGTACGTATTCACACAAAACTAAGCTGGATAATAACAATTTTCAAAAGCACTCAAACTCACTTAATACAAACGATGGATAAAATGACATGGGAAATGGGGCCGGGGTAGCGGCTAGAGGGGGACGTGAAAAAGTATTCGACTTCGTTAAAGTTTTGAACTCTTACACAGACGACAGACGACTGATAGAAAGCACGATGTGTTGCTTTTTGTTTGTTTCAGTTGCAGTTGTTGTGTGCTTACGCTTTACCACAGCGCTTTGGAAGTAGGCGAAAAGTGTATGCACGAGTATGTGTGTGTGTGTGTGTGTGGTTCCGTTTGGAGTTTTGTTTGTCCTTGTGATGGTTATGTCGTTGCGCTGGAATTCATACGGAAATTTTTAATAATCCTTCATCGAGGATCTGCAAAAGCAGCAACGATAACAACAACACAAACACGACATACTTTTGAGTCAAGGTATGAATACAGTTGTTGCTAACAATTATCTCTTTCATTCAAGTTATTTTTTTGTGGGTCTTTGTTATGTCAATGTTATGCTTCAGATTGTCCTATAAAAATGTATCTTGGACTGTATTTTTCGGTACACGTTAAAAAAAATTATAAGTGTTCCTTTTTTAATGGATTCTATTTAATGGATTTGTATTCTGATTTCTTTACTAATCTGATTTCATCCTCACGGACCGGGTTCCGATACATGCCGGAATTTTCGCCTCGAAATATTCTGAGATCTTCATTTCGCTTCCACGCATATTGACAACAATTAAAGTTTCTTCTCTACGGTTTTCACAAAGGAAGAAAATTGCTTCAATTTGAGCAAATATCCTGGAGCAGAAATCACAAATGTGCATAAGCTGTATGTCGAGCGATATTTCGAGCACAAATTAGTGAAGAGTACACAAGATGGAGCGCAGACAGACAGACAGACAGACAGATAGATGGATAGATATGGAGGTACACGGATTCATGGCTAGATGTATGAAGGGATGTATGGACGGATGCATGCATGGATGCACACACATCAAGCAGCATCGCATTGTACCCAATGGATGGGTGAATAGCGGGGGGATAGGAGGAAGTACTGGAAAATTGTGGTCTATTCGAAAGGTATTTGCTTGAAGTGAGTTTCGCTTCAGGACGCTTCGCTGTTGTTCAAACCTACTGCCAGACGTACAGAAAAGGTTTTCCATATCAATTACAAGCAACCCATAACAACAAGTTTAACAAGTGAGTGCTTTAAAAATAAAGAAAAAAGGACTGCAAAATGAAAAAGTAACGTTAACGAGCTGCTGTGCGGAGTGGGCAAGTGTGATGACTTCGGAAAGATTGCCACATGAGACACTGTTTGCTGACGAAGCCCGACAAGGAACAGGACGAGCAGCAGCAGCACCTTGCACACATCCTCGGAGTCTGCTGAACAAAAAGGGCAGAACCAGCAAAATGTTTCCCAGGAAGCTTAAAAGATAATCCATTTTGGCACAATAAATGTGTGAGTGTGTGTGTTTGAATGTGCGTGTGGTACGGAAGCCGGCAACTGAAGTGTTTCATTGGAAGAGCAGCAGCAGCAGCTCCTGTGCATGCTTATCCGCTGTCAGGATCCGCTCGAAAAACACGCCTACACACGATGAGAAATTTAGTTAGATTATGAGCTCTTCAGCAAAATTGCAAGTGGATGCAAAACTCGCCTTTGCATTTTAATATTAATATTCAAAGTGGCGATCGTCCTCCTTCCACTTCTACACAGCCACCCAACCCCCACCTACCAGGAGCCGTGTGTGCCAAAGTCCACATTCCATAGTTGCTAAGTGCAACAACACCAACAGCAACAACGATTTGCCTAAATGTATGCTAGGCTTGGGCAACGCATATCAGTTGCCTGCTTCGGGGCACACGGCAAACAAATCGAACACTTCAGCGCACAAACACAAGCTTAATCCACACAAGCACACGACGTGAGAGAAGGATGAGGCACTCATGAGAATGATGGACGGATGGGATTCGACGAGCCCAGGACGAGCCCCAACTTTAGAACAACCCTGTGCTCAAGAGATCTCTGGCGCGGAAAATATGCAGCGTAAACAAATCACAGGAAACCTCATTCGGTATTAGATGAAAATGGGGATGAAAATGGAAAGTTAAAGGGCACAATATGTGGGATGAGAGGAGGGACGCAAAGGGAACGAATGGATAAAAAACAGGTAAATTAAATTAAATTAAAAAGAATTAAAAGAATATTTCAAAAATTTGAAAAAATGACGAAAAGCAGACAGAAAGGAAACAATGGATTTAGTGATATAGTACAATAACGGAATTTTATTCTATTATAGAATGTCCTTGGATGTGCTAACGGAAGACTAATCAAACTGGATTGGATTTAAAAGATCCAAAACTTGCAAGGAATTCGTTGGATTTCTGTGAGAACGATATCTATATAGGAATTCTCAATATTTAAAATAGTTTACTTTAAGAATTATAATCTTCACCTCTTTCAGTTAGATTCACATATGCTCAGAGATTAAATTTAAAGAAGTCTTAAATTAAAATACATAGAGTTCAACCTAGTTTTTGAATAAAAAAAAAATCCTTTTAATTTTGCACTTTGAGGCACAACAGAACGACCCCGCAGTGAGCAATTAACTCCTGCAAAATTATGAAACTTTTAACTTTACCAACAGCAGAATTTCGAAGTCCAACTCAAGCGTTCGTACCCTCGTAGGAAAGCCCACGAACCACTAACCAGAGCGAACTCTGAGTTGAAGGTGGCTCGAATTGAATGTACGGCACTTTGGATGTAAGTCCTGGGGAAACAAAGAAACGTGTAGAGACCCAAATGAAAAAGGGAAGGTACGAGTAAAAAGGGATCAGGAATTATTACCAACCACCATCAACGACAACAACTACAAAGACATCAGGAACAACAACAGTTCCGTGCACATTACGGGTTCGGAATAACACGTGTGGTCACCTGTGATGGCGTTGACTATGAACGCCATCTGGCAGGCTGTAGGCAAGCATTACGTACTGCATTACGGTTGAAAGATGTTAACTCTGTACGTTGTAGTTGTTTTATGGTAATCTACGACATAATATATAAATATCCTTTAGGACGAATAAAACGTTGTTGACCATGTTTTAGCCATTAGCATGGCTTAGAGAAAAGCCATTTAACAACGAACAAAATCCCCTCATCACATTAACATTTATTTAAAACTATTCACCGAGGCCTACATTTGGACGTCTATCATGGAGAAGTTTTCTTTCGAATTTGAGAACTCTGCGGCTTGTACCAACCCTTCAAGAAGGAATGATATGTAAATCTCGAGTCTATGTCCTTCACATGATATATGAAATCATGTGAAGGCCCGAAGACTGAAATCTGTAATTCAAAAGAAAGGATATTCAAGGAAATATTGAAAAAAGTAAAGTTACAGTGGCTTTGAAATGTCATAACTACAGTTTTTATACTTTTCTTTAGGTGCACCATGTCGTTTGTGGTTCCATATACTGACACCAAATTTTCTTTAATATAACTGAAGTTTTGTTTTGTTTTTACATGGATTAAGAGTGTATTTGTTACTGTTGAAAGTGCAATTAAAATATTTACTTTGCTTGTTAATATATAAGAAGTATATCACATGATTTTTTTAATATTACATGCTGTACCTTCACTTTTGAAGAAAATTGTATATTTAAATATAACTCAGTCTATACTGTTCCTCGGCCTCTTTATTTTCTCATTAAATTACTGGAAAATTGCAGAACAAACGAAAACTTTTAAACTTTTTTCTACGAATACAATCAACATATTCATTTTCATTCTTCTATTTTCAGGCTGCAGACAAGTTCGTGTGTGTTTCAGAAGCTGTCAGTCCGTTACAATAGCTGTACAGTGCGAACAACAACAATTAATGTTGACCACAATTAATTAGAAACGGGACAATTTTAGTGGAAACTGGACACCGTGTTTGATTGTTTGTTGTGCTGCAATCACGGCAGAGCACAAAATAAAAGCGGCAAAAGCTAAATCCTCACGCATAATTTACTGGAGCTACGAAATTATGCGAGCAGCCGATGACTGCTAATGAATTCAGTTCTAATTGTGGACAGACAACAGCAGCAAAAGCAGCAGCGAACAATTGGTTAAAATCTATAATGCGAATGCATTGGAAAACAAACTACATCAGCACGAACACGAATTACAACAGAAGCCGATGATAGAGGAGGTGAGAGCGAGGGAAAGCGAGAGAACAAAACACAAGACTAGTCGAACAACGTTAATTACGGTCAAATAAATACGCGAGCGAGCTTAAAATTAGATTATGAAAAAGTTGCTATTGCTGTTGCGCTGAACGAGTTCATTCTGTTGGCGGTGCATTAAATCGTCTCTGTAGCGATAATAAAAGCACACAAAAAATACAAAACCATAAACAATAAAACCATAATTAAAGTTAGCAAATCATAAAGGATATAAAAGAATTACTAAGCACAAGATTTCTCCTGTCGGTGTAGCAAACGCAAACGCAACAAAAACAATAAAAGCAATAAAAGCGACAACAACAACAAAAATTACCACAACAATCTCTCAGCAACAAAAGCCAAATAGAGAAGCGCTACATAAAAAGCCGGAAATTCTTTTAATTTTTTCGCTTCACTCTTTTCTTTTATGTCGAGTTTTTCTCGCTGCCTCCCTGCTGCACCCCTGTTGTAATAACTGCGAAGCTACTGCTTCAATTCAGTAAATAGCACACGGAATATAATGAAGAATTAAAAGAAAGCAAACAAAAAAAAAACGCTAATAAAAGTGATAAAGTTGGAGAAGAGGAAGGGGAAAAGCAGAAAAGTCAGCGAAAAGTCGTTCTGCAGAAACAAAAACACAAAAAGGACATTAAAAAAATTAACAAAATAGCTCAACTCGGCAAAACAACGAGAGCGAGAATATCTCCGTTCTACAGACAATGAAAATAATTTCGCGTAGCATACGTTACGGCGCAAAAAGTGCAGCGTCGCCGGCAGCAGTTGTTGCTGCTGCTGCTCCTGCTGCTGCCGCTCCTGCCTCTGCCACTGCCACTACTTCAACTCGTGTTGCTGGCCCTTTACGCAGAATGAGTTGCTCGCTCCTGATTGTAATTAGCTTCGGCTGGTTTTTGCACACGACTCTGCTGTGGAGCACCGCGGAGGCTGCCATTTCAAATCGAGGTGAGTTCGCAACACTAACGCGGTGGGCGCTGAGGGTAGGCGCGTGGGAGGGTAGGACGCGGTTCAGTCTGAACGCACAAAACTGAAGCTAAGCCATTCATATCCGCGAGTAAATAATTAAGAGGCTCTGCGGAGAGCAAATAAAAGTTTGCGCTTGGCGAGAAACTTTGTTCTAAACTATTCTCTGGGCATGGAAGCCTTAAACAAAGACGCTACTAAGCATAATCAAAGTTTGCCTGAAATCTGAATGATATGTATATCGATAGATTATTGATCGATAGATAGATAGGTAGATTGATCGATAGTGATTTGAAGTCGATCTTTTCAGGTTATAGTGGTCTGTTGATGTCACAAGGAACACTTGTACAGTACTTTGGTTTTCATAGCGCAGTCAGGCTTACTTCTCCCCTTCTCCCTTCCCCTCCCTTGGTGCAGATATAAAAAACCACAACCACCTCCCTGTATGATTAAAAATTGCATTTTATGTTTTCATTTATTATTACTATACCGGGTCTTCTCTTACACTAAAATGTTTGCGTGGGATAGCATCGTATAAGAGTGGGTAGGGCAAAAGTACGTAAGCAGTGAAATAATCAATCGGAAAATGAAATATACTTGTTTCCAACTTCTGATGTTTATCCAGACTTCCTACTAAATGCTATACAAAAGCGTAGTTAATTGATAAAGTTGACAAATTAAAGTAACAACAATGTCTAACGACTGCTTTTTACGGCACTTCTTTGTGCTTCCAGAGACAACTTTTGTTCTGCTCTTTGCTTCGTCACTCTTCTTCGTAATCAAGTGAAATCAACTCTATAGAAAGAAAAGAAAAACGGGATGGGATTGTGGGGGTGTCGTGTAGAGCGGTCCGGCTGCTGGAAGACTCATTGTGGTTAAATATTTGGTGCAAATAAAATACAAACTTTTAATCCCCACTTTCAGTCTTTTCTTCTTCTATTCACCCTCCTTCTCCATCCGTCAAGCATCGCAGATGTATGCCAACATCAGAATAACAACAGCAACGGATTTCATACATAGAAATCATAAGAATGGCAGCACTCAACGCAGTCAGTGTTGCACTAATTTTAAGTGCACACATACAAACACACAGACATACACACACACACACACACATACACATGCATAGCAGCCACACAGATTACAAAGAATGCAGCTTATTTCATTCTTCCAGGTGAAACGATTGCAACAAACACTGTAGCATTGCAGCAGGAAACGTGCACTAACCGCATCCTCCTCTTTCACTCTCCCACCATTTCATCCACTACAAACTCATTACACCCCACCACGTTTTGCTGCCACCACTCGAGTTTAGTGCAACAAAAGATCCGTGATTCAGCGGTGCACGATTTTAAATGCTGCACTCGACGTTGGCAACATTGTTTCAGAGGACGTCAAAAGTAACGACAGGTTGGGCTGAGTGCTGTAGAAAGTGGAGGGTCAATAGAAGGGAGGGGAGGTGGAGAAGTTGGAGGGTGCTGTGCGTTTTGTTTACCGTAATTCATTTAATTTAAGTGGAATTTTTGCTTCAGTGTTTTGTTTCGGCTTCAATTTTTAGAATTAAATCAAATCCGAAGAATGGAGAACTAGCGGCGAAAAACGAACACTGAAGCTTGATCAACCCGATCCGAGATTAAATAGCAAACACTAACTTTTTCAACGACTTCGGGTATGAATATCATAATATATATAATCCAGGGGTTTTATATGACTACCGCCTCGACGAAGGTCACATAACCGTTACGAACCGATCAAGCTGATGCTCTTAAGACAAATCGGAGGGATCACACTTTTCATACTTACAATATTTTCTACCATCTACCAAGAAGTGTCCTAGGGTTCAATTTTTTCCAGTCCGAAATCAGTATAAGCTATTCAATAGTAAATATATTCAGTAAAAGTGAACAGTCATAAGTAATGGGCAGAGCACCACCCTAGAAGTAAAGCTAACGAAGTAAAGTCGCACTGTTTAGAGATAACTTTGGTACAATTATCAAATACCATGAATAACCGAAGACTTTCTTTTCCGTTTTTGATTATTTTAAATAAATGTCAGTTATGTTCAACTACTGCAGATGTGTACATATTTTCGAAAAACCTGGAGCAATATATTCAGGAACATGAATGTTGTTCTCTGATAAAATTGCAATATTCGCAATAACCAACAAATGGTTTCCAAGCAGCGGCAAAGCTTTATGAAAGAAAAGAAAGAAAGTCAGAGATAAATTATTTATTGCTATTGTTGACACTTTTCTAATGCATACAAAAGAAAACAGAAAACAATAAATGAATTTCAATAAAAGCAAATCATACCGAAAGTATGTACCATAGAAGAAGAAGAAGAGAGGTACGATTACATAAGTATATCGAAATACATATATACAGTGAGTTGAGAAGGTAGGAGTAACAATACAGAGTAGGATAGGACAGTGACTGTTATGGAAGCTGCAATTGACAGCTTGAGAGTTACTGACATACGCCCTCTCCTCTTCGTCTTCCTCAACATCATCTTCCACGTGAAATTTCCAAAATTTCATTTGAAATGTTAAAATTTCAATGAATTCAATGACATTTTGATTTGTTATCAAAGTTCACAAATCACAAGCAATACATACCTTCGTATGCATTACCAAAGTAATGCATTCCGAGAGCTCGATCTGCGTTCCGAATAAATTCAATCATCACAGCGTAATTCCCAAAGCAACAGCACATTTTCAATCTTCATACAATTTCTAGTTTTCGTGAAAGTGTTGCCTTAGTTTCGTTTCTAACCTTTGTTTGTATCCATAAAAGAGGTGGGCTGGGAGTAACCTAAAAAAAAACTAAAAATAAACAAAGGGCAGAACAATCAAACGCAACCTCAGGATTTTGTATTTCAAACAGCTGCTGAGGTAACCATCGTGGTGCTGTTATAGTGTACAACAACAATAACCACACTGTACGTCCCCCGCACCAGCGTCGTTGCTTCCTTGAAATAAACAACTCTGATTCGGTGGCCCTGGTGCTCCACTCTGAGTTTCTCCACCGTTTTTACCCACTTCACTGACACTGCTTTGGGACATTTTACGGGTTGATGTTTGCATTGAAGCACCTTCGCAGTTTTAGCAGCTGGCATTGAATAACAACGTAGTCACAGATTTGTTGCCGCAGAACCAGCTGATGGAAATTTATTGCAGCTTATTTCCTTCGGGATGCTACAACAACAACAACAACAACAACAACCAAGTTGGAAGCATACGGTGTACGTGTGACACAAAAGCTTGGGTTTTTGTGATTTTTTCCTGTTACAATGCTACAATGCGTCAACCAAAGTTGCATATTCTACAGCAACAGCAGCACGTTCATCATCCTCGTCACCATCATCATCATCACAATCGGATTGAATTCCCAAAAGTAGTAAAAAAGAATGAAAATTAAAGAGAAAAATTAAGGAGAAAGGAAAAATCACTCAAAACTCTCTACGAAACCATCATAAATTCCGAATATTTAAGTGAACAGATAAAATGCCATCCGTGTGTTCAGTGTTTAGTGCCATCCAGCTTAGTGTTTAATAAAAACAGTATCTAATGATCAAGAAGCGTCTGCATCTGTCACAAAATGCATACCGATAAAAGTAGTGACAGTAAAAGTAAAAATAGTACGAATAGTAGTAGTGGTAGTAGTAGTAGTAGTGATGTAGATAGAAGTACAAAAACCAAACGGTTTTGAAGAAAAGTCGCATAAAATGTCGAAGAGATACACGAAGTGTAGCCCAGTTCGACGCATTCAGATTCATGTCTTAAAAAGTAATAAAAATCGGAGAAGAATTATTGGTTTTCGTATTGCATCGTATCCTTCGGATCCTCCGTATCCTTATCCATAGAGAAAAAGTTTCCGGGTTTTTTTGAGGTTTTCGTTTTTCTTTTTTTTGGATTTTTTGGCATTGATGAACTCTATGGAGAACGATAACAACAGCAACTAAATCGTTACTGGTCCATATACATACATATACATATGTACAAGTGTGTATATCGATTGGAGGACATACAGACCTGCCAAGCACTGTTTTCTGTACAAATCTACGTCTGTTTGTTGTAGTGTTTATAGTTGTTGTTGTTGTCGTTGTTGGCAGCTGTGAATGCACCAACATGTATTTCGTATTTCTGAAATTCGTAACCCACCAACAAATAGCAGTTGAATACCTTTTAACATAACGGCAACGACAACGACAACGACAACAACAACAGCAATTGCTATATTTTTATTGCATTGGATACCAACAACAACAACAACAATAAATCCAGCACCTAATTTTTTATTGTAGTATCGAACGAGAAAAGCCTTCAAAAAGAACATGCTAAAAAACAAACCATTGAAGAGAAAAAGACATAAAAATTGGAACCAACAAAATTTATGATCGCTGACAAAAGTACATTTTTACCTCAGCAATAAAAGTTTGTATTCACGAGTTTGTTTTTCCTTTCATAGCTATTATAGATAACGTGTATCTATCCTCACCCGGTAAGCAAAAAATGCTCCACTGAAAAATACATTCATTCAAATAAACTTCTTATGAATTATAAGCGAATCAAAATAAATTAAAACCAATCGATCTTTAGACAATACGAAGTTTTGCTTTGAGCTGAATACTGAGACTTAAGTTGAGAGCAGGACGAAGTGAAGAGGACCGTTTAAGCGGATTGAACTGGAAGAGAGTATTGTATCTATGTTCATCCACGGGGTTTCGAGAAATGTACTGATATACCCAACCGTGGTTCTAAAGGTCTAGAAAGAAGTCCTTTTCAATTCCTCTTTTTCTTAAGAAGATCCGTTGTTAAAACTTCGAAAACCTGTTTCCTTCCTACTGGGTGGCCCACAGAATCTCAGCTAGTATCCTGCTTTTTGGTATTTTCCCATGTTTTTAATCACTCTTATAAATTGCTAATGGTTGTGTGTGCTTTTAGTATGAGTAAACAGCAGAATTTCGTAGTTGACTGCGCTCAATAAAACTCAGAAAACTGAATTTTTTCTCTGCTTCTGAATCCACCCACTCAAATTGACAGAAAAGATGTACAATTATTCCCAAGAGTGACCAGCCTCTGGGTAGTAAGGTAAGAGCAATTAATAATAGCAGATAGTAGTCTCATTTCTGGTCCGGACAGCGATTCTGTGCAGCGCTACAACGCTGTCTAGAGCACAACTAAAACGCCAGGGGTTCGCGGTGAGTGTGATTGCAGCCAAATTTATATGGAAAGAGTATGGAGTTGAATAGTTAAGTCTGGTGTCACAATCAGGAGAGAGATCTGTGGTAGTTGGTGGTTGTTCGCGATATTCTTGGTGAGGAATTCCAAGCATTACTCTAAAATGGCCAAAGCATAATTTTTATTTTAGTTATAATTAAAAGTTCGGAATCACTGTTTCCAAAGCGTTTTTGACAGCTTTAGTTCTCGGATTCTAAATCTCTATATTGAATTTTGTTGTATTGTATCTGGTATCTTACGAATCTTTGCAGGTGTTTTGCTTGTTACACGTTTGTAGTTATTTAAAGTACTACGATTAAGTGTTGCATTTCAGAATATCTTGCAACCATTTGATATGCATAATTTTTTATCTTTCGAGATATTTTGAAATCGTGTTATTTTTCCGCATATGAGATACGTTCCGTAACAAATTTTAGCTTATTAAGCCCATACTCAACTCTTCCAAAATCCTTCCCAGTTTCTCTCCCTCACTCGCCGCCAGCCAAGCAACCAACCAGCGATTGTTTTCGATCCGTTTCGATTCACTAACGATGCGTTGATTACGTAATTAGTTCACGGACAGACGGATTTACGGACGCAATGAATTGGAAACAATGAGCCCAGTGCAGATGAAAGTGATGCAATAACTTCAAAAGCGTCTGAAATGTTGAAATGCCATATTGAAAATATGCCCAAATTGCCAAAAATACGGTTGCGCTCTAAATTATCCTGTCTCTGCTCTCATTCTGCGCCTTATTGACATCGCGGACGTTTGGCTCGCATTTCATTGAATTTGGGGGAATCTATGTTGCTGCGGCTAATTAAGCAGAAATGTTTATCGTCCCGGTTGAAAAGCTGGAATTCCGACCAATTCACCTCCGCATAGCGGGATGGTGGATGACTTTCGGATGTTGTTTGGCCTTCGTCAAAGTCGCAAATAAATGAAAAGGCGTGTTCATTACTTAAAGGTTTATATTTTATTGTATACACTCGAAAGTCTGGGTACCGAGTACTTAAAATGTTACTCTATTAGCAACAGCTTCATATGCTTCATTACCTACTTTAGTGGAAATTTTCATTTGTCTAGAAAATGTTCCCTCCAGTTTTCGGAGAGGATTGACACACACACACAGAGAGAATAAGTTCTCACAAAATGGCTCCTGCTATTTTCTTGAAGTACCAAATAAACGTTATCATTATAAAATACTGCTGTCGTAAAAACTTATTCTTGTGTTTATGGCGCAATTTTAAATACCAACGTTTACCAGGACCGTACAGAATAAGTACAAAAATAAGGGAAAGGAGAAGAATAACAACAACAACAGACTTATGCTCCATGGGATACCCAAACACCCGATGATGTTCTAACAGTCGAGCTGAAACACCGCCGATGTTGTTGGTAATGCGTTCTTTGTTGTTGTTTTCACATTCATTGTTGTTTTGTAATTGTTCTTTCACCTTTATACTCGTAAAGGTTACAAAACAAAAAAATTACCTATTCATTTTATTCTTCCAGGACTTTCTATTGTTACCTTCAGACATCCCTCTAGTTCTTCTGGTATCTTTTTTCCTCTCCCTCTCCTCATAGTTCACTAGCACCACACCCTCCTGCCGTCAACATGATCCAGGTTAGTATATTTCAACTGTCCTTCCTCCATTCCAACACGTTTACACTTTCCTTACCTCTTCGCAGACGAGAAAGTTGCGTATCATCGATAAATTACAACCCTGGCAGCAGTAGCAGCATCAACAGCTTTATTGCTTATGGCAGATGTACGTAGATGAGACGATGTTGTTGTTGTTGTTGATGATGATGGTCTGAATTTCCATTTGCTTTCAATTTCGCGCAACATATCCTTGCATGATATTGGGGCCATTTTGCCTTATTTAGTGTGTATTTCCGGTTTGTGTGTTCAACGAAATGATTGTCATCATTATCATTGTTACTGTTATAGCGAACGGAAATGCTCGCTGTTCAGTATGACACATACTGAAGATGGTAGAGGAGGAGAACAGCCGGATGGTAGGCGGGGAATAAGAGTCCTACGAGTTATTGGTAGTATTGCCAGTGCGAACTACTAAACCAAGGGGCAAAAAGCCACCCTCATCACGAGTATTTGTGTTACACAATAAGAAATTTGGGACAAAGTCTATCATCTTAGAATCCATTAATGATTTGTTTCTCACAGAGGATTAAGGAAGGTTTTGGCGATATTCCTCATTTTAATTTACTTAGTTTCACATCAACAAATCTGGGTTGACCGAGTGCATCTAGTGTGGCGAGGTTTGGTCCGAGTTCGAAAGCAGACTACTATTATTAATACTCTCCGACTAAACCTTATACCATCAGTGTGCATGGTACATACAGTTGTGACAGGTACAGGCCTTCTAAAATACCTCGAAGTAAAGGTTATCGGAAATTGTTTTATGTACAAGAATAGAGCTGGAATACGTAAGTAAGCCAGGTATGGTAAAATTTCATAAACTCTGTGTAGGTATTTTAATAGAGTGCGAAACTATTTTATGAAACGACTGACAACTGGGTAGAACGATTGGAAAAGATTGACTCGTTTTTTTCATTCAAGAAAAACCCATCTCTGAGCAAAATGACGGTGACGTCTTCTATTTGGAGTGCAAATATTTGCAGATCTCTCATTCTTCTCTACCTATCTCTTTAAACGCCTCGAAATCCAGGCTAGGTGTTTACAGAGTCACCCATCGACCGCCTCAGTTCGGTCACTTAGGCACTCGTACGTTTCATTTGCAACGTTTAGCATGAGAGTATAGATGTGTGAATATTCGGCGAAAACTTGTTCGAAATGAAATTTCATGCCATCGATTTGCCAGCTACGCGGTTTTTTGAGGCGGTTTGTTGCTTTTTTTTCAAAAACAGTCAATACCCTTGAAGTAAGAAGCTGTTCAAAGGACTTTGTTTCCAGCTGAAGTCCTCCTGTTGAAGTTCCTTCACTGCAGGCATTCGTCAGTCAGCAGCTGTTTGTCTTCTTGTCCATCCCATTCCGCCCGGTTATCAGTGTTTGAATGGAAGAAACGTTATGCTGCTGGCAAAAGTTTGCTAACTTGTTTTCTTTTTTGTGTTTCTGGAAGAAAGTTCGTATTGAATTGTTGATTTATTCTTGTATGAATTCCCTTTGCATTGGTTTGGAAATGGAAATGAAATTGAATTGATTTCAAGGACTTCTCCAAATAATTTTTTAGAGGTTTTTAGAGCTTTGTTAGTGAAATGAATTTGGGGTGTTTGGTAATTTTAGGGGAATATGGTGGAGCAGTGTTGTTGGGAGAAGAGGAGAGAGTGTAAAAGTGAAACCATAACAATTTTTTGACACAATAAATGATTTGTAACATTTTTGTGACTTATGGTACGGATTTGCTTTTGATAAAAATTGGTGGAAACGGAAAAAAGTCAAACCATGGAAAGTCTCTCAAAGATGCTTGAAAATATTGCGAAACTTCAACATTAAAATGCGGGCCAATACGAAAGACATGGTCGAGCCTCGAAACTTTTCTTCTCTGCTCCAAAACATCGTCTGACACAATTCCAAGCACGTATTTCATTCAAAACAAAAAGGACGGCAAATATTGTGTTCTTAGTTTGTTTCGTAACTTATACGAGAAGAGGCAAAGAAGTATTTTATATATAAAGAGTTATATTTACACACACAAAGAGAGGGACAGTGAGAGAGAGAGAGAGGGGGTGTGAGGGGCTGAGAAAGATTTAAATACACTCCTTAAAAAACCTTCAGATGCACAAGAGTTTCAAACTTAATAAAGTAACCGGATTTTAGTTATTTATTTTGGATGATTTGGACGACGAAAGTTCTACCAGAAGGAGAATATTATGCAGATTTTTTATTGTTCTTTGTTGTTCTTCTTCTTGTTGTCGATGTTTGTATTGGTCACCACAACTGGTGACTGTTTAAGATTTGTTCGGAAAACTTGTCTGAATTGATATTTGGTTCGCATTCCTGCAAATAATGTACGCGTTTTTTATATCATTACTTAACCTCGAAGTTAGATTTCATATCCTTCCTGCTTCTCCAACGGTTCTTTATGATGATAATTTCATGATGTACAATTAGTGCATACATTATGTATTCTATTGTACAATATACTACTGTCAACAGTTTACTATAACCATGGTCCATCCACTTTTGCATTATATTCCCATAACAGGATCTTCGTTGAACTGATATCCTATATAAAAAATATCAATCCGACTAAGAACAGGACCGATCTGTCCACTTTTATATCTAAAAGGAACCTAATAAAATATTTTCCTGCATGGATTTTCTTTTTCAATGAGTTGTGCAGAATTGTTAATCATTCAATATTAAGTCCTCATCCCTAAATCCTCAGCTGTGATCCGCATACTTTTCCTTAGAAATCATGAGCCTAATTCTGGTTGTTGGCTAACCAAATTTAGCTACAGTGCAGTGGTTGTTGTTGAATGTACCCAAACACTCGGCTTTTCAATAGGTGATGATAACATACTCGTACACATTTCAAGAATAGATTCTTTCAATAAAATATTTCTGCAATACAGTGTAGAGTGAAAAAACGAATGAAATTCATGTAGAATCATGTATTGTGATATGAAGTATTCAACGGAAAAAAATATATAATATAAAAATAAGTACCAATTAAAAAAGAAATTCCTGAACCATTAATGTTAAAAGAATTCATGTATTTTATTGGGTATTAACAGAGAACCGATGAAATGTCTGATTTAAATACTTGCGACATGGATGAAGCTCACATGTTTATGCGGCTGCCTCGGGTCTCTCCAAGGTTCCTTGTTTGGGTGAACTTATTTGGATTACACATTCGCATGAGTCGGTCCTCAAGGAAGAAACTACAAAAAATACAAGACTTCGGAAATGGAATTCATTATGCAAGATGACGGAGCATGTTTTATTTCCTGAGGGATTTCCTGCGTTTCTTTATTATCCGGTCCTCTCTTATTTATGCTTAAATTGCTTGGATTTTTCGGATAAGCGGGGACATATGGTGACACATTTTCATATACTTTTTGTAAAAGAGTTTGAAGAATTCAAAGTGGGAAACGGACCGAAATTAGACAAAATGAATAAATATATACTTGGTCAGCTATTTGATATCATATTTTAGAGAGAGAGAGAGATAGCGAGAGAGAGAGAGAGAGAGATCTCATTGTAAGAATAACTTAAAATTCGATACATTCTCAAGTACAATTTGATTCCTCTATACTTTCAGCTCTAACAACAAACTTTTCAGCTATATATCTAATTCGCATTATTATCTGTCGAATTTAAATTCGAATATTCTCTTATTGCTATTCAGCTGATACTCTCTTAATACCAAGTCTAGAGTTTCTATTCATTAGGGAAAAAACAAATCTAATTTATCAAACGTCAAATGCAATTTCGACCGTGATTGAATTTAGACAGTGGATTGAAAGAAGTTTGCAAAATACGAATACAATCACCAACTAAGCGATACAGATCCAAAATTCTAGGAAACAATTTAATACCCATCGTTTGCATCCTTCATCCGTCCTTTCTGAAAATCAATCAGAACAAAATCCTCCAGCATTGATTCTAAACAACAAATCAGAGCTATTAATATATTCATTCGTAGATTTAACAAACACCCGCCCGCCCCACCCCTCCCTTCAATATAAATACCAACAAATACAGAATCGTCTTCTATTTCCTTTTGTAATCCGATTATATTTATATTTTGTTCTTTCCACAAAAAAGATTTCCACAAAGAAGACAATAATATAGAAAATATTTTGCAAACAATAGTAACTCTGGGATTAATTTTGAGGTCAGGGTATGTCAAAAACGAGACCGCTCTCTACCGACAAAGGATGATTTCTATTTAGCTGCGTTATGTTCAATTGAATGCTCTGCATTCGAATCTATGTATTTGTGAAATCTCAGAAAGCAAATATCCATGCATCCATTCAATTGCTTTTCAATAAAAAATCTCTGTTTTTCTTTTTTCGATTAGAATAATTTTAGAGGTTAGAAGAGGTTAGAGAGATTAGAATGAAGAGGTTGAGGTTCCATGTACAACGATATCTCGCTCTCGATAGAGTCAAATGGACACATTTGGGTTCTACATAATGGCGTCGTTCGGACTATTTGTTTCTATTTCTAGATTTCCAGTATAGAGAAGTCTTCATCATGATCTGATACTTCACTGATACTGACCGAAAATATTCCTAATGTTTAAGTATCAATCCCTTTTAAAAGGAAGATGGGTGGGGGAAGAGGAAGGCGGTGCTGACAGAACTTTTGAGTATCTCTTGAGCTAACATATGCTTTAGAGTTAATAGTGTGGAAATTGTGCAATTTAAATTGAGTCATAGAGTTAGTCAGAGACTCTCTACTCTACTCTCTCCCAGAGGAAAACCAAAACCGAACCTCAGAAGAAGAGGAACTTCGTAACAATCACGCGTCTGTGTGAAATCATGTGTGACGCATTTAATTTGCCGCGTGTTCGGAATGTCTAGATGCGAATTCCGTCGGGTTTGCATGTTATTTGTGACTATAGTGCATTTGATGGCAACCCTGGTCCATACATCATGCTAGTGATTTTTCTATTTTCTTTTGGGGCAAATTTCTTATATGTTGGGGAGAAAACAAGGAAATGGAGAACTTATGTTTTTGTTTAGAACAAGTGTGTATCTAATAGTTTTTATAGTTTCTCAAAATTATTTTTAAATCTACTTATATGTAAATATATTATATGTGTTTGCATGTGCGGAAAAAAGAGCACTTTAAATTGACAGAAACAGCACACACGTGTCACTGGCATCAACATGACGTAGATACTCTTTTTCTTACTCTTCTTACTGTATATTATGAACTTTCTGTTTTTAAGGTACACAAGTGGACGTGGTAGATATAGATGAGTAAATATACATCATACATGGTATTTAATACTGGCATCACTGGCATCACCAAATCATGCTGTGTTCAATTTTAAGTTTAGCAAAATTAAGTGGTTTCCTTCTTCCTTCTACTCTTCCTTCTCCGCTTTGCTGAGATTGTACAACTTTATCATTAAAAAAGTTTTAATATGTTGCCAAATACTCCTCCACATGAAAACAACTCGTCCAAAATAATATACAAGTACAAGTACAAGTACATATATATATATATGTGTGTGTGTGTATGGCTATGTGGGTGGATTATATGGTTATAATTTTTAATTTCCTCAAGTATTTCATTAACTCGATAAAAGTTTGAGGAACTTCAATGAACTCGTTTTCGAAATTATGTTACAATAGAAATTAAAATTACCCTATAGACTAAATTGATTCTGCAGTGTTACTTTACAGTTTGACTTATGATTATAATAACTCATTAAATCATCATTTAGCTCAAATTTAGTTAATATATCGCAATATTATTCGAGTATGTGATATATAAGACTAACTTGAGCTAAAAATGAGTACAAATCAAAACTTTGAACAATATAGTCAGGATACACTTGTTTGCCATGGATCATATTCTATTCACTAGGAATTTGATATTATTTTGTGACATTATATGGAGAGTCTCTGCAACATTTGATATCTTAACAGCTGACCTCAATATCTTTAGTTACATCTGGTTTAAAGGATATTGACAAAGCCTTTCGATAACTTTTGATAACCACCTCTCACAGTTCGTAATGTATGAGCTCATCACGTAGGAGGCTGTTAAAAATACACTTTATTAATGGGCAAGTGAATCAGGGGCACGATTAATTACTTACCCATTAAGTTACGTGCAACCGTGGAGTTTTCTCATAACCTAAACGTTGTTTCGAAATCCGTGAGAGCGCTTTTTTAAGCAGGATGAAAGGATAATTTTATTGGCCGCAGAAAATTAATAAAAAAGCAAAACAAAAAAAAAACTCCGCTTTTTGAAGATGTATCAAACCGAACCAACTTCAAAGAGGTTGTTGTTGCTGCTTCGTCGTGGGTGCTGCTTCTGGTCCGCTTATTAAATTTGTTGTTGTTGCTGATAGTGTTGTTTATGTTGATAATGCTGTTGATGTTGCTCATGATGTTGTTGACGATATTTCTTTGGATGTCGTTGTTTGTTTTGATTGTTGTTGTTTCTGTAGTTGTGGCTGCAGAATCCCGACATTCTCATGAAATTATATTGAAAGCAGCTGTGTTTAAGTAACACAAGCAGTATTTATTACACAACATCATCCAACACACAGACACACCCACTTATTCACACACACTCATACCCAAACAGGAAGCGCCTCAAGATAAGATACCATCAGAGAAATTATTTTAAACTAGCTTTTTTGATTTCTTTACTTTTTTGCCTCTTAACAAACTTCTTCGTTTTCCTTTCAAGTCAAGTTTTATGGTTTGTGTCTATGCTTTGCCTGCAGAGTCGCTTGGAAGCCGTAAGTATGTATGTATACATACATATGTGTGTTTGTGCGTTTGTGTGAATGTTTTTTGTGTTTGTTTTTTGTGTATTTTTTAAATAGGTTGAAAGGATCAAATGGAATAAAAGGAACTTTCGTTTACTTAAAAGCATGTTTTTCTAACTTTTTTTGTTGTGTTTTAGAATCTCAACTATCTTTTCTTTTTGATACAAGGAAATCCTTTAAAATGATAATAATTATATTGCAATAATAACAGCAATAATTTGTTCTATGTACAAGTATATTATTTGAATGACAAATTGTTTTTTAAAAGATTAAAAAACATGTCACAGTAATCCAAAGAGATCAGATTAATTTCAAATGCTCTTTGAGATCATTATCCGAGTTGAGATTTTAAATTAAATTTTTGAAATTGTTAGAGTTATTATTATCGTCACAGATAAGTATAGAATATGTACCAATCTTAATATAATCTGTAGAGAAATTTTCGTATTTTAAATTAGTTAAAAATCTATCATAGTTATTCTCTCTATGTCTCCTGTGGTAGAGTATCTAAACCGAATTTAAAACAGTGAGAGTTGAACAAAATATCAAATCTTAAATATGTAGAAAAATAAAAAAGAAAAGATTAAGAAAGAGACAAGAAATAAAAATCAGACAGCAGCGAAAATTTAATAAAGAAACTTTGCAAAGGAACAGATAATCGGGAATTGATTTATGATGGCCGATGGCCGATGGCCCATGGTCCATGGCTGTGAAAATATGAAGTCTTAACTGAAGTAACGGAAGTGGTGCTGGAGGGTGGCTGGAGAGGAGTGAGAGGAAGAGGGCTGAAGTGGCTAGGGAACAGTGAATAGTGAAAGATAATAATAAGAACAGAGGACGGGAGAAGAAGAAGAACTCAATAAGTTAAAACTTAAGGACTTCTGCTTTTAGAAGTGGTAAAACTTTTGCGAGTAGGATTTTCGTTGCCTGCGCTGGCTGATTGTAGTGAAGGCAGGCAGGCGACTTGGGAAATCAGTGCCGCAAACTACATTAACTGGGTCGTTAATAAATATGTACATACATACACACAAACATACACACATACATACACACCACACCCATTCACACTTAAAAACTAAAGACACGTTAAGTGCAGCAAATACATAGTTTGTGCGCAGCAACAAACAACAACTGCTCTGAGTTGAGCGGCGGCTACACAAAACCGGGAATCGATGAAGTCGAAAGAAGACCGACCATACTACGTAATGGCTGCTCAGATGTAGCCATTCAGTCTAACCTACTGGCATGGTCACATACAGCGATGTTTTCGTCCTTTTCGTTTCGCGTCCCGCTCTATTTGTTGGCGTTGTAAAGAGGAAACGCTGCTCTAGAAGTAATCGATTCTAGGTAATGGCTTTTGCGCCATCTTTTTTATTGTAGCTCTGCAGCTACAGACTGTATAACCTTTAAGTTGGCTTATTTTATTTGCGGTTGTTATTATTGTTATTATTTGTGATGTGATTCTTTAGCAATATGTAAGCAACAGTAAAGTTAGTCATTTTACTCCCACAGATCTTTACGGAAGGCGGCAGATCACGGATATTTCACACATACACAGCCTCACAACACATTCAATTTTTGTGAGCTTATTTCGTAATCATTCGAATCATTTTCTCACTTATTTTTTAATTATTTATTTTATTCCCTTTATTATTATTTAAAATTCACCGTTTTCCTGGATGCAATTTTGTCGATTAATGAATTCAATTTACATTTAATTGGACCGGTCTTGCTGCTGCTGCTCTCTTTATGCTGTCGCATATAAATTGCTAATAATTTTGCCTTTTAATGGTTTTGATTTCATAATTTCTTTAATTTCGTTTTCACTTAATGCATAACTAACACTCAGTTTGTAGTTAAGCCGAAGCTTTTGTGTAATTAAACCGAAATTATTTCATTATTATTTAATTAATTATTCGAACGTGGGCGAAAGAATATGTTCTCACTTCGCAACTTGTTTTAATGCAATTTATATTAATTATATTTTAAATATTTTTGTTATTATTACGGATATCATTATTATTCATGGACTTTATATTTTAACAAATCATTAATAACCAGAACGGTAATTGCCATTATTTTCATATATACATTGAAATTAAAATATGCATTTAATTGCATTTAATTTAATTTTAAATGAAACACAATTTTAATTTTAATCGTATTTTATTCCCTTCTCCTCGAACCTTTAAAAATGTAATTCTTTGAACGTGGCTCGATGTTGTTTAAGGAACGAAAATCAGGACAAAACAACAGAAGAAACAACAAGAACGACAACTACTGAACAAATACAAATACAGTTGATTTTGCTGTTTTTCTTTATTAATTTTTTATTGCTGCAACCAATTGCCTTTATTTCTCCACTACATCTACTCTTGCTGAAGCTACTACTGCTGCCATTCCCACTGCTACTTATACTACTATTTCTGCTACTTTTACTAGTACCATTTCTACTACCATTTTATTACTATAATCCACACTTCATAATCTTTCTTCTTTTGCTCTTCGGGCCGCCATTGCGTTTAGTTTACAACTCGCAGCAACCGCCCACCCTCCGCCTCTCCTTTTGAGGTGGGCGGCGAGGCATCGAATTCTGCTCACACCAGTGTTGTTGCTTGAGCTGAGCTGAGTTCTTTGGCCCCAATTTTCAATGAGCTTCTGTTGTTGTTCTTGTTGCTGGCTCAGTTTCCTCGTTGTTGCTTTTGTTCTTGTTATTGATTGAATTTATTTGTTTTGCTTCTATAGATTGCTATGTATCTACATATGAGTGGTTATTGAAACAAACCATGAGACAGCTATAAACACTGGCAACAACAACCGGCCGCAAACATTGAATGAGCCGATGCGAGGATTCTTTTTATATCCTTTTTCATTATTATACACATCTATTTGTAGCGATGGTGTTGTTGGTATTTTTCATACTTGTTTTTGTTGCCACTTGATGCTATATTCAATTATTGCTGTTGAGAGGTTGTGTGATGACAATCAAATCACATGGCAATGAAATCAAAACCAGAAGCAGAAAATGAAGAAAAGACAATTAATAATAATATCATTAATAAAAGAAGTTGTATGTGGTTATTGTTGTTGTTGTTCTCTTCCATGAGGGTAGAAAAAATCATAACAAATATTGTTTTTATTGTTTTAAAAACATTGTATTTTTCTTTCTTTATTATTTTATTGAATTTTGACCTTTTCTTGAAATGTAAAGTGTTTATTTTAGGATTTTCCCTTTGTTCGAGTTTGAATCGCTGAATCCTTGAATCCCTCTATTTCTATCTCTCTCTCTCTATCACCCTCCTTGCCTCGATCCTACGCTGATGTTGCTGTGTTGTGATGTTGCCAATTAAATTCATACAAATCTTAGTAAAAATACAAAGAAAAACCAAACCAGAAACAACAACACAATAAACAAATAACGTGTCAACATGCTGCTGGTGTTTCCTCGCTGTTGTTGTTGTTGCATTCCGCCGCAAACAATGCAGCAAATAATGAGCAGCACTCTTTCAAAGCTTTTACACTTATTTTCAGTTCCAATTGAAAGCAAACTAGCATCAAGAGCAATAAAAACAACAACAATAATAAGAATAATAACAATAACAACTATAAAAAGAACAACAACAATAACAATTTTCGGTACGACGAAAAACTTTGTAATAATTTCAATGTTGTGCCGGTTTAAGGATGTTCTGGACGAGTTGGAACTCTGAGGAGGTCGGGGAGGGGGGGGTGTTGGTAGGTGGTTACTTACGGAGAGGAAGGACGAAGTATATCAGGAAGTGGAAAACGAACAGAAGAGCCCTACAGCGGCAGCAACTCTGCACGCTCTCGCCGCAGATGTTGCAACTAAGTTCAGGAGTGTGAATTGGCGCAACGGCAACCACGGCAACAACAACAACAACAACAATCCAACTCAAGCAGTACCACTTCAATGATTTTCTACTGCTGCAGTTTACACTGCATGGAAAATATACACCATGTTGCAGGCTGTGCGCCTTGACTTATGCAACAAAATTGTGAACATTATAAATGGCATTAAAGGGCAAAGATTTGGTGTTGCAATTAGGCAGGAGAGCAGCAACAACAACAACTAGTGTTGTTGTTTTGTTGTGTTATTGTTGTTGTTTCAGATTTGTAGTTGTTGTTTGCTGTGTGGTGATACGTTTTTCTGCACCAATCCGTTGGCTTTGCGGTTTTGAGGGACTGAAATACTAGATACTGAAATGGATAAAGAAATTTCGACTATTTAATACTCGTAGAAACACGGATGCAGATAGATACTCGAGGTTAGAGTAGATGGTTATCTTTGGGATGGGACGTTTTAATGGTGTTGATTGGGTTGTTTTTCAAAACTTTTACTCTAGCAAAATTATTTATTTGTGTTTGCTTTATTGAGTTTGTTGTTATTGTGGACCAGTTGTTGTTACATATCTGGCTTTTTTTTTGTTCACGCTTTTGTTTCGAGTTGTCTTTGGCAGAGATTCACAGCATTTTAATGAAATACAGACGTAGTCTTCAGAAGATTCCAAACGTGTTTTTATGCTAGCAGTTTTCTATTTATGTCTACAGTTTGAGTACTTGTTCGATTTAGCTACAATATACATACTATATATGCAATATAATATTATTTATTTATTATTAAATTCCACTTCGAAGGTAAAACTATGTGTTGGGAATACTTACATAGCC
This sequence comes from Myopa tessellatipennis, assembly GCA_943737955.2. Lineage (NCBI taxonomy): Eukaryota > Metazoa > Arthropoda > Insecta > Diptera > Conopidae > Myopa > Myopa tessellatipennis. The sequence goes on from OX031314.1 coordinate 64,203,221, forward strand.
ATAGATAATACGTATATGTTTTTATGATCGAAATCACCTGTTAGATTCCCAATTTCTCCATTCATTTGCCAAAGATTGAAGTGGATACTTTTTCAGTTTTAATGTTACCTTAAGGATTCTCCTAGAGTGTTATGGTGCGTTGTGCTTGGCGAGTGGTGATGGGGTGATTGCAAGAACCGATGGTTCAAAGGACCCCAGGATTTTCACGAGCACTCATTTCTCTGTACATAATGCTTTGATACTACAGTCATTCATGAGACTGAGACAGACTGTGTTGGTCGATTTATTCGTTTTTCACCACGTAGCTTAACCATACCAAAACGCCCCCCCTCCCCTCCGACCCTTGTGTTGATGAAACAACCTTCGCTGGTGTCAATATTCACGTCATTAAATCTTTTTTGCCCCCTCTTTAATTTCAAAAGGATTCTCAACTTTTCATGAACTGTATACACACCATTTAGCAAAGTAGCAAAACAAAAACGTAGCGCGACTTCTGGCGTTTTCTTGTCCTTTCCTCCTTCCGTCTCTGCTCTTCTCCCCGCGAACGGGTCCAGTCTCATTTACACTATAATTAAAGTACAAGACACAATTAAAAAACTGTGTGTTGGATGGTGAAGCGGTTACTTGAATTAAAATAATTCGCCAACACTATCAGCGAGTGTAAACTTTGTATTTTTCCGGGCGTTTTTTTACCTTTTCTCTAATTCTTTTTTGGTTATTCTTCTTGCCAACTGAAAAAGCAGAGAATTATTTCCTTTCTTGTTTTTATCATCGCAGAGCAGATGTGCTGCCATATTTTTATCGAAGGAAGGGAAGAGAAAAGAACCTTGCGGATGTGTTGCTGTAGGAGAAGCGCGAAATCAGCGCGAAAAATAAAATCAAAAAATATTAAAAAAATATAATGACCAAAAAATATAATGACATTAGCTTGTAGCTCGGTCTAATTATTTTAGAGCCGAGATCGAGAGTTTTTATACATATATTAATGAGTAGAGAAGGTCGGTTAGCAAAGAGGGGTACGGGAATGAAGTACATAGGTGCCGAAAATACGGATCCCTGCAGCATGCCAACATGGTTACGATGTTGTCGCTACGATTTTCTGACTGTGTAGGGTGGAACCACTGGAAGCACTGTTAGGCTTCAGTTTCCTTTCGAATGGCATTTCCTTGCATTTTATTCGGTGTTCGGGGTGTCAAACAAGAAACCTACATTTTGACGCTTCTGTTGCTTGCAATAGCAACGACTGTGATGTTGTCCTAACAAAATTCCACCGAAACTCCACAAAAAATTGCAGTCATCTGAATACTGACTTTGTCAAGCGAGGAAAATAATAAGAGTGAAGTACAGAGACCGGGAAAGAAAGAGAGAATGAGAGCGAGAGAAAAAGAGAGAGTGTGAGAGAGAGAAAACACTAGTAACTATAATACATATATTATTTAAAACATAAAGTTGTTGCATTGAATTCCGTGAAGCATGTATTTAGGCGAATATTTATAAGAAAAAATTGGATCGAGCAGATAAATAAATCTGTAAACGGATGCCTCAATCGAGAAACCCGCGTTGAAACCTCCTTATAAAGGTCTTGATATATACCTTTATAAAGAGTTACCATTAAATTAATTAAATTAATTTTATGGATAGTTCTAAGACAAACCAGGGTTGAAGGTCAAAACAACAGACTAAATCAGGGATGTATAACGAAGAAAGTTTCTTATCCCGGAGAGATAAGATACCCTCAAAGCTCTGCACCCGTTATATCCACACAGATATCCGATGTAGTCAATGTACTCTTAGATCTGGTTCGGAGAAATAAGTTCGTTTCACGTTTTCGATACTACGAGTAGTTTGCAGTATTTCTGTAAAGTCGTTCTGGACACCTTCAATTTTTGTTGTTGTCACTCTTTGCAAATTGGTTCACATTCTTTCTTTTCATTCTTCGGTTGCCGCAAACCACACTAGAATGTGGGCCACATTGCCTCGGCGCTACCGTTGGGCTTTTTTCAAACCAAATTAGAAAAGTTTTTGGTGCCCCTTTAGGTTTCTTTTTTCACAGGATTCTAGGGTTTATCTTGAGTTGGATGGCTGAATTTGTTATTGCTTTGGTACTGCTAATTTTTTGCCTTCTCTTTTAATACTTCGATTTTTATTGCAGCAGTCACTGTGTTGTAATTTGAATAAACTTTCAAGAGGAACGAGATACTTTGTTTTTTATTGGATATTTTTATATTTATAGTTCTACTTTTATCATTCTTAATCTTAACATCAATTCAACATCAAACACAACCTTCACAATATTCGTTCTCCTTCAAGTTAAAGTTTGTGCTTTGTAATTGTAGTTTCCTTCCGGAGTGATATACCATTAATACAAGCACAGATTTTAAGTTCTCAGGACGAACCCAAAGTAATGCGTGTGTAGATAAGTGCAAAATCAAATAAAATGAGTCTATCCAAGGTTACTTGGAAGTGAAGTTAACCACTTCACAAAAAACTGAACCATTTTATAAAAAAAAGGACCACCTAAATCAGAAGTTGTTTATAAAAACAACAAATAAACCCCATGTGACCCCGTCATGTGACACAGACCAGATGATAAACAGTTGATAAACTCCACTTAAGTTACAATGAATGAAATATATGTATATATTTGAAGGTTCTTTCAACGAGTAAAATAAAAAATCAGATCGAAATCCGACATCAGATGAAGGGGAATGCCACGGGGTTGAGAAGTATTCGCAGAACGTTATCTTAAAGGGCGTTAAGTTGAAGCAGAGGGTTTCGGCGAACATCGTAGCGAATTCTTTACGCGCTGTCGCTTCGTTGTTGAACTGTCACTGGCGACAGATATGAATTACAAGCACAACAGAATAAAATACCAGACAATGAGCTGAAACTCTTAAGGGAATGTGAGAAGCTGGTGGAAATAATGGAGCTGTCTCATAACGGTTGTCTCGTATCTCAGCAGTATATTAGTCGAATAGTACAGCATGAGATTTACTGGGAGTATGCTAGGGGGTGGGGGGAGTTTTCTTGTCCCGTTATTTGATGACAGATAAAGCACGAATATGTTGCAATAAGGAATTTTAAAATAAAATAAAATAACAAGATATGGTGAAGTAGAATTCATCGGCGATTTTCCTAAGCTGTGAGAAAAGGAATATGACACACAGAGCGGGTATCGACGAGTAGAGAGTAAACTGTAAAAAAAGCTGAGAAAATGCGGGTTAATAAAAACAAAGGGGCGGTAAACAAAGGGGCTAAAGCCGAAGACGCTTTGATTTTCTAACTGATATAATATAAGCCAATAAATAAAATCATCAGAAAGACGATTCATCGACGACTGGCAAAATTAGATTAAAATATTAGAGATTTTGGGAAATTTCCAAACTCTAATTTTATATCAAGTTCATACTTAAGAAAGTCAACATAAAGGCGAATCTTCTTTAAAACCGTTCGTCTTCTTTAACGAACGTGGAGTTAGATTCTATGTGTCTATGCGAATATGTATTATTTATTCTTGGAGACTCGCTGGAGACTGGAAGTTTTCTCAAGAGACTTCCCTGAAGCTATGGACTTTTAGATTATCTGTAGACGCTTAAATATTTCTTTGTTTTCTCTGACTTTAGAATTAACTTCAGTGTTAAGAGCCTTTAATTTAAGGCTCGAGTCTCTAGTATATCGTAAATGCAGTATATCTTTCTCTCTAGTATATCTTTCAAGATTATATGTTGTAGTCTCTTCGCCTGTCGCGCGATAAACTTTGTAGTTTATATAATCTATTAACCTATGAACTCAACCCTGTTAACCCCAGAATAACATCTCTATGAACCCATTAAAACTCCGACTGTACACTAAATCTGCTTTTTTCAAATTTCATATTGAATAAAAGATTACTTTATGATAAAATAAACTTCCTACTACAAAACTGAATCATTACCTTGTTCTAGAGTTTGAAACTTTTAATTCTGTGTACCGTTTCATTAATGCAAAGCACAAAACTTAATGGCAAAGTTTTTACATGGTAAAAATTTATAGGGGAAAAAAGGCAAAGTATTTCAAGAAAAAATTCATTTTCAAAATCCACCCATCCCCGGAGATTCAGAGATCTACTGTTCGGTCGTCGGTTGAATTCCGGAGAATTCCGGATGAAAATCAGAGCATCGCGAGCGAGGGCAACTCTTGAGGGGGATAGAAGAGAGATTAGGCGACGGCAAATCAGTCGTGCAGAAGCCCATGAATTTGAAATTTAGTCGTTTAGGAATGTGGCCCGGTCCGAGATGGAAGTGAGCACGGTCATGGAATAGATAAGTTCGCGTAACATGTCAGTCAACAACAACAACGCTGCAGAAGGCTGGCAGGAAAACCGTTGATGAAGGAAAGCCACACGCAGGCACCATCATCAACAACGATAAGAACACCAGCAACGTTAACAAAAACAACAGAAACAATAACAACAACAACAAAAGCTCCAAAAACATGAAGCGAATTGACCATAGAACAGCTGAAGAGGGTTACCAAGAAAAAATTAATCCCCAACAAGACCAAACGACGGATAATGACGGAGAGGAAACAATTTTCACAACTTTTCTAGGGAGGAGGGAAAAGTGTAGTAAATAATTTCTAGAGATTTACTGGAAAGCATCGCATCGCATCCTAGAATTTTTCAAATCAACAGAAGGTTCAAAGTATCCTTGGATAAAAAGGAAAACATGAAGGGATAAGTACGAGTGCTGCAGAATACATAAAATAGATAGTGAGAAAGAGAAAGAGAGAGGACTAGAGAGGTAGAGGGAGAATAGAGAGAGGCAGGTACTTTGAGCAGTCTTCAAAAATAGCAATAACAAAAATAAGAGTGAAAAAAAAATACCAAGTAGAAAAAAAATAATTCCTAGTAGAGGCATCCAAATTCTAAGAACCTTTCTAGAACCAAAAAAAAATACAAACTTCTGCCATGTATTGCAATGAAAGCAGAGAACAACAACAACACCGTATCCTAATGATGACAGCCAACAAGTAACAACTGTTGTTGTTGTTGCAGATGTTGAACACAACATGCAGAGTATACCTGCTGCTTGGCCGGTAAAACTTCAGCAACTACAAGATACAACTACAACAGCGATCAGCTAACCGTGAAGAAGAGTCCTGCGACGTCGTTAGTGGATTCAAACGATGACCAAGTGCAGCTTTTCGTGTCTTAGTGAAGCAGAGCAAATCTATTGAATTGCTTTGCAGCGGACGGATCAGGCAAGCGGTGGAAGTGTGGACGCATTTCTAGATGGATCTCAATACTTTAGCCAGAATGGAGTCAGCATGCCAAACTTCGCCGTTCGTGATGCTAAAAGGACGATAAAACTTTGCGATTTTCTTAGGTTTACGTATTATATTATAAATATCCTAAAGTATCTTAGTCAGTATTAAAAAAGTTACAATTTTAAATACACAAAGGTTGTATATCTTGAAAAGCAGTCCTTGACGCAGATGTAACACGCTGCGTATCCGTCGAAAGATGTTCGCATCGTCGTTTGATGAATTCTGATTAATCGAGTTTTATTTTTATCATTTATTATGTTTTATAAAATATTTTAATTAATATTGTAATCATATGCATGTCATTCAGAGAATTCAATGGGTTCTTTGAAGGTATCACACCATGTTACTCGTACGTTCATCATTGAATGAAAATATGAGAAATATTTAATATTTGACTGTATAAAAAATATTAAACATATGAGTAAAAACCATGTAAATAAAGCGGCTTATTTTAGCTCTGCCAGCCTCGAAACGAGTGAAGTTTTGTTTGCCTATCACAGCCAACTTAATTTCCTGCCATCCTGCAATCACTGGGGAGCAAAAAAATCCATTATAACTTTTACTACATGCACTAATTAGTGCTCGCGAAACGAATAATAAAAAGCCATTTTACACGCTCTTATTAACTTCGAAATTGCAAAAACCTAGTAAATCCGTGAAATCATAAAAAAGCGCAACGTGTGCGGTACAAGTAGTTAATTACAGCCGAACAGCGTGTGCCGTAGATTGCGAACGGGTCGCCCAGGGTGAGGCACCGTCCACAAGGTACTCGGCACCACGCAGTGCGGAGCTGTCAGTAGTGGGCTAGAGGGCGGTGCAGGTGGTGAAGCTGACAGAGGCGCTGAAGGAGTTGTTGGTGGTGGTGTTGTTAGTGGTACAGGTTGTTGGTTGTATTCAGCTCGGTTTCTGTGGTGCCGCTTTACCTCTTTAGTATTCATGTCTTCTGCTGCTATTAAAACCCGTGTCACTGTTATTAGCCCCAGGATTTGTACTTTACATACACTTTCTAGTGTTTTACGGTGCTGTTATGTATATTGCTGCTTTGTTTTTTCACTTTTGGAAGTGTCAAGGGTTAAAAACTACATATGCCTAATTTTCTTTTCTTTCACAACAAAGTGTTTGTGTTCCTTTGCGATCCCTTTTCTTTGTTTTGTTGTTGTTGTTGTGTTGTTTTTTCTTCGCTGAATTAAAACAAATTTAAATAAAAGTAAAGAAGAGACCAAAGTTTTTTTTTAATGATTTTTGTGTCGTGACAATTGTTTGAGATTCATCATCATCATCATCTTCTGTGTATCGTATTCGTACAACATACAACTGAACAAATACACATTACATTGAACAAATACAAATAAACAAATTACAAATAGAATGGGTTTTAATTTTCAATAAATAAAAAGCGAGTCTATAGAAAAACCGAAAGTATTTCTCTTGAATAACTTAATATCGATATTTACAACAAACGACAACCAAAAGTAATTTAAGATGAAATTCAAATCATATTTTCATCTTAAATCGTGGAAAAGAAAGAACAAAAGAGTGATCGAGAGAGAGAGAGGGGGAAGGGAAAGGGAGAGAGAGTTGTAGAAAAAGGTATTAAATATATAGAAAAAGATTATCATAGTAAAGTCAACAACAGGAACAACGACAGCCCTGAACTTTGAAAAGGATGGAACCCGGTTTTTTGTTTTTGTTTTATTTTGGTTGCTTCAACTTTTTGTTTAACTTCAGAAACAGCATCATTGTTATTTTTAATTTAATTTTATTTTTTATTCTTACTATTATTTATATGCATTATTGTGACTTTGTTGAGAATTGTTGCTTTTTGTCTCTTCCTGCCTCAGCTTGGCTTCGAGTCTGATGGCCCATTTCGCCCCGTATTGTGTTCATTTCTATTTCCGTTTGCTCAGTTCAGCTGCTGTTGGGCGGATGCTAGAGAGCGGCCGGTTGACGGGTGAAGTTTGTTAGTATTTTTGTTGTACTTTTTAATCTTTTGGTTCCGTTTTTGCGAACGTGTGGAATACAAAGTAATTTTCCACATTTCAATGATTGCTTGTGTGGGAGAAATCCTCTGTGTGTGTTTGTGTGTCTATCAGAGAGCGTGAATGTGCATGTGCTCGTTCTTTGTTGAGTGTGCTTCTATCGCCTTGGAATCAAGCTCGGCAAAGCTCTTGGTTTTGTGACGAGCGTAGATTTTATTCTAAAATATCTCATGCGGCAAATATTTTTATTTCAGCATTTTTGATATAGTTTTCATGACGAGAAAATGCCATAGACTTAGGGAAACGTGGAGAAATCAAAGAATTCACAAATGTTTTGTGTTTGCAAAAAGCAATTTTTTCCATTCCGAGCCGCTTGACAAGCTTAATTACAAAATTTGAAATGTTGAAAATATCTAAATATCTATGTTGAAATGTGGTTTAATCATAACATTATCACATTTAAATTTAATTAAAAAAAAAAAAGATTAATGTTTTATATAAGTGAGATTATATTATATAAAACTGAGATTATATAATGTGAGATTATTAAATATAAAATTAATTTATGCGAAACAAAGTTATTTAAATTTTACTATATTGTATTTTTTCTATTCAAAAATGCATATTCAATAATATATGTAGAAATATATTATTAAATTTGAATTTTTGAATAAAAAAAATACAATATTATAAATTTGAAATAACCTTGTTTCGCATAAATGAATTCTATATTTAATAATCTCCGATATTTAATGAATTCCGATTTCCATCAAAAACAAATCAAAATCGTTCGAAAAAGGACTCATGTGCAAATAATACTCAACGCCGGTAGCCCAGATTAGTTTCATCTTTCTAAAAACATTTTAAAAGAGATAGTAAAAGATTTTTCTTTAAATATAATTCTTTATTATTATATTATTATTCTAAAATATTGAATATTAAATATTTATTAAATTTGTCCGCATTTAAAGCAAATAAATATATGAGCAGTTTAACAAGCTTTAAACTCTGCATTCGACAGAATTTTAAACAGTTTTCAGGTACTGCTTATGAGTATAACAAGAAGAAGATTAACCCTTCTGCTGCTCTTTGGTTGTGGTAAACCACGAAAGTAAAAGAGAAGGCAAAATCCCCATACAAATACACACACACACATACGCATACACATACCCATTCACGTACATACGAGTACATATATACAGATACGTATACTGTAAAATAGAAACAAAATTTCATTTCACTCTATGGTTAAATTAAAATTTATTGTGGCTCGTGTGGCTTATGCGAATGTATGTATGTAGGTATGTGAGAGCCTGCAGATATTTGTTAGTCTCTGTGTCTGTATTCTTGGAAGCAGATATGAGTGTAAATGAAGTTTCCGTATAATTTTAATTGCACTAGAAGCAATAATAGAAGCATGATGCGATACTTTAGACTTTAGCACAATAGACTATGGTATGTCTTTGTTTCGGATTCGGATCTAAATTCAATTAAAGGTAGTTTTAGTCTTTCACTTCAATTCAATGTTTGAAGTAATCTTTTCTCGTTACAATTTTCTCCAACACACACACATATGCTTACTCAGCGATAAATTTTTGCTGAAGAGATATGAATAACGACAAAATTAAAACTTTTAACTCATACTCGATGTATAAAGAATTTTAATTAATGTAACATGTGTCGAATTATGGTTGTTACTCTTGTTGTAGTTGTTCATCCTTCTGCCTTGAATGTTCCATCGACGTGATTGATTTTTTTTAATTGAAAACAAAAGAATTCACTATGATTCATCCGAATATATACGAGTGTATACATGGTTCATCTGGTTGGTCCTTCCAATTGTGGCGAATGTAAGAAGCAAATGTAACCCATTAAAGAAAGTGAAAATATACATACATTTGAAGTTTTTCCTTTTAAAGTCTCTAAAGTATCTTTCATCCGATATTTTGAGAGTGGAGGCAACCTAAACTTCGTCCCTTTGCGACCTACTAAGAGTGTAGTTTATTATGGCGTTTTCTATCCTCAACTATATAAAAAACCCTCAATACATCTTGGAATCAACTCGAGAGCACGTTAAGAAAAGTTTTAATCAAAATTTATTATCAACTGACACACTTTGAAGTCATGTTTAGAAGACAGAATGAATGGGAGTGAGAATAAGTGCGAATTATTATGAGTATGAGGAAAGAAATACGTTTATTTCAACTCTATCATACGATGCTTGGGTCTGTGTGTGTGTGTGTGACTTATGCTGTTGTTGTTGTTGCTTTGATGCTGATTTAAAGTGTCCTACGACATGACTGAAGTAGCAATAAATTTCCATTTAATTGTAACTTAAAATGAAACAAGCAACGGACGCCAACAAACTTGAGCATTCGAACGGATGAAGCGGAAGTTGATCCACGTCCACAAATGAATTGGAGCGCACTGGAGTGAGTCGAAGTGAAGTTGAAATCAGTTTCACTTTGAGTCAATAATTGATGGCAACAGAATCAGCATCACTAAAAGGAGGGCAAGGACAGCGAGAGAAGAATGCGGGAAAAGAGAAGGAATAAAAAACAGAGTTTTCAACAACCGATAAAATTTTCATATAGTGTCTAGGCGACAAAAGCACACGCATGCGTGAAACACTTGCATTTCGACGCTCATCGAATTCGATGTCGATGTTCGTTTGTGCTTATTACTCGTATAGCGGCAAATAATTGCATTAAAAGGCATGTGTTTGTCTTCCTGAATTAAACAGGCTTCATGGCAAAGTTTGCTTGATTGATTTTCCTCATTTTACTTCGGTCGAACTTGCATCGATCTGAAATTAAGACTCTTTCCTTTAAAGAACCCGAACCCGGACCCATAGTAATTGTAGTTCAGTAAACTGCAAATCCATAGAAATTGAATGACAGCATGACTTTAATATGTTACATAATTTTATCATATCGGATTGCTATCATCGCAGAAGAAGAGCAACTTTGCTAGGTTGCCAGTTACAGTGTTAAAGAAATTCACTTCAGAAACACTTCGGAATAGTTCTCAGCAATTGGAGAGGGGGAATTTGGGGTACTCCGGTTGTTCACTCGTTCATATTTACTCAAAGTTTTTGTGGAAATCACATACAATGTTTGGACTTCATTGAGATCCGTTTATTTATCCGATAAGTGAACTTTGTTGAATAGAAATATTATAACTTATCTTTGTTAAGACTAAACTAAAAGAAACTACTTACCTTAATTACTCTAATAAATTAATAATAAAATACGTAGCCCTTGTTTCGCAACTAACAGTGTTGCATTCATAATAATAGTAATTATAGTAACTTTATATTTTTATTTTTGTCTGTTTTCACAACAGACAATGTATGAAATCGAAAATTTCTATAAAACTTTCTTTCTTTACTTAGCAGTTCACCTTATAAATCCGTGTTTACGATCCACCTGCAAACATCTGCCACCACAGAAGAGACCACGACTTTCAAGTGGGTATCTCGAAATTGCACAAGGCACGCCTGTTGTTGTCACCACATTTTGGGTGGTGTCAAGGAACCGGCTTCCACAGAGCAATGGTTTTGACAACAATTCTAATAATGTCTCCACAGTGAGGCTAAGAAATGGCTAAGGAACTCAACAAAGCCACGGAGGATTAGGATATGAACGCAATGACAGACTGAATGACAGACTGAATGACATGAATGCTAAGGAAAGAGGGACAGATTAAACTGCAAGCACTGTTTGCTGAAAAGAACTTTGCATATTTGAGTGCGCCTTTTATCCGAGTAGCATGACCATAAAATTAGTTCTTAGAGTAGAGTTGTTATCTCATTTCGGATTGTTGCTTATAGCGTCTACGAATATCGATTGGTATATAGACATCAGAGGATATAATATTACGCTTCAAGGGGTTCTAAAATAGATTATACTTCAACGTAAGTTAGGTCACATGGACAAGAATAATCTTTGCTGAATTGTAGGTTCCTAAACTCGTATAACGATGTCGGTGGTTCAATGAGGACAAACGGAAACCCATTTTAGGGCTCATTGATTGGTGGCTGGCTCTGCCTCAACTAACATCACATTATCATGCTTCACTTCTTCTCCGTTCTTCGGCCGTTTTTAGTCGCTCAGATATTAATTCTCTTTGGTCTTGAAATTTAATTAAATTTGCATAAAGAACCGCTTTTGGCCACGTTTTTGCATCTTGTACGATGTCACGTTGAACAGGACACGTTGTGGAAAGTTCTGCCCGTAGCATTTCTTCTTATCCTTGGATATCTTAATGGCCTCATAGCCGACTCCTTAGTATCTTTGTCTTCTTTCGTACTTGTGTCTGTGTAGATGACATTTTTTCTTCCCATTGAATTTGCATTTTCTTCTCATTATATCTCAGTTACTCTTCCCACTTCAGCTGCTCTCTCACTCTCTCTCACAGCCACTCTATTAACAGAGCCCATTTCCAGTGCTATTCTTTCTTTTCTCTTCGTGGACTTTTGTCAACGTTCTTTTGTCCTCTGCGCCTTTCTTCACCACCAGCATAAATGTCATGTCTACTTCCTCGCGAGGTTCCGCCGGCCCATATTGTCCTTCGGTTCATAGTCCTGCAAACTTCCTTCCGTCCTTTTGGCTGTTTTCGTTCCAAACCACGAAAAAGAAAACTTTTAAGCTTTCGAACCGCAGTTCTGCAGATGTTTTGCCCCGATCACAGGACCCACGGGAGACCGGAGCAGACTAATGATTCTCAGTCGGATTGATAAAATAATTATGCGTCATTAGAACAATGTTGGCATTGTGCTTCGGCGACAGAAGAATGCGCTTCGCGTTCGAATTCATTACAGCAAAAATCGATCTTTTAATCTTTTCACGCGCGAAAATTTTTGTTAATTGGATGCGCACAGAAGCAGCGGAAAAGCGAAGCAGCAGATGAGGCATTTCAAACAGCGCATTGAAATGACAAATTCTTCTTTCTTCGTTGATTGTGATGAAGTTCCTCAAAAATTGCACAGCAACAGCTGCCGAACTCAAAACTCATCGGAAATCAAATAAAAGACATTTCTAAATTTAATTAGGATTCACCAATTACAATATTTATTATCCAATCAGTTCTTAAATTCAGTTAGCTTATAGAATTTAAAGCCACCGACCGACATATCCGCCAACCGACCATCGAAACGACCGATGAACCGACCGATGTACCGACCATTTTCTAGCAAATTATTTACTCCTGAACAGATTCGTAAAAATAATTTCCAACGCGTCTTTTGTCGGTTGCGGCTTTCCTTGCCAGTCTCGATGTTGTAGTTTTTGTTTTTATTTGTATCCTGCGCAGGAATCCTTTGCGGTATCAGCATCCGCCAGAGCCACCGCCGCCGCTCGACTGCTGACTGCGTTGCACGTTGTTTCCTTTGGCTTGGTGTGCTTTTTTGTTCTGCACTCTGCACAGATTTTTAATTATATCGTCGGATTGAGGTCAGCCTTGAACACACCTGAGTGCGCCAGCAGCTCTGATTACCAAGGATCAAGGTGCTGACCGAAAGCCGTCTCTCTCAATAAAAACCGCTAGATGAGCGGGAAGGAGCAGTGAGCTCCAACTTTCGGGTTTCGTTTTATTCCTGTGAAGCGAAACGGGAAGAATTGAAGCTGAAGTTTCTGCGATTCTCTAAGCTGTTGTTTTTGCCGTTGTTAGTCTTGGTGCAGTTTCTTGGCATTCATTTCCCTGTAAGACTCAACAACGCGTGTTTGTGTGTGTGTGTGTGTGAATATGTATGCGTGTGGCGTTCGCAGCGATAACAATTGTTTGCAGCTGATCCATACCCATACACATGCACACATGCAGTCATGCTCACCTACGACACCAAATAAAGTTTTCACTGCAAGAAAATCCACGTTTAAACTTCGCTTAGACCCAGCAACCAACACTACTCTACTAGCCAAGGGTTAAGTAATGTGATGCAGACCGTAGCGAATGGCTTCCAGAGTAGAGTAGAAGAGGAACCTTGAAGAGTGGGGGGGAGGGTTTTTGTTTATTGATCAAACGAAAGTGGAAGCGTTGATCGTAGACATCTTTTTAAAGTTTAAATTCATGTAGTTGACAAAAGATTGAATTTAGAAAAATGCGGCTTTTTCACTCCCGCGTTGCTTACCGGGCTGTTGTTGTGTTGGTTGTTCTGAGTCTGTGGATAACATGATTGCGATAAACTGTGGAAATTTATTTAATCCCGACTCCTGTCACAAGAACAGGCTTCCGCTTTTACACACCTTGGCGGTGGCTGTTGAAGATTCTTGTCTGTTGGCGTCGTTGTTGTTGCGACTCTCGCGATTTGTATGAATGCTTCTGCTCCTGTGTGTGTGGGTGTGTTTTCTTCAGCTCCTACCTAACTTTGCTCTCTTAACTCTTAACACTTAATCCCGTTATTATGTTATGGGTCGCCGGAATTGAAAAAGTTTCCACTAAAAGGATTATAAGTTTTGCACATCATTTAGCGATTGCTGCAGGAAAACTGCAACAAGATTAATGTAACAGTAACAGCAACAGCAACAACAGAAACATCAGACACAACTTCACTAGCAGCATGTCGCCAATAGTTTACATTAGAAAATAATGAAAACCATAAAGGATAGAAGAAATCCTTGCAAAGCATTCGAACGCACGTACAACGCCAGGCGTTTTCAGTGTTAATGCACGCAGAAGCAAGTAACCCCGAACACAGCCGGTGTGGTTTAACATCACACCTCTAATATCTATGATCTATATATATGATCTATATCTCTATATATATGAAGTCTGCACTGCTCAGGTTTCTATAAATAAGCATATTTCGGTGGCAAGAAATTAAGCGGTTCACCTAAATACCTATAATATTGCAGAGCTTTTATCCTTTCCTCCTTCATCCATCCACATTATCTCCTCAGTGTCTAGATGAGAGGCTATGCATACATGTGCATAGTTTCAAAGTCTAGTTTATTTTTTACGTTTGTTTTGAACCTCTTTTATCTTTTGCAGAAGTATCTCACATTTCATTAAAGAACCTCTTTAGCCTCTAAAAAAAGAAAGAAAGAAAAAAAAAAAGAACCTCTAGCTTTAGATCCTGACTAAGGAAACAAGGAGGAGACTATTACAGAGTCTTTCTGCACAAAATTCATAGACACTCAGCTCAGATCGTTCCTGTTCGGGCAGTTCCTTGTAAAGTCTTTGGTTTTTGTAAATACCCTTAATAAGCTCTGCTTTCTTAGAAGCTTTCTTAAGTCCTTTCGATTAGTTGTTTCCATATCATTCTTCTCAGAACATTAAAGGATGGGCTTCCTTTCTTCTGTCAATCAATCTGAATTCTTTTCATGTAACCTGCTTCGTTCATTGGAATTTGAAACTAACACCCGATTTTCACTGCTTTTGAATTCGATATGTGATTGAAACCCCTGAAAGGATTACTTCGAAAAACATCGTAGGTTTTAAGTTATTCAAAAATGTAATGTAGTCCTCGTATTTCATTCTAGAATGCCATGATTTATAATCAAACGAAGTTAAACCAAATGTCGTTCACTGTTATCTACAGTTAGTCAATCAACATTAATACTAATTATAGACACTAATTGATATTTATTACTGATGCTTTCCCATGGCCAATTTATGTTCGCCAAAAAAGCAGATAAATTCACGTAAAATGGCTCACAAACAATGAAAAATTGGTGAACTGAGTGAACTGAGAAACAAAATAAAGGAAAATTCACACAACAGAAATGCGATGTGGTGTAAAAGAAGCAAGCGTGGTAGTATACGTGAGAGTAGTAGACATTGTAGCGAAAATAGTAGTAGGAACAATAGCTAAAATAGTAGCAGAAATGGTAATCAAAAACTACTGGTGTTGTTAGCGGTTGAAAAACGAAATCCATAAACCACGACGTCGAATCGTTGCCGCTGCAGCTGGTTCTAATTACCATCATTTTTTCACTTGAACCTTAACAAATGATGGTGTTTTGGAGCGATACATTTCCCCCCCCCCCTCCTCCACTTCCTCCTCCAACTCCTCTTCTTTCTCATATTCTCATTCTTTTTCCCCCGCGCCGAATGAACCGAATTTCGACAACGGTTTGTGATTTTTTAAGTTCACTGGATTTTATCGCGCTCACGTTGGAGTGTAGAAAATTAGTAGATACTTTTTGTTATTTTTTCGTTGCTTTACCACGAATTGCAACATGATTTGTTTAGGTTGTTTTCGGTTTTTCTTTATTCCGCTATAAAAAATATTTTGTATAGCATTTTTTATCTGCTGCTTGTTCAATTTTTACACCACTTTTTCATGTCTTTATTTTATTGCCTTTTCTCGTATTTTTGCCACTGTGCAATTAGATGTGTTTTTGATGTAATTGAAAAACTATGAAATTGAAAAATTAATATATTTCAGTTAATATTGCTTCTATGAAGAGAGCACAGAGAAGCCAATTTGTATCCCAGGCATTTTGCTTAGGTACCCTACACCACATCTCCCCGCCTCTTCTCTTCACGGCTCACACGCTTCCTTTGTCTACATCAAATATTCTTTTCAGGGTTTAGGAATTTTCAGATATTCAATAACTTAGTTACTGCTTATTCTGTGCTTAAATTAATTAACAACAAAAACTACCAAAAAAGCGAGAGGGGGGAGTGAGAAGGTAGAACCTTTTCAAGCATTTTTTACATACATAAATATTGCATAAAAGTGACCAAAATAGGAACTACACTTTATTTGAGAGCTGTACACTAGTAACACACATAAAACAGATCACAAATCCTCACACTTGTACACGCACACACACACACATACACCCATGAAACGTACATCCTTGTACGAGTATCAACGCCATCTGCATGCATAAATATCATCAGAGTTTACAAAAGAGCACATAAGATACGAGGTATGCAAATTATTTTAACTCGGTGTGTGTGACATACATGTATGGGTGTAGGTGTGTGTGGAATAGTGTGTCCTGTATACATACCAAGGACGCAAGGATTAAATTTAAATAAAATGTAGTAATTTATTAGAGCCACATTAGTGAGAGACACTCAAAATGACACAAAACGCTTTACTTTACATGATGTAAAGTTTTTGCTCATGATTTTTATGTGTTATGTATGTGTGATGTGTGTATATGCGTGCATGTGTGTGTCTATAGGAATTTTTAGTAAAGTAAATTATAAGTTTAAGAAGCTTTGTGGGTTTCCAAAAAGACAAAGAAATAAGATATCTAGAAGGTAAAAAAGAAGATGGAAGAAAATAGAAAGAATAAAATAGAAATCGTATATAGAGAGAAATCGGGAGAGGATATCAGTAAAGAGAATATCACATTGCAAACAATTCGGAGAGCAGAATCAAACTGCAATCAAAAGTCGTTTCTTCCAATACTATTTGTGCAATCTTCATTAATTACTTGTATGTATGTATATTCAAATCATGATAAGAAATACGATCGTAGAAGAGATTATAAAGAGTTCATAGAGTGAAAACCATTTTGACAGTTAAAACCATTTAACTGTAACCATTTAACCATTTAACAATGTAACTGTACCTCTCTACCCGTATGTGTCTGTCTATCTTTCTCGCTCTCGCTTCTCCTCTCTTTCTCTCTTAGCTTCTGTTATGTGTCTTCAAATGCTTTTATAAATTTATTGAGTTGTTCTCTTTTCCTGATGAGCTTCCATTAGAAAACCTGTCCAAAAGCTTCTCAAAATTGAAAATTGTGGTCGCAGTTCATTTAAATTCCGGAGACTTTCAGGTCCGACAGCTCCTGACAGCTGTTGTGGAAGCGACACATTTCGAAAAAGTGTCATCGTTGCTTTTAGATTGCTATCGACAGAAGTCGAAGTCTGGATTTAATAAAAATCCCTAAATTGTGGGTTTTTTCATTTCATTTCATTTACATTTCGGCTTCATGCATTTTTAATACTCTCAAATAAGCAACAATAACAACAAGCACCGAAAATATAAACAGAAGTCGTGCCAACGAAACACAAAAAGAAGAAAAGGAAGAAGTAGCAGAAAAGGAAGGAGGAGTGGAAGAAGAGGCGGAGGATAACAACAACCAACCGCATTTTGTTAAGGAAAAATTGCTCGAAAAACCATGAGTGGCAGCAAGAACTTCCATTTGTGTGCCCCCCCCCTCCCAGCCCTCAACCTTCCTCACCAGCCACAACCAACCTTTACATTGCATGTTCTGGCCAGATGCAAATGATGTGCACTCTAGACACAATGTGTGAGTCTTTGCTACTGAGCCAGAGTGGGTTTTTGTCTCCGATTCTTTCAATGGAAAAATTGTATGTTGAAAATGAAGTGGTTTGAAATTCTTTTTGTATTTTATATTAAATCCGGTCACATTTTAGCGTATTGCTGACTATGTTCTCTATTGTTTTTACTGATTTTGTTGTTGTTGTCCTTTCTAGTGATGTTGCTGACTTTTTGTTGGTTGTTGTTGTCATTGTTTCTACTGTTTCGTTTTTGTGGTTCTAGTTGGTTATTGGTTGTTACTTTTTTCGTTACTTTATAAATATTTAATAAACATGTTCTCTCCTTACCAAAGAAACAAACTTGTTTCCCCCACCACATCCACATCATCGTCAAGTGGCACACAGGCACACCCTTTACCTCCCATCAAATCACGTCCCCTTCGTTCAACCTTCTCTTCGCTCTCCTCGGCTGTTTTAGTGGACCTCGTGCGTGATGTGTCCTCGGTTGTGTCCTCGGTTTGTTTGTTACTTTATCGTTTTCGCTTGATTGTCTGTTGTATGGCGGATTTCCGGGCTTCGTATGGAACACTTTTAAACATGCATATTATTACGTATATATCCGGTGTATCACCTTCCTCTACACTTCCTCTGGTGCACCAACAACAACTACAAATCCAAGAATAAGCACCTTTCAGCTCCTACAAGAAGGAGCTTCTGCATGCGACGTCAGCCGTTCCCGGCAACCATGACAACTGTGCATTACTTAGCATCCGTTGAAGTGAAGTGAAGCAAATTTTGTTAACACACAAGGATGCAATGAATCTGGTATATGTGACTAAAAGGAGAAGAACAAGAGGAGGAGAAAGACAAGAAGAATACTGAGAATCTTTAGAAAGAAATGCTAAAGTAGCGCACTAGACTCCGGGGGACTTTATAGGGGATGTTATGTTGCAGTGGGCGGTCTTCTCCCAGTCGTGGATGACAAAGAATTGCTATGGATGGCAGAGGATGGTGCACACTTAATATACTCTACTGATTCGATTTCGTTTGTGTTCATAGCAATAGCAATACTGTACACTGGAAATGATTATAGAGTATAGAGTGGAATAGTGGGCGCACCACGCCCATTCTTTTGAGGGTTGATAATATTAACACTAAATGTACAAATATACCTTTCTCTGCTTGGTACTCTTCTGTGCATTACAAACTATGCAGGACTAACTTAATATAGCCTTGCAATTAAAAAACTGTTTTATCTACTCTCTCACATCACGAAGCTGATGGCAGTGAGCGAGTGATATCGGGTGTGTCAGTGATTCAAAACACTTCAATATATGAAGAGGAAAGAAAAGGAAGGAAGAGGAAAAGATGAAGAAGAAGAGGAAGACGAAGACTGAAGACTGAAGATGAGTTCGAAGACTGAGATGAAGTTAGATTTCGATAAAGTATGCAAAGAAACCATCGGAGGTGTATGCAAAATGGAACATATGCATGTAACCAAACCAACAACAACAAGAAAACCAGAGAAACCGCATTCGCAACAACAACAATAGGTGGAGAAACTTCATATTTAAATAACTAGAAGATAAACGAATTCAAGACGAATCCTCACGACGAACCTGAGTCAACCAACGTAGATTTTCATCAAAAACTTTCGTAGAATGCATTCTTCTAAACATACAGAAACACACACACAATCGCACATACTCCCACTCACGCACACACACACACATACTGAGGAGCACAGAAGTGTGCTATTTTATTGGCATTCAAACCAAGATGGAGACGAAGAAGAAGAAGAAGAGGAAGAAGAGGAATCTTCAACACATGCAAAGAAGATGCACAGAGAACGTGAAATGTTGTTTTGGTAGTTGATGTGACAAAAACAGAAATACACACAGACACACATACTCTCCCGCTCTCACCATCACTCTTGACTCACTTACACATCGATGCACTTCAATGCTTGGTGTTGGTGTTGGTGTTAACGTTGGTGGTGGTGCTGATCTAATGAGATGCAAATTATATGAGCACGGAGCCTTCCGAACAAGCTTCTTGGTTAAAGGATTTCATTGTTGTTGCTCATCTTGTTGTTGGTGCTCTGATAGACAGTGCTGCTGCCGATGTCAGTTAGTTAAAGTGACAGAATTGATTCCATCACAGATGCGATGTTTCTTCATCTGACACGAGAGCGGAAGAGAACACAGACAAACCTCGAGAGATACACAGATTTATAGTAAGTAAGCAGAAAGATTTGGATGCATGAATGCGACCGTCGAAGATCCGACTTCCGATTTCAAACCAGTCAAATATCAGAGCAACAAAAATAAACTTTCTTCTTGCTTTGGTACTCTGTCCGTCCCTCTCTCTCTTCTCTTGCGCTACGCTTTCGATATTTTCTGTATTTTGTGTCGACACCTATTATTAAGGAATGCATTAAATAAAATAAATAAATCATTAGACTCTCTCTTCTTTTGTTGTGTTCGCCTTTTTCTTCCTCTTGTTTTTCTTCGTCGTTGTTGTTGCATTGTGTCGTATGACACCTTCAACTTGTCTTCTTACTTGGCTGCCTCTGTTCAACACAACTCAGAAGAAGCAGAAACATGAAACTGAACAGCAAAGCTCAACAAAATGTAGCAACAACTTCTGCTCTCTCGTTGTTGGATTGTCCTCTAATCTCGTCGCCAAGTCCTTAGTTTATGCAGATATTTTGTAAAGCAAACACTTAAACTCAGGTGAGAGAATAATAAAATTACCTGAGTGATGAAAGCCAGATAATGATAAAGCAATAAGAAAATAATATTTATTGGGACACGAAATGGGAAACGAAAAAATAAAGGGAATAAATAAGAATAAATAGAATAGAATTAAGAATAAGAACAGGATTAAGACAAGAATGAATAAATGCAAGAATCGAATGATGATAGGATGACAGGAGAAAAGATCTTCCTTAATCAGAAATAACAACTCTAAGCACCAATATAGTTCAGTTTAAAAGGATTCTATGTGTATTGTGTGAGAGATAGAGATATGGTAACGGAGAGAGAGACAGGGATAGAGAGAGATCGAGAGAGAGAAAGAGAGATATGCAGAAATACAGAGAGATACAGTTACTGAAATACACTCACGAATCAAGCGATCAAAACTGATGAAGATTTAAAAATTAAGAGGCTTTAAGAGGAAGAGATTTGAAAATGAAGAGTTTTAAAAATGAAGAGGATTAAAAATAGAGGGGTTTGAAAATGTTGAAGATAAACAAGCTGAAGTTAAAAAATTACAGCATTGAAGATTGTTGAAGAGATCTAAATAGTGGATATACTTTTCTACAATTGAATCGAACCAAAGTATTTTGTTGATTACTACTTCAGTGGCCGTTTATTAGAGAAACGCAACAACCAGCCTCTTCTTCGTCGTCGGCGTCGTCTTCTTCATCGTATAAAGTCATCCAGCTTACTTCACTCAATTTCGATCTTGCAAGTGACTTGCTTAGCAACTAAAAAAAAACAAAAATTTTAAAAAAGGTTGAAAAAAGGACCATGAATGAATGATGATGAACGATGATGGACAAGAAAACACTGCTTTCTTGAGTTTCACGTTCAAATGAAAACAAAAAAAACAAACAGATGACGTAGATGAGAACCGACGACGAGGTGACATAAATGCAGCGTAGTAAATGGAAAACTTTTTCACCTTCACGTCCTCTTTGGCACTTCTTTCCCTTCCCTTCGCTTCTCTTCCTTCGCAATAAACATAAAACGATGAGCTGTGAAAAATGTGCTTTTATGGATGTTGGATGCTGAGAAAACTTTACAAAACGGTGTCTTGTTTCTAACGACGAACACAACAAAAAAATAACAACAACCATCAAGAGACATAAAAAATGTTGTTTTTGTTTCTATCTTGAGTCGTTTAATTTGTCGTGTTGGACTGGTTCGCTTACGGACTGGTACTCATGACATGGACTACTCTCACTCGTCACTCTTTCTACACGTTGCACTGTGAACAAATGAACAACACAGCAACAACAGCAACGGAAGCAGGAGTAGCAACACTTGAGAATAAGTTGTTTATTGAAGCTGCTGCCGTCGTTGTTGCTCTTTTTCCGGCTCTGTCTTGTGTTGTGTTGTTGTTTTTTGTTTAGAGTACTTTCAGATATGTCATTTTGACATAAATTTACGCCGTTCTCTTTTCTATTTTCGCCAGTTTCGGCTAGCGAAATACCGAATGGTGAATCTTCTGTCTACGCGTGGAAACAATGCAAGCGTTTCAGTCTAAAGGTCCAAGAGGTCTAAAATCGAACAGCTTCATTTATTTTTTTATTGTTTTTATTGTACTCCTCCTGTCGGAAAATCAGAAATACAAACATACTTGAGACTATGTTGTTGTACATTATAAAACTGACAAATTGGTAGATTCATAAAAAGCAAGATGAACAGATAGGCATTTTAGTTTGAAGGAGAGATTTTTTTGAAGGAGAGAAAGTTTTTAAGACAGGATATTCTATTGGTCCGTCAATAGAGTCTGATCGGTTTGAAAGCAGAAAATTATTCAGCAAATCCGAATTATTTATGACCATGATGTTGGACCATGCTGCATATTAAAAATATTAACCGAAACATTATAAATTAATAATAGTAATGATTAAGAAAGACAATGATTAATAATGAAATGTAAAGGCATACGAATTAAGAGGCAAAGAAACAATAATTAATAATAAAATGAAGAGGTTTAAAAATTAAGAAGTTGAAAAGTTAAGAGGTTTGAACGGATTGAAGATAAACGGCTCTAGTCAAGAGTTGCCAACGTGTGAAGATATTGAAACGGTATTGAAACTCTTGATTGAGAATGGTTCTCGAAAGAGTAGATTTTATTTGTGATTTCCTTCAGTTGAATAAAGTTTTAGTTTCTCCTCTTCTTTAGGTTGTTTTTATTGCTACAAATCTTATTTCTAAACGGATTCATAGGAATTGTTATTGAAATCGAATCGAATCGAATTTTCATCAGAGCAAACTTTTGCTTTCTTTCTTTGTAAGAGTAACAAAATACTGAACAGAATACTGTATATACTAGTTCAGGTGCGTGCAACGAATTAGAAGCACCATTCGCAACTGTATATACGTTGTACATATAATAGTGTTTGCATGTGTGTGTGTTTGTGTGTCTATGTGTGTATAGTGATTTTATCACGTCCTCTAACCGTATCAATAATGATAGCAATTTGTTTTCAAGCGAAGTGCTTTCAATTAGCATAAAAATGCAAATCATTTTTGGACGAATTGAAATCCAACAACATCAAGAAAATAAATCAATAATAACAACTATAATAAAAACAACAACAACAGAAATATACAATAAAATTTCTTAAATTCTAATAATAGGATAGAAGAAGCAGAAGAAGCATATCGTGGTGTTTTCGGTCCTTTCTGTAGACCATTCAATCGTGACTGTTATTCGTCCTTTGTTTACGCTGCTGTTTTCCCGAAAGAATACCTTAAAACAAACAAATTAGCTTATGTTTACTTTGCGGTGGGAGGGGAAATACGGAGGACTCTAGTCATGGACGATGGTGATGACGATGGTAGGTGGTGGCTCCGGCAGGGACTTGAATCGGACTAAATTGGAAAAATATTAAATAGGATAAAAGGAATTGAATACCTTTTTACATTTTTTAAAGCGAATTAAAAATGAATTTTTTTAAAGCGAACTAGAAAAAGGTTGATTTTATTAAAATGCTCCTCTTTTGAATATCATGAATATGATCTTTTTTCGTATTCATTCAAATTTCAAATAATTCTTCCATATTTTCCCTTTTTGAATATAATTTAATCATTTCTCTGCCTTAAATCGGTTTTGGTTTCTTGCAGGTTCGAACAGCCGAGCGATGAGCAGCACCTCGCAGACAGTATCATCCATGAACGCAATGCCACGATTTCTCTCGCGCGGACACACGTATCGCGCCGTGGTCGGTGATACGCTGGTGTTGCCGTGTCAGGTCGAAAATGTTGGTAAGTTAAAAAAAAGCATTAATGAACAAAACTAAAATCGTGTTTCTAATAAAGTGATTGATTAATGCATTGATTATTGTATTGCTTCAGTGGAAATTTTCAAATGAGAGGAATGAACAGCGCAACTAACTAAATTACGCAATAAACTAAAATTACCACACACACATATAAAACAATAATAATAGTAGTATTAAAATTAATAATAATAATAAAGATAACACTATTAATAACAGCAATAATCGGAGTAATAATAACACCAAAACCAACAAAAAACACAACCAATAAACACCAGCAACAATCGCAAGAATGTTGCACTAAATAATTGGCAACAATGTGAAATATTTTGAATGACCTGCATTTGGTCATAAATTTTATTTATGGTGATTAAAATGAGAACGATGATGGTGATGATGAGTCGGAATGCACAAAATGTCAGTCGACGTTAAGCGACATTTAATAAATATTAACTCATGTATACAACATATGTTTGTATACACATTCTACTCGTATACATAGTTGCATACTTTGTTGTTGCGGTTGCTGTCGTTGCTTCTCCTATTCTGCGTTTAGTCGTTTAATTAAATTTCAGGTTAAAAATGGTGCAGATGAAATATTTACACACACACTCGCGATTGTCGTACGGGTATTTTACTGTCACTAAATTAAATTGAATTAAATTAAATTCTGTAATAAATCTCTGTTAAATGATCACACGAATTAATAGCTTCCTTTAAATTTCTAGAGAAATCCAATTTAAGTTTAAGTCTATCAGCAAAAACAGATTTTCAACCACAGATTCTAAAAGTTCGATGGTAGCTGAAGTTTTCCACTGATTATTATTAT
Source organism: Myopa tessellatipennis (assembly GCA_943737955.2). NCBI lineage: Eukaryota > Metazoa > Arthropoda > Insecta > Diptera > Conopidae > Myopa > Myopa tessellatipennis. Next base: position 64,227,540 of record OX031314.1, read on the forward strand.
TATTGCCTCATTTTCATATGCGAATTTCGTAAAATAAACTGATCCCTCCGCAGCATTTACTCAAATTAATTAGCAGCAGGCAAGAGCTAATTAATGCCATTAAATGATGTCAAAGTATATTGTTATATGCTCAATAATGCTCGTTACGCCTGCACATCAAATACATAGCCACAAATTAAGCTCTTTTAAGCTGATTAATATTTTTATTTATATGCTCAATACACAAAATATTCTCGCCCTCATCCTCAATCTGGGTATTTAAACGCAAACAACTTTAAAAGGACTTCCACAGGAGACAAGCTTTGTGACGACAGAAAAGAGTGTGGCGAGAGGAAGAGAGGAGAACGATAGTTGATATTCACCACTAATGAAATCCTCTACCCTCTCGCTCTCTCTCTTTTCTGGCTCCTTTTTTTTACAAAATTTTTATACATGTCTGTAAAGAGTTCATGTCATTCGTACATTGTTAAAGGATATCAAACCAACAACAACATCACTAAAAGCGCATAAAAGGTTCTTCTGTGTGTCTGCTAAAATGCAACATCGCGTAAAAAACGCAATACACGTTGTGAGGTTCATCATAAGCAGCTTTGCAACATCCTCACTATCATCAACATCATCATCATGATCAAAACCTTAATCATCGGGATCGTAATCATTGCTTAAAACCTTAGTCATCGGGATCATCATCATTGCTAAAGCGTCAACTCATCATAACGTCATTATTGCAAATCTATGGCTTTCTGCAACAACAACTCCATCAACTCGCACGTGTGCCTCCCATAAACACTCATGAGTCATGCACCCATGCTTCAGACTCATTCCTATGCTGGGAATCATCTTAAAAGCAAGATTAAAAAATATCCGGCTGCAAATACAAGAGAACTGAATTTATTCTTTATTTATTTGTCTTCTTTATTCTAAACATTTTTCTTTTATACCGATTTTAAGAGTCCATATTCAATATTTTTTATGTTTCACTTTGACTTCCTCTTTCATGCGTTCTTTTCAATTTTTTCTAAAATATTCGTAATGAAAAGTATTCGTAGATTTTTCTACTTTTTTATTTTTGTTCCTATTTGTTTCCATACACTCATCCTCACATACACAAAAATCTTTTAATATGTTCTCGTATTATGTTGATTTATTTTCCTGTATTAAATTTGTTAGCTTGTTGTTGTTGTTGCTATTTTTTCTTTGTATTTGTTTACACACTGTACACTGTTAATTAGAGCAGAAATGTTACAAATTTCCTTTTCTACCAAAGAAGACAAAAACAAATTTTTGTTTGTGCAAAACGTCATAACATGTTGCGTTCAGTAGAAAGATGAAAAGCATTTTTCATCATTTTATGCGAGTTCAGTTTTCCGAGTTCGCATGGAGCCGGAAATTAATGTCACGCATACGTCAGGATGTACAAATATCCGAACAGAGCAGCATTCGTCCTTTTTAAATTATAAGTAAAGCGTTGCATGCATGTCAAAAATATTTGTAATGTCAGACTTGAGCTGTGATGAGCAAAGAACTGCATTTTTTATTCTCATTCAATTCTCATTTAATGAAAGGAATAATGAGGAATTCACTCAGGCATTCGTTCAATTGTTTAAATAGTTTACAATTTCATTTCCTATTTTAATTTGTATGTTGATTTGTATTTTATTTCGCTTCTCATTTCTATTTTAATCTCTAACTAATATTGGGTAATTATACTTTAATTAATATAGTATTTTTTTCAATTTAGTTGAATTTCAATACATTAGATTGAATGTGAACTTTGAATTTGTACTTCAAGTATATAAAAATTGTTATTATTGTTTTCGATCCCTTCGCTGGAAGTTCTTTTGGACATTTGCATTAATTTCGCTGTTTTAGTGAACTCAGTAGTAAAGCATCAAGGCTTAAAAGTAGTTTCGAAGAAAAAAAATTATCTTAAAAGGTTTGCAAATGTCTGAAAAGGTGATTCTGGTATTCGTGCTGATACTCGCATCACGTTGTCTTGATCATCGTCACTTAGAATTGCCATCAACAGTTGCAAGTAACATATGACGAGAAATAAAATTCATTGACGTATGTATGTATTTAAAACGTTATTGTTTTTTCTTCCTTTTGGTGCTTTGTACATTTTGACGCGTCAGAAATGGACATTTGCAAAAGGACCAAGTTCCACTAACAACGTTCAATAGCAAGTGTTGCAACATAACGTTTTAGGAGGAAAGAAGAAGAGGAAAACGTAAAGAAATGAACAACAGGAATTGACATTTGTAAATGTAGAAGTTTTTATTAAACGGATAAAAAGAAAGTGTGAGACAGAGATGGAAGAAGGTGGGAAATAGAGAGCGATGGAGTGAGAGAAAGATAGAAACACAACATGTTTCTCTCAGCAACATATACATTTTCCTTTTCTGTTTCAATTTAATGTTCATAACTTTTTATATGTTTGTGATATGTCATCATCCTACACCCCCTCCCCGCTTTAAGTCCACCCGACGTTCTGGCCTTAAGTGACATTTATTGCAACGTACTGGATCAACAACAGGTCCCGCTGCAGGACCTGTCAATATTAACACGTACACAAAGGCGCACGCATCCCCGAAGACAGAAGGATAGAAGATACAGATATATATTTATATACGTATAGTATATGTATATGTGTGTGAGTGATTACAGATACCGTTAAAGTAGGGACTATTTTTAAAATTACAAAAATCCTCAGAAAAACTACAAAAGATACAAAAAACAGGTTACAGAGACACAAGTGGCAAGAGAAAGCACAATAACCATTCCTTTCCTCCTCCACCTGCTTCTCAACCCTCCCGACATGAAATCATTTTGCTATTTAAGTGCTGTGGGGTCAAAAGTGCTGTGGTCGTGTTTGAGCAACTGAAGGGTTTGCGTCTTTGCTACGAAATGATTCTCGTGCAGTTTTCAAGAGGAACTCATATCATCATCTCTCCATGGCTTCGAGAACAAAACCAAAAGCAGCCACAACAAAATGTACGAAAATAACAGGAAAAGGCAACACCGATGCAACAACAATAATTACAACAAAACCAGCTTCGCAAATAACAACTCAGTCTAAACATAAACCTTGTCTAATGCTAGAAATTGGATTTTATTACCTTCGATTCACGTATCTAAGGGAGAAAGAGTGCGCTTGCTAACGGGTATGTTTTTCTCCTTCTTCTGTATATGTGTTTAATGCTATACCTGCTGTGTTTGAGTGTGTTCTATCCTGTCCCTGTCACATACGCTGTCATGATATTTTTCTTTCTTTTTATATTTTGTTGTTTTGTTTTTGCAATTTTTATTATTTTTTAAGAGTCCCTTTTACGAGCGTGTGTACATACGTACCTATACAGCCACGTATTTTAAAACGGAAATCGTTTTATTTAAACCGAGCGACGAGCGTTAAAAGTTGTGATGCCGCTGAGTGGATGGAAAAAGCATTATAGAGAGAGAGAAAGTGAAAGATAGAGGGAGTCAGAAAGAGATTAACGTCGAGCAAAGAGTGAGGGGAAGAACATACGCGAAAAGCTTCCGGTTTCTGTTGCAAGTGCCAGGAAATCCCAACTTTTTCGATGCTCTGATGACCCTCAGAAGTCAACGACAAATTATCGAGCTTCTCGTATAGAATTAAACCAATTATTTCTTAAATATAAAGAATTCTGTCCTCGAAATGTACGAAAATGCAAGAACACAAAACGACTGAGATTGGTAAATAGTATTTCAACCCGAACAAACTGAACTAAATCGGTTTAATACACTCTTCATACATAAAAACTCCCTCAGACATACAGAAAGAGAGCGAGGGCGAGAAGGAGGACAAGCGTAAAAGCTACAGGTCGAATTATATGAACCTTTGACCTGCCAATGGACAACTTGATTGGCTTCTTGAGTCGTGTGACCATGCCTTCGACAAGACTTCCAGTTTGATTTGGAACGGTAACCAGCTTTTCCTCAGCACAACAAAATACTTCGATTTGGATACATTTATTGAGCCAAAGTGATAATTTAGTGAACAAATGAAACAAATTATTTTTGATTTCATCACAAGAAATACGATACACGACTGTCCAGCAGAGAACGAGTACTTTTTATGGACAAGATACACTACACCAGCACGTGGATTAAATACAGAAACAAACCATTGAGCAATCCATGAGTAAAATAAACGTACATGGGATGTTTTACGAAAAATTTACCACAATTGACATTTAATTACCTGCACTCAAAAGGAGAGAGAAACACGATATACACTCGAACTGTGATTACTATCGTAGTTAAATGGGCAGTGTTGTAGTTGTTTTCTTCTTCTTCTTCTTCTCTTTGGTGGTAAACAACAATAACAAAAACAAAAATAGTAATAACAGCAGCAACAAACATTTAATTCAATACAAGATTAACTTTTAGTATGTGAAACAAGAACCATGAACCGCGTTGGCCTTATTTAAAGACACGTGCGAAATGCTTTGAAAAAGTGTTAACAATATTTCTGTTACTTCCAACCCAGTAGGAAAAAGAAGGATAGTACAATTGTAACTATATGTAGTTACAATTTATTTATTTATTTATTGTTCCAAATGTTGTTACTTATGTCACAAATTAACACTGAAATTTGAGTTTTTACTATGAAATTGTAACATATTCTAATTTCATTATATTTAGTTACAATTTATTTATTGTTTACTTAATTCATCACTTGGGATTAGATTCCCGTGCGTTCTAGAAAGTAATACATGCGGAAAGAGGTTAGTGCTGTCATCCATTACCGTTGATTACTTTTAATTAATAACATACTCAACAGTTTCTCTTTGGGTTGGTTAGGTGTTTTATTGGAGGGCGTACAAAATGAATTTGTAGTTAGTAATTAAGATGAGTGTGTGTGTGTGTGTGTGTGTGTTTGTGAAGACATACATGGATACATCATATACTATATATGTACATGTATGTCCAACGAAGAGCTCAGACAGAAGAGTCGACTGTGAAAATAAAATAAATAAAGAAGACAACAAACCATTTTAATCCAATAAACGAAATTAACACCGCACATGGATGTGAGCGAGTCTGTCGTACGAGGGAAGTCGTATATGTTGTCTAAGAGTATGTGTCTGTCTGCTGGTCTTTCCTGCGCTACCTTTTTTATATATAGTATAGCAAAAAAAAGGAAAACAGCAGAAACGTTCGAATAGAAAAAGTGAATTAAAAGCGGATATCGTTGAAGATTGATTGCATTTGCGTGCATTAAATATATTTTGCTATGTGTGAATGTGTGTGTGTGTGTGTGGTTGTATATGCATGCATATCCAAGAATATGTGTGCCTGTGTAGATGGTTGTGTTATTAGAACGTCTGCTATTTAAGTTGGTTTTATCTGTGTTCAATCTCCTTCCTTCTTCTCCTTCCTTCTTCTCCTCCCGATTCTTCGTGTTCTTCTTCTTCTTATGCACCGGAAATCGAGTTTTATTGTGAAATTGAAATCTAATGAAATTGAATAGTCATTGAAAAGATTTCAAGCTTAGTTGGCACTGCTTACGTTTATCTTTTCACTGTATTTGTTTTGCAATTTGTTATTATTGTTGTTTTCTTTGTGTTCATTAATGTGTCAATCTGAAACAAATCCGCGTTCAACTAACAATTATATCATGTTACATTCTGAGTTTATTTGCTGCTATATGAAAACCATAAAATAATTCTTCATTAAATTTGATTAAAGTTTTTCCTTTCTGTCTTTTAATAAGCAACCAAATCTTAATAAGCAATGTAATTGTTTGAGTCTAACAATTTATAGATTGTGATATATATTATACGAGTAACATGATTTACGAGCAGCTTAGCCATAGCTATGACTTTACTATAATCTGGTCCTATACTCAGCTATTTGATTCCAGTTGCTCCTGAAGTGAAACAAAATGCTATCAACCATTAAATATATTGTATATGTCGAGTATTGTAAAAAGGGAAGTAATAGCAAATAATTTTCTGATGAGCAGCATTCAATAATAATCGTCAGCAATAAATAAAGCAGAGTTAGCTTCACTTCATGTTGGATCAAGTCCTCCAGATGAATGTGAAAGTGAATGAAGTGCCCTCTTTTTGTGAGACCCACTGAAGTCGGTCACGTATTCAAACAAACACATATGCACAAGTGGAGTACACACTTTAGTACATGGAACAGGAGTGGAGACACAGATGCCAGACACACACGAACAACCGCGGCATTGTCGAAGGATCAGAGGCAGCCGTGGCTACAACAGCAACAATATCAATATTTTGCAGGATATTTCATTGTTTTTCTCTGACTTCTATTTGTTTTTCTGCTTTTTCAGCTGACGGAGATACGCATAAATAGTGAATACATGTATTTCAAGTGGTTCCATTAGCATTCATGTATTTCGAAATGACGAGTTTGAGTATCTGAATGTGTAGTTTACTTTTATTGTACCTTTATTGATGGATGTATTTAAAGAACGGCGAATCAATATTTGAATGAAACGCACTTTATTTGCGCAATCATTTAAATCAAGTTACTAGTGCAGATTTCTCAAAGAAACTAGCTGCTCAAAAACGCTAGAGTCCATTGGGTGGGTCGCAATCCACTAGGTACAGTTTCTCTTTTCGATTTAATTGCTGTTGATATCTGAGGTCATCTCAATTCACGAACCGCCGTGGTTCCAACGTAATGGTTTATCAAATTAAATAAATTAATCAATAATCGTACTGATTATAAACGTTTTTTTTAATGCACAAGGCGAGAATTATGTCGGTTCTTGTGAAGGTCAAAAACCATTCCATTCATAGATAACCCATTAACAGCGCCTTGACCGTATGCAACAAAATATTTTTCCTTGCCTATTACATTATTAACTTGATATTAATAAAGTGAATCTTTATGGAAAGGTGATGAGTGATAGAAAAGATTAGACAAATATTAGTGTTTGGAACTTTTTATGGTTTAGTTTTGTGATTACATGTGATTACCAACAAGAAAGCTCGCTGCTTTCAGTTGAACTTGCTCATATTTGACCTTCCTTTTGATTCGTCCCCTTGTTTCTTTTTTATTCTTGCAGGAAACTTCGTGCTCCTGTGGCGACGTGGCTCAAATGTGCTCACCGCCTCGAACATCATGGTGACAAGGGACGAACGCGTAAGACTGATAGATGGCTATAATTTGGAGATATCCGATCTGGAGCCGCAGGATGCCGGCGATTACGTCTGTCAAATCAGTGACAAAATAAATCGCGATCAAGTGCACACCGTCGAGATTTTGGGTAAGCGTCGACAGTGAAATATTATTAATTAAATCAAAAAGTGGGAAAGTAAAAAAGTGGGGAAAGCAAGTGACAAAGTGAGAGAGAGGAAGAGAATCTGCTTGAATAATTGCTGTTTATATTGCGGATTCAGCAGATTCGGTTAGCCTCAATTTGATGGCGAAGGCGGCGGTTTATTTTTCACAGCTGCTAGCTGCCAGCTGCTAATTCAATTGGCTCAACTTTTGCTAATTATTATCCTGCTTAGTTGCTTCCCCGTTTCGGCCTTGGCTTCGGCTTTGGCTTTGGTTTTTGAAGGTGAAAGTGGAAGTGAAATCCGTGGTATCGGTCGCGGCGGCTGGAAGAATTGCTTCTTCTTTGTCCGTTCACTATGGCAGTCATTATTTCGTGTTTTATAAATTCATTTAATCAACGAAATCTGAACTGTTTTCCTATCTTTCTTCTGCAGTACCGCCCAGCGTGCGCGCCATACCCACTTCGGGGCAGCTGCAGGCGCGAAAGGGCGGCCCCATCACCTTGGAATGCAAAGGATCCGGCAACCCGGTGCCATCGATTTACTGGACCAAAAAGGTACGTATCTAAAGTGAATGGTGAATAGTTTTGTACTTTTTGTGTATAGATGCAATTTACTGAACGTATTTTGGCCAAATTATTTTCGGTGCTTTGTTCGTTATTTGCACCAAGCAACTTCAAGGAGGCGATGATTTAATTTCCAATTATAAACGGCTTTACAGGAGGTGCTTTTACATTCCACAGCTCTTTCTGCTTCTTTGTACCTCTTTCTCTTTTCCTCCCTGTTTTATTCTGTTCTTCCATTATTTATGTTTTCCGAATTTAAATTAATTTCGAAGAGACTAACACGTATTTTCAGTTGATTATAAAAGTTAAAGTGGAATCACACCCGTGTCTCATCTGCGTCTACTGTACTATGCGATACGATAAGATACGATAAGAGTACTTCCGCCGCTTCGTGGTGGAACTAAAAACTCAATTTTAGTTTGATTTGACTATTATTCTACTTATTTCTTAATACGAGTATCTACGCAAAGTTAATTAAAAAAATAGACCGGATTTTAAATGATTTCCCGAAATAATAAAGCAAACGCTACGTACGAAATCGCTATGAAATTTTCTGTTTTCTAAAATACAATACTTTATGAACGCAACAAAACTCTGAGAAGTAATTTAATACTGTTGTCGTTTGTTGTTGTTTGTTTCTGTTGCTGTTGTCAAATATGAACTCCAGACATTACTTGACATTCATTTTGATTAAGGATATTAAATATTGTGGACACAGAAACCACTTTCAATTACAAACAATTCAATTAAACAATAATTATATATAATGACAGCATATCTGTGTCATCTGATGTCCTTTATATGTGTTTTGTTGTGACACTCGCCCTCTCTGTGCTCCCTCTATTACCAGGAGCGATTACCAGGAGCAACCCATTAAATTTAGAATGGTTACTTGAATACAGAAATATGAAAGCAAAACTAAAGGGTGAAGTCTTCATGTGCGAGTATAAATGAACAACAGCAACAGTGCCCAAATTCAAGTCATGAATTTAGATCCCATTGAGTCCAAATTAATAAACATTTTGTCGATACACATGTACAATGTAGATACAATCCAGCCACCTACAATCCACCTTTAATCCACGAAGCAATGTCAATAATAACTATTAATATTTCAAAGTCTTCCCATTAACATTTATAGATAAATACAGTAGCAATACATGTCAAGAAGATACAATATATCTCATACTCGTATATAGGAAATAAACGTTTTTTCGATTATTTCTATGATCCGCTAAATGCGCTAAATAATAATAACTCAGTCCATTAGCGATTCCGTCTTTGAAATTCTTCGTTTTGTTAACACGTTCGGCCATGAAAACTTGACCTCATCTTTTTAGAAAATCAATACTGAATTCACTGAATCAACGAAGGTATGGTATGTCATCCATAAATCATTGTCCGGAAGCACAAAGAAACCCTGCATCAACAGCAGCACCACCGCCGTCAGGTGTCAGTGTAGTCAATAAGTCATTTCCGGACCAAGTGGCTCAGGGTCAGTGACCCCACTCATTGAAGATACTCACCACATTTGTATGAGTGCATTTTTAAAGTACTTTAAAGTATCTACGGTATCTAGGGCACCTCTCCGAACAACTATAAAACCTAAGAAATTCTCAATCCTTCGGAATCGAAAACATGGCTCCAACTTCAAGTTGACCACGATTTTGATTATCTCATCACCTCGCCTAGTTTTGAGTCAGGTCGAGGTGTCAGCTGTCTCAACTCTGACCTCCATCGAATGAACCGCTGCAGCTGCAAAATGCTATAAATTGAACTTGTCAGAAGCGCACACACCCACTTTGAACTACTAAATGATGATGTTGCCGTCCCTGTTTTATTACAAATTTGTAGCTCCTTTTTGCAACTTTAGAGAAATAGAAAGAAATATTCTTTTAGTAGAATAGTTTCCTTGCCAGCGGAATTTTTTGTTCAGTATCGTTTTGGTTTTACATCGTTATTCATTAACTTAAGTGATGGCTTTTTCAACCTTACAGAGTGGAGCTGGCAAGTCTTCGGCGCGCATTGGCGACGGCCCAATTCTGACCCTGGAGAAGCTCGAACGTCAACAGGCCGGAGTCTATCAATGTACCGCAGATAATGGAGTCGGTGAGCCGGTGACGGTGGACATGCGACTGGATGTGTTATGTAAGTGAGCAAACTCCATGGTAATAATAATAAGAATAAGAGTAATAATAAGAATACTGATAATAAAAAGCAAAATAAAATTATTTACATAAACTTGAAGGAAGTCATTGAAATGCAATTATTTAAAACTGACATCAAATGATTTTCACATTTGTTCGCAAAGCTTCAGGAAATAGATTTCAAGATGAGAAAACTCTTGTGCAGTTTTGACACGTTCCTATTGATTGGAAAATGTTTCTTAACTCACATAAATCATTTTCACTGCCAACCACACACACACACACACAAACTAACATACGGAGATACACGCCAAACAGATCTACAAACAAAGCTTTAAACATTTTTAACAGTTTCGAGTAGAGTTTCGAAGATGAATTCTTAAATAATTGAAATTGAAGAACAACAAGCAAAACTCAAATGTACGTATGAGTATAGTTGCAAAAAAGCAGTGGAAAATTATAATACTAAAAATGGTTCAAAGAGTAGAAGTGAGAAATGCAAATATTAAAAGAGGTCTTTTGAACACAAGAGTCAAACAAACACACACACACACACGTACATAAATGCACTTGCGTGTATGTGTATATTTGTTTGTATATTCGTTTCTATATTGTCTCTATTCTTGTTTGCGGCAACTCCCACCAACTCACAATTCGTGTAAAACAGTTGAAATTTTTACCGAATTCAAATTCAGAATTCGCACAAACACGAAATAGTTTTTTACCCAGGGGGTGGTTTTCGGACAGGGGAGGCGGTTGGCAGGCTGCAGGGTTCCCTAGTAACTTATCTTCTACCCTCCAGTTGAGCAAAGTTTTTCAATTTTTGTGTCCGATTGTTTGTGTGTCTGTCTGTCTGCTCACGAGGGTCCATCTATCTATCTAACTTTCTCTCTCCGTTCATCTGTCTTCAGGTTCGTCTGTCGGTCCGTCTCTCTGCCTGCTTTTCGTGAGAAATAAATTGATTGAGTGCAGTTTTTCTCCACTTCATATATTTTTCGACGAGTTTCTCCACGTTTCTTCTGCATCACTGTCTCTTTGTACCTCTCTGTCTCTCTCGCTCTCTTACTATATTCCGCCCGCTCTCTGCAGGATTCTTTTTCTCCTACAGTTTTTCCTTCTTCAGTCTTCAGTGTTTTTTCTCTGATGCCAAGAATTTCATTATTTATAACTTAATGTAAGGGGTTATCTTTTTTTGTGTACTCATTCTTTTTCAACTCTTTTACTCGTTCTCTTCTCTTATCTTCTGCTCTCTTTTTTTGCAGATCCACCGGATATACAAGTCGAGAAGTCATGGATACATTCCGGTGAAGGATTTGAGGCGAAACTCGTTTGCATTGTTTACGCGGATCCCGTTGCAACGGTTTGTAGAAGGATTTCCACACACAAATTTCATTCATTCAGTTTTCCATTTTTCATTACTTTTTACATGATTTCATTTTTATTTCCTGTTGCATCTTTTCTTCGTAATTGGCTAAAGGAAGCAAAAGTAATCATTTTCTCTTGTGATTTCAATAATGACCTGACATTAGCGAAGAACTTAACCGAAAAAACAAAACCGATTTCAACAGAAAAATCCTACATTACATTACGTTCTTAAAAAACTCAAAATCGATTGCTTCAAAACAGAGTACCTTTAAGGAGCGTTTCAACTCATTCTTTGCGTCAGTCCTTCAACGTCCGTTTAGTCTGGAAGTCCGTCTGCAAGTAAGACCTAAAAAAGCTCTATAAATTTAAGCGCCCGAATATTATTTGTATTATAGTTTTTCTTGTTCACATTTCAAGTGTGCCAGCCTTTCCGTTCGATTTTTGTTCATTACTTAGGAAAAATATACGATTCATTGAACCCATTTCCAATTCATAGCTACGATGGTCCTCTTCACTTTTGTTTTCTTTTTCTTTACTTTTCCCATGCTGCAGGTGTCTTGGTATCAGAACTCATTCCCCATCCAAACAACCGACAGGCGAATCATGTCGTCCAGAGGCAATCGAAACACGTTGACCGTTCGCCACATTCAGCAGGAGGACTTCGGCAACTACAGGTGAGTATCGTACTCGTGCAGCTACAAAAAAGCTGACTCCCTGGCAACATGACATTGTTGTCAATCTCGACAGAGTGGTTCTTGTTGTTGTTGTTGATAGTTATGTTATTGCTGTTATTTTTAGATTGCTTCTCCCCCTCCACTTCTGTCTGCCAAAGTTTCTTCACTTCAATCTTTTCGTCCTGCTTCTTTGAACTTGTCTTCTTCGGTTTATAGCGGCATCTTTTGTATTTCTTTTGTTTTCTATTTGCCCCATTTTTATCGAATACTTCATCTACTCTCCCCTGACTTTTTGTTCTTCAATGTCAACCTGTCGAACACAGATTTTTTTTTTTTAAGGCCGGGAGTCGCTTTTGGCTCGGCAGGGAAGAAGTTCGTCTAACTTCTGAGAAGAGCTCAATAAAGTAAATTGGGTGGATTGATACATATACTACATGCTGCGGTCCGAAAAACTTCAAGTTTCTAAAGAAAACTCTGTGGCCCTCAGATTTCAGACAAACAGAGAAGGTTTTTGAAATGATTTTAAGTACCAGTATGAATTCCGCTTTCGACGGTTCTCTAAATCAAAGAAAAACTATCATCAGATGGACTCTAAAAACCTGCAGAGCCATCAGTAAAGTAAAACACTTACTCGTACAAATCGTAAAGCGATTTTTTCAGATAGGACAAATCGAATTTATAGACCATTTGTTTGGCTGTAAAAACGAATGAATGCGATGTACTTAAAACTAATATATGTACATACATACGAGTACATCTAAAGTAAAACACATGTACTGGCTATAACACATGTATAGATCTTCAATTATAGTTTCAGTTGTAGGTAGAATTAATGAACAGAAATACAGATAAAATTGGACTCTCGCAACACATGTACGGCATGCAAACAACTCCACAAGCAACTTCATATGAAATCTAATAAAACTTCAAACAATGACCCTTGACAGCATTGAAAAATATGAACCTTGACCCCGGCAACCCACCCATACTCTCTTTCAACAACAATGACAACAATAAAAATAGATACAACGTACATTCAGAACACTCGAGCATGACAACAACAGCAATTATGAAAAAATTTCCTTCAAACATCAACAACAAAATATAAAGCAATAAAATCAGATAGAAATCGCAACAGCAGCAGAAACATACTCGTAGCATAGAGTAGAATAGAATAGAAGAACCAGAAGTCTATGAATAAACCAACCCAACCCAACCCACTCCACCATCGTTTATAATAATAATAATAATAATAAATAACAATTAAACTCGTTCTATCCGTCTATCAACGCGTCCATCCTTTCATCCATCCACTCATGCATCTGCAGCTGTGTGGCCGATAACTCACTCGGGCGCTCAAGGAAATACATGGAGCTCTCCGGCCGACCGGGACCAGCTGAGTTCTATTCGCCGAAGTGGGGCCGATCATCCGACAGCTACAATTTAACATGGAAAATTGATAGCTACCCCCCTCTGGAGGAGGTGCGTCTGCTCTACCGACGAGTGCTGGTGAGTACAAGTTTTTTGTTTGTTTTCGATGTTTTTGCACAAACTCACTCAAAAGTGCAGGCGAAATATTAAAAAACACTAAAATATTTATGTATATTCAGATATGAAAACCAATCCCAAAAAAAGAAATAAAAAGAAATAAAAAACCAAAACACAGATAAAAAAACAAAGGCAAAAACATCACAAAACGTTTTGTACACAATTTAAAAGAGAGTTCTGCGTACAGGGTGCCTTTTGAGCAGGTTGAACCACTAACTATGTATCGGCAAAGAATCGTGGATACATATGTAATAATTCGATAGATAGTAAACGAATATCCAGTATAATAATCCACATTCCATCAGATTATGTTTCAATGAATGCAATAAAAAATACAGCCTATCGGTGAATAAAAAATGACAGAGGAAAAAGCTCGAGTTTTTTAGGGACTTAAAAAAAAGAAATTTTAAAAATTTTTAATCACCAGATACAAATAATATATGTACAAGCGTATTAACGGATTAAAATGATCTGTAGAGAGGGAGAGAGAGAAAGAGAGAATGAGAGGGAGAGAGATAGAGTGACAGAGAGGGAGCGAGCCGTAAATAGCCAACATTACAAATATTAAATTTTTCATCATAATTTTTCATCATAAACCCATCAACAAAATCTACAAAAAAATTGGGAATGTTCCGGAGTTTTAAGAAGTTACTAGTTCCAAGTTTTGATTTTAATGGGATTTTTTGTTGAATTCGTTGCATTTTAATTCGCAACAGATTCGTTAAATTCTGAATGTATTATAGTTTTAAGCAACATTCGAGAAGTTCCTAAATCAAACAATTCTTTTCCAGTAGACACTCTTATAAACATTTTGCGAAGATAAACGAGACAAACAATTCGTGGTGATTAATTTGATTTAATTAATTTAGTTTAAAGGAAATTAATGATCAAGTCTCCCAAGAAACTTGCAGATACACGCAATTGTCAGAAATAAACTTTGTATAGAAGATCTCGTCCCTGGGCTCTTGATGCCCGTTCCTTCGTCATGGCGTTGATATATTAATATAAAAATATTCATAGCACATCACACACCTTGTATATGAACTATAAGACTAATTCGAATAGTGATTATATTTGGCTTTGAATTCTTTGAAAAAAATTCAGTGAAGTTATTTATTTGAAAATTCAAATTTGTTTGACTACAATATATTGAAGTAAAAACTTTACCTAAAAGCTTTGTGTATAAAAGCGTATTTTTAGGGATATATTGATGATAGATAGACATTTCGATGATAAATCGGAAAGCGGATAGAAAGTAGTTTTTAATTTACTTATTTATTATTGGAAATACCAAAAAATACAGCTCCTTTGATAGAGTTTGTTGCTTTCAAACATATCAATCGATATTTTGTTTTATAAAAGTCTTTTTGGTGACAAATTATTATAATACTTTTTCTAAAGTTATTAAGGTTTCTATACTATCTCCTTAAAACTTAAGCTTCAAAAAGACTTGAAATCCAATAAATTTTAATGATTTTTTTTTCATTTCGTTTTGTTGCTTCTTTTTCTTTCTCCTTCTTCTTTGTGTTTTCAATTAATTTCTATCTTTTTATTAAGTTTTCTGGCTTTGTTTTTCAAGCGAATTCAGAGAGCATAACGAATGCTCTTGAAATGCGCTTTCATAGATTAATCATCATCGACGAAGATAAAGTCGAAAACCGCACTTAAACCGATGCGAATTTAATTAATTGGGAATCTTTTTTACAAAATTATGAGTAAATTGATATCCGGAAGATTTCGCTTAATTAGTGAGGTAAAAGAATTCCCCTCAGAATATCAGATAATCAAAACTGAACACGAATACGAATAATTAAATTCGTGATGATAAAAATGAATCGATGAATAAAGTCCCTTTAAGGAGTAATGAATGAATGAATGAAGTCACGCTTTAGTGAACGTATTTCAAAAGAAGCTGCTTGGCTTCTTTTTTTATACCATACTACGAAGTGAGGAATTGAAATCAGTTGAAGACTTGTTTCATTAACAAGTCATTGAAAATTTAATGAGGTTTTCTCTTTTGTTCTCAGCATTAATTAATGCTTGATGATTCGTGAATTGATGACTTCGTGATGAACTCTTTGAAATGATTTGATGGGCGGTTGATCGGCTTCTTTGAACGAAAGCAGTATCTACAGAAGTATCCACTTACTATTTTATGGCGAGGTTATCGACATACAAATCAAAAAACAATTTCTCGTAGATTCACTTCAATTTTCCACGTTCGAAGAGTTGTGGACAAAATTTTTGCAAAACTCCACAACAAGTTTAACCTACTTTTAAAGCATTTGATTGATCGGGGGGAAATATATCAACATTAAAAGTTTCCATTTTAAAGGAAAGGAAAGAAAAATAAAATGTTAAAATGAATACATTAAATTTAAATTGGATTTAATAAGGACTTTAAGACTACTTAGCACATTTAAAAACTATTAAAACCTGTAAAGTGTTCAACAACTCCACAAACGACAGTTTCTTGTGCACTTCTTATTTGTATCTCAATATTCTGAGATATCATGAGATATCTCGCCAAGTTTTGCGGGTGTTTTTATGTAATTTCTGTTATATTCTCCATTTTTTATATGCGCATTTTATATGCATCTCGTGCTGAAGTTTTTGACATCGGTGGCTGTGGATATAACTTTGAGATTTACTTTGAAATTTCATTTTAATCACCTGCTTCATTAGTGCCGAGTTGCTGTCGCTTTCAGTGTTGCCTTTCAACCACCTCCGCATCGCACTCAGTCGACCACATCCATTTGTTTCACCGGAAAACATATCGAATTCCAGCAGCTCTTCATTATAAAACTTTGTATTGCAGCCACGAGTCAAGTTTTACTGTCGGGAACAGTTTATCTTCGGGATCAGTTGACACATGGAGGGAGGTGGGCGAAAGGGGGGGCAGTGGTGCATGGTGCACGGATGGCCGCCATCCGTGATGGATACGAGAAAGAATCCATCCGTTTTTTGAACACCAGCTTAAATCCGTTTAAAGCGATTACAATTCTGACTACAAATACTCAGATTTCATTTCGTGAAGTTTTCGCGAAGGGAAAGGATGACATCCTCCCCTAAAGAGTCGCGTATAACGACTTTCAACTAAGATCCACCGCGGCAGACATTTTAATTTAAATTATTTTATATTTCATACTCTTTGTTCTTATCTTTGAACTTCTTCTCCCCCTTCTACTTCGTCATCATCGTTACGTTCTACACGAGATAACACACGCGACGATGTACCATAAATAAAGAGCGAACAGTGAAGAGGAGGAGGAGGGAGAAGTCGTGGTTGGTTGACGAGCAACATACATGATCTGGCAATGAAATGATATGGAAGCAACATTAAACGAAATAAAGAAAAGCATTTTCTGTAATTTCCAGATGAATGACACCTTTCAGCAGCCCGGCAGATGGCACGACTTCATCCTTACTCCCGAGCACCGGCCAGCCTCGGAGCCGCTCACACACATCATGTCCTACACGATTAAGAATCTGCATCCGGGCGCTTATTACGAGGCGATTGTGCAGGCCAAGAACCGTTACGGCTGGAATGAGGTAAGAGAAAAAGAGGCCCTCGTCTCTCATGAGGGGCACGGTCTAAAGCGGGGCTTAGGGGGTAGTTCATGAGTAGTCAAGAGGGAAAGAGAGTTAAAGTGAGTGAGAGAGAGAGAGATTAGTATTGTGTTTTATCTTGACACTTCTGAAATCGTGGATGGTTACAAAATTTGGGATATAGAGTATCTACGGGTTGATAGGAAGAAATTATAGAAGTCGAGAATATAATTGAGAATAACGGAAAGTAAGAAGAGGTCTTTCAGGATATAGTAATCTCGATTATGGCGAGAAACTAGGCAACTTTTAGTCTCATATATTTAACGCTTACTTTAGAAACGCTTTTGTATTGAGATAAAGTATATTGGACATCGTGGATATTTTGTAGTAGCTGCAATTTAATTCGCATCTTAACTTAATTGAGTTACTTAAATCACTCTGTCTAAAATGGGTAAATAAGCAAACAACTTGTTTTGCACTTTCAACATGATTTATGTACCTTACATTTCTTTCTTCTTCTTCGTCCTGATAAAAAAAAATACATTCAATTCTGACTTCTTCTGCTTCTTCTTCCTCCTCTTTTCCTTCCTCTTCTTTGCCTTCCTCATTTAATATCCAACTCCTCGCAGGTCAGCGATATTTTTCAATTCATTGTCGCCAGCAACAGCCTCGATATACCACCCGAAGATGCCGAAGTGGTCGCCAGTTCCAAGTCGAGGAGTAACGGTGCCGTGGGAGCTGAGGTCGGTGCTCATCAACACATCCATCGATTTCTGGCGTTTATTTCAGTGATTGGATTTTCAGTGAGCTCAAGTAATCGACTTCGATTGCTTAGCAACGGATAATTTATTTAAGTCAACACGGCGACAACAACAAAAAACAAGCAAACAAACCACAACTGCAACAATAACAGCAAAAAGGAACAACAACAAAAGCGTCTTACACTCTTTTTAGATTTCTATTAGAATTGTTTTTGTGAGAAATCTCTCAAGTATTAAATGAATAGTTTTTGCTTTCTGTGGCTTATTTTCATGAAATCCTTTTCATTTTTCTTACTGTGTACTTATATAGATATATATGTATATCTGAAGAGTACTAATATACGTACCATTATAAATACAAACGTAAGTAAATAGTTGTAATAATAATAATAATATTAATAGTAAGCAGAAACCGAAAAACGGGTGAAAATATAGCACTCAGTTTGAGGAGAGAAAATAAGGAACGATTATAAACGAGTATGGATACATTTAAACGCTTAAATCGAGATAATTTCTATGAGATGATTGAAAAGTAGCATCAATAAGCTTAAAAAAGGAAGAATCTTCTTGACGTAGTCTGAGAACGTTCCTCGGAATTTTTGGGTTTTTTAGATTTACACTGCTGGTAAAATTTTGTTCAAAACTTTTTTCATTTTTCACATTTAATAAAAATAATCAACAGGTTTGAATAACAGAATCTGTAAAAATCCGATATATGTATATGAGTAAATATATATATCTGATATTTATTTGCACTGAAAGCGATAATAATTATGGGGCGGGGGCGTGGATAAACTAAGAATAGGAAAAAATCTGAGACAGAAAACTCACAGTGAGAAATAGTGA
The DNA here is from genome assembly GCA_943737955.2 of Myopa tessellatipennis. Lineage (NCBI taxonomy): Eukaryota > Metazoa > Arthropoda > Insecta > Diptera > Conopidae > Myopa > Myopa tessellatipennis. The sequence goes on from OX031314.1 coordinate 64,246,276, forward strand.
TAAAAGCCGATTAAAAGCAACGGAAAGGAAACAAAAAATAAGTTCTTTAATAAACAAAAAGTTGTTTGTCGAATTTTTTTGCTGTTTATTATGAGATATTTTCCATTACTTTCCTTAATAATCGCTTGATTTTAAATTAAATTTCAGAGAATTTTAAACCCTTGTTTTAAATGAGCAGAGTTTATTAGAGGTTACAAAATAGAAAAGAGTAGAGAGAAGAGAGGAAAGAGATGAGGAAAAGAGATGGGATAAGGTCAGTAGAGCGGAAATAGGAGAGGTGAGTGGACAAAGAGGAGAGAAGGGACAAGGACAACCTTACACGCCTGAATCCAGATCGAATCGTCTAAATTTTATCCATATAAAAATATCACTATCGACACTTTACTGTTCAATGGGGTATAAATTGTATTCCCTCTCCCTTCTCCCACTCTTCCCCTCCCTCTGTCTGCCGCTATGCTTAAATTAACAGTTGTGGTCTACTCTATTAAGAATGTAAATAATTTATGAATGGGTTTAAGCTACTTAAATGCGGATGGACGCATTAATAAATAGGTTCATTATTACGAGTTAAATTTACAAACACACGCAAACAAACAAACAAGCAACAGCAGCGCGACAGCGACACCGACAGCGACACCAGCATCAATACAAAAACAACCACACAACCACATAAATACAAAGTGTAAATAATTAAATTGTAAACGTTCTCAATTGTTAATGATTCAAATGCGAATAATTTTGTAAATACTGTAATCACAGCATTGTGTGAACTCGAGTGTAGCGACGATAAACTGACACAACTTAATGAATAACAAATACAACAACAACAACAACACATGAATTCATTTCATTCACCACAATTAAGACGCACTTTTCTCGAATCGGAACGAGTCGTGAGCGAATCTTAAGCATTCATAGCAAACCACCAAATAAATTACTAGAATTAATACTAGAATAGTAACTAAGAAAGTAAATAAATAAGAAATTGGAACTCAAAATAAAAACAAAAATTCACTTTCTATGTACATACATATATAGAGATCTTATTCTGCAAAATAACCGAGAGACGAAATGTTAAAAAGCACATCATTAGAAAGAAGAGAGCATCAAAAAGTATTTTCAGTGTTCGTTAATACTAGTTTAGACTCGACTTAACTTTCGCCACAAAACACTCACGCAGCAAGACAGCAAAAGAAAAGACAAAACTTGTAGAATCCCCGAATAAAAGTAGAAATACAAATTTTATTCCATGCGCAGCAACGAACTCGACCCGATTTTCGAACGAGTTCCTCGAATGCATTCTAAAATTACATTCAGAGATGCATTCGGAGGGAACAGCATGGAATCTACATAAAAACAGAATTTTAATCAACCGCGAAGAATTAGAATTTATATCTTTACATGAAAAAATCTATATTAAAGTGTGGCAACAATGATCAATTTAATTGAAACACTTAACTTAACAAAAAGCGACTTTTTATATTGATGTACCTTAATTAGTTTAAATAAAAACTACAAACTATAAATGAATGTGTAATTAAAAAGCGAGCAATTAGCAGCGAGTACTTTTATTGTAGTTACCGGATTAATTATGAATTGAAAACTGAAAATATAGCAACAACAACAACAACAGAAGCAACCATGTATTTGGGGAAAAAAAAGTAATTAAAAAGTATAAAAATTAACAATTAATGCCGAAGAATATTAATATTACAAACATCAGTTGTAAGGAAAAAATAATAGAAATCCGAAATTGCATTTTATTTAAAAATTTAAGGCAAATAAAAGCAACAGAAAATAGATGTAATCAGAGACGAAAGGGTGTTTCATTATTTGTGGGTGGGGAGGGGAGGAGGAGAGAGGAGTTGGGCGAAGAGGTGTGGGCGGGAGAGGAGGGGATGCGCAGTAAGTATAAAAATTATCAAAATACTTAAGTTTCTCTCAAAGTACTTAACAGAATCAGAAAAATAATTGAATTTGAGGTTCATTTTCCACTCCCTCTTCAAATGTATCATTACCATTATTCGGGATTTGAATTATAATATTGTTTTTTCAATAATCTTTTGCTTGAAAATCTAGTTGCGAATTATATTTTGCATACAGCGAAAAACATACAATTATCGTGTCGCTGTATCAATCGAACTAAGAGACTGTGTCATCCGGAAACTTTGTCTACTTTCCTCACATCAACGAGAATTCTGTTTTGGAAATACATATAATTACAGAAGTGTATGCACATATATGTATATATCCCTCCCTACCTATCCTATCCTTCCCCTTTCTTACTCTGATATCTATTAGGATTTGTGTAATCTTAAACTCTTAATAGTTTATGTACTAATTCTAAAGTTTGGCAAAGCATTGAGCATGAATTTTGATAACGTCAAAGTTTATCAGTTGCATTGTTATCAGCTTCGAGAGCGTCCGGAACCAAAAAGGTTCCAACCACAATCAAGCTTCTAAGAAATAAGCTACAGTTTTGCTTCAGCTGTGAAACAGAAACCGTCATATTTTAAGAATCTTCTCGAATGAGCGCAGCAAAATGCTGAAACTAACAATACTTGGTTTACTCTGCACCAGCTTCATGGCTGTTGCGACAACTACGACAACAACAACTACAGTTGACACCACAACAAGGACCGAATCGGCGCAGCAGTCGCTGTTCCTCAACAATAACATACCGAAAATCGAAGATGGTTGCGTGGGCCACTACAAGTGCGAGAGAAAGCTGAAGAGTGTCAAGACGCCGCCGAAGCCATGTGTGAAGTACTGCTTGCGCTATGTTGAGTGCAGCGGATCAGCGAAGGTCAAGCGGAGTGGTCGCGAGTGCGTGGAGCTGAACGAGACGCTGCTGGAGCAGGAGGAATTGCAGAGCGGCGGCCCCTCGCAGAACCGAACTCAGATACCCATCATGCCAGTGGCTTTGATAGATTTCCCCTGTCAACCCGGATATCTGCCCGATAGTAAAGGTCGTTGCCGAGAAGTTTGGTAGAATGGATGGCAAAATAAAGCGAGAAATGGAAGAAACCATCTACGAAAGAGTCCTGTACACAAAACCACTCAACCCATGCTACTCAATTTTATGTAAAAAGTCACTCGTATGCAACACAAATTATTTAAATATGCATTAAAATCCCTGATGAAGGTGCTAATGATCTTAGTTATTTTAATCAAAATTAATCTCATTCGTACTGATTTCAGTTGTTAAGCTTTGCGTTGAGAATGAAAAGCGGCCATCAGTAATTTTGATTAAATTATGCCGACCATAAAACTCTAAAAAATAAATGTAATCAAAGTAAATAAAATAAATATGCCAAATGACAACTACAAATACTGTAAAATTAAAAATGAAAACCAAAAACAATCACCGAAACAAAAAACAAAAACAGGTCATCAAAATTGTAACCTCAAAAAGATACCGGACACTAATCAAAATACAACTAAACTCGGTGTTTGTACTCGTCTATATTCTATGAATCTAATTAATTACAGACTCAACTCTACATACGCGTATTATAAATATATTCAGAATTATATTCGGTAATCACAATCATATTGTATAAATATTGTATAAATATGGTATATACGACGAATACTAGATAGACGATGGACTCATGAATGTGACAAATTTTGTGGTTTCTTTTTGACGTTCGAATTCAATTAAAATAATATCACCTTTAAATAGAGTATATACTATAAAATGTATATTTTATTTATTTTATACCTACATATTCATATATATTGTATGTATGAGTGTATAGAATATTATCCATTTGAAGTGAAACGAAGAATATTCAATGCATTGAAATATAAAATGAATGTTGAATGTTGTTTGCAAAAGAGCAATTAAATATGAATTGAAACTGTCGCTTTGGGGACAAATGTTCCAATGATAACACGAGATAGAAGAGGGTAGTTTGTAGGGGGAAGGGAGGATAGTGAAGAGGATTGGATGATGCTTGGATGGATGCAGCCAGGGGAAGGGTGGGCTCAGAATGGAAAGAGATAGTTTATTATTTCAAATATTCCGCATATTCTTCATGGAATTTTCCATAGAACTTTACTCAAACAATGCTAAATCGCGTTCACTTAATTTCTTGTGTTGAAATACTGAAAACAATGGTAGACTAATAATCATTAATAGAACTCATTATGACTTCATTAGAAGTTTCAGGGTCTTTCAGGCCAACATTGAAGCTAATTTTTAATTTTATTTTTATTTTTTCAGAATCAGATCCAGATACAGTAGTTGGAATAGGTACCGAATCTTGAATGGCACATGTAACTTTTAACCCGTAAAAATCCTAAAAATATTTTTTACATTATAAATTATAAAGTAAAATGCAAGAGGATTGGGGGTCAACAATACAATATATCAATAGCAATATATTGCATAAAAATATATTGACTGCAGTTGTATTTAATGCATTTATGAACATTGTGCAAAATTCTTATCGTTGGTGAATTTAAATAAATCACACAAATTTATTTCCTTCCGTAAAGAATTATACACAATAAATCATAAATTACTGATGTTTGGCGGTGGTGGTGGTGGCAAGCTATCGAGATGCATGTGTACTCATTCTAGCGCAACTTCAGGTCCCCTTGAATCCCCTGCACGGCTTCAGAACTCCACTATTCCACAGTGTAATCACACCGTCGCAGGGAACACCGCCTGCCACACAAACAACAACAACAACAGCAACAGCAACAATATTTATGAATATCTTATAGCATATTTAATGCAGCTATATGCATGTGTAGGTGTATCTATGGATCTATATATGTGTGTGTCCGAGTGCAATTGTGTGTTTTACTCTGCCGCAATTTACTGCATTTAATTGCTTCTAACATCGCCACATGGATTTTTATTGCATTACTTTAAAAATGCAGTTTCTCTGGGTTCCGGTCACTTTGATTCCCCACTAGTATGCAAAACAATTCCCACCACTTCAATATGCCGATAGTAGAGCATCAGAGGCTACAAAATATTCAACTGCATATCGACAAAGTATGAAATTTGCAGCAATTTGGCAGCACTGTAGTCGAATGCAGTAGAATTCATAAATCATTGGTTTAGTAGCGGTCGTTTTTGCTTTTAATGAGTTTAGTTCAGTGGCGTGACAAACATTTCTAACCCGAGGTGCAGATTACGTATGTACACACCTTTAACCTTCAGAATTGTAAGGAATATAATCTTAAGACTTAAAAATATATCCTTTATATATATTTATCCGTGATTAATTTCTGTATGTTTTCTTTTAAATTTGACTTTAGTTTAATGTTCACTGAGGTATAGTTCCATCTCTAATCATCTCTACGCCTCTGGCGAAGTAGTGTTCATTAAACAGGTCTAAATTGAACCTTTCTGAAGTATTTCTTTAATCATTTTCAGTCGATGCAAAGACTCTGCTCATAATTGATGATATGATATGATTTCTTTCTTCCTCACAATAGTGATGTAGTGCCTAATGAATGCTTTTATACTCTTTTAATAAATATACCAGTCTTCAGATTTAAATTCGGCTTTTAAAACCAATTCAACTTATTTAATTCAAGCTTTATTTTTCATTATATACGATTTAATTCTATATTATATACAAGTACATATTGATCTATATACACATTAAACTAACGAACAGTACTTATGTGATATATTCTCTAAAATTATAATTGCAATTTTTGTCTGATTATAAATTTTGCATTTTTGAAATTTGTACTAAACTTTAAATGCCAATAATTTTTTCACTTTGAACGCAAGTATTGAGCAAAAATTTATATTTCGCATATTTAATTAAATAGATATGGGACACAATTACATATAAAAAAAATATTCACGGTAGTTAACCGGACAATCAATGTAGAATCTAAACAAAATATACATATTTCCCATTCAACTTTAAATAATACGTTGAATTACGCTCGTGAACTCAACTTTAAACTTTTATAAAGTTTTTGTTTGTTCACATTTTTTATTATTTGATGTTTTATATTATTTTCTGAGTACATCTGAGTACATATGAATATTATTAATACAGCCCTATGTTGGTTTGGAGCGATTCCGCTGGCATCGTCGTCGAAAAGTCATCGATACAGAAATCGTACGAGTTTTAATTGAAAGCACTTTTATGAATGCGGCACCCGTTTTATTGGCTGCTTGGACCGGATCGACGAATGGAATGAATCACTTCTTCACTTTGTGATTCCCGATAAAAAATTGTGCATTGTGAATAAATAAAACTGCCTGTTGTGCTCGTGTTTTATTTTCCACCGTAACAACAACAAAAAGAACAAGAAGAAGTACAAGTGCAACACAACAACAATTACTACTACAACACTGAGGACTGCAAACCAACTCTATCAAAGGCAAATAAAAGCTTGAGTAATGTGAGCCCGATATTAATTGGCATCAATCGAACTCGGCGTCAGTGATTCATGCGTGGGCGGGCTCAGTTGGGCGGATGGAGTGAATGAATGGGGCTTCAAAAAACAACAACAATCACTCTTCGGCGTTTAAGCTGTTTTACTGCTCGTTTGCCCGTATTCATTGTTGTTGTTCAGATAAATGAAACCAACAGCAGCATCAGCAGCCGCAGATGCGGCATAATTTTACGCTGAACCTTCAGAGTTATTTATTTAATTGGAAACGATTTGTGGTTCAGCGGAAAACAATTCATAAAACTGTTTAAATTGCGTAAGCGAGAGCTTTTTTATTTGAACAAAACAAACAGCGACGAACAAAGCGCAGCGGTTTCTTTAATTGATGGTTTTGAATAAATATGTTTTATAACCACACCTCGGCACTCTCCTCGCCCCTCACTGCCCTTAAATCCAGGGAGGGGGTTAGAAGTTTAGGACTAGCAAGGCGACGACAATAAACCAGGAACGTGAAGTAGACGTGATCTCTCCGCAAAATGAACGCAATTCTCCGCAAACAGTTCGTAGCTGTTAATGATGCGGTGAAATACGAGGAGAGTGGAGAGAAGTCAGGAGAGAAGCAGGCGATGAGACTCACCAGTATCTGTATTGGAATTCATATGTATATGAAGTTCATATATGTACTTGAACCAACTTGACTGAACCAACATTGTGAAGCACTGAGACATAATGTCATGTGAATTACAAGTCCAGACAGACGAGATGTACCGATAATCAATACAATGCTTCCAATGAAAATGACTAAAGTGACATTTTACGAAAGAGGTGGGTCCAGGTAGGTCTATAATAGAAAAATTCGGGGAATTATATGGCAAAATACCGCCTAAACCGAAGGCTACCTGTACTATAAGTGGACCATGAGTATAAGATAACACAGAGGCTATATTCGTTAGACTTCTTTGGTTCAAGACGACGCATTTACAGAGGAACAGTATGAGAGAGAAAGATAGGCAGAGAGAGTGAGAGCGACAGAAAGGTTTTAAGTGGAGACTTTCGATGCAATTCTCTTAGTTAAGCATGATGACGCATATCTCATGGTATGGACATGGTACGGGGCATGATATGGAACGTATTATGGGGCGTAGCACGGGACATGAAGTGGGAATTGAGCATATACAATTCTTAGAATTACTTCTCACCTCAGTACGGATCTGCAGAACTGATCACATTTTCCAAAAATTCAATTGAATTCGAATTCAATTGTTGAAGCGTGTTTGAATTTCCAGAGCGCAAAATTGATCTATGTTTTTGCAAATTCTACAAATCGAAATAATATTTAAGAGCTCTCTACTAGGAGTGGGGGCATAAATGATGAAGGACCAACTTGCGCTTGGTTCTGCGAAAAACTTCTGTAATAACAACAGCAGCGAAATCAATAAAAATAAGAAAACGACCGTTCAATCAACGTCCGATTATTTATGCACATCTATGAAAACCAGAAGAAAGGAAAAACATTGTCGAATTATCGTCGAACAACGCTGAAAATATAGAGATATAAAGACGGTCGAGGAGGTGGGGGGGGGGGGGGGTGGGCGATGAAAATAAATCCATTGATTTTATGCAAACTTTGATGTTGTTTTAAGGGATTTCGTGCTGTTGCTGGTGCTGCGAAGTCGCGTCGATGACTTGACTGATGTGTGATGCGATGTGATGCGATGCGGTGTGTCGACATCAGCAACATGTTAGCTGTTTGCTTCTGGTCCTCTTTTATGTCTTGTTGTCTTGTTGTCTGACTTCCGAATTCAAAGTGATTGCTTTTTAAATGAATTCGTGCTGCGCTTCTTTCTTAGATACTCGTATTTTGTTGTTTACTTTTCGTGGTACCTGTGGGGCGGGGACCTTTATATAGCCTTATCATAGGATTGCTTAAAGATTTATTTGTTCCGCAAGGTTTTTTCAAAAGCTGGATTTAGGAAAATAGTAACTCAATCAATATCAGGATTTTGCATCTGAAAGCGAAAAAACTGGAAAAACTTAGAAATCCAAGTTCTGTATATGAAACATGGCATGTTAGCAAGAGAAGTGAAGGGAACGAAGGGGGCGGAATGCATGGAAGAGGCCGGCGATTTCAATTACGTAAAAATGTTTACGAACTGCTTCACTGTTACTCAGTTTTTTTGTGTATCTACCGATTTGTGTTGGCCGATTTGTGTGGGTGTGTTTAATCGCGGGGAGGGAGGAAGGGAGGTTGGGTTGTCACGCTCTTACTTTATGTTGAGTTGTTGTTTAGTTCACTTTTTGCCCTTTCTTTGTTTTGAACAATTTGTAGTGTTCCTCCATTTTTATGTTCGAAAAGAGGTGATAGCGAAAAATGGGTCGAGGGGAGGGGTTTTATAGTTCATGTTTCTGTGCAGTCAAAAGGCTCACATTAATCCTGAAACTGATCTAAGTTTCAGTGGATAAACTGCGAATTTGAGCCTGGTTTTAATTCTAGTTCTAGGTTCGATTCTAGAGGTTATTCGGGTTCCTTTTATCCTGGTGGGAATTCTTTTTCTTTCCCTGCTGGATTCTAATTTTTAGTCTCTCTCTCTCTCTCTAAAGTTCAATCACGTATAAATATTGCATTGTTGATTCGATTTTAATTAAAAATATCTGTGTAGCTCTTTTTTATTCAACTAAACCCACTTTGGGCATTAAGAAGCCTTTTTTCCGTTGTTGGTTTTTCTCTAAAGTAAGAGCGTGGATTTTTTTCGTCTTCCATCCGGTGTAATATTTTTCTAATGTTTACTAAGGATTAAAAGTGCTTTATTTCGCTATAGAAGCAGATGGAGATTTTATATTCGCTTGTTTTTTATATTTCCGTTTATTGAACTCATAGAAATTGGATTAAAAAATAAGAACTTAAAAAACGAGTTTCCAAAGCAAACAAAGCGACTCAGTTGAGTTGGCTTCCCGATAAGCAACGACGCCTCGAAGTCTGCAATATTTAAACGGACATTCGAATCCTTCGAATCCCATGAATTTGTTTGCAGTTTTTGCTGCATGTTCATTTTTTCACGCCGTTTTGCAAAACGAAGTAGTAGTAAATTATTTTTATTGTGGACAAAATCGTAAAATCGGTCGAAGGTAGTGGCTACAACAACAACAACAATAATAAGAACAACTATAATATAAATACGAACAGAACAGTAAGCGAAAGGATATAAAAAAATAACCATAACCGAAGAATTGCAGGAAGTCTTTAATCCGCTTTAATTGATTCCGAGGGTTTTTATATATTTTTATTTCTTACTTGCTTTATTTTATATAATAGTATTTTTATTTGTATTGGACAGCAGTCTTTTACACCCTACACTCGCAAATTAAGCATGCACTCGTGCGTAAGTTTGGCACTTTGAATATTTTGAGGTCAACAGCAATGAAGCCGGTATTTCAGACAGTAAAGAGACCCTTTGATCCTTGTACACATCTTACAGATATCTAGGCGATGGAGGTTATACTGAATACATGCTACTGTCCACATCAGCATCATTTGGCACTTCGAATATTTTGAGGTCAACAGCAATGAAGCCGGTATTTCAGACAGTAAAGAGACCCTTTGATCCTTGTACACATCTTACAGATATCTAGGCGATGGAGGTTATACTGAATACATGCTACTGTCCACATCAGCATCATTAGCATCTGGAATATGCAGTCTTTAGGCGACTACTTTCGCTTATCTTTCTCGATTCTAAGAGAATATATTTTGTATCTTCTACGTTTATATGTCTGAATATCCTTGTGTTTTTAGGGTATTTATTTTAACTTTGTAGTATCGTAGAGTACACGATGAACATGTGTAGGGTGCTCCTGCTACTCCGGCCAAACCACCTGATATCGTTTTTTTTCTTCACTTCTTTTACGGGGTTTTTCGCTCGTATTCTTGTTGTTGTTCCGCTTCGTTTTGCTATATTTTCATTTTAGTCTTTTCTTGTAATCGTATTTTTTAAAGTTCTACAACCGGCAATACATTTAATAGCCTCCCTTTTACGCCGCTATTATTTTGTTTTATGTTACCAGTGAAATAAATCTTCCGCTGCTAGGAATGGCTGCGTTCTGAGTTACACGCCACACATTTTATTTATTTATTCTCCCGGGTCGGCACTCGGGACCTGCAGCGGTTCCTTGATTAATAATGTGTAATTTTGACCACGGTCGCCTGGCATGTTTGCATGTTTGGTCTCCTGGGCAAGTGGGCGGAGGTGGGTGGGTGTTCGTCGTTAAAGCAGAGTTGCTTGGTTGCTTTCCTGTCGACAATAAAACAGCAAAAATGCTTTCGTTATTTCTACAAAATGCTAATTTTAACAATTCGTTTCTTGCTTTTTTAGTTGTGATTTTTTTCTATTTTTTTTTTGTTTGCATATGTATTGCAATGTATTTGTTTGAACAATTATAGTAATAAAATGTTTGAATTATTAGCCGCGTGTTTGTTTCCAACAACAACAACAACAACAGAAACGCAAGTACGAAAGCAATAAAGCCAACAAAATTAATCTACATAAAAATTTAGTGGTTTTTTTCTCTTGTGTTTTTATCTTTTTCAATGTTGGACTTTCAATTAAAATAATCGCTACCTGGAAATGTTAATTTAAATATGACTGATTACGGTTACAGTCGGTTAGCGTGTGTGTGTGTGTGTGTGTGTCATGATTTGATACAATTTGCTTCCATAATTTAGCTGCATGCAGTCGTAAACACGCAGATCATGGGTCGCGTTTTGCTTCTTCTTCTTGTGTTCCTCTTCCCGGTCTGATTTTTAAATAGAAACCGAAGAAAAAACTAACTATAAACTAACAACAAATTATAATAATAAACCTTGTGTACAATTACTGAGTGCAGAGTTCAACGAAAGCACGCTTAAGTTATACACTTCCAATTACACTCTGTACACTTTAAACTACACTTAAACACACTCAAAACTTTGGACACTTTGGACACGAAGTAGAAAACTTAGAAAAGAAGTTAGTTTTTCTACCTTGAAACTTCTAGAATTCACTAAAATAGTTACATACTATCCATCAATGTCTCGTAATCTTAGTCATCTTGGAGATCTCTTGGAATTCGATGGAATGACAAATATATGCCTCTATCTCCCCATATCCCTGTCCCTCTCTCTCTCTCTCTCTACCACTCTATAAACCACTACTTCTTAGTTATTGACTGCGAATTGATTTGTTCTTAGATTAAATCTTCTCACAACATTCATTCATGGGAAACGAATATCACACTTTCAGCTGCCGCCGTCCCGATATCTCCCGGCTTTCCTCTCCCATACCCTGGTAATTCTAATTAAATATTCATACTTGCAATGTAATCATTTCCTAATTAATACCAACTTCCGGCTCCTATTGAAACGATTTTTACTCAAGTAGAAATTCAAACAAGCGAAGTCCAAAGTGCAACAAAATACCGTGCGAAACGGTAAAGCGGACAAGGGGGAGGTGGCGAAGGGGGCCGTATTTAATTACTGTAAACTCAGTCATAAGTAACCGTTATAATTATAAAAGTTTCTCGTTACAGCCTCCAGAATGCAAACATAGCTGCTGGGTGAGCTTTAAACTGGAGCGTTGAATACGAACAGCTCCTGCTCAGCGCCCTCCCTCGGCCCCCCTCACCAACGCTGCCCGCCCACTGCAATTTTTCAATATTAATTAAGATTTCGGTCCTGAAGATGGAAGAGAAAAAATAACTGAACGCTTTTCTTTCTCGAATTCGTTTAATTTAAAAACTTTTGCACCATTTCAACCGTTTGTCGTTCTCCGCGAGGTGCTGCAGCAACCGGGCGAAATGTTGCCGGGGCGAAATGTTCGAATGCGTCTTTGTTGCTGCATTCGAGTGGGTCCCCGCGGTCCGCGCGGCTCGCTTCGGGTCGCTGTTGACTGCTAGCTGTTGCTGCAATGTTATTTACAGCTGAAAGTGTTAGTGGGGCGGCAGTGAGGTGGGCGTGGGCGTGGGCATGGGCGTGTCACTTGCGAATTTAATTACTACACGTGCCCAAAGATACGCCTCTGTTGCTGATGACTCTGTTTCTGTGCCCCGCTATCGAACAATGGAAGTGCTCAGGGGCATAGAGTGGGTTTGAGGATGTTCGGAGTGGAACGAGCGTTAATTACATGTGACTTCATTCTTTCTAACAAAAAGCATCCCAACATTTTTGAATGTCCTGCAGATGAACGAATTAATTAGCTCCAAACGCAGCTCGTTTGGAGGAAGAAGAAATACGTTAGGTAATCATGCCCTGACCCATTGCGTTGCTTTCGGCCTTAACATGTGTAACATGTAATCACCTTCACGGTATTGCATGTCACTTGCAACGACACACACAGCAGCGAACACGTGACTTCCTTCCTGCATCCTTGCAATATTCCTGCCTCCATGAGCTCCTCAAACTCTTGCTTAATTAAAGCTCCATCCCAGATGATGTCACCTATTGACAGCAGCACCTGCAGCTAATAAGATTCACCAATATTTCATAACTCTAGAAAGCATCAGTTTCACTCGCAAGGACAGCGAACGGATGAACCAGGAACGAGAATTGATGGATGAGAAAAATGAACTGATTGATTAATTACGAAGTTAGGAGCAGCTGTCAATCAGATGTCGTTGTCAATATTCAGACGACAGACGGTTGGAATCTGCTTCAATCCAATGCATTGGCTAATATGTCTTTTGCTTTAAATTATCTGAAATGAAGCGATAGACTACTCGTAGATACAGACAACAGATTACACGATGCATTCCTTCAAACGTACTTACATACTTCTCTAAAAATATTTCCTCCCCTGGGCACTCACCAATCCGAAATCCTGACTGAAATCTTTTAATGATCAGTGATTTAGTGAAATCAGTGATTCAGTGATAAAATTATAGAAAATATTTAAAATAGTGGAATAAACATTGAGAATCTATCGCCCATTTAATATTTAGTAAAATCAAACCTCATAAAAACTAACTACATTTAAGAAAATTAAAGAAAATATTGAAATAATAACAGGAAAATAACAATAAGAAAATCACAAAAAATTCGTAGCGAAAAAGTTTTCAAATCGATGTGTTTCTTGCTTTTCTTTTTTTAAATCCCATTGAACTCCGTAATCGTCTTCTTTCGCAGAAAACTAAAGAAAGAAAAGCTCAAGTGAGAAAAAATTATTCCAACTTTTCTGTTTTTGGCCATTTTGACCTTTCATAATAACAACGATTGCAATAAATCATAGAAACGCTTCGCGTCCGAATACATCTCGCGGTCCAAGGAATCCTCTTCTTTTTCAGGTTAGAGCTTTATCTCAACATAAAGCAATTCTTCGTAATGAGTACCTGCTTCAGAATTGTAGAAGTTTGCGGCCTCCTTCAGACGCTTTTGCTTGCCTGCGCTGCGGTGCCCCAGCTTTTCAATGGGTTGGTTTTTTACTTTTCGTTGGATTTTTTGGGCTGGTTTCTTTGATTGGCTCACTCGAGTAGATGCTAATTAATGCAGCAGCAGCAGCACCGGGATATCTTCCCAGAAGTTGGGCTACAAGAGAACGGAACGTCAGAAGCAGGTGAAGAGGAAGAAAAGAAGAGGAAAAGAGTAATTTCACTTCTTTTCTTCTTCTTGGCTGTATTGCGAAACCCGATTTTCGCACTTCTCTGCAGAAACCAACGACGATAATCATTTCGTTCCTTCTTATGAAAATCTTTAAAATCCTTCGCCTTGAATCACTACTAATTTGAAGACTATTTTCGGAAATAAGTCTTTAGTTAGAACATTTGATGAAGTAAACTCGGTTATGTCAACTTCAAGAAAAGGACACAAGAAACGCCAAGAAGAAGGCGAGGAAAATAATTAGTTAGGAAAGAAGTAAATATAAGATGAAGGAGCAAGAATTATGATGAACAAAACGGATCGAGGGCAACTACCGGAACCGTCACCTCAATTGAGGTCAAGACGAATATAATTAAGAAGAAGAAGAGTAAGGAGAAAATTATGCCAACAACACTAACAACGACCTGATTTAGTATTTTAATTAGAGCAAAAAATGATGCTTTAAGTGTTTTTAATTACGTTTCTAAGACAAAAAAGCGACATTCAAAGTGTTCATTGTGAATTTTTAGATATGCATACATTTTTATACACGTGCATTTGTGTTTCTCTCTTTTTTCACCACTTTAACGTTGTATATTCTTGGTTTTCTTTTGTTTTCAGCACCACCTGAAAAGTTTCTCAACAAAAAGTTACTCAAGCTTCAAGTCAGTTTATGCAAAAAGTTCACGTTGACAATGAAAGAGGAAAACGAAAAAACTGCAGCAACACAAATAACAATAATAAAGGGAAAAAAACCAAACAGAAAACAAACCCAAAGAAGAGAAAATATATTTAGTATAGAAATACTAAAAACAGATAACAGCAGAATCAGTTGTTGACACTATCTGTTGTGTGTGTGTGTTTTTATTCTTTCATTGTTTTAGTCCAGAAGCCTCAAAAAATACACGCAAAAAGTTAGTTAAACAATCGCGAAAATTGAAAAAATCTACGAACTGCAAGGAACTGGAATTTAAATTGAAATTTTAGTGAAACTGGAAAACAAAAGAAAAACTAAACACAGCGCATTCAACAAAGCAGCGAACTAACAGATGAACAGCTCTCGTGATTCTGAACTGCGGCAGCAACAGCAACAGATGCAGCAACGCCCGCAGATCAGTTTTCAGGACAACAAATTTTTTAAAATAATACAAAAAAAACCAACGAACAACAAAGTTTCACACCTTTTTAGCCAAGCTTTTTTTGTCTGGTTTTGATTTGATTTTCTTTTGTTTTGTTTCTTTGTGTTGCGTCTTTTTATCAGTTGCAAAACTTTTCTGTCTTTGACTTTTCTGATTCTGAAAATCATCAACAAAGCCAAAAGCAAGGATTTTAAGTTAACAAAACAATAGCTTCAAAAATTTGATGTCTTTGATTTGAGTTCGACTCAAATGATGATCAGTGGTCAATTCAGTTTAAAAGATTTCAAAAACGTTGTCATGTTTTTAATTTCCTTCGAATTTGAGAAGACGAATTTGGCTTGAAGCCAAGAATCAACCACGTAATGAAAATGCGAAAAAAGCTTCAACAAATTACGTTGCATGGAGACTTCGGCTGCATTTTCTCATGTTTTTCTCACGTGAGAAAAATAAGCGTGGGTTTTCGCACTCGCGAGAATTACGTGGGTTTCTCGATAAAGCGTTCTTGCTGACGTTCGGTAGAACTCCTCAATTTGCATACATTTTGCGATCGACTGCAGTAGTACCCCCCGACTTGAACCCCCTTCAAGTGTTGCCTGTTTCGGGTTCATTTGGTTGAGAGCGTGTCTTGTGAACACGCTGAGTGCAACGTTTATCCGGCGAGAACACGAATCGCAGGAATTTCATTAGTCGCAAGGAGATGGAGGTGGGGGAGGGTGAATAGGTTGAAGATGGGGACTGATGGGGACTGATGTCAGCGGGTGATCGATCGCGTGGTCACTTTTGTGCGTGACCTCATCGCACGTATGTTAAGCTGGCCACCTCAAACACACTCTGAATTGTTCACTCCTCTCTGAGGGTCCTTTTCTCTCTCCTTCTGCCTTCGCCCCTCCAACCCACTTTGTTTCGGTTCCTTGTTGGTTTAGATTTTTAATTGATTTCCTCCACTCTTTCTTGCAGTTTAATTGTTGACTTTATTGCTAATTGTTGTTGTCGATGTTGTTATTGCTGCTGTTGTTGTTCACCTTCTAGTGTTAGTTCGTTAGCCAGTTGTTGCCGTTCTGTTGTTTTTTCCTTTCCAAAGCAGCTAAAGGTGGGTAACTTTTCTTCGAATCCCCTCCGTAACCCTCCTTAAATCAACACCCGCTAGAGTGACGTTTACAATGACGTCCTCCACCACGTCCTCCACCTTACCTCCTCCATTTACTCCATTGACTCCTTTCCTTCACCCTTCTACCGTTTCCCGACCTAGCCATTCATCGTTCCTCCTCCTACCAACTCCTTCCTTCTCCCTCTTCCCTTCTTCGTCCATCTTCCTTCTTTCTTCTCCCTTCTGCATTCACCGTCCTTCCTTCTCCCAACCGAATCTTTTCTCCTTCACTCTCCCTCCTTCCTTGTCACTGCCACGGCAACGAACAATAAATTGCTGTTAAAGTTTTGAATTAAATTTGGGACTTTTTCGACGACTTTCGTGGAAAGGAATGGAAGGACTACTTTTTTACTCCCACCTCTTCGCCCCTCCCTCTAGAATTGCAAATAATTTCATTGATCCTTTTCACACCAGAAAAAGTGTGACTTTTGCGTCATTTTGTATGTGTGTATGTGTGTGTATGTGTGTGTGTGTGTGTGTGTGTGCGCGTGTGTGCGTGTTTGCGTGTGTGTGTGTGTAGTGGTATAAAAAACGCACCAGAAAAAGGAGAGAGAGAAATAATAATAAAAAGGAGTATAAAAAATCATCACTTTTGAAACCCGTTGAATAAAGATAAAGTGAACAAAGAACAACAACAACGGCGACAAGCAATGAAGAGAAAAATTATACAAAAAAAAAAACGAAAAGGAGATAAAAACGAAGTGTGGCAACATTGTTCACTGGATGGAGTGCAAACTTTGCAATTGATATCTTTATAGTGCAAAAATTGCAAAAAATAGAGCAAAAATAGAAAGAAACCAAAAGAAAAGAAATAATGGAAATAACGGAAAAAGAAGAGGAAAGAAGAAATCTTTTCATTGGCTTTTCACTGGTTTTGCGTGTTTCTTTTGAAGAAAAACTTAAGAGAAGAGTTGTTGGGAAACTGACGAAGAGAGACGAGGAGCGAACTGAGTGAATTAATGAACATTCGAATCTTTCCGAAAATGTGCATTCTTCAGAGATAAGCAGCGAGCCGTGAAGCAAATTTATCTCTAATGATCTCTTGAGCAGTTGAATTTTGATGGAATAATTTTTCCAGTTTTTATTCCCTGTGAGAAAAATCAGAGTTGAACTACAGATTCATTCCGTTCTGCTATCTTGAGCGTTAGCAACAACCGCATCCTCTTTTCCCCTGCAGCTCATTAAATTAATTTGTAAGCCTCCACTTCAACTTCTCACATTTAAATATTATTTATATTTTATTAACTTTGGTTCTTTTATCGCTTATACACGATGGAAAGAGAAGAGAAAAGAACGAAATGTTAATCAGTTTTTCGATTGCTGCTGACGAACATGCGAAGAACGATAACCGAAAATAATAAAATAATTATTTTCACATAAAGTATAAAATGCATTTCAATTCATTGAGAAAATTACAATTTAAACAGACACACACACACTCTGGTCTCCGATGACCATGACACCTTCCGCGCCAACAGAAAACGAAGAAGATGAAGGAAACAAAGAACACTGCAACAACCACAACAACGACAACAACGACAACAACGACAACATCCATAATACAATTTACAGCAACAACAACACATCTGCATGGGTCATAACGACATCGACAGCCTGCCACTGAAAATAAAATACATTTCTCACCACAGCCACAGACGGTTCCGCTTCCGCTGCAGCCCGGCCGGCGATTCGCGTCACTTTCAACGCTGGTGATCATTTTGTCGGAGGTGGCGGCTGGTCGACGCTCATTGAGCCTGGAAAAGAGCCGCGCTTCCGATTGTGCTGTCGTATTCAGCATCGCAGTTTAATTAAAATCACTGCCTCACGTGACATAAAATTAATTTCTGCAACGTCACTGATGGCTCACTTGTTCTCGCTCTCTCTTCTCTCTCTCTCTCTCTCTCTCTCTCTCTCTTTCTCTCCTTTGAAAGTTGGTCTTTTGTGCGGATACTTTTATAAAAAATAAAGTGTTCAAAGTTTAAAAAGTCCCAATTGTATCCAGAAGAAATTAAAGTACAGCCATAAAGAATTTCAATCGATTGCCGACTTTTCTCAAAAGTATGGCCCGATGTTTGATTTACTCAAGTTTGAAAGTTTACGAGAAGTTACTGGAAGAAAGGATTCAGAAAATCCTCCACGAAACATTCGTCGTAGAAAGGAAGCTTTTATTTGGAAAAACTATTAAAGTCTAAAGCGAAACTCCTCGAACGACTTCGAGGCAAGAACAATAGCAAGTAACTTGTGTCAACGACAAAAACAACAAAATGAGCAACCGTTGGATTCAATGCTTTCCTCGAAAATCCCGCTGATTTTAATTGGACGACGCACTCACGCACGCGGACCTTAAATCTTCATTCACAAGCGGAGCATGGCGACAGGAAGCACGTAAGGCTGCTTATTAAGCTAGCCAAAGGATGGAGGGAGGGAGCTGCGAAGTAGCGACGGAAGTTACGAGCACAAGCGACCACACAGTCCCAGGTTCTGACCGGAATCTCTGACGGAATCGTGCAATGCGGAGTGCACGAGTGTGTCTACAGCGTCACTTTTGTCCTTTGACAGTCGAGACGAACCAAAGCCAAATTATTTCCGCCCGAAAGTCACAACAATTCTTGAAGAAAACGGAGTAAAGATGAGGAAAGAATTACGTTGAACAAGAATCGTATATTTCACATTCCAAGCGAAAATAAAGCTGCGTCTTTAATCAAAGAGATTCGTCCTAATTTATTAGATAGATTTCGACATTGAAATGTTGCATTGATAACTTTATATTGAATGTTATCGGTTTTACTTGCAAAGAACATTCAACTGATTCAATGTAATCGCTTTCACAAGCTACAATGGTTAACCTTTGTTTAATGCTACTCGTGGTACATCGAAAAAGCTCTTAGCACTTTTTAACTTTATCAAGTTTCCGTGCCGAGAATTCGTCTTTTCTTTGGAAACGATTTCCTTTGGAATTTGGATACAAAGTTTGAAGAATACCCGAAATACTAAAAGCTTTGTAAGAGTACAAAAGCTAAAACTTTATGAATTTTTTCAGAGATACTATAAGCTAATATATTTATGAACATGTTCAATATAAAATGGAAATACTTACGTATTTCGAAAGTTCTTTAAAAGTCATTCTCGTCCCTGCGTGAATCCATAAACTATTTGCAGTCACTTTTAAAGGTACAACAAAACCACGGTTTGTGACCAGGTGTTGCCTGGAAATAAACACTATAAAAGACTACAAAAGCTACTCCGAATGTTCTTTACTTCTTTTTGGTTGTTGCTTTTTAGTGAGAACTTAAAAATCATTTCTGTCTTCTAATATAAACGCTAGCTGATGGAATTGATCTTCGTGATATCTGCAATGACTGGCTTACTGACTGAAGCGTCAGATTTCCTTTACGTGTCTATAAACGAGCTGACACAACTTTTATTGTGTCTGACACCAAGAAAGGACCACGCGGGTCCTTCAATTCAGAATCACAGACGACCCGAAATCGCGACCAAAACACACACAAGGAAGACGAATACGAAGCAGAATTAGAAGAGGAATCAGCATTTTGCACTAAAGGAACTCGTCACGAAATGTCATTAAATTGTTTTATGATGGCGATATTTTTTGAGGAAGCAAATCAAGAAATCGAGGATTCGAGGCGACTGCATCAACAAAGCCCCGTGTTTAGCAAGTAGCGACAACAACAACTACAGCCAGAACAACAACTGCAACAATTCTATCTAGAATGCAAGTACAAAGCGCTTTAAATGAGGGCGCTGTAGACATGCATGCCTCTTAAATTTAATATCGTGCAAATATGTCCAACATATGCACACATATGTTTATTTAAACCATTATATAGATATAGACTACTCATATGCATGTAGAGTGACACAATCTTTCCGTGTCTGTCAATAATTAATTGCAAGTTCTACAAATACTATATAGAAGTGTTCTAAATCCGGAGGATGACTGCATTATAGCTATTATTTTCCTTTGTGCTCTGCGCCACAGGAATCGATTGCGTATATTCGATATAGAACTGCTTAGAACGATGTAGAACTTGATATAGAAAAGTCTGATAATAGAAAGTTTGATACACAACAGAAAGCTAGCTCAATTCAGCAAGTAAATAAAAGAAATTAGGTTGAGTCTTGAAACAATTCACCGTAGTTTAAAAGCTCTACTTTCAAATCAGTTTAAACATCTAAAGATCTAAATTACGACGTTTGAAACATGTGCATTTATAATCAAGTGGACTGAAAAGGGAATCATAAAGGACAACGTTGATTAGAGGCAATAAAATGTTGGCACCTGGTTGTTTTTTTTGTTAAGGACAGAATTTATTTGAAAGTTTGAAAAGAAGCGGAAGTAATAAAATGGCAACAACATGTGGCCAACGAACTGCAACAACAGCAGCAGCTCCGAGTCCGCCAACTTGTCGGGGGCAACATGAATTATGGACGTGCAACATGCTTGCCTGTTGACTGACCCGGCAAATTCGAGTACAGGCCAACTTGTAAAACAAACGATGTTGTCGGCAGCTGGCTGCGACGGTGCATCAGTGTGTGTGTGATGATTCTGACTTTTCGACTGCAGCGCGTGCGAATGGTTTTTATACGATTCTAAGCATGCGATTATTCCGAGGTGCCAACCAACGCATGCTCCCGGAACTCTCCGGAACCCACCCGATCCCATTCGAATGCCAGCTGATGTCGTCAATCCCTCTCTCACACTTTCGCCCGCGTGTGTGATTCTATTGTACCATATAGCAAATAAACTACACCCACCGATTCGTCGTCGTCGAAAACCGTGAAACTCAAGCCGTGTTCCGGGTCTGTATGCGGGGCTGTAGAGAGGGTGGGTGCAGTTGATTTATGAATCCGTCAGATTAACATTTTTAAACACGCATTCCTGCGAGTGCGTCCGACAGTAGTTCGTGCGTCGAGTCACTCCGAAGCGAGTGCGCCAGCTGTAAGTTGGTGACATCAAAATTGAGGTTTTTTTATTTTTTAGTAGAGAGGAGAAGAGAGGAGAGAAGGTTGGCATTGCAATCAGCATGGCAGCTAATAAAATTCCCCTGCCGTTGCAGTTTCCTGGTTCTCTGCGAAGGGGGATTTTCAGCATCGACACAAACAAGTCCAATCAGCGAAAAGAACTTCTTAAAGTTGACGATGAAATGCGAACTGGTCTGTCTCCATTTTCTAAATAAATAATTTCTTTTCTACCTTGTATCATACAACTTTTATAGTTTTCATACTCAGTTGTGTCGAAAAGACTTGCAGATATCTGAAGTGTGCCGTCCACCAAATAAGTTTGAGAAACACTGCTCTGGCCGAATGAAGTGCATCACGTCAAGAGTAGATTTTTCTTCAACCGAGAAATGGCGTGTAGCGTGACCTGTACACATACACACACATACATACACACACACACACATACGCAATCAGGTGCTACGGGAGAACGTGGAAAACTTTTCGAAATCTAAAAAATCTACATTATTAATGAATCAAAACTTCGCAAGCGGCTCTATCCTCCTCACCCCTCTTACCCACCCCCCCCCACCCTCGACGAACATCACACTTAAGTAACTCCTCGTACTACATAACTTTCCAAGCAAAAAGTTCGCCAAATTCTCTGCGCTGACGTGCTGCGTTTCTGTGCAAGTTATGTGCGGATATTGCAAGCAACGAATGCATTTTCATGGATAGTTTGGCAAAGTTGTGCTGAGCGTTGTTGTTGCAGTGCAAAACATTTGGTACTTTTTTAGAATTTTAAGTTTGCATGCGACTTGCTTGCTGCTCGACGGTGGACTTCCACAAGGCACCCGCAACTACAGATCCTGCTAAACTATAGAAACACATACATAAATGCACACATAAATAGACACACACACACATACACAGATACACACGCAGTTACACAGAGGAAAACACACCCACACAAGCAGACATCTAACAATAAATACTGAGGACTCTGTGTGGCCGAAGATTCCATCAGTTCCACTTTCTGAATGGAAGCCTGAAATTAAGAACCTGTTCCGATTTATAGAAAAAGCAGCATTTGCAATGATTCCAATTTCAGTATCAAAACAATAGCTCTATACTCGTATATTTTTAAAATTCTTTTCATACTTCCATTTCAAAATGACGGTTGTTGTTTGTTGTATACAGTGTCACTTCCGGTGGCATGTTCTACTTCCAGTTCACCTCATGTACGAGTAAGAAACGCTGAACAGATGCTCAACTCTGATTGCGCTCTGATTAATGAAATAAGTTCACAGTTATTTATGACTTATTGTATTTACGTCTCATAGAATCATCGCCATCAAACACCTCATATGTACCTTTAAATCCTCTTCGTCTTAATTTTCTTCATCTTCTTCTTTTCTTCTGCTTCTTCTGGAACCCTGAAAGCACCTTAAAGAGAGAGTTAAAATATGATTTTAATTACTAGAACTGAAGCGCTTTCTAATTGACTTGAGTTACACACACACACACATACACAACCACAAACACACTCACATACACTCACCGTATTACACAAGAGTTATCGTTAATCTGCTTCCATTTATTTCTCTCTCCTTCTTTCGGGTGCTGACAGCTGATCCCGTGTTCAGCGGAAGCACCTGCAACAACGGTTTCGAAACGCTGGCTTGTCAATCATTTCAACACCAATTTGCAGCTTTGTTACGTCGTGTTTCACGACGTGTTAAGCTGCAACATTCATCAGACAAAACACAATATGATGATGATGTGTTATTTCTGTTGTTGTTTTTAATTATGTTTCAGGTTGCTTAACGGTTTAAATTAATACCGTGTTTCAATCAAATCTCCGGTTTGCTGTTAAGCAACTCAAGCGTAACAAACGCATGTATCATCACCGGAGTTAACCTTCATTCGGATTACAAAGGATGTTGTTATCAACAACAATGGCAACAACAGCTGAGTTATACAAGCTTAAACAAGTTGTGCAGAATATCTGTTGATTATATTATTATGTAATATGGATTCCACTTAAAAAACACGTAGAATTATTCCTTCATTTCCTTCATTGCACTCAGCCTTCATTTATTCCTGCAACTGGATTTACTCATTAATATTTAATTGAAAAAGCCATTTAAAATGAGAGAAAATAAGAAAAACTTATTCTGAATCCTAAATGGAAGAATACAGACAGAGAGCTAATAAATAACTAGTGTCTCTATCGTGCTCTTTCTCTCCCATTGCTTCCTTCATCGTCCCTGAAATGTTGTCCTTCTTATTGTATACTTTAAGCAGCATCACTTTGAATTTAATGGACTCGCAAAATATATCATTAATATGTATGTACATTGTACATAGATCAACAATTATTCATGTAAAGCAATAAAAGCTTGTCAGAAGTCTTCAAGCTGATGTCATGCTTTTCCAGCAAACTTAAGGATTGCTTTAGTATCGCCTTGAAGCGAATTGACGTAAAGCTGAACGTAAAAATTGACGTATCTGTTCATCCAATAATTGTAAAAGTACATAAACCGAAACTGCGACAAGCTGCTGGAGGAGATAATAAAAGAGGTTTACTCAAGAAGAACCTCAGAAGAAGAGCACGCATAAAAAGAGCGCATCGAGTTCACAAGACAAGAAGAAGAAAAAAGGACATAAAAATTTAACGTCTGCGCTGAGCAGAGGGTACAAATTAATGTAAAGATTAAGAGAGCTCTTTAAATGAGTTCGGCGAGCGAAGCGTTGAGCAAGCGGAGCAAAACAAAGACGCCGATGGGCAGCAGAAGTTTCGTCCTTGCTGTGGGAGCGTGTAAGAGTGCGACAGAGCACTAGGAATCCTTTGTTGTGGGCCAAAGGACCTAAGTTCGTAAGATCCCTGAAGAACCGAAGATTCAGCAGATTCGCTGCAGGCTCGAGCAAGTCATCGATTGATTGACTGATGTACCGCGTTGCGCTTCCTTCGAAGCTTCGTCATAAAAGTTGGAGGTACTCGCACGAAGTTAGTTCAGCTCGGAGATAACTTTCACCGTTCAAATATTGTCGATCTGTGAGATTTGTATTTATCGAATGTCGTAAAATTTTAAATTAAGTTTCAGAAGACAGAAGACTGAAAATGCAGAAAATCGTGAAAATGCTGGCATCGTAATGAAACGTGGTGGAGGCCTATCGACGCCTGGGGGACAGCTTTGAGTTCGTTGCCTCTTTCGACCCACGGCCAAACATATTCTCCCTCCTTTCGTCCCTCTTCGGCGAATCAAATGTTGTGGCTTGATTAGGTTTGTATTCAGTTTCCAGATGATTCTCCAGATGATTGTTGTTTGTTGTTGCCGATATAATATTGTCACTCGCCCCACTTAATGAAGATTCACTCAGTACTTTCGAAATAAATTAATGATGAATAGATTCTTATTTCTATTTCACTAGCTGCTTACTTTTCTTTTCTCAACTTCTACGTGCTGACAGATAAAATAAAATATACGCGAACGTGTGTATGTGTGTGTGAATTTGTGTGTGTGTGTGTGTGCCTCTGTTTACTGTGAAGATGACACAAGCGCCTGAAACAAGCTCGAAAGCTACCAAAACAGGCTTATTAATAATTAATACAGACAGCCGACCCCGCCCAGTGACAGCAATTAGCACAGTTCGAAGATTTACGAGTATTTAACAGATGCTAATGAAAATAAATGAGCAACAATTAATGAGCAAATGGTTTCTCTTCCAAAGGATAAGATTCCGAATTTTCCTCTCCGATACTCGTAAATAATTGAACCTTATTGAATGTTCCCATCTCTGCCTCAAATATCATTTCTTTTATTATACTTCAACATACTTGAAGAGTTTTTCCAAGATAAAGCAAAGGAAGTAGATTTAATGATAATTATTTATGTGAGTTTATAAATTAATGTTTATTTCATAAAATTTTGTGTAAAAACACTCACCTTTTAGCTTTAAGATCGCTTTAAGATAAATTAAATATTGTATGCACATTATATTATAATAAATCAGAATATCGAACCAGGTGAGGAACCTCCTTTTCTTTAGTTTTTTATTCTCAAAATAGGATTGCACAAAATAAGGAATTAAAAAACAAAATCCTCAAAAAACATATCTATTACATAACTTTTCTCCTTACTCTCTTATATTAAATAAAAAAGAACCAAAGTTTAGTGGATTTGTAAATAAAAACCCAAGGCTGACGAAATGACTGGTTAGGTGACTCTTTGACAGACTGGTTTGGTGACTGGTTGGCTGACTGTTTTGGTGACTGGCTGCTTTGGTGAACCGAAAGACCCGCCGAACGTCAGCTCGTTTTATTGCAGCGATAACGTTGGCGGATAATCAAGTCATAAATCTAAAAATTTTAATTTAATTTTCTCTGCACCGAAACTCAACGAAAGCCCTAGCGAACCACAAAGCACCACACTCTCCTTCCCCGCACCCCCCACCCACGGGCATTCTCATCAACGCTCTTACCATCTTCAAAATCATCATCGTTTTTGCCATTCTATACCTTTTTATACAGTTCTTCCTACTTTTTTCACCAAAAATGCAGTTCACTTGGCTTTATAGCGATTGATGTTATGTTATTTCCACCGCCCCACCTTCCTTCATCCCCCACCCTCCCCCTCGGCATCTGCTTCCATTGCTACCAGGTCTTGCCAACCGATGCGGTCGTTCGTCATTCGCTGTCTTATGACGACATTTTATGTGGGTGTTTGCTTGACTTTGCGAGCGTTTTTCTAGCGATGGGCTGGAGGAGGGGGGGGGAGGAGGGGGAGAAACAGCAGCAGCAAAAGGAGAAGCAGAAGGAGTGAAGGTGAGTGCTTTTGTAAAGATGAAGAGCCTTGTACCCAGAGTCACCAGAGTCATCAACATAAATTGACTGAGCATTAAAATATTTTTCCTATTTTTCCTCTTTGTCCCGTTCCGCTTCCCCAGTCCTTGCTGTATTTCTTTTCTTTTCTTCTTCTTCTTCTTCTCATAATCAAACAATGCGCCTTTGTTGGCTTTGTTTAGAAAATGCACCATTTTTCTACTACCTTTTTTCGTCCAACTCCAACAACTACCAACTTACCTATTTTTCTCCCATTCTCTCTCTCTCTTTCTTGCTCTGTCACTGTCTTTGCTGTGCGCCTGAAGCCAGGCAAGAAAAATCTTCGGAATTAATTGAAAACTAATTGCGAAATGTTGGAGCCATAAAAACTGCCGCCTGTTGTGCCTGTTGTTGTTGTGCACTCCGGAAAATGCATTGAAAGTCGCTGGAGCAACGCATTTGATGTGCATTTAATCCAGACATAAAATGTTATGAAAGCAAGAGACTCTCTCAATAGAGAAGGGGCGGCGCAGAAGGGGCGGGGTAGCTCATAGTTTAAATACAATGCTACGAATGAAGCTTAGAATCTAGTAACAAATCCACGAGAGATAAAATCATTACAAGCAACAGCGTTGGTGCTTTTAACCCATTAAATCCTCAGCGATAATGTCAGCCATTTGAAGGATTAAAATGGGTGGAATGGGTTGAAATGGGATTACTTTGGAAGTGTTTACGAAACACTGCCTCCTCTAAATGATTACTTCATCTAAATACCGCTTTAAATAAGCTAAAGATTCAGACAAATCGATACATTTACAAAAAAACAGACGGTTTCTTTTGGGTGCGGCATCTAATATATTTTCCTTGTAAATTTATTATCCCAGCCGAGTTGCTTCCACAACAACGTCTTAATATAAGTTTAAAAATAAAAGAACAGCAAGAATTTGAAGCAAGCGTGAATGAGTTGAGGCGTATGTATGTATGTATTTACATGTGTCTATATGTGTAAGTATGTATAAGTATGTGTTTGTTATGTATGTTAACTGCGTGTGTGTGTGTTTGTGAAGGATGCCCCTCTGACTAGCTGTCTGTCCGTCCATCCGTCTCTTCGTTTATAATTCAAGTTAAAATACGAGTATAAACAACAACAGCACAAGAGAGAGTTTTTCTCGAGCTCTTTCTTGTCTACTCCTAAATGTTATCCCTCTCACCCTCCATAATGCAGTTGTTGTTGTTGTTGTTGGCGTCCTTTTGTCGTCCTTTCGTGTAAATCTTTGAACAATGTGAGTGTGAAAAATTGTGCTCCATCGTCTCAAAACGATTCAATAACGCTTTCTTAATCGGTTTTCATTTATTTTTAATGCTTTACATTTTTTAGTCTGTTTTAGTTTGAAGTTGTTGTTTGTATTGTACTGTGTTTGGAGTGCATACTTAAAGGAGTCCTTGTCCTTGCCCTTCTCCTTCTTTTCTTTTCTTTTCTTTTCTTTTTCTTTTCTTTTCTTTTCCTTTCTTTTCTTTTCCTTTCTTTTCTTTTCTTTTCCTTTCTTTTCTTTTCTTTTCTTTTCATTTTTTTTCTTTTCTCTTCTTTTCTTTTCTATAATTTTATTTTTATATATTGTATTTTATTTCGATTTAATTTAATTTAATTTAACTGTGATTTTCATTTACCTGCAGTTATTTAATTAAGCAATGAAAATTAACGAAAGGAGGGAAATCTGAAAGAGTATCAAACAAAAGCCAAGCTAATAACAGTTCGGCCATGGAAACTATGCAAATAAAAGACCACGCTTGTTAGCGACCCGCAGCAGTGAATAACCACCACTTAAGGGGAGCGGCAGGGAGGCGGTATGGGGCCGTAGTGGGCAACGACAATTAAGAAGCAACAATTAACATGATGAAAAACCATAAAAATGCCACTTCGAGTTCGGAATGCGCACGTGATGTGATATGACGTGATGTGACGTGTGTAATACAAGTGACGTGACAAATGATGATGGTTAGAGCCAGAGGTCAGTGGAACGCACACACACACACACACACACACACACACTTACATAACATGTCATGGCATTTTTTTCCCCTATTCTACACTAAAATTCATTGCTTTGCTTAGTTTAAGCGATTTGGTTCTTTTTTGCACATGTTTAGTGATTATTTTCTTTGAAACAAGAAGCCATTAATTTGTAGAATAGCTTTTCTTTTGCTTTTGAGTGTTGGTAAGTGTGTATGTGTGTGTGTGCGTGTGTGCGTGTGTGTCAAATGTAGTTGTGGCTGTGGGTTGGCTCACATTCGTGCTCTTGTGTTTCTTATCGTGAACAAATGCTTGAAACATGATTCTTTCGTGTAAATTACATTGTGCTTTAATTGCTGTTAAACACATTAGAGCTGTCTTTAATTGTGATTATTATTAATGCCCTGTTACACTATAATTGATGTGATGACGACGATTCTCTGAACTATCCTTAATAGTCTCTCGAGGTGCTGGTAAATGGAGATGTTTTCTTTGTTAATGAAAGCATACATTAAAAAGGTTTCATCTAAATTCTTCTCCATAAATCTGTTGCATTAGTCTAAATGGAAACTCTAATGTGGAAAGTCTAAATCCTAACTCCATAATCCATATAAATCCATACCACTATTCAATGGTGCAATGAGTGGAGAAAATTTGGAGAAAGGCCTCAATTGTCCAGTATTCGCATGATGATCTTTTGAGCCACGTCTTCACCTCGTGACACCAATCAAAGCCTTTCAAAATGATTATGTAACCGAAAACATTTATGAGAAGAATGAGAGAAATAATTTTACGAAGACTTCCGCGGTTCCCTTCCTTTCCTGTTGCGTCTTAAACAGGACGGACACGACACGGACTTAGATGGAAGAATCCTTGAATCCATGAAATCCTAAGAAACCCTTGTTTAGTTGTCGTTCCCATCTGATGGTCAACATGACACTGACATATAAATTACAACCAACCATTTATCAAAATGAATGTCTTTTTGTTTTCGTCTCAACCTTCCTTCGTCTCAACTCAACCTTTTTACTGCTAACTTCAAGTTGCAATTCGTTTCAAGTTGCAAAGACTTCTAAGCTTTAGACCCCTTAATATTTTGCCGCTAATTCTAAACCGAGTTCTGCACTTGAGCACTCAAACGTTTACTAAAAACTCAACTGCTCAACTTAATGTTCATTAAACATGACAAGCAGCAAGTCAACATTTAGAAAGCGCATTAAAAATGTTGGCAGCATGTTGGTTGCATTCTACTCTCCGTGTTGCTCAACATCAGTCCGAAAGATTTTTCTGTTTCGTCCACGTGAGTAAAACAAAAGCGACGAGTTCCAGCTGGAAACCCACCGGCCGACCAACCCACCGCCCACAGTGTATCCGTCCGTAATAAACGCTTCTTTATTCACAGAGTTCAGGTTGAATGCAGCAAATGTTCGGAAAATTCCTGAATAATGAGTTTGAGTCCATTAAAGCGCCGCCAGTGAATGGAAGGAATGTTTTCCTTTTCTATTCCTTTTTTCATAATAATTTGGTTCTCTTTTGCGTCAGTTTTCTTCTTCTTCTTCGGAAATAATTGAAATGGAAGAGAAAACTAAAGATCCAACAGAATCTACGAGTAACTGCGCCGTAATTGACAGGAATCCTTAATAACAATGTCACGAATTTAAGCGCATAATTTCAAACCTGCCTCCGTCGAGTGTGATATTTTCGAAAACTGTCACTCGTTCATTCTCTGAGCTGAGCACAGGTTTTCCTTACATTGTTTTCTCTTTGCTTTTTCTTCCGTGTGTGTGTTTTGTTACCGAACGACGACGACCGGATGCTGCCACGACGGAGGGGGAACCGCACTCGTCATTCTTGCCAGTCACTTCAATTAAATTTTCTTTACTTTGATTGATGCTTATGACATTCGCTGCGATGGCGAGCTGATTTTCCGTGATGTATTTTTAATTAAGTTTTCATGACTGACCACTGACGCTGCGTTGCTTCCTAGCAAACCTGCGTGTGTTTCTCTTGTCATCTAGTATCTCACGCATTCAATGACACTTAAACAGATTTGCAAGGATCCAAGAGTCCAGGTGCGTAGAGAACAGGTAAATCTGCGAAATTTGTTCCGTAATTCGATGAGTTTGATTCGGATTAGTCTTTAGATGTTATCCTTAAATTGTACCAATTTTCAAGAGTGACTAAATTAAAAATGCCGCTAAAAGTTGTCATTCATTTTACAACAACTTTACAGGAAGCAAAACAACCATTGTAAGGCTTTATAATAGGATTACTTTTATTTTCGATTTTCTCTTTTTAACAGTATCAACATTTTATGTCACGTCACTATGACTAAGAGCTTGAAACATTTCAATTTATTTGATGGTGTTGCAGAAGGTTTCTGGAAAGGACTGGAATTCTCGGAAAAATGGTGGATTGATGAGTTGACACTTTGATTTGCAAAATCTGCATATGCATATAAACATGAGTTTAAGTTACAATGATGCTGCATCATTGTGGTTTAGATACATTTAACACTGCCTCTTATTGCAGAGAAAATGGTTTAAATTTTGTTTTAAAGCCGTCTTTAAAAAACATTTCTTTTGAATTTTTATTATTTAAATGCTGAATAATGAATATTTAATTATGATTCCTTTCTAATAAAGATATCTACATAACAAAAAAAAACGAATCATCAATTTTTGCACCATTTTTCCTTGTTGCTTTTCTTATTGCTTTCTGTCTAATAACTCTTCACTGTTGTTGTTGTAAACAGCTATTATTGGATTATTATTATTATTTAAATAGAAATTCTATATTATTTCATATTTATAGTAATAATTTGAAGCTTTTTTATTAATTAACCTCCTTAATATAGACACACAAATTGATTTTACTTCTAGACTATTTATACTTTGCTGCTGCTTATTATTTTCCTGATTTTTTGTTCGGCCCCAACTAATCCGTAACGAAGCCCTTTCGATGTCCTTGAAACACAATTTATTCTCCACTCTCAATATTATTTCCTTTTCTTTGTCTTTGTTTTCGGGGATTTTATTGGTTTTAGCTTGCTTGGTAATCTTTATGTTCTTTCTTTTAGAGATTTTCTTGTAATTTAAGGTACTTTTCTTAATATACTTGTGCATACATATATAGTATATATTATATACATATATACATATTGTATATAATCAACATCCATATACATATAATCAAAGAATGAAGAGGAATACCAACAACAAAAATAAGCTGCAAGCAACTTTTTGCCATTCGAATTTGAAGGACATCGCCAAAGTCCAGTTGCTTGCAAACTTTTTGCTGATGGTTGACTTGTCAAAAAATTACTTTACAGCGAACCAGCTGCCGTTATCGACATCATTTGAGACAGCTACTTTTTGTTGTAGGTTTATTTTTTGTTTATTATTGTTTTCTTCTTATCCTTCTTATTTTGCGAAGGATAGAAGATTTAAAAAACTGCATGGCAGATTAGAAGAATACGCGTTGAGTTAGAAGGAGAATAGATAAATAATACGAACGTTTAGAAATCTGAAGTATTTATTTTCTATCTTAAACAAGAGCCTGTCGGATTCATCCTCGTTGTATTTACATAGAAACGGAAATAACCATCAACTTCTCAATTAAGTACAAAACGTATTTAAGCACTTGATATTGAATCACTAAAAGTGTTCTCTTAACTAAATGTTGAACCAAAACTAGTTCAAAGTAATAGCAACCAATTTTCATTGCTGGTAGCTACAAATGATTGCTCATCTTAACTACTTAAGTAACTTGAAATGATGTGCCACTTGACCTTATTCTACGAATTCCATGTTAGTCCCTCGAGTTCCTCCCACCCACATTCTCTGTCACTCTCTCATCCGTCTTCAGATTGTTCAGTCGTACGTCAGTCGAAACTTCGTCCCAAATCATCATTTAAGCTACATGATGATTTGTTCTCGTGGCAACGCCTGCTTCCATTGCAACAACGCCAACGGGATCATGGTTAAAACGTTGGCTTTTATTGCTCGATTGATAGTTGAAGGGATCCATCACGTGGCCATCATTTCTTAAGTCCAGTGATGCGTTCCGTGGGTCGTCCTGTTCTTCGGTACTCGTCATCGGCTGACTGTGTTTGAGCCACAGCGGTGCTAAGCGCAACATGAGAATGGCGCCGATGGGAGCCGTACATATGATGGCCACCACCGAGATGATGAGCACGGTGTTGGCCAGCGAGATGCTTTCGGCATCGGCATTTAGGGAACGCGCCAAATCCAAAGCGACGGGCCCGAGAGCTGCCTGTGAGGAGAGAAGAATGAGAAAGAGAGAGAGAGAGTGGGTCGTTCTGATGATTGTTTCTCTTTTGTTGTGTGTGAAAATGAAGCGGGAACAATGAAGCGAGGTGAGAGACAGAACTTTGTTGTATCGTTGATAATAATGGTCTCTGAGATTAGTTCCAAAAACTAAAACTATGCTAAATGTTAACAATGACGATCTGACAAAAGAGGAGCGATATTTTATGTGTTTGTTGGATTATGTTGCTGTTGTTGTTGTTAGATGAGGGAGAACAGTTCACAGGTCAGTGAACTGAGTGGATTTTAATTAATTATTGGAACTCTTGGTATTCAAGACAGGGCTCGTCAGGAGGTGGCTCTTAAGGAGAGACTCTTCCGGGGGAAGTCCATAGAACTCCCCTTTGCCAAGAATTATTTTCTTCTTCCCCTTTTCAAGTATATCACAAAGCAAACTCTTATTGACATAATTTAAAAGAGTTTTTCTTCTTTTCTCTCAGTTTGTTAGGTTATTTCAAAGGCTGCTGATTTAACATGTGTGTCTGTTATGATGTAACATGCTTCCGGTTCTTCTTCCTCCTTTTCTTCTCCGGCAACCATAAATAATCCAGTGCGATGCAACAAAAATATTGTTATTAACCGCAGAAAACATCAAGCATTTCATACGAATTATAAAACCAACCACAAGAAGTGATGCGAAATCCACATCATTTCGAATCGGACAAAACGTTGGACACTCGAGACTGACAGGAACACGAAAATGAAGCAGGAGGAGAAGACCACCAGTGAAAAGAAGAAGAACCAACTGCGCCAGAGTAGCAGCCAACCGCATGGTTAGCCATCAAACACAAGTTGACCACAGAGACCAGAGGCCAACAACACAAGAACGCCACCGCGACAAAATACGAGCACTTGCAGCAGAGAAACCTTAAAAACGGGGCCAAAACCCGAACATGGACCCACAACTGAGTCAAAGTAAAAAACGAAAACCAAAACAGGAGCCGAGCAACACATCTGAAATCATTTTGACCCCGAAGCCAGTAGTTGGCAACACTTGGCAATATTATTTCTAGTTTTGTTGTTGTTACTCTCTTCTTGTTATCGGTTGACATCCTCAAAAGGATGCGTTGTGTTGCTGGGTGTTTTTTTGGTTGTTTGGTTGTTTTACTGGTTGCCTGAAAACTATGAACAACAAACTGTTTGTTCGTTCATTCATTCGTTCGTTCGTTCTTTCGTTCTTTCGTTTGTGGTCTTGGACAACAACAACAACAGCAACAACAACAGCAATAAAGTGACCATTCAACCCATGCATAAACCTCAACTTACTTGGACAGTCGCCTTGGGGAAGCCGGAGATTGTAATGTAGGCACGTTCTTTTCTGGACAGACTTCCGCCGAGTGTGGAGGCATATGCGAACAACAAACGAACCTGGAAAGACAAAAGAGAAGACAAGCAGAGAGAAAAGAGAAGATAGGCAGAGGGAAAAGAGAAACACAAACAGAGCAGAGAAGGGAAAACAAAAGATACATAGAGATGTATAAAAATAGCAACGTTTTAATTTATTATTTTGGAAATAAAACCGCAAAACAAGCGGCACAACAAAAACAACAACAACAACAACAACAACAACAGCAGCAGAAGTAGCAACACTGCGCTCTTCATTTCAAGCAGAAGTTGTTTGTTGCTGCTGTGGTTGTTGTTATTTGAGAGAGTTAAAATATTCGTTTAATTACCAAACTTCCGAGCAGCACCAACAACAAGCCGTAGCCGACCACTGTGCCATCGAGGACGGTGAAATTAATTTCCTTGCCGATGAGTGCGAAGGACACCGGCTTCAGGAACTTCCACAGCAAATCGAGCCGCTTTGCAACACTGGTCTGTGTGGAGGGGGAGAAGAAGAGGAACGAACAAAATCAACAAATATACGAGTACAGCAACAAAGGCAGTGATTGAGGTGAAGGTGAATTTAAATTAATGCGCAATACGAAACTTTATCAACTTCAGTCTACAAGGACAATTGCATTATCGCCACCATTATTATTGCTGTTATTATTATTAATATTATTATTATCGGTAAAACTAAAAACTGTATAAAGCTGCCGACGAAACGAAACTTTAAAAACTTTCAATGACGTCTCAAATACAGTCTGAAATGGAGTCATCTCGAGTGAAAAAAATAACAAATCCCACATAAGAATCCAATCAGAACAGACCAACAAAAGTCTAGATGGAAATTCTGTGGAAATTCCGAGGTGAGTGAGATCCGTGCATCATCATGTGGAATGACGAGAGAACACGGAGCAGAAAGACGAAGAGCAGGAGGAGGAAGTGGAGGCATAAAAGGAAAGCCAGTTCCACCTGTCAAGTGCAAAAATAGTTGTCACTCAAAGAATACACACATGGGCACTCAGCTCAGCAATACGAATACTTAATCACAGACACATATAGACGCACGCATACAACCACACAGACACAAATAGACTTGGATTTGCATAAGTCACACCAAAAACGTGTTTGTGCATGCGTGACTCTGACGTCAATACGACACATCAACGTGCTACACACACATGCACACACACACACACATACATTTACCGATATACAGAAACGCACACACACAGAAACGACACCTGAGGTAAAAGACTGCATTTAAATGCCACACCAAATCCATGGAAAATGAGGCAAAATACGAACACGTACCTAGTAGCTACTATGTCTTTGCTGAACGTTCTAACTTCCGACTGCTAACTACTAAATACAAACACAAAATAGTACTAAAGAAAGTATTGTAGTAACATGAAAAACTTGAACGGAAAAATACATACATTATCATCAGCAGATCGTTGTTGGTGTGGGTGTGGGTGTGGGTGTGGTTGTTGTTGGTGTGGTTGTTGTTGGTGTGGTTCCTGTTGTACCTGCAGTTGTTGTTGTTGTTGATGTTTAAGCTCTTTTTGTTGTTCACGCTTCCAACCGATGCCAGCAATAAAAGCAACCGTGACACAGCCGAGAGCGCCAGCCGAAGGATAACCGATGGCTTTGCTGCCCATCACAGAAACCGTTCCGCCCAAGACGGTCAACACGAAACGCAATCCATCAACGTAAAGCTACGTTGAAGAAGAAGAAAAAAGGACAAACAAAACAATAAATAAAACAAATGAAAGAAGCAAACACGAAAGTAGACATAAAAAACTTGAAGAGTGTGCTTGGTGTTGACTCCTCTCCTGGGAGTGGGATGTGCGACGATTAGAGAGTGGGGTGAACAAGGAAGATGGGAAGGAGGGACACAGACGGGAGAGGCTGTGGACAAAGAAGAGCAAAAAAAAACAAAAAAGGAGGAAGTACGAATCTTAATTTTCTTAGCTTCGATGCGATTTTCATTCGTTGCGGACAAAAAAAATTGTTGCAAAGGAAGCTTTCATGTTTCTCTCGTTGATGTTTCTGTTGTTGTTGTTATTATTGTTGTCAACATTAAGCCATCAATGTGAGAGCTCATGTGAATCAAATACGAGACAGACAAACAGAGTGATTTAAAACAAAAGAACAACAGAGAAAAAACTAAAAAAAGGGAGGGAGAGATCACGCAATTGGAAATGAGAAAGACAGAGAAAGGGAGAGAGGGAAGGAGAGGGACAGAGAAAAAGAAAAAGTCGGAAGAGTTCAAATTGTTAGCTGAAGCTGTGGATTTCATTCCGATGAACTCCTTGGATAGACTTCGGACTCTCGTGAAGCAAAGCGCTTTAAGTGACTTGTAATTGATTG
This sequence comes from Myopa tessellatipennis, assembly GCA_943737955.2. Taxonomy (NCBI): domain Eukaryota; kingdom Metazoa; phylum Arthropoda; class Insecta; order Diptera; family Conopidae; genus Myopa; species Myopa tessellatipennis. Next base: position 64,282,365 of record OX031314.1, read on the forward strand.
ATGATTGTTGAAATTGTATTGTAGTTGTTGTTTGATGTTCTCACGTTTTCCGGGTTTCTTTGTAGACTTTTATTCTTCAATTTTAGTCTAATTTAAATGAATCTAAACAAGCACCTCACTGCGTATGAGTAACATTTAATTATACACACAAACGTGCTATCTTTGGCCTGGTCCAAGCCCAAATACTGAATACTCATGATTTATACGGCATACACAAAAGAGGGCGGACCACACCTCTCTCTGGATGGGTATGAGCGAATCGTATCTATATTTGACTTAATGACTAAGTATCTAACGTTTCCATTCATAGACGAGGGCGAAGAAAACGATGTAGAAGATCGAATACCGGACAAAAGAGCTTCCGAATCTAATCTAGTTTTCTTTTTTCTTCTCGTTTTTCTGCTTTTTATTTCTTTTCTTTATTTTTCATTGCTTCTGCGTCGTTCTTCGTCGTCAACTCGTTCTTTTCGTTCATCTATGATATGTCTTGAAACGCTTTTGAAGCCACTTTTCTTAGCTTTTATGGGCGAATGCGAGTTCGGAGAGCATAAAAGACGCACGAGTACGGAAATAAACTGCAAACTACTTTCATCTGATAGCATTGCATCAATGTATTTGCGTGTCTGTGTGTGTGTTTGTGTGATAGAGGCTTCTACTATCACTGAAGCGATATTTTTAAATTTTTCAACAATCCATTTTTACATTTTCTCCTTTGCCACAGAAAAAAAAGAAAAAACAAATTAAAACTCGGCAAAGAACTGCACAAATTCGTTCTAGCGACGAAGTATTGACAAATCTACTTGAAGTACAAATAGTGGTAGTAAAAAAGAGAAACGAGGAAGAAGAGGAAGACGGTGTCACGGAGAGAGAGAAGCATGAAATGGAGAGAAATGAAACCGAGAAGCTTGACGATGGGTTTTCGCCCATGATATCCTAGGTTGAACGCACATACACTATACATATACGTCGCTTAGGTACACAAAGCCGTCTCTTTTAAAGACGGTATTTGACACAATTTTTGCATACCTTCCCAAGGTAAAGTGGAACGAAACTTTAAGTTTCAAAAACAAGATATTAATTACATGAACGAATAAACTAAAGTATAGTAAAATTAAATAGTAAAGAAGTAGTAGTAGTAGTAAATAGTAAAATTAAATAAGACTTAAAATATGAAAGACATAATGCTTCATTATTGAACACAATACAGTACAATACAATAATATTTCATTGTTGAAAAGTTACTATAGTGTGTTATGCATTTTGGTATCTTTTATTCAATAACAATTCTACCAAAGAACTGTACAAAGCAACGATATTTTATTTTAAAAAAAATACTTCCGAATTCTTTAATAAATTATATAATGAAATTGAGAAATAAATAAATAATGAATGAAATTATCATAGATTCTTTAATAAATTAAGGAAGAAAACCTGAAAAAGAAAATGACGTTGCACACTTTTAGGCCGAAACTGAATACATTGTAAAATCAATCAACTTATTTGCTGCTCTTCACTCCTGTCTGATTTAGCATAAAATCCTTTTACAAACTTTCTTTTCACATCCATCGTAGTTTCTTCTTCTGCACTCAACTCTGCTTTCAGCTTTTCTAATATTCTTGATTCCTGCTCTCTTTCAAAGTCTGCTACAGCTTTCGGTGCTGATGTTGCTGTTTCTAGTGTTGCTTCCATTATTGCTACTGGTGTTGTTGTTGTTCTTATTGTTGCTGGTGTTGTTGTTGTTGCTGCTGTTGTTACTGCTGTCAGTTTCAATGCTTAAACAAATGTTGGCGTTGCCTTTAAATATTTATAAACTCAATCAGCCTCTTCTTGTCGACTTCTCAACTCGGCTCGGTTACGTGGTCGATTTCCTTCTGTGTATTTATGTTCTCTGTGTATATAATCCCGGTATATATACGATATGTTTGTGTATGTATGTAAAAACAGTAGTACGTGTGTGTGTCAGATGTTTCCAATTTATTTTCAAATGAATTTAATCCCATTTAGTGAGGTTTACTTCATTCTGCGATTATTTTTGTGTTATTTGTTTGTTTGTTTTATTTTACTTATTTAGTTTTATCTTTACAGAGCTTGAAATAAGTATATAGATATTTTTTTCATTACTTGCACTTTTTTTGATTTGCACCAGATTGCAGTTTAATTTAAATTGAGTTGATTGAGGTTTTTCTTATTAGCTCAAAGTACCAAACAATGAATTACAACAAATGAATTTGGAGCTATCAACAGTTTACTTAACCTTTAATAAATTAGTTTTATCACTAAAAAATGAATGAAATTAATTTTATAAATTGCAGATTTGAATTTTACTCGAATAATGATTGGTTTTAACTCCTGAAAAGCGTGTTTCTCCTGATTAAATGACTTCGAAAATCCTTTTGAAAATTTTGCTGTCACTTTTATAGTTCAACTGAAGAGACATTTTTTCTGACATTCTTTAAAATTTCAAAATATTGAAAGATTAAAGAAAACCGCAAACTGACACACGACAAGAAAGCGTAATCTTTTTATTTTGTTTTGTTTTGAGCTCGGATAACTAAATAAAGAGGGAAATAAAAACGCACACACACACACAACCTCATAGCCATAAACACCCAGACGGGGGCACACACACACACACATACAGAGGGAGCACACCACACTAACACTTAACCACAGCACAATAACAAAGCAATGAAGAGAGGAAGAAAAGAACTTTACGCAGCAGAAGCAGCAGCTTAACTTGAAGTGCAAAAATTTGCATTTTTTCTCGTCTTCCACGTTTACTTATTCTTCTTATTCCTTTGACGAACCCTCTTCTTCTTCCCCTTCTTCCTCCTTTTCTCTTTCTTCTTCAATGGTGCAACAAAATCAGTGTTTTTGTGCAGAATTCTTTACGTTAAAAATGTTCGCTGACGGCATCCATTCCTACGAATCTTCTAACATTCTATAGTTTTTGTGTGGTGGCTGTCTTTGGTGTTTGTATGTGTGTGTGTGTGTGTGTGGTTGTGTGCATTTTTTTATCGTGTTATTGAAAAATATTGCCTCAATTTTAAATGCGGCGCGCAGCGTTGCTTTATTTTGCACCACGCACAGCGTACAAAATTTCTACTCTGAAGACATGTTTAGTCCTTGTTGTAGTTGTAGTTCTTGTTGTTGTTGTTGTTTTTTTTGAGAACTTATTTCTCTACTCTCTCGAAACGGTTGTGTGACAAAGAAAGAACAACCACCCAAGAAAAGGAAAACGAAAGGAAGCAGAAGCATTCGAGTTGTGACTGTGTGCGTCTTAATGGTGAAGATGATGATGGTGCTGATGGCGCTGATGGTTGCTGCTGGTCATGGTTGTTGTAGTTGTTGTTGTTGGCAATGACGTCGCCAACGACGATAATGATTATAATATTTATGTGTATATTCATGAGATTTCTGTTGCTGATGATGTCGTTTCTGTTGCTGATGATGAAGATGTCGATGATGATATTGATATTTGCTATTTTATTGATGATGATGTTGATTATGTTGACATCGTGGTTTCAATGTTGTTGTGCCGAACGACAGACAAACAACGTATAGTTGCATGCGAATGTACGAGTATATCCTTGCACATATACACTCGTACATATGCGTATATGATTACGTATGTCGTTGTGACATTCGCCAACCACTCATGTGTTTTATTCTTTTATTCTTTGTTGGTTTAAAGTTAAAAGAATCTATCACTAAATCTAAAGACCGTGATGTTTTTGACTTTTCTATAATATTCCTTGTTGAATTTCAGTTTCTCTATAGAACAATGTCTTATATACTACAGATATACGAATCGCTTACCGCTTGCTTGGATGGTATAAAGTGCAGCATCGAACCGTAAACGTAACCGAAAACCACACCAATTCCAATGCCAATGGGTCCCTGTAGTATCTGATCGGTCAGTGTACCTGAAGAGACCATCACTCATGAAGTGTTCTCTGTTTCGTAACTGTATCTACTACATCTACAGCTTTATCAACGTCGTGTTTCATTTAACGTACCCGTTGAAAAAATGACACCCAGAATAACACCGAAAACGAAAATGGCCACAACATCGTTACAGGTTGTCATCGCATAGATTAATGTGTGGATGCCATTGTTGAGTCCCAGACGATCTTCCTTGAGTTTCAGCATCACTGTGACGACGACGTTCGGCGAGACGGCGGTGATAACGAGACTAGAAGACACAAAAACAGCGTGAAAGAAAGGTGAAATATATCCAAATAAAAAGGAAGGAACGACGATTCCACACTATTCTATAATAGCGGGCAAACTCTGTCTATGGAGTTCATATTCATATAATTATAGTGTAGGTAAAAAATACGCTCTTCATTTTTGAAAAGGATGAAGACAAAGAGATGCAAATGCTTTGTATGTCACTTTATTGTGAAACTTTTTATCATATGTATTTCTAATTCTAATCAATTATTTGACCAATCGATTATCTCGGGAAATCGAACGAAGTTCGAAAACGAATGTACATGCACACATACATACATATATTTCATATACCATCTAACAGTCTAATCATTTACATTTTTTGTAAACCAAGTTTGATGAAGCGCTTTTTTTATACCATTTTACAACTCATAATGCGAGTATATATAAAGTACATGGGTGTACAGTGCAAAAAAATGTATAAAAACTGTAGAATTATGTTTATAAAAACTAGAAATTAGTTTTATTTTTCGCACTTTTTAGCAAATACCGTTTTGAGTACCCTCTGCAGAGGCATCAAAGACAAATCAACCTCATTTAAAATACTGTGGGTGGGACTTTAATGAGTACATGTGTCACTTGCTGTGGTTATAACACTTTGGTATGTCATCATGCTTGTATGTGTGTGTGTGTGTGTGTGTGCGTCCGTATGTGGAAAATGAAGTGGCAATTACGAAACTCTAACTCGAGCGTGAGTGAAACCCAGCATCAGCCGAGTTCTGAGAGTTACTTAAACTGTAATGAAAAGCACATGTTTTCCACTTAACCGTGTCGTATGCATCTAATTAGATGAGGAGTGCGGCACTCGGCGTACAGTGGGTCGGAAAGCTGGTCGAACAGAAGTCATGTGAAGTCAGGCCAACAACTAAACAGCAGCGAGCTCCGGCTCCGGCTCCGGATCCAACTCCAAGTCCTTCAAGTCTCTGCTTCAACTCAATTAAAATTGCAATAGAAAAATTGTAACCCATTTTTTATTTAATAAACTTTTCAGCCCCATTTTGCCCCTGACTCAACGCACGCAAGATCCACTCAGTTAAGCTCACAGCCACTTGTACTGGTGACAATTTCGTTATGTTAACCATTTTGTGCAGCCCGAGTGACGTCGAACCGCGAAAGAACCCGCTCGCACTCGTTTACAACATCTGGAGTGGATTGTAAAAAGGTAGTGAAAGAGAAATGGGCAAAAAGGCAGCAAGTGGCCGAGTCTCAAATTAAGTAGAGGCACCAACAACACGGAGAGAGCATTTTTTGCGTTTTAATAATTCGCCTTTTAATATGGCAAACGGGGTCGCCAAGGAGGAGGAGGAGGAGGAGGGCAGAAAGGAGTCCAGGTGTAGCACATGCTTTTCAGTGCTTGTGGTCTGTTTTGCGTCTGTTTCTTGTGGAGGGTGAGCGAGACTTCTGCGACTCTTTTGCGAATTACCGTAATATATACGCGTAACAAGTGACAGATTCTCTCTCTACGATTTGCCCCAAGGCTCTCAGTTAACTCACTCGCTCACTTAACGAGCGACGTCGTATAATTTATAGCCTGGCTTTTAATCGTCTTTACAGTAGTTTTGAGTGGTTGGGTACTTTCAGTGTTAATTTCATGCCTTAAGAGGGCATCAAGAGGGCACTAAGAGGGCACTAAGAGGGTTTGGGTGTATGGGGTATGGGGAAGGAAGCTAAATAACTGTTGCACTCACCCGAGCAGGATGCCCCACAGCCACGGCATGTTGAGTAAAAATCGGGCCAACACGGCGACTGTTGCTACTTCGGCCAGCGTTGGCACGAGGGCCAGTCGCAGGATCATGAACCATAGTTTTTTGCAGGCCTTCCAATCCAAGCCGAGTCCCGCCAGCAGCATGATGTTAATTAACGCCATTTCTCTGTGGAACGAAATCATTGCTAGATTTAGTAATGGTTCCAAAAAGACTTCCGGTGCGTTTTTGCGACCGAAAACATTTCTCAAAGTTTTAAACATTAATCAAAATTCTATTTCAGTTCTACTCGTATTTTAATTTTACTCAAAATTTTTTTTTAATTTAATTGACACTTCTATACTTATTAAAATTATCTATTTATACAACACGGTATTTAAGAAATGCCCAAATTTTCAGCCATTGAAGTCACCCAAAGAGGTGACTGGAAAGTAGCAGAATGGAACGCAAAGAAATAATATTTACACACTCTGGTCAAAGTCCAGCGACTATTCGATCCATCAACTGAAATTTGAGCCTCTGAGCTACTCAAATTAGAAAACAATTAGACGGAATGTTTTACGCTTTGTTCTTTCTTAAACTTTCAACTAATTCAGAAGTGACATTATTATCTCATCATGAGGTGTTTTTTTTCGCAATCCAAACCACTGAAGCCATTATCTCCTCGTGAACCTCGATTTGCCTATGATTTTGACTAAGCCGTTAGTTTTTATATATAGCGTGGTATACATCCAAGTTTTAATTTTGTTTTTGAGTCTGTTGAAGACTGAATTCGCTGGTATTTTTTTAGTACTTCGAATTACCTTTTAAGAATTATTCATTCCATTTCTCATTCCCAAGCTTTTTTCAGTTTAACATCAGCAATCTCGAATCTGTTTTCTAATATATACCATAAATCCTTCAGTTTTTCTTTAAATAATAACGAAAATTATTCGTTATTTCTCCCTCCCATTCTTCTATTTTTTTCTAGTAGTTTTGTATCTTAAATTTAAGAAAATTCTGATTACAATTTTAAACTCACCTTAGAAATGCCTCAAGAGGTTGGTAGCCGGTGAAGTCGGCCAGACCCACGTTCGAATAGAGGACACCGAAGAATAACATTCCCAACATATCTGGCAGACGTAGAAATGTTACCAGAATGCCGGAAACTTGCGCACCCACAAAGAGAAAAGCAATGCGCATTATTACGGCACTGGGGACGGCGTAATCGGGCAACAGGACGAATCCGAGGGTCCACAGCAAGAGGAAGATGCAGAAAATCGCCAGCGGCTGCGAAATAATTGGCCAGAGCTGCACCAAATGACGCCATCTGTTGTGGAGCAAAAGCAAAGCAAAGCAAAAGCATTGAATTGAATTGAATTGAATGGAATGGAATGGAATGGAATGGAATGGATTGTGATGGGAAGGGAAGGGACCGGAAGGGACAGGGACTCTTAATGTAATGGGAGACCAAATTAAAAAAGATGGGAACGTGGAGGAAAGACGTTGGAGAAGAAGGAGTCACTTTTTGCATGTGCAAGGAGAAAAGGAAGAATGAAGGAGAAAAGAGCAGGTGGAAAGCAGACAGAAACAGACAACAGGCACTTGAATATTTTAAACATCTCTCATTATTAAAGCGTTTCAATAACATCAACTGTACGAAATATGAACTGCGGTTATTCATTCCAAATATTCTCACTCACTCACCCAATCAATGGGCATGAAGAAGCAGTCGAAATGTAGCCCATTAAAGACTAACGAGCTAACCGCAGCTTCGGTCTCGTTTCGCCCCTCGTCCGCTCCACACGCAAACCCTTTCATTTAGCTCATAACCTTGTTTAATAACAAACACAACAACAAGTTTTCGCATGAAGGAATAGCAACAATGTCTCCAGAGACTGCAGCGACGGCGGCGACGTTGACGGCCGCATGAAAACAGCGCGGCGCGTTTGCTTCTCAAAAAGCAGTTTGCAAATAATAAGGACAACCACTGGATTCCATTAAAAGGATTTCGCAGACAATTTCACACTTTAACATTCGCAATTTCGTGGAAGAGGGAGGGAACCTATAGAGAGGGGAGAGAGAGATAACGACGGAAGTAAAGCGATGCCAGCAGCGCCGCCGTCAGAGCTTCCAACTGATTGTGCTGCTGGAGAGCTGGCAAAAGCACCAGAAGTAGGATCAAAAAGGGAAGGACACACAGTATTCTATCTCCTCAGCTGTGCGTTTAGAATAAGCAAAGAATGAGTGTAGAAGGGGTTGCTTTTGTGGGTGTTAAAAGACACATTATGTATATATGCACACAAATGCATTCAAAACCCAGACAAATTTTCTGCTATTGTCCAGCCAGCCAGTCAGTTTAACCTGAGCTCGAACCCGAACCCGAACTGCACCGATTCCAGAAAACACACAGAACAACAAACGTTTTTCCCCCTTTTTCACTACCTGCCGGATGTTTTTTACCTCTCATCTCACAACGCCCTCAGGCACCCGCTCCCTGTCCGCCAGCCCTTTCCGCAAGCCCCCAAACAAACGGCTTGGATTCACTTACATTTTCGGTCCCTTGAATTCACTCGATGCTCGAGAAACTGCATCAACAGCGACGGCGCCGCCTCCACCGCCTCCTCCTAAAGCAGTGGGTTTGCTTGTTGTTGTTGCATTTAATGATGGCGCAGCAGTAATGATTGTTGTGCCATACTCTGGTTGTTGTTGCTGTTGCTGTTGTTGCTGCTGCTTCCCTGTTGCTGGTTTTCGTTGGTCTTCGTATTGCATTTCCGGCGGGAATTTCTGAATATCTAATTGTGCATGGCTCGCAGTGTTGTTGTTGTTGCTGCTGTTAATGTTGCTTTTCCTATTGTTATTTCTGTTATTGCTGTCGTCGTTTATGCTATTGCTGTTGGTGTTGCTGTTGCTGTTGCTGTTATGTTGCTGCTGCTTCATGGTGCCACTTGAACGTTGTGAATGGTCTTCCTGTTGAAGTACGTCCTCTACACAAAGCGGAAAAGAAAAGGAGAAGAAGAAGAATAAGAATAAGAATTGCAGCAGCACAAAATGAAACAATAGCTAATAAACAAGAAACTACAGCTACTCCTTCACATCACGCTCCACTCCCTCTGCCCCGCCCACCTTTCTACTTTTCTTCCGTTCTTGCTTTTGTTGCCTGTATTTCGTCATATTCTTCTCCATAAGAAAAAAAGAGAGACTTTTTCGACATTTCAACGAAGTTTCCTCAAATCTTAAACTCGATCCTGCGAGTGACTTTTTGTTGCCTTAGTGTTGAGTGATTTAATTGCCTTTAATTGTTGCTTTGATTTATCTGCTGTTGCTCTTTGTTGTCATGTAATCCTTACTTTTTTTGCTTGTTTCACAAATACCAGTAAGAATAAAGGACTAAGTTTAGACTCAGACAGGTTCGTTATAATTCACATCAACTTTTTTGTGTTTGCTTCTTTCCACATTTTCGACACATTTTGCGAAAAAACAACAAATCTATAAACCAGTGTTTAGTGATAGAGTGTGTTTTGTTTAATTGTAAGTTTATTTTAAAGTTGCATTCTATCGTGCTCAGCGATGAAACGCGTGATTTACTATAAATTAGCCGCAGATGTGTTAATTATATGCAAATACTTTACCGTCATGTCACCTCAAGTAATTACAGTGTAACTTTTAGACTTTTTATCTTTAACTTTTATCAATGTTTTAACTTTTTATCAATGTTTTAGCCTTAAGGAATCCCCCCTCCACTAATCAAATTAAACACGTTCATCAGATTTTAGAGAGAAATGAGTACGAGTGCTTTAAACTTTAACGTGTTATATATTACCTTTAAAACTCTCACAGTAATTTCTAAGATTTTATAGATTTTTTCTTTAAATAATTTAAAATCTGCAAATAAAAGAAATTTGAAAATTCCAAATAATAATCAACATCAACGCTGGGAATTCTTGAATTATTATTTGCCATCCACACCTACTGAGATAGAGGAACCGGTACCGCGTCGCCTTATCACCAAAACTGAACTGGTAGGTCTCCGAATCAACGACCGATACACAGCTTATCGCGAAAACAGATCCACTCAGATGATGATTTCAAGATACGAAAAAACAGAGCCAATAAGTGAGAAATTAGATGAAAAAGTACTCCTAGTAAATACATAATTCAATTGAGTAAATGTTATTTGGTATTGTATGGAAGGAAAGAGAGGAAAGAAGAGAGAGAGACGTTAAGAGAGGAGACTAAAAAGAGAAACGAAGCAAAATATAAATGATATTTACACAAGAACATTATAAAAACAAACGTATTTAGAAAAGATATGAAAGATATGAAAGAAATGAGTATCAGTACTTATCTCTGCCCAGCAAAAACATTGCGAACACGTTGCCATCAGAATGCAGGATATAACAGCTTCTAAGCAACCACAATACACATTCTCACATCACTGAAAACGGAACTCTTCTCACGCTGCTTCCGAGGAATGCGGGGGCAATATTTCAAGCATTGCGTAATCATCTCATCTCCTTGAACTTTCAATTATGAAGTGAGAGCGGGAACAAACACCTTCTCTTAGCTATTCGATCGAAGCGGGATCCTTTGGGAGAAATGCGCAGAAGTGCTCACAAAGAAGTCCTTTCAGAAGTCGTTCGATGAGACTCCTTCTGTATGAAGTTCTGTGGAAAGCGAGAGTGCAATATATACGAGTATACTCGTAATTCGATGAATTCGTCATCCTTGAACGAATGATCAATCTTTTTAAATGAATTAAAATGCATTTTCTTCACTTTAAAGGAATTCCAAAAAAGAAACAACGAAATGTTGTTTGTTTAACTAAAAAATTTTCATTGGAACTTGACACGAATAATAATAAAATTAAGAGAATTACTTAATCACTAGCATCATTAAGATGAGTAAGTTGTTGTTTTTGTTATTGTAGTTGTTGTTATTGTAGCTGTAGCTGATGCTAATTATAACAATAAATATAAACACTTTTTATTATTAATATACATATGTATATCTCATCAGTTAAATCAAGATCGAAATCATCTTAATTGAATTACCAACGAATTATCAAATCTATAGAGAATGAGTGAAGATTTTAGAGAAAGAAGAATGAGAGGAAATTTTATGAACATTTTCTGTAGCAACCAAAAGTTACCCTACCGCTCACACCTCCCCCGGCCCCTCTCCAGGCAACCCTTCTGCATCAACGAACGTACGCGTGTTTTGCGAGCAGCCCCAGAAAACCCCAATGCAGCCTTGCGATTGGCTTTTAGAAGTCGTGGTTCCAAAACTTAGTTTCGCGTCAGACCAGAAAATGTGATACCTTCAGCCGGCCCAAGGTTAAAAACTCTCAACTCTAAACACTTTAAACATTTGGCATCACAGTTTGGTTTCAAAGAGCTTTCATCGAGTGTATTTGCAACCAACGTATTTTAAAGGACAAAAGAAAGGCTCCAAATAATCAAAAATTTTAATAAAAGTATTTAAAATTTTCTTCATATTACTGAAATTTATTGCAGTTACTAATTTTTTACGTAGTTCCTCGCTCTTCCATGTGGCGAAGAGAGAGAGACAGAGAGAAATAGAGAGAGAGAGATAGAGAGAGAGGGAGAGCGCTCTGTCTCGGGGAAGTGAGAAAAAATAACACAAATCATGCAGAAACACTTTTCACTTATTCATTTTTTCATTTCTCGTTAAAAGTTAGAAACTTTTTTAATAAAACCAAATGTTTTGGCGAAACTTTAATTAAGCAACTTTTGAGAATATTAAAGAGAGGAAACCAAATAAAAAAGAGTGAATGGATATATAGAGAGGGAAAGAGAGTGTTTCAATAAGTTAATGCTGCGACTTTTATACAAAGTTTTGTGCATAACAAGAATATATATGATATGATATGTTGATGTATATGGATATCTGATGTGATGTTGTATGTATACATGTATAAATTATGTGATATATGCAACTAATTTAAGAAGTTGTCGACTAAATGCGAATCTACTCTGGAAGAAAGTGTATATATCTCATCCATACCATTCATACACGCATACAATCGCATCCTTTGGAGAGTGATACACAGAGCCAAGTTTGCCGGGACCCGAAACTGAGCAGCACTGAGCATTACCTGTGCGCCGGCTGGCAGCATTTGGCGAACTAAAGACATAAATTATTAATAAAATATCTAAGAAATGCATTCCTGGAAAGGTGAGTCCCGCTAACTTAACTTCCAACTTTTAGCAAGACCGAAGCGATGGGAAAAGTGTATGAAATAAATTAGGAGGGAGCGAGCAGAAGCCAAACGAAGCGAGGAAACACTTTATGAAGTATGGCAACGCTTCGGAAAACGTACGAGTAGAAACGTACATAGAATCATCGGGTGATGATTTAAGTTGCAGACATTATTTTGGCTACCCGCTGAAAGAAATGTCGTCCAGAGAGAGAGAGGGACAGAGAGTGAAGAACGGAGTGAGAGAGGTAAAGAAACGGACCAACCGACGTCTCCTCAGAAATACGCAACTTCTTCGAACTTATTTCGAGTTCACTTGTTCGGTTGTTCGTCATCCTTTCTTGCGAGTATCTTCCATCTCCTCGCAGAACTCCTCTTCATCCTTCCTCACCATCCCTCATTCTCACACCTTCAAATGCACCTCAAAGTTAGGCGAACTGCTTCTGGAAGCCAAACAAACGGCCAGAGTTTTTCAATTGCTTCAGAGTTTGCACAATAATTTTGCCAGTCTTGATGCGGTAAAAAGCAAGAAGCTTCTTCAGTGGCGGCAAAAAATAATCGGACAACGAGACGAGGCAGCTGCGTAGCGTGTTCGCTGCTAAGTACATGATAAGAATAAGTGTGCCAATAAGGACGATCTTTAGATCGGCAGCGAGGGAAGAGAGAGAGAAAGAAATAAAAGCAGGAGAAGAGACCGAAAAAAATTCAGAACAGTTCAGAGCATTTTCGGGGAGTTGGTAACTCTGAAGTTCAGTCTCAAATGTTGTCGATAACTACTACAGCTTATCAGAAGATTCTTCTCTCTCTCTCTCTTTCCTCTCTTTTCTCCTCTTATCATCTGAAATGCTTAAGTGCACCTTCGAAGCAAGTGAATTGCAATTAATGACATCACGAATTCATTTCTAACCCCGTTCATGTCACTTCTGTACATCAGTCAAGTGAACCTCTCTATTAACCACCACACCCACGTTAGAAAAGCAACGTCGCCCCTGCCCCCCATCCGTCATCCCCATCCGTCACTGACAAACGTCATTCAAATCGTTTTTTCCGCACTCGTTACGATTTGCAAATCAAAATCACAACCGCATTTTGAACATCATCATGAACCGCTCATTGCAACATCTACGCAAGGATATCGTCTATGAATGTGCACTATAATAAAATATGCACACAAGCGCACACACACACACACACACACACACACACACACGAGTGTACATACGTTTGCATTAACAAACATTGAATTTATGTGCAGGATGTTTGAATGACATCAACCACAAATAAACGTGCAGCCGCCATCTGCACAAAAATCAGTACGGAGGTACATTAGTATGAGTGAGTGAGTGTGTATAATAAACGGAAGGATTTGTGTGTGTATGCAAGAGTGAGTGAAAAATGCAATAAACCTCAAGCGTTTTAGAATGAGCTTCATTTACGTTGTGCAAATACGCAAAACGTATGCTAAAACGTAATCATTGCAAAAAAAGAAACATGAAAATAAAAAACAGAAGAAAACCAAAGCATTGAAAGCCGAATTCATTTCTGCTCGACAGCATGTGACAGGGTTAAAATATGCAAAACATGCATAATGTTGGCGCTGGATTAAGAGGGCGGTGGGGGCGTGGTGTGCCTACTTATTTGTCTGCACTTAATGGGACTTGATGCACATTAATCTCGCAATTAATTTCAGCCTCTTCGGAGAGCGATTCTCCAGCGCATTCTCGGTGCAAATTGATGTCAACTGAAATCATGTAATAGACTAAAATTAAAAATAAAAACGTAAGCATAATGAATACGTAAGCAGGGCAACGGCAGGTGTACTAAAAAAGCTGAAATGTCAGGAAAAATCAAGAACCTGTAAATCCGTTCCGCTTAAAATCGCAAATTAATTCATTACGATTCACTAAAAAGTTGCGTATCAGAAGATTTGAAAACTCATAACTCTATTATATTGACTTATATATAGTATAGTTTAATATACTCGTATTTAATAGTTGGAATTATGAAAGTTCGTTACTTTAAATACTCGTATATCAAATATATTTTCATATTTCTAAAAACGACTCATAGAAGTCGGCTGTTGTTGTTGTAGACCTCAATGAGGTGCACTTAAAAATGATGTTGCTTCTTAGCCCAACAAAAACAATAACAACAAGAAACCATCGCAGCCTCTCACTGCCAACCAGTCACTGCATTTGAATGCGTGCCGTCGACTCCGCTCCTGGGCTTCGACGATTAAAGAGATGCTTATCAGCGAGCGCTTCAGCGATGTTGTGCTGCCACTCAGCAGTGATTTCCAACAACCACGACTAACAGAAGATTCCGCACACACACACACACACACACACACACACACACCCATAATAGTCATATATGAATACTTACAAATAATAAAAACTGCACTTAAACTGCATGAAGCAGTATTGGTGCCACGACGTTTGCTGTGCTGTTGACGTTGATGCTGCTGATACTGTTGTTGATGCTATTGCAGTCGCATTATTATTTTTCATTTCGCAAAACAAACATCATGCCCATGCTTTAGTGTGGGGCATAATGGGTGCCCTGGTGGACAAGACACACTACCCAAAGGCTGAAGAAATGGAAAAAGGTCAATGCCCAGTGAGGGTCCGTGAGTTCCATGAGGTTTCATTAGGAGCTTCCCTGAGGTTCCGTGAGAGTCTGTAAGGTTCTGTGAGTGTCTGTAGTTGGGTGGTTAAATGATTGGGTGCCCAGACTCAAGTCATCGACGTGATGTTCAATTTATTTCTCATTTGAGAGATGTTGATCGGGGAAACCTTCTGTCACTCGTATGCAAACACACACACAACCACATTAGCGCACACGAACCATTGTTGCACTACTTAAAACATTTTACTTCAAAGAACCTGTAAAAGCTCAGCGCCCCCTCCCTCTCTTCCACCCCCTCTCACCATGCTCACCCTCTCTGTATCTCTGCGTGTCTGTTTGTGCATGTTTGTCTAATGTAACGACTAAAGATATCAGACCAAAATCGCTCCACATTTAAGACATGATTTCGGTACTTTTAGGGTGCTCTTGTGGAGCTTCCAGGAGCAGATGTGGCTTTCAGCAGACGTGGGAGGTTCGGAAAGCGGTAACTTCTCACTTTTCTGTTGGTTGTGTGGTTGGTTTGATGACACCACGCTTATAGCCCAATAAAAGAAAAGTTCCGATGCATGTTTTTCGATGTCGACAGTTTTCAATAAAATTTTTACATCAGAAAACTTTGAAAATTTAACTACTAGTTTTTTACCACATTCTTTTTGCTTGAACAGGGAAATTTTAAGTAGGAAAGCAATTTGTGTAACCTTTTTTGGTGTTTTAACCTTTTATTTTAATGATAATATAACCATTGCGGTTCATTTGTTGTCTCTCGCTCTTTCTCTGTCGCTCTGTTAGCAGAAGAGTAACTCTAGAATTATTACAGCTGTATTTGGAATGTTCTGGGAATGAAAAACATCCTTCGTTCTTTAATGATGTTGAACATCTCATTCAGCACTAAATTCATGTTCAGAAAGAGCGTTGTTAGTTTTGGCAAATCACATGTCAGTGTTACTCACTCGCTCGCTCAAAACCACTTCGCTGATCTGGCAGCGAAGACTGGGGAAAAACAAAGTTTTGCATAAACTATTATACTATTTTCCAGAACCAGAGCCAAAAATATATGCTAAAAAAATAAAAAAAGCGTTGTTTTCAAAAGCGGACGCAGAGAAGTTTTGCTTACGTTCGTAGTCACTGGATTTGGATTCGGATGCGGATTCGGATTGCTTGCATATTTAAGATACTCTTTGAAATGGTTTTTTGCGGTTTTTGTTTGGTTGTATTCTTTGCTTTTATGCAATATTTAACGGAGTTGTGAACACGCTTCCAAGCGATGCGAAAAGAATGTGCGTGCGCCAGAGCGAGACCAGCATCTGCTCATTATTTATAGCGGAATTCGGTTCTTACATCCGTTTCCTGTCAGCGAAGAAAACTTGTTCGCATGTGCCATAAACAGGATCGATCTACACACGGTGTGTGAGTGTGTGAGTGTGTATCTGTGTGTGTGAGGAACGAAAGATACCCTTCACAAGATAAAAGCGAGCTTTTGGCTCAAGTACCTAATTGTTCCGAAAATGGCGAACGACGAAGCTGTAAAAATAACGCAGCACCGCCGTATAGTAGATGCACATCTCTTGCAATCGTCAGGGAAGAAAGGAAGCAGAGTTCGGCGATGACAACGGATGACATACGGATGAGAATGGCACACACATAAATAATAATAAAGATACTTCAAAGGAACGATAATTCTCATCACTCCAAACACGAGTGCGGCAAAGAAATAAAAAGCGGATGTCTCGCTGCTGCACAAGAAGATTGCTGCTCCATTACATTCAGTTTGAAGCAGAGATTCCTTGAGAACTATTCGGTGAGTGTATAATACTCTATGTGTGTGTGTGTGTGTGTGTGTGTGTGTATGTGTGTGTGAGTGATGTGTTGCGCGTGTGTGTTTACAACTTTGTGTGCATGGTTTATTTTTGGCTCAGTCGAGCCAATTCTACACTTGAAACAACCGGAGAAGGCGACGACGACAACCAAGCGAAACGACCAAAAACATAAACCCAGCAACGTTGAGAACGTGTGAATGCATGTCGAAGTAACACAAAAGGCGGCAACACAGCCAACTTGGCGCCGGCAGCTTAAGCTTGCACTCTGCACATCGCGCCCGGCCGCAGCTTAACAGCATCTACAAGGTGCAACAAAAGCGCAGCAACAACAACACTGC